>OX411253.1:995466-2371156 GCA_948150575.1 Tinea pellionella
TTTCAGTAAGTTTCAGACCCATATCACATGCTGTGACATTTCAGGATACTTGATCTTAGGGGTGAATAAATATCGTTGCTCACTCATTCCCTTGAGGGTCGAAAAATCATTTATTAAATCATTTTATCGATTTTTCTTTGAAGTAGCTATAGTAGTGTAGCATTTGACCGCACTGCGTCTGATGTTAGAATTTCTGCGGGCGACGAATGTGCATCATTCAAGTTGATAGCGAAAACGCGACAAGGTTACTTCATGGGTGTCACTTTTTTTTTATTGTAGCTAGGTATGTGACAACACTCCGCCTGATGTAAAGCTACAGTACGGTCCATGAATGGGAACAACTGCTACTACCGAGAAACCTGTGCGGGCAGCAGTCGCCTCCACTATGCCGGCTTGAGGAGACGAGCATGTACCATCTTAGATTGACAGTGCACATTCCTCTCGTTATACCTGGCTACTTTCAAACACGATTATTTAACAAAATTATTATATTAAAATATTTAAAAAAAACGAAATTAAACTAAATTAAATGATATGAAAATATTTTATTAGCGTTGATCGGCGTGGGCTAATTTCACACTAAATGCAATAAAAACATGAAGTATTTGTGCAAATAAGAAATTCCTTCAAAATATTTCATAAGTAAACAACCGTTGTTTTTGATTTTACGAGCCATAAACATTATAAATGGGGTAGCGTTCGACTGAACTACACCTGACCTACTCTATAACTAGTATTTATCTACGAGGCTACTTGATAAAAAATTTTAGAACTTGTAGGTATCCTAGGTTTTCTCTTGACCGTTATGGAATATTGCCAAAACCTATAATAATAGACGTCAAGTAAACATTTCGGATAATAATAAAAAAATATTTTTTGTCTTTTGTGTTTCACCACTTTCGAATGTAACACGTGGCCTTGTCGGGTTTCGGGAGCAGTTTGAAAGTAGCCAGGTATACCAAGAAGAGTGTGCACTTTCAATCTAGATGGTGCATACTATGTAGTATTCTTAGGTCCGTAGAGATTTGTCTTTAGTAGCAGTTGTTTCTGTTCATAAACCGCACTCTAGCTTTACATCAGGCGGGGTGTTGTCATATTATGTCGAGCTACAATAGAAAAAATAAATAAATACGAGTATTATACATACATTAATTATTATTATGATGTAGGTTAGTATGAAGCAGTGTGAATGAATGCTATCGTGTGCCCAAACTTCCCTACCAGGCGTAGGGTTTTAGTCGGCATGCCAGCGCTGGGGAGTTCGATATAACCTTGATACCTTCCCAAGAGCCAGGGCATCCGTTTCAGGGATTTTCCCATGTAAAAAAGGAGTAAGCAGTGCTCTTTGTGTTATTTTACATATTTGCATTATTCATATGCATTATAATGACCCGTCTTTGAAACATTTTTTTTTAATTTACGCGTTTATAGACAAGTATATTGGCATTTATTTCAGTTTGGGTCGTTATTGCTTCTCATAGACCGCACTCTAGCTTAACATCAGACAAAGTACGGTCACATATATCCTACTACGATAAACAAATTATCTTTTTGTCTAAAATTCTTTATCAACATGTTTACAAAACTGCTACAAAGTTTGTTAGTTTACAATGTTCACAATCAGTTTGTAACCCTTTCTAAACATCTGAATTTAATAACTACTTAAAACTTTTGTTGTATGTTTGGAGAGATATTATTTCAGTCGGTTAGAGTATAAATTCAGATAGAGTATAAAAATCAGAACTCTTCTTAATAGAAATAAGCACAAATTGTTCATTATGTTTAAAATAGTTATTTTAGGATTTAAATAAACATTTTTCTTCATATCTATTTTTATTATTATTAAATAAAGTCTAAATTTAATGTAACAATGAACAAACATTATAATAATGTGATATTCTATTAAATATAGATTATTTTTGCTTGGGGCGCGTGTTGACCCCACGCGACCAATCTTTACACAAATCGGTACGCGACCGACGGCGGGTTAATTCTTCTTTCTTTTCCCTAATTTATATTGTGTATATTTATATATATGTTTATTTATGTATATTATATTATATGGTATGTATGTATTATATTATAATGGTAATGGTAATATTATATGGTATGTTCATTAATACTTATTTATTCTATCTATTTTGTCAATATTTTTTTTCATTGCACTGTAGATATCTCCACTAACACCCACACAGGTTAGCTGGTAGACATTAAGCTTGCCTATGTACAATTGCGCAATAAAGTGTTTTTATTTTATTTATTTATTTATTATAAATAAATAGATTTAATATAATTTTTTTTACAAATAGAAAACATTATCTCGTTATTATTAATGAACAGAGCATATTTGTCTTTGTAAAAACGGTATAGCGGCGGCTAGAGCTTATCATCAGGCGGAGCTGCAAAAAAAGTACGTAACTTTGTAAGATGGAATGTTTATTAGAGAGGGATTTGTTTGTTATAATTGGCACAACCGATTGGTTCATAAAAAGATTTCAATTTTTTTTTTATATTTTACCGACTTAGATTCCGGGATAATTCAAGCGATTTTATTAAAATAGAATAAAATACTGAGTAAAATAAAAATAAAATTCTTGAATTTTGAACATCTTCATTCAGGGTACTTCCCATACAGGTACGTCCCTAATAGGTAGGTATTTATATTTATACATATAAATGTACTTATAGAAATAGGTATAGATATACTTATATATTTATCGATATATCTCTAATTGCTTAGTTTGTTAACAAAACAGCAGAATGCCACAATTCAGCAACAACCTCAAACGTTAACAAAACATCGGTGTAATTAGTAGTAAATTACAAAAATAAACAAACCTGCTAACTACTAATTCGTAAGCTAGGTGGTGTTAGTAAATCCCTGACTTACACTACAATAACAAGTCTTAAGCCTTGTAATACTGCGCCTAGAGCGGCGTTCTGACGTCATGAAGGATGCCGTGCAAATGTACGTACGTCGTGACAGAACAATCCAAGTCTCGAGTAAAGTGGGGAAGATTAATATTAGGTGGTGGGTTACACGTTTGTTCTTAGACATATGTGAGTGTATATGAATGTATTTGCGTGAGTGTGTGTGTGTAACAGTGATAAAATGCATCTGTACTCACTCACAGTATGTTTGTTATACGAGTCGCGATCGATGAGACCCGTGTTCGAATCTCGGTAAATTTTGACTGGTACCAATGTAACTTGTTATAGGCACTATTGAAGAGTAGTAGGCAAACTAATGATGGTAATAACCCAGTCTTAGATCCCACAGGACGGCAGACTAGGCTACAATTATCATCAATATTTTTTTAAATTATATCTCGGCCTCCACTATGCCTGCTTGAGGAGACGGATGTACACCATACGGATTGAGAGCACACTTTTTAATTGTTGTTCGGCATGTGACAACACTCAGCCTGACGTAAAGCTAGAGTGCGGTACATGAATAGAAACAACAGTTACTACAGAGAGAAAACTGTGCGGACAGCAGTCGCCTCCGCTATGCCGGCTTGAGGAGACGAGCATATATCATCTAGATTGACAGTGCACTCTCGTTATACCTAGCTACTTTCAAACCATTCCCGAAACGCGACAAGGTCACTTCACGGGTGTTACATTCGAAAGTGGAGGTACCACCTCAGGACGACAGACTGGACAAATAACCATCATCACTGCCTACTACACTATTGTTATACCTGGATACTCACAAACAGAACACGTCAAAGTCATTATACGAGTGTTACATCCGAAAGTGGTGCAACCCTAGGACGGCAGACTGGGCTAATAATAAAGAATGATAAAACTACTGCGGTAAATCTTTTGATTAAAATAATAATATAAACCGTCCATTGAAAATTAAACCTAACCATTGATAAGTCCAGATTATATGATCTAATTTGTACTCTAATCCAATGTTATAAACTCAATTTGTTAACGCAAGCTTAAGTGGAGGTAAATCTTGATGGAAAGAGGGACAGCGACGCCTTAGAAGGTCCCAACCCTTATCAACATTTTCGGACCTCTTGTACCTCCGACTACACAACCGAAAACAACCCAAATCCAAACAAGAACACAAACAAAATTATCTCTTAACACTGTCGCAAATAAGTACTAAAATTGCCTAATTGAAATTGGTATTTAAGATGTTTGTTCTTTTTGGTTAAGAAATTTACTATCGTACTAATATTAACTGAGTTTACGTGTATTGTTTCTTTATACTAAACTTATTTCACTTACTGATTGTTAATGCTCATATAAAATAATAAAATATATAGTTTATTCGTTTATTTATTTTATACTACGAACAAGAAATCCATAGAGAGGAACTCCCTCACCAGCCTCGACCTAGCATGATAATTTTATTGTAATATTTAACAGTGGTAGGCAGATTGATGATGGTTTTTCGCTCAACTTGCCTAACCGGCAAGACCGCACGTAATACCACCACTTTCTCGTTACACATCCGTGAAGTGATCTTGTCGCGTTTCGGGAACAGTTTAGGAGTAGCCAGATATTTTTAATAGTATTAGGCGTTACTTTGCGGAAATCCATAACCAAACACTACTTTGCAACTAATTTCCGCTAATCAATGTTAGTGGGGGTAGGTACACAGTCACATTAGCTGTTAATGTTAGACCCTTCACCAACATGCAAAAACCTCTCGACGCGTTTCGCCACTCCACGTGGCATCCTCAGGAGACGTGTGGTCGCTACGACAGACAGTCAGTCAAGCCGCTATAGCGGAGGTGACCGCCGCCTGTAGAAATTTATCCGTAGTAGCAGTTGTTTCCGTTTATGGACCGAAATCTATCTAAACATTAGGCGGAGTGTTGCCATAAAATGCCGACCTTTTTCATACAAAAAAATCTTGACTCATAATCCTATATATTAACAGATTCTCTTAGCACCTTAGTGAAACTATGGTATTCTCAGTGAGTGCATATTGCATATTCATCATTCCGTCCTATTTAAATTCTAGAATATTCTGTGACTTTATATCATAAAATTGTTGCATGTTAAGGAGTCTACTTTATATTTTAATATAAACACTATACAGGGTTTTATTTATAGCTGAATTAGCATGTGACAACACTCCGCCTGATGTAAAGCTAGAGCGCGGTCCATGAATGGAAACAACTGCTACTACAGAAAACCTGTGCAGGTAGCAGTCGCCTCCACTATGGCGGCTTGAGGAGACGAGCCTGTACTATTTAGATTGACAGTGCACACTCCTCTTATACCTGACTACTTTCAAACTTTTCCCGAAACTTGTGTTACATTCGAAATTTAAAAATCCCTAAAACTAAGAAAAATGGTCCAGTGTATCCATCGCTATGATGCTTAAAGGATCCAAGGTGAAAGGACTGGGAGAACGCGTGGGAAGGCAAAGTATTCCTTTTGTCGACTGTGCCATACAAAAATGTAACAATATTTCCTTTTGTACTACTATGTTTTAATATATTTTTTTAAATAGAATACGAATATATATTTTTTTTAAATAATTATTATTTGTTTATGTAAACTGTATTTAGAAAAATGCCCAAAAAGGAATAATTCGAATCTAAATAATTTTGACAATTTTGCATTTCAAAGAACGAGACGAAAGACATATAAATAACATCTAAATAATTACCTCCTGAAAAACCGTTTCAGGTTACATAAAAACAAAGTATACCAACTATTGATTTCAGCGCAGCACCAGAAGATGTAAGTGAAAAAAAATCCCATAAAAAGAAATGGTTGCGACATCGAATATCCTTATGGCATCCGTTTTACCCCTCTTACTGACATTTTCCCCTCTCCAACTAAAACAACTCGGCCCATGGGACGAGTATAACTCTATTATTTTGTAATGTAAATAAATGCAGGATCACCTAAACCTGCTTTGGGAATTTGGGATGCAAACTAGTCTAAGTTTAGTTTGAATTGTATAATGTACATTAATTACTTGTGTTCTGTTTTGTGCATTTATTTCAATATTTTAAATAAATTCTCGCTAAGAATAATTTGGCTGCAATCTAAAAAACGCGGTCGTAAATCGCATGTTAACGGCAACGGTGACGAATATATTTTTCCCTAGTTTATTATTCGAGCACGTAAGGTCTGTGATTCTAGTAAAAGATTCAACAATATATTCAATATAGTTAATTGGTATAAAAAATATATAAGTACACGTACAACCTATTTTTAATGATATTAAATTATTACGTTTTAAAATATTAATAACGTTTGATCCTTAATTGGATTTTGTTAATTAAATACACACCTACACTGGTCTCAGGGGTCGAATTATTCATAGCATTAAATAGTAAAAATCCTTCTGCTAAGGAAATAGCGGCCATATATCGAAGACTTATCTGTAGATCTATTTACATCTGGAATTCTGGAATGTCGAAGGGCGAGAACGTGGTACTTCCTTCCGGTCGGTCGCGCAAAAAGTATTTGTTAGGTACTTCTTTCCTTTCGGACAGGGTTGACAACTTAAAATAATAAAAAAGTTAGCAAAAAAAAAACTAATTAAATTAGTTCTAAAGTTAGCCTTATCTTGGTTAGTTACCTATATTTAAAAATATAGGACACCCTATAAAGTCCACATCTACTGTAACCATCTGTGGCATTTATATAAAAATGGCAGGCAGACTGATGATGCTTATGTGCCCAATCTGCTGTCCTGCGGAAGTACCATCACTTTCAAGTAACAATGAAATGACCATGTCGCGTTTCGGGATCAGTTTGAAAGTAGCCAAAAACGTAGTAAAGAACAAGTAACGAGAAAAGTGTGAACTGTTGATCTAGATGGTCCCAGAAGTCTCCTCAAGCCGGTATAGCGGAGGCGACTGCTACTTGCGAAAATTTCTCTGTGGCAACGTTGTTTCCGTTCATAGACCGCACTCTAGCTTAACATTAGGCTTCGGTTATACGAAAATACAATAAAAAATAGTATATGTCGGAAACTCGAGAGAGGGATGGTTATGTTGAATCTCGCTTGATTCTTGATTCTTGAGTTTCCGGGCTGGTTTCCGCACGCAGACCCTCCAAGGGGGTCCCTGGTGCGACCCGCCGCACTATGCGCCTCATGGAGTGTCGACGCTGTCCTCAGGAGCCTCCCTCTCGGCGCCTCAACGCCGCTGCACTCCAGGAGCACGTGATCCACGTGATCCTCCTGTTCCAGGCATCCTGTGAATGGAAGCGGAATTATGAGGTTAAATCCCACTTGATTCTTGACGGAACGCGGACGAGAGCGCTGTCCAAGGCTTCTATCCTCCATTTGTGGGCGATAACTAAGCAAATATGCTGAAACACGACAGTTCCTCCGGACAAACAAGTCTCAACGTGTTCGCCGCGTCGCTTGTTTTCAGAGACTCTGTCAAAGCGTAACGACGCTTTTGTTTCATATCCAATTAGTGCTTGTACTCATGACCACGCATTCATTTTGTTCCAAGTTAGTTCCCGTAATCGTTCAAATGAGAGCCCGTATTCATGACCGTTCCGACATATATATTATATATATTGTACGCAAATGTACGCGTATATCTGTAGGCTATAGTCAGATCCAGAACTAGTATGATAATAAGTATATTATTTATTTTTAGTTTTTTAAAATAATTATTTATTAAAATGAATCTATTTAACATTTTTATTTTGCATGAACGATTATCTTTTGAAAATTTGGACAACCCTGTAGATAGGTATAGAATTTTATTCGGAGACAAGTAAAAGATCTCTTTGGACTTCGACATCTTTCTTTCGGGAAACGGCAAAAGGTATATCTTTATTTATCTCAATACAAAGTTATATACGAAAATATTCAGGCTTTCAAGGTTCTTAGTAAAAGGAAATAAGGTTTTCGTGGGGACATAATTTTTGGCTAAAGAGGAGATTTAGGTCTCATTTTGAATGACGTCACTGTTCAACAGTACTCCCAAGCTGAAGCATTGTCAAATTTCAATAAAAATAGTACTGAACAGTTTGTTTATGACAATGCTCCCTCCACCTGATGTTAAACCGATCGGAAAAACGGAAACAACTGCCATCACAGAGAAATTTCTGCAGACAGCGGTCGCCTCCGCTATGCCGGCTTGACCGTGATCTAGTTTGACAGTCCACATTCTACTCATTACTTCCAAACTGACAGCCGAAACGCATAAAGGTCCCTTCACATGTATTACGTTTAAAAGCGGCTCCAGGACGCCAGACTGGGCTAAGTAACCACCATCATTCTGCCTACTATTCTTTAATTATTGCCTATTTTATATATATATATACAATATATTTATTGTAGCTCGGCATGTGACAACACTCCGCCTGGTGTAAAGCTAGAGTGTGATCCATGAATGGAAACAACTGCTATTACAGAGAAACCTGTACGGGCACCAGTCGCCTTCACTATGCCGGCTTAAGGAGACGAGCATGTATCATCTAGATTGACAGTGCAACTAGACAATATTAAGCGATCAAAGTACATAATTTAGCGAGCTTTGAACGCGTTTTTTTTTTACATCCCTAAATTTTTACTATTTGGTGAAAACTTTACTCTATTGAACTTTACTCGAAATATAGTAAAAACTACACTTTTAAAAGTAAACAAATAATTGGCACATGAGCCTCGTATCTGGGGATTTACTTCATGATCCATACAATTTACGGAAGCCAATTGCGTTCATACATCACTACCTAATCTCAGGATCTACACGTCGATTGTCACTGAGGGTGACACCCGCCTTTAACAGATTTTTGCTTTATTTTTCCCCGTAATTTTATTGTTTTATTCAGTACCCCTATTCTCCCGTAGTGCCACCATTTTTGAGTGTAACAGCCGTGAAGTGACTGACGCGTTTCGAGATCGTATGGTGCACATTCGTGTCCTCAAGCCTGTCAATACAACTTCTCAAAGTCGGCACAGCGGTGGCGACTGCTACTTGCAGATTTATTTGTGGTTTTAATTGTTTTCGCTAGCGAAACATCAGACGGTGTAAGGTCATACATAAATGTCGGCTGTTATATAAAAAATATTTACAACGCGTTGTGGATATATGTAATTGTACAAAAATAAATAAAAAAGAAACTAATAAATAAAATAATAAAACTAACATAATAATTATTAAGTTTTTATTGCTCATAAAAAAACTTATCTAAGTATACTAAATGATAACGATAAAGGTTCTAACCCGATGTTATACTCGTAGTTTGTTATAATTTAATGCTTGCAAATTGGCAAACTAACCAAATGATAAAACCATCATTCCATTACCAACCAAGATATAAATAATTCGAAACGTGAAGTTAAAATAATCGTCTACAGCCAAGTACAGAAGAGACTGTACTTTCAACCTGAATAGTGCACATTGATCGGCATAGGTGAGATACCTGGTGCCTGCAGATATTTCCGCACTCTAGCTTTACATCAGTGGGAGTGTCACATGATCAGACTACTATAAAAAAAAACTTAAGTACGTTATTAAAGTTCCGGCTACACGCTCCGTCTTGACTGCACAGGGGTAGCCACAAGCGGGTATGATTGACTGTGTGTGTAGACGGGCTATAAGAACGTATTAAAAATATCCTCACGGTTAATATTATTTAAAACTTTTTAAAAACAATACAATTAGGTCTGTAATTTTTTTTTCGTTCAATTTTATTAGGAGTATTTTGTTATCGTTTATCTAATAGTGGTGTTTGGCCTTTACGTTCGTGTTTACTAACGATAAATGTTATAGATGGCCGACAAATGCGAGTGACAGCCGCCCAGTGTGCCATTTATTGGAGCAATAAGTAGGGTGACTAAGCTATAACATATGAAGAAATATATTACAGTATCTTATAATAAAATAATATATTATTATTATTATTATTATTATACTAATATATAGCTGCAATACCACTCACTGACTGACTGACTGACATCAATTATTTCGTACTTGCCGGTATAGTGGAGGGTAGCGGTTTTTTGGGTCGTATAGAGGACGTCCCAAAACCGTCGAGAAAAATACGACTTTGACCGGAAGTCGATTCTGGACCGGAAGTGGTAGCGATATCTCGGAAACGGGGCGAGTCGGGGCAGTCACCCCGTAGAGAAAGTTGTAGAGAATGTCGTCTTATGCCGAAATCAAAAAAAAAAATTTCAAAATCGGGCAAAAAAAATTTTTCCTCGATCGTATTTATATCCTTTTCCCGCCGGTACGCCAATATGAAACGGAGCATGGCGGTGGGCGTGGCCTAACAGCATCCGCGACGAGGCATTTTCGGGACGAACGATCGAAACGGCTTTACCTCGGTCAGTCGGACGGTGAGCGCGGCCGCGTGAACATCGAATTTGCTCCGCGCGGCGGGCTTTCTTTTAAATATCTCAAGAAGTAGATACGTCAGAGTAACCATGTAAAGAACAATTTTGTTCAGTGTGACCAGCACTATTTTTTAAAATTTTTGTTTTAGTTTTTTTTTTAATTTTTTAAAATCTTCATATCTCGAAAAGTAGATACGTTAGCGTCACCGTGTAAAGACCAATATTGTTCAGTATGACCAGCACTATTTTTTTTTTAAATTTTTGTTTTTTTTTTTAATTTTTTAAAATCGCCATATCTCGAAAAGTTGATACGTTAGCGTCACCGTGTAAAGACCAATTTTGTTCAGTATGACCAGCACTTTTTTTTTTAAATTTTTGTTTTTTTTTTAATTTTTTAAAATCTTCATATCTCGAAAAGTAGATACGTTAGCGTCACCGTGTAAAGACCAATTTTGTTCAGTGTGACCAGCACTTTTTTTTTAATTTTTTTTTTTTTTTTTTAAATCTTCATATCTCGAAAAGTAGATACGTTAGCGTCACCGTGTAAAGATCAATATTGTTCAGTATGACCAGCACTATTTGCTTTTTTTTTTTTTAATTTTCTAAAATAGCTATTACTCAAAAAGTACATACGTTAGCGTCACCGTGTAAAGACCAATATTGTTCAGTATGACCAGCACTACTTTTTTTTAATTTTTTTTTTTAAATTTTTTAAAATCGCCATATATCGAAAAGTAGATACGTTAGCGTCACCGTGTAAAGACCAATTTTGTTCAGAAACGTAAACGCTTTTAGATGGCGAGCTAAATATTTTCAAAACTGCCTAAAATCTATTCGATCTAATACGTTTTACGACAAAAAGGGCCTCCGCGGGCCGCTTGCGCCCGCGGCCTTTACCCAACAGCTAGTACTAATATATAGCTGCAATACCACTCACTCACTCACTGACTGACATCAATTATTTCGTACTTGCCGGTATAGTGGAGGGTAGCAGTTTTTTGGGTCGTATAGAGGACGTCCCAAAACCGTCGAGAAAAATACGACTTTGACCGGAAGTCGATTCTGGACCGGAAGTGACAGCGATATCTCGGAAACGGGGCGAGTCGGGGCAGTCACCCCGTAGAGAAAGTTGTAGAGAATGTCGTCTTATGCCGAAATCAAAAAAAAATTTTCAAAATCGGACAAAAAATTTTTTTCCTCGATCGTATTTATATCCTTTTCCCGCCGGTACGCCAATATGAAACGGAGCATGGCGGTGGGCGTGGCCTAACAGCATCCGCGACGAGGCATTTTCGGGACGAACGATCGAAACGGCTTTACCTCGGTCAGTCGGACGGTGAGCGCGGCCGCGTGAACATCGAATTTGCTCCGCGCGGCGGGCTTTCTTTTAAATATCTCAAGAAGTAGATACGTCAGAGTAACCATGTAAAGAACAATTTTGTTCAGTGTGACCAGCACTATTTTTTTAAATTTTTGTTTCAGTTTTTTTTTTAATTTTTTAAAATCTTCATATCTCGAAAAGTAGATACGTTAGCGTCACCGTGTAAAGACCAATATTGTTCAGTATGACCAGCACTATTTTTTTTTTAAATTTTTGTTTTTTTTTTAAATTTTTAAAAATCGCCATATCTCGAAAAGTTGATACGTTAGCGTCACCGTGTAAAGACCAATTTTGTTCAGTATGACCAGCACTTTTTTTTTTTAATTTTTTTTTTTTTTTTTAATTTTTTAAAATCTTCATATCTCGAAAAGTAGATACGTTAGCGTCACCGTGTAAAGATCAATATTGTTCAGTATGACCAGCACTATTTGCTTTTTTTTTTTTTAATTTTCTAAAATAGCTATTACTCAAAAAGTACATACGTTAGCGTCACCGTGTAAAGACCAGTATTGTTCAGTATGACCAGCACTACTTTTTTTTAAATTTTTTTTTTAAATTTTTTAAAATCGCCATATCTCGAAAAGTAGATACGTTAGCGTCACCGTGTAAAGACCAATTTTGTTCAGTATGACCAGCACTAATTTATTTTTAAATTTTGTTTTTTTTTAAATTTTTTAAAATCGCCATATCTCGAAAAGTAGATACGTTAGCGTCACCGTGTAAAGACCAATTTTGTTCAGAAACGTAAACGCTTTTAGATGGCGAGCTAAATATTTTCAAAACTGCCTAAAATCTATTCGATCTAATACGTTTTACGACAAAAAGGGCCTCCGCGGGCCGCTTGCGCCCGCGGCTTTTACCCAACAGCTAGTACTAATATATAGCTGCAATACCACTGACTGACTCACTCACTCACTCACTCACTGACTGACATCAATTATTTAGTACTTGCCGGGGGGGTGCGGGGGTGAAATTTTCGGGGTGTATAGAGGGCATCCCAAAACCGTCGAGAAAAATACGACTTTGACCGGAAGTCGATTCTGGACCGGAAGTGGTAGCGATATCTCGGAAACGGGGCGAGTCGGGGCAGTCACCCCGAAGAGAAAGTTGTAGGGAATGCCCTATAATTTCGAAAACGATACTTTTTTTTTCAAAATTGCTCGAAAAAAATTTTTCCTCGATCGTATTTTTATCCTTTTCCCGCCGGTACGCCAATATGAAACGGAGCATGGCGCTTGGGCGTGACCTAACAGCATCCGCGACGAGGCATTTTCGGGACGAACGATCGAAACGGCTTTACCTCGGTCAGTCGGACGGTGAGCGCGGCCGCGTGAACATCGAATTTGCTACGCGCGGCGGGTTTTTTTTTCGAATATTTTAAATATCTCAAGAAGTAGATACGTTAGCGTAACCGTGTAAAGACCAATATTGTTCAGTATGACCAGCACTATTTTTTTAAATTTTTGTTTTAGTTTTTTTTTTTAATTTTTTAAAATCTTCATATCTCGAAAAGTAGATACGTTAGCGTCACCGTGTAAAGACCAATATTGTTCAGTATGACCAGCACTATTTTTTTTTTAATTTTTGTTTTTTTTTTAATTTTTTAAAATCGCCATATCTCGAAAAGTAGATACGTTAGCGTCACCGTGTAAAGACCAATATTGTTCAGTATGACCAGCACTAATTTTTTTTTAAACTTGTTTTTTTTTAATTTTTTAAAATCGCCATATCTCGAAAAGTTGATACGTTAGCGTCACCGTGTAAAGACCAATTTTGTTCAGTATGACCAGCACTTTTTTTTTTAAATTTTTGTTTTTTTTTTTTTAATTTTTTAAAATCTTCATATCTCGAAAAGTAGATACGTTAGCGTCACCGTGTAAAGATCAATATTGTTCAGTATGACCAGCACTATTTGCTTTTTTTTTTTTAATTTTCTAAAATAGCTATTACTCAAAAAGTACATACGTTAGCGTCACCGTGTAAAGACCAATATTGTTCAGTATGACCAGCACTACTTTTTTTTATTTTTTTTTTTTAATTTTTTAAAATCGCCATATCTCGAAAAGTAGATACGTTAGCGTCACCGTGTAAAAACCAATATTGTTCAGTGTGACCAGCACTATTTTTTTAAATTTTTGTTTTAGTTTTTTTTTTTAATTTTTTAAAATCTTCATATCTCGAAAAGTAGATACGTTAGCGTCACCGTGTAAAGACCAATATTGTTCAGAAACGTAAACGCTTTTAGATGGCGAGCTAAATATTTTCAAAACTGCCTAAAATCTATTCGATCTAATACGTTTTACGACAAAAAGGGCCTCCGCGGGCCGCTTGCGCCCGCGGCTTTTACCCAACAGCTAGTTATACTAATATATAGCTGCAATACCACTGACTCACTCACTCACTGACTGACATCAATTATTTCGCACTTGCCGGTATGGTGGAGGGTAGCGGTTTTTTGAGTCGTATAGAGGGCGTCCCAAAACCGTCGAGAAAAATACGACTTTGACCGGAAGTCGATTCTGGACCGGAAGTAGTAGCGATATCTCGGAAACGGAAAGAGATGAGGCAAAAGTGCCGAAACAAACGTCGTAGGGAATGCCCTCTAATTTCGAAAACGATACTTTTTTTTTCAAAATTGCTCAAAAAAAATTTTTCCTCGATCGTATTTACATCCTTTTCTCGCCGGTACGCCAATATGAAACGGAGCATGGCGCTTGGGCGTGGCCTAAAGCATCCGCGTCGATCGCTCGTAGGGGCTCGCGCTCTCTATGTTCCGCCCGTTCAGAGCGCGCAATGAAAATATAACGACGCATTTTCGGGACGAACGATCGAAACGGCTTTACCTCGGTCAGTCGGACGGTGAGCGCGGCCGCGTGAACATCAAATATGCTCCGCGCGGCGGGCTTTTTAAAAATATTTCAAGAAGTAGATACGTCAGAGTAACCATGTAAAGAACAATTTTGTTCAGTATGACCAGCACTATTTGTTTTTTTTTTTTTTTTTTTTTCAATTTTTTTAAATCGCCGTATCACAAAAAGTACATACGTTAGCGTCACCGTGTAAAGAACAATATTGTTCAGTATGACCAGCACTACTTTTTTTTTAATTTTGTTTTTTTTTTAATTTTCTAAAATCGCTATTACTCAAAAAGTACATACGTTAGCGTAACCGTGTAAAGACCAATATTGTTCAGTATGACCAGCACTACTTTTTTTTTTTTTTTTTTTATTTTCTAAAATCGCTATAACTCAAAAAGTACATACGTTACCGTCACCGTGTAAAGACCAATATTGTTCAGTATGACCAGCACTACTTTTTTTAATTTTTTTTTTTTTCTAAAATCGCTATTACTCAAAAAGTACATTCGTTAGCGTAACCGTGTAAAGAGCAATATTGTTCAGTATGACCAGCACTACTTTTTTTTTTAATTTTTGTGTTTTTTTAATTTTCTAAAATCGCTATTACTCAAAAAGTACATACGTTAGCGTCACCGTGTAAATACCAATATTGTTCAGTATGACCAGCACTACTTTTTTTTTTTTTTTTCTAAAATCGCTATTTCTCAAAAAGTACATACGTTAGCGTAACCGTGTAAAGGTCAATTTTCTTCAGAAACTTAAACGCCTTTAGATGGCGAGCTAAATATTTTCAAAACTGCCCTAAAATCTATTCGATCTAATACGTTTTACGACAAAAAGGGCCTCCGCGGGCCGCTTGCGCCCGCGGCTTTTACCCAACAGCTAGTTTAATTATATACCTCCCCCTTGCCCCATCCTAACCTCGAACTTCGAATAATAATTTATGAATGGTAGTCAGACTGATGATGGTTAGTCCAGTCTGCCGTCCTGGGGGAGTACCCATCACTTTCAAGCGTAACCAAATCATATTTCGGTATCAGTTCGGAAGTAAAATTAACGAGAGTAGTATGTATCGTCAACCTAAATGGCGCACGTTTGTCGGTATAACGGAGACAAAACTCCATTTCATATTAGGCTAGATTGCAGTCTCTTCTTCCAAGCCGATTCCGAAACATGACTAGGTCACTTCACTGGTGTTACATTCGAAAGTGGTGATACTACCCCAGGACGGTAGACTGGACTAATAACCATCATCAGTCTGCCAACCACTCTTTTTTATTGGTACTTCGCTTCGCGGCGCTGAAATTTGGGTAGTTTTGGGCATTCCCTACGACTTTTGTTCTGGCATTTTGGCAGTATCTCGCTCCGTTTCCGAGATATCGGCATCACTTTCGGTCCAGAGTCCACTTCCGGTCAACGTCGAGGTTTTTCTGAGGTCGCAGGGGCCCCCTCTACACGTCCCAAAAAGAATCAGCTCTCTAACCCTTCTGAAAGTGCTCCGTAACTGATGTCAGTCAGATGAGATATATGAGATGATGATGATAGTTATAATTCCTATCCTAATTTTACGTTAATGTTGTTTTATTATTAAAGTTTAGTAGATAGTAGTTTTTATATCACTTTATTACGGCAAATGGAAGTAACATCAAAGATAACTAATATTATGAGAAAGGGAACTTAATCAATTTAGCGAAGTTTCTTCTAGTCATTATCATTAAAAGCTTCTAGTTTTTTTTTACACTAATATATATTTAATAGTTATTTTTATTATACTTTTGGGGTAAACAAGCTTTTACAGAAGAAAATGAGGACACTATTTATTTATTTATTTATTCAGATGTTCACTACAAGTTGCAGCCGAAAAAAGTCACATACATATATTTTAAAGTCTGATCAGTAAAACTGGGCTCTGCAGTTGAGTTATAATACTAGTAATAAACAAAATCAACTAGATTCTTCAAACGATAAAGTACATTTTGGGGCCGGCATAGTGACGGCAGCTGGGAACAGAACAGTCATCGGCACTAATGGACTTCCACTGTGCTTACCCTCAGGCCAGTCGAGATCAAGTGTCACCCCATTATAAAAAATGATCCGATTTTTTATACATCGCTTTGAAATCCAATTTGTTGATTTACGAGATATTTTCTCTCTTTTTTTGCTCATCTCCGCTTTGGTGAATAGCGCTTACAGTTTATAAAAACTTTGGATAAAATTCTAAATCATACTATTAGACTATATTATGTAACACAAGCAGATATTGAAAATACAAGAGCTACGAAAAAATGCTACGAGTTTACTACGAATACTACATTTCAGTTGTAGTCCGTGAAATAACTATTTCAGTATGCACTTGACATGAAAATGGAGGTTATTTGACAAAGTGAGTTAACTCACACACGTTAATTCTCCTTTGACATGCTTCATTTGACCTGACACTGACTGAAAATTTGAAATTCAATGGATTGCATGAAAATGAGCAATTAGAATTGAAAATAGGTTTTGTGATTGAAAATTATACCTAATAAATACATTAAAAACGAGAGGGGTAGGCAGACTGATGGTGGTTATAAGCCCATTCTGCCGTCGGAGGGTAGTACCACCACTTTCGAATGTAACACCTGTAAAGTGAATTTGTCGCATTTCGGGAACAGTTTGTAAGTAGCCAGGTATAGCGAGAGGAGTATGCACTGTCAATCTGGACGGTGTCTACAGAAATTTCTCTGTGCAAGCAGCTGTTTCTGTTTATAGACCGTCCGACCTAATTTATTTGAAAATATTTCAAAAGATAATGATTAATAAATACTTCAGAATAACGTTTAAGTAACACATGGCAATGCCCGATGTCCTTTTACACCCTACATATTTTCCATTGTAATATAAGAATTGAAGACAATATTGCAAGGCTTACTTTTGTATTTTCTCGCATGACAGCGAAGAAAGTATTACAACTTAACCTATGACTCCATTTGCATATTGCTTTTAACTTTGCACTAGATACAAAAACTAACTAAAGTATGAATTGTCATAGTGGAGGCGACGTCTGGCGAAATATATAAAACGTAATCAGCATAAATATACAAGTTATTAAAAAGTTCGTTGTCAAAATTAAACAAGTCAACTTTGTTATTGTACATTGCTTGCTTAATACTGACAAAGCTGTATTGCACTTTTTGAATAAGTCTTGGTTGTATATTTCCAAAAAAAGTTACTAAGCCAAATTGGTACTTTGTTACTTTGCCTATACTAAACTCGTACTAATATCACATTTAAAATTTAAAATTATTAGGTAAAAAAGCAATGTAATATAAATTCACACGGAATCCAATAAGTCTCATAAACGCTATGTCCCGCTTGTTTGCACTCCAGTGGGCTGTACAGTGTACCTTATGAATATTCTAAGAGGATAATACTACACTCCTGCACCAGCATTACTGTAAAGCCACATCACTATACTGCTAACAAAAAAGGAATGAATTATTTCATACAAGTCACGTTTTTTAAGAAAATATACCAAAAATTCTGAGAAACGTATTTTTTTAAATAGTCTCAACATGTAACTACTGATACTCCACTTGATGTTAAGCTAGAGTGCGGTCCATAAACGAAATCAACTGCTACTATAGCTAAATTTCAGTCAGCAGTCGCCTCTGCTATTCTGGCTTGAAAAGACGAATGTGCACCATCTAGATTGACGATGTACTCTTCTCGTTAAACATGGCTACTTCCAAACTTCCCAAAACGCGACAACAATCTTTTATAGATGTCTCGCCGTCTCGGGGAAGACGACGAGGTTATGTCAGACTCCCCGGTACTCCCCAATACCGGGTATACACGACTAAATCTCTCACGGTGTCCCTCTCTACTTCGCATGGTGATGTCACGGGCACGCTTTCGCATTCAGTCGCGACCCCACCGACGCTTGGCCGTTAGGCCCCACCTCATCGGGAAGAAAATGCCAAGTAAATGAGCAGCAGTCCAACCCCGGGATTACCGCTCTTGGTTCGGGGCGAAGGAGATAACGCTTGGTACCCCGCTACCGCCTTCGCCCACGCGATGAAGGTCTCACTCAGATCTTCTCTGAAAGAAGAGTGGGACCCGAGGAGAGACTCCACCTTACTGGTTTTGGTTCGCGCTGGGGTACCTCAGGGAGGTATCCCGAGACCCTCTATCCACCACCTGATGATGCGCCCGATGGGAGACCGGCATCTCCAACAGTGCCTCCCATACGACACAGTCACTCACGATCAAAGGACCGCGAGCCACGGGTGGTGGTACTACCCTAGGACGGCAGAATGGGCTAATAACCATCGTCAGTCTGCCTACCACTCTTTAATAGTACCTATAGGCACTGAGCGTACAAAGTACATTGGAACCGGTCAAAATTAGCGAGGTTCGAACATGGGTCTCATCGATTGCGATGTCTTACCGCTAGACCGCGGCCGCTCTGAAAAAGATGTGCACCGTAATCATAGTTTATCCCTTGAATTAATATATCAACCTTATATATGTTAAATGATTGTTATTAATGAATTAGCATAATGAAACTCTGCTATATCCAGTCTAGTTTACATAACAAGGGACTTTGAGCCTAATGAACTGTATATACGAGTAGGTATATTTGTTTAGATAATACAATTTAGGCAAAGGACAAGAGGCATATGAGGTCAGAAGGTGATAGCATAGGGTACGCTTAGAACAGCAATCAATCTACCACTTAGGGTGGGTGCACTGTGGGTGCACTTATTTTTATTTGTTGACAAAATTTATACGAATAAATTTGTACACAAATAATAATGTTTCAATGCAACTACACTACTTTTATTATACATTAACAGGAGTCTTAAAATATAAATAAAACTATATATTTTTTTCTCTCTTTACCGTTGTCGGACTTGCATTTAATTTTTATTCATTATTGTTAATACTTTCTCGGCACTATTGGTCTACTTAGCATGTAATTCTTTTATTTTGTAAACAATTTTTCTGATGACTGTTTGTTGCCAAAATAAAATAAATAAAAACTATTAATAAAGTTATTATTTGAATAAAATTGAAGTCCAACAAATTTGAATACTATATTATTGTACGAGTAGCTCGGCATATGAACACTCCGCCTGATGTAAAGCTAGAGTGCGGTCCATGAACGGAAACAATTGCTACTACAGAGAAATCTCGATGGGCGGCAGTCACGGCCGGCATAGAGGCTTGAGGAGATGAGTATACACTGTCTAGATTGACAGTGCACACTCCTCTCGTTATACCTGGCTGTTTCCGAAACGCGGCAAGGTCACTTAACGGGTGTTCCATTCGAAAGTGGTGATGCTACCCCAGGACTGCAGATTGGAATCATAATCATCATCACCTACAAGCACTGAGCGACCAAAGCTGCCTGTAGAGTTTTCTCTGTAGTAGCAGTTGTTTCCGTTCGTGGATCGCACTCTAGCTTTACATCAGGCGGAGTGTTGTCATATGTCGAGCTATAATAAAAATAATACACAAAAACTTTAAGATACTTATAGATAGAAATAAAGTTATTAAAATTGCATAAAGTCCATATACTTTGAAACAAAAGGAAATATTTTAATGATACTATTTCTTTGATAGGAAGAAAATTGTTGAAGTTAAACTAAAAAAATCATCTTTCAAATTACCCGTTTTCAATTAAATAATAATAATAATAGGTTTAGATTTAATTAAGCTGAAAATAATATTTAAAACATTCGCTCTATGAGCTTTTAACAAAATAAATAAATTGCCTGTTTTACAAAATTAATAAACTTATTCTAGTGTTAGTCTAAATAATAAATATATAACAAAACAACAATCGGTGACTGACTTACTAGAGCGGGCCACACACCCTCGGCTCCAACCGACAGCTTTAACTGCACAGTCAAGACCGAGCGTGTGTAGCGCGCTTAATAAAATAATTTAGTATTGCACAGTAAAATATAAAACTTGCAAAAGGTGAACTTAATGCCTTAAGGTATTTTCTACCAGTTAACCTTTGGGAGATGTGAAAGTGTTTTCAGTGCAGAAACAAAAATAAAAATAAATAAATCTGAAATATAAATTGTTAATTATTAATTAAATAAATAAATAAAAAAAAATGTTTAAAATACGCCAATTAAAATACCAAATAAACAAGATTAATTTGTAACAAACATAAAAAAAATCACTTCAAAGGAAAATTAAACATCGCTTGTCAGAGATAGCGCACCTAAGGTACGGTATAATTTATGAGTACATCAAATACCATATTTTGTCCTCAAAATAAACAGGAATCTCAGGTTGGGTCGTGGGCATATGCTATGAAATGTTACCCACTATTTATCTCTGTCTGTATGCGACATTTATCAAGGGTGAGCGAGGCCGTCTGTGAATCAACACCGATCAACTAAAATAACATTTCAATTGTTCATATTGTCATTTGTTTTCGGGTAAAAGATTTTTTCTTTTCACTAAATTTACACATGCTATAACTTTGTTTTTTATTAGTAAATTTCGAATTTTAGCAGACATCAGAGTTTCGAGATCAGCTTAGAAGTAAGTAGCCGGGTATAACGAAAGAAGAGTACATTGTCAACCTGGATAAAGCTGTCTAAAGCGGTCTAAGTCTGTCTGTCTAAGACTGTTGTTGTGTTCGAACCTCGCTAATTCTGACCGGCACCAATGTAACTATGTTATATGTACTTTGGTCGCTCAGTACCTATGATACAGGCACTAGCTTAGTATCTTGTAGATTACGGTAATATACGGAAACAACTCCTACCACAATTTTTTCCAGTAAGCAGTCACCTTCGCTATGCCAGTTTGAAAAGACGAATGCACACCATCCAGATTGATAGTGCTCACTCCTCTCGTTATACCTGGCTACTCCCAAAACGTGACCCTGACCTCAAGCGTAATAAATTTCAAAGGACAATGCCCATGTTTGGCCCAACTTGATATCTAATACTTTGTTAATAAAACGATACTCTAAAATAATATCTTATTTTTTATTAATTGATTTCAATTATATCAACATATCGTTTACCGATCCATAGACTATGTTGAATTACATAAAAGGATCATACAATATAATAATAACCTCAAATATCTCAACAGAAAGTCTCATTACTCTATAACCCGGGTGAAAAAATTAAAACTGATTGGTGATAACGAACGTGTATAGATAAATCTTTATACAATATGAACTAAAAATCAACGACAAAATCGAGAAATAAATCGTGGGCCGATTTCTCTTAGGCTAAAGGGCATTCTCCTTTAAATTTCAAACTACACCAGGACGGCAGACTGTAGCCTGGTATAACTATCATCATTCTTCCTACCACCCTTAAAAGATGCAATTATTAGTTCATTCCCCAACATTCAGAATCTGCATACTATAAATTAGTTTGTAGTCGTGAGATATACCTTGCGAGTACTCATAGAGTCATATGTACAGACTAAGACTATTTGGCAGGTTGTCTATTTGGTTATTGTATTAGGCTTTAGGCTACCATGTCATGGTAGGACGGGTTCTGTATTGCTACTTACGTTGGATAGTAAAGGCGTGAATACACTAATGAAAATGTCGTGCTCTTAAAGTTTAATTACGTTTACTACTTTAACTAATTAACGTTTGTGTACTGACGACAGTGCCAGATTTAAGCATAGGCAGCCTATGGGCCGCCACCACACCACAATTTTTTTAAAAATAAAATCGTTAAAGGCTCAGTAGAAACAAAAAATACTGAGTTTTGTTTTAAATTTTGTGTTAGCCAACTTATTTAGTTGCTCTCTTCTTTACCTTGACCTTAATATAAACTTTCAACAGTTAACCACAAACGATTTGAGGTCCTCCACAACATGCTCTGCCTATGGGCCGCCGAAGTCTAAATCCGGCGCTGACTGACGACATATTGTATGTACGAAGACGTCTTGTTAAAACACTTCGAACATACTTTGGGAACATGGACCATAATGAACAGTATCACTCCGGGTGTCTGTCTGGACGTCAGATAAAAGAAATCTATACAAGAAGTCAATACGATATTTAGCAAAATAAATTATAACAATGATGTGTAAACGTCTTAGGAGTTACGATGAAACGACGATTTCATGCATAGCTTGCGTTTGACAGGTTTATAGTTACAAAATTACTCGTCGATTATGTACTTTTTTCATCTACAATTAATATTATGTGCTAACAAGGGAAGACCAGAACAATTCGTTTTTTATTTTTAGTTCGGCATATGATAACACTCCGCCTGATGTTAAACTATAATAGAATACGGTACATGAACGCAAACAATTGCTACCACAGAGAAACTTCTGCAGGCAGCAGTTGCCTCCGCTATGCCGGCTTGAGAAGACGAATTGCACCATACAGTTTGAGAGTGCACACGTCTCTCGTTATACCTGGCTTTTTTCCTTTCTAAAATGGTAAACATTGTTACTACTAACCGACGCAATACTGTCAACCCTTGTCACGCCTACAACGGTAAAGTCGAGACTGACAAACAACGAAATACCACTCATTTACTAATCACGAAATCTCTAGAGAAATTAATTCATGAAAAACTACCACTAATGGAGTGAAACAAGAGTTGGAAGGTTGTATGTAATTAAAATTTGTATTTATGTTTGGTGTGTAATATGTACCTGGTGTGAGTATACAGAGTCTTTCTTCGATTAGGGGAACGACAGAGCTGGCCCATCCTCAGCACCAGGAGATCGAAACAACACCAAATGAATGCGGTTTAAATACACACGGATCAACGTTCACTGGTGTACTGAGGTTTCATTTGCGGGTGGCCGTAGGTATCGCTGTCTTCTTTCCACTAATGTGTATAGGTAATGTGTGTGAAAGAGACGAAAAAAATATAATAAATAAACTATATTATGAGGAAGTAGCGATGAGGAAGGGATAGGTGATTGAGGCCAAACCAATGTTAATAATATTAAAGCTAAACTTTCTATGAAGTAGACCTTTGCCGCTTGACCTAAAACGTGTCATCACCATCACCGTTAACTGCATTTAAAAACATTGCATCTGTGCTTGTTATACTGGGTTTTATCCAAATAAGCGAAATGCAAAATCTCTTCTGTCGGGTACACTGATGTCATCTTTTTAAAAATATATTTTGTGTAAAAATCCTTAATAATTTTCATCTCCTCTTTTCAACTGTTTAAAATTATAAGTAGTGAAGAAAACCCCAAATAAAACAACCATAAATCTCTCTTGTTAAACGCCTGAAATATATACTGAAAACTATATACAGTATACATTATTTGAGTAACACAGGCGCTTCCTGAAACTCACTCCTGAAAGATAACAGTCGAATGCATTTTCAGCAGTAACTGTTTAGAGCTTAGTAAATGTACCTGAAATTCTACCTCAATTTTTCTGTTCAAAATTGTATCAAATTCGTTTATTTTCAGACTTAGTCCAAAGCATAAAAACATTTTTTAAAATTATAACTCTACATATACGTGTATTATTTTTTGAACACTACTTTGCAACTAATTTCCGCTAATCATAAAAAAATTTTGGTTATAGATTTCAACAAAGTAATGCCTTAAATATACGAGTATGACAATGTTAAGCTAGAGTGCTAGAGCTAGAGTTAAACCAGAAACAACTGCTACTACTACTTTCTACAGGCAGCAATCGCCTCCACTATGCCGGTTGAGGAGAGGAATGTGCATCATCCAGATTGACAGTGTACATTCCTCTTGTTATATTATATAAAAAGGTTGTTTTCTTTTTTAAATAAGCCAGTGAGGAGAGAAATTTGTTAAAGAACTCAATTTAAATATTTTCTAAAATTGTAATAAAACCTCGCTACTTTTCTTTAAAATTATGTTTAGACAATATTATGTCTACCAATTGGAAAATACAATTAAATACGTAATAAAAAGCTCCCACTATCCCGGCATATTGTTGATATGATAACTATCATCAGTATTAGCAGAGTATAACGGCCCGAAGTAGTACCGAGAACGAGATCAAACGAGAGGATTGTGTCCTGTCAATTGAAGGTCGTCCCTTCAAGCCGGCATAGCAAAGGTGACATTACACATTAGGAAAAAAAAACAATCACTTTCAAGTGAAACCCATGTCAAACAATCTGGTGCATAATTGTCTTATGACAGCCGTTATTTCCGTTCATGGACCGCACTCTAGCTTATTATTATCAGGGTGAGTGTGGTTACTTGCTTTCGGACCTCACAGCCGGGAAAGGTAGAAACTATGGAGCGCCAGCGACTTCTCTCTTTTTTTTATTGTAGCTCAGCATGTGACAACACTCCGCCTGATGTAAAGCTAGAGTGCGGTCCATGAATGGAAACAACTGCTACCACAGAGAAATCTCTACGGGCTGCAGTCGCCTCTACTATGCCGGCTTGAGGAGACGAGCATGTACCATCTAGATTGACAGTGCACACTACTTTCGTTATATCTGGCTACTTTCAAACTATTCTCGAAACGCGACAAGGTCACTTCACGGGTGTTACATTCGAAAGTGGTGGTACTACCCCAGGACGCCAGACTGGACAAATAACCATCATCAGTCCGCCTACCACTCTTTAATAGTGCCTATAGGCACTGAGCGACCAAAGTACATATAACAAAGTTACATTGGTATCGATTAGAATTAGCGAGTTTCGAACACGGGTCTCATCGATCATGAGTTCACGCGTCTTATCGCTAGACCACGGCCGCTCTATAGCGGCCAATCTATGGAGCGCCAGCGACTTCTCTCTCTACATACTACCTTCGCTTCGACCACATTCCTCTTCTTCCCTTATGCACTCACGGTGGTTGAGGGTGCTCCTCACCTGACCCTTTCTGAGCAGTTTTTTTAAGTGTAATTTATCATAAAATACCAAAAATCCAACCACGAAAAACCATTACAAATTTATATTATGTCTTAATGAGTTGCTTCATATTTAATTACACAATTTATTGAAATACTTTTTTTTTATATAAATTATCAGTAATGTGTATGTGTGTGTGTGTATGTGTAGGTATCTGAATATAGTTAAGTATTTCTAAGTTATATATAAGACTTTTGTTAAATTATTATTATTTACTACCCAAGGTAGAACCTTTCTGCTTCCTGAAGGCCAGCTGGAAGAAAATGCCTTGCGGCATTAAGCTCGCCTTTTGTTCTATGCAATAACTAACAATAAAGTTTTAAAAAAAAATACAAATAGATAAGACTAAACTGTATGAGTCGCCTAGCTACAGTTGACTGTAATAAAATTATTATTCTTTTACTTTAAAATTCTATTTGCATGCAGATTTTTTATTTAACAAGAACGTCATAGCAAATGACGTCAATCACTGAGCTGAAAACTTTTTCACGTTTTCTAGAAGTAATTTAATGCGAGTTAAGTTAAGTGCTCGTTGGTATCTGTTACCATCGCTGAGTACATACAGGAAATTTCCCACGCAGTGCTAATGGAAGGGTCGAACGTCCCTTAAATATAACTTTGTACATTATTACGTCAATATAATTGTTATTTACACCTGAGCTTATAGAGCTCCTATAGCTAACAACCACCTTAACCATACGATTGCTTCAATACGAAAAAAAAAGCCTATTATTTTTACATTACATCTACTTTACTCACGATCAATGAGACCCGTGTTCGAACCTCGCTAATTCTGACCGGTACCAATGTAACTTTGTTATATATACTTTGGTCGCTCAGTGCCTATCGGCACTATTAAAGAGTGATTGCCTACCACTGATGATGGTTATTCTGCCGTCCTAGGGCAGTACCACCACTTTCGAATGTAACACCCGTGAAGTGACCTTGTCGCGTTTCGGGAATAGTTTGACAGTGACCAGATATAACGAGAGGAGTGTGCACTGTCAATCTGGATGGTACATGCACGTCTCTTCAAGCCGGCATAGTGGAGGCGACTGCTGCCTGTAG
This sequence comes from Tinea pellionella, assembly GCA_948150575.1. Classification (NCBI taxonomy): domain Eukaryota; kingdom Metazoa; phylum Arthropoda; class Insecta; order Lepidoptera; family Tineidae; genus Tinea; species Tinea pellionella. The sequence continues at coordinate 1,021,928 of OX411253.1, forward strand.
AGATTTCTCTGTGGTAGCAGTTGTAACGTAAGCAACTGCTATTAGAGCAGGCGAGAATATGAAACGAAAAAACTTTAATCCTCAATTACTTAAAAAGGACAGTCTGTTAAATTAAATTGTGGAAAAACCTTCTTATCCATGTCTTTACTTCTTCCTAGACCTTGAGAGTGAAGTGGCACCTCACAAAGCCGGCATTGCAGAGGCGACTGCCACCTACCATATAAAAAAAGTATGTGATTAATATTAAAAGTAAAAGGTCTAATATTATTTTGCTACAAAAAGTAAGGAAATTTAAATAAAAAACGAGTGTACGCATAAATAAATTAAAAATAAACAACGAAATTATAAGTAAATAATGATAACAAACATGGTATGATTTGAACGCAAAAATACTCTTTCAAAATTCAATAGGTTCCTGCTAGCTTTCGATACAATGTATAAAATTCAACCAGTTTATTTTAAACTAGCTGTTGGTCCCCAGTGCTACCCGGGCTTATCAATTTAACAGCTGTCGAAGTATGAAAAGTAAGAAAAGAATACCTCATATTTAACTTCGTTTCCATAGTAACAATAAACAATAAATAATTTCGACCAAATTTGATTATCATAAAAACGGTTATTGTGAGTTAATCTTAAAAGATAGACATATACTGTCGCGGACATTTTTTTTAGATAATTTAAAGAGGAATAATTCTTTCATACATATTTTTTTGGGTATCTCGAACGGTTTTCGCAGCGCACGCAACGGAAGCCGTCAAAGATGAACAATATTCCCTGTTTTTTCCACATTTTCGACTGTTTCTTCGCTCCTATTAGTCGCAACGTGATGGTATATAGCCTAAAGCCTTCCTCGATAAATGATCGATCCAACAAAAAAAGGATTTTTCAATTCGAACCAGTAGTTCCTGAGATTAGCGCGTACAAACAAACAAACTCTTCAGCTTTATAATATTAGTATAGATAATAATAAAAATAAACAGAAGAGAAAAATACATTTCTGACAAAAATTATACACTTATTATTAAATTATGATGAATTTTGAACATAAAAAAATCTTCTTCGCGTTGCGGTAGTTACCAACTTTTTTCAACTGCAGCTTGGAATATGACAACACCCCACCCGATGTTAAGCTAGAGTGCGATCCATTAACGATTGCTACCACAGATAAATTTCGGCAGGCATAATCGCCTCCGCTATACCGGCTTAAGGAGGCGAATGTGCTCGTTAAAGGGAACACTCTTTATAGCTGGCTACATTCAAATCGATCCCGAAAATGGTCATTAACGGGTGTAACACTTGAACGGCAAAGTGGGCTAATAACCATCATCAATCTGTCTACCACTTATTGTATTTTTATTTTCTTTGCTGCGTTCTAACGGGATATCACCTCGTATAAATTCTAAAATATCTTTTTTTATTGTAGCTCGGCATGTGACAACACTCCGCCATGTGACAAATCCTAAAACCCAAGCGAGTCAACCCTACGTAACCTTAACTTACTAAACTAGCTCATTTTCCTAGTACTCAAAATACATCATATAAATAAAAAACATTAAATATTTTTTATCGTTATTTAGTACGCGATGGATTCACGAAGTTCTGGGTTACATGGGGTTGGCTCGCTTGGGGTTTAAAATGTATACACGTAGATTGGAAAAATTTTTTTTTTAAGACACTGAGGCCCCCTAAAGCTGGAGTCCCCCCGGGCCGCCGGGTCTGCGGACCTTCAGCTACGCCACTGGTTGTTAGAATAGTAAGGAAACGTGAGGTGAAATGAGCTGTGTTTCCAAGAGGTTCGTATAATATTTTTAGTAATAACACTCAATATGTTGGTTTGCTAGAATGGATTTAATTATTTGCGCGACAAACATCGTACCTATATTTACCATACAATGTATATTTACCAAAGTCCCTATGTGCATAAAAACGTGTTTGCAAAGAGAAATCGAATTTTATACATGCGTAAAAATGAGGTATATGGGAATTGACGATTTTGGGTAAATCTTATTAACTCACGTACGATGGAATGCAAACAACTTTTTCACGTCGCTGTGTCGTTATATTGAATCAGATTAGAGGAGTTCTTGATATACACTTTATACAGGGTGTAAAATTACATTTAACAACCCCGTGAACCAGAAGTTTTTTTTTAAGTTATTTATAGAAGTTATTTTTGAGATCACATATTTTTTAACACAATGTCAAAAACAAGCAAGCTATGATTGATAAACGGTCTTGCGAGAGGGAGCAAGCGCACTTGTAATACCGATGTTACGTGTCCATTGCAACTGATAGAAAAAAAGATTATATGAAAATCTTAAATAAGCTAATAATAATAAAAAAATATCATACAATAACGTTTTGATATTAGTAGTGTACCACGTTGTTTTTTGTTGAGCCGAAACAACTGCTACTACAGAGAAATCTCTACGGGCAGCAGTCGCCTCTGCTATGCCGACCTGAGGAGACGAGTAGGCACCAACAGTGCACACTCCACTCACTATACCTGGCTATTTTCAAACTTTTCCCGAAACGCGACAAGGTCACTTCACGGGTGTTACATTCGAAAGTGGTGGTACTACCCCAGGACGGCAGACTGGGCTAGTAATCATCATCAGTCTGCCTACCACTCTTTTAATAGTGACTATAGGCACTGAGCGACCAAAGTACATATAACATAGTTACATTGGTCAGAATTAGCGAGGTTCGAACACGGGTCTCATCGATCGTGAGTTCACGCGTCTTACCGCTGGACCACGGCCGCTATATTAACTTTTAATGTCATATTATGTTCGGCAGATAGATAAGCGAGATTTAATTTAGGATCATAATCTATTACGTGAAACAATAAATAAGTTAATAATTAAAACGGACCTTATCGCATTTTAATTGCACATTCGTCTAATCCAGCCAGCATAGCGGAGGCGACTGTAGGCAGACACTTTAGCTTAATATAAAATACATATTCGTTAGCTAAAAGTACCTAATGTATCGAAATATAGCAGCGGTACCAATGTAACTCTTATTGTTTAGTCGCTTGCCTGTCGGTTGCCACTGCCATCGAAAAATAATTTTAAAAAATTCAACTATTCATAAAAACAATTTTCATATGAATTTAATCATACATAACATGTTTTTAATATGAACTCCTCCATTTTCCACATGTTGTGTGAATAGTTTTTTAAAACGTTTTTTACAGGATTTTTCACAATTTTTAGTCATACTTTTTATTACTTCACAACCATGAAAGTTCGCATCTCTACGTTTTTAATTACGGTTGGAGAATTTTAAAAATTGTTTCTAAATTGTAAGGATCGAGTTTTTTTTTAAACTTCAGCTTGTGAAAAGCTTGTAATTTTTTTTAATTTCAGTAATGTAATCTTATTGTACGAGTATATTTAGAGTAAAACGTGTTACTTTTTAACATAGAGATATAGTATACTAGAGAAGCAAACCTTATGCATAGGACATGAAAAAACCGCGCCACATTGGGAGCTTTATTGCATACCTAGTTGTATATATCAATGCTTTTTTAAAGAAAAAAAATATTGGCTCAGAAAATTATAGAAAACTATTTATTTTTTATTATTGTAGCTCCACCTGATATTAACCATGAATGGAAATAACTGCTACCAAAGAGAGAAATTTGCCTCCACTATGCTGGCTTTAAGGAAAGGAATGTGCACTATTTCCAAAGGTGACTACTTCCAAACTGATCTCAAGCGCGACAAGGTTACTTCACTTATACAAGGTGTTGTCATATGCCGAGCTACAATAAAAAAAAATAGTCCAATTGGTAAAGAAGGTTTTGAGCTTGGTTTGGATTAACGTAGGTAAAACCTATTAAAAAGGTTCCCTAATGCTACAGCTCCACCTGCGTCTTTAATACGTCTATAATTAACGCATTACATTAAAGTGGCTAAGACACTAACGTCAACATTATTGGCATTACTCTTAAACTCTAACTCGGCCGAAACCTTCAATGTAGTCATAGTTTTAATGTCGTAATTTTTAATGCGCTAATTATCGCATAGTACGCAAATAACAACAGTTGTGGATAACAGCTAGTAAACAAATAAAAATAAATTTATCGTATCGAACCAAATAGGTACTACGTCACAAAAGCAAGAACTGATAAAAGTATAGGAAAAAAATTGGCGCCAAAAAAGAATAATATTTTGCCATTGTAATGTCAATCCAAATGATCCTAAACAAAGGCCTTTCTTAACAAAACTGAAAGAAATTTTCAGCGTACTCATGCTCGGTGAAATAATCGCGAACTTGCTGTATAAAAAAGCCTACAAAGAAAATATTTTTCGCGGTCGACCTCCATCCGTCCGAAGTTATTTGTTTTCACATTGTGACGTCAAATCCGAGATAAAAAAAAACGGTTAGTGCGGTTACTATAGACTCATAATAAGGGTTCCGTCATTTACTTGGATCTACTTTTTAAAATAATAATCGATAGAATGGACCTAAGATAACAAAATTCTACTGTGACAACTATACGATAGTACTCGTAAATGGAGAAAATTTTAAAAAAACGCGAATTGTAGAAATGAGTGGAATAGATATTTATTTGCCAAGCACTGAAACTTTAAGTGAGATTAAATAATTATATAAAAATTAAAGGGTTTCTTTAAGAAATATTTATGGAACACCAAAACGGTGGCAATAGCGAATTGGCTCCGGTCTTACCCTATTTGTCAGTGTCAGGGAGCTATTTTATGAGATAATAATCAGGCCATTCAGTGCCGAGGCATTAATATGATGTCTATTGAGAAAGCATCAAGTAATTTATATCCAGAATTCATATAAATTATCGCTTTCCCCAAGACCATGTAGACTAAGAGCTAATAGACGGGAAATATTCATGTTATATATAAAAACGGACGTGGCCTAACATTTGAAGACATGGACACACGATTAGGACATTTTAGGGGCTATGTTTTGTCAAAATTTTGATAGCTAGTAGCATTGATATATAGAACTGGATGTGCAATAACGCTCCCAATGTGACACGAGAGAAAACATGCCCACAGCCAAGCTTAGGTTCTCTGTCGCTTGACGGCAACATTGTCAAATCGTTTGAAGCGGCCTACGGTTTTTTTTATATCAAATGTATGAAGTTTGCACCTCTAGTATATATCTCTATGGCTAATAGGAGCTACTACTTTTGAGAAAACGATTTCCTATTGGCAAAAAATCGCATCTTTACGTTTTAAATCTACTACTACTGCATTCGAGTTGTGTACCTTCCAGTGGTGGATTCTGGGAGCGCATGGTACGCTCTGTGAAAAAAGAGAGTCCACTGACAGAAGTTACTTCGTGAATTCCAGAACCTTGACTTACGTCACAGTTGACGCCGAAGATGGACAAACTCTAATGCCGAACCATTTTTTATAGTACTAATTGGCTCTCTGTCTAAAGATGAGATAGCTCTAAACATTGTTTTAGATGGATGACGTCATGTTCAGACATAAACATTTGTCAACTAATCGAATAATTAACTATTAAGATAATGGCGTTGACATTTATGAATGTAACCCTATTGTTAGGTCCCTTTGTTGAATCCCTTTGTAACTTGATGGATTTGGCAAGAGCCTGAAGTTATATCACAAACAAAAACTATTACAATAACCCTTTTAAAAGTAGCTTCCATTATCCCGACGCATATTTTTACCTAGCAGTATGCCGTAGTGAACAAATGTTCAAACGCCGTATGTATGTAACTTGTATTTGGCCGGTTCCAATGTAACTTAATCACAAATATGTGCCATTTCAACCTGAATGGTTGAACTACCCAATTATCCATCCCAGCTGGTAGTCATACTTACTACAATATTAGGAGGCTACTTTTAAATGTTTAGAAAACAATTCAGATAATAATTCGGGCTTCTAAACTTACATTCACGAAGTTTTGAATAGTAATTTGAACTCAAAACCTTATATGGATTTCATTATACTCGATTTGACAGATTTTTTTGCCGTTCGAAGTAATTCAATATTTCGTTTTGCGAATAAAGATAAAACGAGTTTACAAATGAGCGGTAGACCTCCCCAGTGCCGGATTTAAGCATATGCAACACAGGCAATGGCCTATGGGCCGCTACACACACACACCACAAAAAAAAATTAAATCGATAAAGGCTCAGTAGACACAAAAAAATACTGAGTTTTGTTTTAAATTTTGTGTTAGCCAACTTATTTAGTTGCAGTCAACAGTTAACCACAAACGATTTGACAGCCTCCATAACATGCTCTGCCTATGGGCCGTTGAAGTCTAAATCCGGCGCTGGTCCTCCTGGATGCGGAACAAACAATTGGGCCTGAAGATGTAGATATACAATGTTCTTAAAATCCCATGAAATCCAAATAATTGTTCACGTTCAATTCAGATTCTGTTCTAGTATTAAGTACAATAATATATCTAATTTAGCATTTAATGTCCCATTATTCTTATACGAAAAAGGTCAAAGGAATCCAATTAAAATTTTATTGTCCTCTCGATGTCTTTGATAGGTAATGCTCTCCATCTTTTACCTATTCCTATGTTTGGGTTAGTTCCTATTATCCTAATTTTTTATATGACGATATTTTTATAAATTCTATTAAGAACTAATTAAAGACTGATGATGGTTATTAAGCCCAGTCTGCCGTCCTGGGGCAGTACCACCACTTTCGAATGTAACACCCGTGAAGTGAGCTTGTCGCGTTTCGGGAATAGTTTGAAAATAGTCAGGTATATCGAGAGGAGTGTGCACTAGATCTAGATGGTAGACGCTCGTCTCCTCAAGCCGGCATAGTGGAGGGGACTGCTGCCCGTACAGGTTTGTCTGTAGTAGCGGTCTAGCTTTACATCAGGCGGAGTGTTGTCACATGCCGAACTACAATAAAAAAAAATAAAAAAAGTATTACAGTCAAATGTGAAATGTGTATGTCGGTATAAATATACTGCATAATCATAGTAGAAGGGAGTAAACAAAGCTCGACAGAACTTGTAATAGAACATTCTGTTTATCTTAGTATTTCAGATTCCATGCACTCCCCAAAGACACTGTCTAACAATAATCCATTATTTACTTCTATATTTTATATAGTAGTACGACATGTGACCACACTCCAACTAATGTTAAAGAGTCCCCTCCGCTATGCCGGCCTAACACACTCGTTATACCCGGCTAGTTCCACTTTGACCCCTTAACTTTACGGGTTTTGTTTTAGTTTTAGAAACTGAAGTTCTTTTGTTTAACTCGATAAATGACGTCACAATATTGACAATTCGTGCAAAGAAAAAGGTTGCTAACGGCAACTGATTCAATCCTTTTTTAATTATAAAGCGCTAAGGTCGTAATTTTTGATTCAAAAAGCGAGTTCGGTGTCGTTTTTAAAAACGTATTTGAGCCTTCTTCGAAAGTCGTCTTAGATTAAGTACTTTATATACAAAATACCACTATTTTTTCAGAAAAGAGTAACTAGTGGTAGGTAGACTGATGATGGTTATTTGCCCAGTCTGCCGTACTGGGGTAGTACCATCACTTTCGAATGTAACACACGTGAAGAGACCTTGTCGCGTTTCGCAAATAGTTTGAAAGTAGCCGGGTATAACGAGAGGAGTGTGCACTGTCAATCTAGATGGTAACTGCTGCCCGCACGGGTTTCTCTGTAGTAGCAGTTGTTTCCATTCATGGACCGCACTCTAGCTTTACATCAAGCGGAGTGTTGTCATATGCCGAGCTACAATAAAAGAAAAAACAAGAACTTAAGCAAAAGACGAGATGGTTCAGTGGACAGTGGGTGTAGTTTATAGCATATTGCCGAAGGGTAAAATCGAACCTATGTATTTTCCTTTGCATTAAAAAAATAGTTCCGTTTGACCCCTCTTTACCTCACAAATAATTATTTCTGCTCAATTTAATGCATACAATAGAGACGAAACCTTCCACTACATCCATTAATACTCAACGATTGCTTCAATAAACAAGAAACCAATATCTAAAAGGCATTCTGCTACCGTAATAAAAGCCCCTATTTTCCTTAGAACATTTGTCTAGATGTGTATTACATAATACAGGATTATACCTCTGAGAAGGTATTACTTTAGGCGGATTAAGAGCAGAATCTAATTTCTTAAAGATATATCACTAACTTTAGGAATATTTTTTTATTATTTGTCCGTCATCCGATGAACTGAGGCGTTCGGCGTTCCCGGGGCTCGGTCCGTCACCTTGGACCTCCGCAGGGCGGAGTCTGGATGAATGCTAACGTGTGCCCAGACTCCGTCCACTATTCGTCGAGTGGAACACCGTAGGATTTTAGTCGGTATGCCAGTGCAGTGCTGGAGAGTCCGACATAACCCTGACACCTTCCCCAAGGGTCAGAGCATCGGTAAATGAATTTCCCCACATAAAAAAAGGGTTAGTAAACTCTTGCTAATGAAAATAATTCCGAAAAAGAGTATAAGAAACAACTTATACATATTCTTTATTGACACAAGTCAAGCCTCTCTTGGCAAAAATACAGGTGATTCGTATGAATCAAGTATATGAAACCTAGCACAATCGATTTGGCTCCACTTGCTTAACACCCTTTACTATGACACGTTAATATCTGATTCTTTGTTTAAACTGCAAATTCATCGCTTCGTTTATATGAAACCGTTGAATCGGTGAATAAACTAAGGAAGCAATGTATTTTTGTGGTGTTATATAAACACGTAATACAGTTATGTTATGATAAAGGCTGTTCCAGTTAGAAATTGTAGAGGGTGTTCAAATGAATGGAAGTATGCCAAAGTTAGACGACATATGGCTGCGAGTAGCTACTTTTTTAGATCAAATATAGCTTCTGAAAGTTAGAGAGAATTTTGTGCATTGTATTTCAAAATTCATGGCTGGCGGATCGCATATACAAAGAGGTAAATAAATTGTTCCGTGAATGCTTTTCGTGTTTTACTCGTTTTGATATTGAGACCAAAACTACTAAACTGGTTATATTTTATCTCGTTAACCTAGTCTGGGTTTCGGCCCACGACATATTTTAACGCATGTAGCTTCCACTATCCCGGTTTCTTTCACTTTTAAAAAGTATTCTTGATTATACCAAATAGATGACTTTCTCTACCCAAACACCTGACTGAGAGACAAGCATCCAGACATCCGTACATTTTAAATATAATGAATTAGGATTATTTAAGTAAAATATTATGTTCTCCTTAATAAAAGCTAAAGCATCAAATAAATATAAAATAATTTATTTAGTTGTTAAAAATATAATGGTTGTCTCAACACAATTTTATTGATATTGTGTACTGAAGTTTTATGTTTTGCTCTAGTATCGCTAAAAGACTATACTATATTCAGGTTTGATTACATTAACAGGCGGCACGTATAGCGGAATCGCTTTGTTCCCCGCACGAAGCAGCGAAGCAACTCTTCTCTTTGACGACTTGATGAGACGAGCGACGTTCGCATCTTCCAGATTACTTATTTTACGTTTTTAACTTTTTAGTTTGAAATTGCCAGCCTTTTTGCTTTTTTAAATTGTAGTTTGGCGTATGACAACACGCGGAGTGTTCGTGTTGTTAAGCTAGAAAGCGGTCCATGAACGGAAACGGAATTGTGAAACTATCTAGATACTATCATCAGGCCGAGTCTGGTCACATGGTTGGTTGGTTATTATACAGGGTAATTTTTACCTATTCTACGTCTTGAGTGCAAATAAAATTGAGTTTTTAATTATGGAATACTTTTTGAGTGTGTATGTATCGACTATGGTTCAGTATCTACCATGTACTGGCCCGTTGTATGACAAACCATTTTATTAAATTTGACTAACTTCTGCTGCTCCGATTTTTTTCTTCCGATACAATGAAATGATCCTTTCATGAAACTGAGTCAAACCGCATCAAAAAAAATTTTCATCAAAATGACTCATTTCCATGGTCAACTCAAGCTTGATCAGAAAAATTACTATACCAAAATATAAAAATAAAGTTTTAATAAAAAAAAGCAAATGGTTCCTAAGATAGTTTTCCTGAATCTCCTGTGGTTTAGGATTTCCCCATACTGTCCCAGTTAAAAAAATTACCCTGTAAAAAACATTTCATAGGATTACAGAAATCGCTTCGCTTACGTACTATGACCTAATCGTAGTTTTCTCTAAAGGCTCGAATGGTGGTAACCGTATAATAATTTTCCAGATTTTACTGTTGGACTTTACTAGCTTTATGTTCAGCAGCTTTACTGCTCGTGTTCAAGACATGCTTTCTGGGTATTTGTATTAATAAATTATTAGAACTAATCCTTGTTAGGGTACCTTGGATTGTTTATATATTTAACTACAAGTCTTTCGGTTTAAAAAGTAAATATTTACCAAAGGAGATCTTATAAAATTGTGCCAATATTTTTTTCTTATTACTTAGCTAGGCTAAGAAACGACAAAAACACACAAGTATATCCGTAGGCACTTGGACTGAATTTTGGACCAATGTGCACTTAAAAATAGTGAGCTAATAATCGTCATTAGCCTGCCTACAACTCTTTTAATTAATGCCTACATTATGCTATAAGTACCGAGTGACCAAACTACATAATATGTACTTTAGTACCGAATTTTTACGAGCTCGTTCAATCAAATTGTATAACATAACTATTCTCAAACCCGGAACCTGAAGAGTAACCGCTTCGCCATAGAAACCACAAGCTAGGAACCTCTAAAACTGTCTTAAATGTAAAATTATAAGCCTTTAAATAAACTAATATAATATCGTACCTCATAAAATGGCTACAAAATACAACAGGGCTATTATTTATAACCATTTTAGGGTAGACAGGAGGTACCACCCTCTATTTTCTCGTCTAGCAAATACCTGTAATTTTTCAGTGTTGTGCTAAGAGCCAGAATATATTGTTGTAGTGAAACTACTAGTTCGGTTTCAGACATATAATTTACAGAAAATAAAGTTATATTTAACTATTTTTAGATATTAGCATGGTTTATAGGCTAGCCTTTAGACCGCATCACTGCTTAACATCAGGTAGGGTGTGATCAAAGGCTTGCCTATTAAGCATTTTAAAAAAAAGTATTTTTCATGTTAAAGTTTTTTTTACACTTTAACTACAGGCAGTAGTTACCTAATATCAAACACAATAAAATATTTCATTTCAGTGCATTATTTCGCCTCCGCTATGCCGGCCTGTACACTCTCTTCTCGCTGGTTACTTTCAAACTGCTCCCGAAACGTGTTGCATTCGAAAGTGGGGGTAGGTAGGCAGACTGGGTAAATAAACACGCCTACCACTCTTTAATAGTGCCTATAGGCACCGAGCGACCAAAGTACATATAACATACATAGTTTGAAAGTAGCCAGGTATAACGAGAGGAGTGTGGACTGTCAATCTAGATGGTACATGCTCGTCTCCTCAAGCCGGCATAGTGGAGGCGACTGCTGCCCGCACAGGTTTCTCTGTAGTAGCAGTTGTTTCCATTCATGGACCGCACTCTAGCTTCATATCAGGCGGAGTGTTGTCACATGCCGAGCTACAATGAAATAAAAAAAAAGTTGCATTAGTACCGGTTAGAATTTAACGAGGTTTGAACACGGGTCTCATCGATGAGGTCGATGAGTGAGGTCTGTCTTCTACGGACGGTTCATTGTGTAAAAATATGGTGGGTTCCTTTCTAGTCACCAAATTAGGAACTTAACTCCCATCGCAATTTATATTATTTCTTATAAAAAGTTTATATAATTTTGAATACAACCTACCCAGCAGTAAATGCCTAGATTGACTCAAAGACAATAAGCGATTCAATAATTCAAAGTAGCCTCATTTTACACAGTTTCAGAGATTTCTCTGCCGTCATGTCATTTCTTATAAAATATCCTAGAAATTTTTCCGTTTAGACAATTTTTTTCGCCATTTTTTTTTGTAGTGACCCGGCACTTGACCATACTTCGTTTTTTTTTTTGTAGTAACCGTATTTCGCTCGATCTTATGCTAGAGCACTGTTACCACAGACTGATGAATGTTTGCAGATATTAGTCACCTCCGCAGTGCCGGCGTCCTGCCAGACACACGCCACACATTGATCGCGAAACGCAACTTCGAATGCAACACCCGTGAAGTGACTTTGTCGCGTTTCGGGAATGGTTTGAAAGTAGCCAGGTATAACGAGAGGAGTGTGCACTGTCAATCTAGGATGGTACATGCTCGTCTCCTCAAGCCGGCATAGTGGAGGCGACTGCTGCCCGCACAGGTTTCTCTGTAGTAGCAGTTGTTTCCATTCATGGACCGCACTCTAGCTTTACATCAGGCAGTGTTGTCAAATGCCGAGCTACAATAAAAAAAAACTAGATCCCTTAAAGGGTGTTAGACCGTAGACTAAAGACGTTATAACTCTGCCTACCACTCTTTAAAAGTTTTACAATATAAATAAATATAAATGAGAATAGTTCTAAATACCTCTTCAATAAACTTCATAAGTAAACCAATTTACTTTAACACCTCGGCTATAAATACGAGGTGGTTCACCTTAAAATAAATCAAATTAATTGTTCGTAATAAGCGCTACCGAAACAGATTCAGGGCAATTCACCCTTTGGGATTAGAACACCTGACCACCCCTTTACCTTAATAGCAAATGAACTTGGCATCCCATTAAAGGATTTCTCCTTTGTCAAGTTTTATTTGTCTATTGGGAATTCAGATAAAGAAAGTTGGAAATGAAAAACTGCTAAGGAGTGAATTTCTATAACTTACACGAGATATGCAATTTTTTGCATTAAAGTACAAGCGTCGTAGTTTCTTTTTTATTTCACTATAATTTTTAACGATTTAGATGTGTGTAGAATCATTAGAATCCTTATGTTACTTCAAATAACATGCTAAGATGTCTTATCCACACTTATCTCGTCTCATAATTTATAATAGGTATAGTAGAGAAACTGCTACCCGCAGACATTGAGCGGCCGTGGTCTAGCGGTAAGACGCGTGAACTCACGATCGATGAGACCTGTGTTCGAACTTAGGCTAATTCTGGCCGGTACCAATATAATTTTGTTATATGTACTTTGGTCGCTCAGTACCTATAGGCACTATTAAAGAGTGGTAGGCAGACTGATGATGGTTATTAGCCTAGTCTGCCGTCCTGGGGTAGTACCACCACTTTCGAATGTAACACCCGTGAAGTGACCTTATCGAGTTTTGGGAATAATTGAAAGTAGCCAGATATAACGAGAGAAGTGTGCATTATCAATCTGGATGGTACATGCTCGTCTCCTCAAGCCGGCGTAGTGGAGGCGACTGCTGCCTGTAGAGATTTCTCTGTAGTAGCAGTTGTGGCCATTCATGGACCGCACTCTAGCTTTATATCAGGCGGAGTGTTGTCACATGCCGAGTTACAACAAAAAAAAGACAGAGATATGTCAGAATCGCTTCCTTCAGTGAAAATCGCTTGCACAGAGCTTTCGCCTGCTGAACTGCTGCGTATAAAAAATAGTTTAATTAGACATTAATCAGCATAACATTAATAAAAAGTAATTTCGGGAAAATTTTCCGAAATATTCTATCGAAACTGGAATAAATTCATAATCTCCGGAAATGAAGGTCTCCCTTCAAAATGAAGCTACAAACAGAATGAAGCAAACAATACAACATCTTACAACTCAAATAAAAAGACGAAAATAAGCTACTTGCCCTTTTTTTAATAAGGTATCACTGAAAAAGTTTTAATTTACATGACTTAAAAAATGGTTTCATTTATTATTTTTCTTATGGTCTAAATCTACAGATGATTTGCTGTCTCTACTAAAGAGCTCAGAAATTTTCGTTTTACGATATTTTCTCATGAAGCCGGCATAGCGGAGGCGACATTCCTCTGTTGTAGTAGTTGTCTCTTTTCATGAATTGCACTCTAGCTTCGTGCCACGTGCCGGATTACTATGGAACTTATAATTATTATATTTATACATATTATTATATTTCACACATAGAGGAGCAAACCTCATACATCGGACATAAAATACTAACTGACAGAAAACCTAAAAAATTTATAAAATTGGCTGCGGTCATCTTTTTTCTCGCGTCACATTGGGAACGTTATTGCTTATCTAGTTGTACTTGTATATATCAAAAATTTCACACACGAATTTTGTATTTACACACTTTAAAAGTGTTATCATAAAAATACACGCTCATATTGCATTTACCCAAATTATGTACAACACTCAGTTGAAAATTAAAATTGGCCTCCATCCAATACAATCTCAAAACCCGTAGCTACCCCCCCATCTCATCGGATAACTCTTGGTAAGGATGATTGGTTCATCCCCTGCTGGATCCCAACGGGGCTCCTACTACGACCGCTTACAACGCACACCGCAATAAAAAATCTTCTAATTATTACTTCAACTTGAAATTGTGCCTTTCTTTTTGTTTATAAATTTGGTATTTAATAAATATTAGTAGAGTGGTAAATTCCAGATTAGTATCATCACTTTCAAGTTTAACACTTAAGAAGTGACGTAAGACACTTAGAGCGGCCGTGGTCTAGCGGTAAGACGCGTAAACTCACGATCAATGAGACCCGTGTTCGATCTCGCTAATTCTGACCGGTATCAATTGAACAATGTTATACGTACTTTGGTCGTTCAGTACCTATAACCTACTAATTTTTTTATTATTGTAAAAAAAAAACACAGCAGTCGCCTCCGCTATGCCGGCCTGAGGAGACGAGTATGCACCATCTAGATTGACAGTATACTCTCCTCTCGCTATACCTGGCAACTTTCAAACTGCTCCCGAAACGCGACAAGGTCACTTCACGGGTGTTACATTCGAAAGTGGTGGTACTACCCCAGGACGGCAGACTGGCTAATAACCATCATCAGTCTGCCTACCACTCTTTAAAAATACAATAAATGGGCGACCAAAGTACATATAACAAAGTTATTGGTACCGGTCTTTAGCGAGGTTCGAACACTGGTCTCATCGATCGTGAGTTCACGCGTCTTACCGCTAGACCACGGCCGCTCTAAAAGTTAAAAGTGGTGGTACTACCCATTATTAATAAAGAGGTAGTGCTTGTGGTGACCACTATGTATTTCACCCCTACCCCGGGGTGTCATTGCGACGGAGATATTTTTTTTACAATACCGCCCCGGATGCCACCCAGTAAGCTCTAATTGTAGGTACATCATACATAAACGTTCATGGTAGGTGATTCAAACTTAACTATTTTACATTTATTATTATGAACATTATTAACACGTCAATCCGTGTCACAACGTTCACTTGCGATAAAAATGTCATGCCGTTATTGGTTTCTGTATTATCGCGGTACCAACACATTAAGTACTCAGCAATCGTTTTATTACAGGATAATTATTATGAATATAGGGTGTAAAAAGACAGTTAATAATTATGTGAACCAGATATTGTATTTGTTAGCGTCATTACAGGAACAAACCAGGACTCGCTGCGATCCACGTATGGATTTCCATACCTCGAAATTCACACAGTCTTATAAGACTGACCTCTCAATAACATTATACTTATTTTATAATAAATTTTACAAAATATCGTAGTATTTGATATTGTGGGAAGAAGGGGGGATAGTTTACATAATCCAGGAGGTCCAGAACCAGGTACGTAATGACGCCCCCATATGTGACCCAAGTATTATTTTTTAAATGTAAATAAAATGGTTATGGCACCACTCAGTTATGCAGAGTTCCTGAATTCGATTCCCAGTCGAAGCAACACGAGTTATTTACACAAGTAGGTATACCAGATGAAACGAAAATATTACTATTTATTTACTTGGATACATGGATACTAAAATGTTAGATTGTTGAAGATTAATTAAATACCTACTGGAGATAGACGTTGATTCAAAGAACTGTTTTTATCAACTGTTTTTCTACCGTCAACGAGTTAACCGTTTTCCGTTTTTAGCGAAACCAGTTGAATCCATCAACTGTTTGTAAACGAAAAAGTTCTGTTTTGAAAGGAGTTGTTCGTTGAATAAACGATCGACGAAATGTAAATAATGCAATGAACGTTTACGAATGAGCGAGAGAGATACCAACAGTATAAGTTGTTTTAGCGTGAACGAGATAAAACTAGTTAAAACCAAAACCAGTTAATAACGTCAACTAGTTTTTCAACCAGTTAATCATTTCACGTAAACGGTTTCGTTTCGTTGACGGAAAAATCTTCAACGACCCATCTCTAATACCTACTATTCTATATTCAACGGTTGCTTGACTGTTTCTGAGACATCTCCTCTCCCCTCCGCCCTCCTCCGCTTTGGTGGATATCGTGCCTTAGCAACATTTGTTTTGTTTATTCTGTTTGTTCCTTTGATATAAAAAGTATTATATTTTCCTTCTACTATTATTACTACTCAGTCCTCGCCGTACGCTGGGGTAGGCAGAAACTATTGAACGCCAGTGGCTCCTCTCTTTACGTAACACTTTTTTTTTAGCACGTCATATGACCGCACACCGCCTGATGTTAAGCTAGAGTGCGATCCATGAACGGAGGTTTCAGTTCGACCACCTCCATTACTCTCCTCAAGTATGCACGTCAGTTGAAGATGCTCCTCTTTTTTGAGCAGTTTTCCGACAGTGCTATATCTGTATTGTACGACAGTACTATCCCGCAATAATTTCTTCATTATGCAAATAGTATTTCATTGCGTGTTATTACCACTAAATCCAATTTAACTCCACATATATATAGAGAAATCACATAAATAAATTATGCTAGAAAATATTTTTAATTTTCGTAAAAACAGTGGTAACATTTTGGGATAATACACTAGTTTCTCAATGTCGCCACGACAAAGGAACGACATAAGCGGTATAATAAAAATAATATACGTGCCCATTTAAGAGATGAAAATTTCATGTTTTTTTGGAACAATTCCAGTTAAAATTATTTTTAAGTAGTTACCAAATTCAAATAATGCATTCACCTAAAATCATGCAAAAATTTAAGAGAAAACTATGCATTATAGGTGAAGCGTATCGTTGTAGACACGGCATATCACTACGATTGATAACAAATGATTAAATTGAGACAAATCAGAAAAAAACACATCGCAACCACGATGACTGTAAAACTGTCAACGATAGTATCTACGCAAAAAAACCTTTTGTTATTTTAGCTAAAACGTGTTCGCGAATATATATTTTTTATAATTAGCAAATACTAGTTTCAAATGGTTTTACATCTGTACCGGAAGAGATTTTGGGAGATTCTATTATAAATAGTATATAGTTCTGGACTACGTACAAAATCTACCTTTTATGTTTCGTCCTACATACCCCACGCGCAAACCCGTCCCCAATACAACGAATGGAATCTCTGATTTTTTCATATATCAATATCAATTACTGTCATTGACCGATAATTGGATGTTCGTTGCTAGGCAACCGTATATTGTATTGTAAACAGAACTGTCAGTCGTGATTGCATATGCAGATAACTCTATTCCCTTTTTTCGCACAAATGTGAATAAAAAAGCGTAATATTTTTATAAATAATGTGTTTTAGTGAAATATTAAAGTCTAAAGAAGTAAGTATAATTTTCACTCGTATTTATTTAAATGTTTTTTCGCGTTTATTCAGCCAATACAAATAAAGTCCGAATAATCGATTAAAATAACGCAAATATACCGCGAATTGCCTTTTATTAACGCAAAAATATTCACACAAAATTTATTTAACGTTGATTATTATTATTATTTTTTTTATTATTATGATATTATGATAACGGTGTTTCCCGAGAAGTACAATATGGGCCTCTTCAAATTAAGGGTAAACAGGTACCTCATAGGCAAGCGTGCTCCATCTTAGACCGCATCACTGCTTAACATCAGGCAGGGTGCGGTCAAACGATTGCCTATTAAGCATAAAAAAAAAAAAATTTAGAACTAACAAAAGAAACTTCTCATGATCGAATCTTCTAACCTATTATACTAATAAGTTATAATGAAAATTGAACAAAAAAGACTGCAATAAAAATACGAAACTAATGTTAGTACAAAAAGAAACAAATAATTTGCCGCTTTTATTATTGCCGCTAATTATTGTAATTGAAGAGGACTTTGTAAGAGACTACTTCTTAAATAACATAATTGCGTTTCTAATTACTAATTAGGCATAATCGTTTAATCAGAAAAAATTGCCTTTTTCTAAGACCCAAATTGTAATATCGATATATCAAATATCGTACCTATATACCTATATTAAAATGTGGATGAAAAATATGTTTTCAACTAAAATTTGTCAAGTCTTTTTTTTATGCTTAATAGGCAAGCGTTTGACCACACCCTGCCTGGTGTTAAGCAGGTCTAAGGTGGAGCACGCTTGCCTATGAGGTACCTATTCACCTTCAATTTGAAGAGACCCATGTCATGTTCTCGGGAAACACAGACACCGGGAGGGAGTTCCACAGTTTCGCAGTACGCGCGAGGAACGTGTTGTCAAAACGCCTCGTACGCACTTGAACCATAAATGGATGGTACCACTCCGGGTGTCTGGACGTCCGATGGAAGAAAGGGGACGGTAGTCAACCAAGTCAAGCCTTGGTTTGCAATTGGAAGGGCTACCGGTGAAAAGATAGAAGAAATTTAGACGCGGTTACTTGAAGCGCTAATGGTTGTGTAGCTTGGTCAGAGCATACGAGTTCAAAGCTGAGGACATGGGTTCGAATCCCACCTCAGCTCAGTCTGTTATGTACGATTTTTTTTGTTCTGTGTTCAACATAATTTAACATTTTTTTCATAAGTAATATATATAAAATGCATAAAATCAAATAAAAAGCGTGTCACGAAAAGGTAAACATTAAAATAACAGTTCAATTTCTTTCCTTCTTTGAAATATAATCCATTTATCACTTAGATAATGAATGATAAAAAATAGAACCGGTCAGTTCGTATCATATCTTCGTACAATCAACACATAGTGCGTGGTCACGTAATATCGGTTGTTAAAGATTTTTTAATCACACATGTAAAGGAAAATTAATTAAATACAAAGATTATTTTGGTATGTATTACTTTTTGTTATTATTTAGGAATATACTTTTTTTTAAATAGTTTTGCACCATTGTCAAGAAAATATTTTGAAGAAAAAGATTTTTATTTCGGGGAGTTTTTTTTGGGCTAAAATCATTCTGCCCCATTGATCACACAATACTACTACATTTATTTGTGCACAATAAACACTATTATCTCATTTTAAAATAGATATTTACAAAATGAAATACCATCTTTTTTTTTTTTTTTTTTTTTTTTTTTTTTTACGTGGGGAAATCCATTACGGATACCCTAGCACCTCGGGGAAGGTGCCAGGGCTATGTCGGGCTCCCTTACAAACAGCGCGCACACGAGATGATGTTGTATGCGCGCAAGAACTACCGACTAAAACCCCACGGTGCTCCTCATGGCCACCAAAGTGCTGAGGGGTTGGGTACACGGTAGCATTCATCCAACCCATGAAATACCATCCTAGCTGAAAAAGATATTGGTGCATTTAAAATGCTATTAATTCCTCCTAAGTCTAAAAGAGCGGCCGTGGTCTAGCGGTAAAACGCGTGAACTCACGATCGATGAGACCCATGTTTGAACCTCGCTAATTCCGACCGATACTAAACCCGAAACACTGGAACTACCCCAGGACGACAGACTGGGCTAATAACCATCATCAGTCTGCCTACCACTCTTTAATAGTGCCTATAGGCACTGAGCGACCAAAGTACATATAACAAAGTTACATTGGTACTGGTCAGAATTAGCGAGGTTCGAACACGGGTCTCATCGATCGTGAGTTAGGTTAGAGAATTTATTAGGCTCAAAAAAACATTCGCTCTATGAGCTTTTAACAAAATAAATAAATTGCCTGTTTACAAATATTAATAAACTTAGTCTAGTGTTAGTTTAAATAATAAATATACAACAAAACATCAATCGGTGGCTGAGTAGAGCGGGCAGGGAGTTCACGCTTCTTACTGCTAGACCAAAGCCGCTGTGATTTTAAAGCTAATCTAACACATTTTAATTAAAAATTTTAATTATCTTTTTGAGTTATATCTAATCTAATAGTAATAAAATCAATTTATCAATATATAATGATAATTATTAGTGATTTTAGGACTTTGATTTTACGAATTACTTAATCTAGAATATAACCCACCGTTTCGAATTTGTTTTAATTCTTATTTTGCATATTGGCTTAAGGTCATAAACTACATTTTGTTAGTTAAGGTGAAAGCCAACACCTAAGCGTCCATACATTTTGTTTTACAACATTGTTTGAAACATAGTAGATTATTGTTAAAATTGGGTAATTTGATAACTTTCTCAGCACTAATTATTATCACAAATCACTATAATAAACAAATAGCTACGACACAGAATATATAAAATGCGTTTTAAATATTTTAAACATTTTATATTAGATATATTTCACAAGAATTTTATATATTCTGTGCCGTAGCTATTTGTTTATTATAGTGATTTGTGATAATAATTAGTGCTGAGAAAGTTATAAAATTACTTAATTTCAACATTAATCTGCTATGTTTCAAACAATGTTGTAAAACTAAATGTATGGACGCTCAGGTGTTGGTTTTTACCTTAAGGCCGTATATGTTCATCTGTCCACAGATGCGGACCACACTCTATCTTAACAACGACCAGTATGGTCACAAGGCAGAAGACATGTTTGTTTTTTTTTTCTTTATTATATCTTGGCATATACAACACTTCCCTTAATATAAAACCTAGCTGAATATAAAACAACCTCTACTACATATAAATTTCTGCACCAGGTTGACAGTGCACACTCCTCTCGTTATATCTGGCTGATATAAAACACTTAAAATGTATAATAAATCAATAAAAGAGCTACAAATTAAGGTCAGCACTCACTACAATGAATTTACGAATGAATGCTTGCTCTTAACAAGCATTGTGCTATTTAATAAATTGTTAAAACTATTTGTACTAATAATTATTCTTTTTTTTTTTGTTTTTTTTTTTTTGTTAATTCTCCCATTCTGGGAAGGCAAAGGGAACAAAGCCCATACAGCCATGTCTTCAGTAATATAATATATATCTCATTTGTAGTAAATTCTTGAAGTTTTTACATCAAATTGCAATGGTGTTTTACAATTTGACGGCAATTCACCCGGTCACGTCACAATATGAGCGTTTTCACGGCGTGGGATAACCACAAAAAAAAACCGCTTCTGTTGCCTCATATAGAGTGAATTTTAATGTTTCCACAATTACTCACATGCGCAGCATAAAATTACGCAAAATAACACCAATTTTACACAATAATAACCACTAAACTAATTAAGGAAAGGGGTAAAAAAACACCTCAACCTTCCCGGGCAAAAGCGCGCCAAACACTCTTTTTTTTTGTTATCCTAACAACTAAGACAACTTTATCATGTAAATAATCTTAATAAATATTTTTTCTTGCTTCCTATTCTATACAGGGTGTATCAGGCAACGTGTAAAAAAATTAAGGTAAATATTAAGTGAGGGATGAACACCCCTCAAAAAATAAATTTACTAAATAAAAGTTCTCGTGTATGGTATTATCACAAAAACAAAAGGTCTATAAATGGACCGGCCGACGTGGACCACCGTTGCAGGTGGGCCGGCACACGGCTTGTCGGCGCGAGATCAAAGGCGAGGCGGCAAAGGTTGTCGGCGTTGATCAAAAGCAAGGTCATTCGTTTGATGCACCGCCCGACGACACAACGATTACGCGTTCGTGTAGTAAATTATGTATGTTTCTACAAGGAAAAGGTGGACATTTGGATAAAAAAAATGTATTTATTTTTTAAATTAATTTCTGCTCAGAATCACTTACTGAGTCATCTCTTGAAATTTTTTACACGTTGCCCGATACACCCTGTATATAGCGGCCGTGGTCTAGCGGTAAGACGATCGATGAAACCCGTGTTCGAAACTCGCTAATTCTGACTGGTACCAATGTAACTTTGTTATATGTACTTTGATCGCTCAGTGCCTATAGGCACTATTAAAGAGTGGTAGGTAGACTGATGATGGTTATTTGTCCAGTCTGTCGTCCTGGGGTAGCACCACCACTTTCGAATCTGTGAAGTGACTTTGTCGCGTTTCGGGAATAGTTTGAAAGTAGCCAGGTATAACGAGAGGAGTGTGCACTGTCAATCTAAGATGGTACATGTTCGTCTCCTCAAGCCGGCATAGAGGAGACGACTGCTGCCTATAGAAATTTTTCTGTAGTAGCAGTTGTTTTCCTACATGGACCGCACTCTATCTTTACATCAGGCGGAGTGTTGTCATGTGCCGAGCTACAATGAAAAAAAAATTAACGTGTACATTTCGAATGAAAGTAACTCATTGTTAAAGTAGGTACTGTGATATTTCGACAGCTGTTAACGTTGGAGTAAGTTATCTGAATGAATTATCATATGTATGCAAGTTTAGATGTAAAATAAACACGTTAGTTAGCATCTTAACTATGAACTCATACTGACCTGTATTATGATAAAATATGTAGCACTATAGACTATTAGAACTGACAATTTATTTAAGCTAGTGTGCGGTCTATGAGTGAAAGCGATTGCTATCACAGTAGCGGTAGATTATTCTTTAGGCACACTATATCCGAGCCTGTGAGCGTGGGATTAAAAGAAACGCGGGTTAAAATGATTTTTATTATGGCAAAGAGATTAGAGGCCGAAGTCTATCGCCGTTTTTGATATTGGAGCGCTCATGGACCTCCACTGTGCTTACCACCAGGCCAGTCGACGTCACATGCCGCGTCAATATATTAGGTGCTTACATATCAAATTGGCGTTTTTCGTACTGGCCACTTTAATCACGATTTTCTCCTCTTTGGTAAGGAATTCCAAATTCAAATTTTCACAGCTATTTACTCATGTATTTATCCTTCGATGACCGTCATTCATTTGTTTTTTTTCTTCTGTTTTTTTCTGTTTGCGTCACTCATTTTACAAAATGGAAAACTTAAAATATCGCATTATTTACGAGTACGAGTTCCGCCGTGGCACTAGTGCTGCGGAAACGACTCGAAGGGTGAATGATGTGTATGACGGACATGTCGCAAAAGAAAACACAGTTCGTTTTTGGTTCCAACGTTTTCGTTCTGGAAATTTCGACCTGCAGAACAAGCCCCGTGGACGGCCTGAGACCCAAGTTGATAATGAAGTATTGAAGGCTATTGTGGAAGCGGATCCATCGCAAACCACGTCCGAGTTAGCTGCAGGCTGCGGTGTTAGTGATAAAACTGTTTTAATTCACTTGAAGCAAATTGGGAAGATTAAAAAGCTTGAAAGGTGGGTACCTCACGAATTGACTGAAGCAAACCGGCAAACGCGCGTCGACTGCTGCGTTACATTACTGAACCGGCACAATAATGAAGGTATTTTAAACCGAATCATTACCTGTGATGAAAAATGGATTCTTTACAATAATCGAAAGCGCTCAGCGCAATGGTTGAATCCTGGCCAACCAGCCAAATCCTGCCCCAAGCGAAAATTAACCCCAAAAAAGTTACTTGTAAGCGTTTGGTGGACTAGTGCCGGTATTGTTCATTACAGTTTTCTCAAATCTGGCCAGACTATTACGGCTGATGTCTATTGTCAGCAATTGCAAACCATGATGGAAAAGCTAGCGGCTAAACAACCTAGGCTGGTCAATCGCTCCACGCCACTGCTGCTTCACGACAACGCACTGCACAACAGACGGCTACCAAATTAGAAGAGCTTCAATTGGAATGTCTAAGACATCCTCCGTACTCCCCGGACCTTGCTCCAACAGATTACCATTTTTTTCGAAATTTGGACAACTTCTTGCAAGGGAAAAAATTCAACTCTGATGGGGCAGTCCAAATCGCCTTCACAGATTTTATTGATTCCCGTCCGACTGGTTTTTTTAGTAAAGGGATCAATGAACTACATATGAGATGGCAAAAGTGCATAGAAAACAATGGTTCATACTTTGATTAATTAAATATATTATATTTAAAAATATTCGACTTTTTGTTCCTCCCATACAAAACGCCAATTTCATATGTAAGCACCTAATACAAAAAATACAATATTTTGCAAACAAAGAAGCGACGTTGAACAGCAGCCTGCAGCACATCTGCAACCACAAGTCAGATGCGACGATTGTGCCCCGTCCATGTTGACAAAGTAGATGCGACGAAACGTGTCTATGTAGATCATTTCATATGTGTTACACTTAAAGTGGTGGTTCTAGAAATCTAGACTACAGTGTTGAGCGGCAGACTGGGCTAATATCATTAGGTTAATGTTAAAACTTGACTTTACTTTAATCAAGAAATCCAAATCATTATGGAATATTTCTTGTCTCTAATGATTCTGTTTTCTCGGAATGTAAAAAACACTAGCTTCGTCTAAAAAATATTGCTAAAAATTTACAATATTAAATCTCTGTTTAAACTTTTCATTTTTATTTCATCATGGATATTAATTGGTCACAAAATAACAATTTAATGAGAAGGAGCCTCTTAAATTAAAAAAAAAATTAAATACTTTATTTTTAATTTTGTGATAAAAATATGATAACCTTAAAAGTAGCAGGAATCTAAAGATAACATCAATCCTCGTAGATAATTATGGCACTCTATTACTGGAATTCTATGACCATAACTTACCTATTACATTACATCCAGCATACCTACACAAATTATGCTAAAATGACAATATAGATTATTAAAAAATAAATAAATTTCAATTAGATGCAGTCTATTAATATCCACGTATACGTCTAATAGACCAATCTAGTTCTTTCATTACATAAACTTAAAAGCTCTGTAACAAATTCCAGAATTCTATATTAGATCATTACTGTAGAGCCAATAATATTTAGACTAGATTCCAAGAAGAAAAATATTCATTTTAAAGATTAAAAATTATTTACTTTTAGACAATTTTCACATAACATTAAAGTTTTTTTATGAACATTAGTCAGTTCTGTAAAATAGTTAGGTCTATGTACCGGTCAAAGTGCGCGTGCACTAATCATAGCTTCAGTCAGTGTGGTAACAGTGTAGTTATGCGTGTGCGCAGCTCTTATCTCTTATTGTATCTGAACGTTTGGATAACAACTTTATGTGATATAATATATTTTTGTAATTAAAAAAAAAATTGTAAACAATAAAATAATATTATAGTTCTTTTTTTGCTGTAAGTTTCGTTTGCATGTTCCATTTAACCCTAAAAATCAATTTCTGTAGTAACAGAATTCTCTGGTACTTTTCTCGATAGTTAAACCTTTATTACTGTACAATAGAAACATATAAATAACACGTTAAAAATAGATTTATGCCAAACTAAGCACATGTCATTTAACTAGACTATATGTTTCCTAATTATCATATTTTGTAAACAAATATGACCTTACTGGTAATTACTTTACTTTTCAATTTAGCAGACGTACTTACTTTTAAGTCTACCTCATTTAGAGCGGCCGTGGTCTAGCGGTACGACGCGTGAACTCATGATCGAAGAGACCTGTGTTCGAACCTCCCTAATTCTGACCGGTACCAATGTAACTAAGTACCAATATACATATAATGTACCAATGTACATATAATGTATCATTATATGTACTTTGATCGCTCAGTGCCTATAGACACTATTAAAGAGTGGTAGGCAGACTGATGATGGTTATTAGTCCAGTCTGCCGTCGTGGGGTAGTACCACCACTTTCGAATGTAACACCCGTGAAGTGACCTTGTCGCGTTTCGGGAGCAGTTTAATAACAGCCGGGTATAACGAGAGGAGTGTGCACTATCAATCTGGATGGTACATGCTCGTCTCTTCAAGCCGGTATAGTGGAGGCGACTGCTGCCTGTAGCGATTTCTCTGTAGTAGCAGTTGTATCCATTCATGGACCGCACTCTAGCTTTACATCAGGCGGAGTGTTGTCACATGCCGAGCTACAATAATACTATGTACTAGTAGATATAATTATGTCAACCTTGTCAAGCCTGCATAGCTTAGACGTTGTCGCTTCTCATGGACCGCACTTTAGCTTAATACTAGGCGAAGTGCGGTCACTATAAAAAAATGTTTATTAATTATATTATATAAAATACAAAAATAGACTATAGTATATTTTAACGATAATAACACCTCTTCATTGTATTTTGTTAACAATGACACAAACTTGACCTGTATGACCCTTATTGTTTAATTAACTGAATATTTATAAATATATATTAATAAATATTATAAAACAAAATATATTAAATCGATTAAAGCATTTATTTATATTTTTCATTTTCCGTCTGAAAAAAAAACTGTAAAATGAGGAAGATATTTGAAAAAGAAAAGTTAAATGTTATTGAATTTAAAAATCTAACAGAAGTGATATCTCGAAATGGTTTTCTATTTAGCACCTATTTAGGACCTTGCAGAAGCCACCTACCTAATACCACATCAAGGATTTTGAATTTACCGTGTTTTCTCAGATTACGTCCTTCTGTACTCAGACTTTAGGCACTTAGCTGATGGTTATTTCAATCTGCTTTAAAGGCTTAGTATCATGTCTTTTAAGAATAAATAAAATGTGGTGGTTATTAGTAACGTGGTTTTGAACGGGACTGTCCCATTTTTGGGTACTCCGTCCCATTGTCCCCGAAGAAAGCAGTCAAAATTGTCCTGAAAACGAGACAAACGGGAAAAGGGCGTTCTGTGTAGAATCTTAATTATTATTTTTAAAAAACCTAGTAACAATATATAGCGTATTATTGCCTGTGAAGTGACCTTGTCACACTCTAGCTTTACATCAGGCGGAGTGTCGTCACATGCCGAGCTACAATAAAAAAAGTCCTGTTTCGGTGGAATATAACGTCTATGAAAAAAGCGAAGTAGCCTGGCCATGTTTTAGAATCTGCTTGTGTAGTAGTCGAGTACAACGAGATGAACGGTACACACTTGTATTACCAAGCCAGTATAGAGGAGGCGACTTAATAAAAATGGTCGTATTTTTTTCAGATGAATTGATGTAGGACAAAAAAGACAAAATGGCCGAAATAAGTAAGCATATGTTTAACTCGGCTTTAGAAGGCGTTGATTGTAGTTATCTACTTCATCCGTGGCATAGTGGAAGCTGCACTTATGGAAGTCTTATGATATTTAGAGACTCTATGATTGGTAGTGCCAAATTTTATTCTATTGTTTATTTGGTAAGTTTATTGTTTGCCTTAAACCGCATTATAGAGGAAAATATATAGGCTGCACGGCTCAGCGCAGAGAATGCATTACCGCTCTAGTGCGGTTTCCTCTTTTATTAAAATTAACAGTTCAGACACTGTGCATTGTGCTATTCCAAGTAGTCTCAGAAGCCGGCATAGCGGAGGCGACTGCTGCCTGCAGGCAATATGTCGTTGTTTTTTGACAATACTCCGTCTGATGTAAAGCTAGAGTACGGAAACAACTGTTATTACAGAAAAATCTCTACGGGCAGCAGTCGCCTCCGTTATGCCGGCCTAAGAAGACGACGAGTATGCACCATCTAGATAGTGCATACTCCTCTCGCTATACCTGGCTACTTTCAAACTGCTCCCGAAACGCAACAAGGTCACTTCACGGGTGTTACATTCGAAAGTGGCGGTGCTACTCCAGGACGACAGACTGGGCTAATAACCATCATCAGTCTATTATATTATATAGAGTTCATTAAAAACTCATATATCTGAGTTTTTTTTTATTATTTTATATTGTAATTTTCAGGCACAAATTTTAATGCGTGGAAGAAAAATGAAAAAGAAAAAGGAATGGATAAAAATGGCTGAATATTACGTACGGTCTTGGTGTTTAGGTTGGATTGTGTGTGGGAGTGCTTCTACTATCGGTTGTATCTTTTGGTGAGTCAATTCTAGAAACATAGTTACATTGATTCATATTATATAAAGTTCGATTACCACTCACTGACTCACGGACATCAATTGACTTGCCGGTGGGTTAGAAAGATGATTCTTTTTGGGGCGTGTAGGGGGCGCTCTCGCGACCTCAGGAAAATCTCGACATGTTCCGGAACTCCGTTCCGTCCGGTTCCGGAACGTGTTATCTCGGAAACGGAATGAGATAGGGCCAAAGTGCCAGAACAAAGGTTGTAGGAAATGCCCTCTAATTACCAAATTCATAATTTGTTTTTTAAAAAAAAAAATTTTTTTTCCAAAACTACCCAAAAAAACTAGTCATATTATATACAACTAGATGTGAAATAACGCTCCCAATGTGACGCGAGAGAGAACATGGCTACAGCCATGTTTAGGTTCTCTGTCAGTTGGTATTTGACTTGACGGCAACATTGTCAAATCGTTTGAAGCGGCCTACGGTTTTTTTAAAGTCAGATGTATGAAGTTTGCACCTCTAGTATATATCTCAATGCATGTAAAGTTTTATTTAGGTTTCTTTGTTAAATGGTTAAAGGTAATGTATTATGTTATTGTTACAGTAGATTAATGAAATAATATTAGTTTATTTTTTATGATCTCCCATTCTGTGAAAGCAAAGGGAACAAAGCCCATACATCCATAATCTAAATAAAAACTGGGTCTTACACCCGCTGTCTTTTATTTCTTTTTTTGACCCGTTCTCTCATTCTGCGAAGGCAAAGGTATCAAAGCCCATGCAGCCACGTCTTCTGTATTATAATTTCTTCTGTTTGTATATTGAATTTTAGGTATTTTATTATTTACTTTATTCTTTTTTTTTTGTGTGTTTGGCAGAAACATTTTGCTGTTGTTGTTGTTGATAAACACTTATCTTCTTAATTATTTCAGGCAGTTATTGGGACGTAAATATGATTACCATGCGTTTATTATGATACCAAATATTATAAATGGACTGGCTATTTATTTGGAACCTCCGAGCAGAAGAGGTCTTGTGACGAGTCTGTTTTGTAACTTGGTAAGCAACTATCCATTGAAACGTCTCATCAAATGCGTGTACGATATTTAACAAATCCTGTAATTTCTTTTTTTCTATAAATTGTATGAGTCCATTTGCTAATGATAAACTTCTATTTTCGAAATAATTTGTAAGTTGGTGACTTCATTTAATTGCTCGGTAATTTGCATAGATTTTTTTATTAAAACACGAAATTAAAATTTCTACAAACATCAGTCGCCTCCGCTATGCCGGCTTGGGGAGACGAATGTGCACCATCTAAATTAACAGTGCACACTCTTCTCGTTATACCTAGATACTTTCCGAAACGCAACGAGACCACTTCACGTATGTTACATTCGAAAGTGGTGGTACTAGCCCAGGACGGTAGATTAGGCTAATAACCAATGTGTAAATTGTAAATTGTTGTGCCAAAGTAAATATTTTTGCATCAAGTTAATAATATTGTGCATCACGAGTCATTCATTCATCACACTAAACAGACAAGGTCAAGTCTCAGTCAAGTCAAAAATTTCTTCAGTAAAGTGGTAGAATCTTTACTGATACTTCCTACGGAGTTTTGGAGGGAGAATGGAAACACATGTTCTCCTCTTTTGAATTGTTTGCTCACACTCCATAAAATGGTTAATAATCCACCATTATTACACATTAACACTCGAAGGAACACAAGTTTAGGAAAATAATTCAAGACAGATAACCTGATGTCTCAAGATGGCCGCCAAACTTCATGTTAATATCTTTTGTGAAAAATGCTTATCTCATCATGACAAAGTATTACAAAATACAATAATCTTCGAATTAAGCGTGTAATCATTGCTATTAGTTTTATCTTAATCACTAGATTAGTGTTTATTAACTAATAAGAATTGTGTTGAGTAATTTGAAAAACCGTCCCATTTCTGTACAACGTTTTAATATGTGAATGTTTGAATAAAAACAATTAATAAATTATCAAATGTAGCGGATGTTCAAGACGCCTGTGCGACCGTACTCCACTTTGCCACCACAGAAAAATCTCTGGAAGCTGAGAGTTAAATGTGCACCATCCAGATACTTCTCTGAGAGTCATAAATACATTTTTTTAATTGTGTTCAACAACTGCTGCCACAGAGAAATTTGGAAGGCAGTAGTCTCCTCCTCTATGCCGGCTTAAGGAGTCGAACCTGCAGTAGATTGACAGTGCACACTCTTCTCTTGTTATACCTGGTTACTTCCAAACGCAATATACACTTGACGGGTGTTACATTCAACGGTAGAGATTATTAACTTACGTTAAAACATGATCGCGCAAAATATTTAATAAGTTAGCGAACAAAAATCACGTACTTAATTCAACACACAATATTTAGTGATGTTTCGCCTAATAAGCCTTCAGAGAACTAGAGTTTGACCTAAATGACAATTTGACAGTTTTGGAGGCGACTCTGTCTATTGCCATGGAGTTAAAATCCGACCCAATTTATAATGACAAGCAAATCGCATAATCGATCAATTGAACGTCTGTTTAAGTTCTAATATTTCCTAATTTCTAGTCCTGAATCTAATTCTTTGGCTTTGGCTTTGGGTTCACCATCCACTGAGGCCAGTCTGCCGCCCTGGGGTAGTACCACCACTTTTAAAGTACAAAAATTTAGAAATTTCTCTGTAGTAGCAATTGTCTCCGTTCATGGACCGCACTCTAGCTTTACATCAGGCGGAGTGTTGTCATATTACATCGAACTATAATTTTAAAAAGTTTTATTTTTTTTGTGAAATACAAAACTTGTTTGATTGCTAATTTGTTCTCTACATATTAAAGGATCAGTTATTAACCCTTAAATGCATGATTTTTTTGTTTTCATTTAATAAAATATAATAGGTTTGTCATAGATTACGTAAATAATTTTTGAAAAATTCGATTTTTGTTATAACACAAAGCAACGTTGCATTCGATGCACTCAGTACGTGGAAGTCCTGTGCAAACGCAGACACTCAGGTTTTAGAATAATTATATGTGAAATGTAGACAATTGGCAACAATATGCATTTAAGGGTTAATCCATCATCAGTCTGCCTATCACTCTTTAATAGTGCCTATAAGCCCAAATATATAGACCAAAGTACATATGATAACATTGGTGCCACTTAGAATTTAGCGAGGTACACAGATCTCATAAATCGTGAGTTCACGCGTTTTATCACTAGATCACGGCCTCTCTTACTAGCTCCTACTATGCCGGCTCATTTCACCGAACAGCTTAATTCAAGCTCGTATACTTTTCCTTCCATTTATAAACGACAATTCTCATTATAGCGCGACCTATTTGCAATGAATCTTCATGAATCACACACCCACGCCTTCCACGCGATTCAAAATATATATTGGTGAAAACCAAATCAAAAATCTTACTGTGTTGGCATGTAGTATATATATATTTATTATATTTTATTAGGAACCTAACTGGATTTAATTTACGCATAAAACAATATATGTAGATAATGTTCACTGCGTCTATTTCTATCCTAATACCAGACTAAAAAATCATCAATCGGTGGAAAAAAAAAGCTTCTAATTGTTTATTAACAAAAATTGATCTTTGGACATTACAACTAAAAAATATGTAAATAATAATTCATTTGTGTACATTTTACAGTATCTCAACTCATTAAAAAAGGTTTTATATGCGATTCCGAGGGATGGCAGACTTCGCAGTATTCATTATATCTGCCGTCGTCTGCCGTCTGCCGCGTCCTGCGGAATCGCACCTTTAGAGAGAGACAGAATGATTTATTTATTTATTAAATTAAACACACAAAACGGCATGTAAGGGAACTCAAAGGGAAATCAAACTATAGTCAAAATAGGAATACAGTTAAAGTTTGGGCTGGCTTACAATTATTGTGCTTACAATACAATACAATACAATTATCACGTCTTTTAAATTCTACAATTTTATGCAGTTATCTCAACATTGTCATACAAATACAGTCTAGTTAAGCAGTTTACAGCGATTACTTTAACAACTCTCTGTCGAACCGTATTTTGACTCGAGCGATCATTCCAGTTGTTTATATATTACTTCCATGGCATGTAGTGATTTATTTTCAGGTAATAGAATATTGGATGAAAATTGCCGAACGTGCTGGTTATTTAACAATAACAAAAACAAAACAAACGCTCATGTTTATGTTGGGTAGCTCTCTCCTTTTCTATCTTATGAGGTTAGAGGGAGAAAAAGGGAAACGGACTCCGTTGTTTTGGTAAGAAAATTATTATTTATCATGACACCAGCGGACTTATATTTCTCAACAGTTCTTCAAAGAAAAAATAAAGGGCACTATCACCTAGGAAAATGGGTCCACAATTTTCTACTTTGTCGGTAATTTTTACTTCAAAGTAAGATAAATCCTAATTTTTTATCACCAATTAGTTTACTTTTTTTTTATTATTGTACGAGTACATCTGCATATGACAACACTCCGCCTGATGTAAAGCTAGAGTGCGGTCCATGAACAGAAACAACTGCTACTACAGAGAAATCTCTACAGGCAGCAGTCGCCTCCGCTATGCCGGCTTGAGGGGATGAGCATATACTATCCAGATTGACAGTGCACACTCTTCTCGTTATACCTGGCTACTTTCAAACTGCTCACGAAACGCAACGGGTGTTACATTCGAAAGTAGTGGTACTACCCCAGGACGGCAGACTGCTGTCTTTTTTACCCGGATTAGATTTTTACCTCGGAAGATAGTAAGAAATAATGATAAGTGAAAAAAGAAGAAGAAGAGGAGACTGATAGGCGGATAAATATTGTAGGCATATGTTTTATATTTTAATAATATATCTTATCTAAGCGCAAATAAACCTGTTGTATGTTATTGAATGAGTTTTACGCGAATTCGTCATTTCTACTGATAGGGTGTTGTACACCTGTCCAGAGTTTGGACTTAGAGGATTTGTCATTACATGAGTCATTGAAACTCTTCCGCGTCACCGTTATACCATAATACTAATGCCCCTATTTAGATAAAAAATGTCCAACGCTAAATGATTTTTTGATAAATATATTTTTTTATTATCGGTTTGTGTTTTCTCTTCAATTTTCATTATAATTTTATAATAAAATATTTGTTTATAATTTTTTTTTTCTATTAAAAGCCCCGTGATGTAAAAACACAAATTATTTTCTACATCTTTGTATCTCGACTAAACGTGAAAGACGACTAAAGAGAAGTCGCCGGGTATAACAAGAGAACTGTACACAGTCAACCCGGAGGGGAATATTTCTCTGTGTTTTACGAAAAATAAAATTATGTGAAATTATCTTTAATTGTAGGTTTTTCACACCTGAAAAAGTGCGAAGAAAAGAAGATGGTTCCGTAGATGTTTGCCCACATAATGGACCCTGTATACCTCACGTGACAAATGTAAGCATGTTATACTTTCGCTAAAATCGCCACATCAAAACGCAATATTTTAAGATTAAATATGTACATAGATAAAAGCATGTTAATTGCATATTTTTATATTATATTATTTAACAACTGTTCAGTAACTCAATAGTGTATTTTTATTGACTATTTATGAAAGTAATAGTTGAGTTTATTGGCACGCCCTCTGTGGCGAGGATGTCGCGGGTACGTTCCCGCTGCCCGTGTTCCTGTTCCCATAGCTCGTCCTTTGATTTACAATTTCTGTTCGTTTAATATTTATATGTGGTAAATAATTATTATAAGGCATAAAAAAATCTATTTATAAATTATTTTTGTTTAATTTCAGGGGTTCCTAAAACTCTTCGGACTCGGAGCAGCGATAAGTCTAGCAAGAATTATAATACCTAAAATTACTAGACCTATTTCGGCAATTGCAAGTCTGAGACCTAGACATTTTAAAATGGCAATGTTCTTTGGTTGTTATATTGGTATTTACAGAGTATGATTACTTATTATTTTAAATAATTTAAATTTAAATATATAAGAATTTCTGACTGATTGATACAGCCAAAACTATGGTAGCTAGCGACCTGAAATTTAAAGGGTAGCTTCATAATATAGTACAGGCGTACACTAAGAAAAGATTTTTGAAAAATTTTCATTTAAACCGGCATTTACCGCTGTTATTGCATAAGGTGAAAGCGAGAGGTATGGAGATAAAAGTTTTCATACTTCTAAAGCCAGCGACTGGCTCCGTCCGTGTCAGCTAGTTTAATGATAATTTGATTTAAAATTTAGAAAACTTACTTTAAAATTAAGTTTGCCTTTTACAAACAAAAAAAAAAAGCTAGTTATTCTTTTATTATTATTATTTTTAGTAAGACGTATTTGTAAAATTTTGTTTTCAGTCTGTGATATGTTTATTACGTCATAAAAGAGGCTTTGATTCATCTCTTCACGCGTTACCTGCTGGTTATTTGGCCGGAATGTCCTTCATCTTCAATCCGAGCCTAGGGTTTGCAATTGCGGCCTTAACTGGAGCTTTTAAAGTAAGTATCACTCTAAATTATAGATAGAGTATGTCCTGTCAACCTGAATGGAGTACTAGTTTAAGTTTTACCTAGTCGCATTTCGGGATCGATTTGGAAGTAGCCAGGTATAACAAGAGAGGAGTGTGCCTTGTCATTGGATGGGGCACATTCGTCTCCTCAAGCCAGCATAGTGGAGGTGACTGCTGCCTGCATATATTTCTGAGTGATAGCAGTTGTTTCCATTCATGGACTGCACTCTAGCTTAACATCAGGCGGAGTGTAGTCACATATCGAGCTACAATACGTCTATCAACCTTCTTGTGTTGAAGTTTGATATAGGTGCTTATATAATGTTATACAGGGTGAATTTTTCAAGTGGGCTTTCATGGGCATATCCTAAACTATGAGAGATATCGAAAAATGCTGAAAGGAGTCTCGATGCCGATTTTGATGAAAACTAAAACTGCCTTATTAGATTTTTGATAAATCCATTTTCCCGGCCAGGAATCGAACCTGTTGATTTTGAAAAAAATAAACACTCTGTATTATTGCACCATCCGATAGTGTTCCTGATAAGGTTCAAATTCTGGGAAGTAATGATATACGGCAAACCAAAGAAAAGTGTTGATTTTTAACAAATTGTCTCTTATTTCCATGTATTTATACATTACTTACTACATTTATTATTTAATTAAATTTAAAAAATTAAATTTTAATTTAAAATCTCGCGCTCTTCGAGGTTAAAAGCCATGATTTAAAAAAAAATAAAAACAATTTAATCGTAGGAAAAACAATAAATTAATTTTTAAGGTCCTGTGCCGTGGCTGGCTAGGTCGCCAGATCTAACACCTTTAGATTATTTTCTCTGGGGGCATGTCAAAAACCGAAATTTACAAATGTACGTACAATGAAATTGATGACTTAAAACTAGCGTTAGGGAATATTCTGAACGGAATCAATAACCTTGTGATGTGAAATGCAGTACACCCCTTGAGGCGTCGAGTTCAGCTATGTATTGAAAATAATAGCTAGCATTTTGAACAATTGATTAATTAAGATTTAATTACTTAATGTTAAAAAAAATCATTATTTTGCTAAAAATCAAGACTTTCCTTTCATTTAATCTCGAAGAGCGCGAGATTTTAAATCAATATGATGATTTTCAATCATCATAAATAATAAATGTTGTCAATGTACCGGTAATGTATAAATACATGGAAATAAGAGACAATTTGTTAAAAATCAACACTTTTCTTTGGTTTGCCGTATATCATTACTTCCCAGAATTTGATCCTTATCAGGAACACTATCGGATGGTGCAATAATACAGAGTGTTTATTTTTTTTCAAAATCAACAGGTTCGATTCCTGGCCGGGAAAATGGATTTATCAAAAATCTAATAATGCAGTTTTAGTTTTCATCAAAATCGGCATCGAGACTCCTTTCAGCATTTTTCGATATCTCTTATAGTTTAGGATTTGGCCATGAAAGCCCACTTGAAAAATTCACCTGTATATTTATGGTTTTTGTTCCAGTTATACTCTACAATATTGTATGAAAAGAAAGTATTGCCTGAAAACATTCCTTTACCTGAGTTGATGTATGCGTTCTGTCAAGGCACTCTCTTTCATGCACGTTTCATGCATCCAGACGTGTGTCCAAAATACGTATTTAATCTTATGCATTCTGTTAGTAATGGACAGTGAGTAGTTTTTTTTAATTATCTTTTTTTTATTGTAGCTCGGCATATGACAACATTCCGCCTAATGCGGTCCATGAACGGAAACAACTGCTACTACAGACAAATTTCTCTAGGCAGCAGTTGTCTCCTGATCCTATACCGGCCTGAAGAGACGAATGTGAATCTCTAGTTACACCTGGCTACTTCCAAACTGATCCCGTAACGCGAGCAGGTCACTTCACAAGTGTTACTTTTTTAATGCCTATAATTTGGATGCAACTTATAGTGAGAAACTAATTAAATAAATAAATTTTAAAAATACACTACTTGGATTAATTACTTTTTTTTTCTTATGATGTGACGTTGATTTTTTTGGACAAATCTTCAGTTGTTACACTAGTACTAGGCCGACATATACCCTGTCAAGGGATGGTGCAAATATGACTTCTCGAATTGTTAAGCCGGCATAGTGGAGACGCCTGTTGCCTCCAGCTCAGTTCTTCCGCGTATAGACCGCACTCTAATTTAACATCAGGCGGAGTGCAGCTAATTTAAAATGTAGACGCCGCCGTACTTCAATGTATAGTTGACTTGTAACTTTTCAGCTCTGAAGAACTATATGCCAACTTGTTAGCGGCCATTAAGAGAGATACATTGGTTTAAAACCAACCCAAAGATTAATAAAATATAATTTGTTGCTACTTTAAGTTAATTTTAATTCATTGTTTTATTTCAAGTTTTGTATGTTTAATAAAAAAATTATAAATGAAATGAAAATTGTTTATTAATATCGGCGTATGACAAGAAGACTACCACAAGAAACTCGTCATTGTGCATATAAAAAAAAACTGTTTATTCTACCACCACCACTACCACCACTTTCGAATGTAAACCCTCGGCAGCACAACAGAACTTTCCAAATGAAAGTGCATAGAAACAACACCTCGTACTATAATCCGATTACTCACATGTGTAGGTTGTACAAATGACCTGACCGAAAGTGACAAAGACCTGGACAAAGACAAGTGCGTAGTGTCCTCAGGTACACTTCTACTCTCCTTTGACGCGCACTGTGTATGCAAGTTGATTTTCTTAATAAGTATCAGATATTGTATTATTATTCCATTTTTTAATTTTTGTTTTTCTTAATTGTTTGCGTGACATTTATGTTTTCGATTTAATATGTTCACCGTGTACAATAAATACGCTTTGGGCCACAGTCTAGTTCAGTTACTGTTATTTTCCTGTTGTGTATTTTATGCTGACTGTGGCCTGTTGTAATTTACCAAATAAAATAAATAAATAAAAATAACGCCCGTGAAGCGACAAGGGCGTTTCGGAAGCAGTTTGAAAGTAGCCAGGTATAACGAGAGGAGTATGCACTGTCAGCCTGATGGTTCACACTCGTCTCGGAGGTGACTGCTGTGTGCACGCATTACCCTGTAGTAGCAACTGTTTCCGTTTATGGTCCGCACTCTAGCTTAACATATGTCGAGCTAGAATGAAGACTAGTCTGCAGAACAATATCAGTTGCGACGTGAAAAGTGGTGAATGCATAACCTTAAATACAGAGAAATAATAATAATAAAATTTAATATATTTTGCTATTGATCTCCTTAAGGTTTATATTCGTTTAATTGTTCTCCTTGCAAATTGACATGTTTGTAAACAATGATCCTTAACATAGAAGTTGTTTCTATTACCCCCACATCCGGAGTATATCGTTTCTTTACAAGTCTGTCGAAAAAAAAATGGAAAAATTAGTGATCGAGTCGCATTTCGAAGTCAGTTTAAAAGTATCCTGGTATGTGCACTGTCAACTTGGATTGTCTACATTCGTCTCTTCAAGTAGGCATAGTGACGGTGATTGTTGTGTGCATTTCTTTGTGGTAGCAGTTGTTTTGCTCATGAAGACAGTTGTCATATTATGCTGGGCTACGAATACATATTATAAAAAATTACCTTCCAAATCCTGTCATAATACCATCTTTTTATTGAACCAAAACAAAATCCATAGTCAAATGCTAAGTCACAATATCTTGGGCGTATTGCTGAAAATTTATACATATTTACAGTGATAATTAATGATTTTGATTTTCTAGAAACACATGAATTGATGATAAGTATATTTTTTTTAAAAAGCCACATTCTCCAGTACCTGACTTAGGTTAACTAGATGTTCAATAACGCTCCCAATGTGACGCGAGAGAAAAGATGACCACAGCCAAGTTTAGGTTCTCTCTCAGTTAGTATTCGACTTGACAGCAACATTGTCAAATCGTTTCAAGCAGCCTACGCTTTTTTATGTAAGATGTATGAAGTTTGCACCTCTGGTATACATATATCTCTATAATTTTCCCTTTAAATCTCCTGAAAGTTTTTTTTGGTGAAAAATCCATCACTTTACTGAAGCTATGTTTGACTTGACTGAGACTTAGCGCGACTGTTTTGCTTGATAAAATTGTTGGTACTGCAAATATTTACTTTAACATTTTGTCAAGAATAAAAGTAAACAAAAACTTACTTTCATTAGCCGCAAAGACAGCCAAACAACTTCTTTGGCACTCACTTTCGGAATCGAACCTGTTACCGTTACCTTGACATCCGCCCCATCTGAATCTGGCGCAGGACAACGTTTCTGGTTCAAAATAGAACATTCTTATTTGTGCTCGACATGGTCCTACCATTGGTTTCAATAAGCACACTTTATTTGTTACTGAAATGTATGTAAACATTGTTTAAGTTTTTGGGGAATTAAACAGGTCCTTTACCAAACGCAGATGTTGAATGAAACACCGATCTGAGCGTCCATACATTTTTTTCTTCAACATTGTTTGAAACATAGCAAATTTATGTTGAAATTAAGTAATTTTATAACTTTCTCAGCCCTAATTATTATCGCAAATCATTGTAATGAACAAATAGTTACGGCACAGAATATATAAAATGCTTGTGAAAAAAAAAATCAATATAAAATATTTAAAATGCATTTTATATATTCTGTGCCGTAGCTATTTGTTTATTATACTGATTATACCGATAATAATTAGTGCTGAGAAAGTTATCAAATTACTTAATTTCAACATATTCTGCTACGTTTCAAACAATGTTGTAAAACAAAATGTATGGACGCGAAGGTGTTGGCTTTCACATTAATATAAAAAAATGTCTAACTACACCGGAAACTGGTACCACAGCAGTCCCCTACTACAAACGTGAAGTGACGTCAAACCGATAACTTCCACCCTCAAAAATTTATCCGTGGTAGCAGTTGTTTCTCTTCACGGGCCGGAATCTAGCTTAACATTAAATATTAAAATAAAAATTACTTCGAGCATCGATCGTTTCCTTAATATCTGTTTCAGTACTATTATTAATTTGGCCTTTGACGTATAAAACGGGAATTTTATCGAAGAATAATATAAAAATTGCACAAGTAAATAAACAAAATATTAAATTATACATCATAGTACACAATAAATACGATAACATAAAATATAAATATTGTGAAATAATATTTTTATTACTCTTTTCGTATATTTTTTTATGGACAATAAAATACAGTTTATACGAAACGTATTCATAGTTTAATTTTGACTCCATTAAAATTTGATTTCATTAAAAATCGACCAACTTTTTAAAATAATAACAAAATTCTCAGATTACAAACTAGGATTTTTTTTAATTGTAGCTCGGCATGTGACAACACTCCGCCTTATGTAAAACTAGAGTGCGTTCCATCAACGGAAACAACTGCTACTACAGAGAAATCTCTACAGGCAGCAGTCGCCTCCACTATGCCGGCTTGAAGAGACGAGCATGTGCCATCTAGATTAACACTAGAACTCCTCTCGCTATACCTGACTACTTTCAAACTATTTCCGAAACGCGACAAGGTTACTTCACGGGTGTTACATTCGAAAGTGGTGGTACTGCCCAAGGACGGCAGACTTGAAAGTTATGGTATATCAATAAATTGTATAACTTCGATATGGTATATCTTCGAGTTTTCTTAATAAGTTTACTTCATGAAGCAAGAATTGAGTTACTAGCCCTAAGTCGTACTTGCTACGTCTGCTATCGTTTGGACCAGCAATTAACAATGTAAATCTCGCTGCATCCGGTGGAAGTCGCGAAGCTGTTCTGCATTTCATGTAGTAAAGTCCTTATTGTACCCCTGAATCTTATCCACAAAAAAATTACTATAAAAGTTAATTAGCAATGCAAACTAGAGCTTGTCAGTATTAATACTATTGTAATCGCAGTAATAACTATGTTTTGTTCTTATTGTAGCTCGACACTCTGTCTAATGTTAAGCCAGTGACGGACTAAGGCAAAAGCGGGCCCTAGGCAACATTGTAATTTCGGGCCTATTTTTCAGTGATCATGGGCCCTAGGCACATGCCTAGGTTGCCGAGGCCTTAGTCCACCCATGTGTTAAGCTAAAGTGCCTTGAACCGAAACAATTGCTACCACTTTCTGCAATCAGCAGTCGCTATGTCGGCTTAAGGAGATGAATATGCACCCAATCAAATCTAATCCAGGTAGACCTCTAAAAAACTTGGCAAAAAAATCTGAATTCACGATTATATTTTTCATATTTGTAGGCCATAATTTAAAAAAAATTACCTGTGGCGAGTGTCATATACATATAATATATCTGTACAGTGTACATTACAGGCACTATCGGTCGTTTATACTCAGACCTGCCTATTACATTCCTAACAAATACTTCAAAATAATAATAATACGAAAAATAATATCTACGATTTAAACGATATCTTGTATAATTGAAACCAGAGCCATCCTCAACGATATTACATACAACTAAATAAAAAAAAAACTCCAAACAATTTTCACCTTAATTTTCAAGATGATAAGATGTAAATTCTATTATAATTGAGATAACGATTGCAACACGCTTTTGTAAAACGACCTGTATTTCTCAAGTTTCATTCAAGATTTTCTTTAATCTTTCGTTCGGTTCGTCTATTTTTATATTGCTGTTTAATAAAAAATATTTAACGATCAAACATTAAGGAGGGGATTTGTCTTAAATACTGAATGAATCAATTCGTTT
Organism: Tinea pellionella; assembly: GCA_948150575.1. Taxonomy (NCBI): domain Eukaryota; kingdom Metazoa; phylum Arthropoda; class Insecta; order Lepidoptera; family Tineidae; genus Tinea; species Tinea pellionella. The sequence continues at coordinate 1,063,116 of OX411253.1, forward strand.
TGAGATCGATTTCTATGTAGAAGTAATTCGATCTCAAAACGAATTGATTCATTTAGTATTTAAAACAAATCCCCTCCCTACTACATTTAGCAATTTGAAATAAATATGGTTAATGGTCGGAGCAAGTAAATTTACAAGTTTACAATGAAGACCTAAATTCAGTAAGACGCAGTAATTCGTACTAACTTATACTTATTAAATATTTTACAAAACAATTTATAATTTTTCTCGTAATTTTCTTTAATTTTTTTTTATTGTAGCTCGGCATGTGACAACACTCCGCCTGATGTAAAGCTAGAGTGCGGTCCATGAATGGAAACAACTGCTACTATAGAGAAACCTGTGCGGGTAGCAGTCGCCTCCACTATGCCGGCTTGAGGAGACGAGCATGTACCATCTTAGATTGACAGTGCATACTCCTCTCGTTATACCTGGCTACTTTCAAACTATTCCCGAAACGCGACAAAGTCACTTCACGGGTGTTACATCCGAAAGTGGTGGTACTACCCCAGGACGGCAGACTGGACAAATAACCATCATCAGTCTGCCTACCACTCTTTAATAGTGCCTATAGGCACTGAGCGACCAAAGTACATATAACAAAGTTACATTGGTACCGGTCATAATTAGCGAGGTTCGAACACGGCTCTCATCGATCGTGAGTCCACGCGTCTTACCGCTAGACCACGGCCGCTCTCAGTAAAAATTCAGTAAAAAGTAAAATGTAGAATGATAATAAAAATAAATTATTTCTTTATAAATAAAATTATATTCCAATAGAACAAGGGCGTCCTTAGAAACTGTCACATCTGTATAGGTAGGTACCACTCGGCACAAGGGGCGCATTCATGTGCGTCGAACACAAAAACCGACCCCTCAAGCAAAACTAAGAAAGAAAACGCTTCATGAATCGCACTATACATTACAGAGTAATTATGTACATAGAGACATCGTTTTTTTTTATTGTAGCTCGACATGTGACAACACTCCGCCTGATGTAAAGCTAGAGTGCGGTCCATGAATGGAAACAACTGCTACTATAGAGAAACCTGTGCGGGTAGCAGTCGCCTCCACTATGCCGGCTTGAGGAGACGAGCATGTTCCATCCAGATTGACAGTGCACACTCCTCTCGTTATACCTGGCTACTTTCAAACTATTCCCGAAACGCGACAAGGTCACTTCACGGGTGTTACATTCGAAAGTGGTAGTACTGCCCCAAGACGACAGGCTGGACAAATAACCAATTTGCCAGTGTCAAAGTAATTATTTTGCATCAAGTTAATAATATTGTGCATCACGAGTCATTCATTCATCACACTAAACAGTCAGGTAAAGTCTCAGTCAAGTCAAAAATTGTTTCAGTAAAGTGGTAGAATCTTTACTGAAACTTTTTACGGATTTTTGGAGAGAAAATAGAAACACTCTTCTTTTGAATTGTTTGCCCACACTCACGCACGTTCACGAACACTTAATGGTTAATAATCCACCATTATTACGCATTAACACTCGAAGAAACACAACTTTAGGAAAATATTTCAAGACAGATTACCTAATGTCTCAAGATAGCCGCCAAAACCCCTAAAAAACTTCATTGTAGTTCGGCATGTGACAATAAGAGTGCAGTCTGAATGAAGACAACTGTTACCACTAAAAAATGACGCCATGTAGCAGTCGTTATACCCGATTAAAAACTATCCGAAACGCTACAAGTAAGGTTAAATGAAAGTTCTGTTACCACTCAGGGACGGTAAATAGGATAAAGGAATCTATACTAGTTATCTATAACAGAGACGAATATCACCTAAATTCGTGGAGGCTTGTTGAAATTTGTAAATACTGTCTCAAATCGTAATTTCTAATAATAAATATTTAATAAATGTTAATATCTTTGGACTATCACTTTTGGATTGTCTGTAAATAAATATTAACGATAAAGCTCTGAAAGTACGTATTACTCTGTGTAGAGCGTCAAGCGACACCACTTCCGTGCTAGCGAGTCTCTCGCCACCTCGCCTGTTTGTTCATTAGGTTTTTTTATTTGATTTTTCTAGAACTCCCAACCATTTCTAATTGCACCGGGAATTATAATTTTCTGCTCATTTCTGCGGTAGTTAGAGTGGACAATTAGATGCCCCCTCTATTTTAATAGGTTAATGTGCCGACGACTATGCTCTTTTGTTTCGCTCGTTATAATGAATATTTATTATATTTGTGTTTATTCTCTCATTTTCTTATTGTTCCTGTCTTTCGTACTAGTTTTAAACTGGTTGTTTGGTGAGTTAATTTGATACGGGGATAGTAGATTCCTCGCGAGCTCCTTTTCCGCAACTATGGAACAATTATTGCCGCTCGTCGTGCGTATCACCGTATCACTGTAACCCCACGATATCTCCCAGGAAGGCCAAAAGCCTCTTCACACTCCTGCAAACCTCCGTTAGCGACCCATCGTGCTGAGGAACAGTGCTGGATTTAAGCAATAGGCAACATAGGGAGTTGCCTATGGGCCGCCACTACAAGGGGGCCGCCCCTAATTAAATTAAATTAAATCGATAAAGGCTATGTAGAAACAAAATATACTGAGTTTTGTTTTAAATTTTGTGTTAGCCAACTTATTTAGTTGCTCTCTTCTTTACCTTGACCTTAATAGAAACTTTCATCAACAAAAACCACAAACGATTTGAGGGCCTCCACAACATGCTCTGCCTATGGGCCGCCGAAGTCTAAATCCGGCGCTGCTGAGGAAATAAACACAGGGATATCCACAGGAACAAAAATGCTCACATACATACACATGGGTCAACTCTCACGCGTTTCTGAATGTCATTGATAATTAAAAAAATACTAATAAAAAATGAAAAATGATATAAGAACACGAAAGATTATCTCTGTCTATCCTTGTTGGAGTAAAAGTGTGATAATAAAACAATATATTTGTGTAATTTTAAATTTTTATTTGTGATATTTACAACTTAAATTAAATTAAACCTTTGGTAAAATAATTGATTTTTTTATACTAAACTTAATACAATATACTTAAATAAAAAATGCTTATAGCATAAGAAAATACAAATAAATAATATTTTTATTATTAAAACTTAGATAATATTTTTATAACGTATATATTTATACTAGCTGTTGGGTAAAAGCCGCGGGCGCAAGCGGCCCGCGGAGGCCCTTTTTGTCGTAAAACGTATTAGATCGAATAGATTTTAGGCAGTTTTGAAAATATTTAGCTCGCCATCTAAAAGCGTTTACGTTTCTGAACAAAATTGGTCTTTACACGGTGACGCTAACGTATCTACTTTTCGAGATATGGCGATTTTAAAAGATTTAAAAAAAAACAAAATTTAAAAAAAAATTAGTGCTGGTCATACTGAACAAAATTGGTCTTTACACGGAGACGCTAACGTATCTACTTTTCGAGATATGGCGATTTTAAAAAATTAAAAAAAAAAAAATTAAAAAAAAGTAGTGCTGGTCATACTGAACAATATTGGTCTTTACACGGTGACGCTAACGTATGTACTTTTTGAGTAATAGCTATTTTAGAAAATTAAAAAAAAAAAAAAAGCAAATAGTGCTGGTCATACTGAACAATATTGATCTTTACACGGTGACGCTAACGTATCTACTTTTCGAGATATGAAGATTTTAAAAAATTAAAAAAAAAAACAAAAATTTAAAAAAAAAAGTGCTGGTCATACTGAACAAAATTGGTCTTTACACGGTGACGCTAACGTATCAACTTTTCGAGATATGGCGATTTTAAAAAATTAAAAAAAAAACAAAAGTTTAAAAAAAATTAGTGCTGGTCATACTGAACAATATTGGTCTTTACACGGTGACGCTAACGTATCTACTTTTCGAGATATGGCGATTTTAAAAAATTAAAAAAAAAACAAAAATTTTTAAAAAAAATAGTGCTGGTCATACTGAACAATATTGGTCTTTACACGGTGACGCTAACGTATCTACTTTTCGAGATATGAAGATTTTAAAAAATTAAAAAAAAAACTAAAACAAAAATTTAAAAAAATAGTGCTGGTCACACTGAACAAAATTGTTCTTTACATGGTTACTCTGACGTATCTACTTCTTGAGATATTTAAAAGAAAGCCCGCCGCGCGGAGCAAATTCGATGTTCACGCGGCCGCGCTCACCGTCCGACTGACCGAGGTAAAGCCGTTTCGATCGTTCGTCCCGAAAATGCCTCGTCGCGGATGCTGTTAGGCCACGCCCAAGCGCCATGCTCCGTTTCATATTGGCGTACCGGCGGGAAAAGGATAAAAATACGATCGAGGAAAAAAAATTTTCGAGCAATTTTGAAAAAAAAAGTATCGTTTTCGAAATTATAGGGCATTCCCTACAACTTTCTCTTCGGGGTGACTGCCCCGACTCGCCCCGTTTCCGAGATATCGCTACCACTTCTGGTCCAGAATCGACTTCCGGTCAAAGTCGTATTTTTCTCGACGGTTTTGGGACGTCCTCTATACGACTCAAAAAACCGCTACCCTCCACTATACCGGCAAGTGCGAAATAATATATGTCAGTGAGTGAGTGAGTCAGTGAGTGGTATTGCAGCTATATATTAGTATAACTAGCTGTTGGGTAAAGGCCGCGGGCGCAAGCGGCCCGCGGAGGCCCTTTTTGTCGTAAAACGTATTAGATCGAATAGATTTTAGGGTAGTTTTGAAAATAATTAGCTCGCCATCTAAAAGCGTTTACTTTTCTGAACAAAATTGGTCTTTACACGGTTACGCTATCGTATGTACTTTTTGAGATATGACGATTTAAAAAAATTGAAACAAAAAAGAAAGTGCTGGTCACACTGAACAAAATTAGTCTTTACACGGTTACGCTAATGTATGTACTTTTTACGATGTGGCGATTTTAAAAAATTAAAAAAAAAAACAAAAATTAAAAATAAAACAAATAGTGCTGGTCATACTGAACAAAATTGGTCTTTACACGGTTACGCTAATGTATTTACTTTTCGAGAAATCGCGATTTTAAAAAATTAAAAAAAAAAAGAAAAATTTAAAAAAAATAGGTCATACCGAACAAAATTGGTCTTTACATGGTTACGCTAATGTATGTACTTTTTGAGATAAGGCGATTTTAAAAAAACAAATAGTGCTGGTCATACTGAAAAAAATTGGTCTTTACACGTTGACACTAACGTCTACTATTCGAGTCTACTTTAATAAATCTACTTTTCGAGATATGGCGATTTTAAAAAATTAAAAAAAAAAAAAATTAAAAAAAAAAGGAGTGCTGGTCATACTGAACAATATTGGTCTTTACACGGTTACGCTAACGTATGTACTTTTTGAGTAATAGCGATTTTAGAAAATTAAAAAAAAACAAAATTTAACCGCCCCTAAATACCCCGAAATTTGTATGGTTTTTTTTTTGCCCGATTTGAATTTTTTTTTTTGCCCGATTATGATTTTTTTTTTGATTTCGCCATAAAATGATATTCTCTACAACTTTCTCTTCGGAGTGACTGCCCCGATTCGCCCCGTTTCCGAGATATCGCTGTCACTTCCGGTCCAGAATCGACTTCCGGTCAAAGTCGTATTTTTCTCGAGGTTTTTTCGACACCCCCTATACACCCCGAAAATTTCACCCCCGTACCCCCCCGGCAAGTACTAAATAATTGATGTCAGTCAGTGAGTGAGTGAGTGAGTGAGTGAGTGAGTGAGTGAGTGAGTGGTATTGCAGCTATATATTAGTACTAGCTGTTGGGTAAAGGCCGCGGGCGCAAGCGGCCCGCGGAGGCCCTTTTTGTCGTAAAACGTATTAGATCGAATAGATTTTAGGGTAGTTTTGAAAATAATTAGCTCGCCATCTAAAAGCGTTTACTTTTCTGAACAAAATTGGTCTTTACACGGTTACGCTATCGTATGTACTTTTTGAGATATGACGATTTAAAAAAATTGAAACAAAAAAGAAAGTGCTGGTCACACTGAACAAAATTAGTCTTTACACGGTTACGCTAATGTATGTACTTTTTACGATGTGGCGATTTTAAAAAATTAAAAAAAAAAACAAAAATTAAAAATAAAACAAATAGTGCTGGTCATACTGAACAAAATTGGTCTTTACACGGTTACGCTAATGTATTTACTTTTCGAGAAATCGCGATTTTAAAAAATTAAAAAAAAAAAAGAAAAATTTAAAAAAAATAGGTCATACCGAACAAAATTGGTCTTTACATGGTTACGCTAATGTATGTACTTTTTGAGATAAGGCGATTTTAAAAAAACAAATAGTGCTGGTCATACTGAAAAAAATTGGTCTTTACACGTTGACACTAACGTCTACTATTCGAGTCTACTTTAATAAATCTACTTTTCGAGATATGGCGATTTTAAAAAATTAAAAAAAAAAAAAATTAAAAAAAAAAGGAGTGCTGGTCATACTGAACAATATTGGTCTTTACACGGTTACGCTAACGTATGTACTTTTTGAGTAATAGCGATTTTAGAAAATTAAAAAAAAACAAAATTTAACCGCCCCTAAATACCCCGAAATTTGTATGGTTTTTTTTTTGCCCGATTTGAATTTTTTTTTTTGCCCGATTATGATTTTTTTTTTGATTTCGCCATAAAATGATATTCTCTACAACTTTCTCTTCGGAGTGACTGCCCCGATTCGCCCCGTTTCCGAGATATCGCTGTCACTTCCGGTCCAGAATCGACTTCCGGTCAAAGTCGTATTTTTCTCGAGGTTTTTTCGACACCCCCTATACACCCCGAAAATTTCACCCCCGTACCCCCCCGGCAAGTACTAAATAATTGATGTCAGTCAGTGAGTGAGTGAGTGAGTGAGTGAGTGAGTGAGTGAGTGAGTGGTATTGCAGCTATATATTAGTACTAGCTGTTGGGTAAAAGCCGCGGGCGCAAGCGGCCCGCGGAGGCCCTTTTTGTCGTAAAACGTATTAGATCGAATAGATTTTAGGCAGTTTTGAAAATATTTAGCTCGCCATCTAAAAGCGTTTACGTTTCTGAACAAAATTGGTCTTTACACGGTGACGCTAACGTATCTACTTTTCGAGATATGGCGATTTTAAAAAATTAAAAAAAAAAAATTAAAAAAAAGTATAGCTGGTCATACTGAACAATATTGATCTTTACACGGTGACGCTAACGTATCTACTTTTCGAGATATGAAGATTTTAAAAAATTAAAAAAAAAAAAAAAAATTTAAAAAAAAAAGTGCTGGTCATACTGAACAAAATTGGTCTTTACACGGTGACGCTAACGTATCAACTTTTCGAGATATGGCGATTTTAAAAAATTAAAAAAAAAAACAAAAGTTTAAAAAAAAATTAGTGCTGGTCATACTGAACAATATTGGTCTTTACACGGTGACGCTAACGTATCTACTTTTCGAGATATGGCGATTTTAAAAAATTAAAAAAAAAAACAAAAATTTAAAAAAAAAGTAGTGCTGGTCATACTGAACAATATTGGTCTTTACACGGTGACGCTAACGTATCTACTTTTCGAGATATGAAGATTTTAAAAAATTAAAAAAAAAACTAAAACAAAAATTTAAAAAAATAGTGCTGGTCACACTGAACAAAATTGTTCTTTACATGGTTACTCTGACGTATCTACTTCTTGAGATATTTAAAAGAAAGCCCGCCGCGCGGAGCAAATTCGATGTTCACGCGGCCGCGCTCACCGTCCGACTGACCGAGGTAAAGCCGTTTCGATCGTTCGTCCCGAAAATGCCTCGTCGCGGATGCTGTTAGGCCACGCCCACCGCCATGCTCCGTTTCATATTGGCGTACCGGCGGGAAAAGGATATAAATACGATCGAGGAAAATTTTTTTTTGAGCAATTTTGAAAAAAAAAGTATCGTTTTCGAAATTATAGGGCATTCCCTACAACTTTCTCTACGGGGTGACTGCCCCGACTCGCCCCGTTTCCGAGATATCGCTACCACTTCCGGTCCAGAATCGACTTCCGGTCAAAATCGTATTTTTCTCGACGGTTTTGGAACGCCCTCTATACGACTCAAAAAACCGCTACCCTCCACCATACCGGCAAGTGCGAAATAATTGATGTCAGTGAGTGAGTGGTATTGCAGCTATATATTAGTACTAGCTGTTGGGTAAAGGCCGCGGGCGCAAGCGGCCCGCGGAGGCCCTTTTTGTCGTAAAACGTATTAGATCGAATAGATTTTAGGCAGTTTTGAAAATATTTAGCTCGCCATCTAAAAGCGTTTACGTTTCTGAACAAAATTGGTCTTTACACGGTGACGCTAACGTATCTACTTTTCGAGATATGGCGGTTTTAAAAAATTTAAAAAAAAACAAAATTAAAAAAAAAATTAGTGCTGGTCATACTGAACAAAATTGGTCTTTACACGGTGACGCTAACGTATCTACTTTTCGAGATATGGCGATTTTAAAAAATTAAAAAAAAAAAAATTAAAAAAAAGTAGTGCTGGTCATACTGAACAATATTGGTCTTTACACGGTGACGCTAACGTATCTACTTTTCGAGATATGGCGATTTTAAAAAATTAAAAAAAAAACAAAAATTTAAAAAAAAAATAGTGCTGGTCATACTGAACAATATTGGTCTTTACACGGTGACGCTAACGTATCTACTTTTCGAGATATGAAGATTTTAAAAAATTAAAAAAAAAACTAAAACAAAAATTTAAAAAAATAGTGCTGGTCACACTGAACAAAATTGTTCTTTACATGGTTACTCTGACGTATCTACTTCTTGAGATATTTAAAAGAAAGCCCGCCGCGCGGAGCAAATTCGATGTTCACGCGGCCGCGCTCACCGTCCGACTGACCGAGGTAAAGCCGTTTCGATCGTTCGTCCCGAAAATGCCTCGTCGCGGATGCTGTTAGGCCACGCCCAAGCGCCATGCTCCGTTTCATATTGGCGTACCGGCGGGAAAAGGATAAAAATACGATCGAGGAAAAATTTTTTTCGAGCAATTTTGAAAAAAAAAGTATCGTTTTCGAAATTATAGGGCATTCCCTACAACTTTCTCTTCGGGGTGACTGCCCCGACTCGCCCCGTTTCCGAGATATCGCTACCACTTCCGGTCCAGAATCGACTTCCGGTCAAAGTCGTATTTTTCTCGACGGTTTTGGGACGCCCTCTATACGACTCAAAAAACCGTTACCCTCCACCATACCGGCAAGTGCGAAATAATTGATGTCAATAGATCAGTGAGTGAGTGAGTGGTATTGCAGCTATATATTAGTATAATAATAATAATAATGTTTTAAACTGCTATAGATAAAATATTTGAACAATTTGATAGGAGGCTATTTTCAGATGACCACAAAAGTAAGTTTCAGCCAATAATTCGGGCTAGGCAGCGACCAAATCTTCAAATCTCTGGAATATCTCGAATTTATTCGCTCCAATGTCTCATTTATTACCATCGGATCAGACCAAATGTAGACGAAGACTATGCAAAATTACGGTTTTTTGCTGTGCAGTTTCATTCAAAGGACACTGAACACTTGGAGACCTCACAAACGACCTTGCGCCTGTGGGGACCTCGCAAAGCTGTTATCGCTAACATTCAGGTCTGGTTTAGTGCCGCCATTATTTTTATTATGATTATTTTTAGTTTACATAAGATAGATAACATTACTCTTGATGTTATTATACAAAGCGAAATGTATAAAATACAAATAGATAAAAATGGGTTTATACAAATTATTTTTTTAAATTAAGCTCTTCCGATATTGACAATTTTGTAATAAAATCGTAATTGTGTGCACTGTGCATAAGTATTACATTCCTTTGCTAATTAAACAAAAAAAATACTAAAGTGGCTATTTTTGGGATAAATATATTTGTTAACAAACCAATATTCTAAAATAATCTCTTATTTTTTCATTAATTTATTTCTATTATATCAACACATCGTTTCGTTTACCCATCAATAAACAATGTTTAATTACATAAAAAACCTATATCATCAATTATTATTAAAACATTTAATATAAATAATAATCTCAAATATTGCATCAGAAAAAGTCTAATTACTCAATAGCCTGGGTGAAAAAATTAAGACTAATTGGTAATTAGGAATACATTTTTTTTTCTAAAAAATTTACTAAAAATTATTACCAAACTCGAAAAAAAATTGTGGGCCCATTTCTCTCAAATGGGCATAAACCAGAAAAATCTGTTGCATAATAAAACACTAAACATATTGTAAATTAAGAGTGTATTTTGAATACGTATTTCGTATCTTCGTTTGATAATAAACAACCGCAAATCCTTGGTAACATTTTGTAGTGCTTTTTAATTATAAATCCTAGATATACAACAAAATCTGGTCTTCTATTATGCGAATTTCGCCCTTATTTTACGTAGTTTAATATTGATCTTAACTGGTAGCTAATTACTAAATTTTATAGTGTATACATAAAGATTTTCGAATAAAAATACAATTAAGTATTTAACCTCAAAATTTAACATGTTCAGTGAATATAGATTATGTTAAAGATATAGTTTGCAAACAAAACGATCAAGTTTATTGATTAAAGTATAATAATCACGTATGTTAAGTCTAATGTATAGAGTGGTAGGCAGACTGATGATGGGACTGTAATACACCCACTCAGTTTGGAAGTAATCAGATACAACGGGAAAAGTATGCATCTATGTCAAACTGGACGGTGAAGAATCGTCTCCTCAAGCCGGCATAGCGGAGGCTACTGCTGCCTCTGTGTAACAGTTGTCTTCGCACATGCACCGCACTCTAACTTAACATAATATTACCACCGACTCACTGACTGACATATATTATGAAGCACTTGCCGGGGGGTTAGAGGGGTGATTCTTTTTGATACGTGTAGAGGGCGCTCCCGCGACCTCAGGAAACCTCGACTTTGACCGGAAGTGGACTCTGGACCGGAAGTGCTGCCGATATCTCGGAAACGAAACGAGATAGGGCCGATGTGCAGGTTGTAGGAAATACCCTCTAATTTCGAAATCATTTTTCATTTCAATCATTTCGAAAAAAAAATTTTTTTTTTTTTCAAAACTACCAAAAAAAACTTTTTCAGCGCCGCGAAGCGCGCCCCAAAAACTAGTTGTTATTTTAAAGATGGTGGTTACTTTTTAAGAATAATATTTTTTCAGTATTTTTTAACACCCTAAATTGGAGGAAAACCGTCTTTGACCCACAAGACAGCTGTCTTCTACAGAGAAATCTCTACGGACAGAGGTCGCCTCCTCTATGCCGGTTTGAAGAGACATGTATGCACCATCTAGATTGATAGAACACACTCCTCTCGCTATACCTGGCTACTTTCAAACTGTTCCCGAAACGCGACAAGGTCGCTTTACGGGTGTTACATTCGAAAGTGGTGGTACTACCCCAGGATGGCAGACTGGCTAATAACCATCATCAGTCTGCTTACCACTCTTTAATAGTAGGCACCTATAGACGCTGAGCGACCAAAGTACATATAACTATACTTTCGAATGTAACACCCGTGAAGTGACTTTGTCGCGTTTCGGGAATAGTTTGAAAGTAGCCAGGTATAACGAGAGGAGTGTGCACTGTCAATCTAAGATGGTACATGCTCGTCTCCTCGAGCCGGCATAGTGGAGGTGACTGCTACCCACAGGTTTCTCTGTAGTAGCAGTTGTTTCCATTCATGGACCGCACTCTAGCTTTACATCAGGCGGAGTGTTGTCACATGCCGAGCTTCAATAAAAAAAAAAGTACATTGAAACCGGTCAGAATTAGCGAGGTTCGAACACGGGTCTCATAGATCGTGAGTTCACGCGTCTTACCGCTAGACCACGACGGCTTTAAATGGGATTGATATCTGCCTTTTTACACGCTGTATACTAAATGTGAATTTTAAATAAGGCTTATATTAGCGATTGTGACAAAGCTACATTGTCGAATGCAGAGTCGTCGTAATAGTCAAAAGTTTCTGTGTTAAAAAAGTCTTCTTGACCCATAACAATGGCAGGCAGGAACAGAAGACATAGTAAAAGCAGCCAACTTGAAAACTTCATCTTTTGAGCTCCACTGAATGTTACTGAAACATAATTAAGAAAATCAATTAATAAACAACAATAAACGACGCGTGAAGTGAGCGGCCGTGGTCTAGCGGTAAAACGCGTGAACTCACGATCAATGAGACCCGTGTTCGATCCTCGCTAAAGACCGGTACCAATGTAACTTTGTTATATGTACTTTGGTCGCTCAGTGCCTATAGGCACTATTAAAGAGTGGTAGGCAGACTGATGATGGTTATTTGTCCAGTCTGTCGTCCTAGGGCAGTACCACCACTTTCGAATGTAACACCCGTGTAGTGACCTTGTCGCGTTTCGGGGATAGTTTGAAAGTAGCCAGGTATAAGAGAGGAGTGTGCACTGTCAATCTAGATGGTACATGCTCGTCTCCTCAAGCCGGCATAGTGGAGGCGACTGCAGCCCGTAGAGATTTCTCTGTGGTAGCAGTTGTTTCCATTCATGGACCGCACTCTAGCTTTACATCAGGCGGAGTGTTGTCACATGTCGAGCTACAATAAAAAAAAATAAAAAAAGAACTGATGATCGATCGATGAAACCTTGCTAAATTATTATATATACTTTGGTCACTCAGTGCCTATTAAATAGTGGTAGGCAAACTGATGATGGTTATTAGCCCAGTCTATCGTCCAGGGGTAACACTACCACTTTCGAATGTAACCCCCGTGAAGTGACCATGTCGCATTTCGATATTGGAGGTTTTTACTGTTTCATCAAATAAAGAATGGTGTTGAAGGATTGGCGCCGCATAACTATTTGTGTCTCCCAAATAGAAGCTTGTAATATTGCCAGCAGTATGGATAGCAAAAAAAGTTTAATAATTATTATTTATTAAATGCCTTTGTTTGTTGTTACATAATTTTTCTTTGATTAACTTTGAATTTGTGTTCACAAGTACGGTTAACAAACAAAATTATATGAACAGGCAAGAAGAGTTGTCTTCTTATCATGCAAATACAAGCTAACCCCATGAATATGCTAATAAAATATTTTCATTTCATTAATATAATACGTACGAATGAATTAGGAACGTACGGACGAATTAATAAAAAAAAAATATATTATTATGCTGACTGTATAACTGTGTCGCTCTTCAAACCCATTATATTGAAAGTGACAAATACACGCATGTCATATCAGAACATGTGAACTTTCTAATAGATGAAATCTACAGTTACTGTCATGGCCTGCTCATTATTAAAAAAAAAGACATACTTCTTTCAGGTCTTGGGTCCACATCAGGAGTGAAAAAGTCGAGGTTGGCAATGTTCTTGTATACATTATAAATTGAAGCAATACATGCAACTCGAAGTCTGCCACCGGCGAACAATTCTGGTGTGAGCTTTAAGTCTACGTTCACCGTCGCCCAATAGAAGCCACTATCAGAAGGATGGAGACTGGTCTCTGAAGAACGGTACTGAAAAATATAATTGTTTGTGGTTTTAATGCTCGTAGCTCAGAGTATCTTAGTTTAGATTTCGGTCGAGTGTGCTGAAGCGCTTGAATTTATGCAGACATGAATGATAAAGATAAGCAAATAAATAAATAAATAAATAATACATATTATTTATTAAAGCACACCGACAGGTTTGACAGTACACACTGTTCTCATTACATCGGGCTACTTCCAAGCTGAACCCGAAAAGCAATAGGCCCCAGGACAGCAGACTGGGCTATTATATGTTTACATAACAATACCCATTATCGAAGTGCCTACTACTACATAAATTTCAGGCAACTATCTACGGAGACGTTATGTCATATACTTGTGTAAATTAAAGAATTTATTCAGTTCAATTGAGATTCTGCGAATGAATTACTTAGACTTGTTTTTGTACTAAGTATAATATCAGTTATGGATTTTAAATTTAAAAAACAGAACAAAAAGGAATGATAAAGGTTACGAAGGAACATATAAAAAGTTTGTAATGGAATTTGTACAAGCAAAGCCTTCGGGCTTACAAATATACAGATATTTCGTAGAATAATTATATTATTATTAATATATTTTTAGAAACCTTTTCTTTTTTATACAAACTGGTTAAGTAGAAACAATAAATTGAGTTATAAGTAATTTAATGTTTTGAGCAAGAATTGTTTTGTTTTAAATATTTTTCTTTGCGGTTCAAAAGGGACTTTCTACAGAACTCAAAACTTTTTTCGTTTTATGGGATGCGTTAATATTAGTTGTTTCGGAAGTGTGAATCGAGTGAAATGTTTGCAGACTAATATGTCAAATCTATATTTATGAAGTTCGATCGAGACGAAAACTTTATAAACAGGGTTTGAGGACTTTTCCTCGTTTTCTGAAACTACGATTTAAGTCACTTTAAAATACGTCCCCTGGTCCCTAGATAAGACGAACATGCACCATCTAAGTTGATAGGGTTGACTTAGGAATAATTAAACCTCCGCGGGCAGACTATACACAAATCATTTAGTTGTTTTGGGGGGTGTACTTGAGAATTTGAAACTTTTTGATTTTTTTTTATTGTAGCTCGGCCTGGTGTACTTAAAGCTAGTGTGCGGTCCATGAATAGAAATCTTGCCAGATAAAATTATGAAGATTATCAAGATAAACTTAAAATACATATTTGTAAAAATAATTTCTAAGGCTATAAGAAAAAGAAAGAAAGTAAATTATATTTGTCCAAACACAAATTTTTAAAATCAAATTATTAAACGAAATGTGTTTGGACAAAAGGGCTCAAAGTTCAGCATGTGGTAATAATTTACAAGAAGGCCTGCTTTGTAAAGTTAATTTTCAGCTGGAACCTCGTTAAAAGTTACGACAAATGTTATTTAATTAATTAGTGAAATATAAACAGTTGTTCAGTTGCTCAATGTGCACTGTTACCTCGAAGTACTATTAAATTAACTATTTATATATTATATTTACAAGCGGAATTATGTTTTTTTTTTAAATTAGAAACTAACAAAAAAGTGTTTCACAAAAATTTAGCGTTAAATATGAACTTACTGCTTCATCATTGATTATAATAGACAGATTGGCTGCTGGTCGACTTGGTGATGAGGTACAATTAGCACGTAGTATCTCTCCCGCCTCGTAGTGATCTTTCTCGGCTACTAATACGGGAGGCTGCTGTGGTAATGCTGAAATTTGTTATTTAATAGTTAAATCGTGGACTCATGATCGCAAGTTTATTTCACAAAATTCTTTGTTATATGTACGTTGTTATGAGTTCTTTAGTACCTATGGTGCAAGTACTAGATTTGAATAGGCAAAAAATCGCTTTCTTTCAGTAACAGAGACCAGTGACGTCCATGCAAATATACTGCCTTTAAAAATTACTTCATTTATTAGCATTTAGTTTATTTTTGTTGGAACTTTGTAGTTTTCACCTTTCTTATACTTCGACTTCTCTTGGTAACTTATAAAGAAAATAGATCTGCACCACGCTTTATGACTGTAGGTACATTTTTCACTAATTGATAATTTTGATAACTTAATTTAAGTTACGGCTTTGATTATAAACTTTATCAATAAATAACGTATAATCAAATTTCTTGGAGATATCATCGTAATGTCGTGTAACTTTATCAATTTCGGCCATAAACAAATATAGCAGTTTGTGGAAAAGTTAATTTATAATTATTGTGAAAGATCAAAAGTTTGAAAACTTTTGCAATCTAGCAAAATACCTATGTAATTGAAAAATATACCAAGATTCGTAATTCAATCGCAAATATTATGTCGCGTTGCTTATCCAAGAATAGCAGTGTCGAAAGATTGGTCAACTGCTTAGATAAAATCAGGTAAGAAGCACCCGTATAGAATCGACAAGAATACGAGTAACAGATGTGGTTACAAATACTTATTCAACATTAATGACTGTCTCATTAATATATCATATATATATCCACACACCTGTGGATAAGATGCATGAAACTGAAATGATACAGAAGATACAGTCACGCATGTGCTCTTGAAGTGCAGTAGCGTGAAGAGTTACCTCGACATGGCAAGCACACTGGAGGCGTCCAGGAACGTTAAGACCGAAAAAAGAAGCCTTCTTGGGATTTCGGGTGGAAACAGTGATGTGGACCACCTCATGCACAACAATTGAGAAAAAAGAGCCCGCTAGGAATCTAAAATCTCCAATCTAGATGTAGTCGAAGGGAATGTATTGTAATATAGATTGTAAAGACATAGAAGATGTGGTACAGACTCTAGTTTCTACCTACCCCAGTAGGGACATATTATCAATACACAAATTAATGTATCAATATTTGTATTGGTATCAATCGAAATTTCTAGGAAATTAAAACACGAAGTTGTTGGTTCCATCTCTATCGAGGCTCTCCACGTTTCTAACAGTATATATAAAACTTGTCACGTAGATAATTATGTAAATGAAATATTTACCTATAATATCAATAAATTTAGCAGCAATTTGTGTTGAAAAGTACGGAGATTCCGCCGTCACTTCACAACTGAAGTTACCCGCTAATGTGAGGTCCAAACGCCGTAATAGAACTTGAGTACCATTTGAACGGTTCATCTGGAAAAATAATTAAAATAATAATTAGCACATTTTCCAAGAAAGCGATCCGAAATAAATATTAATTAACTTTTTTTAAGCGAAACTGGAAGAACGTATTTTTTCTTTTTCTTTTGATGTACACATATTTTAAAGAGAACCGTTTTGGCTTTCTTTTGTGATTAGTATTTTGTATTAAGCTGTGATTCTTTAAACAAATAATGTGATCGTCACCGTCACCATCATCTCATTCATCCTCTCTCTCTCTCTCTCTATTTATCAATATATCTCCTCACTCTGTGCGTTTCTGCGCACCACTATACACCATTTTGCTTTCATTCTGTATATCTCTATCGCTTATAACTTAACTATTTTGTTTTAGAAAATAAAAATAATAGAACTCACGTCAACATAAATACCAGGCAATCCAAAAACTCGATTATTTGGCATTTCAGAAGGCGTGTAGCGATAAAACTCGTGACTCCCTCTGTACCATTTGACAGAGTATAGAGGAGCTCCTTGCATATCCCTGTTGCATATTAGAGCTGCGGTCCCGCCTCTTATAACAGGAGTTGGCTCTACTTCTAACTTCACGTCTCTAAGGCTGCTTACACCTGGAATTTGTTATAGATTTATAGTGAATATACAGAGTGGGACACTGTTAGAGCGGCTAATCCTCAAGTGGTGGTGGATAGGGGGTCCTGGGGTATCTCCCTGAGGTCACCAAATATCACCAAAACCAGCTAAACGAGTTTCCTCATCCGGTTACCCTCTGTTTTCAGAGGAGACTAAAGTTGAGTGGTAACCCTTCAGAGTGCCTCGATAAAATGTAATCCAGATCCAAATATAACAGTTTTTCATCTTACGCGTCTATGACGAGACGCTTAGATATAATATACTCTCAATAATAGACTCTCTGTGTTCAGGAATAGTTTAAGACATCTCTATGTATAGTGTGTTTGTGTGCATCGTATAGTATTGATTTGTTTAATATATGACAATGTTGAGACAACTGCATAAAATTGTAGAATGTAAAAAGGCGGGATAATTGTATTGTATTGTAAGAACTGCTGCCATGGTGTGCGCACATGCTTTGGCATGCAAGCCAGCCCAAACTTTAACTGTAATGCTATTTTGACATGTAAATAAAAAAATATAATTCGGCTTTTTAACATTTTATTGTTAAAATAATATTATGATTTATTTTTAAAATTATATTCATAGATATCAATAAGGCTTAAACGCAAAATAAATATTTTCTCCAAACATAAACCTACGGAACGGAACGTGACCGTGATTATCATGAAAAATCGATTCGAGGGAAACTTTTTGCCATTCAACGGTGGGTTTAAATAGAGTAGAGTGGATGGAACTTAATTAATTTACTCAAACTTTCACACTATCGCCATATTGAATGTCTCAATTGAAACATTAATCAAATCGCGTAATCAACGATCCCTTGGAAAAGTATTCAGGAAAAGGACTTTATTTATTCCTTTGAAAGAGTTTCCTTTCGTTATAACTAAACTAAAACTCATTAATTTTTCTTTGTGATCTCTGACTCTAGAGCTTCTTGTATTACTTTAACAATTGAATAAATTATATAATTAAATCATGTTGATATTATTAAAAGTTTGTTTGACGATTTGTTACCTCGTCATCACTGAACTGATTTCGACGAAATTTGGCAGACTGTATTTTATCTAATTTGACTAATTATACGAGTATAAAGGTATTTCTAGGGTCATATAATATAGATTAATCGTTTCTATTACCCGTAGCCATGCTTCCCGAAGGCCAGCTGGAAGAAAATGCCTTGCAGCATTAAGCTCGCCTTTTGTTGTATAACAATAAAGTTTTTAAATAAATAAAAATAAATATAAAGTTACTTATAAATAATTATTAAATTACCATGAGAGTTATTGATGATGATTATTAGCCCAGTCTGCCGTCCTCCAGTACCACCATTTTTTTTTAACTTTATTCATTCCAAGACAACATTTATGAGACCAATATAGCAAGTCTTAACGCGAATTTGTAGGGACGAAAGGGCGCATTTTCGAATGTAACACCCGTAAAGTGACGCGTTTGAAAGTAGCCACGTACGAGAGGAGTATGCACTATCAACCTGGATGGTGTCCATTCGTCTCTTCAAGACGGTATAGTGGAGGCGACTGCCGCCTGCAAAAATGTCTCTGTGGTAACTGTTGTTGCGTGCGATCCATGAGTGCAGTTACCATAGAGAAACGTCTGCGAGCAGCAGTTGACTATATCGAGAGAAGGGACCATTTTCAATCTGGGCGATGCATTTTTTTCTCGAGTTGACTTTCGGAGGCGACTGCAATTGTTTTGGCGCATAATGCAATTTAGTTTAATATCAGAAGCGAGTGCACCATTCTGTCGCATTCATATACAACTAGATGTGCAATAACGCTCCCAATGTGACGCGAGAGAAAACATGGCCACAGCCACGTTTAGGTTCTTCGGCAACATTGTCAAATCGTTTGAAGCGGCCTACGGTTTTTGTATGTCCGATGTATGAAGTTTGCACCGCTAGTATATAACTCTTCTTTTCTTTTTGTTTTAAAGTAAATATTTTTGCATCAAGTTAATAACATTGTGCATCACGAGTCATTCATTCATGACACCAAACAATCAGGTCAAGTCTCAGTCATGTCAAAAATTATTCCAGTAAATTGGTGGAATCTTTACAGAAACTTCCTAGGGAGTTTTGGAGGGAAAATGGAAACAGAGGTTCTGTTCTTTTGAATTGTTTGCCCACACTCACGCACGTTCACGAACACTTAATGGTTAATAATCCACCATTATTACTCATTAACACTCGAAGAAATACAAGTTTAGGAAAATAATTCAAAACAGATAACCTGACGCCTCAAGATGGCCGCCAAAACCCCTATATAACTCTATGTTCTGATATATAATTTTCTAGAATTATTTGACGTTAATTATTTTTATTGAAAATAGGTTAGGTTTTTTTTATTTATATCCTAAAGTACTGATTTATCTCCATCTGTTTATACTCAAAAGTGTAATAGATCGGCATCATTTTTCCTCTACTTTCATCAGTTGAACGAACTAGCAACATACCCTGAACTGATTGATTGTCCTAAAATACTCCAATAAAATAAAATGTTCTACATAGAATTCAATTTACTTTTTTATATAAATTGAATTTTGACACTAGGGCAAACTATTTCGCCACAACTGATGAGGCGAAAATACCTAACGTATTAAGTTAAACAGAAAATGAAAGAGCGGCCGTGGTCTAGCGGTAAGACGCGTGAACTCACGATCGATGAGACCCGTGTTCGAACCTCGCTAATTCTGACCGGTACCAATGTAACTTTGTTATATGTACTTTGGTCGCTCACTGCCTATAAGCAATATTAAAGAGTGGTAGGCAGACTGATGATGGTTATTTGTCTAGTCTGCCGTCCTGGAGTAGTACCAACACTTTCGAATGTAACACCCGTGAAGTGACTTTGTCGCGTTTCGGGAATAGTTTGATAGTAGCCAGGTATAACGAGAGGAGTGTCCACTGTCAATCTAAGATGGCACATGCTCGTCTCCTCAAGCCGGCATAGTGGAGGCGACTGCTACCCGCACAGGTTTCTCTGTAGTAGCAGTTGTTTCTATTCATGGACCGCACTCTAGCTTTACATCAGGTGGAGTGGTGTCACATGCCGAGCTACAATTAAAAAAAAGAAATAACGGGTACATTCGCGGGATTGCTAGCTGACTTTTTAGATGCTTATATTTACATTTACACAACATTACATTTAGTTAAGTAAAAAGCAATTTCTTTCAGACAACCAATACAAGACATAGGATTCCAAAAATTTTCCCATCTATCTACGATAGGCAAATAAAGCGACAACGATGGTGTGTTAGGGTGGTTTGCACCAGAAGGCCGGTTAAAGTAACTATAACTATTACTTTTACGTTTACTTTAACCGTTACTTTTACATTATGGTGTATATTTACGCCACACGAGTTGCACCATCGCGTCGCGCCTGTCATTTTTGACGGTTACTATAACCTTAACCGTAACCAGCGAATCTTGGCTTGGTTAAAGTTGAAGTAATCGTCAAACCAATGTTGCTAGCGTCAAATGTTTGAAAAGAAGTCAAATATGTTTTTCTATTATTTTTCGAGATCAGCCACCATTTTAACGATAACAATATGAATCTACACGATATTGCAACGCGTGTGGAGTAAATGTAAACGTTTAACGGTCGTCGTCGTCGTAAAAGTAATAGTTAAAGTTACTTCAACCGGCCTTCTGGTGCAAACTACCCTTAGAGTTGTGCAGAGTGTCAATCCATTGCTTCTGCCCATCCCTGTGAAACCACATCTATGGTAATAAAAGTAATTTCTTAGAGTAAGGAAATACGAGAAAATTCTCATGCTCAATCGGCGACACGTTCATTTACATATCACAAGAGACCGCAGTTACATCATATACATTTACATATATTTTATACATATGCTAAAATTTAACAGATATCTACATATATACTTTATTTTCACTACATTCCGCCAGATGTAAAGCTAGAGTACGGTCCATGAACTGAAACAACTGTTACCAGAGAGAAATTTTTACAGACAGCATTTGTCTCAGCTATGCCGGCTTAAGTAAACGAATGAGCACCTTCGTGTTGACAGGGCGCACACCTTCCAATATTTAAAAAAAAACGGTAAAAAAATAAAACAATACATTTGGGAATAGAATAAAAAACAATATTATTTGAGCAATTTCCAATAAAAACATTATTTAACCACATACGGGGAAGGGCCCGGAGCAACGTCAGCCAAATATACGAAGATTGACCGGTGAAATGTACTGGAAAATAGAATTTTCCTGTACCTTCAGATTAGGTACCTACGCCATACTATTAAGTAGCGTTTACATTTGCTACACGAAAGAAATGTACCAAATTTTGTCTTGAGAAATGATGGTAAAATAATTGTTTTCTATATATTTTATGGGGTTTATTTTGATTCGATCCGAACGTTACGAATGCTTTGCAGCCTTGAAACTTAAAATTACTGGGTATAACAACAGATATGCCCCGTCAACGACAATTATAGTGACGATTTTTATTATTATAATGTTTTCAATTTAATTAAAGAGTCTCTTGCAGTATACGCCTTTTTGTCATCGTGGCAAAGTCTGACGATGAGCCCACGCTTATAATTTTTTCGTTTCGTTTCATTTTAAATGTACATTCGATTCCTCAAGCCTGCATAGTAAAGACGACTACGCAACTGCTGCGTGACATTTTCTCTGTGGTTTAATTTTCTTCTGCTCTTGGTTCGCATTTAGGCAGAATGACTATTACATAGTTACGTACCCATGAAAGATCTATCTATTGATAACAATGTACCTATAAGCTCATTGCTAACGGGGCGGTTACGGGATAATATAATGGACATTTATAATATTACTAGCTGACCCGAAGAACTTCGTAACGCCTAACAGTCAATGAGTATCGTGTTAGCTGAACGGGTGAAAATTTATCGTTGTATGTATTTTTTAATGTCACTTCATAAAAAAATAAAAATAAAAAATATTGTTCAAAAAACAAAATAAAAATTAGGGTGAACCACCCTTATCACTTAGGGGTATAAAAAATAGAGTACAACCTATTCGGAGACCTACTGGATATACATATAAAGTTTTATTAAAATCGGTCAAGCCGTTTCGGAGGAGTATGGTAACTAAAACTGTGACATGAGAATTTTATATATTAGATAATTAATATTTTTTTAGAGGTGTTTTTTAGAGTGGTAGAGAGACTGCTGATGATTATTAGCCCAGTCTGCCGACCTGGAATAGTACCACCACTTTCGAATGTAACACCGCTGAAATGACCTTGTCGCGTTTCGAGATTAGTTCGAAAGTATCAAAGTATAACGAGAGGAGTTTGCACTATCAATCTGGATGGTCTCCTTAACCCGGCATAGCGAAGGCTACTGCTGTCTGTAGAAATTTATCTCTAATAGAAGTTGTTTCCGTTCATGGCCCGCACTCTAGCTCAAATTTTCATTAATTAATGGGAGATCGTCCATCATCAGTCTGCCTACCACTCTTTGATAGTGCTTATAGACACTATAGTACCAAAGTACATATAACAAAGTTACATTGGTATCGGTCAGAATTAGCGAGTACCGAACACGCGTCTCATCGATCGTGTCTTACCGCTAGATCACGGCCGCTCTAGAATTAGGATTAAGAAAAGGTTTTTTTTGTGCGACGAAAATTGTATCTACACAGTTTTCATGTACACGCAGTCTTACATTCAAATTCGTCGGTGAGAGATATCAAAATGAATAAAATAGATTGATGATATTAAATCCAGATTCTAGACAGAAGACAGATTGGTATCATTATGAAAATACCTTATTATAAAGAGTGTATTCACACTCAAAACTGGGGGGCTAATTCTCTTTATTATTACCGTTGTTTCCCTCCCAAAAAACGGTCACGTTTCATTAAAACTTCGCGTATACTCGCACATACGCATATCAACAATTTTACAGAGAGAAATTAATAATAATTAAAAATATATATTTACATACCCAGGGTGTAGCTAGCAGACAGCTAGCAAGCCAGAAGTTGTATACATCATACTGATGTGGTCCAATTATTTTTTACATATATTGGTTTAATATCAACTTTTATGTAGTTAAGTACGTATCTATTTTTGTTAAAAAAAAAGAACAAAACGATATAGAAATATCAAAAACAAGCAATGAGAATGCAAGGATTGGTGTCGCGTTGAGGTTATTCAACTCACAACTTATAGACGGCCAAGAGCACTTAGAGTGTTATTATGTCATTGCAGCTTGATTTTACATGAAAATCTTAAATGCTAGTAATAAAAAATAGCACGCAAAAACGTTTAAGTATTAGTAGTGTAAGTTACGGTTAAAAAGATTGCTATTTATCTGTTTACACCGACAAAATGCTAAACGTTTCGCGATAGAAGCCGTTTCAAACCTAAACAAACATGAGTAGGTGAAGTAATGTAAAACACAGAATAATATCATGGAATGAAAACGCTAACTAATACAGTTTATCTTGCTTTAATGTAAGAAGACAATTCAATATAACGTATTTCTTTGTTTTTTTTTATTGTAGCTCGGCATGTGACAACACTCCGCCTGATGTAAAGCTAGAGTGCGGTCCATGAATGGAAACAACTGCTACTACAGATAAACCTGTGCGGGCAGCAGTCGCCTCCACTATACCGGCTTGAGGAGACGCGTATGTACTATCTAGATTGACAGTGCACACTCTTCTCGTTATACCTGGCTACTTTCAAACTATTCCCGAAACGCGACAAAGTCACTTCACGGGTGTTACCTTCGAAAGTGGTGGTACTACCCCAGGACGGCAGACTGGACTAATAACATCATCAGTCTGCCTACCACTCTTTGTACCAATATTCGAAGGAATATTTCCAATAGTTTTCTATATCTATAACACATATTATCTACATAATATAATGCAGATTTTTTTAAATAGTAACTGATGTTAAGGTAGGCTGCAGACCAGACTTGTACAAGAAAATCAAGCAATATCCTCCTCCTTTCAAGTAGATCCCGAAACGCGATTTCACTTGGTAGTGGTACTACATCCTGATGATAACCATCAGCAGTCTGCCTACCATTCTATTATAATATTTGATATTTTATTTTATCATGTTTTTTTTAATTAATAAAAAAAAATTGGTTTGACGAAAGCGATGCATATATTTTTTGTCAAGCTCAAAATTAAATTATATTGTCGGATATACGAGTATTTACCTGTATTAAATTCACAAAAAATATTGTACAAGTATTCACTATTCATTATCTGAAGAAAAAAAACTAAGTACTTTTCTATCATATTAAAAAAATTTATAATATTTTTTTTTAATAAAACTCAAACTACTGTCCCAGACCTTTTCGTAGAAATATCTAATATACCACCTACATATTTTATGTCACGTAAAAGTTGTGGTAATCAGCACTTTCTTTTTTCTTTAATAAAACAAACTTGCACATAAAAACGGATAAAACCAATTTCGCATTCCTAGACGAGAACCTTGAAGGCGCAACCGCTGAACTAGATGGAATAGGTAACGCAAACTGTTTTATATGAAACACACTTCTTTATCAGAATATAAATTACCCACTCAGATTTTTTTCTTAACCTGTCTTTTATGTCCCAAAATGCCTTGTGACCCGAAGCTTTATTTTATAGTAGCTCGACATTTGACAACACTCCGCCTGATGTAAAGCTAGAGTGCGGTCCATGAATGGAAACAACTGCTACTACAGAGAAACCTGTAGACTGTTTCCCAGTCGCCTCCAATCCGCCGGCAGACTTGAAGAGACGAGCACGCACTATCTACATTGACAATGCACACTCCTCTCGCTATACCTGGCTACTTTCAAACTGCTCCCGAAACGCGACAAGGTCACTTCGCGGTTGTTACATTCGGAATATAAATAATAATAATAAATTCTTTATTGCAGTTAACAGAGTTATAGAAAAACAAAATCATAAATAAGTTACTGCAATTGGCGGTCTTATCACTAAAAGCAATTTCTTCCAGACAACCAATTAAATAAATTGTAGAGGAAAAGAGAAATAAATAAAAAATACACTCAAACAAATATATATATTTTTATTATTAAGTATAGGCATTATATACTTATCGAGTTTTTGTTTGTACTCGTTTCATAGACGCTGAATGATCAAAATATATTATATAATTATTATAACTAGTTCAAATACGGTTTTTCATATAAATAAACAAAAAATTACACTTTAATTTGGACGACATCATACAATATACTATAATTAATTACTATTCCAATTATATGTGTTTAAAAACAAATTGGAAAGATCTGTTTATTTTGGTCCCAAAAAAGGGAGTGGACTTTCATATCAATTTATTCACTATAATCAATTAATAAAAGGTACACTGAGATGTTTAATTTACTCTAATTGGGGATTTTATTCTAAGAAAAGGGACACATTGGCACTATAAACTGGTCATAAATTATACACAAAATTGATACTAAACAATTTCGTTTGAATTCAATATCAACATCTTATTTATAGGCTCAATATTTTATATTAAAGAATCATTCCACAGAAACTGATTAATAGATATATTTTACTATTCCTCTTCGCTATTTACATTCTCACGGCATGTGACCTCGACTGGTCTGGTGGTAAGCACAGTGAAGGTCCGTAAGCAATGACCACTCGAGAAGCGCTTACTCGGTGGCTCCAGTCGTCATTACTATGCCGGCCTGAGAAGGTGCTTTTTCACGCTCCGCTTGAAGGATTCAATGTTAAAGGACTGGGAGAACACTTGGAAGGGCTTTTTTCTTCCTATACATTTTAATGTATGGTTTTTTCATGATTTAACTGGGGAAATCCGAAACCATTGGAGATACGAGGAAACTGTCATAGGTCTTTTTTGTGAAAACAATTTTGGCATGGTATTTTTGGTCAAGCTTGAGTTATCCATAGATAACTCGTCATTTTGGCCAAAATTGACTTTTAAGAAGTATATCACTATTAAGTGGATGCATCCAAAATCTCAGTCTTGTCAATTTATAGACTTAAAATAATGAAACACGTCATGCTCCTCTGATCTCAAACGATTATTTTCTAAAGTGCTGCAGCGCTAGTTTTGCTGATTGTACCAGAAATATTTTTAAGATCTTTTTTAAATTTTTTTATTATAGCTCGGCATGTGACAACACTCCGCCTGATATAAAGCTAGAGTGTGGTCCATTAATGGAAACAACTGCTTCTACAGAGAAACCTGTGCGGGAAGCATTCGCCTCCACTATGCCGGTAAAGAAACGAGCATGTACTATCCAGATTGACAGTGCACACTGCTCTCGTTATACCTGGCTACGTTCAAACAACTCCTGAAACGCGACAAGGTCACTTCACGGGTATTACGTTTAAAAATGATGGTACAACCCCAGGACGGCAGAGCGGACAAATAACATTGTTTTTATTTATTTATTCAGTAAAATAGAAATAAATAAATCTAATTATTTTGAAGGAAATAATTAATATTCGTAATTTGTGCTTCTTATATTTAAGTATAAATTTTAGTTATTATATATTTATAGAAATATATAATATAGTATTTATGATTACTATTTTAATAGTCAGAGACTTATTTATTTTATTCTAATTAAAATTTTGAACAAAAGGAAGTTTCAACAATAAATAAAATTAATTAATAAAATAAGTAAAATATTATACATACAATGACCTCACCCCGAACTATTATTAGAACAATTAAAACATGAACTCATAACACCAAGACCATTTTTATTTAAATTCAATAATACCTTCGTCCGAGAACCGAACCGGGAACTTCCGCTTAACAGATTGGCAACAGATCTTAGTGTTCATTATCCTCTTGGCTGGCAACTGCGCCATAGAGACCATTATTGGTGCATAGGCATTAGGCATTGATACCGGCCAGTGAGATTTGAACATGGTCACATAGATCGTAGGTTTACACTAGATCTTAGCCGCTCAAATAAATAAAACATAATATGTGGCGTTCCATTGTCTCTGCCTATCTCTTTGAGAAAAAGGCGTGACAATTGTATTGTATAATATGTATTGTATCTGTAATATTTAGAATAATATAATATAGGTTTATTCAATTATTCAAAACTCTAGCTAAAGAGAGATTTATAATTTATTCATAAAGTTTTAAATGTACGAGTATGTTAGCATATTTTATCCCGAATTAGTTCGTTTTGTTTTTGCAAAATATATTTTAATATATAAACAAACATAATTTACACAGAAAAATATATATTACATTAAGGGTTTTGTTTTTGATCCGCAGTTAAATTAACCGTTTGATAAGGCTGAAGTCCAGTTTTAAATGTCGATACAAAAAGTCTTAACATTTTTCTACCCCTAAACCTTGATGAATTTTGATAATATTTGGGATGGTTCAACAAATCACAGATATCTATGTCTCTATGATTTAATGATTAAATTGATTATAAACAAGAAAATATCACTGCCTGAAGTTCACAAAAATATATAAAACAAGTTCAAATATATTATTACTTTTGCGAAAAACCGTTTGACTTGACCTTTGACCCCTCATTACATTTTTAGCGGCGCATGCATCGACGGGGATTTTTGATTTTTAGAATCACAAAAAAAAACTTCATGCAAAAATTCAGCATTCTCTGAATTCGAAGTGAAATGCTGTATTCACTGGACTATTAGGCCTAACCACGAATTAAAAACCAGGCCTAAGTAAAACCTAAGTATAATTTCATTGTCTGACTATAGATGGTGCAAAGTGTTATTTTTATTTTATAGGAATTATTAGAACTAATGATGGTTATTAGCCCAGTATTGTTCTTTTGTTGATACTATTTTAGTATAATTAGCTATACAAAGCACGTTTAAAAGTAGTATTTTTTGGAAACTAAACAGATCCCACAGGACAGGCCAGACCTAGTGTGGGATCCACCAGTAAACAAACCCTGTAAACATTATTATTTCAAATAAAGTTATTATTATTATATATTTCTTCAACAGTATTTACCGCAGACCTGAAATATAGTACAAACACAATATATTATAATAGTACGGTTGTAACGCTCGTAGCCTGGCATGTGATCACAATCCGCCTAATGTCAAACTAAAATGCAATCAGTAGCAGTCATGTCCGCTATGTACAGTTAGAGAAGACGAATGTGCACACACCACACTAGTCTGGTTGTGTATCTCGAAAATCCATTTCAAATAATTTGAACATATTAAATTACCTCTCAGAAAGGACAAAGAAGAATTTATTGGCTCTGAACCTACTACCTTATCTACAGTCAGAATTTTTGGTGAACAATCGGCTTAGTGATTTATATGTTCACATTTTGTTAGGTTAGGCTTCAAAAAGGGGGTTATACCGTTCGTGTGTTTCCGTATTTTATCCGGTAACTTTGAGAATAAATGAACTATTTTTTACTTTTTTTAAAATAATTTATATATTATAATAAACTTATAATTACATCCCTTCAAGTTGGCTTAGCGGAGACGTCAGACGACTGCTATCACAGAAATTTTATCACAGCAGTTATCTCCGCTCATAGATTATTATTATTATTATTTATAAATTATTATTATTATTAGATCGCACTCTAGTTTAGCATCAGTCGGAGAAAGATCACAAGTCGAACTACTTTAAAAAAAACCCATTTAGGTGAGTCAGCACTGTTTATTTATTTACTTTACTAATTTTCTGTATGAAAATATTTATTTTATTACTTAGAATAATAATTTACATTTGTATATAAATTAAAAAGCTCTAATCAACGGAGGCTGGTTTTTTATTCTTTTGCTTAATTTATACAATTTTTTCGACAATAATTTCAGACGACCACTTGTATTTTTTTTTCTCTCCCTAATTTTCTTCTAATGAGAAATATTTAAATATTAGATTGAAAATTACACAAATGTATATATTACGCTATGACAAATGTATTTATTTACTTTAAAACTGGAATGATAACGTTACCATGAAAAGTAACGTTATTTTTGTGACTATTACTTTATTTTATATATTTATTATATCGATTCCAGAATATACTCCGTCAACGCAGCGACAAACAATATCGATACGTTTCTAGTAGTAATTAAGTCCTTGGTTAAAAGTATAGTTAGATGGTCGACTAGATAATAATTTTACTACACTCGCGTTATGCCGACGAGTATCATGCCATGAAGATTAAATTAGATTAAACCAAAAACCAATTGAAAAAAAAAACGTAGAATTAAGTTCGCTTTCTGTTATTTAACTTTTTCCATGTTTCTGTTTGTCCGAGCACTTTTTGATCAAGATAATTTGCAGAAGTCAAAAGAACTTTTTCCTCTCTTTCTTTTAATTCTTCTCTCTCATCGCTTTCTTAATAAAAGCTCCTTGAATTTTTTTTCTCTATTTTGATAGCGTATTTAAAAGTTATTTAAAAATTGTATTTTAAATATTCTTGCTACTTCACCTTTCATTCGCTTTTCTTCGTCTGAATATGAAATAGGAAAGTTACAAACTTTTCTTAGTTTTAATTTATTTAAATAATAAAAAAAAATAAAAAACTATTATTTACCCAGTGCTTAGTTTGGATGCTTTAATAATAGAATTCAAATTATACTGGCTATCTATCGCATATTACATTTGTTGATACAATTGTGATAATTGATATATAGGCTGACGGTTGCCACTTTTTTGAATCGATTTTACTCGGTATCTATACACTTTAGCCCTGTTGCACCAAAAGACCCGTTAAAGTTACTTTGACTGTGACATTTTACGGTGACATTTTTAACGGTTATATTACTCCACACGTGTTGCACTAGAAATTCATATCGTTATCATTAAAAGGGTGACTGATGTAATGAGGAGTACATTCCCGTAAAAATAATAGAAAAACATATTTGGCTGACAGGCAGTGGTAGGCAGACTGATGATGGTTATTTGTCCAGTCTGCCGTCCTGGGGTAGTACCACCACTTTCGAATATAACCCCCGTGAAGTGACCTTGTCGCGTTTCGGGAATAGTTTGAAAGTAGCCAGATAGAACGAGAGGAGTGTGCACTGTCAATCTGGATGGTGCATGCTCGTCTCTTCAAGTCGGCATAGTGGAGGTGACTGCTGTCTGAAGAGATTTCTCTGTAGTAGCAGTTGTTTCCATTCATGGACCACACTCTAGCTTTACATCAGGCGGAGTGTTGTCACATGCCGAGCTACAATAAAAAAAATTGAAAACAATAGAAATGTATACTTTATGGTAACAATGTCTTTCAGTTTCGTTTTTTTTTTTCATGTTAAACAACATACAGCGAAATGGTTAACACAAAAAAAAACTAACAAAATGGGGTCTCTTGTTTTACTATATTTTTACTTTCATTTACTTTAAGTACTGCAGCATACTTCATCAGTGCCCCTTAATTAAAAAACCTAACAGACAATAGCTTTTGTTCAGGCTTGAAAAATATGGCTGAAACATTTACAAACGTAAACTTACAAAATTAAAAGCAAATTTTATATAAATGTAATCTACTTATCCTATTTAATCAGAATCTAATCTTAACTATCTAGATATATAAATCTAGATAGTACATGCTCGTCTCCTCAAGCCGGCATAGTGGAGGCGACTGCAGCCTGTAGAGATTTCTCTGTGGTAGCAGTTGTTTCCATTCATGGACCGCACTCTAGCTTTACATCAGGCGGAGTGTTGTCACATGTCGAGCTACAATAAAAAAAAAAAAAAATTTCACATATGATCAGAGGAGTGCGAACCTCAAGTTTTGTCTCCTCAAGCCGGCATAGCGAAGGCGACTTATGCCTTCATTAATTTGATTTATTATGGTAACAGTTGTTATCGTTCACGGACCGCACGGAGTTTTTTTTATAGTAGCTCGGCATGTGACAACACTCCGCCTGATGTACAGCTAGAGTACGGTCGATGAATGGAAACAACTGCTACTACAGAGAAACCTGTGCGGGCAGCAGTCGCCTCCACTATGCCGGCTCGAGGAGACAAATTTGTTATCATCTGGGTTGACAGTGCACACTCCCCCCGTTATACCTAGCTTTCAAACTATTCCCGAAACGCGACAAGGTCACTTCACGGGTGTTACATTCGAAAGTGGTGGTACTGCCCCAGGATGGCAGACTGGACAAATTACGATCATCAGTCTGCCTTCATTAAAGATATTAAAATAAATTAAAATCATATATTGTAATAGAAAAACTAAAACGCTAAACTTATACCTATTCTACATACAACCGTTTATTCGTTAACATATATTCCACATATATAAACGTACAGGTTCTATGTAAACTTTCAACGTGCAGTCAAAACCGTAGTTTCCTGTAGGAAGTGGTTTTAGTAGAAAGCATCTGCCTTTCTTACATATAAAGGCATCTCCAAACGCTTATAATGGACGCATTACTTACACAAATGTGGGTACATAAAATCGTTTAGAAGCGTTTTATTTAATTTTTAATTAAAAAACAACTTTATTACACAAACCGTCGTCATAGCGGAGTCGACTGCCGCTTACTCGTGAACCGTAATCAAGCCTAACATCGTGTAAAGTGCGGTTATTATACGGTTCCACAAAAAAATAACTTAAATCCGTGCTAGCATAAAAAAGGAACTAGACGGTACATACTCGTCTCCTCAAGCCGGCATAGTGGAGGCTACTGCTGTCCACACAGGTTTCTCTCTGTAGTAGCAGTTGTTTACATTCGTTGACCGCACTCTAGCTTTACATCAGGCGGAGTGTTGTCACATGCCGAGCTACAATATATATATTTTTTTAATTATGGATCACGTTACGTACTGATGAAATGAGAGACAAACAGAAGTATAACTAACGCCACGGGTAAAGAACATTGGAAGGCGTGGCTTACCCGTGTACAGTCGCGCACGGATTTCATAAAACATAAAAATAATTTTAATAATTACACACTTTTTATCTTCACTGTATTTGGCCCAACTTATGAGTGACCAATGACAGTGTTATTCCCGCCAGTCGTACTCCATCCCATAGGTACCGCCAAACAGGCGACTCAGAGATCACAAGGAGTCTGAAGCCCCTGCAACTTCACAGGAACATAGCGTCCTTGTGTGTCCTCTATCGCCTATACCATGGTGAATGCTCCGAAGAGCTCTTTAACCTTATTCCTACATCCTCCTCCCACTCCCGTAACACCCGCACTGGGTGGGGGAAGCATCCACATTGTCGACAGGATTGGAAGCCGAACAAAACGCTTCGGCGCATCTTTAAATCCAATGCCTTGCTCTTCAATGTGTTATCCCAGTCCATTCACCTTGGATCCTTCAAGCGGATCGTGAAAAAGCACCTTCTCAGGCCAGCATAGTAATGGCGACTTGAGTCACCGTGTAAGCGGTCCTCAATCGGTACCATCAGGCCAGTCGAGGTCACATGTGTCATCAAAAAAAAAAGAGAAAAAAAATACAAAAAGTTTACTTCGCATCTTTATTCGTGGTGCGAACTTTACTAGAAAATAGAAACAAAAGAGAAACTCACTTTTTTAAATCATACAATCGAATTTCTAATGTTAAAGGAGAATACCCATTCGCCTAAGAAAAATGTGCCCACAATTTTTTTCTCGAGTTTGTCGATGGTTTTGAAAAGATTTTATAGAAAATATAAAAAATAAGTTTTAATTTTTTCACCCATGTTATTGAGATATTAGATGTTTTCTAATGCAATATTTAAGGTTATTATTATTTTAAATAATTTATTAATTAACAATATCTGTTTTTAATGTAATTAATCATTGTCTGTTGATTGCAAAATGATGTGTGATATAATTAAAATAAATTTTTTAAAAATATATAATTAGAATATTGTTTTGTTACCAAATTATTAGGTATCAAGCGGGCCCAAAAATGGGCATTCTCCTTTATTCTAAAAGCGAATTCCTGAGTAGAATTTAAAATTGGAAAACCAACTTCGAGTAATTTCGATTCAATGGTAAATGGCTCATAAAATAAGGACCAAATAAAAGGGCTGAGCCATTATATACCATTATTCTTGTATGTGCATCTGACATCAGTACAAAACGGTATTAATATTTTCTCCCTAGAGGTACGATTTCGAGCTCAGCGACAAACGACCGCGACAAATTAATATCGTGTAATTTTCATATATTCTATAACGAAACTGTTCACTGTCAACCTAGATAGTGCACATTCATCTCCTTAAGCCAGCATAGCGGGGGTGACTGCTGCCTGCAACTTATCTGTGGTAGCAGTTGTTTCCGTTCACTCCAGCTTAACATCAGGCGGAGTGTTATAATACGCCGAGCTACAAAGAAAAAAAGAGTTATTCTAATATTTTACCTATATTAATAGATAATTGCTACCTCACATTAAAGTGTCTGTAGATAGGTCGCCCCCACCATGCCGCGGGTTTGACGAGACGGAAGTACACCGCCCAGATAATATGACAAGCTTCTTTTTTATATCCACCTATTTCTAGTTCACTTCACGAGTGTTATAGTTTGTACTAGTAGCTGTTGTACTACGTTTTCTCTATAGAACTTAATTACATTTTTTTAGACTGACATTAGAAGTGTGTCGCTGATTCTGAAAGGGTACTTTTTAGGCCTTAATTCTATGGAAGAACAATAAAAGGTTTCGGAGTTGTCACGACCAGAATCAGTGATTACTAAGCTCTTTTTGTGTTTATGATATTTAATAAGTTATTTCACTAATTTGTTTGTAATGTAAATAATAATAACTTAGCGAAATTTTATAATTTCTTTTTTTTATGGGCCCAAAAGACAGGCTTTGCCTAGCGTGGGTCCCCTAAACTTGACATAACACTCCGTCTGATGTTAGACTAGAGTGTAGAACAAAAACAATTGCTATCTCAGAGAAATTTCTACATATAGCAAGCACCTCATCTATGCCGGCTTAAGTTTCTCGTTATATTTTTTTCCTATATACTAAACTACCACGTCCTATATGCCAAGTTATAATATTTTTTTAACTTGGTTAGGTACTTTGTAGGTAGCGTTTCTTGGATTGCCGCAGCAAAGAAATTGATAAAGGAAAGGAGTATGCTAAGGTGGTTCGGTCATTTGGTAAGGATGGATGAAAGGAGATTAACTAAAAAGATTTATTGTGCGAAAGTAGATAGCAGTGTCGGAAGGGGGCGCCCTAGGCAGACCTTTCTCAGTCAGAATGGTCAACTGCGCAGAAAGGGTCAGATGAGGAGAACCCTTTAGGAGAGCACGTTGGGCATGTGTGAGGGGAGTAATGGATGTGGTCGAAGCGAAAGTGGTATGTAGAGAGAGGAGTCGCTGGCGCTCCATAGTTTCTGCCTACCCCAGTGGGAACAAGGCGTGAGTTTAGTAGTAGTAGCTTAAGTCGAGCATCATTGGAGACACAGTCTCCAGACTAGTTACAGTGGCAAAGCACTTTGTATACAGGACTAAATAAAATAAATAAATAAAATTATAATTATTTGTTTCTTAGTTTTGGTAACCAAGTTTGTGATATGTTTATTACAACTAATTTTTTAAAAAATTGGTTTTGACATACGTGTGTCGTAATAAATGGTTTATCTAAAGTAGCATGTTTTTTATAAATATTAGAAATACAATAGTTTGATTGATGTCACGTGTTATTATTACAATACAATACAATACAATTGTCACGACTTTTTCCAACAGGGATAGGCAACAGAACGTCACTTACTACGATCCTGATACAACTCCCTCGCTTCCCTCACATCCACAATTCTCTTTATACACGCCCGACGGTTATGGGTAGCCCAGCTTTCATAAGGATGTCACCGATTTGATCTGAAAACACCCTTCTGGGTCTGCCTTGTTTAACGCATCCATGTTTGTATTATTTTTGTTATTACATAATATTACAATATGTACTCGTATCTTCCTATAAGATTATTGGGGAAATTAACGCAGCTAGAAATGCCTAATTGAAGATTACGTTCGTACAAAAATATATAGGTATCAATTTCTTTCTTTCTCCTTAGATATTTTTTCAATTGACTCAAACAAAAAGATGTTTTCGTAACTTTACCAATCTCATAACAAGTTTAACTCTCGAACGTAAATTTGTAATAAATTTCCGAGTCTAGACGCAAAATAATAAAGTTCACATTTAAACTTATTTCATATCTTTTCGAATTTATTGCGTTATACCTTTGCTAGAAATTCGTTTTGCTAAACGTTTTTTAAATTATAAGATTTATTGATAGATTTTATGCGGCTTACAATCAATCGCGTTTATTTTAAACAGACGCGACGCTACGAAAGCTTTTCCGGACGTAATGTTCAACATCGTTCATAAATAGATAGTTCGGAAGCGACTGCTGTTCATAGATATTTCTCTGTAGTAGCAGTTGTTTCCGTTCATGGACCGCACTCTAGCTATACATCAAGTGGAGTGTTGTCCTATCTTGAAATACTTATATTGGAGTAAATATTCGTGACTTGATCATCATACTATGTGTAAGAGCCACTGGAGTTGTTCAGCCCAGTTGCTCCGGCAGCAGAAGCCGACGAATAAAAGAAAAAGGAGGAAGACCCAAAAAATCTGATAAAGCTTCGATCTGTTTCACTGAAAAACTTTATTTTTTTTTAATTATTGTAGCTCGGCATGTGACAACACTCCGCCTGATGTAAAGCATAAATTATAAAACATTACACAAAACTATTTCAAAATTTTGATGCAAAGTAATCAATATAAAATTAATTGGCAGTAAAGTTCAAACCCACTTCATTTATTTATAAACACAGAAAATACGAACCGAACAATATACAAAATCGACAAATTTTAGTACTAATAACAAATAACATGAAATTTTAGAACAGAAATAACATAAAAGTTTTAAGGGACCGAAACTTTACCCGACTAATACAAAATTAAGTTTTAGGAGTTAATATTGTCATTACACAAGTTACAATACATGGAACTTTACAAAGTGTAATGTAAGAAAATACATTAGTTCATTTGGAGAAGGGTTTGTCCCATTTCGACGTTTAAATTTGATCTATTCTTTTAATAGTCTAGTCCAGTCTGAAACCGCACTCCCACTAATTTACTTTCGACATGTTTACGCAGCACGGTATAGCTCAGTGAACGAAGCATCTATACGAACATCTATACATCAAATTAAGGGTAAATAGGTACCTCATAGGCAAGCGTGCTCCATCTTAGACCGCATCACTGCTTAACATCAGGCAGGGTGCGGTCAAACGTTTGCCTATTAAGAATTAAAGAAAACGTACCTACGTATGATGAAAGACGCGGTGTCCGAGCTCTACTTTGGACTAGATGTGACTTTTTACAAATTAAAATACAGTATTCATTTAGTTATTAATCAACTAAGAGAAAATATAATATTTAGCTAGTGAAAAGTTAAAAAACGGGTTAAAATATATGGTGTAATAGGCATTAAGCCTTTTAGTCCAGTTCAAAGATTCGTTACGGTACAGAATTCAAACCATTGTTTCATACAATTGTAAATAAACCAAAGAATTTTAAGTGAACTCTAATGAGCCTAAATGCTTTGAAATAAGGTTGATAATTAAACTAACACTCATAATATTGTCACACAAAATGTAACTTTATATCACTAGATGGTTTAAGTTCGCTTTAATTTCATTAAATTATAATATTAAAGTTAGGTACATGCCTCAGTAGATAGTAAACATTAAATAAATTCAATGCAATCGTAGCATTTTGTTCATATAAATTCAAATAAATTGATTATCGGAAAAATGAAAAAAAAACTTCATCCTAAGAACTCGATACGATAATGTCTCGAAAATCTTTTCAATTTCAGCTTTTATCTTTGGTAATTATGGAGGCAAATGCGGAGGTGTAATTTCAAATAAAAGCGCGTAATTTGAAACGTGTTAAGTGTGATGTAAGGAAATCTTTATTTTCTACATTAATTCATTTTACATAAACATTCAAAATATTGTAATATACAGGCTGTTTAAAATCATCTTTGGCAGTGGTTTTGGTGCTAATTTATTACGTGAAAAACCATTCAATTCCTGGTCTAAAAAAGATTTATCTGTAATTTATTTATAAATGTGTGTTAACTTATTTATTTATTTATTTTGAAAAAAAGTTTATATATATTAGCCGAGTGTTATGTGTTTGTGTTGGTCTTGTCTTGATACCCATAGTATAGGAGGGTAGCCCAGTTTGAGGTCAGTTTGTATTTTTTCTGTATTGTAGATCGGCATATGACAACACTCAGTCTAGCTTAAGCTAGAGTGCAGTCCATGAACGAAAACAACTGCTACAACAGATAAATTTCTACAGTCAGCACTCGTCTCCACTGTCAGCTTTAGGCTACGAACATACACCACTCAGGTTGACAGTATTCACTCCTGAAATCTTCCTTATTTGTTGCTATAAGTATCTGCCTACCCAGTGGGAGCAAGGCGAGGGTTAATTATTTTATTTATTTAATAACTTTATTGTTATAAAACAAAAGGCGAGCTTAATGCCGCAAGGCATTTTCTTTCAGCTGGCCTTCAGGAAGCAGAAAGGTAGTAATGGCTACGAGTAGTAAAAACGATTTATATATAATAATAATAATAATAATAAATTCTTTATTGCATATAACACAGTTAAAGAAATACAAAATCATAAATAAGTTACTGCAATTGGCGGTCTTATCACTAAATATTATACTAATATATTATTTATTATTATTATACTAATATATAGCTGCAATACCACTCACTGACTGACATCAATTATTTCGTACTTGCCGGTATAGTGGAGGGTAGCGGTTTTTTCAGTCGTATAGAGGACGTCCCAAAACCGTCGAGAAAAATACGACTTTGACCGGAAGTCGATTCTGGACCGGAAGTGGTAGCGATATCTCGGAAACGGAAAGAGATGGGGCAAAAGTGCCGGAACAAACGTTGTAGGGAATGCCCTCTAATTTCGAAAACGATACTTTTTTTTTCAAAATTGCTCAAAAAAAATTTTTCCTCGATCGTATTTATATCCTTTTCCCGCCGGTACGCCAATATGAAACGGAGCATGGCGCTTGGGCGTGGCCTAACAGCATCCGCCCGTTCAGAGCGCGCAATGAAAATATAACGACGCATTTTCGGGACGAACGATCGAAACGGCTTTACCTCGGTCAGTCGGACGGTGAGCGCGGCCGCGTGAACATCGAATTTGCTCCGCGCGGCGGGTTTTTTTTTCGAATATTTTAAATACCTCAAGAAGTAGATACGTTAGCGTAACCGTGTAAAGACCAATATTGTTCAGTATGACCAGCACTATTTTAAATTTTTTTTTTTTTTTTTTTTTAATTTTTTAAAATCTTTATATCCCGAAAAGTAGATACGTTAGCGTCACCGTGTAAAGACCAATGTTGTTCAGTATGACCAGCACTATTTGTTTTTGTTTTTTTTTTTAAATCGCTATTACTCAAAAAGTACATACGTTAGCGTAACCGTGTAAAGACCAATATTGTTCAGTATGACCAGCACTAATTTTTTTTTTAAATTTTTTAAAATCGCCATATCTCGAAAAGTAGATACGTTAGCGTCACCGTGTAAAGACCAATTTTGTTCAGTATGACCAGCACTATTTGTTTTTTAATTTTTTTTTTTATTAATTTTTAAAATCGCCATATCTCGAAAAGTAGATACGTTAGCGTCACCGTGTAAAGACCAATATTGTTCAGTATGACCAGCACTACTTTTTTTTTAATTTTTGTTTTTTTTTTAATTTTCTTAAATCGCCTTTACTCAAAAAGTACATACGTTAGCGTAACCGTGTAAAGACCAATATTGTTCAGTATGACCAGCACTACTTTTTTTTTTAATTTTTGTTTTTTTTTTAATTTTCTAAAATCGCTATTTCTCAAAAAGTACTTACGTTAGCGTAACCGTGTAAAGACCAATATTGTTCAGAAAGGTAAACTCTTTTAGATGGCGAGCAAAATTTTTTTCAAAACTACCCTAAAATCTATTCGACCTAATGCGTTTTACGACAAAACAGGGCCTCCGCGGGCCGCTTGCGCCCGCGGCTTTTACCCAACAGCTAGTACTAATATATAGCTGCAATACCACTGACTCACTCACTGACTGACATCAATTATTTCGCACTTGCCGGTATGGTGGAGGGTAGCGGTTTTTTGAGTCGTATAGAGGACGTCCCAAAACCGTCGAGAAAAATACGACTTTGACCGGAAGTCGATTCTGGACCGGAAGTGGTAGCGATATCTCGGAAACGGGGCGAGTCGGGGCAGTCACCCCGAAGAGAAAGTTGTAGGGAATGCCCTATAATTTCGAAAACGATACTTTTTTTTTCAAAATTGCTCGAAAAAAATTTTTCCTCGATCGTATTTTTATCCTTTTCCCGCCGGTACGCCAATATGAAACGGAGCATGGCGCTTGGGCGTGGCCTAACAGCATCCGCGACGAGGCATTTTCGGGACGAACGATCGAAACGGCTTTACCTCGGTCAGTCGGACGGTGAGCGCGGCCGCGTGAACATCGAATTTGCTCCGCGCGGCGGGCTTTCTTTTAAATATCTCCAGAAGTAGATACGTCAGAGTAACCATGTAAAGAACAATTTTGTTCAGTGTGACCAGCACTATTTTTTTAAATTTTTGTTTTAGTTTTTTTTTTAATTTTTTAAAATCTTCATATCTCGAAAAGTAGATACGTTAGCGTCACCGTGTAAAGACCAATATTGTTCAGTATGACCAGCACTATTTTTTTTTAAAATTTTTGTTTTTTTTTAAATTTTTTAAAATCGCCATATCTCGAAAAGTAGATACGTTAGCGTCACCGTGTAAAGACCAATATTGTTCAGTATGACCAGCACTAATTTTTTTTTAAACTTTTGTTTTTTTTTTAATTTTTTAAAATCGCCATATCTCGAAAAGTTGATACGTTAGCGTCACCGTGTAAAGACCAATTTTGTTCAGTGTGACCAGCCCTTTTTTATTAAATTTTTTTTTTTTTTTTTTAATTTTTTAAAATCTTCATATCTCGAAAAGTAGATACGTTAGCGTCACCGTGTAAAGATCAATATTGTTCAGTATGACCAGCACTATTTTTTTTTTAAATTTTTGTTTTTTTTTTAATTTTTTAAAATCGCCATATCTCGAAAAGTAGATACGTTAGCGTCACCGTGTAAAGACCAATATTGTTCAGTATGACCAGCACTACTTTTTTTTAATTTTTTTTTTTTTTATTTTTTAAAATCGCCATATCTCGAAAAGTAGATACGTTAGCGTCACCGTGTAAAGACCAATTTTGTTCAGTATGACCAGCACTATTTGTTTTTTTTTTTTAATTTTTTAAAATCGTCATATCTCAAAAAGGACATACATTAGCGTAACCGTGTAAAGACCAATTTTGTTCAGAAACGTAAACGCTTTTAGATGGCGAGCTAAATATTTTCAAAACTGCCTAAAATCTATTCGATCTAATACGTTTTACGACAAAAAGGGCCTCCGCGGGCCGCTTGCGCCCGCGGCTTTTACCCAACAGCTAGTTTATATAATATATAGCTGCTATACCACTGACTGACTGACATCAATTATTTCGCACTTGCCGGTATGGTGGAGGGTAGCGGTTTTTTGAGTCGTATAGAGGGCGTTCCAAAACCGTCGAGAAAAATACGACTTTGACCGGAAGTCGATTCTGGACCGGAAGTGGTAGCGATATCTCGGAAACGGAAAGAGATGAGGCAAAAGTGCCGGAACAAACGTTGTAGGGAATGCCCTCTAATTTCGAAAACGATACTTTTTTTTTCAAAATTGCTCAAAAAAAATTTTTCCTCGATCGTATTTATATCCTTTTCCCACCGGTACGCCAATATGAAACGGAGCATGGCGGTGGGCGTGGCCTAACAGCATCCGCGTCGATCGCTCGTCGGGGCTCGCGCTCTCTATGTTCCGCCCGTTCAGAGCGCGCAATGAAAATATAACGACGCATTTTCGGGACGAACGATCGAAACGGCTTTACCTCGGTCAGTCGGACGGTGAGCGCGGCCGCGTGAACATCAAATTTGCTCCGCGCGGCAGGCTTTTTTAAAATATCTCAAGAAGTAGATACGTCAGAGTAACCATGTAAAGAACAATTTTGTTCAGTGTGACCAGCACTATTTGTTTTTCATGTTTTTTTTTAATTTTTTCAAAATCGCCTTATCTCAAAAAGTACATACGTTAGCGTCACCGCGTAAAGACCAATATTGTTCAGTGTGACCAGCACTACCTTTTTTTTTTAATTTTCTAAAATCGCTATTACTCAAAAAGTACATACGTTAGCGTAACCGTGTAAAGACCAATATTGTTCAGTATGACCAGCACTATTTTTTTATATTTTTATTTTTGTTTTTTTTTTTAATTTTTTAAAATCTTCATATCTCGAAAAGTAGACACGTTAGCGTCACCGTGTTAAGACCAATATGTTCAGTATGACCAGCACTATTTGTATTTTTTTTTATTTTTTTTTTTTTATTTTCTAAAATCGCTATTACTCAAAAAGTACATACGTTAGCGTCACCGTGTAAAGGGCAATTTTGTTCAGTGTGGCCTACACTACTTTTTTTAAAATTTTTTTTTAAATTTTCTAAAGTCGCTATTACTCGAAAAGTATATACGTTAGCGTCACCGTGTAAAGACCAATTTTGTTCAGTATGACCAGCACTATATTTTTTAAATTTTTGTTTTTTTTTTAATTTTCCAAAAAAGACCAATATTGTTCAATATTGTGCGCTATTATTATTATTATTTTTTTTAATTTTCTAAAATCGCTATTACTCAAAAAGTACATACGTTAGCGTTACCGTGTCAAGACCAATATTGTTTAGAAAGGTAAACTCTTTTAGATGGCGAGCAAATTTTTTTTCAAAACTACCCTTAAATCTATTCGATCTAATCCGTTTTACGACAAAACAGGGCCTCCGCGGGCCGCTTGCGCCCGCGGCTTTTACCCAACAGCTAGTACTAATATATAGCTGCAATACCACTCACTCACTCACTCACTCACTCACTCACTGACTGACATCAATTATTTAGTACTTGCCGGGGGGGTACGGGGGTGAAATTTTCGGGGTGTATAGGGGGTGTCGAAAAAACCTCGAGAAAAATACGACTTTGACCGGAAGTCGATTCTGGACCGGAAGTGACAGCGATATCTCGGAAACGGGGCAAATCGGGGCAGTCACCCCGAAGAGAAAGTTGTAGAGAATGTCATTTTATGCCGAATTAAAAAAAAAATTTCATAATCGGGCAAAAAAAAAATTTCAAATCGGGCAAAAAAAAAACCTATACAATTTTCGGGGTGTTTAGGGGCGGTCCATGTGACCTCAGAAAAAATACGACTTTGGCCGGAAGTGGATTCTGGACCGGAAGTGGTAGCGATATCTCGGAAACGGGGCGACTCGGGGCAATCACCCCATAAAGAAAGTTGTAGAGAATGTCGTCTTATGGCGAAATCAAAAAAAAAAAATTCAAAATCGGGCAAAAAAAAATTCCCATACAAATCGGTCGGCCCCCGATGATATTTCCATCTCGCTCTTTTCCATCAGTCAGTGCATGAGGCGAGAGCGAGAGGTTCGGAGACTAAAGTTTTCATACGGCCGAATTTTCGGGACGAACCATCGAAACGGTTATACCTCGGTCAGTCGGACGATGAGCGCGGCCGCGTGAACATCGAATTTGCTCCGCGCGCCGAGCTTTTTTCGAATATTTTAAATATCTCAAGAAGTAGATACGTCAGAGTAACCATGTAAAGACCAATTTTGTTCAGTATGACCAGCACTATTTTTTAAAATTTTTGTTTTTGTTTTTTTTTTTAATTTTTTAAAATCGTCATATCTCGAAAAGTAGATACGTTAGCGTCACCGTGTAAAGACCAATATTGTTCAGTATGACCAGCACTACTATTTTTTTTAATTTTTGATTTTTTTTAAATTTTAAAATCGTCATATCTCAAAAAGTAAATACGTTAGCGTAACCGTGTAAACACCAATTTCGTTCAGTATGACCAGCAATATTTGTTTTTTTATTTTATTTTTGTTTTTTTAATTTTTTAAAATTGCCATATCTCAAAAACTACATTCGTTAGCGTAACCGTGTAAAGACTAATTTTGTTCGGTGTGACCAGCACTATTTTTAATTTTTGTTTTTTTTTTTATTTTTTTAAAACGCTATATCTCAGAAACTACATTCGTTAGCGTAACCGTGTAATGACCAATTTTGTTCAGTGTGACCAGCACTATTTTTTTTTTTGAATCGCTATATCTCAAAAAGTACATACGTTAGCGTAACCGTGTAAAGACCAATTTTGTTCAGAAAGGTAAACTCTTTTAGATGACTTGCTAAATTTTTTTCAAAACTACCCTAAAATCTATTCGATCTAATGCGTTTTACGACAAAAAGGGCCTCCGCGGGCCGCTTGCGCCCGCGGCCTTTACCCAACAGCTAGTATAAATATATAACCCTAGAAATATCAGTTATATTTTCAGATAGTTACACACACATACCCACACTAATAATAATACTAAAATTTTGTGTAATGATCAAATATTAAATCTGAATGATCAAACGAGTTTTTATTCATATAAATATTGCACAGCGCTGCAAAACGTATATAGCTTCACCACATTATTAAGTGAATGTTCATGAACCCGTGAAAAGAGCATAAACGTTTTAAAATGAATGGATACAAGAGAAATATCTTATGAAAAACATGAGTAAGTATATTTAATGTGAATTTCAAACAAGATTCATTTAGTGGGTAAGGTTCTCTGTACATGGAGAGACAACTGTGACTGTGGTCTAGCGGTTGAACGCAAGAATTTACGATCGAAAAGACCCGTGTTCAAATCTCGCTTTTTATGTACTTTGGTCACTCAGTGCCCATGGTATTATAGAGGCATTAAATAAAGAGTGGTAGGCAGACTGATGATGGTTATTAGCCCAGTCTGCCGTCTTCGAGTGTAACACCAGTGAAGTGACCTTGTCGCGTTTCGGAAACAGTTTGAAAGGGGCTAGGTATAACGAGAGGAGTATGCACTGTCCACTTGGATAGTGTACATTTTTCCCCTCAAGCTGGACATAGTGGAGGAGTGACAATTGTTTCCGTTCATGGACTGCACTTTAGCTTAACATCAGACGGAATGTTGTCATATATCGGACTGCAATAAAAAACTGCTACCACATTATTTTAATGCAAGCAGCAGTCGCCTCCGTTATGCCAGCTTAAGGAGACGAATGTACACCGTCCAGGTTGACAAAGAATACTCTCCTTTA
The DNA here is from genome assembly GCA_948150575.1 of Tinea pellionella. NCBI lineage: Eukaryota > Metazoa > Arthropoda > Insecta > Lepidoptera > Tineidae > Tinea > Tinea pellionella. The sequence goes on from OX411253.1 coordinate 1,107,572, forward strand.
CTCTTCTCTACTTTATAGGACGGCAGATGGGCTAATAACCATTAATTATTAGTCTACCTAACAATTTTAAGTTAAGCGGTAGACAGACATACATACACTCTGAAATATAATATAGTTTGAATTTACGAGCCCATAGTTCACCACAGTTGCAACAACATTTATTTTATAGACGAAATACGTGACAATTTTTTTATATTGCAGATTGTAATAGTCTGGTATGTGACCACATAAATTACTGCACCGCGCTGTGTTGACTATATATTCACACGAATGCGCTTATGTTGATACGACTACGTAAACATAAATGCAGTTTTTCATTTCGAGCGGCCAAAGAAAAATACTGTGGGCTTTGATGTTACGAGTAAGCACCAATCAGGTTGACAGAGTATATGTTGTTATCGAAGTAATATTGTTTACGTTGTAATGAAAATTAAATTGTTACGGGAATCAAACTCACGTCCCCCACTTGACGTATGGTACTTCTGACCACTAAGCTACACATCGCTTTTTCTGTTCAATTTTCATTATTTTTTAATAATTAAATAATTGAATACGTATATTTTCTTGTATTGATTAAATTATCATTGATATTAATCGGTTATACATATAACTCTACGGTGATTATATAGGGTGTTAAAGGACAACAGACATTCCCTGTCACCATGTGTTACACTAAAGCGTTATTATATAAATAAGTTCATCTATAAAAAAAACTAAAAAAAAAAAAAAAAAAAAAATTAAATATATATTTTCTATAATTATCTTTTTAAAATTTTTCAAATAAATGCTTTATATTTATAAGAGTTTTTTTTTTTGCCAAAAAATTGTACAAAAATGTTATGTAGTTGATATTAGAATAAAAGTCAAAAATTATATAAAAAAAAAATTAAAAATAATGATCTCAAAAACAAAGTAAAATACTTTTTACACCCTGTATATCCTATTATTACCATCTGGTGTCCGAAGTTCGTGTCTCATATAAAGGTAATTTGATATAAGTAATTGACTTTACTCGTAAATAGAGGAAAAACGTTGATAAAAACCTACAACAGAAAGTAAAGGACATCTTACTGAAGTTTATTACTATTACCAATTAATATAATTTTCCTTGGACCAGAGCCGAAATTTGATATAAAAGTTACATACAAATTACTGCATTAACGCAAACATTTCGACATTTCCTTCAATCGATCGATGTTAACCCTCAGTCAATCTAGTCTAGTCTAGTTCAGCTCAACGCCACATAGCTTAATATTAACTGAGTTCCTAGTATTTGAGACACATGATTTTAATTATTTATTATTGTAACCAGAATAACGTTCCACTAAAAGCACTCTAGAGGATTCTAGAGATAGTTCAATCATAGAGCCATGTGCAGAGCGGGCCCGATGGAATCTTGTCGGCCGTTATTTTAAAAAATGAATCTTTTGACATTGATATGTATGTATATACTCGACATAAGCGTGTTTGTTAGAAATAATAATCACTTCTTCGATAAAAATGTAGTGCACCCAAGATTACGTCAGAGAGACCCCACAGAGTTGGCTTCAGTCAGTGAGTTCCAGTGCACTGTACAGATCGAACTGATCAAATGTTTTAAGAAAGTACTTTATAATTGGTTGTCGCAGAAATGTTTCTATAATGTGCAAGAGTTTGTAGATCATAAGTATTGACTAAATTAAATTGTATTGACATTAGATCCAGTAAATAAATAGATTTCATAGATTTGACATACTGGTAATAATAATAATTTAATTCTTAATTGACATAGTAATTTAAATGTAATATTGTTAATATACATACTATATTATGTTTGTATAAAATGTTGCATGCCGCAAAATGTGGCGGAACATGTGGACAAATTGTTACTTAACACCCTTTTACTAACACCATGTCGTGAATAAAGAAATTTCATTTCATTTCATAGTGTCGATAACTAGCTTCCATTATTATTGCTTTGATTATTTTCTTCATGTGCCGCAATTTTTTTTTTTAATATGTAAACAATTTTAAAATTAAAGTCTGTACGCGCCTAACGAATAGCGAGCCGAAAGTAAACATTAAAAAATAAGGAAAAATAATAATCTAATTTAAAAAAGGATTCCTCTTTTTCAGGAATAGATTTAAATCCCACTACACATTCTATCTAAAACATCCCATTACAAAATCAAAGAAGAAAAAAGCATATATGTGTTTTTCGAAATAAGATAACGAGGAATGATTCAAGAATATACCTAGGTTTGTTTCGAAAAATAGAAAATAAATCATATTTTTAAAATCTTATTTCGATTTTACTTTGTAACATATCAGACATTATAACGGACCGTTACTTCAATATTTACAAAGGAGAATGACCATTTGTCGATAATTTTCAGTGCATTTTGTAGAAAAACCAATCTATATTCTTTATTACCGATCAGTTTTAATTTTTTCCCCCAGGTTATTGACTAATTAGACTTTTTCTAACACAAAATTTAAGGCTATTATTATATTATGTGCTTTAATAAATTGATGTAAACGATGTGTTGAAATAATTGAAATAAATTAATGGAAAAATAAGATATTATTTAAGAAGTGGGCCTAAAAATGGGTATTGTCCTTTAAACAACAGAAACTTTTCTTATTTATATTAATTTGTAGTTTTTATGATTACTTGTTATTATGTTATTTTATTATTAGTTTTTATTAATTGTAGTTTTTTCTATCATGAATGCACATTTTATATAAAATGCCCTGACTACGATACTATGGGTAGGTTGATAACACAGACCAAAAAAAATTTTTTTAAAAATTATTATTCTTATAATAGCAAATCTATAATATTATATCTACCTAATAGTTAATATCACATGTTTATTATACCTGTTTTATATCTAGGGAATATTTTATAGAGATACAATAGCTGTTTCATCCAGGTTAGAAAAAAAGACTAAAGCCTTCCTTAATAAACGCCCAATTTAACGCAAAAAGATTTTCATAAAACGGATTACATACAATCTCTCTAGCGCTATTAAGTGGTTAAAATAAATATTTGTTTCGATAGGAAATTGAACCTGGAACCCCCGTCTAACAGATAACTACTGCGCCATCGAGGCTTTACCTTTATTTTTGAAGAAAAAGTAACAAAATTTTGAGATTTATTGAGCGAAGAAAGTAATGGAGGGTGGAGGATCAAATTGGTCAACTGCTCAGAAAGGGTCAGGTGAAGAACACATGGGAGTATAGATGAAGCGGAAGTGTTATATAGAGAGGGAAGTCGTTAGCGCTCAACCACAGAAGAGTTTGTATAATATTGTTTTTATGGTAGCTCGACATGTGATCATATGTCACTACGTTCAAGCTCACACGAAACGCGACCCCAAGACAGTTGGCTGGGTTAATAACCACCATCAATCTGCCTACCACTCTATAAACTATTTATTTAACAATTCATTAAAATACTGAGAGTACGTATCATAAGCAATATTAAAACGAAATCGAGCTACAAATTATTAAAACAAACGAAAGTCCTTTGTCATTGTGACAAGCAATCTGACATTGACGCAAACGGTTTTAATTCAAGTTAATCGCAAAGCTTTTGTTGAACTCGTGAGATGAACCTTTTGTTCAGATATTTATTTTAAAATATTATATTGAAACTCTCGGGATTCGTGTATTCATAGGGCGCTGTAACTCTTTTGAGCGGCCGTGGTCTAGCGGTAAGACGCGAGAACTCACGATCGATGAGACCCGTGTTCGAACCTCGATAATTCTGACCAATGTAACTTTGTTATATATACTTTCATCGCTCAGTACCTATAGGCACTATTAAAGAGTGGTAGACAGACTGATGATAGTTATTAGCCCAGTCTGCCGTTCTGGAGTAGTACCACCAATTTCGAATGTAACACCTGTGACCTTGTCGCGTTTCGGAAACAGTTTGAAAGTAGCCAGGTGTAGCGAGAAGACTGTGCACTGTCAATCTAGACGGTGCATACTCGTCTCCTCAAGCCGGCATAGTGGATGCGACTGCTGTTTGTAGAGATTTCTCTCTGCAGTAGCAGTTGTTTCCTTTTATGGACCGCATTACATCAGGCGGAGTGTTGTCATATGCCGAGCTACAATAAAAAAAAAACTTTTGGTATGATATGGGGTAAGCAGTGAGTAATTTTGGCTAAGGGCCAATGATACAAACGCTGGGGTTTCTACTAGCACCTAATAATAGTAAAATATATTAAAAATTCAAAATAAATTAATTAACGTTTGTCATTTAATCGTTCCCCAAACACTCCCTGTCACCTAGTGGTAGAAGACGTGCCTATAACAGCATGAGAGATAACCAGCACGCAGGCAGCAGTCGCTTCCATTATGATGACTCAATGAGAAGAGTTTATACTGTTCAGGTTTTTAAAAGACTCCTTAATGTAAAAGTGGTACTACTTTCGGCTGCAGACTGGTCTAATGGCCATCATAGAAGCAATTTTCCACTTGATCTTGAATCCAATTGATCCAGTAGATACAGTGAACTTGAATTTGTATTGGGTCGTATTTAGTATTTTAATAAATGAATGCAATTATTGCGAAAATAGGTGTGTGAAATGATTCGGAATATTTCGATTTATTTGTTTGTTGGTTAATTATCAAAATTGATATTATAGAGATACTAATTTAACAAACGATTTGACAATGTTTTTTGGGGAGTGTTTGACGCGCTTTTGCCCGGGAAGGTTGAGGTGTTTTTATCTGTGGTTATTATTGTGTAATATTGGTGTTATTTTGCGTAATTTTATGCTGCGCATGTGAGTAATTGTGGAAATATTAAAATTCACTCTATATAAGGCAACGGAAGCGGGTTTTTTTTGTGGTTATTCCATGCCGTGACAACGCGAACGCTCATATTGTGACGTGACCGGGTGAATTCCGCCAAAAACTCCAAGAAAGCGTCAAAATGTAAAACACCATTGCAAATTGACTCAAAAACATTAAGAATTTACTACTCGACATTGGCAGAATTGTCGTTGTTATGACATTGGAGACCATTTAACAAAAGAAGAAGAAGAAGAAGATCTGTTTTGGGAGCGTTATTACTTATCTAGTTGTATATGATATATCAATGATTATCATATACTGAGTTATAAAAAATTGCAGTCCCTTATATAATGATATTATTAATTATATAACTATATTTTATGCATCAAATATTTTTAATTATATTTGGAATTTTAAATGCTATATTCCAATTATAAGAGTATATTCCAATTAATGTGTTGAATTTTATGAGGAAATCAAAACGATTTTCTATAGCATAAGTTTATTCACTTTTTTCTCAATCAACAACTGTAAATCAACTAAACTTAAAAACTGACAATATTTTTCTTACATTAAAAAAGTTTTAAATTAAAATCATAGAAATATATACTAGAGATGCAAACTTCATACATCTTTGTTTATATCGACGCGACATGTGACGTCGACTGGCCTACTGGTAAGAGCAGTACACGGTGGCCCCCTTCGCCGTCACTATGCCGGCTCAAGAAGGTGCTTTTTCACGCTCCGCCTGAAGGATCCAAGGTTGAAGGATTGGGAGAACACGTGGGAGGGCAAAGCATTCCATTTATCGATTGTGCGACATAAAAAGGATGCGCCGAACCGTTTTGTTCGGCTTTTCTATCGACGTAATGCTGACATAAAAAAACCGTAGACCGCTTCAAACGATTTAACCATATTGCCGTCAAGTCAAATACTAACTGACAGAGAACCTAAACAAGGCTGTGGCCATGTTTTCTCTCGCTTCAAATTGTGAACGTTATTCACATCTAGCTGTGTATGTATATCAATGAATAAAATAATACTATTTCACACAGGATCTATAATAATTCATCAAATAACATAGTTATAGGTTCCTACTACCCATAACATGTAAATAAGTAAATAAAAAAAATAATATCTTGTGCTCTATCAATGATTAGTGAACATTTGTCTCCCCGAGCCGGCATAGCGGAGGGCACAGCTACCAACAGATATTTCTCTGTGATAGTAATTGTTTCTGATCGTGGATCGTACTCTATTATTGCAGGCGGGGAGTGGTCACAAGCCGAGCTTCCATAAAAACGAAAAAACCACGTCAAATACAAAATTTGTATGCAAGGTTCGCTTTGACCGTTTGGCCGTGGGACTGTCACGGATTGTATATTCACTATCTACATTAGGTTTCAGGTTTCATCAGGCTTCCGTTGCGGTTAATGCTACTGACGATAGAATACCAAAATCAATTCGCCACAAACACCGGATTGGCACCTGGAATGTACGAGGTCTTCTTCAGACGGGCAAATTGTCAATTGTGGAGAAGGAGATGAACCTGCACAACATATCGTTACTTGGACTGTCCGAGACACATATCAAGGGCATGGGACATTTTAGAACTGCGTCTGGCAACACAATGTACTTCTCAGGTCACGCAGTGGAGAGCAGAAACGGTGTGGGCATCATCTTACCGGAACGCCTTACAAAAATTGTGAGTGGTTATATGCCGGTAAATGACAGAATAATGTCTATTCGCCTCAACTGCAAACCAATTCCGCTTAATATCCTGCAGATATATGCACCAACTGCCCAAGCACCACAAGAGGACATTGACAACTTCTACAATGCTCTGCAAAGTACCATCGATGGTTTTTCCAAACGCGAGCTCCTCGTCATCCTGGGCGACCTGAACGCAAAGATAGGAGACACAAGCAGCGATAATCATATCCGCCATATAGTAGGGAAGTATGGGCTCGGTAACCGAAATGAAAGAGGTGAAAGACTGATAGATTTCTGTGTTAGCAATGATCTGACAGTGACTAACACCTGCTTTCAACACCACAAACGAAGATTATATACCTGGACATCTCCCGGTGGTAAATATCGCAATCAAATCGATTATATTATTATACCCCACCGCTGGAGGTCTTCAATTGTTAACACCCGTACTTACCCCGGAGCTGACTGCGGAAGCGACCATCAGCTGCTAATATCCGACCTAAGACTCCGAATGAAGGCGCCACACAGTAATCCAAAAAGAACCCCACGACTTCTGCCAACTCAATACCAGTACTTCTGTGACACCACAGAATCTGAACTTGCCAAAAATAACCAAGCTAATTTAGATAACCCGGAAGAATTGTGGTGTAATTTCCGAGACATGATAACTAAAGTCCTAGACTCTACCACCAAACGTCCCTCCAACAGAAAGTACTGGATATCAGATGAGACATGGGAGAAGATCGAAGAAAGGAAGCGTCTGCTGGAACTCAACGCATCTGACCGGCGCCAAAAAGAGTATGCCTTACTAAGCAAATGCATAAAGAAACTCTGCAGACGTGATAAAAACCGTTTTCTTGAGGGGATATGTGCTGATATCGAGGCTTGTGCACAGAAATTCCAAACAGCTGATCTTTTCAAGAAAATTCGGCAAATTACACGAAAGTTCAAACCGTGCTCTTGGATAATCGACGACAAGGATGGAAATCCAATCCACGACGCTACCAAGGCCGCTGAGAGATGGAAAGAATACTGCTCAGAGCTGTACCATAACGACGAAGAGCCGACGCATCACTGCGACTACACCCATACCGAAACAGAACCTGATATCTTACGAGCCGAGGTTGAAATAGTCTTTCATTCTACATTCTACACATCGTTTACAAAAGACAAGATTTACAATAGACAATATTTAATTGCAAAAAACAGATATAATCAATTATTAAAGCATTTAACATAATAATAAGCTCAAATACTGCATCAGAAAAAGTCTAATTGCTCAATAACCCGGGTGAATAAATTAAAACTGATTGGTGATAAGGAATGTAGATTTATTTTTCTATTAAGTGAACTAACTATACACGTACCATTGACAAACTCGAGAACAAAAATCTCTCAGATGAATGGGAATTCTACTTTAAGTATAATAGTTTCATAACAAAAATAACTTTTAAACTATCTTGCTTTAAACTTTTTTTTTAGTATGAAAAGTCATTAGATCGGTACCTCTCGGAAGACTGGTCTCGAACCCTACCTCAATACAATAGTTTACACAAATTAAATAGTTTGGAAGCTTGTTTATTTCCCTATAGATGCGTCCCAAAATACCTTAGTTATCATAAACATCAAACTGTAAGTTTTACTGCAAACACAATTTCAAAGAGTGGTAGGCAGACTGATGATGGTTATTAACCCAGTCTGCCGTTCGAATGTGACACCCGTAATGATCTTGTTGCATTTCGGGATCAATTTGGAAGTAGCTTGGTATAACGAAAGGAGTATGCACTGCCTGGATGGTGCACATTACGTCTCCTCAAGTCAATACTGGCTTGAGTGCGAAGGTAAGTGCTGCCTATAAATTATATCATAGGCACTAAGTGACCAAAGTACATAACATAGTTACATTGGTACTGGTCAAAATTTAGCGAGGCTTGAACATGGGTCTTACCGATTGTGAGTCCATGCGTCATGCCGCTAGACCACAGCCGCTCTTTTTAAACCAATAAAGTCTATTACTAAAGACAAATCTCTCTAAGAAACCTAATATCTAGCTAGGAAGATAGCGTAATTACGAATTATAAGGTTTTCAGATTTCAATGGTCGGTATCAATTAACCTACTTTTTAAGCTTTTGTTTTTAAAAAGTAAACAGCAAAGAAAGCTATCATTTGGCCCGGTATTTCATTAGCCTCTTAACTAATAGTAAGTTCTTTTCCGATCATTTATGTGGTTAATTACAAATATGAGTTCAGGGAATACTTACGCAGCGTGAATTAAGTTATGTATAAAGTTTAGCTTTTCCCTCGGGTTTAAATTATCTTTTAACGTATACAAGGTGTCCCAAAACTCAACGATAAGCGGGCACCAGAAGGTGGTCCTGCTCATGACTACTCGAGAAAAAAATATAAGAAAAATTAATCTCCTATTTTAAAAAAAATACAACAAACAATTAAAATCTTTCGAAAATTGACAACTCTTATGATATTTTTAACTACCATGACCACAATTTTCCAAATATTTATAATTTTTTTTTTGTATCGGCAACCTAAATAGCGCTGCTATCTATCACAACCCTTAAAAATCCCAGATTACCTGTAGTTTTTACACAAAAATCAATCAAAACTACTTTTTACATTAAAATTTCAAAAGATTTTTACTTACAGTCCATTTTAACACATCGTTATGTAAAAAAAAAGTATGGACACTACTATGGCAAGTTTTTTTAAAAATTGACGCAACTAACCAAGATTCTAAAATGGTATAATACTCTAGGAAAACTGGCCACAAAAAAAAACATGCGTACTATTTCTAAACAAAAACCAACTTTCATAAATCGTTGTTTGTTGATAGTAAACGCTTTTACCTACCAAAAATTGGTTTTTTGTTGCAACTTTTTGGAATTTGCATGAAAACGTGCGTTGCCTAATAAAATTTAGAAGTTAAATAGTTGATATTCGTTGTTGAATAACAATAGGGCCCTTTGAGTTAGAAGGAAACTTAGATGGTAATAGTTATTTAAACTTTTTACAAAATGACTTGCCAGAATTATTGGAAGACATGCCCATAATAGATTTACAAAACATGTGGTTTCAAAATGATGGTTGCCCTGCTCACTATGCCCGTCCTGTGCGAGAATACTTAAATCAAGAGTTTCCAGGGCGTTGGATTGGGCGATATCCTATCCTATCACTGGACTTCTTCTATTGGGGTTGTCTCAAAGACAGGGTCTACTCAAAATCAATTGCAACATTGGACGAGCTTCGCCAAAAAATTACTCAGGCTATAACATATCAATGGTAGAAGATATGCACGACAAATAAAACGATCTTTTTTAAGACGATGTTGTGCCTGTATTATTGCCGGTAGCGAATAATTCAAATATTTGCTGTAATATTAATCAAATTATAAATTGATTTTTTTAATGCTTAATAAGCAAGCGTTTGACCACACCCTGCCTGGTGTTAAGCAGTGATGCGGTCTAAGGTGGAGCACGCCTGCCTATGAGGTACCTGTTCACCTTCGATTTGAAGAGACCTATGTTGTACGTGTCGGGAAACACAGACACCGGGACGGAGTTCCACAGTTTCGCAGTACGCACGAGGAACGTGTTGTCGAAACGCCTCGTACGCACTTTAGGGACTTGAACCATAAATGTATGGTACCTCTCCGGGTGCCTGGACGTCCGATAGAAGAAAGGGGACGGTAGAACCAGGTTGTGTAGCTCTTGCGCACACTCCCCGAAATGTATCCGGTAAAAAATTAATGTCATTTGTTGTACCATTTGTTTTGTCGCATTCAATATTTTTTAACAAGAAAAAAAAAACAATTTTTGTTAGGTAAAAGCATTTATTATCAACAAACAACGATTTATGAAAGTTGGTTCTTGTTTAGAAATAGTACACATGTTTTTTTCGTGGCCAGTTTTCCTAGAGTATTGTACCATTTTAGAATCTTGGTTAGTTGCGTCAATTTTTAAAAAAACTTGCCATAGTAGTGTCCATACTTTTTTTTTACACAACGATGTGTTAAAATGGACTATAAGTAAAAATCTTTTGAAATTTTAATGTAAAAAGTAGTTTTGATTGATTTTTGTGTAAAAACTATAGGTAATCTGGGATTTTTAAGGGTTGTGGTGGATAGCAGTGCTACTTAGGTTGCCGATACAAAAAAAATATTATAAATATTTGGAAAATTGTGGTCATGGTAGTTAAAAATATCATAAGGGTTGTCAATTTCCGAAAGATTTTAATTTTTTGTTGTATTTTTTTAAAAATAGGAGATTATTTTTTCTTATATTTTTTTCTCGAGTAGTCATGAGCAGGACCACCCTCTGGTGCCCGCTTATCGTTGAGTTTTGGGACACCTTGTATATTATTGTAGTTTATCTCTATATTAATTAATTATTATAAAGTTTTCTTAAATAATATTTTTTATATATAGTTACACTCCGCCATGTTCGGAAACAACTGTTACTACGAGAAATGTCTGTAGGCAACAGTTGCCTCTGCTATGCCGGCTACCGGTGATCCTGACACGCTACTAGGTGAAGTGCACTGCTCAAACTGGATTAATAACCATCACCAGTCTACATACCAGTGGTAAAATAATTAGCAATATATTTTTGCAATTTTTTTTATTATATTAATATAATTATTATATTTATTAATTAATAGGAAATAACGGTCTCAAACACCTAGGTATCGTTAAGTCTCTTTTAAACTTTATGAAACGGTTTTCTTTATACCTTAATTATAAATTAATATAATACTGCTTAACGAACTTTTCCTTTACAAAGCTTTTAAAATGTCGGATGTAATTATTATATTATTTGTATAATGTTTACTTTACTTACCTCCAAAACAAATAAGAAACAAACTTGCAAACATCGAACTCTTGTAAATATTCATCTTTCATAAAAAAAGCACAGAAATAAAAATCACAATTCCTTTTATTATTCTAATTTTTTTTAAAAAAGCATTTTTTCCACGAAAATACAGAACTCAACTCGAAGTTTCCATTTGAATAAAATCATCGCTTTTTCAATGCGAAGTCGCCCGTTACGAATTTTAAATTTACATGTATAGAATGAAACACAACCTTTCCCTTTGAGTGTGCGCGAGAAACTGAATACTACGCTGCTCTTCACACTACCTGAATCTAAAGAGTGTCCGATTTGAACATCGTTCTCTCTCTACAGATTAAAATAATACTATATTGAATTGTGCGGATAAAGAAGTTTGGATACTGAGAATTTCGTGTTAAAATAAAAGTGTTTTGTTATACTGTATCCTTTCCTCCCCTGTGGGTCAAATGGGACATGGGAATCATTTGAGGACATTTAAATGAATATTGTCTGTCCAAGCAGATAGTAATACCATTTTAAATGTATCACGTTTTGTCGTTTTATTTATCGTTACCGTTTTCAATGTTCATGTGTAACCTTTTTTAGCGAAATGATTTATTAGTTACCTACTTTTATTTTATTGAGTTTTTGGCGAAACCCTTTTGAGTGCTGATATAGTACAGTTATTCAAGCATTTATTTTTTTATTGTACTTCATTAAACATTGTGGTGGAATATTCTGTTACGCGGTGAGTAGTAGATCGTCGATCGAAACTTTATTATTCATAGATATTACAAATCACTTCACTATCCTTTCCACTAATCCTTTAGTTAGAAAGTGTAGAACTTACGATGATATGGTGTGTAAACACAGAGTAACTGAGCTGGATATTTAACCTTAGATTTGGATTTATATAAGTAGTTTAATTTTATAATATATTAGATATGAAATGAAATGAAAATCCTCTATTAACGTAGGCATTGACTTGGTATGCACTTGTTCATCGTCAGAATCTACTTTTGTCTTCGGAAAGGCATATGACGAGAAGACAGCCATAAGAAACTCGTCAATTATAGCCTGTGTTTAGAATAACAAAAAAAAACTGAATTATAAATTCAGAAAAAAAAAATAATAGTCGTAACTAATTTAACAAACATAACTTAACCACAATATGGGGCACCAAAATGAACAAAATTATATATTAATATCATTGCATGATAGTTATGGGATTTAGATATTTTATTCTGTGCACACTATTTTGGGTGTAGTAGGTATTAATAAAACGCACGTATGGCTATTTACTTTGGGAGAAATAAATTAAGTATATTAAGAGAATCACATTCTACATTTTTTTCCTAGACGTGAGAGATGACAATCAGGGTTAGTTTTATAAAATAAAAAATATATGCATGTTGCATAGATAAAACTACAAGTACAGTACTCTAACCTGTTTTTTTTTTATTGTAGCTCGACATGTGACAATACTCCGCATGAATGGAAACAACTGCTACAACAGAGAAATCTCTACGGCTGCAGTCGCCTCCACTATGCCGGCTTGAGGAAACGAGCATGTACCATCTAGATTGACAGTGCACACCAAGAGAGGACTCTTATACCTGGCTACTTTCAAACTATTCCCGAAACGCGACATGTAATTTTTAATAGATAAATAAATATCAATATTAAACAAAGTCGTCCACCATTTTAGTTTGTCTTCTGTGCGCGCTAATCTCAGAAAGTAGTCAAAGGATTTTCATTCGTTTTGCAGCATTAGATATATTGTTTCAGGAGGAAGGCTTAAGTGTATAATTTATGAAGGTTTTGTTTAAATTTGCCGAATTATGATAATTATTGTCGTTTTAGTCGGGAAAAATCCAGACATCAAAACTCAATACCTAAACCACGTCCTGCCCCTATATGCAGGTATGTAACGAGAGGCGCATGCACTGTCAATCAGGATGATACACATACGTCTTCTCAAGCCCGTATAAGGGAGGCGACTGCTGTTTGTAGAAATTTATCTGTAGTAACAGTTGTTTCCGTTCATAGACCGTACTCCAGTTTAACATTAGCTGGAGTGTCGACCTATCAATAAAAAAAATGACATCTATATTAACAAAAAAGGAAAAAGTCCTTACTGACTGATTAATTAACGTACAGCCAAAACTATGATAGCAGCGACCTGTAATAAGGGTAGTTCCGTATTATAGGGTAGACGTAAAAGGCGTGACAATTGTATTGTATTGTATTGTACGTACAGTAAGAAAGGATTTTGCAAAACTTTGATCTGGAACCGCAAGTGACCGTGATATCTCGGAAACGAAATGAGGTGGGGAGATAGTTCCGGAACAAAAGTTGTAGAGAACGTAATCTTATGGCGATATAAAAAAAACTGATTTAAAAAATCTCTACACTAACCGGTCGTTTCTCGATCATACTTCCATCTCGCTCTTTCTCACATCGGCTAGAACGAGAGGTGCGGGGAGAAATGTTTTCATACTTCGGGAACTGTTTACTCGACAAGCCGGGGCAAAGCTAGTGTCAGCTAGTGTAATATAAACAAAGTAATGTTTATTTCGAATCTTGATGGTAGGCATGCGAGTATATTTATTTGCATTGTCTTTATGGTTTAATCATTTAAAATTTACATTATGAAATATTATAATTCCTGGAAAAGTATTTATAATTTATATTTTGGCGTGAAAATCTGAATATTAAAACCGTTCAAAGTAAAATTTTCGTGCCTTTTTCCAACCGTGAAAAGTAAATAAAAAATGTGGGGAAATGGTGTCATTTGCTAATTATAAGCGATTCACGTCCCAAGGGCTCTAAGATTCTTGGTACAGATCCGTCGAATAAACAAGGGATTGAGCTTGCTTAAGCTTTGTTGAATCGGTTTCATGGTTTGATCTGTATTTCTAGTAGTCGTTTGGTAAAGTCGATATTTAAATGTTAATTATAATTTTATATTTTTATAATAAAGAATGTAAGCAGTTAAGAACTTATATGAAGTTAAATGAAAATAGTTAGTTATTATACCATAGGCATGACATCGGAAAGGCGGTCGTGGTCCAGCGGTTTTTTATAATAAAGATTTTGCCACAAGAAACCTAATTCAAGCCTGTGCATATAAAATGAATAATCATTTTAAAAAACTGAATTTTTCTCTTAATTATTATTATTATATTTGTTCTACTTATAGTATTATTTTTAGTGGCTTTTCAGTTTATGTAGGCTTTTAAAAAATATTTTTATTATTATTATTTTTTTTTTATTTTTTTATTTTGGCACGACATGTGACCTCGACTGGTCTGATGGTAAACGCAGTGGAGGTCCATGAGCATTGACGACTAGAGAACCGCTCGCACGGTGGCTCCAGTCGCCATCACTATGCCGGCCTGAGAAGGTGCTTTTTCACGCTCCGCTTGAAGGATCCAAGGTGAAAGGATTGGGAGAATACATGGGAGGACAAAGCATTCCACTTGTCAATTGTGCGACACAATTTTATATTTGTTGAAAAATATAAAATAAATATGCAACGGTTCTTTTTGGTTGAATGAATCTTTTTATCCTCTGACGTATATTTTAATTAATGGAGCTTGTTTGTGTTTTAGGCCTATATAGTAAGAGAGTAAACTCTAGTTTTTTTTAATTGTAGCTCGGCATATGACAACACTCCGTCTAATGTAAAGTTAGACTGCGGTCTACAAACGGAAACAACTGCTTCCACATATAAATTTCTACATGCAGCAGTCGTCTCCGCAATGCCGGCTTGATGAAACGAATGTGCACCTTTCAGATTGACATACAGGTTGCTTCAAATATTTCAAAATGTGTTTTTTAAAATGACAAGTATAGCAAATAAATTACACAATCACGGTACAATTCATTCATATTTCATTTTGGTACGTACCACTAACCCGAGTGTCATTAGCAGACTGTAAATTTTAGCCGCTAATTACATCTAGCAAAGACTAAATAATTAGGTTGAAATAATGAGTGTTAGAAAATTCTATTTTAAAATAATTTTATTCCTTTTTTAAATTTATTTTTGGCGAATTAAGATGCTACATTTAATTATTATTAAATTGATGTGGGGACCGAATCTGCGTCCTCTGTTATGCGCACGGATTGTATGATCACTAAACCAGTTGGCGCTTTACGTAGCCGTGCAGAAATTCCTTTATCTCATCTTGGATATGGACAACATATTTTTTCTGTTCACATTATAATTTAATAATTTATTTTTAATTAATTTCAATTTGAAATAATGTAACTAAATAATTGATTTCTAAAGTGAGTTTGTCGCGATTCGGGTACAGTTTGAAAGTAGCGAGGTATAATGAGAGGAGTGTGCACTGTCAATCTAGATGGTGCATCTAGCTTTACATCAGGCGAAGTGTAGTTGAAGCCGAGCTACAATAAAAAAAAAGTACAATAAAAAGTGTCGTGTCTGTGAAAATGTCACACTCAATATATTCTTTGACAAAAACCAAACAAAGGGGCACGAGATTGTCTACTTTAAGACATTAAAATAATTATTATTACTAAC
Source organism: Tinea pellionella (assembly GCA_948150575.1). Lineage (NCBI taxonomy): Eukaryota > Metazoa > Arthropoda > Insecta > Lepidoptera > Tineidae > Tinea > Tinea pellionella. Next base: position 1,123,467 of record OX411253.1, read on the forward strand.
AGTTGGCAACACTTAATGGGCTTTTGATAGAGCTGTAGTTATAATTAAGTATTTTACCACTTAACTAATTGAACGTCAATGTTTAGAAAGAAAATTCTATTTCCCAAATAGTTTTTGTTTTTCTACAAAAACATAATAATTATCGTCATAAAAAAGGTTAACTGGTAGAAAATGTCTTAAGGTTAATGCCAACACCTGAGCGTCCATACATTTTGTTTTACAACATTGTTTGAAACATAGCAGATTTATGTTGAAATTAAGTAATTTGATAACTTTCTTAGCACTAATTATTATTGCAAATCACTATAATAAACAAATAGCTACGGCACAGAATATATAAAATGCTTGTGAAATATAACTAATATAAAATGTTTAAAATATGAGATATAATATATGAATACAATGAGGGACCGAAGAGGAGAGAGAGAATGTGTTATGTAATTGATATTAGACTAACAAATGGCAAAAAATAAACATTATTTTTATTGTAGCTCAGCGACACACTCCGCCAGATGTAAAGCTAAAGTGCGGTCCGCTATGCCGGCTCTCATTATACGTGGCTACTTCCAAGCTGATCCCGAAACTGCGAAATTAATGCTTCACAAATAATAAATACTTGAACCTATACAACTTCTAATTCACGGGTTTGCTGTCTTTTCACACCTGCATATCTATCGCTTTGTGTCTGAACATAATATTTAATGTAGAAGTAACGGATAAGTCAATATAAGTAATAATAATAATAGGTACGTATCTATTACATGTTCATACAAAAGAAAATCATAACCAATCGAAAGATAACAAAACAAAAATATCTAATATCTACATCATCGGTAAAGGTTTATTTATAATCAAGTTGTTGATCATTGGGATCGCTTTCCTATAATATCTCGTTTCATTTTATTATATAAGACAGCATAATACAAACATGCGATTTAAAAACGCGCGTTTGCTGTGAAATCGCAAAAAAAAAATTTTTTAATAGAATTGTTAATTTTTTTTTTTGTAGCTCGGCATGACAGCTACTACTACAGAGAAACCTGTGCGGGCAGCAGTCGCCTCCACTATGCCGGCTTGCGAGAGACTTCTCTTGTTATACCTAGCTACTTTCAAACTATTCCCGAAACGCGACATGTTCTCTTCACGGGTTTTACATTCGAAAGTGGTAGTACTACCCTAGGACGGCAGAGTGGACAAAGAACCATCATCAGTCTGCCTACCACTCTTTAGTGCCTGTATTAGTGCATATAGGCACTGAGCGACCAAAGTACATATAACAAAGTTCCATTGGTACCGGTCAGAATTAGCGAGGTTCGAACACGGGTCTCATCAATCGTGAGTTCACGCGCTAGACCACGGCTGCACTTTTCAAAAGGCAAATGGGTCACTGCGTATGCAGCCCAATCCTCAGTAATATTTTTTTTCTTCAAAATTCCTCAATTTTCTTTTTCAACTATTTTTAGTAAAGTGGTTGGATAAAGCTCCCAATAACTTTTTTAAAGATCCATTAAGACATTTTTTTTCTAATTAGAGACATTTGGCCACACTCCACTCCACTCCACGTTCACGATTAACTGGTCTGAGAATCCAAACACACTTTAACACTCAAAGAAACACACGCTTGTGAAAATACGTAAATTCACGTCAAACTACTAACTCAATTTTAAATTCAAATTATTTGATAAAGGTTAGCGTCCACTAGAGACGAACTGAAACGCGCTGAATTGTAACTCATTTCAGTGCCACCTGGTAGCGCCAGTCAAATTTAAAATCGCTTGAGGAGCAATGGTAGATACGATTCGATTCACCTCGACTCGACTCCTACCTGAGGGACGCAGTATATAGTAAATAAGCGAATTTTTCCGAATCGATTCGATCTTGCACGCCTAGAAAAGTGCTTAACAATGTAGGTATTATAACATACGAGTACAAGCGCATACCTTATGGGAAAAACATCCTCATAGTAGAACACATGTTGAGGGAATAGACAGTGGCTACATGATAAGTTCTGTATAAATAAATGGGATATGGGCACATACAATAGTATGCTGTCCCAGCCCGAGTCTGTAGCCGCTGTCGAGTTGTATTTTGTTAGTTTTTTTTAAAAGATAGGTGATGGATTTTCATTTGTTTTTTTCTTAATGTTATTTAGGATTTTTAGTTATTTTTGTGTTGTTTAGGCTTCAATGGGGCTGACATCGCCACAAATGTGAGCGCAAGCCCCAAACAAAATAAAGAATTTAAAAAAAAAAAACACACAAGCGAGTTTTAATCGCTATATTCAAATTCGTGTTTGTACTCGTATTTTCATAGTTCCTTTGAATTGTTTACAAAAGCTAAACAAACAAGTTCAACTCGATCTCTTTGTTTTGATGGTTTACTATTAAATTTGACATGCTTCGTTATTGTTTTACCACTAACTTAATTCTCAAAAAAAAAAATACGTAGACTATTGTTGTTTATTAGTCCAGTCTGCCGCCCCTAGATAGGACCATCACTTTCAAATGTCATTACAACTAACACCTGTGAAGCGACCAGGCAGCATAGGCAAAGATGTCCATTGTATTGTGGCTTTTCAAAGCCTAATGAAGTTGTAGAATCATTATTTACAATAAATTATTCGATTTGGAATTGAGAGTATCACGTCTCGCTAATCCGGCATAGCGGTAACAACTACATTGGCGTTGTTTGTTTTTGATAGTTTGATAAAGTTTTTAATACCAATGTATATCAAAAAATTATGATTTTTAAAAATTAAAAAGAACTACTTGGTCCAATTTAGTATGATGTATACAACTTCTGTTTCGCGGGATTGCTAGCTGTCTTTGTACACCCTGTACATATCGATGTTTCTGAGAAAAATAAGTAAACACTCCAAGAAAATGCGGAAATGACTCTTACGACATTTTATTATTGATTCATCATCATCAAAGATTACGAAATCGATTCGTTTGTTATTTATGAACATTTCACAATTTATAACTGCCGTTTTTCATGTCAGCAAAAATATAAACAAGTGCTTAAATTCTTAAAGTTTCCTCATAATCTTTGGGTGGTCGTTTCGCTGTAGTTTTATTAAACATAATTATATTTTTAATATTCTTTCTGGAGACAGTACTACAGTCAATGTTTTGAAATGTCTTTTAAACAAATTCTTTAGTTCGAATCACGTTTATATTTTATTTTAGCACGTCATATGACCGCACTCCGCCTGATGTTAAGTTAGAGTGCGATCAATTAACAGAGGCGAAGAAGGAGATCTGCAGACAGCAGTCGCGTACGCTATGCCGGCTTGATAAGATCGTTTAAAGGATCCCATGTTATAAGAGTGTACTAAGTTACTTAGTCGTGCTTCGGACTCAGTCTGGCTACTACAACGTGAAAGTCTGAATTTCTAAACTGAGGCGTCTACCACCTACCGAGATTTCTCAGTAATGGCAATTGTGTTCGTTCACGGACCGCACTTTTAACTTCAGGCGGAGTGTTGTCATATTCCTAGCTACAATAAAAAAAGTGAATTATTTTTATATGTTTCCAAACGTATGTAATAATGAGTTTTGATAGCCTTTTTTTTTTTGTAACTCGCCACGTGAACTGAATTTCGTGACTGAAAAGCGACCAGAATCGAATCCCGGGAACGAATCCTCTATATAAAACATACTCGTACGTTAATAGATTTTTTCTTTCGTCGCAGTTCAATAGTTTATAATAATGCACTGAAAGCTGCATTGAAACGTACTAGATCTCAACGAGAAAAATACGAAAATATTCTAACAAATCACTTTTGCATATTAAGCAAAAATTGCTCTTATCAGTAAAGACTTAACGGCGAAAATACTAAAGCAAGTTCTTTAAAAAATACAATCTAGTTGAGCATTGTTTGCTGAAGAATGACAATGACGTGTAGATTTTATCCCAAACGATTCGCACTCATTAGTGCAAAGTTAGTGTACTGGAACGAGTGGTTTTTCGAAATTCAAATATTTTGACAGTATTCTATTATGCGTCTAGTTTTATAAAGTTAACGCTTACGTCGTTAGGATTTACTTAAAGACCGTTGCCCACAGAGACGTATCATTATTATTTAAGTAAATTATTTGATTTTGTGGTACATACGTTAATATTGTGATGTAATATTATTTTGCAGGCGTACAAAATAATGACGAGAAATCGTTACATATTATTTTTTAGTGTTTTCACCACAATTGATACTAGCATGCTCTACTTTGTATTTGAGTCGTCATCATATTATATAAAGCTCAATTATGAGGAATTTACCGGTACGTTAGTGAATTTTTTTTAAAAATATGTATAGAGGGGGCCCATGTGATTTGCGAATAAATGCGAAAAGTTCCAGAAAACTGTTCCGTCCGGTTCGGGAACGCGTTTTCTCCGGAACGGAACGAGATAGGGCCAAATTTCCAAAACAAAAGTTGTAGGAAATGTCTTCTAATTTCGTAATCGATACTTTTTTTTTACAAAATTTCCCAAAAAGGTCGCAAAAGTACTTTCTGCCACAGAAAGGCCATCTTGCGCCCGCGGAAAGGCACAAACACTAGTTTATTGATATAATTGACGCAACTCCTACAAATTACAAATTATTAAATATTTAAATTCGTTAAATTATATTATCGAAGTCGATAACAAAAATAGTGAATATAACGTCAAATGTTTTTTCTCCGTTTGTTTTATTTCAGTTAGATAATCGAATTGTCACTGAACGTTTTTAAGGTTTTACATTTATTCAAAGCTGATGTGTTGATTGTTGTTTTTTCGCTTGTTCTGACAGCGTTTTTTTTTTTTAATTATTACCATATTTTAATGCGGGGTTATTTCATCTCCCGTAATATTATTTTAATAATAGCACAATAACTCTAAAAATACAATGAAAAATATTAACTTACTTGTTCATATTCCACATTATTATTATTTATTGTATCTCGGCATATGACAACATTGCACCTGATGTAAAGCTAGAGTGCGGTTCATGAACGAAAACATCTGCTACTACAGATTAATTTCTACAGGCAGCAGTCGCCTCCGTTATGCCGGCTTGTGGAAACAAGTATGCACCGTCCAGATAGAGAGTGCACACTCCTCTCGTTATACCTGGCTACTTTGAAATTGTTCCCGAAACGCGACGAGGTCACTTCACGGGTGTTACACTTGAAAGTGGTGGTACTACCCTAAGACGGCTGATTACCCATCATCAGTCTGCCTATAGACATTGAGCGAATAAAGTACACATAACATAGTTACATTAGTACCAGTTCGAATTTAGCAAGGTTTGAACACTGGTCCATAGTGAGTTCATTCGCGCGTTCAGTTGCTAGATCACAGCCACTCTAAGAACGGCCGTGGTCTAGCGGTAAGACGCGTGAACTCACGATCGATGAGACCCGTGTTCGAATCTCGCTAATTCTGACCGGTACCAATGTAACTTTGTTATATGTACTTTGGTCGCTCAGTGCCTATAGGCACTATTAAAGAGTGGTAGGCGGACTGATGATGGTTATTTGTCCAGTCTGCCGTCCTGGGGTAGTACCACCACTTCGAATGTAACACCCGTGAAGTGGCTTTGTCGCGTTTCAGAAACAGTTTGAAAGTAGCCAGGTATAACGAGAGGAGTGTGCACTGTCAATCTAAGATGGTACATGCTCGTCTCTTCAATCCGGCATAGTGGAGGCGACTGCTACCCGCACAGGGTTCTCTGTAGCAGCAGTTGTTTCCATTCATGGACCGCACTCTAGCTTTACATCAGGCGGAGTGTTGTCACATGCCGAGCTACAATAAAAAAACTCTAAAAATTTACCATTTATCTTGATTTTGAAACCACCCTTCCAGCCGCTTCGTCACTAAAGTAAGTCATCGTTTATAATAAGTATCAACTTACTTGTACCACCCATGGTTTCTTGAAAACAGCTTTTCAGTTCTGCACAATTTTTATCGACAGGTCTGTCAGATACAATGGTTAGGAATTGTACTGATGTGAGTTATAATAAAAAAACCGCAATAAATAGGGTTGGGTTTCTATTAATTAATATCAGGTCTCATAAGGGTGGAGTTATTTAATTAATTGATTATTATTTTTTGTAATTACTCTTGACAGTGACATGTAAATTGTAAAAGTATAATTTGTTTTATTTTTAAATTTGTTGTGTATAGCTATATCTATTCTCCGACAATTTTTCAATAAATTAATTTTTGCATTTTGATGTTTGTGATTACTGCATGCATACTTGTCTCCTCAAGCCGGCATAGCGGAGGCGACTGCTGCCTGTAGAAATGAATCTGTAGTGGCAGTTGTTTTCGTTCGTGAACCGCACTCTAGCTTTACATGAGGCGCAGTGTTGTCATATGCCGAGATAAAATAAATAAATAAGTGCAACAGTGCGGTGGTCTAGCGGTTAAAGGCATGAACTTACAATCGATAATACCCGTGTTCAAATCTCGCTACATTCTGACCGGTACCAATGTAACTATGTTATATGTACTTTGGTCGCTCACTGCCTGTGATATAAGCACTTGTTTTGACTTAGTGTACGCATTACAAAAAATCAGATTCGATTCATCTCCTTAAGCCGGCATAGTGGAGGTGACTGCTGTCTGCATACATTTATCTGTTGTAACGGTATTTGACCACGCTCCAGTTTAACATCAATCGGAATACGGTCACAAAAAATAGATACTAATTTTCATACGTAAAAGTTTTTTCCACTCGCAAAGGACAAAGGCAACTATTGCAGAAATATTATGGTATAAAACATTTCCACAACACTTTAGCGTGTTGTCGGACATAATGGCACTTGTTCATGTTAACCCGCCATTTTGTAATAGGGATGGGTAGTTGCTTAGATCTTTTACTATCTCACGCTAATGTTGTTTTTATTACAATACTATTTTGTTGTTTAATTTTTTTTTTACAGCATTATTTGTGTACTAGATATATTTACTTATAATTATTATCAAAAGGGAATAATTTACTCAGTTATAATTTATGATATTTCCGACTCGGAATCGGACCCAGGATTTGCCTTGTGCTGGAATGCTAAAACCGCATTTTGATTTACAACAGCTATTTTTATGCGATGTTTGTACATTTATACATACACATTTGTACTGCAGTTGATGACACCGTCTTGTTAGGTGGTTAATACATCAGATTTGCAATCCCAAATCCATAAAACAATAAACAGTATTAAACTGCACTGATAAACATATAGTTAACATCCATTGAAACGTGACACGCTTTTATCATGCGCGATAGATGCCTTCACTGCAAGAGGCGCTGACTCCGTAATGACTTCGTTGAGTTCGCAATAGTAAACTTTACAGCAGTGCTTCCACTTGAACGGTGCGGACTAAGCGAATAAAATGGAGTCGTCTGACATATTACAAGAAAACAAGAACACGAGAGCCTTCCACTGCAAGCGGAGCGGACTCCATTGAGCTCAATCTGCATTGCGCGCTGGCAATGGAAGGCAAAAACAGTTTTCCGTGAAACTCTTTCTTGATAATAATAATAATAAATCTTTATTTTTAAAAACACACTTAGAACTAGACAGCGGGGCCCCTGGCCTTCAGATTAGGTTGCCCTGTGTTCTGAAGGTCAGTGCATTCCCACTGTTTATGTACTAATTTTTACAATTTTAATTATACTTTAAGACAAAAATATACAAAAACTATGACTAAACTAACCTAAAAAAGAAAAAGAATATACAAAAAAATTAGAACTATCACCCATTAAAATATCAATGATGGAAGGCAAAACCGTTTTACACAGTTCCTCTCCGTCATTTCCCGCTCATTACACTTTCTTAATAGAAGGCTGGGATGCCAAGACTAAACACTGTTGTTAGAATTTTAAATACCTACACAATTATCAATGTTTCTCGTATTTCACATCGTGGTGGTTTATTTCCACTATGTAGTTAACATTTATAACACTTCAGATAATATTATTTGGTCACATTGGTAAGTTAACGTGTGTAGAATTCTGGACAGAATATTTGACTTTCCCTTCAGCCGCTGAAAGTAATTTGATTTCACGTTGACATCGCATAGTTCCCCTTCAAAAGATATCTATTCTGTGCTCGGGAAGATATACCACATATAAATAATACTAATTTAATTTACGATTACCAAAAAACCAGCAAATTCAGATAACCTAAATCAAATATTAGTAAATATTAAATATTCTCTTTTACGATTTGTATTATTGTTATTATTTTTTTATTGTAAGCACTGTGTAGCCTAGTGGTCGGGTCATCCATGTGCAAAGCTGAGCACTTTGTTAGTTCGATTCCCACCTCAGGTTCTATTCAATTTTCATTACATTTTAATAAACTATGCACATGCAGTGGTAGGCAGAATGATATTGATTATTTGCCCAGTCTGCCGTCCTGGGGTAACCTTGTCGCTTTTCAGGATCAGTTTCGAAGTTTCTAGGTATAAGAAGTGTGAATTTTGATGGGCACATTCGACGAGCTACAATTAAAAAGAAACCAATTCACAATCAATATCGAAAAATTAAGTTTAAAAATTTGTTATCGGGGACACCCAGAATATCGCACCGTCTTCCTCATATTCAGAGGGAGTTCACAAGTTTTCAAAGTACCATATTGCCACGGGAAAATTTGCATGTAAATAATAAAATTATATTATACTACATAACTTTTGTCAGGAACTTTTGCTTATTCGTGTTTGAACTAGAGTGTTAGTTACCCTTCAACTTGCTTTTTATTCTTTCTATATTTGTACTTACTACTTACCTACTGAAAAATAAAATCTGAGACCAAAATCCTCGTGTTCATTATCCTTTATGTGGGATTTATTTTTGACGCCCAAAGCCTCAAAGTATTTCTCCAACTCGCCTGTCCATCTGTGAACGTGATTTTGTGCGAGCGAGAGGAAAGAGTTGGAGCGAGACGGCGAGATTGCTTTTAGACGGAAGGAGAAAGACGTGTGTTGTGAAGAAGTTGTATTTGTTAAAATTAATGTAAAAAGCAAGAATAAACGGTGATATTTATAGAATTGCCTTGTTCTTTGAATCCGCCTGCTCGATAATCCCACAATTTTGGGGGCTCGTCCGGGATCGAGCAAATAAAAACGGATTTAAAATCGGGGCGACGCCGACGCATTGTATGGTACGCGCGTGTACGGTCGCGATCATCAAGAAGACGATTTATAAAGACGATTTTGAAGATAAGTAATAAGCATGTCTAAGACGAAAAAGCTGGTGAGCGTGGAAGAAGAAGAAGGTGGGTGTTCGCCACGTGCTGACATCCCAAGAATGTCGTTTCAAGATGTAGAAAAATCCATGACCACGTTTTCTGGGGATGATTCGTATCCCGTATCATCATGGATAGAAGAATTCGAACAGACAGCGGTAATTATGGGTTGGAGCGGTATCGAAAAGCTGATGTATAGTAAAAGACTGTTAAATGGCACAGCAAAGCTACTTCTGAGATCTTTGGGCGGTGTGAGAAGCTGGGATACTTTGAAAGAAGAGTTGTCGGAAGAATTTAGCTATAAAGTAAATAGCGCAGTGGTGCACAAAAGACTAGCAGCAAGAAGGAAGGCGTCTGCGGAAACCCATCAACAGTATTTTCTTATAATGAAGGAGTTGGCGTCACAGGGAAATGTGGAAGACGAGGCACTTATAGAGTATGTTATTGATGGAATTCCAGACTCTGAAATTAACAAAGCCATGCTGTATGGGTGTGAGACGGTGAAAGAGTTCCGTAAGAAGTTGGACGTTTACAGTCGTATCACAAAGAACAGTATTGAATCGGTAAATTATAATAAACCGAAACATGTTGGGCGACAGGAGAGGTGCTATAACTGTGGCGATACTACTCATAAGGCTCAGTCTTGTGAAAAAGGTGTCAAATGTTTTCGTTGCGGACAATTTGGACATATTGCGCCTGATTGTAAGGCGGTGATGAAAAAACAAGCTGCCCGATCATCAACTGTTATGTGTGTACAAGATGCATCATCATCGAGTGAACCACCAGTTGCTGAGGAGGAGATTGTGTACATCGCTGCTACAGCTGTCGGACAGGATGAAACGTGTCAGAAAAAAGAGTGTGTGAACAAGTCGGTAAAAGAGTTTGACATTAATGGTGTTAAGGTTAGTTGTTTAATCGATAGTGGAAGTGATTTAAATTTAATATCATCTGAATTATTGTCTGAATTGAATGTGTTGTCATATGAAAAAAATAGGTTGTTATTGTCAGGGTTAGGTCAAAGTAAAGTTTATTCTTTAGGGAAGTATGTTACTCAAATTAATCACAATTGTCATAGTTTTAAGGTTACTTTTCATATTATTCCTCATTTGGCAATGCCATGCAAAGTTATTTTAGGACAAGAGTTTTTGTTAAATACTACTGTAATATTTAATGAGGGTTGTGTTACTGTTTGGCCAAAGTTTCAGCGGAGCTGGTTGATGGAAACGAGATGTGTGTTAAGCGAACGACCGGTATACTATCATAAAGATGAAAAGAAACAACAAAGAGTAAGTGACGTTATACAGAATTATGTACCGAATAACCCAACCGAGGAGCTACCGATTAAGATGAAGATAATTTTGAAAAAAGGAAATAGTTTTAAATTCGAAGAGAATGAAATTGAAGCGCTTAAGATGAAGTTGTCAAGTAAGCCAGTTTTACAAATTTTTAATATGAAGTTGCCCACAGAGTTTCACATAAAGTACACGAAGTATGAGCTCGAAGGGTTAGCGATCACTGAAGACGGATTACTATTTAAAGGAATTGAGAGACAGTTGGTTATACCTAAGCGCCTAGAAGTTGAGATAATGAAACGTTGCCGAAAGAAGAAGATAATTGATTTAGTTAACAAGGATTATCACATAAAAGGCGTTGAAAAGATGATAGAAGAATGTATTGCAACGTGCATCCCATGTTTATTAGCTGCAAGGAGTATGACACCGTTTGAACTCATGATTGGTGTTAGAATGAAGAAGAAAGAAGACTTGAGAGTTTATGAAATGTTGCAAGAAGAGAATATACAATATTTTTGTCAAGAAAGACAAAATAGAAGGCTAGAAGCGAAAGCGCATATTTTAAAAGTTCAAGACGAACACTCGAAGGCATATAATAAAAAGAGGAAGAAAAGTACAAAGTATAGGGGAGGTGACATTGTTGCCTTGAGGAAAACAGTATTCTACACATGCCAAGTAGTAACTAAGTTTAATGTTTGTTTAGATTACTATTTTAGCTTAAATTAATGGTTTATTTTGTTGTGTTAATAGTAGATTTTAATAGTTTTGATTTATATAAGTTAGTATAAGATGGTGTTGGTAATGTTGTTAGGCAATAAGTTGTGACTGCAAGTTTGTATGAGTGATAGGGGTAGTCTGGGGTCAGACTAATGCAGGATGGCCGAGCTGTGGGATTTATTTTTGACGCCCAAAGCCTCAAAGTATTTCTCCAACTCGCCTGTCCATCTGTGAACGTGATTTTGTGCGAGCGAGAGGAAAGAGTTGGAGCGAGACGGCGAGATTGCTTTTAGACGGAAGGAGAAAGACGTGTGTTGTGAAGAAGTTGTATTTGTTAAAATTAATGTAAAAAGCAAGAATAAACGGTGATATTTATAGAATTGCCTTGTTCTTTGAATCCGCCTGCTCGATAATCCCACATTTATATTAAAAACAGTTGTCAGTCAAAACCAAATTTGCATTAGTTTTTTGATTTTCATAATTTTTTCATTAAGTAAATTAATAACTATTATTTTGTCTTAGGCAATGTTTTTTTTTTCTCTAATCCCTCTGACAATATTGCTCAGAGACCTTTATTATCTTAGCTATTCTTCACCTAATGTTGTTTTTATACCTACTATTTATACTCTTCTAACTTCTATTGCTAATTATAATTATTTATAGCTTATATTCTAACTTATTTATTTTATATACACCTTAAGGCAATGTTAAAGAACATGGTGTTATGCGAGAGGTGAGGAACTCGGCTCTCTCATTCATGGTCCAGAAGGAGGCTGCGGAGAAGAAGCGGGTGACTGTTGCTGACGCTCCTAGAGTTGAGATTGCGTCTCTCCAGTCCCCATCTAAGTCCGCTCGGTAGCAGTAATAGTGTAAGTGTGACTAATGGAAAAAAAGTAATGTTAAAGGAATAAATAAGGTCGTAATTCGCTTGATATATTTTAGTGAGTACACGTAAAACTTAATTATACAAAAACTCACGTGGATTTTAAAATTAATTACACTTGTTCAGTTTTTTCTTTATATCAGCTAAAGCAGAATTTAATTACGAAATTTTGTTTATCCAATATTATTAATATTGATTTAATGTTTTATTTCTGGCTTACGTAGGATTATTTACGTTGCTTTCGTTAATAATTTTCATTATAAAATAATGCAATTTTACCTTCCTCTCTGACGCAATGATTGTGACGCCTCGATTCTCGGCCTAAATAAATATTTATTTATAATCAATTATAAATCTGGGACAGTCTGGGTGTTTATTATGTTTGTATTGTTCCTGTCTTAACAGAGGTTCCTGGGTTTTGGGTTTGGGGTGAGCGCATTGTCGCATAATTGTAGTAAATTGAGCGGCCGTGGTCTAGCGGTAAGACGCGAGAACTCACAATCGATGAGACCCGTGTTCGAACCTCACTAAATTCTGGTCGCTACCAATGTAACTTTGTTATATGTACTTTGGTCGCTCAGTGCCTATAGGCACTATTGAAGAGTGGTAGGCAGACTGATGATGGTTATTTGTCCAGTCTGCCGTCCTGGGGTAGTACCACCACTTTCGCATGTAACACCCGTGACGTGACCTTGTCGCGTTTCGAGAATACTTTGAAAGTAGTAGAGGAGTAGAAAAGTAGCGAGAGGAGTGTGCACTATCAATCTAGATGGTGCATGCTCGTCTCCTCAAGCCGGCATAGTGGAGGCGACTGCTGCCCGTGGAGATTTATCTGTAGTAGCAGTTGTTTCCATTCATGGACCGCTCTCTAGCTTTACATCAGGCGGAGTGTTATCACATGCCGAGCTTCAATAAAAAAAAATGTCTACGTTTTTTATAATGACACGACTCCTGACCGCGACTAACCTGACGACCAGAGTAAGATAGAATAACAAAAAATCGTTTTTTTCTAAATGAATATATTATGGAATAAATATAAGTTAATTATGATTCTAAATCTTTTTGTGTTGTGTATTTATTTATTACTTTTCATTACGATTTCATGTTCACAATCGCTTTATTTCAAGTTAAACAAATAAAAGCTTGGCAAAGCAATATAGCAAGTAATTTTTTTTGTACAACTTTCAGGGACTTTGGGGGTCTATGCACAAAGACTGCCTGCTGGTAAGCTCAATGGAGGTTCATGACGACTGGAAACGGTTACACACGATTATTTTAGAGTCCTACCCACCTCATAATATTTTAATCAATGACGCAGCACAATAAGTCATTTAAAAAGTAGTAATTGAACACGGAATCATAATAAGAGCGTTAATTATGATTTAATGTGATAATGAGAATTCCTATAATAATGGAATTGATACTTAGTGGAAATTTAAACCAATTTTCTTTGACAAATTATCTACATCGCAATAATTAATACAGTTATACATATATTGTTATACAGAGTCCATTTTTCATGTAAAGATGATTCATGTGGAAATTCAAGACATAGTGAAAAACACTCAATGGATTTTGATGAAAACTAAAACTAAATCGTTAGATTTAAAAAAAAAGTTTCAAAAAGCAATTGGACCCATTGCAGCATTGATTTAAATTTAGTAAAATAAAACACATACTGTATTATTGCACGATCTAATAGTGTCGATAATAAGGATAAAATTCTGGGAAGTAATGACACACGGCAAACTAAAGGAAAGCGTTTGTTTTTTTTTTTATTGTAACTCGGCATATGGCAATACTCCGCCTGATGTAAAGCTAGAATGCGGTCCATGAATGGAAACAACTGATACCACACAGAAATTTCTACAGGCAGCAGTCGCCTTCGCTATGGCGGCTTAAGAAGACGTGTATTTACAACAATAAATTGATTCTTATTTTCTACCTCTCTGTACCAAAGTGCAGACCGATATTTTTGGGAAAATATACACTTACCGATTGTAATGTCCACTTTTTTACACACTCAGTAATATGTTTGTTTTGGGGTCAAGATATTGCATGACATTATGTATGTCAAATAAAAACGGTAAACTTAGAGACATATTTTATTAAATTTCAAAATTTCATGTCACGTTAAAAAATTACATTATTTTACCCGTTTTCTTTTTTATATATTAAAACGTTGGTTGCCGTGCCTAGTTCCCGGCACGTACACACCCTCAATTAGATAGGGGTTGAGCTGGGTGCGTCATGATTTTTGCCCACTTTTAATTATTCAAAAATGTCACTTTATTAAGTGACTGGGCCATGATTTAGTATGAAGCGTGACCCCGCGACATACTCATGCTTAAAAAACAGCTCCAATCTTCATAATTATGTTTAATTTTTTATATTCAGCATAAAGTATCTTTTTGACCTTGTTTTTTATTGTCAAAGTTTGTAATATTAATGTTTTTATACTGGTACTTAAAGCTGTTTTTCAAGTTATTATTTTTGGGTTGGACATGCTAATGAAGAGTTAAATTTAGTTAATAAATGACAGTATATATACACATAAATAAATAAACATTTAATAAATTTGATTATAAATAAAATCTCTAGTCATTAAGTTTTTTTTTAAACAAAGACACCCACAATCGTGTATGAATTAATATAGATTTATATGAAAAGCATGGAAGGCAAAATATAGTCAAACAACATTCCACCTAATAAGCCTGATAGTACGGTCCACGAACGGAAACAACAAATTTCTGCAGACAGCAATCGCCTCCGCTATGCCGGCTTAAAGAGACGAATGAGCCACATCAAGTTGACAGTGCACACTCTCCTCATATCTGGTTACTTCCAAGCCAATCCCGAAACGCGACAGTTACTTCATAAGTGTTTACTTGAAAGTGGTGGTACTACTTCAGGACGGCAATACAATACAATACAATTGTCACGCCTTTTTCCCACAAGGATAGGCAGAGACAACGGAACTTCACTTACCACGATCCTGACACAACACCCTCGCTTCCCTCACATCCACATTTCTCTTCATGCACGCCCGACGGTTATGGACACTAGGCAGCCCAGCCTCTCCGATTTGATCGGAAAACACCTCGGCACGGCAAATTGGACTAATAACCATCATTCCTCCGCTTTGTTAGATTATAAAAAAAAACAAAAACAGAATAATGATTACAACAACAATCTTTATAAGGTCATAAAAGCAGGTTCAAATTTCTCTAAGAGAGGTCGCGACTTACTAAAGTAACATTCCACTTTACAACCCAAGAGTTATTGTGGTTTCTAAACTTTGGCTTACAATGTACAGTTGAAAACAATTTCCAAATATTGTAAAGGAGAATCATTTTTCAATGCCTTCGGAGTAAAATATAAAGGCTCGTCTACATTATGCAAAAGTGATACATCGACTGATGATTATTTAGTATAGTAGCGCGAAAGCTGGAGTGCGATTCATTAGCATGAACAATTCCCAATAATTTTTCTTTATTGTAGCTCGGCAAACAACTGCTATTACAGAGAAACCTGTACGGTCGCCTCCACTATACTGACTTGAGGAGACGAGAATGTACCATCTAGATTGACAGTGCACGTTCCTCTCGCTATACCTGGCTACCTTCAGACTGGTCCCGAAACGCGATAATGTCACTTCACGGGTGTTCCATTCGAAAGTGGTGGTACTACCCCAGGACGGCAGACAGGACAAATAACCATCATCAGTCTGCCTACCACTCTATAACAGTGCCTATAGGCACTGAGCGACCAGAGTACATTACATTGGCACCGGTCAGAATTAGCGAGGTTCGAACACGGGTCTCATCGATCGTGAGTTCACGCGTCTTACCGATAGACCACGGCCGCTCTTGCCTCCACTATGCCGACTTGAGGAGTCTGTGTTTCCATCCATTGATAGGGCATACTCCCCTCAGTAGGCCTACTGCTAAGATGGTTCCAAAACGCAGGTATAGCTTATTAAGCCTTAAAAACAATTTCCATACGGTCTCGTAAGGCGTCACTGGCGGAATTGTTTAGTGGACAGAACATATTATATTATACGGAAGACGCTATGGTCAAATCTCACCATTCCTCAGACTATTGTTTGTATTGGTGTTGATTTTTTTTCTATCTAAGGAAAACGCCCATTCGCCTAAGAGAAATGGGCCCACAATTTTTTTCTCAATTAGAGATCATTTTTAGTTTATTTTGTAAGAAAATAAATCTACATTCCTTGTCAACAATCACTCTAATTTTTTTTACCCAAGTTATTGAGTTCCCCAAGCTCGTCTCTTGGATGTGGATGTGACTGCTGCCTGTAGAGATTTCTCTGTAGTAACAGTTATTTCCATTCATGGACCACACTCTAACATTACAACAGGCGGAGTGTTGTCACATGCCGAGCTACAAAAAAAAAATTAGCTTTTTTCTGATAATAATTGATGATATTAGTAAACGATGTGTTGATATAATTGAAATAAATTAATAAAAAAATAAGATATTACCTAGAATATTGTTTTGTTAACATACTATTAGATATCAAGTGGTACCAATATTTAAAATTAATAATAAAAAAACTACCCGACAAGTCTACTCTAATTAACATTTTCACTTACAACTTAAAACTTAAAACAAAAATGTAGATAAAGCCTTAATGTTGTGTAAATTTGAAAAGTGTTACGACATCATTCGACTGTCGCGTAGTAAGGCGTTTGTGGAAATTGTCGTCGTCTGACAAACGATGATACGGGGGCCGCACCGTGTAAATGGAATTGGAAAATATACCATCGGTAATTGGATCATATACTCTCTTGTTAGTATAACAATGTAATGTCTTGTTGAATTTTCTTTCGACGTTATCTTTAAAATATACTTTATTAGTTGAAATATTGGTAGAAATCTAGATGGCTACTTCTGTAGGAAAATAAATCTTCAATCCTTATCACCAATCAGTTTTAATTTTTTCACCCAGGTTATTGAGCAATTAGAGTTTTTCTGATGCAATATTTGATATTATTTCAAATGCTTTAATAATTGAGGATATCTGTTTTTCAAGTAATTAAAAATTATCTATTGATTTATAAACGATGTGTTAATATGATTTAAATAAATTAATGAAAGACTTTTATGTTTTGTTAACAAACTATTTACTAGATATCAAGTGGGCCTTAAACTGGGCCCAATACTTTATGAAGTTTTGACACCGACCAAGTTGTTTAGTATCTCCAAATCCACTCCACTTCCATTTTCGGTTTAACAGAAATTTCTGCGTTCCTTCTGAGGTACCCAAAGTTTCGTTTATAGCTATCAGATTTGACCAAACGTAAAACGAAACTATGCAAGATCTCGGTAGGTAACCAGGGGATTACAATAGACGCGAAATTAAACATGCGTTTTATACACATTTATGCGTAATTATTTGTTTAACATTTCCGTTCATATTATTATTATATAAGAGATTAAATTCCTGAGGACAGCGTCAACACTCCCTGAGGTGTGCCGGAACGTCGACGGCGTACTGGCCTTCATGTAGGATAGGATGGCTTGTATAAGTACGGTAGAACGCACCAGAGACCCCCATGGTGAGTCTGTGTGCGGAAACCAGCCCGGAAAATCAAGAATGAAGATATATAAGAGATAAAAAAATATAATACAATAAAAAAATTGTTATTTTATATATTATATTAAACTCATATTATTACTTTTACTTATTAAATATGTTCGATTTTCTTCAAAGACAAAGATTCCATTTTATACATTCCATATTTTGTATATATTACAATTATATTACATTATAGTTATGTGAAACAATTCCCGAATTAAGTAATATTCGTTGTTAGAGCCGGAGTTATCATTTAGTTTCATATAAATAACAAAACAAAATTCATTCATTTCATTTCATTTCATTTCAAGAATTGAAAAATCTACGAAAAAAAAAACATGAATTGCTATAAAAATTTTAGCTCGGTGCATTTAGCCACCACAGAGAAATGCTATGCCCTCCTCTCTGCCTACCTACTTCCAAACTGATTCCGAAACGCGACACGATCACTTCACGGGTGTTACACTACCCCAGGACGGCAGATTGAGCTAATAACCATTATCAGACCGATCCTCGAGATCTCTTAACATCAAGAAATATGCAAAAACATTATACAAAAATCGGGCGTAGTTATTTTAAATTTTTTCGCTGAAAATATTTTTCAGATAGCTCTCTGAAGCAATTCGTGAATAAATGGTTATTATAAACACGTATAGAGCTGCGGGAGAGAAAATGAGACGCGAATGTTATTGAAAAGTAAATTATATCCTATTTAACGTTATTTATAATATATAAATAAATAAATAAATATAAATAAATAAATATATAAATAACAATATTTAGAGCGGCCGTGGTCTGGCGGTAACATGCGTGAACTCACGATCGATGAGACCCGTGTTCGAACCTCGCTAATTCTGACCGGTAACAATGTAACTTTGTTATATGTACTTTGGTTGCTCAGTGCCTATAGGCACTGTTAAAGAGTGGTAGGCAGACTGTAGATGGTTAATTTGTCCTGTCTGCCGTCCTGGGGTAGTACCACCACTTTCGAATGTAGCACCCGTGAAGTGACATCGCGTTTCGGGATCAGTTTGAAAGTAGCCAGGTATTGCGAGAAAGTGTGCACTGTCAATCTAGATAGTGCATACCGGTCTCCTCATGCTGTTATAGTGGAGGCGACTGCTGCCCGCACAGGTTTTTCTGTAGTAGCAGTTGTTTCCATTCATGGACCACACTCTAGCTACAAAAGAAAATGTCACAAACTAAAACAATACATTTTAATAGGATACCCACATATTATGACCACATAAAAACTGTAACACAACTATTTAATTCATACTCAAGACTTAATTCTCTTAGAGTTCATGGTGTGGAAATACACAATTTTCCTAATATATCTACATACATAAAACGGTTGGTGTACAATTATTCCGCAAGCCAACAGAGTGGCGCTCTTGCGTGTCTAATGCAATGCATCTCATCTTCTCACGTCACCCTCTGTACAACGCTTGCAACAATCGTGTCACCATGAATTAACAAAAATTTAAGTAATCAGCATTTTTTCATTTGGACCCGACAAGGACTCTGCCTTGTGTTAAGTTAGAATGCGTCACACATAAATGTTTGCAGGCAACAGTCGCCCCCGCTATGCCTGCCAGTCTAACAGTTAACAGTGGATGTTATGACCTCTTGCTATAAATAAATAAATATTTGTACCGTCTGTAAATTAAATTCGCGGCTGCACTAACCAGCTTTGCTACGAAGGTTAAAAATATCAAAAAAAGTAATGAAAATAAAGATTAAACGAAGAAAAAAGTCCTAAAATATTGTTTATATCTGGTCACCATTAAAGTTACCAACATCATAGTTTCTTTAGACACAAAGAAACTTTACACCGCATTTATATCGACATTTTCTCGTTATAATTTTCTCTTTGAAAACTTACTATTTTTATAACAAATTTCAAAATAGTTTTATAAAATACACTTAGCGAAGAAATGAGGGTAAAATTGTGTTGAAATTGATACCATGAGCTTCAAGAGCCCCTATTCACTTTGACAAATATATTTCATCTGTTAAAATATCGCAGGCTCTACTACCGTGTTCTGTAAGTTGTATCAACGAAATCGTCTACAAGGTACACTAGATATTTTTCTACTATCGCTCGCTAACCAGCTGACCACAGTCAAACCAACCAAGACTAAAGCGAGCTCAAGTGCTCACCAATGAACAAAGGTCTAGTCGTAATAGTAAACCCACTGGCTTAAAAAAATCTTGACATTTTTTTAATTGTAGCTCGGCATGTGACAACACTCCACCTGATGTAAAGCTAGAGTGCGCTCCATGAATGTAAACAACTGCTACTACAGAGAAATCTCTACAGGCAGCAGTCACCTCCACTATGCCGGCTTGAAGAGACGAGCATGCACCATCCAGATTGACAGTGCTCTATCTGGTTCTCGTTCTATCTGGCTACTTTCAAACTATTCCCGAAACAAGGTCACTTCACGGGTGTTACATTCGAAAGTGGTGGTACTGCCCCAGGACGGCAGACTGGATCATCAGTTTGCCTACCACTCTTTAATAGTGCCTATAGGCACTGAGCGACCAAAGTACATATAAGAAAGTTACATTGGTACCGGTCTTTAGCGAGGTTCGAACACTGGACTCATCGATCGTGAGTTCACGCGTCTTACTACTAGACCACGGCCGCTCTTATTATTATTAGTCTAATGTCAACTACCTAGTTGTCAACTATCTAGTACAACTACTAAATATCAAAAACAAGCAATGTAATTGCAACGAATGACATACGACTGGTGTCGCGACGGCCTTGCGAGAGGGGCACTTGCCTTAACGATATTACACGTTCATTGCAGCTTCATAAAAATAAATCTTACATGAAATCTTAAAAAGGCTAGTCAGGTATAAGAGAGGAGTGTGCACTGTCAATCTAGATGGTACATGCTCGTCTCCTCGAGCAGTCGGCATAGTGGAGGTGACTGCAGCCCGTAGAGATTTCTCTGTGGTAGCAGTTGTTTCCATTCATGGACCGCACTCTATCTAGCTTTACATCAGGCGGAGTGTCGTCACATGTCGAGCTACAATAAAAAAAAAAAAAAAAAAAAAAAAAAAATAACTTGCAATAACGTTTTGGTATTAGTAGTGTTTACGCCAGTTTACGCCAGTTTATGACAGGCTGTGGTTGGGCGCCTTGTTGTCTTGTCTGTGGCACAGTGCAATCTGACAAGTGCAAGGACTTGCTGTCGTCGCCCGCGCTCGACGAGTTAACCGCAATTTTTTATAAATCTTCGTGTATTTCAATTAGTACTCCAAATGTGAACAAGTCTCTGGGTCCATCATCACCAAATTCAAAGGAACCCAGCATAGAATAGCTGCGCCAGCCGAGGTGAGTCCGAACATTGTTATTTTGTACTCGCGTCGCAGGCAAAGATCTCCAGTAACGAATTCGGGACAAGGCGACCCACCGCACCGTCATACGGGCCCGATTAAAAACAGGGAGAACCCGTGGCGGCCACAAGTAGTGTAGCAAGTGGTTAAAGGGATTGCTATCTGTCTTTTTACACCCTGTATATTGAATATAGTTAGATAATTGCACGCCAATAGTATGGGCGTTAAACGTCAATTCCTAAAAACAAACATTCGATCATTAGGAGACTCGTAATCAACGAAATTTAAGCTTATACATTCAATAAGCAGATAACACAGAATCGAATATGGAATTAACTGAAAATTGATTTCAGGCTCCATGAAAATTATGTTTCACACCGACCATAATTCATAGTCTGTATTTCCTATATTTAATATTTCTTACAATATTAATTTAAAATTTAGTTCAATCCAATTAACTTATACATTATGATAAAAACTTAATAGAAAAAAGATATCTAAAGTTAATAATTACATATACTTTCCATTCACAAGGTCATTTCAAGGAAAGTGGTGGTGGTACCACTCCTTAGAGCGGCCGTGGTCTAGCGGTAAGACGCGTGAACTCACGATCGATGAGACCCGTGTTCGAACCTCGCTAATTCTGACCGGTACCAATGTAACTTTGTTATATGTACTTTGGTCGCTCAGTGTCTATAGGCACTATTAAAGAGTGGTAGGCAGACTGATGATGGTTATTAGCCCAGTCTGCCGTCCTGGGGAAGTACCACCACTTTCGAATGTAACACCCGTGAAGTGACTTTGTCGCGTTTCGGGAATAGTTTGAAAGTAGCCAGGTATAGAGAGAGGAGTGTGCACTGTCAATAGATGGTACATGTTCGTCTCCTCGAGCCGGCATAGTGGAGGCGACTGCTGCCCGCACAGGTTTCTCTGTAGTAGCAGTTGTTTCCATTCATGGACCGCACTCTAGCTTTACATCAGGCGGAGTGTTGTCACATGCCGAGCTACAATAAAAAATAAAAAAAAAAGTGGTGGTGGTACCACTCCAAGACGGCAGGCTGGACTAATAGCCATCATCAGTCTGCCTACTACTCTTTAATTAATACCTATATCATGCCATAGACACGGAAAAAGCAAAGTGCTTATAACATTGGTCAACATTATACCGAGGTTCGAACACGGGTCTCATCGATCGTGAATTCACATTTTTCAGCGCTTGACTACGACCGCTCAAAAACTAAACCGCACTTCTCCTTAGTAGCAATTTTCCCTACTCATTACGGAGTACTTTTTAAGAAAGTTTTATAAACAGTTTTCTTAGAATTATTCTCTGCCTATACTATTTGTAATATAATCTTAGTGTATAATATGTACGTTATTTTAATGCTCAATACTCCTTTGTCATTGATATTATTGATTTCCCAAATGTATTAATTGATAAACGTTTTTGATAATTAAATATTTCTACATAATAAAACTAGTTAGTAGTAAGTAGTTATTTAAAAATAGACTTAAAATGGGCATAGGGAGGGGTGTATAAATGTACTATTTCTTATATATTAAGCTAATGCTTGCTTGGATCGCTAGACGACATATTATAACATTTCAGTAAATGAGGAATGTCCATAGGTACTATCAGCAAAACTAGCGCTGCGACATCTAAAGAAATGAACGTCCGAGATCTTCAAAGTATATGGAAAGGAGTGTGCACTGTCAACCTAGGTGGTGCGTACTCGTCACCTCGAGCCAGTATAGCGGAGGTTACTGCTGCTTGTAGAGATTTCTCTGTTGTAGTTGTTTCCTTTCATGGACCCTAGCTTTACGTCAAGTGGAGTGTTATCATATGCCGAGCTACAATAAAAAAGTAAAAAGTCAGTAGTCCTTTATGCCAATTAGGGTTGTTTGTAAACTGCTTTCTATGTGTCGATGTCCAAATTGGTAATATTAAGTAATAATTATTTATTTTCAACGCATTAATATCAAACGCAACCATTTTCCAATCACTGTTGCACCCCGAATTCCCGGTGTGCCTGTCTCCCGTCCCTGCCCCATTTCCGAGAACAGCAATACTCCCGATGGAAACCTAATTAAAATTCCACTTTACTGTTATATACTGGAAGACTGATTTTAATTTAATATTGCCATTAGTTATTGCCGATAGAAGCTACTATTAAAATACTAAGACCCACTTAGTGGGAGTGTAGTTTTGTTCACACACCACAGTTTGTTTACAGGCCCATTTTCTTCAATCTTTTCACTCTTTACCTGGCAATATTAAACAAAAAATATTAATCCGTTTCAGGATCAATTTGGAAGTAGCCAGGTATAGCGAGAGACTGTCAACCTGAATGGTGCACATTCGTCTTCTCAAGCCGGCATAGCGGAGGCTTTAGAAATTTCTCTGTGGTAGCAGTTGTTTCTATTAAGAGCTGGATATACGCTGTTCGTCCCGTACTGATTTATTGGGCGATAGAGGGATTGTGTATCGATTTATGTAAAAAAAATTAATAAAAATAATTTGAAAAGTTATTTGAAAAAAATAAACCGATGATTCCCGAGGTATTGTTTTGTCTAATATCATAACATTTGGGTTACAGGCAAGGGCGTCGCCAAGGGGGAGCAGGCTTCTAAAAAGTTGTTAAATGTAATTTATTTATTATTTAGTCAAGAGCTCGTGTTGCTTTACACGTTAGACTCTGTACCGTTGTTATTACAATCGCCGTAGATGTAAGGCTCGTACTACAAGTGAAAAGCTTCATGTACTTTACCCACAATTCATACTTTTCTCATCCTCCATATCAACTTGCCCCCCCCCCCCCCCCCCAGGCCATCTGCGGGCGACGCTCTTGGTTACAGGGTTACTTTGCATGAATATTAATGATATTTAATTCTATTTTTTATTTATTTTTAAATGAAGACGACATGTTTTGCATAGTGTAGATTAACATATATATTTTTTAAGATAATTTCGTTACGGGTTATGAAGAAAAAAGGTTTTAATCCGCTTCAGTTCCAGCGCAGTCCACATATACTCCAGCCTTAATGGACTGCACGTTAGCCTAACATCAGGCGGAGCGTTGTCATATAAGTCGAGCTACTATAAAAAAAAGGTTCCAATTGTTGTTCTGAACAACCTGAAAAAAGAATACTTAAGAATTCGTTACACAAGAAATGCTTAATTTCCTCCCGGAAGTTCACAAAGGAATATTATAAATTATGCTAAGTCACCTTCAGGAGAACGCGAAACACTTGTCAAAATAACTAATGGCGCTTCAAAATGAACAAAAAGTTTTATAAACAAATATGAACGTGATTAAATATATGAATTAAGACACACAATATTATAATGAAGAAATTATTTTTTTTGGGGGCTTGTGTTTACAATCCTGACGATGCCACTGAAGCTTAATCTAATATATTATATACAGACCTAATAATAACACAACATAAAACATAAAAAGAAAATATAACTAAACTAACTTAACTAAAAACTATTGAACAAAGACAAAAAAAGCGAAAACAAACTACCAATTTTTTCAATAAAAACAACTTTATACGACAATAAAGCGGCTGCATAGCTTCTTTCTTTTTCTTTCGTTGATCCACTGTCTATTAGCTGAAGAATTCCTTTAACATGTGAAAAATATTATCATTATTTAGTCTCTGTTAGATCGTGGTTAACTTTTATATTTTAAAGTTAACTTTTTCTTAAGGATGAGCAAACTGAAAAATGTATCTATATAAATATTATCGATATCGATAAATAATATCGATCTTATATCGCTGCAACTATAAGATAGTATAAGAACACAAATTTTAACATTTATGACGTTTTCATGATATGATATGATATGATGCAAAAAAGATATCCATATACGATATATCGAAAAAAAGTATCGGTATATCACTATATCGATATATTTTGCACATCCTTACTTTTTATAGAGTACCTACGTTGTATGTAGATATTTTAAATGTCGATATACACAATGATTAGCTAATAATAAAATATAATATCTATAAATGCGTATTTAACTACATAAAATTAAGAAAAATAAGAAAAGCGGTCGAATAACAAAACGCAATAACGAGCAATGTTAATATCATGATAAGGAAGATCTTCTTTATCCGGGTCATCCGGGGCAAGCTGGATTATGTAAATGTTGCCAGGGTGACCTTGCAAAGACTCTGATGAAAAGAAATTGTTTATATGGATACACTATACATAAACATATAATATTATATTATTATATTATAATACATAAGTATATTATTTTGAATAATAATATTATACGGTTGCAATTTTTGTTTAACTACACAGAGTGATTTGCGGCTACGTTCCAACCACAAATTAATAGTTTTTGGAAAAAAGTGAGAATTCATTGGTTAATTAATTAATTACTTGTGCTGCGAGTGGATGTCAAAAAAGTAAAATTGGCCAAACAAAAAAGTGATTCCATCCACGTCCAAAGTGGACCGCTGGGGGTCCACCTGGACCACTTTAGGAACTAAGGCTTAAGGTCGACTTACTGACCCTACTCGATTTTTTAAAAAATTTAAAATCAACATCATCTGATTATATTCAGAATAATTTGCTCTCTTTTAGCTCTACAGCTCAGACTTGACAGTTTGGTAGTTTAGTAGCTGGGTATAACGAGAAGTGAGTGCTCGGTCAATCCAGCATAGCGGAGGTGACCGACCCCTGTGAAGACTTGTCAGCAGTAGCAGTTGTTTCCGTTCATGTACCGTACTCCGGCTTAATATCAGGCGGAGTGTTGTCATATGCCGTACTAAGTGCTAAATTTTGATTTTAAAACTTAACGAGGGCATTGAAATTTTGAATAAATCACTCGATATAATTTTTGTCGGTATTAGGATGAGCGATTCATATTTTTGGAAACCCCCATCAATAATCTTATAAGCTTTGCAAATTAGCTAAAGTACAGAGCTTCCAAGAGGGAGCACTTAGGGTGATCGATCATCGAACCAATTCTATAGAAGTGTTGTGAGATACTTTTTGGCTTAGGTGTACCCGTGTACACCACTGCATCGAATAAATAATTTATTAATATACGATGACGTAGCGATTTCAAATTTTATTGTTTATTTTTATACTAGCTGTTATCCGCAACTCCGTGTGCGTAAATAATTTGTTGAAAAAAAAAAAAAAAAATTAACGTAATTCAAATTTGAAGTGAAATGAAATTTAAAAAAAAAATTAAATATAAACTACCTCTATGTCCAACGCCAAGATCCGTTCATCAGTGTGAGTTGGGGGACAAACAAACATACTTTCACTTTTATAGTATTAGTTAGATTTTGTGCAAATAACTAAACTTAAAATAAAACATGAGTAGGTTATAAAAATATAATTAGGCTTTTATAAACCTAAAAATAAATACACAAGCTTTTCTTTATCTAATTTATTATTAAATTCTTTGCTTATATAATTAATAAACAAAAATAGTATCCTTAACCAACCAACTTATTTAGTTGCTCTCTTCTTTACCTTGACCTTAATAGAAACTTTCAACAGTTAACCACAAACTATTTGATACGAGGGCCTCCAGAACATGCTCTGCCTATGGGTCGCCGAAGTCTAAATCCGGTGCTGCCGACAAGTACAACATCACTGCTTAACATCAGGCAGGGTGTGGTCAAACGCTTGCCTATCAAGAATTAAAAAAAAACAAAAGTAGAAACAATGTAATAGTAATATAATACTTTGTTTAACAAAATAAATCTTAGCCACGTTCATAAAAGATCGCGTGCACTTTCTATTACAATTTAAGCATTGTTATAGCTCAGAAGTCGTAAACTAGCCTTGATACGAGGTATCTTACTGTTTAAACTTGAGGGATTTATCCCAAAGTAGTGCCCTTGTGAACGAAATAATATTTTTTGCAGCAGTGACACAATCCGCCTGATGTAAAACTAGAGTGCACCCATAAACCAAAAAAACTACTAAAGATGAATTTCTAGAGGCCACAGTCGCCTCCGCTATACCAGCTTGAGAAGACAAATTTGCACCTTCCAGATTGACAGATCACAATTAACGGACTATTTATAAAATAAAATATTTTAGAATTTATTTAGATATCGAACTAGAATTTGTTTCGTATCAGAAAATGGTCACAAAAGCAATTATTGGGACAAATAGATACTGATTAAATAAGTTTAAACCTTTGATAGTGGCCCCTCGCAATGTTAGTAAATCATGTGTTACTTTAAAATGCCATTTACCACACGAACAATTTTCTATAATTTTGTTCATAAAATTATATTTTACAGAATTTTTTATAAATATTATATATGGACAGCATTCCTTGCATACCGCATACGTGCTCTTCTGTGGAGACTACGTACGATGCAATGATGATTGTTACTTACAGACATTTCCTTATGGTAGCATAACATAAGACGGAATGGGATCAATAATGATTATTAATCCAGTCTGCCGTCCTGAGGTAGTATATCGAGAAAAGTGTGCACTGTCAATCTACACGGTGCATACTCGTCTCCTGAGGCCGACACAGTGGAGGCGACTGCTGTCTGTATCGATTTCTCTGTAGTAGCAGTTGTTTACATTCATGGACCGCACTCTAGCTTTACATCAGTCGGAGTGTTGTCGCATGCCGAGCTACTATTAAAAAACACGTGTTACCATACTAATACTACTCGTAACTGTATTTTTTTATTGTTAGCATTTTTAGGAATTTCTGCATTGCTAAGACAAGCGTACCTACTCGGCCGTCAATCTGCGAGCACTACGAGGCCGTCCCTGCACAAGTACTCGTATATCAATCCTTATATTCAGATTGCCTGTTTTTAATATTTAGATGGATATTTTATGTTTTATTTTTACAAATAATGATACCATAATGATATATTGTTTTTTTTAAATTTACTCCATTTATTTTATTTATACTTTATAAATATAAAAATCTTGTGCCTCTCAAAGCCCACATGGGTTTTATTAATTTAAAAAATTTAACAAATTTCAACAGAGAGAACACTATAAATTTAACAAAACAACAGAGAAATATACTAGTTTATGCTAGATCAATAAATTTTAAAATATGATATTTTTTATTATAGTTTTAATACTTGAACCCCATGGGTAAAGTGTATACACTTCTGATTTGCTGTATAGTACCCAAGTGTTGTTAACGAATGGGTTCGACCTACGCTATCCTGTATTTAGTTCAATTGTGATTCTACGACCTCATAACATAGTGTGCGTGTGTGTATACATATAAGCGAATAATTGCCTTAAGACTTCAGGTTTTGTCTCGCTTTAACTCTATGGGTGATAGCATTTGTAAGAGACAAAAACAAACATTAAAATAATAAAGAATACAATTTTGAAATAAGAAGGTAACAAAAATGGTGGTGACCGAACGAATCGTGACTGAACGAAACGGTTCGGCGCGTCCTTTTTGTGTCGGACAATTGACAAGTGGAATGCTCTGCCCTCCCATGTGTTCTCCCAGTCCTTTCGCCTCGGATCCTACAAGCGGAGTGTGAAAAAGCACCTTCTCAGGCCGGCATAGTAGTGGCGACTGGAACCACCGTGTTAGCGATTCTCCAGTCATCAGTGCAGGACCTCCGCTGCCTTACCATCAGGCCAGTCGAGGTCACATGTCGTGTCAAAATAAAAAAATAAAATAAAAATTAATTAATAAAATTATTACAAGTTTATTAACAGTTAAATAAGAGAATTTCAAATTGAATCATACCATATGAGAAAGACTGTTTTTTTTTTGTTTTTTATTGCAGCTCGTCATGTGACAACACTCCACCTGATGTAAAGCTAGAGTGCGGTCCATGAATGGAAACAACTGCTACTACAGAGAAATCTCTACGGGCTGCAGTCTACTACCATCTAGATTGACAGTGCACACTCCTCTCTTATACCTGGCTACTTTCAAACTATTCCTGAAACGCGACAAGGTCGCTTCACGGGTGTTACATTCGAAAGTGGTGGTACTGCCCCAGGACGACAGACTGGACAAATAACCATAATCAGTCTGCCTACCACTCTTTAATAGTGCCTATAGGCACTGAGCGACCAAAGTACATGTAACAAAGTTACATTGGTACCGGTCTTTTAGCGAGGTTCGAACACGGGTCTCAGCGATCGTGAGTTCACGCGTCTTACCGCTAGACCACGGCCGCTCTAAATTGTAGCTCGGCTTAAGACAACACTCTGCCTGATGTAAAGCTAGAGTGTGGCCCATGAATAGAAACAACTGCTACTACAGAGAGATCTCTGCAGGCAGCAGTCACTATGCCGGCTTGAGGAGACGAGCATGTACCATCTAGATTGACAGTGCACACTAACGGTCGTAATATTAGTGTCGAACGGGTAAACTCCGACAACGCAGTTGGCAGGCATGTTAATTGGCAATTTGTATTGTAAAGCAACTATTTAACATATGCGAGAAAGTCCATTGAAGTGATTAGCATTTAGGAGGATATGGAAAACATGTTGTTTACTAGATATAGAGGCTTTGATGGTAGATCGAACACTACTGAACCGACTTGATTGTATTGCAAACTAGCAATAGACTCGCAACAAAATTATACCGTCTATTCATGTTTCGATATCAATTTAGAAGTAATAATGTCAATAGATAGTGCACATTCGTGTCTTTAGGCTGGCATAGTGGAGGTTACTGCTGCCAAATATTTCTCTGACACTGCTCTGGACCGCACTCTAGCTTAGCATTAGATTAGGCAAACTGTGGTCTGATGTGACCATGTATGTCAGTTGTCTAAGTAGCTACTTAGCCTCTATTAAGAACTATTATGGTTATTATTGACCAGGTCTGCCGTGTTGGGACAGTACCACCAGGATACATCCGTGAAGTAAACTAGTCGCGTCACGGCCTCAAATTTTAAGTTGCCTGGTATACCGAGAGGAGTATGCACTGTTAACTTGAACAGTACCCATTCGTTTCTTAAATCCGGCATAGCGGAGGTGAATGCTGCTGGAGAAATAGCAGATAGATCTTTAGTAGTTGATTTCGTAGTCATGCTACGAGCGCTACGAATGCTACGATTACTACGACCGCAACGAGCATGTTTACTCATTATATAATTAGCAAATTTCCTAAATAAACACATATGTAATTGTATGTACACGTATATAGATCATTTGTACTGTAACAAAGGTTCGTAGTTATTTACGTCCAAAATAACTCAAAGGAAATAAGTAATCCCAACATCAAAGGGAATCCCCCGTTTACCGCCCTAAATTATTCTGATTCCGTTCATGTTACAAGTATCTATTCATTATAATGAAATGGAAAATTGTTAATAAATTATTATTTTTTTGGTTTTATTAGCTTTCTTAATATTTTCAGAAGATTAATTTTTCCCTATTAAAATAATATAGTATTATTTATATAATAACTTATACCCTGTCATACTGGACGGTGCCCATTTGTCTCTTCAAGCCGGCATAGTGAACGCGTCTGCTGCATACAGTCAATTCTCTGTGGAACCAGTTGTCTCCGATAAAGGACTACGTTTAACATCGGGCGGACTGGACTCGTATTATCAAGCCAGAGAGTAAACCGGTTACTGACATTTCTGAAAGCGATTCCCCTTCCGGTCACACTGGATGGGACTGCTTACAGTATGATAATTAGTTGTAATTGTGGCATTGTAGATTTTTTTTTTAATTTTGACATTTATAAATTATCATTATTTTAGGATAAATATAATTATTCTCAGTCTGTAGCCGGTTATGAATATGTTCGCAGGCTTAGACCAACAGTATTGGTCGGGTAGTGATGTGCATTTGTTTATGGTAATTTACGGACAATTTCCCTTAAATTATTTTTTATGGTCTTATACTATGCTATAAAAAATATACTGAGTATTTTAGCTTAAACTAAGGATACAAATATACTCGTACTTAGCGTAGTCTAGTGAACTTTAGTTGGCGAAGACAGGGTCTTGTCACAAATTATTATAGTAATATTTTTCTACTTCCCTTAGCCTCACGTATCACATTTACTAGATAACGTTTGTAGGTTTATTCTGGATAAGGAAACGATTTTGTTTCGATTTAAATTACATAAGAATCTAATAGAATACACAACTCATAACACAGAAAACAAATACTCGTACATATAATAAATATTTTTAATAATAATATTGTTGCCGTAATAAAGTTCTATTAGGCGTTATAGTAACAGTTAGTCGAAACAAATTATTAAGTAAATAAATAGAAACTTTATTTGGAATATAATTTACAATTACATAAGTTCGGTTGTGCCCTGGAGCCTGTACACTATCCACTGAACGTATAACAAGCATCATTACCTTCCTTATTTGATACGTTTTTTCCTAATTATTTACCGTTAATGTGATTGTGAGTGTATACTTTTCAGTAGGTTTTTAGTGCCTAAAATCCATCAAAAAAGTATACGATCACTTGTAAAAGTTGATTTTTTTAATGGTTTAATATATAATTAAAAATTGAATTATATGAATTTGTGTTTTATTTAAAAATACAAAAAATTGTTTAAATATTGCTATTCGTTATGTTTTTTTTATACAGAATCAAGAAGTAGTTGTTATTGTTGATAATTATTAATAATTTATATCTCAACATTTCCAAGTGATCGCAGACTTTTTTCATGTGGGTTTTTGATATACGTATACGTATTGTTTTTGTTCTAAGATTTCCTCAACATCCGAGTAATTAAGGTTCATATATTTTTTTATATCCCAAAAAATAATAAATAAAATAGTTGAACAAGAATAAGTTATCTATTTTTCTAACGGAAACTCTATGCTCATAATATAGTTGTCAGAAGTCAAGAATTATTCTAACACTTTTGCATTATAAGTCTAGCTAAAACACTTTACATTACTTATGTATACATCAGGGATAGACAAAAGTATTTTTATTACAGATTAAATTATAAAAAACGGCCGTGGTCCAGCAGTAGGACGCTCAAACTCACGATCAATGAGACCCGTGTTCAAACTGCTAATTTCTGACCGGTACTTTCGTCGCCCAGTACCAGCGTTACCAGATTTTTATTATTTCTTCGAAAGCGGGACATAGTAAAACACATATATAATCAGAACTGTTCAAATATGTATCTTTTATTTGAGTTTTAAATTACGTTTACGTGACAATAGATAGCAAAAATAGCCATAGAAAGTGTACTTTAATAAAAATATGATATTTTAAATCAGATTTACCCTATCGTTAGGGAGTTGAGTCTTCTTATGGACGGTTTCTGAATTCTTCGGTTTGGGTAACAAACTGTTATAACCATACAAATTTGACAGATCGTAAACGATAGTTATATCAAAATGTATGGGGAATGTGTCCATTAGAAAAATATGGTGTTTCAAATAATAGTCTGAAGAGTGAGTTACAAATTGTAATTCTTTTTACAGAGTTTACAGTAAGCTTTATACTCATCCGACGTCACAATACACACACAAGTCCGAGAAGCGGGACTGAGCCTGCCCCGCGCGGGACATTTAATTTTGATTTAAAAATCGGGACGTCTAGCAACGCTGCTCAGTACATATAGTATAATCATTAATTAAAGAGTGGTAGGCAAACTGATGATGGTTATTAGTCCAGTCTATTGGCCCGAGTGACCTAATAACGTTACGGGCTCGGTTTCAAAGTAGACAAGTATAACGAGAGGAGTATGCAGTAGTGTACACTGTCAATTTGATTGGTTCACATTCCTCTTCTCAAGCCGGCATAGTGGAGGCGACTGCTGCCTGTAGAAAATTATCTACGATAGCAATTGTTTTCGTTCATAGACCGCACTCTAGCTTAACAACAGGCGGAGTATAAAAAATATAACTGAATAAATATTAATTTATAAACATGAAAGTAGAAGTCTGTTCTTTATTTTTATTAAGTAATACATTTTGACTTTGAAATATTCTTTAATATAAGATTTATTATTCATTTTTAATTACTTCACGACCCCGGTTTGTCTAATTTCATTTTGTTCAAGTCTCTATCTAAATTTATTGGTGTGGATTAATAACTTAACTTTTTTACAACAATCATATTATATTTTTAAACAAAATTTTGTATTCTAACATTATAATGAAACTAATTTACCATTTAAAATGCCAAAAACTAATATTGAGTTACTTATGTACTTACTTAAATTTGTTATGTTTTTTTTTCTTTGCACGATAAAGAATATTTAAATTAATTAGTTTTTCATTTTTAATTTTTTTATTCTATTAAACGTACTATGTGTGTTGGTACCTTTGTGGTTGAAACGTGGGTTGCAATGATATTAATATATAATTTTCTTCATTTTGGTGCCCTATATTGTGGTTTGGTTATGTTTGTTAAATTAGTTACAATTTATTCAGTTTTTGTTATTATAAACACAGGCTATAATTGACATCCTTCATTCAAACATCTTTTTTTGCAGACCTGTGTAATAAATAAAATAAAAATAAATAAACACTTTATTGCACATATACTAAGTGGTACATAGGCGAGCTTAATGCCTTTGGCATTGTCTACCAGCTGACCTTTGTCAGTGTGAGCGGAGATCTACAGTGCAATGAACAAAAAAGGAAAATCAAAAATAAATAAATAGAAAACAATATATTATAACACATACATTACATAAAATATATAAGGAATATACAAATCAATAAATAAAATAAACAATATAGAGTAGGAAAAAAGAAAGAAGAGTTAAGGGTTGTTCTGATTTGAAATAATGTAATACATACCTATTGTTTGGGCAAACATAAAGATTATCATTTTATCAGTCGTTTATAGATTTACAAATAGAATTACAATTGTCTTGTGTTTTGAGACGTAACGGGCGACTGGCGAATGGCAACTGACTGCGGCGCGTCATAGAACTGCGGCTGGAATATGCTCGGTGACGGCGTAGGAGGTGCCTATTGGACAGCGCTAGCGCATTCTGCGTTAGCGGGAAATTCAAACACCTATCTACATTTCTTAAATAAGCAATATATGTATATTACTTTGGGAGAATTGCGGTTTTTTTGCGCCACAGTGTATTTTGTATTTTATAAATGTAAAAAATATTTTTTGAAGAGAAACCGGAACCGGATGTTAACGCGTTCGGTTGTCTCTAAGTTTTTTATTTTATTTAAGTGCTATTTGAGGGGACACCAACCACTTAAGAAAACGTTATGGTTGATTGACCAAATACTCGGATAACTTGAAAACTCCATTACCGACTCCACAACTCCTATTTTCAGTTGAATTGTTATTGCCTCGTTGTACAATGTTTTTTTTATAACATATAATTATATTATTATTCCTTTTATATTGTAGCTCGGCATGTGACAACACTCCACCTGATGTAAAGCTAGAGTGCGGTCCATGAATGGAAATAACTGCTACTACAGCTGCTCTACGAGCAGCAGTCGCCTCCACTATGCCGGCTTGAGGAGACGAGCATGTACCATCTAAATTGACAGTTGTACACTGTCAATACTCCTCTCTTATACCTGGCTACTTTCAAACTATTCCCGAAACGCGACAAGGTCACTTCACGGGTGTTACATTCGAAAGTGGTGACACTACCCCAGGACGACAGACTAGGCTAATAACCATCATCAGTATGCCTACCACTATACACTATAGGCATTGAGCGACCAAAGTACATGTAACAGAGTTACATTGGTACCGGTCAGAATTAGCGAGGTTCGAACACGGGTCTCATCAATCGTGAGTTCACGCGTCTCACCGCTCGGCCACGGCTGCTCGTTTAACAATGCTAGAGGAAAAAAAAATTATCTATTTATATAGATACGTAAATTGTACGCGTCTATGACGATACGCTCCTTTCAAGTGTTTGAAGCATCCTAGTCTCGTTTCGGGATCATCTTGGAAGTAGCCAAGTTTAACGAATGTATACGGTCAACTTGAATGGTGCATATTCGAGTCCTCAAGCCGGCATAGCGGAGGCGACAGCTGCATGCAGGAGGAACGATAATAAAGTTAGTGGCCCATGTTTAAATATTTATCTTGTAGTGACACAAAATCAATAAACCAAAATTAAGTTAGTTAATCAAGTGAGGAAAAGCATTACGTGTGCCTTCGCGTTTACAAATCCTGTTATCTTCAATATACAGGGTCCAGACCTATTATGGTAGACGCCCGTGAAATTACGGTAAATGCGTTGTTGTTAATATTAAGTTTCTCTAATGCACATAAGCTGGTTTAAGTCTGAACATAAACAATATTTGTTACTGTTATTACAATGGCGTATTAAGCAATAACGCTCCCAATGTGAGGCGAAAGAAGATCTGCCCACAGCCACAATTAAGATTTCTGTCAGTTGGTCGACTTGACGTAAGCCGAGTGGCGCGTAGAATTAATAAACTCATAATGGGCAAATGTGTGGTGAAAACGTGCAAATCTCGATCCCAAATGGACAACAAAAAAGCGGGATAACGTTTCACACGTAAGTATATCCTTTCAACATCTATATTGTCCTTAAACAACCAAAAAAACAAATAAAATTAGGAATATTTTTTACATTTAGTGTTGCTAGTAAAACATCGTTTCCCATAACCCGTATTATAATATAAAAGAAGGAAATATTTTATTTTTAAGAAAGAATAATTTCAACTTATATTAAAAACAATTAAAACATTAAACTTTATTTTATTTAGCCAAAAATTCATGCCTCTAGATATATTATAGTCGACACTGAATAAAAATATCTAAATAAAAAAAAATGTGGGGAAAATTTTTAACTATAACGGCAACACCAAGATTGACATTGTCAAATGGTTTGAAACGGCCTACGCCTTTTTCATGTCAAATGTATGAGGTTTGCTCCTCTAGTATATATCTCAATGTTTAAAACCAATTCTTTTTTCATCGACTTACATGTATAATATTAGTTAAGCCGGCATAGCGGAAATGATCGAGATGGAAATGAAACCCGTATTGTGTGCGCGTTGATTTTTTTTTTGTTCAATTTTCATCATAATTTTATTTCGTTTCTTTTTTAATTTAAAAATGACATCAGCAACCAGAATTAACCAAACAAAATTAAAGTTCAATGATATATAAACTAAATTTTAATAAAACTGACTCAAAGCTATCTTATCGAAGCACCCTTTAGACCTTAACTCTCTCTCTCTCTCATTCTTTCTCTCTCTATCTCTCCCACTCTTTTTTCCCTCTCTCTCTCTACATGCCACTTACGCTTCGACCACATCCATTACTCTCCTCGTGCATGCACATAGGTTGAGATTAATCTACACCTGATCTTTCTGAGCAGTTGACCAATCTGGTTGAGAATGGTCTTCTTAAAGCACCCCCTCCCGAGACTGCCATCCACTTTGGAGCAATAAATCTCTTTAGTTAATCTTCTCTCATCCATCCTAAGCGAAGTTTAACAATAATAATATTCCCTATTGTACTATTATAATTTAGTTTAATAATTAATAACATCATATCTTATTAAAACTAATACGAGTAGATTAGAGCCACAGATTAACAAACGCGGGTTTTGCGCATGTAGAGCGATAGAGAGGGGAGAGGGAAAAAATTGTGTGGGTGTTACGTTTAAACTGGTGTGCCTCTCAAATCAAATCCATGTGGACTTTGAGGGTCGTTTGCACCAGAAGGCCGGTTAAAGTAACTTTAACTATTACTTTAACCGTTACGTTTACATTATGGTTTACATTTACTCCACACGAGTTGCACCATCGCATTGTCGCGCCTGTCATTTTTGGCGGTTACTTTAACCTTAACCGTAACCAGCGAATCTTGGCTTGGTTAAAGTTAAAGTAATCGTCAAACCAATGTTGCTAACGTCAAATGTATGAAAAGAAGCCAAATATGTTTTATTATTATTTTTCGAGATCAGCCACTCTTTTAACGATAACAATATGAATTTACACGATATTGCAACGCGTGTGGAGTAAATGCAAATGTTTAAGGTCGTCGTCGCCGTAAAAGTAATAATTAAAGTTACTTTAACCGGCCTTCTGGTGCAAACCACCCTTAAAAGTGATAGTTAAAGTTGCTTTAACCGGCTTTCTGGTGCAAACACCCTGAGAGGTACACGATTTTTTTGTAATATAAATATTTATATAATAAATTAATAAAGAATTTAAAAAAAAAGGAATACTAAAGAAAAGTATTAGACAATTTTGGTTTGTTCGCAAAATCTACCATGAAGGTATACAAATATTTAATTTTAAATTATAATTGTTATATAATATAAAAATGTCATAATGAAAATAATAATAACATGATAACACAATACATTCATGCAGTAATCACAAACATCAAAATGAAAATTTTAATTTAAGGAAATATTTACGGAAAAATATTCCTGAACGTTATAATATAGTTTTTGCAATAAAAGTCAACGTACATTAATTTTAAATAGTTGAATTGAGTATTCCTTAATATAATCTGGTAAATGGTTATATATTTTATAAGACATATGATGTACATTTCCCTTGCACAATACATAACGTGTGAATGGTAGATACAGTTTATTACTTCGCCTTCCTCTAGAATTGAGCACATCACGAAATTTGGGAAACAAATGTATGTTAAAATGTACAAAATCACATATTTCAAGAAGTATATATGCACAAAAATGGGAGAATTTTTAATATTTTGAATGTATATGTGTTTACTTATATATACTTTTAGGGTATCGTGACCAATAACCCTTATATCGTCGGGGTTTGCATCCGTTGCTTAGTGTAGGCGTACCTTCCCTTTTGCGACTGTCAGGATCATTAGTGTCTCAAAAAGGGCGTTCTTTCCTTCCAATTAAGGTGCTATGCCACTCCAATACTAGTACAATATGGTCAAAACCATTTGGAACTGCAATAGAGTGATCCGAGTTATAACTATAGCCGTAACACGCTGAGAGGGAAGAGAGAAGTTTACGATCACGTTTTCCGCGGTCCATATCGCAAACTTCGCTTTAAAAACAAGTACGATATTTTATTGTCTTGCATAAAATATGAATGAATCAATTTGCCCCGCTTCTCCCAATTTGGTGTGAAATTATTAATCAGAGAACGTGTCATATTTTATGTATTGTATTGAATACTCTAAAATAGTATCATGTAAATAAAAAGCTTATTTATACATAAAAAATAAATATGTTTCACTGTAGTAGCAGTGGTTTTCGTTCATGGCCCGCACTCTAGCTTGTTGTTAGTACAAAGAAAGTATGAATGATGTAATGAAGGAAAATTTGTAAAGATAAATAGAAATAGAAAATATCTACTTGTTTCCATTTGTTGGTCGCTTCATTTGACAACTTAACTAAGAAATTGGTAAAAATTTTCTCTTTTGCGAATTTCTTATACTAAATTTTGTGAACATTCGGATTAAATTTATTCGCCCGTGTAACTTGTATTGTACAAAGAATTCCTACATAGAAACAGAAAGCATAACTTTATGTACAAAAGTTAGAAAACAATTTTGAACTTTATTTGATTGGTATTAAGGTTGATTTTGTAGTTGACTTTTATTTGTGGTGTTTAGTTTAGGGCTGACATAGATTAAGTTACTAATCATAAAGACGGCCTTTGTGGCGTACTTAGAGCTTGGGGGTAAATGGAGATCGCTATCTCTACATCTTGCTATCGCCTCGACCACATTTGTTACTTCTTTCATAACGTATACACGTCGGATTGAGGATGATCTTTTGATGACCCCGTCTAAAGCGAGACTGCTTCCAAAACAGTTGAACAGCGATGGTCCAGTGGGATCACAGCTGACCCTGAATCTTTAACAAGCGCTCCTAGCGAATGGACATCCACTAATTATGTAACAATAAACTATCGGTAATTTTAAACTAATTTTTGGCATATTAAAATGCTAATTTATTATTATTTTTTTAATTTTACTAATGGTAGCCTTAACTATACATTTGTTACAGAAAGTCTGTTTAGGTTTTAGTTGAATTAGTGTTAGCGTTGACATTTTATAGACGTTGCGAGAGAAAAGTCAAGGAAATAACAACAAGTACCCTACTCTATTGTTTATTATTTCTTTATATACTTGATAGAGCGGAACGGGAACGTTTAACGCATAAATAATACTAATTACAATAATATTTGTTTTAATTTCATTTAAGTATAGCAAATACCGTAACCGTATCAACGCAGAATAAAGATGTTAATCTATCAAATTATACGCGTCTACGCTTTGACAGATAACGGACCAAAATAAAATTTGTATGTAGAGTTTGAAGTCTGAATGTTGAAAAGTTATAAAATCGTCGAATTTTAATAAAATATAAATTCTAATAAAGCATAAAACATTTTATTTAAAAAATATCAAACAAAACTACGCGAAAAACATCGAAAAATAGTATTTTTATGTGAGAGCAAAATATGTTTGATGTTGTTTTGTATCTAATAAATCTATCGTCGGTCGTGACTCGTGACAAACTCGC
Organism: Tinea pellionella; assembly: GCA_948150575.1. Taxonomy (NCBI): domain Eukaryota; kingdom Metazoa; phylum Arthropoda; class Insecta; order Lepidoptera; family Tineidae; genus Tinea; species Tinea pellionella. The sequence continues at coordinate 1,162,991 of OX411253.1, forward strand.
TGATATTTTGCAGCGGAGTTTGTGAAAAGTTGTGAAATATCACAGACGGACTCCTGCGAGATCTTGTTATGAGACTTGAGTTCCAACTATTTAACTCTGTTCTCTATCTTTCAATTTATAAATTTGTTATTATGTACAGAACTATGTATTGTACGATTTATTTGTAGATTTCGTTTTTTGTAGAGCTGGGTCGGTTTTGTGACAAAAAAATTATTTACGAGTAATTTTAAAAACGCCATCGAAAAGAATTCGTCTCCTGAATTCGCGCTACTTTTTGAAATATAGCAATTTAATATTATTATAATAAATAATAAATATATAATATATAATAAAAAATATAATAAATAAATAAATAAAAATAATTTTAAAAAAATTGAAATAGGAAAATAAAATGAAAAATAAATATCTGCTGTTCATTTTGGTGGTGGGTTGTTTTAAGTAAACAGGTAATTTTAAGCATGTTGGTACACATTGTTTTGGAAGGGTACTGCTATGAATCGTAATTGTAATATATTGTAATAGTCTAAGTTTAAATGTTTTTCTTTTTTGTGTACAAATAAAATAAATAAATATTATTTTAATTGTGACTAACTTCCGTCTCGTCATAGACGTGCATAATAACAAGTGCTGAAACTAAGTCAATGCAGATAATATTATTTTATGACGTCACACGAGTCAGATTTTAAGATACTAACGTGAATATCAAAATGAATAGTCATCATCATTTTGAATCATAAACGTGGATATTTACGGAATATACGAATAGACCATTATGTACAATTAGTCCTCACATAGATAGCCATACATCACTTTACAAATCCTCGTATTTTCGAATTTCCTATGCACATTATTAATATTTGATATTTAAGTCAAAATCTACTCAACATTTACGATCTGTATTTCAGATGTTCAGCAAGAATATCAAATACAACAATAATCATAAATATTAGCGGATAATAGCAAAACACAAAGAGCAGTACCACCACTTTCAAGTGTAACATTCTTGAAGTGACCTAATCACGTTTCGGGATCAGTTAGAAAGTAGCCTGGTATAACGAGAGGAGTGTGCACTATCAATAGTGGAGTTTCCGTTCATGGACCGCACTCAAACTTTACATCCGGCGGGGTGTAAAAATTTCAATAAAACATGTAAACGCAATTCAAATTCGCAATACAGTGATCGAACGTTGCTATATTGTGGTAAATGTCTCAATTATTTATGTAAGGCTTTTACGGTGCTTTTGTGCTACTAAATGATTTGTAAATATATCTAATGGTTGATATTTATTTCTGTGTGACACTAAAAGCTTTTATTCATTCGTCGTTGTATGGCAATTTGTTCTGGACTGAGTAGATAATATGGGATCTCAAATGGAGTGTTTCACTTGTTAAGGTCAGTCCACATACGCGTATTCCGTAAAAGAGTTCACACCTAACACTTTGTTTATTTATTTATTCAGAGAAATCACAGCTTGAATTATAAAAATAACAAAAAATTTAACAAATAGAAAAGCCAAATAGATTTCAGATATTTTAAAAAAGTAACAATACAAAATATACAAAGAAAGTGTGTGTGTGTGGGCGCGCTTTACTTAACATTTTAAAGTTTTTTTTAAGTTATGCCCTCGTAAAGATTTATCCCACCAGTAATAATAAGAAGGCTTGTTACATTAAACATTTAAGAAAAGGATTAGATAATAATTAAAATAAAAAATATATAATACATTTTATAATATTGTTCCAAATAATAGAGCAAATAGTTCCAAGATACAGTTTCCCTGTATCTCCTGTGGTTTAACATTGCCCCATACTGTCACACAAAAAAACATTTCTACTGGCAGCAGTCACCTCCGCTACACAGACTTGAGGAGACGAATATGCGCCATCTACTTTCAAACTGTTCCAGAAACGCGACAAAGTCACTTCACGGGTATTACATTCGAAAGTAGTGGTACTATCCCAGGACGGCAGACTGGACTGGTTTTTAACCATCACCTTTCTTCACAATTTAGAGTCATTTAAAAAATATTCATGGTATTTTTGTTTCCGATAATTAGAAATTTCAATTATTATTTTTTGAAATGTATTTATAGAGATTTGCATAGAGATATACGAGTATACTAGAGGTGCAAACTTCATACATCTGACATGGAAAAAGTGTAGGCCGCTTCAAACGATTTGACAATGTTGCCATCAAGTCAAATACTAACTGACAGAGAACCTAAAAGAGACCGCGGTCATCTTCTCTCTCGCATCACATTGGGAGCGTTATTGCACATCTAGTTGTATATATCAATGGAGATTTGTGTAAAGTCTAATACTCGTAAGTGATTGAAGGATGCAATTAATCAAATAAGTGCCTATAAAGTTAATACTAGTCTAACAATAAAACTGGGAGCTTAAGATGAAAACATGAGACAATACAGGGTGTAAGAGGACCTTTAACCATGTTTAACCATTCCACTACCAATACTGAAACGTTATTCCAAGGTTTTTTTTTATTAAAAAGTCATAACAACATCGCTAAGGCATGTGTCCTAAGCCTCCTATCAGCTGTGAGTTAATCGACCTCGTGTGCTACCAATCCGTCGCAATACCATCCGTACATCAATCGTTGTATTCACATTGCTCGTTTTTGATTTTTTTTTGTAGCTCGGCATGTAACAACACTCCGCCTGATGTAAAGCTAGAGTGCGGTCCATGAATGGATACAACTGCTACTACAGAGAAATCTCTACAGGCAGCAGTCGCCTCCACTATACCGGCTTGTGAAGACGAGCATCTACCATCTAGATTGATAGTGCACACTCCTCTCGTTATACCTGGCTACTTTTAAACTATTCCCGAAACGCGACAAGGTCACTTCACGGGTGTTACATTCGAAAGTGGCGGTACTACCCCAGGACGGCGGACTGGACAAATAACCATCATCAATCTGCCTACCACTCTTTAATAGTGCCTATAGGTACAGAGCGATCAAAGTACATATAACAAAACTACATTGGTACCGGTCAAAATTAGCGAGGTTCGAACATGGGTCTCATCGATCGTGAATTCACGCGTCTTGCCACTAGACCATGGCCGCTTGTACCCCAGCAGAATGATGTTAACAACTTTTGGTTCGCGGAGATGCCGTCTGTTATTTTACATCCTGTATAAATAAAATCATTACGTGTATTAATTTGTATAAAGTGAATTACAATCAGTTTACGCAGATATTTAGAATGATTATTATTAATAATAAAACACTTTATTGTACATACATTAGTACAAAGCGAGCTTCATTTTCCACTGCTAAAGGGTAGTACTAGCTAGATAGATTTTATAGAAACATGTAAAACATATGTACCTTGCGGCATCACCCACCTAAACTTATTTAATTAAAAAAAAAACAAAATTCGTCCTCAATAGACGGTCTATCTATTGACCTAAAGAGTTTTTCAAAGTGTATTACTTTCTGAGATAAGTGCGTATAAACTAAAAACCCACAAAGAATTTTTAATATTACAAAGAATAAAACTGGTTTTAAATGACACTCGTTCATATACGGTCAATTTAACAACCCTTGGAAGTATAGAGTTCATTTCTCATGACAAATGCTATCAACTCGGGTTCATCGTGACCATTGTTTAAGTATATTTTACTACTAAATTCCGTTTTTATTCACTTTAATGTGTGTACTTTAACTTACTATTTGGCACTATATTATAAAGGAGAATGCCCATTCGCCTAAGAAAAATGGGCCCACAATTTTTTTCTCGAGTTTGTCGATGATTTTCAGTTAATTTTGTAGAAAAATAAATCTACTTCCTTATTACCGATCAGTTTTAATTTTTTCACCCGGGTTAATGAGTAATTAAATGTTTTATGATGCAATATTTGAGGTTATTATTATTTTAAATGCTTTAATAATTGAAGATATCTGTTTTTTATATAATTAAACATTGTCTATTGATTGGTAAATGTCGTGTTCATATAATTTCAATGAATTAATAAAAAAATAAGATATTATTTTAGAATATTGTCTTATTACCATACTATTAGGTATCAAGTGGCCCCAAAATTGGCTATTCTCCTTTGATTTTAATGACGTGACCGCACTTGATTTTAAACTAGAGTTTGTGATAATTTTTGCACGCAATAGTCGTCTCAGAGTGTCCCTGTGGAATGTCCACGAGCGAGAGAATCCCAAACAACGTGATAAGGAATCCGACATTGTTACCGGAATGAAAAGGGCTTTACTGAGGTGGTTCGGTGGTTAGAAAGGAAAAATTATTTATAGCAATAAAGTGGATATGAGTGTTTAAAGGGCACCCTAGGAAGACCTTTCTTAGCCAGATTGGTCAACTGCTTAGGAAAGAAGAGCAATTGATGTGGTCGATGCGAAAGTGATTTTAAATATAGTATTATTCTAGCAACAGTTGAAAATATATTGTATTCCCCTATGTAAGTTAATATTACAGCAAGTAAACATTTTAATTACACCTAAAAACGAATGTACGGTTTTATAAAAACAAACACTACACGTGCCTCAATTTATCGTGGCATTACAATTCGTTCGCTTTCATTGACGCGCAAAATGGGAATATATGTTGTATAAGGGGATATTGTGCAATTTAAACCTGTATAATTTGACCTGTTTAAAAATTAAACCCCTTCTCTTAAAGCCTTACGACTTTTTAGGGAATCTAGGTGTGTTTTTATTATGTTAATACACAAAACGTCTTCGTAAAAATTAAAAGTAAAAAAAAAGATTTTTGTGGGATTCGAAAACGAAATTTTGATTGTGAAAGACAATTAATGGATTTTTTTATAATAAGATGTCAGTCAAATGTTCCAGTGACATGTTATACGAGTAAGTAGATCATAATTATGCTTTATTGAAGTGAGATTTACACAAAATATTGTGCATAATTAATAATTGTAATTTGACCCAATTTTTTACGGGTCTAATTGTAAAGGGTAGACGGAACTTAATATTTATCCAGGGTCAAAACTTGGTAAGCCATCAAATTCCATTCCTAGTATGATGTTTTATTGGTATTCAGTAAATAAAACGCGAGTAATAAAATATTTTGTTTGTTTCAGAGATTTTAATATTGGCTTTTGTGAGTTGAAAAAGGGTTTTAATTCCTTCATTTATTGGGGATATTGACCGCCTATATTTTTGATAGGAAACAAGTCTTCATTGTGAAGGTTATAAGGGCTATTTACGATTGTGATCTTATTAGGAATAATGAGACTTACCAGTAGTAAGCGCTGATGGTAGTACTGGAGGGCGAATAATATGACTAACGGAAATTTAGCAGACAGTGCACTGTTGGATCGAGAGGTTTCTTCTTATATTATTAATACAATATAATATATAGATTAGCGGACACTTAAAACGTTATAACAATAGTAGTTCTTCCTTTTGCGTATTTTTCATCATCTGGCAGATTTGTTCTCGAAAGACAACCACTAGTGTCATTCTAATATTTTTTATTTAGTTAGGTTGGGTGTAGTGTACAACCTTTTTGGTTGACACTATTATCCAATCTTAACACTTTCCCTCGCTAGTTGGTGATATCTTGGAGCCCCAGATTAGCTCTAATCTCCATGAGCCGAGGTCTAGGAACTGCCTTGGTCAACAGGTCAGCTAATTGGTCAGCAGAACTAGTTTTCAGCACATTGATTAAACCTTCTTGTACAGTCTCACGCACAAAGAAGTGTCTCACTCTAATGTGTTTAGTTCGCTTGTGAAACTCGGGATTGTAAGCAAGGCGTATGGCTGCTTCGTTGTCAACTTTGAGTGTGGGTGTGTAAAACATATTAGTAAGTTGATTAAACACCCTTTGTAGCCACAATAGTTCACGTGCACCTTCACTCGCTGCTACAATTTCTGCTTCGGTTGTAGATATCGCAACTGATGCTTGACGTTGGCTCAGCCATGAAACAGCACCTCCAGCAAACATACATATGACTCCTGTAGTGGATCTCCCAGTGAGTTCATCGCCAGCATGATCTGCATCACTATAGCCCTCAATTATGGCTTTTTCGCAGTTTGCATTGTATTTAATGCCATATGATATTGTGCCTTTTAGATAACGAAATATCCTTTTAACTTTGAGCCAATCAGCTTGCGTTGGATTCTCCAACTTCCTTGAGACTACCCCGACGGCATAAGCTATGTCGGGACGCGTTCCAGTCATAAGGTACGCGAGCGCTCCTACAGCCTCACGATATGGGAATTGCTTCTGTTCAGAACTTTCGTACCCATCTTTCCCTGTTTCAACAGTCGGATTCTTTTCGATAGGAGTCGACACTGGATTACACTCTGACATTCTAAAACGTTCAAGAATCCTTTTGGTGTAAGACTCTTGACTAATGAATATGGCTCCGTTGTCTGAACGCTTAATTTCCAGTCCAAGGTAGTAGGTCGCTTTCTTCGATGTGATCTTTAGCGTGTCGCCTAATTCCTCCAGGAATTGGTTTGCTAGATCTTCATCTGTCGTGGCTACTAGTCCATCATCCACGTACAGTGTAATGAGAATTTTCTTGTTCCCTACAGTCTTTGTAAAAAGACAACAATCAGCTGTATTTTGTATAAAACCTTTCTGTAGCAAAATATCTTCAAAACATGAGTTCCAGCAACGAGGTGCTTGCTTCAGGCCGTACAAGCTTCTCTTCAGATGACAGACCTTTGATGTACCATCACTAGATCCTTCTGGCTGTTTCATGTATATGTCTTCTTTTAGTTTGCCATTGAGAAATGCGGTTGACACGTCGAATTGAGTCAGATACAGCTTTTCATGGGCGCTGACACTTAATAAGGATCTAATAGTGGCCATACGGGCAACTGGGCTGAAAGTTTGGTCATAGTCAACTCCTTTACGTTGTTTAAAACCTTTTACCACTAGTCTAGCCTTATATTTGTCGATGGTTCCGTCTGGGTTCCGTTTAATTCTGAAAACCCATTTACACGGAAGCGCCTTTCTGTTGGGCGGCAACTCACACAGGGTCCAAACGTCATTGTCTTTTAAGGACTTCAGTTCGCTGGCCATGGCTTTTTGCCACTCAGCACTGTCCTGTCTCTTCATTGCCTCATCAAAAGTTTCAGGAAAATTTTCGGTGCCTATGAAGCACACATAATCCTTAAACTTAGTAGGTTGACTAATCATGGATCTGTCTCTTAGGTTGTACCGAGGTTCCACTTCTCTCGGGGGCTCAACTACTTCTATAGACTCTCCATCAGCATCGACAAAGGTTTCGTCACCATTATCATCATTGTGATAATCCTCGGTGATAACTCTCTCGTCTCTTGCTTCAACCTCCTCTAATAAATCATCTCGAACTTGGTCTTCTCCTGTTCTATCTCCCTCTAGAACTTGTTCGGGATTTTCATAATTTACAGACTCGATTGTTGATGGTCTTCTATCGTTGCCTTCTGCGACTCCCTCTAAAGAAATAGGAGTGTTTGTGGAAATTTTGAATTCAACATTACTCTCAAAAGTTATGTCTCTAGACCTTAACGTCTTTCTTCCATCCCAAACACGATAGCCATCATCATTCTCGTAGCCTATCAGAATGCCTTTGACTGCCTTTCGACTCATCTTCTTACGATTTTGCTTTGGAACATGCGCAAAACATTCACTGCCGATGATCTTGAGGTGAGTTATTTTGGGTTTCTTCCCATGCCATAGCTCAAATGGAACCTTGCCATCTATTCTAGTGGGACCTGTTCTGTTCAGTACATAGGCGGCAGTATTAATTAACTCTGCCCAAAGTCCTTGTGGTAACTCTCCTCTTGTGTGCATCATCGCCCTAGCAGCTTCTACCAGTGTACGGTTCTCTCTTTCACAGCAGCCATTCTGCTCCGGCGTGTAGGGCATTGTCAGCCGATGCTGTATACCGTATTTTTCTGTTATTTTCTGGATGGATTCATTATCGAATTCGCCACCGTTGTCGCTCAGCAGTGTCTTGACAGTATGACCTGCGTTCCTTGCTTCTTGAAGCATCAGGAGGAGTTTATCTTTTACTTCAGACTTCTGCCTAATAAAATAGACCATACGGTACTTCGAAAAATCATCTTTAAATAAAACATAATAACAAAACTTTGAAATACTGTTAGCAAATGGGCCACAGACATCAGTGTGTACTAGCTCTCCACAGGTTGTCGCTCTTTCCCTTGTTCCAAAGGGCTTTCTGTGTGACTTTCCGTATATGCAGCCTTCACACTGTACGCCGTCCGGACTTAGGCTTATGCCAAGTTCACGTTTTACCACGCGTATGACATGCCTTTTGTCTTGATGTGCAAAACGCTCATGGTAGAGTTGCAGCATGTTTGATCCAGTTATCGCATTAATTTCTATGCCTCTATGCACTGCTGGAATGACTGTCTTCAGAGTCAGTCTATAGAGTCCTCCGTGCGGTTTTCTATTACCGACAACTGTCGTTTTACCCTCTATATCCAGTTTGCATTCTCGGGTTGTTGATAGAAAGACACTATTCTGCATTCTGTCTTGTGCTGCTAAAGGAGAGAAGAGATTTTTAGTAAGTGATGGTACCAACCACACATTATTCAATGTCAAATGCTCCTTGTTTCCATTGACGTTTGACTCCACCACTACGGTACCCTGGCCCAATGCTGGTATTGTGGTTCCGTCTGCCGTTGTTACGGTGTGGTCCGAATCGAAGTCTTGAAAATCATTGAATACATTTCTCTTCACTGCGATGTGCGTCGTAGCTCCATTGTCCACATACCAGTGCTCAGTATCTTGAACATTATTTATGGAACAAGCATTAACCATCAGGGAAATCTGCTGAACCTGTTTCGTGTTGCTTTTCGAACTGGATGCTGTTGTGCCTGGTGATGGTTTAGGTGGCCTCCCATCTCCAATCCATTTCTTGCACTTGCGAACTCTGTGCCCCCTCTCAGAGCAGTAGTTGCATATCAGCAGTTCATCCTTCTTAGCTCTACGTTTATGTTCAGCAGGCGCAGTCACTAAAGCTTCCTCCTGCCGAGAGCTTTCTTGATTGCCCAAATCTCTCTCAAATGTGCACAGATGATTTGTTAAACTTTCTATTGTTCTTTCGCTTTGTTTGAGCATTAGCCAGCTTGACTTAAAATTAAAATATTTGTCATCAAGTGTGTCTAAGACCTTACATATGAGGAACAACTCGGGCAGCTTGGCAGTTTTGTCTATTTTAAAAATTTCGTCCTTTAAGTTGCTCCATAAGTTTCTATGGAACATATATCTTTGTTTAAGACCAAAGAATTCTAGACACAAACTGTAAGCCCTGTCCTCGGTTTGTCCATCATAAAGTCTATGTAGCTCTTGCCAAACTTCGTGTGCCGTTCTGTACCTCATAACCTTTTTAAGGGTTTCCTCAGTCATGTTGGTTGTTAACATGAGAAGAGCGCCACTTTCGAACTTCCTATATTTGGCCAGTGCCGCAATATATAGATCTGACGTAGCGTCCCCTTGCTGAGGGCCAGGAGTTGGCCTAACTAGTTTGCCTTCGACAGCTTCTAGGGCACCTTCAGTGCCTTCCAACATTATGGAAATCTTATATTTCCACGTTGACCAATTAGCCTTTCCTTCTAGTTTACCTATCTCTATCTTTGTGCTAAAATCCATTGCAATACTTTCTCCCCTTCCTGCTGGGCCCGTAACCTATTAGGAATAATGAGACTTACCAGTAGTAAGCGCTGATGGTAGTACTGGAGGGCGAATAATATGACTAACGGAAATTTAGCAGACAGTGCACTGTTGGATCGAGAGGTTTCTTCTTATATTATTAATACAATATAATATATAGATTAGCGGACACTTAAAACGTTATAACAATAGTAGTTCTTCCTTTTGCGTATTTTTCATCATCTGGCAGATTTGTTCTCGAAAGACAACCACTAGTGTCATTCTAATATTTTTTATTTAGTTAGGTTGGGTGTAGTGTACAACCTTTTTGGTTGACACTATTATCCAATCTTAACAGATCTAACCCCCGTTATTAGGTAGTTTAATTATCTTTTAATCAATATGAATTTTGTTGATCGATTTGGGATTATATTAGGAATATTAGGGACCTAAATATATCTTTATACGTGTAAAATTAAATTATTAATATGTACTTAGTATAGCTATATTAGAAATTTAGCAATAGCTATATAGGGGTTACATGCTTATTTACAAATAACTAGACATTACAATCAAAGTATCTTTATGCAAATGATAGCTTAGAAAACTGATTGAAATCGCGTTAGCAATTTGGACAAAAATTTGCCCGACGGGCTTAGGAATACAATCATCAAATTTAACTTAAATCGAACACAGGTGGTGGGGATTACAAACTTTATAAATACAAGATGGGTAAAGAAAGTTGCCTTTAGTAATGCGACATAGAAGGCTGCGGCTACACCACGCTGCGATTTGCGATGCGATTGGAGAGAGAAATCTGCATTTGATGCGGTAACACTATTTTACTAAAACGTAGCAACGACGTGACTTCATTACCCATAATATCGCTGATCCGACATCTAAAAAAGTCTGCAATCATTTGGAAAAATATATGCACATTTTTTGTATTAAACTATTATTAACAAAGGAGAATGCCCATTTTTGGGCCCACTTGATACCTAATAGTTTGGTAACTTCTTTTTTTATTAATTCGTTTTAATTATATCAACACATCATTTACCAATCAATATACAATGTTTAATTACATAAAAAACAAATATCTTCAGTAATTATTAAAGCATTTAAAACAATAATAACCTTCAATACCTATTGCATCAGAAAACATCTAATTACTCAATAACCCGGGTGAAAAAATTAAAACTGATTGGTGATAACGAAGGCGGATTTATTTTTCTACAAAATTAACTAAAAATCATCGACAAACATTTCTCTTAGGCGGATAGGTATTCTCCTTTATTATTATTCTTAGTATTTATTTATTAATATTTTTTAACATTTAAATAACGTATTTACTTTACTTTTTTGATGTGTGTATGATGTATTATAGTTACGCTAATATTATATTGTTCCTATCGCCCAAACAAATCAAACATTACTAGCGATATTTAGTGCACAATATAGTCACTTATATAAACTTTTATGTTTGTATTAATAATTCATAATAAAATATCATAAATAAAAAAAAACATAATTAATAATAAAAAATCGCAATCGCTTCACAGCCTGATGTAGCCTTAGCCTTAGATTTCTCGCAGCACCCGCACTGTGTCAGCTGAATTGGTAGCAGAGTGAAACGGTTTAGTACATCCTTTTTGTTACGCACAAATGGCAAATGGAATGGTTTGCCCTTCCTTGGATCTTTGAAGCGGAGCGTGAAAAAACGAAGCCTTCTTAGGCCGGCATAATGGAGACAACTTGTACCACTGTGTATTGAATTTATTCAGTCGTCGACGCTCATGGACCTCTACTGTGCTGATCTTTAGACCAGTCGTGTCACACCATTATAAAAAAGTTCTGCCTGCCCCTTCCATAGCAACATTACACAGTATAATATATATAATATAGGGTAAAGAATTCTATTTGTTTTTTTTTTTTAAATGTTTGTACTAAGCTTGTAACACTGAGCGACCAAAGTACATTTAAAATAGTTACATGTGTCAGAATTTAGCGAGGTTTGAACACGTGTCGTGATGTCCGTCTCCACCCTAGACCACGGCCACCAAATTCTCTCTTTCATAATATTTGTTCAGGAATGTTTACTAAACATCCTTTTCTATCTAATATATTGTGAACAATAAATATTTTCATTGTTACCTACCTAATACAACTTTTTAAATTGTTTGTCCACTCGATAAGGTTACATATTATACTCGATATCTTTTAATACGAAGGTTTGTTTGTTATATTATATATTATAATAGCATATGACCGCAATCCGTCTGATAACAAGTTATAGTGCGGTCCAAGAGCAGTAACCTCGTCCAGTTCATGACCCCTAACTTAATAAAAAAATGTAACTATAATTATATACTCGTAATATATATTACATACATGTTGTTTAATTTATGGATATATGGCTAAGTGCCAATAGTGCGTGTACGCCTGCAAAGGCAGATATTAGCTAGTCATGTTTATTTTACTACTAATAAAAATTACCTAATACCAAACACGCAATAAACATTTCATTTCAAAGATATTTTCTTTATCTTTTTTCTTTTAACTCTGCATATGCAGGCGACTGCCTCCGTTATTCCGGCTTAATTAAGTGCGGGCTTTAATACAATTTGATATGTAGTGGCGCGTATTTATCAATAAATAATTGCGTATTCATTTCATATCATATATTTTATAAGTCAAATATATTTGATATCAGATAGTAAAAATATTTCACGATACAAAATAAAAGGAGGGGGTGATGCGGTTTCAGGGGGGAAATCATAAAATTTATTACAATAATAACAATTGTAACGGTTCCCGAAGGACACGTATATTTCATTACAACTAACTTTTATTATGACATCGACTCTTTTATTCTTCTATAGATTTATACATCATAGTGGAGTTGTGTCCTATTTATTTTGTGACCTTAATTTTATTAACCTGAATATCAGCTTATTAAGGAATAATAAAATCAACCTGACCCGAAATGAAACGGTCTGATCCTTCTCGGGACACACCTGTCTGCTTGTGCTTGCATCATACGGATTTTATATTTTATTTCACAAAAGGGACAACTTACTTTGTATTGGATTTTTTTAAATTGTAGCTCGGCATGTGACAACACTCCGCCTGATGTAAAGCTAGAGTGTGGTCCATGAATGGAAACAACTGCTACTACAGAGAAATCTCTATAGGCAGCAGTCACCTCCACTCTGCCGGCCTGAATAGACGATCATGCACCATCCAGATTGACAGTGCACACTCATCTCGTTCTATCTGGCTACTTTCAAACTATTCCCGAAACGCGACAAGGTCACTTCACTTGCCTCTTCTTTACCTTGACCTTAATAAAAACTTTCAAGAGTTATCCACAAACGATTTGAGGGCCTCCACAACATGCTCTGCCTATGGGCCGCCGAAGTCTAAATCCGGCGCTGGTTCACAGCTGCAAAAGCTGCTACTTACCCGACTCTTCAATATTGTTACCGTCTCCTTTAAGTAATATTGTTTATACTATTAACAAATAGGATTAATTATGCCCTCCATAATCTTAAAATGTTAGACTTGGGGCTGGTATCTCAATTATTCTGACGTAAGTCATTTGGTAAACTAAGATCGTCTTACCAATAACACTGGAGAAATATTGCAGTCCAAGATGACTTTAGTCACTTAAAGAAAGTCATACATATTTAAAAAAAAAACTATTTTTGCTTGGCACACATCAACAAATGTTAAGCTAGAGTGCGGTCTACGAACAGAAACAACTGCAAGACAGAGAAATATATACAGGCGGTCGCCTTCGATATGCCGGCTTAATGAGACTAGGTTAACAGTGCCCACTACTCTCATTATACCGGAAAGCGGTATAAGTCACTTCAAATGATTCAAAAACTGCACACAAAGTTCGCTCTAAGATTAAGGAAGGACTGAATTAGCAGGCCCCAATAACTCTAATTAAGTTAAGATGCTTTAGCTCTGTAACGATGTAACCAATTAATAATAATGTGTTTCCTGTTTCCAGATTTACGTACATACTGCTTGTGATAGTGCAATACGATGTTACTTTTTGTGGAGTCTGCAAGTTTCGCGGAAGACGGCAGATAGCAGTTACAGTCGGAATCGGTCTCATAAACTGTTAACTGCAACTACTAACCACACTTGACTATTAAAACAATTTCACTAATAATAATTATGTATTAATATAATGTTCACACTTTGAGTTGCAGACCAATTTTACTGTGTTTAAGGTGAAAGCCAACACCTAAGCTTCCATACATTTTGTTTTACAACATTGTTTGAAACATAGCACATTAATGTTGAAATTAAGTAATTTTAAACATTTTATATTAGTTATATTTCACAAGCACAAACAATGTTGTAAAACAAAATGTATGGACGCTCAGATGTTGGCTTTCACCTTAATAGTATAAAGTAACGCCTATACTTTGCGGAAACACTAATTCTACGGGAAGTCGAAACGACCACATGTCTCCTGAGGATGCCACGTGGAGTGGCGAAACGCGTCGAAAAGTTTTTGCATGTTGGTGAAGGGTCTAACATTGACAGCTGATTTGACTGGGTACCTATCCTCACTAACATTGATTAGCGGAAATTAGTTGCAAAATAGTGTTAGGAAAATTTTAATATATACATATATATGACTTTTTCGGCTGCAACTTGAATTGAAATCTGCTTAAATTAATAAATAAACAAACAAATTAATACTGAAAAGTAAAGCCGTCTCCCGCTGCCGTCTGTCGTTTGCCACTACTTTGATACTAAGACTATTGCTCTACTTTATTGACTTGTTTTTTTTTTATTTACGCTAACACTTGTAAACATTGCCTTACAAAAAGTAACGTCAATATGGATGCACCAAAAACAACCGTGACGGATTAGACGTGAGATTGCAACCGATTTCGGCCAGTGCCAATGCAACTTTGTTAAAATTCTTCGGTATTTTTCGTTCGTCAATTTGTATGCGTCTAAGTTCGATTGAAACCTGCAGTTCTGAAGGCAATAAATCATTCAAAATGGTAAGTTTGGGACAATATATTTATATGCACCGCCAACGAAGGCGTTGAGTAAGCTTTGGCTTGACCTACAGATCTATTCTATAAATTGATCGTGAATCAAACTGAAATTCAATCAAACTCTTTTAAAGAATGGTAATTTTGGAATGGCTTTTAAACAATACTTTTAATGTCGATAGAGACCTGTCCGGGCAGCAGTCGCCTCCACTATGCCGGCTTGAGAAGACGAGCATGTACCACCTAGATTGACAGTGCACACTCCTCTCGTTATACCTGGCTACTTTCAAACTATTCCCGAAACACGAAAAGGTCACTTCACGGGTGTTACATTCGTAAGTGGTGGTATTACCCCAGGACGACAGACTGGACAAATTACCATCATCAGTCTGCCTACCACTCTTTAATGAGCGACCAAAGTACATATAACAAAGTTACATTGGTACCGGTCTTCAGCGAGGTTCGAACACGGGTCTCATTGATCGTGAGTTCACGCGTCTCACCGCTAGACCACGGCCGCTCGATTAAATTAAAATTAGTATGTTGCCTAATATTTTCATCCAAAATCACGATAAAAAGCATGTCACAATATCGTTTTAAATCCGATCTTAATCGCATTAAGAATATACCAATTTTGTTTCGAGTTAAGCTCCGTAGCTTGATACTAGTTGCGGGTAGTAGAGACGTGATCCGTACGGATGGCCTTTGTTCCGACTTCGGATTAATTCGAACTCCAGAAAAGTATTTCCAAAATTTGACATAGAAACTGATATTCAATTGCACATGTTTTTGTATTGAGAATTTAGGTATTTAATTATTTTACAAAGTTTACAAGAGTAGAGGAATGTTTTTTTATATTAGCCCGGCATGTGGTCAGAGTCCACAGAGATATATCTTCAGGCAGCAGTCGCCTCCGCTATGCTTGCAGGACACTCTCTTGTTATGAAGCTCATCCTGAAACACACCGTCCAGTGTTGCGGGTGTTACACTTGAAAGTTGTGGTACTGCCTCAGGACGACAGACTGGGCTAATAACCATCATCAGTCTGTCTACCCATAGTTTTGACTGCCTATCGCCTCAAACAAATCCATTGCCCTCCTCATACATGCACTTTTTTTTAAATTTAATTGTAGCTCGACATGTGACAACACTCCGCCTGATGTAAAGCTAGAGTGCGGTCCATGAGTGGAAACAACTGCTACTACAGAGAAACCTGTGCGGGCAGCAGTCACCTCCACTATGCCGGTTTGAAGATAGAGTGCTCTTCATTCGACCCTTTTTAAGCAGTCAGTTAAGTAATTTTTATTTATCTAAAACTAATGTGAACTCACAATCGATGAGACCCGTGTTTAAACCTCGCTAAATTCTGACCAATGTAACTATGTTATATGTACTTTGGTCGCTCAGTGCCTATAGACACTATTAAAGAGTGATTGTTATTTAGTCCAGTCTATCAAAGTCTACCCATCCACTACAAGAGGAACCAGCGCTGTCAATCTATATCGAGTTATCTGCTCTAGTAGACCGCACTCAAGCGAAAAAAATTTAAGAACTTGATATTTAGTTTTTTTTTCAACAGTGACGTCAGGAGAGCATTAAACCCGGGAAAAGATAAAATTGGAGTTTCACAAACGCTGTAATTGCCAATAAGAACTAAACTCATTAGGGAAAGTTTTTTTTGGCGTTTTTAAGTGTCGATGTCGATCAAATTATTTCAGTACCTACTAAACCATAAAATGCTTATTCGCTTTTCATTTTCATTAGCGTATTAAGTAATTTATTTAAGAATACATTTTTACCGGATTTATTTGTCAGTTAAATTTCCTTAAGTTAGGTTACGACCTATAAGGGTGAATTTTTCAAGTAGGCTTTCATGGCCAAATCCTAAACTATAAGAGATATCGAAAAATGCTGAAAGGAGTCTCGATGCCGATTTTGATGAAAACTAAAACTGTATTATTAGATTTTTGATAAATCCATTTTCCCGGCCAGGAATCAAACCTGTTGATTTTGAAAAAAAATAAACACTCTGTATTATTGCACCATCCGATAGTGTTCCAGATAAGGATCAAATTCTAGGAAGTAATGATATACGGAAAACCAAAGAAAAGTGTTAAAAGCCCACTTGAAAAATTCACCCTGTATACCCTTCTTCATCTAAAATAGGTATGAATCGAAAAAGTCCTTTGTCAGTTTAAGTGTTGAATTTTACAATAAAATCCCTGACGGAATTGCAAATTATTCTAATAAAAAATTCAAAAGATTAATAGAAAGGGTACATCCTTATGAAAGCTGGGCTGCCTAGTGCCTATAACCGTCGGGCGTGCATGAAGAGAATTGTGGATGTGAGGGAAGCGAGGGTGTTGTGTCAGGATCGTGGTAAGTGGCGTTCCGTTGTCTCTGCCTATCCCTGTGGGAAAAAGGCGTGACAATTGTATTGTATTGTATTGTACATTATACAATTGACGAATACATGGCCGATATTAATCCCTGGAAGTAGATATTTTTGTTATTACTATTATTTAAATATTATTTATAAGTTGAGAACGCCTCTTTACAGCAGCTGTTATTATTATTTTGTACTATTGTGTATATATTTTGTCACATTGTAATTGTTGACATACAAAAGTCCTGAAAATCAGCCTCCTTGTTTAAATAAATGAATTTGAATTTGTAGAACACGTAACAAGAAACTCCTATGGTCCACATTTCTTGTCACAATAAGTACAGTGAAAGAATTATTAATAAAATTAAACTTATTGGATAAAAAAAACTAAAGTATCACAAACATTATTTTTTTATAGTATAAATAAATAGGTAAATAAATATTTTTATTTTTTTTTTATTGTAGCTCGACATGTGATAATTTTATTTAAAATGGGTCACAGAGGGAATAACTCTCAGGTCGTACAAGGAATAGACATTAAAAGGGAACAATTGTCTATTTATTATTTGAAATATATAAACACAACTTTACCTAACAATATAAAATAATTTGAAATTTTTTCATCAAATGTTTGGTCTTTGAATAAAGAAAAAAGATAAAAAAAATTGTTATAAAGGCCATTTCGTACTCACAGAAACGATTCAAAAAGTTTATTTCACTTCAGGAAGAGAGCATTTCTTTATTAGAAAAGTTTCTTTTTAAAACTTCACCGGGTTAACTTTAAAATGTCGCCGTACCGTTTTATTGAATTTTAAAGAAGAAAAATTGTTTATTAAATGTGCTTCACGAATAAGGAAATGCTCTATTGTTACAACTAAAGTTAAAAGTGAAGTTGACCACACTCACACACATTCATCGATATTTAATAGATATTATTAAATTATGATAAAAATTGAACAGAAAAACAATCGTCATGCACTCTCTCAAAGACTAACCTCTGTGTTACGAATTGAACCGCGACCTCTGTTTTGCCCATAAAAACTAAATAAAAATAGTTTAATTGGGTAAAAAAAATAACCCAATATTATTACACACTAGCTGACGGTGCCCGGCGCTGCCCGGGTTTTTTTAAGTTATTGTTACACATAAGATAAAGATAATGCTTTATTATAAATTACCTATAGCTGTTACCCACAACTTATTTTAGACGATTTAGTTACATAATTAATAGAATATATTTTAAAGTAGTTTTAAAAAGAATATATTTTTTAAAGCGGCATGGTACTACACCCCCCTCCGCCCGCCTCGTCATCATACGCCGCGTGTGAATTTTGTTTTAGAGTTATTTTAAAATTGAATTATCTTATAAGATGTTTATTGAAATTAGGTGATGTCAAAGACAATTGTGTTCACAGTTAAATACTCTTAATTAATAACACATTTATTTGGATAAAGATTAATATTATTATGTTTCGACCAAATTTGATTATCATAAAAACGGTTATTGTGAGTTAATCTTAAAAGATAGACATACTGTCGCGGACATTTTTTAAAATAATTTAAAGAGGAATAATTCTTTCATACATATTTTTTGGGTATCTCGAACGGTTTCCGCAGCGCACGCAACGGAAGCCCTCAAAGATGAACAATATTCCCCGTTTTTTCCACATTTTCGACTGTTTCTTCGCTCCTATTAGTCGCAACGTGATCTTATATAGCCTATCACCTTCCTCGATAAATGATCTATCCAACACAAAAATAATTTTTCAAATCGACCCAGTAGTTCCTCAGATTAGCGCGTACAAACAAACAAACAAACTCTTCAGCTTTATAATATTAGTATAGATTAACACTCGAACAAACATAAGTTTAGGAAAATAATTTTTAGGATTTTAGAAATTTAGGAAAAGACCGGGCACCTACTACCATCTCCAGATAGCTGCTAAAATTCATATTATTTGCACCGCCATCTAAATCCCGTTCTTTACAAGACCAAGTAATATATAATTTTGTCAATTTGTAAGAAATGCGATACTTCCTCGTCAACATCTTTTAATTCTGCACATTTTTTTTGAGCATGACAACACTGCACCTGATGATAAGCTGAAATGCGGTCGATGTATAGAAACAACTGTTACTAGAGAAAAAATTATAGTTTCCTCCACTATGCTGGCTTGAGGAATCGAATGTGTACCATCCATTTGCCAACTCCTCTCGTTATACCTGGCTACGTGGTGATACCTACTCCTAAATGTAAAAAGTATTATATTATAAATAAAATATTTTAACAAACTAGAAAAACGGTCGCGATATGAATTTTTCAAAAGTATTTTTCTTTAGAAAATTTTCAGTGAAGTAGAGAAATGGCAGAAAACTTATGGGTAGCATTTGTCGGGTAACAAATGATGTGACTCGCGTCCTGTGACGTCATAGCGCAGTGTTGAATAAAGCCAGCATTAGACAATAGTGGGCTTTGATTCCCTTAACACCTATTTGTGAGATGAACACATTTTCTCTGTAATGTTCACTATTATTCTAATATTTTATTATTTTATGTGTATAATTTATAATGTAACTAGATGTGGCATACCCATATAAATTAAATGTAATATTTATTCTAATTAAAGAAGTATCATCAAAGAAATTAAAGAGTAGTAGGCAGACTGATGATGGTTATTAGCCCAGTCTGCCGCCCTGGGGTAGTTACCACTTTTGAATGTAACACCCGAAATCAATAGTAAATAATTCTCATACATAAATAACACGCTTAGAATTGACCTGCATTTATAAATAAGCTACACAAAATCTTTTAATTTACTCTAATAAATATTCTATAGTAATTGTACTTTTATTTATTTATTTAAATGCGTTAAACAAGGCAGACCCAGAAGGGTGTTTTCCGATCAAATAGGAGACATCCTCATGAAAGCTGGGCTGCCTAGTGCCAATAACCGTAGGGCGTGCATGAAGAGAATTGTGGATGTGAAGGAAGCGAGAGTGTTGTGTCAGGATCGTGGTAAGTGGCGTTCCGTTGTCTCTGCCTATCCCTGTGGAAAAAGGCGTGACAATTGTATTGTATTGTATTTATTTATTTTTACATCGTCACAACAACTATACTAAAACTAAATTTAACATTTTATTCAAAAATGAATTATAACAATAATAATAAAGAAAAAAATTAACTAAATGTTGACCCGCGACTATAACGCTTTACAAAACTTGTTTCTAGGAATTTTAAAATGCATTATTGTACAAGTAAGTGCCTACAAAAATAAGAAACTAGATACATTAAAGTTGCCCAAACTTTTGACACAACTATCAAGATGTTAGACAGAGGAACAGTTTGGGAAATTAACGACCCGTAAGTTGCGAAACATGACGGGAACTCAGATTGGAATTTTACACTTACAAACTGATAATAATTGTCCCATATGGGAAATATAGGAAAATTCTCATGTTTTCTGGATATTATTTTTTATATGGACGTTACTCGCTCGGCTGCTGGCGAGTGAACAGAGCAAAAACTCTCACCATCAGACCTTCGCTCTTTTGATCTCGTTATAGCATTGTATCAATTCGCCAATAAATGTTTTTTTAAAAGCTAATATCATACATCTTCACATATAAATAATAACCAATTTATCATAAACATAAACGGGCAAAAGATTATATAATAATCAAGCCGAAATTATGAATCAAGTCAAACAAACAAAGTTTTTTTATTGTAGTTCGACATATTTGTACTACATCTAATGTTAAGCTAAAGTGAGGTTCATGAACGGAATCGCAATCGCCTCCGCTATCCCGGCTTAAGGAGACTAATAAGCACCATCCAGGTTGATATTGCACACTCTTCTCGTTATGTTGGCTACTTCCGAGTTGATCCCGAAACGCGACAAGGTTACTCCACAGGACGGCAGGCTAGACTAAAACCATCATCAGTCTGCCTACCACTCTTAAAATAGTTTCAGTAAAGTGTTGTAATCTCTACGGGAACTTCAGGGACAGAATATAGGGGTCAAAAGGTGAGACTAGTTAGTTGTATGCGCAATTATCTTCACGACTATAATAATAAGGTGTGGCTGTCCCAAAGGAGAAGTGAAGAGGTATTGAACATCGATAAAGTTTTGAAGGCGGCTCAAATCGTACTACTTGAAGTTAAATTGATCAATTATAAGTTGTACGAGGCGAAATGGCGTGAGAAACTGTTGAAATATTCCATTCGATATTTTGTCGCTGACACGCTATCGTAGCCGGATGAAATGGATGTTTAACTGTTGAATGTTTTTTATATGAAATGGCCCTCGGATATAGTTTTTTTATGGCATTGTAACAATTTGCCACTGTCAAAGTAAATATTTGCATCAACTTATTATTAGAGTTTTGGTGACCATCTTGAGACGTCAGGTTATTTGTTTTGAATTATTTTCCTAAACTTGTTTTTATTCGAGTGTTAATGTGTAATAATGGTGGATTACTAACCATTAAATGTTTATGAACGTGCATGAGTGTGGACAAACAATTCAAAAGAAGAGAACCTGTGGTTTCATTTTCCCTCCAAAACTCCGTAGGAAGTTTCAGTAAAGATTCTACCACTTTACTGAAACAATTTTTGACTTGACTGAGACTTGACCTGATTGTTTGGTGTGATGAATGAATGACTCGTGATGCACAATGTTATTAACTTGATGCAAAAATATTTACTTTGACACTGGCAAATTGTTATAATGTCATATAAAACACAAAAAAAACTTATTATTGTAGATCACGTTCATCACACTAAATAGTCAAGTCGAATCTCAGTCAAGTCAAAAATAGCATCAGTAAATTGGTAGAATCTACTACTACTACTTTTGTACTTATGTACTAGTTTTTAGTTTTGTAAAAAAAAACAGAATATATTTTTACATCGACATTAGATAATATTTCCTACAACATTTGTTCCGGAACTTCGGCCCTATCTCGTTCCGTTCCAGGGATATCACGTTCTGGATCCGGACTAAACGGAATTTCGGAACATTTTGCATTTGTCTGGGCCCCCTTTATAAGTATCAAAAAAGTTATCTTTCTAACCCCCCGGCAAGTGCTCCATAATTGATTTCAATCAGTGAGTGGTAATCGAGCTTTATATAATATGATGAAAACACCTTTATCTTCTTTTGAATTATTTGTCCACATGTTCACTTACGCATTCTATGCTCGTCTTCGCTGGCCAGACTTACATGGCTGGCCATATTTATATAAAAATTAATTATTTTTTGCAATGAATGTCTCAGGTACGTTAGAACTTGGCAGTAAGTTCCTTTACTTCGTGTCCGAGTTTGACACATCTGGTAGACCCAAAAATAGTGTGACCAAGCTTTACGAAAATTGTAAGGACCAATTTTCCGCCTGCGATAACTTCTTAGCAGTTGAGTGGAGATGAATAAATAAGAATAAGATGAAAATAATCAATTGTTCGATTTTAAAAACATTCGCCTCACTTATTCAATGTAACGCCGCGTTTCGGAAGCTGATTATCAAGGTTATAAATGGTTCACCAAACTATGTCTGGATTACTCTAGGTGCCACTAGAGGGCGTTGTGTATATACAAAATACAAGCTTAGTGTTTACCTACAAGTGTAATATTATTTGTATTGTTGTTATAATAAAAAAAATTCTAGACCTTATTGGTTGCAAAATGATATACCTAGTAGTTAAAGATAGTTGCATAAGTGTAAACTTACTAATTGAGTGCGGTAATTTGATGTCAGTTCACTACAAAACTTTCTTACACGGACACCAAGCGGACAAATTACTCGGCTATTACAGTTTTAAAATTTAATAACTTTGGTATATAACTTTAATTATTTACTATAAAAACAAGCCTCCATACGGTGGTTACGAAGAAAATTGACAAATTTTTTTAATTCAATTTTATTTGAGGATTTTAAGTACTTTTAACCCAGTTCGATTATCTAAATATAATGACCAGCACTACTTTTTTTTAAATTTTTGTTTTTTTTTTTCTAAAATCGCTATTACTCAAAAAGAACATACGTGTAAAGACCAATATTGTACAGTATGACCAGCACTACTTTTTTTTTTGTTTTTTTTTTATTTTCCTAAATCGCTATTACTCAAAAAGTACATAGGTACGTTAGCGTAACCGTGTAAAGGCCAATTTTGTTCAGAAACGTAAACGCTTTCTGATGGCGAGCTAAATATTTTCAAAACTGCCCTAAAATCTATTCGATCTAATACGTTTTACGACAAAAAGGGCCTCCGCGGGCCGCTTGTGCCCGCAGCCTTTACCCAACAGCTAGTCTAAATATAAAGGGGGCAATTTTCTTAGTATGGGAAATAAGCCCACCATACCTGATTGATGTCCAATGTCTATTAATGAAACCAATTCTATTCAATAATATTTAAAACAAACTAATGATCCACAAAGTGAGGGTTATTTAAATTATAAATCGTTTAGCATTAATTAAATAACAAACACAAAAATCTTCTCAACCATAAACTTATGTTATGAAGTGGCACTCGGAACTCGGAAAATTTAAATCCGGCAAATTTTGTAATGGCCGACCGCTCCGACCCTAATTATCTTATAAGTATTTTGGCAAATTTAGACAAACACCTTTGTTCTAAAACGACTTAAGTGATTATATTGGATTAAGTTGCTCAGTAATAGATGTCCAACTTAACTGACCTTTGTTCATTTAGGCTTATGTCTAAGAATCCCTTTTCTTAATCGCTGGTTAAATTATAATTGTATGAACAATTTTAATGCGAACCTACCCACAAATCTCGACGCGCCTATCCTTTTACTTAAAACGTAATATAATATTTTTTATTTTAGTGAATAAATTACATATACGTACGTTTATGAGGATGTCCATAGAGATATATACTAGAGGTGCAAACTTCATACATCTGACATACAAAAACCGTAGGCCGCTTCGAACGATTTGACAATGTTGCCCTCAAGTCAAATACTAACTGACAGAGACCCTAAACATGACTGTGGCCATCTTTTCTCTCGCGTCACATTGGGAGCGTTATTGCACATCTAGTTGTATATATCAATGGGGATGACACATATATTTTAACTTGTGATGTACGCGTAACATCACATATTAAATTGCCAACATTTTTTTGGGCGGACGCTCAAAAAAATATAGTATTTTATTAATTTAATTAATAAATTTACCCTGTTTTACCACTTAACCGCAATCAATGGTTTGTCACATAATAATGGCTCTAGATTAACGGCCGAAATTAATATTGTATCCACAATCCGAGATTGAAAACAAAGATTATTACATATCGACGGAATGATCTCTAATCTACGTCCCGTAGCTTGGATCTAGGATCGCAATTTCGATTGGCAGATAGGTTATTGGCACGCTTTATTCAAAATCTGGATCGATTTTTTGGATTGAGTCAGTGAAAAAGGGATCAAGATTGATTATTAATTTCGGGCGTAAAACTGTACAAACAAAACTGGTCAACTCAAAAATCGCGATAATACAGGTCATTAAGCAATACAATCAAAACATGTTATCTTATAAAATATTTTTGTAGAAATTCTATATCGAAAGAAGATAAACAATCTAGGGATGCAATATAATTTTGATTTTTTGAGAATTCTGTATTTTTCTTATTATAATATTTTATTTAATAAAGAATGAATTGTTACATCAGTCATTTCCTCTCTATCTTGGTTAATTTCTTCATTTATCTTTGTTACTGTTTCAACTCTAAGATATAATCCTTACGCCAACGGAACTGCATTTCGCGCTTTCTTAATACAACTACAAATCATTGCAAAATTAACTGAACAAGAAATAAATAGAGACTTTTTTAAATACAGAACAGAGGACGAAGGTTTTGTATGTATATTGTATAGGTTACTGTCCGCTTTTATCTGCCGTCCTAGCGTGAGAGATGGAGAGATGAGAGATGAGAGATAGTGTAACGGAAGTGGCTACTGATATTACAGTAGCTCGGTTTGTGACAACACTCCGCCTGTTCTTAAGTTAAAGTGCGGTACTTGAGCGGAAACAACTGCTACTACAGATAAATATCTACGGGCAGCAGTCGCCTCCGCTATGCCGGCCTGAGGAGACGAGTATGCACCAGCCATTGACAGGGTTCACACGCTCTTCTAACTATTTACACTAATAACGATGTTGTTATATGTATTAAAAGCATTGCCCCTGTAATAATGCTCTGAAGTATAGAATTAATTCAATACAAAGCTTTCTCGTGCCAAGGCAGACGGGTTAAGAAAACACGAAAACTAGATGAAAACTGAAAACTTAATTCGCGACGCTGTGGCTACGGTTGCGTTGCAAACTTTTAATTGTAAAGTTTCATTCAATTTAGGTGAGAGCGTATATTTAAGTTAAGTAGAATAAGACCGGGCTCGTACACACATCAATGATTTTCTATGGAAAAGTCTCGCTCGGGACCGTTAACTTTATGACAATGAAATTTCAGTGTTGTTTGATGCGGTAATGTATTCAAAGTTATCCTTACTAATGTCAATTGAATACTATTTCATATAGGTATGTACGACTTTAATATACTACTACATTTAATTTTATTCTAGCTATTAAAAAAACTTTTTACTTTTTTTTTATTTTATCCTAGCTGGACTATAGCTGAAGCGGAGTCGCTTATACAGATATTTTATGATCGTAATAGTCTCACCACACACTTCAGACAGTATTTTTTTTTTTAAAGTAGCTCGACATCTAACCACTATTTTAAGCTAGAATACGGTCCGTGAACGGAAGAACTGCCTACCACAAAGAAATTTCTGCAGGCAGCAGTGGCCTCCTGAAATTATCTGAAAATGAAAATGTAATCGGGTATCAGTCTAATAATGTAAATAATAACAATAACAATTGTCACGCCTTTATTCCACATGGATAAGCAGAGACAACAGAACGCCACTTACCACGATCCTGACACAACTCGCTCACATCCACAATTCTCTTCATACACGCCCGACGGTTATAGCCAGCCCAGCTTTTATAAGGATGTCTCCAATTTGATCGGAAAACGCCCTTCTGAGTCTGCCTTGTTAAACGCATCCGTTCACATCAGATTTATATATTCCTTTCGTCGATCTCGTTTCACACATCCTTTCCATATGCCCAAACCATCGAATCATTCCTTTCTCAATCTTCGTCACTACATCATATTTCAAACCACATCTATCGCGCACTATTCCTCATTGTATCCGTTATCGTGACTCCATATACAGTATACACTCATTAACGACCGCATTTCTACTGCAATAATCCTACTCTCTTGCTTCTTTTGCCATACCCAACATTCATTTCCATACATTACAAGTACCTACCGCGTTATGAACAGCCATTTCGGACATTATTTGGCTGTTCATTCACTCATTCATACTAGAGATGGTACCATTACATGTAAAGACATATAAATAAATGCCTTAAATAATTCATATCCATTTTTCTTAATTTCATCGACAAGGTTCTCCAACTGGACAAAGTTAAATTGATGATTCAGAACTAACATAATGGGTACTCGAAACATTTTAAGTCTATTGTACAAAGGATAAGACGTTTTCTAGATTTCTAAATATAGTATTTCTTTTATTATTTTAATTAGTTTTAATAGCGTTTTTTTGTTTCTTTTTTAAAATACACTAACATTTGCTCCATTATCTCCCGTAAAGTTGTATATCGCTTCGTTTTGTAATAATAAAGCCAAAAAATGTACCTAAATTTTTTTTCTTGAGTTTGTCAATGATATAGTTAGAACATTTTGTAGAAAAATAAATCTGAGTCAGTTTTGTTTTTTTTTTTTCTCCGGGGTTATTGAGTTATACTTTATACCGGGGTTATACTTTTTCTAATGCCATATTTCATGTTATTATTATATTAACTGATTTAATAATTGATGATATCTGTTTTATGTAATTAAACACTTACTATTGATTAGTAAACGATGTGTTGATAAAAGGAGAATGCCCATTTTTGGGCCCACTTGATACCTATTATGGTAACAGAAAACAATATTCTAAAATGATATCTAATTTCAATATCTAAATTCGTTCATTTTAATTATATCAATCAACACAACCAATCAATAGACAATGTTTAATCAGATAAGAACAGGTATCTATTAAAACATAAAATAAAATTAATATTAAAGCATTTAAAATAATAATAACCTCAAACATTGCATCAGAAAACATCTAACTACTCAATAAAAATTCAAACTGATTGCGGGCCTATTTTGCATAGGCGTATGGCCATCCTCCTTTGTAATAAATTAATGAAGAAATAAGATAATATTTCAGGATATTGTTTTGTTAACGAACTATTAAATATCAAGTTGACCCAAAAATGGGCATTGTCCTTTAACAAACACGATTCCAGAAATATGACAAAAATATTTATATTATTTCTCGTGTTTGTTCTTTTTGTGCGGCTAATAAACACACACTAGTTTATTCTAGTTAATTTTACACTAGGAATTGCCAAGAAAATAGTAGGTTCGAAGAGTGGTAGGAAGACTGATGATGGTTATCGGCCCAGTTGCCGTCCTGGGGTAATACCACCACTTTCGAATGCAACACCCGTGAAGTGACCTCATCGCGTTTCGGAAGTGGCCAGGTAACATGAGGAGTGTGCACTGTCTGTTTAGATGGTGCACGTTCATATAGGCCGGCATAGCGGAAGCGACTGCTGCCTGTAGAAATTTATCTGTAGTAGCAGTTGTTTTCATATGCTGAACTACAAAAAAAGTAATAAGTTAATATTAATAAGTTAACTAAAATTACCTATTTTCAGCTTCATTATAATTCTAATAACGATTTAGCGTTATTTTCAGGTGAGGACGACAATTTTTGTTTATATCTACGAAATAAATTCCGCAAAAACTAAATTTTATCACGTACAACGCGTTTAAAATGCAAAACGTTCAATAATTTCACACAAATTTCCTATTTATTATTTTGTACATTATTAACTATAATAACCATAATGATTATTAAAAATGGCTGGTTTTATTGGAAACTGGGCGTCACCATTCGAGAGCACTGTTCGATCAATCTATGTATTATATTTTTTTATTTGAGTTTATTGGCGAACACGTTTCAACTAAATTAAAAGATTTTATCTGGGTTTTTTTACCCATTACCAAACAAGTGAGATTCAACCATACACAAACTCAAGCCTCGGAGCTACATTATTGTAGCTCGGCATCTTGTGACAAAACTTCGCCTGCTACCGGAAAGAAATCTCTGCAGACAGCAGTCGCCTCCGCTATGTCTGCTTGAGAAGTCGAATATGCAACGCCTAGATTGACAGTGCACACTCCTCTTGGCTACTTCTCGAAATACGACAACGTCACTTCACGGGTGTTACATTTGAAAGCAATGATTTCAATTATTTTAACTAAGTTTTTAAAAAAACAGGTAGGCAGACTGATGATGATTATTAGCGATAAATATATATTAATCAACCGCAAATTAACATAATTATCCTTACAGTTCTTTCCACTTTACATAAAACTTAACATTCCTTAGAACACTTAATAATCCACCATTATTACACATTAACACTCGAAGAAACACAAGTTTAGGAAAATAGTTCAATACAGATATTATATTGAATATTATTATTAATTCATTACTAATGTCATTCGTTGTACAAATATTTAAATTTCTAAAAACAGCGAATAAATTCAATTTTCCTCATTTTAAATTGGTTTATAATCCATTGAAATTCCAACCTTATTGAATGTAAGTCTGTCCCAAATCTGATGTGATATAGATATTAATATAATTTTTAATTAAAAACGCTTTGTGTTCTACTTCTACGATTCTTCGTAATATACTCGTATAACATTTAGACATTATAAATCGGACCAGAACAAACAAAGAAATATTCATTTTTATAATATCAGTAAAGTTTATTGTATATTTTTTTAAAGAACCCCTAAGGCAAATGGGCCCAGAATTTTTTTCTCGAGTTTGTCAATGATTTTTAGTTAATTTTGTAGAAAAATAAATCTACTTCCTTATTAGCAATCACTTTTAATTTTTACACCCGAGTTATTGAGTAATTAGATGTTTTCTGATACAATATTTGAGTTTATTATTATATTAATTAAATGCTTTATTAATTGATGATATATTTTTTATGTAATTAAACATTGTTTATAATTTGGTAAGAGATGTGTTGATATAATTAAAATTAATTAATACAAAAATAGGATATTATTTTAGAATATTGATTTGTTACCAAACTATTATGTATCAAATGGGCCTAAAAATAGGCATTCTTCTTTTGGGGTTTTATTATCAGATTATGCTGTTTGAATACTACTAAACTACACTTCCATTAGCGATTTACGTGAGTTTTTCTTTTTTAATAATACATTGCGTCGTAATTTAATAATAATATTTTTATATTTCAATTATCGTATTTATTTAATATATCCTGTTAGGGTTGGCAGATGTTAAGAGAAAAAAAAATCGAACAAAGTTTATAACCCTCAAAAATTAACAAAATAACATACTATTGTCCTGTTTATTGCGATTTTTCAGACCGGCGCGGACGTCTGGGTACCCTATGATGTCCTCTATGTATATTAGGATTTGGTATATAAATTAATATAGGGTATTAAAAGAATAAATTCAATTAAAATAATATTTGTAGGTAATAGGTAATATGTACACAATGACAATTGAATCTGCTCCATTTACTTTCAGACGTATTCCTTTAAAATCAAGACTTTACTTTTTACACTGAACTAAATGTGTCTGGACACTAACGGGTAATATGTACACATGTTCTTGTTATTGTAGCTCGGCATATGACAACATGTGCGGTCCATGAACAGAAACAACTGCTACTACAGATCAATCTATTACTACAAGCAATCGCCTCCGTTGTGCCGGCCTGAGGAGACGAATGTGCACCATCCAGATTGACAGTATATACTTTGATATACCATTTCTAAACGTAAATTGATTAAGGAATTCAGCTACTAATTGCATGTACAATTTAAAAGAATGTTATTTATTTTGCAAAACAAAAGTTTCAGCGACAAATCAAGTGAAAAAAGCGCCTAAAATACATTTAAGAAAAACACACCCGACCCTAATTACCGTCCATCCATGTCCAAACATAAATCTCTGACGTAAAAAATGGTTCAAATTAAAAATATACCAGTTTTTATTGTGTTAAATAAAAGCAATGGTTAAAAGTTTATTTACACGTTTCAAGTGGCTTACTTTACTTTCATAATATGTTATGAAATAACAGAGGAATAAGGTACAGTCACCACCAAACTTATCGGAAAATCAGACGTTAAAATTAAATTATGAGTAATGATATAAAAAAAAAGAGAATGCCTAAGAGAAATGGGCCCACAATTTTTTTCTCGAGTTTTTCGATGATTTTTAGTCAATTTTGTAGAAAAGTAAATCTACTTCCTTATTACCAATCAGTTTGAATTGTTTCACCCAGGTTATTGAGTAATTAGATGTTTTTTTGATGCAATATTTGAGGTTATTATTATTTTAAATGCTTTAATAATTGAAAATATATATTTTTTATGTAATTAAACATTGTTTATTGATTAGTAAATGATTTTAGAATTTTAGAATATTGTTTTGTTACTAAACTAATAGGTATCAAGTGGGCCCAAAAATGGGCATTCTCCTTTGGCAGAATTACCGTTGAGGTGTATTTATATATTTACTTATTTATTGCATGTCACACAATATATAATTATGCAATTTTTTTTTATTGTAGCTCGGCATATGACAACACTTCGCCTGATGTAAAGCCAGAGTGCCGAACACGAATGGAAACAACTGATACTACAGAGAAACCTGCAGCTGTCGCCTCCACTACGCCGGCCTGAGGAGACGAGCATGAACCATCTAGATTGGCAGTGCACACTCGTCTCACTATACTTTCAAACTATTCCCGTGTTCAAACCATTCATACATTTATACAATGTGACGCCCTATTAGGGCGGAATAAAGAACATTTATATTTAATAGCAGTAGGCGTTACTTTGCGGAAATCCATAACTAAATTATTATAAAACACTACTTTGCAACTAATTCCCGTTAATCAATGTTAGTGAGGGTAGGTGCACAGTCACATTAGCTGTTACTGTTAGACCCGTCACGAACATGCAAAAACCTCTCGACGCGTTTCACCACTCCTGGCATCCTCAGGAGACGTGCGCTGAATGAAAGCTGGCGTCTTTTTATACCCAAAATTATACCCAAGAGGATGCCACATGGAGTGGTGAAACGCGTCGAGAGGTTTTTGCATGTTCGTGACGGGTCTAACAGTAACAGCTAATGTGACTGTGCACCTACCCTCACTAACATTGATTAGCGGGAATTAGTTGTAAAGTAGTGTTTTATAATAATTTAAAGAACATTTAATTAAAATGTAAAAATGTCAACATACAACATTAAATTAAAACAAATAAAATCAAAATTATAAAATAAAAATACACTTGAACAATGTAAGTATTCTTTCGGCAGCCTACAAAAATGAGATTTTACAATTATGAAGGGAGGAGGCTTCAAAATTAAGATGGTAATGTGCACGTAAACATAGTCTAAACTCAATTAGGCTCTTCTAGTGTATTCTAAGTTTATTCACGTAGTTAGTTTAACTATAATTTCAAAGATTACATGTTTTTTATTAAATAAAAATTATGGATTAGTTTGATATTAAATTATGATGAATATTGAACAAAAATTCTCTCAGAAAAGCTAAGATTGTGTGGATCTAGCAAAGTCTATCATGAGAATTAGGGTACTAAACACAACTATAACCACCACTATGCCGGCCTAAAAATCTTAGCTTAGCCTAAACTTTTAAATTGCTCTATTTAATATTCTTAGCGCAATTAGAAAACTTAAGTCATTAAAGTGGACCCTCATTACAAACTAAAACTAAGTAAAGACGGCAATATTTCAATCAAGATATTGTCACTGTAATTTGAACCTTACAGCACTGTCGAATAAAGCACGGATTTCAAAGAAATTCAACTTATCGGAAACAAATTTTCATATAATTTATAAATTTAAACTGTCGTCCTGGGGCAGTACCACCACTTTCGAATGTAACACCCGTGAAGTGACCTTGTCGCGTTTCGGGGATAGTTTGAAAGTAGCCAGGTATAAGAGAGGAGTGTGCACTGTCAATCTAGATGGTACATGCTCGTCTCCTCAAGCCGGCATAGTGGAGGCGACTGCAGCCCGTAGAGATTTCTCTGTGGTAGCAGTTGTTTCCATTCATGGACCGCACTCTAGCTTTACATCAGGCGGAGTGTTGTCACATGTCGAGCTACAATAAAAAAAAAAAAAAAAAAAAAAAAAAAAAAAAAAAAAAAACCATTTTGTTAATTCTTTTAACAATAATGAGGCCGTGCCTCAGAATCACAGACAGCAGTCATCTCCGCTATGCCGGCTTCGTGAGACGAGTGTGCACCGTCCAGCTACTTCAGCTGATCTTGAAAGCAACTGACTCTCGAATATTTTGGACTTGATACGCATTTTTACTAGTTTTTCTCCTCCTCCTAAATGTTATATAAAAATTTTGATATCCTATCTCAGAAATTATTGTAATTCGTAATGTACGAGTATGTAATTATTTATTATTATTTCGCTCTCAGAAAATTGTCTTGTAAATAATAATGTTCACACAAGACAACTCCAATGAAACTTTGGTTGAAAACAATTATGACTTTCTGTATTTAGTATTCATAGCAGATACAAAGTTCCTCGCGCGAACCCTTGAGAGATAGATACAACAAACGCTACACAAAATCCCGCCAAGATTTTATATTCATATAATTATTTTGTAAATTCTCAAATTATCCATGTTGTTGTGTATTTAGGCGTAAGTAATCTATTAAGATTCAAAATAAGTGATATTTCTCACAACACATTATAATATAATTATATTATTTGAATAATACAGGTTGTACAAACATCTATACAATCAATAGAGATACAATCAAAGAAATTGGAATACAATAGAAGACATGTTGAAAATAACACAGAATATCTATAGTTTGCACTCTTTTAACTCACTAAATACTGAATACAAAATGATGAGACAAATATATACGTGACAAGACAGGCTAAAATTGAAGTGTCCAGTTTTGAGGCAAATGCATAGATTATAGACTATTGTATAGAAGTAAAATAGGGATGTAGTCAATACGTATATCGAGATGTAAATGCAAGCATTTATCGACTCTTCTATTTACTCTATGACCAATTTTTTAACACTTATTATTTATAAACTAGTTATTTAATTTGTGGCAGTTGTAGAAAGATGACATACTAATTTTAAAAAGTCTTATCAGCTATAATATCAGTGATAATTATAAAAACTGGACAGAAAAAAATACCTGTATAAAGGTCCAGCGGTAGACGTGGGCGGTGGACTCACGGTTGATGAGACCCGTGTTCAAAACTCACTAAAATTCTAACCGGTAGTGCCCAAGCACTATTCAAAGAGCGGTAGGCAGACTGACGATGGTCCCATATTAGGCCGGTCTGCCGTCCTGGGATAACACTATCACTTTAAAGTGTAACATAGTCGTATTTCGGGATCAGCTTGGAAATTACCGGATGTAACGATAGCACTGCCAACCAAGATGGCGTACATTCGTCTCGCACTATAACTTAACATCAGGCGGAGTACTATCATACGTCAAGCTACTATAACCGGCATTGTCTACCTACGCATAACGTCAGAGGTATTTAGGTAGTCGTGAATAAAACTATTTCTCAATCAAAATCAGTATATTTAGAAAACTCTTGGATTGGTGGAACTTGATTGTTTAAAGCTGTTAGGAGCAAAATGCTACGAACAAAGTCTAGAGTGTTTTGTCCATATAAACTCCAATGATTTTTATCAAATTATTTCTTAATAATTCATCTCTCGAAAATCTAAGACAATAATGATAATTATTAATAACAACAATAATATGTAATGTAAAACACCCATATCAAATAAAAAAAGAATAAATTAAAATATCGATATCCGTCTAGGACATGAAATAATATAAAAAAACAACACTAACATAACCTATAAAACGAATGTTTAATTTTTAAAATAAGACGGTTTTATTGATAACATTTATTGTCTACAAATAAAATGTAATATGAGAATAACTGCTCACCAAAAATTATACTAAATTAGAAGAGTTAATATCTTAGAAATACTCAAAAACTTTTTAAGAATATTTACCGGTGAAAACTCGTAAATTCCTCATTATTTTCTTTACGAGAGGTATGTGAACGGCAACCTAGTACTATACAAGCCATAACAATTCACAATATTTAAAATTAAAGAAATAACTTAAGAAATAAACAATAAAAAATACAAACCAACGAAACGACACAAACGTAAACAAATCCAAATGAAACCCGACTAAAAAAAGAAGTGTGTCAAACTGTGGATTTTAGAACAAAATTCGAAGTATTTTTAAAGTAGTCGGTTAATGAAAAAATAATGACCAGAATGATGACCAACTACTACAAAAATGATGACACTTCAAGGAAAAAAAAGGCAACAAAAGCATTTCTATCTCTTTTTGTTGCATTGAATATCCTGGTAAGCTAAAAGAGCATAGAGTATCAGTTTTCTGCTGCTCCTTTGACGTGGCTTCTATTATATTCCAATTTCTTTGGATACAATACAGAATGGTAGGCAGAATGATGATAGCCTCTAAGCCGGCGACTGCTGCCTGGAGATAAATCTGTAGTAGCAGTTGCTTCCGTATGTGAAATACTTAAGTTTAAAGCGTTTTCATACGCCGAGCTACAATAAAGAAAATAAATCATAGTTGCATGTACAAAGATACAATACATACACTTTCAAACAAACATAACATCAGCGCCACTAGCGGTTAATGCCAGAACTTCACAGCTGAACTTCTTTACTCCTTTGTAAGCAGTGTTGCTACACATAAAAATAATCAATTTGAATGCGTTCCAAAATGTATAATATTTTATTTATTATTTTATAATAATAATAATTTATTTTCCAATTATACTGCTTCCATTTTTATAATTTTTTTTATTGTTTATATAATAAAAACAAAAATAATATCGCGGGCTAATGTATTAGTACAACAAAACATATTTTTATAAGATTTCTAATAAAACTCTTTGCAATATTTAATTAACTTACATACAACACGATAGTTACTATAATTAACTTTAGTAAACCGCAGTAGTTTAATAGAAAAATTGCTTGCATCCTTCCAATGATTTGCGTACCGCAAGCATATATATACACTTAGTCTACGAACTCATCCAATAGTACCTACACATGTTACAAAAATTCGTAGCTATTTACCGAAAAAATTAATTTAAATATTTAGCAAGATCATTTCCGGACTTAATGAATTTTAATTAATTCTTATTTTTTAAGCTAACAACACTGATGGGTGAGCCATCGCCCTGCTAAACTGTGTCATGGCGGTTTGACTTATTAAAGCTTTTTTTTTGCAATAATTTAATATAGTTAATGTGCTTTTTAGCAATTTGAACGTTTAGTTTCCACAATTAACAAAGTGTAATATTTTAGTCAATAATGCGTGAATATAAAATAGTGGTATTAGGTAGCGGAGGCGTGGGAAAGTCCGCCCTCACAGTCCAGTTCGTACAAGGCATCTTCGTGGAGAAATACGACCCTACGATAGAAGATAGCTACCGAAAACAAGTGGAAGTCGAGGGACAACAATGTATGTTAGAAATCCTAGACACGGCGGGCACGGAACAGTTCACGGCTATGCGAGATTTGTATATGAAAAACGGACAAGGTTTCGTTCTAGTGTATTCGATCACTGCACAATCGACGTTCAACGACCTGCAGGACCTCCGCGAACAGATTTTGAGAGTTAAAGACAAGGACGACGTGCCGATGGTGCTGGTCGGGAACAAGTGCGACTTGGAGGCGGAACGCGTCGTGGGTAAGTCACAGGGGGCGAATTTGGCACAACATTTTAACAATTGCGCGTTCATGGAGACGTCCGCGAAGGCTAAGATCAATGTGAACGACGTGTTCTACGATTTAGTGAGACAGATAAATAGAAAGTCACCCAACGATCAGCCAAAAAAGAAGAGGAGTAATAGGATACAATGTGTGTTGCTGTAATGATTGAGCTGACAGCCCTCCGGAGCATCTAGACGTATATAAAGACTTCACATACCCGGATATGGCTTTACAGTTAACTCTAATGTGGACACAATGATGCCTTTAGCATTTGACGTGCATTTATTGTGTCTGTGAAAGACATGCAGTTATATACTGTGTGTTTTTTACTTCATTAATTCCAGTCTATACTGTGAGTGTTCACTGTGCTTTGTACTTTGTGAGTTGGGGATGAGATACCATGTGGAACACACAGGTCCAAAATTAAACCTAATGGTGACAGCTTTATAATATTTAACTATAAATGAACAATACAACTTCATTGGATCCGCATAGTGGTGTATGTTATTCTCAATTCACTCTGTTCTTTCCATTATTATCTGATACATATATCCAACTTCAATGAAAATAATTGTAGCATTGTTGACATGCAACTATATTGATAAATTTATTCATAAATAAAATAATGTTTGCCTAAAAGTCAAAGGTAGACAGTACAATTTAAAGTTTGTTGAAATTGTATTGTCGACTTGCTACAAAAATAATCTGTGAAAAAAATCATTCTAAATTAACAAAATTTGCCTCTTTAATATTAATTAATTTAGGTGTCTTGATAATATATATAATTATATTTTTTCAATTTTAATATTAGATAAGTAGACCAGTTCAAACAGTTAGAATTTATTAATTCTTAAAATTAAAAGAGTTAGTTATTTTCTCTTTTTAATGTAAATTGTATTCTATTTTTCCATAAACTAGCGTTTAAGTAGATTTAATAAGAAAAAACATGTTTGACAATTATTGGCCTATGGTTAGACTATTAAAATCAATAAACTATCTAATAAACAAATTATCAATAACACATTCCAGCGCCCCATATCATGGTGACCGTGGAAATCATGCTATCTCATGTACACACATAAAATTTATCTCAACGGTATCTGAATTATTATTGCTAGAGAGAGATAGAAATATTCTCCCGGACACGGTTTTATGGGTGCAAAAACGGAGGCTGTCTTATGCAAATTTCATTATTACTTAGTAATAATTTTGATATAAGAATAAGGAATTGAATTTGTCTATACCATGAAGCGGAACTCGAGTGTTTTGCTAAAAACGTGAAACTTTGAAAACTTAAAAAGTTTTAACAAATTGTAAATACATGATTTTAAAATTTTCTTCTTTTTCTTTTTAATAAAGTTATATACTATTTAGGGTGGAATTTATTAGATCGCTGTTTGAACTTCTCTACCGACACAAGTCTATATGAAATTTAAAACAAATCTTTTTTCGAGGGAAACATCCTTACAAGATACACCTTTTGACTTAAAACTCCACCACCAGAAATTTATATAAAACCATTATTTTTAAAAGTAATTAAAAAATATATATAGAGTCAATTAAAATGGTGTATATTGTAGGGAATATTTCCTCCTAAATTAATAGATTTAGTTGTTATTGCCTTTATTAGAAGCAATTGATATAAGGAATTACAGTGTTGTAAACTGATTCCATGAAAATATTAGATATAGGTGAGATATAACACGTGATGGATGATTTCTTTAATGTATTAA
This sequence comes from Tinea pellionella, assembly GCA_948150575.1. Taxonomy (NCBI): domain Eukaryota; kingdom Metazoa; phylum Arthropoda; class Insecta; order Lepidoptera; family Tineidae; genus Tinea; species Tinea pellionella. Next base: position 1,200,789 of record OX411253.1, read on the forward strand.
TATAACATCCAAGCTGAGCATTAAACTATTTCCTTAATTTGCCAAATGTATGTGAAATCACGCTTTAAATCACGCCTAGGGGTAGGTAGAATTTCGAGTAAATAATCCTTTAAAGACATGCTCTGCTCGGATGTTAGTTTCCATCATGTTATGTGGACTTGGTGGATGACTGATCTTAATCTTAGGGTATAGTCACTGCAGCCACCTGACGTCTACCGGGGATGTCCGGAGACCTTCATAAGAACTTCTGATGTGGTCCAACTATGATACTTCACTCCTGGAGTACATATGCTACATTGTCTGTCAACAGTGTGGTGTATAGAAGGCTATACCCTGATTTCTGATGTTCAGATGAACGCCACTAAGTTTGAACCAGTGTAATGTTTAATAAAATTAAGTGTAATGTACATTTTTTCTTTTTCAAATTTATTATTGTCTTGTTATAAAATTCAAATGTATCTAAAGGGAAAGAGGGGGGCTTCACTCGTGCGGGCTTCTCTCGTGTCAGTGTTGTCAATTTTTAAAGTTTGTTCAACCAAAATTGGTTGTCCTTGCTCATCTCGAGTTTAGCCCTGGGTTACCCGACGCGTTAAGCCCAAAACATGCATAGAGCGGGTGCGGGTCGGGGCGGGAGTATGGCAATTTAATTTATACGTACGACAGAACAGACGCGGCCTGTGCATGCGGTCCATGTGCTGTCTCCCGTATAAGTAAAAGCCGTACTTCCGTCCCGACTCACACCAACGTTTTGGACTTTAGTGGTACAACTGATAGTCGTTAGATGTCTTTGCCAACTCCCCGATTGTTAAATTTACTAGTTCCCCAACCCATGATGAACAGAAATGTTTGCTTATATAAACGAAACTTGTTAAAACTATTATATTAGATATTTGATTGTTACGGGATTAGATGTTTTCTGCCCTCAATTAAGTTTTATTACGATTAAGATTTATTGCACAAGGATATTGGTCAATATTTTCGATCTGAGTTGGACTGTACGATTTTTTTCTTTTAATATTTACATTATTATTATATTTGTGCAAATATAACTTGTAATATTATTTTTGAATCAATAATCGAGATGTACAATAATTATTATTTTTTTCTTTTTCTTTTGCAATTTTATCAATAAAACCAATTTTGAATATTTTATGGGCGTTTCTCTGCGGGCGGATTAACCTACTGTCTGACACCTAATTTATTGCATGACTCATCGTACGTACACGGAAATTATGATTCGAATTACTCATACTTTTATGTTTGAGGAATATAAATTAAAATAGTTTTGTAGTCCAGCGTAGAACCGCACACCGTCTGATGTTAAGCTGAGAGTACAGATTAGAGAAATTTCTGCAGACAGCGATCATCTCTACTATGCCGGCTTGAGGAGAGTGATGTGCGCCGTTCAGGTTCACAGGAATCGTAACGCTCGACTAATAACCATCATCAGTCTGCCTACCCATTCGTTAAGGGATGAAGGGTATATAAATAAAACAAATGAATTTCTACTACTAATATTTTAATAAGTGTAAATTTGTATTAAAAATCGTGTTTACGTAAAAAAAACTTATAAACAATGGCAGTGAACGTGGCGGTCGTATGTCTACATTCTAGTAACACAAGAATTGACACAGTCCAGTGGAAATGAACACAATACTTTAACTTGGCGAAGTCTATGATGCAAAACAAGTATTGAATTACTATGGAGTCCCCGTTTTGTTTGAAACAAGGTCTCGTAATATAGATCTAGCTCATCTATGGGGACTAAATATTAAAATAAAATTAATTGCAAATCATTTAGAAAGAATGTTATTCATCTCGTTATTATTTCGTACGTCTGCATTAATTAATTGCATACAGTCATACATAATTATCTGCTACAGGCGTTGCTTAGATAGGGAATTTATGTCCGAAATAATTTTTCCTTATATATTTTTGTATTAAGGTAAAATATATTAATTTATACCATATATTAATTTAACGCGCCTTTAGAACACAAAAAAAAATGCTAATCGATTATTTTACAATATATAACGCTTTCGACGTGACGCAAAAGAAAAGATGACCGCAGTCACTTTTAGGTTTTTTGTCAGTTACTATTTGACTTGACGGCAACATTGTCAACCGTTTGAAACGGCTTACGCTTTTTTTATGTCCGATGTATGAGGTTTGCTCCTTTAGTATGTATCTCTATGATTTATAGTTTATTTACGATCCTCGTACAGTATTTATTAATGAGCTGAAAATAGTAGAGATATTCGAGAAAAAGGACTCCAAAAACGAGTTGTAAGGCGCGATTTTTGAGTTGATAAAAATTTTCATATTTATATATCTTATAATATATACATATCTGTATGTATATGTTTATACTTAATATGTATCTTTAATTAATGGTTAATTAAAATAACATTCATTCTAAATTATAATAAAAAGCTTCGGGACGTGATCTTACGAAACTATTTAGAATATTTGCGACAATTACAATCTATACAGCCTTTGACCACGATGACTAAGTTTTTATTTATTTATAGAGACCGCAGTGCCGGTTCGAGGTGTCTGCTTCCAAGCTGATCTCGGAAGGCGACTTGCGTCACTCCACGGACGTTGTTTAAAGTGGTAAATATTGCTCCGACTGGGCTGGTAATAAACCATCATCACCGCCAGACCACACGTGACCATTATTGCTACGAAACTACGAAATTTGGTTATTTTATTTTTATTATTTAGTTTTTATCAAATACACCGTCGGTTTTTGTTTAATTTCCAAATTTGTAGTTAAATTGTTTAATTTATTAGAACTGTTTACGTTGCATGGAAAGAGGCAAATATAGTGTTTCAAATTAATCATAGTAGCCGGGATAGTTGGAGCTGCAACGTCGCGTAACGACTACTAGTATATTTATAATTATATTGCGTCTTAAATAAAAAAAAATACTTTTTTAAAAATTTTTCGTCTTACATGACTTTCGCGTAGACGCCACCGTGGTCAATGGAGTTTGATTCTATTTCACTATATTCTAAAAATATTAAAGAGAATCTACAGTGCATAAGTCTATTAGGTGAATTTATCAGTGTTATATGACATTAAACAGGAAGTGCTTTTATCTACTCATAACAGAGAATAATTGTTCAGAAAGGACAATGCCCATTTCTGGAACCACTTGATACCTAATAGTTTGTTAAACAAAACAATATTCTAAAATAATATATTATTTTTTCATTATTTTATTTAACTATGAACACAACGTTTACCAATCAATAGACAATGTTTAATTCGATAAAAAAGCAGATACAATCGATTATCAAAGTAGTTAATACAATAATAACCTCAAAAATTGCATCAGATAGTCTAATTACTCAATAACACGTGTAAAAAAATTGATTGGTGATAAGGAATGCAGATTTATTTTCCTATTAAATAAATTTAAACTCACTAATGAATTCGAGAAAAAAATGTGGACCCGTTTCTCTTAAGCGAATGGACATTCTCCTTTAATGTCGCATCCTCACAACGAAAACTGTTTTAACTATAAAAATGTCGCACAATTGACAAGTGGAATGCTTTACCCTCCCATGTATTCTCCCAATCCTTTCACCTTGGATCCTTCAAGCGGAGCGTGAAAAAGCACCTTCTCAGGCCGGCATAGTGGTGGCGACTGGAGCCCCGTGCGAGCGGTTCTCTAGTCGTCAATGCTCATGGACCTCCACTGCGTTTACCATCAGACCAGTCAAGGTCACATGTCGTGCCAAAATAAAAAAAAAAAAAGCTACACAAAACAAAAAAAAATATTTTGCATAATTTAATTTCTTGACATAGTTTTAATCATTTTTTTTTGTTATCATTTTTAGCATTGTTCAGAGTATAATTATTAATTTCATTGTTATTCACTTGACATAGTATTATTGTTATTTTATTAATTGAAATTATTATTGTAGCATGTCGTCCTATCCTATAATTGAAATTGCATTTAGTTTGTAAAATAGTAAGTAAGTAGCAATATTTATAGTGTTAGTGCAATTTTGTTGGTAGGCTTATAAATAAATAAATAATTATGTAAAACCTGATTCGAATCAAAGTCCTAAATGAATATCTTGAAAAGCACTATTTTTTAGTTAAAACAGTTTTATTTTAAGGGCCCGAATTTTTTTTTGTAAATATGATTTATTCCTAACGCCCGGGATGCTCTGCAATAGCTAATATTCCTAGCTTCATTCCCGAGTCAGGAAGCTAGTAAGCCAGTGTCTCAAGCCGGGAAAGTTTAAAAAAACTGGCATCGTATATTACATGCGTAATTGCGTGAAATTATGAAGATTTAATAAATTAAAAAAATAATAATAATACCCAAAAAGGGGCTGGTAAATCGAAAAAAAAATACTTTGGTTTTTTTGACTAGAACAAATTATTAATAAATTAAGTTTCACAATACTATTACGGCTTTCTCCTTTAATTAATTAATAGTATAGATAGCTCCTAAAGCTAGTAAAATTAGTGTTTTATTTTTAAATACATTTAAACTTAGGGCACTAATTAAAAAAAAAACTTCAGTTCTATTAAGAAAAATTTTAACATAAATAATACTTTAAAAATTGATTAAAAATATATATAAAACTTAAAAAAAAACCTACTTTGCTTTGGTCATAATACTAGTAAAGTTCAAGTCACAGGGTCCAAGTTCAAGTCACGAATTAAACGCCCGCATGTAAAATGGTGGGAGTTACTTATGAACCATACTTTGAGAATAATAAATAAATCTAGATTAATTATATCTGTTTTTGTGTCTTTTTTACAGTAGCTCAGCATATGACAACACAGCCTGATGTTAAGCTATGAACGGAAGCAACTGCTACCACAAAGAAATTTTAATCACCACAGGCATCAGTAGCCTCCGCTATGCCGGCTTGAGTATAAAATTAATTTCACCACAAATAAAGACACTTGTACATTATCACTATGCCGGCCCTAGTAACACACTTTCTATAATTGGAAGTTGCGATAACGAAACCGACTAACGCTGTCAAAGATAAACAAAAATTAAATAATAGATAAGATATCTTTAAAACGATAAAAAATCAGCTCTCGTTTTATTTACCTATATTATAAAATATTTAAAATGTTAATAAACATAAAAAAACCTATTAAAATTAATGCTTCGATAAGGAATAACAATTGAAAAAAAAAATCAAAACAATATGTACCTAAAAAAACTTTCAAGCAATTTTGACCTCTAAACTAGTGCGATTATAAACACAATAAAGCCGGTATTCCCTTGCATTCATTTAGACTAGAAATTCTCTACAAGCTAGTGCATAATTGGACGGATAAAAAACAACTACTAAGTTACGTATCTCATTTCATACTCATGGACCGTATTCTAGCTTGAAGCCTAATGTTAAATAGTCGCCTCCGCTATATCGGCTCGAGGAGACGAATATGCACATCCATGACAAGGCACACTCCTTTCATTATACACGACCACTACAAACGCGACTAGGTCACTTCACGAGTGTTACATTTGAAAGGGAAACTTAGCTAATTTCTTTTGACCTGCACTTATGAAGACTAGGTGCAAGTGTGATTGGGTGCAGGCTTGATTAAAACAGGGAAGAAAGCGTGCTGACCATCTCATCAGTAAACTGCATTCAAAGAGTCCCTAATTACAGATAAGGCAGTTTGTGAACGAAGGCGGTCGGATGTCGACCGTGTAGCGCCAAACATAGTAGGGGACGTAACCCGCAATCGCTTTCGACCAATGAGCGTGGGATGTGTCGTCCGTTGGCTGTTGTAGGTAGGAAATGCCGACTTACGAGACGGTCCGACATGTCGGTTGTCGCGGCCAAACGGTTTAGTGTGTCGTCACGTAAAAACAAAAGGTTGCGTGATAGAATTAACTAAGCAATATCTACTAGATTTCTATCATGATTCTATAAGTCTATCGCTGTCAAACGTTAACCAAAATTCTATTTAAACTAAACTATATCGGTCTCGAATAAGAATCGATTTCGTTTACTTGGACGAGTCATAACTATCGTTGAGTGGCGGCAACGAATGTGACAAAGTGTTATCTAATTTTCTTGCTTCATGTTCTAAAGTGTAGGAATCCAGAGCCGGATCCTGCAAAAAGGTTATTAAAGGTTACGGTTAGGCAGCAGTCCGCCTGATGTTGAGCTGGAGTGAGATCCAGGAAACTGCTACAAAAAATAAATTTCTGCAGACAACAGTCACCACCCCTATGCCGGTCGTGAGGAAACTAATACACACACTCCTCTCGTTAAACCTGGCTACTTCTAAACTGATTCCAAAACACGAGCCACTTCACACGTGTTACATTCAAAAGTGGTGATACTACACCAGGATGACAGACTGGGTTAATAACCATCATCAGTCTGCTTTATCTAAGCTTTGTTTATCCCTTCTATTTCTTAAGGGTACATCATCAGATCAGCTATTCCAGAATATTTTGAGTGGCCGTGGTCTAGCGGTAAGACGCGTGAACTCACGATCGATGAGGCCCGTGTTCGAACCTCGCTAATCCTGACCGGTACCAATGTAACTTTGTTATATGTACTCTGGTCGTTCACTATTCAAGAGTGGTAGGCAGACTGATGATGGTTATTTGTCCAGTCTGCCGTCCTGGGGTAGTACCACCACTTCCGAATGTAACACCCGTGAAGTGACCTTGTCGCGTTTCGGGTGCAGTTTGAAAGTAACCAGGTATAACGAGAGGAATGTGCACTGTCAATCTGGATAGTACATGTTCGTTTCCTCAAGCCGGCATAGTGGAGGTAACTGCTACCTGTAGAGATATATCTGTAATAGCAGTTGTATCCATTCATGGACCGCTAGCTTTACATCAGGCGGAGTGTTGTCACATGCCGAGTTACAATAAAAAAATAGGGAGAAAATTAGTTTACCTGCGACACAGCCCTTAGAGAGTCACCTAAAGCTGTTCTCAATCTTTGCACGTCGCGTGACGCGCGTCCACTTCGAGCTATATACGCCTGACGACGACGTATCTCCGAAGATAATTGGGAGCGAAGTTGGGCAGCCTTAGAAGGAAGATTGACAAATTGAAAAAATATATCGATGTATATTATAGCGACAAATTAAAAAAATATCGATATATCTTTGCCAGTATACAGGGTAATTTTTTTAACTGGGACCGTATGGGGAAATCCTAAACCACAGGAGATACAGTAAATCTGTCTTAGGAACCTAGATAATTTGCTCTTTTTTATAATGTAACCAGATTACTTACAATTTTAATTAAAAATGGGAATACATTTCATTAAATTTGACTAACTTCTGCTGCTCCGATTTTTTTCTTCCGATACAATGAAATGATCCTTACATGAAACTGAGTCGAACCACATCAAAAAAAATTTTCATCAAAATGACTCATTTCCATGAACAACTCAAGCTTGACCAGAGAAATTACTATGCCAAATTCGTTTTCATAAAAAAAGAGCAAATGGTTCCCAAGACTGTTTCCCTGTATCTCCTGTGGTTTAGGATTTCCCCATACTGTCCCAGTTAAAAAAATTACCCTGTATATTTTATTTAGTCTGTAATATAATAATTTTTTGTCATTATCGATGTTGAAAAAACAATTTATCGATAACGATAACAGTCAAAAAATATCGATATAAACAATAATATTGAAATCGTTGCCTATATTATAAAAGTAAACAACTGTTACCACAGAGTAATTTCTAAAGACAGAAGTCACCTCCCCTATGCCTGCTCTGAGAATGCGTGCGCACCCTCTCGTTATACCTGGTTACTTTCAAAGGTGACTAGACTTCTCAGATGTTACACTTGAAAGTGGTAGTACTATCCCAGGACGGCAGACTGGGCTAATAACCATCATCAGTCTGCCTACCACTCTTTAATTATTGCCTATATTGGTCAGAATTTAGCGAGGTTCGAACACGGGTCTCATCGATCGTGAGTTCACGTCTTACCGCTTGACCATAGCGGCTCAGTCGTTTATTTACCTGTTGTTCAAGTCTTGATATTTGTTGTCTATGACTAGATTCTCTAGCTTCTAGCAGACGCTCAGCCTGTAATGCAGCTTGACGATAATGCTCTATATCTTCACGGCGACTCGGTGATGAGGTAGACAGGTCGGCGAGATAACGGTTACGCGCCAACGCCAGCTCAGATTCCTGTATACAAAAATGCAACGTGGACTGTAGGTATAGAAGAGGTGACTTCTGCTAGCAGATATTTCACTTAACATGAGACGGAGGCTGACTGAATGTCACTGTAGTAGTACTAGTCTTGAGTAAACAAGTTTTAAATTTCAAAGCACTGTAACACCCGTGAAGCAACCTTGTCGCGTTTCGGGAATAGTTTGAAAGTAGCCAGGTATAAGAGAGGAGTGTGCACTGTCAATCTAGATGGTACATGCTCGTCTCCTCAAGCCGGCATAGTGGAGGCGACTCGTAGAGATTTCTCTGTGGTAGCAGTTGTTTCCATTCATGGACCGCACTCTAGCTTTACATCAGGCGGAGTGTTGTCACATGTCGAGCTACAATAAAAAAAAAAAAAAAAAAAAATACAGCGACTGGCTTCGTGTAAAGCAGGCTTTAAAGTCGAAATCCTGAAGCCGGCATAGCGAAGGCGCCTGCTAACTGTAGCGATTTCTCTGTAGTAGCAGTTGTTACATCAGGGGCTCACCTTATCAGCCAGCTCTTTCTCCAACCGTCGTATCTTCATGCGAAGTTCGCGATTTTCGACTTCGAGCATGCTCAGCTCCGTCGCATATTTCTTATCCTTAACGCAGGATACCAGGTTCGAATCTTTGTATATGTTTGATGAATCTTTACCTATTTAAATTTAAAAACAACAAAATATATATTTCACATCAAGTTGGATACTAAATTGATCACTAACAATGCTACAACTCCACCTGTGTCTTAGCGCGTTAATTATCCCACTACTTAATGCATTACGTTAACACTGATGTGGCCAAGTCCTTAATACGTTTATTAAAGTTTTTTATTATTTGTTCGCGCCTATTTTTATTATATAGTTTTCGTAGGCAACACGCTTATATTTTTTCCTTCCTGGCAACCCTTCCTACCGCACCACTGTAGTGTTGACGTCGTGAAGTTCGCGCCGTTGACTCGCAAGTTAAATTTGTAACCGTTTATTCATTCCGCACCGCTTTTAAATCCGCTTATTTCTTTTCGCTTTCACACGAGTATACGTTTAGTGAAGTTTACTAGCACCAACAACCCAAGGACTGATATTACAGCTAATTATATGAAACCTGGAAGAAGTTCAAAGGTCAGTGGTGCATGTATTTTTCCTTCAGGACAGATTTTATTTCTTTTTGTTCCGCGCTGTCTTGATTCCGCCTTCCCTATACCTATATAAGTGTGTAAAACCCGCTGGTCCTTCGAGTATTTTTATTTAAATCATTTTACCGCAATTAACAAAAAAATAGTAGTTCGCACGCCACAAATGGAGGAGAAATCCTCCATAGTTTGGTCTCTTCGAGTCGGATACGAATCTTAAACCGCTAAATTCATTAAAATCGCAACATCTTTAAATATAAATGGTATATTGCTGAGAAACAGTTATTGTACAATACCCCACTTCGCATATTTTTTGTTCCCGCTATACAATTATACCTAAGTAGGTCATTTATAGGGTTAGGTTTCTTAGTTTATATTTATTTAATAATTGTTTATAATACAAATAACAGTTATTTTTCGCTAAAATACATAAATTTATAATATTAGTAGGTAGTTCAAAAATTCCTTAAGTATAATATCTCATCAAATTTACTGTTATTTTACAAAAATATATTAATTTGTTGTCTTAATTTAATAATAAATACATAAATAGCCAATTGTAAACATAGTTATTAGCATTTTTGGTTATATTTTTGATATATTTTTGTAATAATTTAAGTTGGTCATAATGTCTTCTGAAAAGAAAGAAATTGATTCATCTAGTTTAATCAGATCTTATAAAACACAGTTAGTAATTCTCCAAGGCAAACGTGACACAATATTTTCTAGATTAAATACTATTTTTGAATTGTCTAAAATAGCCCATCTTAATGAGGAGGCTAGGGAGAACTTTCTTGTTACAACCGCCACACTAGATAGATTGCGGGATGATTTTGAAAAAGTGATGGACTCATATAATACGACTTCTTTAACTATAAAACCAACCGCAACCGTAGATTATGAGTCATGGTCGTCATTTGAAGAGTTATTCTGCAGAATCAAAAGTGTTATGACTAGATTAGATTCCTCACATATCAGGGGTAACCAGCGCACTTCACATATTAATGAATTTTGCCTATCTAAATCGCAACCTCGTTTGCCACCTATTGAGTTGGTGTCATTCGATGGTGATATTCGTAGATGGCCTTTGTTTTATAGGCAATTTACGGATATTATTCACAATAACATGTCTTTATCTGATAGTGAAAAAGTTCATTATTTAATAGGCAAATTAACAAATAAAGCATTATCAGTGTGTGCTGGCATTCCTCCCACCGCTGAGAATTACTCAATTATATGGTCAGCCCTTGTGGATAGGTATGAGGATACTCGTTCGCTCGCGACCTCATATCTTAATCAATTATTAGATTTTAAACCGCTCGTATCTACAAGTTCAGCTGGTCTTGATAATTTTATTGAAAAATTCGCATCCGCAGTTCACGCCCTTAAACAATTGGGTATTGATGATTTATTAGATTTTATTTTATTACATCTGGCGACAAAGAAAGTCGACCCAGAGACTACAAAATTATTTGATATGTCTGTCCGCAAAGAAAATATTCCTACTTATACTAGTTTTATTGAATTTATTAAAGAACAATCTAAAATACTTTCTCGTGTTAATAATGATAGTTATACGCCCGCAAAAATAATAAATAATAATATAAAATCACAAAAATCTATATCTAATCTTAAAACTAAATCTTTTATTAATACAAATAATAATAATGAAGTTTGTGTTGTATGCAAAGGAGCTGCACACGAACACTTGTATGTTTGTCCCGCATTTATGAAAATGACGCCGCGCGATAGATATAGTATTGTGAAAAAATATAATTATTGTAATAATTGTTTAAGTGTTAAACATAGATTTTCAATGTGCAATTCGAAGCGCTTATGTTCGTCTTGTAATCAACCGCATCATTCTTTACTACATTTTTATAACAAAAAAATTTCTCCCGCATCTCCGCAAAGCAGCAATGCTGTTTTTACCGCACCGCAACCGCTATCTCAATCGCATTCTCCACCGCAATCACAACCACCTGTTCAACCGCAACCGCAACCGCAATCGGAAAGTGTAGCAATGTGCAACATGTCACGTGGTGATGTTGACACTCGTTCTATTACAACCTTATTAGGTACCGCTAAAATTGCTACTTTCGATAATAAAGGCCAACGTCATTATCTAAGATGTTTGGTAGATCCCGGGTCACAATGTGATTATATTACCTCGGTGTGTTGTGATAAACTTTCTACTCCTATTTCTAAAGAATGTCGATATTCAGAAGTTCACGGTATTGGTGGAACTTCGCAAAAAATATTAGGTGTAATAAATCTTAATTTTAGTTCCGTGTATAATGATCACATATACTCAATTCGGCCGCTCGTAGTCCCGCGCGTAACCGGCCCTTTGCCGGACGCAAGAGTCGATATTACTCTTCTCGATAAAATTAAAAATTTACAATTAGCTGATGATCAGTTCGATGTGCCTGGTGATATTGATGTTTTGTTGGGAGTGAATACTTTCAGCGAAATATTATTATCTGACCGCGTCACCGGGTCATTGACCTCCCCGACCGCACTCGAAACTACTTTGGGTTATATCGTTATAGGGGATGCTCCAAGTGTTTGTTCAAAAAATAATATAACATATAATAATCTAGCGATCAACAACGACCCGCTCAATCAATTACTCGAGAATTTTTGGAAGTTAGAGGAAATTCCCTCGAAATCTTTCCTCAGTCCGGACGAGCAAGACTGTGAGAATATATTTGTATCTACTCATACTCGTTCCTCTGACGGTCGTTATAGTGTTGATTTGCCTTTTAAACAATCCACTTGTGAGTTAGGTAATTCTTTTCAATTAGCTAAAAAACGTTTTTTATATTTAGAGCGTAAATTTATTAAAAATACCGAATTATGTGAACATTATAACACGGTAATTAGGGAATATATTGATAAAAAATATTTATCTATTGTTCCTTATCACGCCGCGCTTACACCCGGTTATTATATTCCGCATCATCCCGTTATACGTAACGACAAATCTACCACTAAACTTCGTATCGTGTTAGATGCCAGTGCAAAAACTGACACTGGTGTGTCACTAAATGACATCTTGCATACGGGATGCAATTTACAAAGTGACATTTTTAAAATTCTACTCGATGTACGCATTTACCGCATCGCTTTTCTCGCTGACGTTCGTCAGATGTATTTATGTATTGGCGTACACGAATCGCACCGCAAATTTCAGCGCATTTTATATCGCTTTTCCGCATCAGAACCGCTTCAAACATATGAATTTAACCGCGTCGCCTTCGGTCTTCGATCATCACCATTCTTAGCTCTTCGTACTTTGCGACAATTAGCAAAGGACGAACGAGACAATTACCCGTTAGCTGCCGCTGTGCTAGAGCGAGACGTCTATATGGACGACTTGGTATCTTCCACTTTTGACGAAGAAGAAGCTATCAAGATAGCCACTCAGCTGATAGATCTCTTCAAGGCCGGGGGATTCGACTTAGTGAAGTGGTCGAGTAACTCAAAAGAGTTACTAGAACATATTCCTTCTTCTCACCGCGAATCAGTTTCTTTTGACGGTGACCATAATTTAAAAATTTTGGGTCTAAAATGGCTTCCCACTTTAGATTTATTTAAATTTAGTGTCACCCCACCGCAACGTCCGTGTACAAAACGGAATATTTTATCCGCCACCGCGAGTTTATATGACGTGTTAGGATTGGTCGGCCCTGTTATTTTATTTGCTAAGCTCTTAATTAAGGAACTATGGCTTTTAAAGGTAGACTGGGACGACGAACCACCGTCACATATTGTCGATCGTTGGCAACGTTATGTCAACGAGTTACCGCTCATATCGCAATTAGAGTTTTCCCGCCATCTTAAAATAGAAAAGGATTCTGAGGTTTCTTTAGTAGCATTTTCTGACGCGAGCGAAAAGGCGTACGGCTGTGTTATTTATGTTCACGTTGTCAATGGTGAACACCCGCCCGCGCTTAGTTTAGTTTGCGCAAAGTCCCGCGTCGCACCGCTCAAGGTGGTCACCCTAGCTCGTTTGGAGTTGTGCGCCGCCGTTTTAATGTCTAAGTTAACCCGCATTGTTTTTGATTGTTTATCGCATCATATTAAAATAAAAAATGTATACGCATTTTCTGATTCAACAGTGACACTGTGTTGGATACGTTCGCATCCTCATAAATTTAATACTTTCGTCGCCAATAGAATTGCTGAGTGTCAATCTAATATCGATGCTGAGTGTTTCTATCATATATCCGGTAACGAGAATCCCGCCGATTGCCTGTCACGTGGTCTATCACCCGCACAATTCGTGCAACATCAATTATGGCACCACGGTCCATCTTGGTGTTCGCTACCCGTGAACGAATGGCCTATAAACCGGGTCTCGGTTCAAATGACCGATCTCCCTGAAACAAAAACTATCGCTAATGTCACTACTCAGCCGATCGTGAACCCGCTATTAGACTTAGCAAATAAATTTTCTAATTGGTATAAATACTTACACAGTGTTGTCTATTGTTTAAAATTTATTAAAATAATTCCGCAATTTAAATTTATAACAACTTTAGAATTGGATATCGCCGAAACTTATATTATTCGTTATTTACAGGAGTGTTATTTTGCAATTGATATAAAAAACTTAAAAAATAATAAAATTTGTTCGCCCGCTATTCGTAAACTATTTCCTTTTCTTAAAGACGACATTATCCGAGTAGGTGGTCGTCTTCGCAACGCTAATATAAATTATTCTCATAAGTATCCCATACTGTTGCCGAGGGGTGGGCATATAATTGAGCTAATTATAGATTATTATCATTGTAAAAATCAACACGCTGGCCCGCAATTATTGTTATCAGTTTTACGCCAACGATATTGGATATTATCCGCAAGACGCATTATCCGCACTCGCATTCATAAATGCAATATTTGTTTTAAGTTGAGTCCGAAGCCGACATTTCCAATTATGGCCGATTTGCCTGCTTGTCGTCTGCAGGAGTGTAAAGCTTTCATGCATACCGGCGTTGATTACGCAGGACCATTGCACATCACACTCACGCGCAGGCGAGGAGTACGTACACAGAAGGCTTATCTATGTTTATTTGTGTGCCTAGTTACCCGCGCTATTCATTTGGAGTTAGCTTCCGATTTAAGTTCCGCTACATTTTTGGATGCATTTAAGCGTTTTTTGTCTCGCCGCGGTCCGTGTAAGTTCGTCTACAGCGACAACGGCACCAATTTTGTCGGTGCTAAGTCTTATTTAGACGAACTTAATAATTTTTTAAAATCCCAGGACTATTATAAAATGTTTTCTGACGCGCTTAAATGCCACCAAATTACTTGGAGATTTAACCCTCCAAATGCACCTCATTTTGGAGGCATTTGGGAGGCTAATATTAAATCAGTAAAAACACATTTATTTCGCGTCATCGGTAATCAAATTCTGACGTATGAAGAAATGCTTACCGTTTTAAATCAAATTGAGTGTCTCCTCAATTCTCGACCGCTTTATATTTTAAGTTCTGACCCGTCAGAACCTACCGCATTGACTCCATCACATTTTCTTTCAACCGCACCGCTAGATTGTCTGCCTAGTGCAGACTTTAATGAAAAACCGCATTTACTCTCGAGGTTTAGATTGTTGGATTCCCTCGTCCAGTCATACTGGAAGAGGTGGAAAACTGAATATTTACATAATCTTCAAACCCGAGAGAAATGGAATACGGCTAATAACCCTATTACAGTAGGCACTGTAGTTCTTATTAATACTGATAACGCACCGCCCCTACAGTGGCCGCTGGGTGTTATCACGCGCCTCTTTCCCGGCAAAGACGGCGTCTGTCGTGTTGCTGAGGTTAAGACAAAGGCTGGCATTTACGAACGCCCGGTTGTTCGTTTATGCCCGTTACCAACCCAGTAGTAGTAGTAGTAGTTAGGTTTTTAGCAATATACCATATTTATATTTTTAGTTTTAATTTTTTTCTTTTCTCATATATCCGCTACTCCGCTTTAGTTTATATTCCGCATTATTAATTAGTGAGTTATTAATTAGTAATTAAAAAAAAAAAAAAAAAAAAAAAGTATTTTATTATTTCGAAGGGTTCCTTCAAGGCCGGGGGGATGTTCGCGCCTATTTTTATTATATAGTTTTCGTAGGCAACACGCTTATATTTTTTCCTTCCTGGCAACCCTTCCTACCGCACCACTGTAGTGTTGACGTCGTGAAGTTCGCGCCGTTGACTCGCAAGTTAAATTTGTAACCGTTTATTCATTCCGCACCGCTTTTAAATCCGCTTATTTCTTTTCGCTTTCACACGAGTATACGTTTAGTGAAGTTTACTAGCACCAACAACCCAAGGACTGATATTACAGCTAATTATATGAAACCTGGAAGAAGTTCAAAGGTCAGTGGTGCATGTATTTTTCCTTCAGGACAGATTTTATTTCTTTTTGTTCCGCGCTGTCTTGATTCCGCCTTCCCTATACCTATATAAGTGTGTAAAACCCGCTGGTCCTTCGAGTATTTTTATTTAAATCATTTTACCGCAATTAACAAAAAAATAGTAGTTCGCACGCCACAAATGGAGGAGAAATCCTCCATTATTATTTTTTTTAGTTTTTTTTTTTTTTTTTTTATTTATTTATTTATTTAAAGTTTATTAAAGTAAATTACACGTTTAGGACGAGCAAAATTTTTAATATAGCCATAGTTTTAATGCCATAATTATTAACTTGCTAATTAAAGAAAAATCACAGATGGTTATGTTGCCCTTATCCCTTTTTTAATTAGTTTAGTGGTTATTATTGTGTAAAATTAGTGTTATTTTGCGTAATTTTATCCTGCACATGTGATCAATTGTGGAAACATTAAAATTCAGTCTATATGAGGCAACGAAAGTGGTTTTTTTTTGTGGTTATCCTACGCCGTGAAAACGCTCATATTGTGACGTGACCGGGTGAATTGCCGCCAAATATTCCAAGAAAGCGTCAAATTGTAAAACACCATTGCAATTTGATGCAAAGACAAAGAATTTACAACTCGACATTGGCAGAATTGTCGTTGTTATGACATCTGAGGCCATTTAACAAAAAAAGAAGTCATGGCTGTATGGGCTCAGTTCCCTTTGCCTTCCCAGAATGGGAGAATTAACAAAAAAAAAAAAAGAAGTATTTAAATGTTACCCGTTGTAAAAAAAAATTACCCGTAGAATCTGGCCCAGAATCCATATCGGAATAGTAGACCGATTTCTCGGTTCTATCATGACTCTTGCTTCTGTAAGTCGGCTTGTAGCTGCGACGCTCGGACTCGAATTTGCGTACTGCATCTTGCAGCGCATCGTTTTTCGCTTTTAATTCGGATCTATAATTTAAAAATGCACAAATTAGCTACATTATCATATTTGCCACCGATATGCTGGCTTGACTAGACGAATGTCCAGGTAACACTGGCAACCGCCACGTTATACCAGGCGACCAGTGGTGGTACTACCCCCAGCACGGCAGACTTGGTCGGGTATTACCGCTACCTACCGCTCTTTTGGTTTTTTTTTTATTGTAGCTCGGCCTTGGACAACATTTCTCCTGATGTAAAGCTAGAGTGCGGTCTATGAACGGAAACAACTGCTTCTACGAGTATTACATTCGAAAGTGGTGGTGCTACCCCTGGACGGCAGACTGGGCTAATAACCATCTTCAGTCTGCCTACCACTCTTTAATACTGCCTATAGCCACTGAGCGACCAAAGTTAATATAACATGGTTACATTACAATTTAGTGAGGTTCGAACACGGGTCTCATCGATCGCGAGTCCACGCCCGTAATCGTTATTTAACCCTACTCGTTATTTGAGTAATTTTAAAACACCATTACCGTTCCCGTTGTAACACATGCAACTCCCTTTCCACCTCACTGTCCACGCTGTCCTTGCCTTCCCAACTTGACATACGAAGCTGGGATTCCAATCCGGACCTGAAATAAACATATTTTTATCATAATTTAATACCAAAAAAAGATACGAATTGCATCAATTAGTGATGACGTCACAACTTTTTTTTATTGTGGCTCGTCTGATGTCAAGCTAGAGTGCGGTCCATGAACGAAGACAGCCTGCCACAGAGAAAACCTCCTCGTGTTATACCTGGCTAGATCAAAACTGTTTTTTTCAGATTATAGCTCTGCATATGACAACACTCCGCCTATGTTACGCTAGAGAGCGGTCCATGAACGGAAACAACTACTACTACAGATAGAAATATCTTTAGAAGTCGCCTCCGCTATGCCGGCTTGTTTCGTTATACCTGGCTACTCTCTGCTGATTCCTAGATAACTATACAAATTATTTATTTTTATTGCTATTTTTGTTATATTGGCATAATTTTTACTAAAATATCATAAAATAAAGCAATAATGGCTTTTGTTTACCTTTGGACTTCAACATTGTTGAGTTGTGTTGTCAGACGATGCACCTGATCCTCTAATGTTGCATTTATTCTCTTTAGCTCAGACAATGCGACCTAAAAATTACAATAGCAAATTAAAAAAAAAAGGAAACAGTCGATTCAAACTTTATGATGTCTCAACAGAGTTCAAATCCAACAGGTTCTATTCCTGGCCGGGAAAATGGATTTATCAAAAATCTAATAATGCAGTTTTAGTTTTCATCAAAATCGGCATCGAGACTCCTTTCAGCATTTTTCGATATCTCTTATAGTTTAGGATTTGGCCATGAAAGCCCATTTGAAAAATTCACCCTGTATACACTCGTATATTTTTTATTCAAAAAAACACAAAGCATCATGGAAATATCAAAAACAAGCAATGTAAACACAAGCCGGCATGCAGAATCGATTGCTGTCTGCATCAACTTTTATGTGGTAGCAATTGTGTGCGTTCAAACATATGATATACTCGTACCTTAGCACTCTCCAACTTTTCACTCAAAACGCGTCTCTCATTTTCACAGTTGGCAATATTTTTTTGAACATTACGGAGTTTATCCATGGCGTTGTGTTCGTTGTTTTTAGCTTCGGCCAATTGTCTTTGCACTTTCGATAACTCCGATCTCAATTCGCTCTCAGCTGCTGCCGCCTTCTGTAGAGATGTTGATAATTGCTCCACTGTACCTGTAATGAATTAAATAATGATGAAAAGTTGATAGAAAAAAAAAATTATGATAAGACCTCATGATCGATGAGACCCGTGTTCGAACCTAAATTCCGACCAATATAACCATTTTATTTGTATTTTATTTGGTCTATCAATGTCTATGGATAGTAAAGGCATTAATCAAGGAGTGGCAGGTAGATGCCCCAGTCAGCCGTTCTGTGTACCACCACTTTCGAGTGTAACACCCGTGAAGTGACCTTGTCGCGTTTCGGGTCAGTTTGGAAGTATCCAAGTATAACTAAAGGAGAGTGCACTGTCAACCTTATTGGTGCATATTCAACCCTTCAAGCCAGCATAGCGGACACGTTGTTTCCGTTCACGGATCGCAATCTAAATAATTATCACGCGGAGTGTAGTTATTTGTAATTTGGCATGTGACAACATCCCACCTGATGTAAAATTAGAGTCCAATCCAGATTGACAGTGCACACTCCTCTCGTTATACCTGGTCTACTTCCAAGTAGTCGTAGTGTTTCGTTGTTGTTATTATTACATATTATAATTTGCAAACCTTTGAGTGAAGTACAACGGTCCTCTAGTGAGGCTACAGCCCGCGCGTATCCGTCGCATTGCTCCTGAAGTTTCTAAACATGAAAATTATTAGCTATTAACCCAGACTGTACCCGTTAAATGACCTAATGACCTTGAAAGTAACCGGGATTTCATTTCATTCCAGGATTAATCCTTTTCTTAAAATGTAATTGAAAAATTAAATAGCTTTTCTTAAATGTCGTCCTGAATGTACTTTGGTCGCTCAGTGCCTATAGGCATTATTAAAGAGTGGTAGGCAGACTGATGATGGTTATTAGTCCAGTCTGCCGTGTTGGGGTAGTACGACCACTTTCGAAGGTAACACCCGTGAAGTGACATTGTCGCGTTTCGGGAGCAGTTTGAAAGTACACCAGGTATAGCGAGAGGAGTGTGCAGTGTCTCTCTAGACGGTGCATACTTGTCTCCTCGGGTCGGCATAGCGAAGGCGACTGCTGCCCGTAAAGATTTCTCTGTAGTAGCAGTTGTTTCCGTTCATGGACCGCACTCTAGCTTTACATCAGGTTTTTACTCTATTCCATTTAATAGGAAAAAGCTTGTCAATATTTTCGGTTACTAGAGATAAATTTCTACAGACAGCGATCGTCTCCGCTATACCTACCGTTTATTACAAATTAAGACTCTTTAACATGTACCTGTAATGCATGGTCTCTATCTCTGGCCCTTGCAGCTGCTCTCTGCAAATCTCCCTCCAAAGTGGTTCGTCGTACGTCGAGTCTACTAGCACGATTTTCAGCAGCTGAAAGCGCTTCACGCAACGCACCAATCTCGTTCACTCTCTCAGCTAATTGGGCTCTGAGTTTTTCAGCTTTATCCTGAAAATATTTAAATAAAAAAATATATTGGAAACTGTAAACAATTAAATTAAAAATAAATAACTTATAAAAGTGGTAGGCAGACTGATGATGGTTATTAGCCCAATCTGCCGTCCTGGGGTAGTACCACCACTTTCGAATGTAACACCCGTGAAGTGACCTTGTCGCGTTTCGGGAGCAGTTTGAAAGTTGCCAGATATAGCGAGAGCAGTTTGTATTATCTATTTGATGGTGCTCATTCGTCTCCTCAAGCGGGCATAGCGGAGGCGACTGCTGTCAGCAGAAATTTATTTGTGTTAGCAGTCGTTCTAGCTACAAAAAAAAACTTTGGATTGCGTCAATTCGTAATTGAACTCAACTGCAAAGTAGAGCCTTTTTTATTGTTGCAGATGGAATAATAAGAACAGGAATTTTGTCGCGGCTGTGTATCTTAGTAGAAGAGCATACGGTCGTAGCAAAGGGTCGCGGGTTCAACCCACCTCACTGCACCTTACCTTGAATGCGTACTTTGCACAAATTGACTGTTTTAATGTAAAGTGTGACAGGTTTGTACTGACCTCGTTCTGTCCTTTTTCCTCAGTCACCGAAGATAGCGTCGCCTCAAGACTAGTGATGCGATCACGCAAGTTACTTATCTCAACTGTTTTTGTATTGACCGATTCATTCTGAAAATATACATATTAAAAAAAAGTTATTTAATATTCATTGAACACGGGTCTCTGGATCGATAACGGCTTCAAACGCTAGACCACGACCGCTCTTTATTAATTTAAAGAGTGATAGGCTGACTGGTGATGGTTATTAACCCAGTCTGCCGACCTGAGTACCACCACTTTCGAATGTAACACCAGTGACGTGACCTTGTCGCGTTTCGGGAACAGTTTGAAACTAGCCAGGTATGCCGAGAGGACATTCGTCTCCTCAATCCGGCATAGCGGAGTTGACTGCTGTCTGTAGTAACAATAGTTTCCGTTCATGGACCGCACTCTAAATTAACATCAGACAGTGTTGTCATCTGCTGCTATAATTTAAAAAAAAAAACTTACCAAAGCGTTCAATTGCGCATCTCTTTGCGCAACTAAGCTCTGAAATCTAGCTTTCTCCTCCTGGACGTTGCGTAGATTATTCGAAATCGATTGCAGTTTACCGTCTCCCTTATTCTGCTGTTCTGATGCTTCCTTCAATTGTTTCTTCAATATGGACACTTGTGTCTTGTAATCTTCCTGAAAATTACGACTGACAATGTAAATATTCACAAAACTCAATAAAGCAGAGGAGTCTTTACTTTTTTTTTATTGTAGCTCGGCATGTGACAACACTCCGCCTGATGTAAAGCTAGAGTGCGGTCCATGAGTGGAAACAACTGCTACTACAGAGAAACCTGTGCGGGCAGCAGTCGCCTCCACTAAGCCGGCTTGAGGAGACGAGCATGTACCATCTAGATTGACAGTGCATACTCCTCTCGTTATACCTGGCTACTTTTAAACTATTTCCGAAACGCGACAAGGTCACTTCACGTAATTTTTCACTTAAATTTGTAACTAACAAAAGATTGAGATACCAATTTAGGAGAGATAACCTTTTTGTTTTTTTAATGCCTAAACTAATGTGCTTGTATCATAGGCATTGAGAGACTAAAGTACATATATACGTACATTAGTACCAGTCAGAATTTAGTTTCATCGATTATTTGTGAGTTCACAAACAACCTACCTGCCTCAGAAATTTATCCGTTATTTGAAAAAATACATATATATTTGGTAGCGTTTCTAAGCAGCCGGTCACTTCCGCTTACCATAACGTCAAAGCTAACACCTAAGCGTCCATACATTTTGTTTTACAACATTGTTCGAAACATAGCAAATTTATGTTGAAATTAAGTAATTTATAACTCTCTGCACTAATTACGAGTATTATCGCAAATCACTATAATAAATAAATAGCTACGGCGCAGAATATATAAAATGCTTGTGAAATATAACCAACAAAACGCACAATTGACAAGTGGAATGCTTTGCCCTCCCATGTATTCTCCCAATCCTTTCACCTCCTTTCACCTCAGGCCGGCATAGTGGTGGCGACTGGAGCGACCGTGCGAGCGGTTCTCTATTCGTCAATGCTCATGAACCTCCACTGCGTTTACCATCAGACCAGTCGAGGTCACATGTCGTGCCAAAATAATAAAAAAAAAACAATATAAAAAGTTTTAAATATGTTTCAAACAATGTTGTAAAACAAAATGTATTGACGCTCAGGTGTTGAAATTTATTGGCTTTCACGTTATCTCATTCTTACCTTTTCTCTTTCAACTTGACAGACTTCATGCATCAAATTACGTACACCCTTCTTTATCAATTCAGGATCCACGTCTATTATTTCGTTCCTCTCTTCCGAGTGATCCCGCCCTGTTAATTTAGAATAGAGTAGAAATAATAGAAATGAAGACCCTTAAGATTTTAAATCAGATTTTAAATGGCGTTAAACCAGTTATACAGTTATTACAAACAAAAAACGCAGACATATTTTAAAAAAGTAACTAATAAACCAGTAACCTATTTTAGCGCATTATTTGTTAAACCATTTCAGCTTGATTGGAAGACAAACAAACACACGATCACATTTATGTGGGATTTAATTTGATGCCCAAAGCCTCAAAGTATTTCTCCAACTCGCCTGTCCATCTGTGAACATGATTTTTGTGCGAGCGAGAGGGAGGAGTTTGCGCGAGAGGACGAGATTGGTTTTTGACGGGAGAGGAGTAAGACATGTGTTGTAATTGTAAAGAAGTTGTATTTGTGTAAAAAATGAGAATAAACGGTGATAATAGTAGAATTGCCTTGTTCTTTAAATCCGCCTGCCCGATAATCCCACATTAATATATTTATAAGAAATGAAGTTAATATTTTGTACAGAGAAAGGCAAAATAAAAATCTCTCATCTTTAACTTGTAGCATAATAATGACGAATGTAAAAACGCACTCTTTCGCTAGTAGTATAATAGTGACGTCACTTCCACCATACCTCTATGCGGACTATATCTTCTCGAAGGACTGGCCAGTCGTCTCCTGACTCCGGCCTGAACAGTCCCGTCTCCTTGAACGCCAGCCACTCGTCGCAGAGTATGTGCAACTGAACTTAACTTGGCTTCAGCCTCACGTTTGGCTGACTCGCACTGAGATAGCGACGCCTCTACAGCTCTACAACGACCTTCTGTACCGCCCAGACGAGCCTAGAATATTTGCATTCAATTTAACATTTAAACTACGGCAACTCTCTTTAGGAGTGGTAGGCAGACTGATGATGGTTATTAGCCCAGTCTGCCGTCCTGGAGAAGTACCACCACTTTCGAATGTAACACCCGTGAAGTGACTTTGTCGCGTTTCGGGAATAGTTTGAAAGTAGCCAGGTATAGAGAGAGGAGTGTGCACTGTCAATAGATGGTACATGTTCGTCTCCTCAAGCCGGCATAGTGGAGGCGACTGCTGCCCGCACAGGTTTCTCTGTAGTAGCAGTTGTTTCCATTCATGGACCGCACTCTAGCTTTACATCAGGCGGAGTGTTGTCACATGCCGAGCTACAATAAAAAAAAAAAAAAAAAAAACTCCACTAGACGCCGCTAGATGGCGTTGTCTAGAAGCATCAACTTTGTTGTAACTCGCCAGTAGATGGCGTTGAAACCCATCAGCTTCCGTTTAACCAATATACAGAGGTAGCCAGGACTTTTTTATTCACTATCCATGGGTAAACATTAAAAATTACCTTAAGTTCTTGTATCTGCTGTGTGGCATCAGCAAGACATACTTCCAGATTATGTTTTAATTCTTCCAAACGTCTCTCCTTAGAACGGCAGTCCTCCAAACGTAGCACCAATTCCTAACAACATATTTAAATGTAACAAAAATTCATTTGTATCGCTTTGTTGTAACTACGCCAGACACCCCTAGATGGCGTTGTGTAATTTAGTATCACACATTTTTTTTATTATAGCTCGGTCCATGAACGGAAACAACTGCTACTACAGATAAATCTTTACAGGCAGCAGTCGCCTCCGCTATGCTGACATGAGGAGACGTATGTGCACCATCCAGATTAACAGTGCACACTCCTCCCGTCATACCTGGTTACTTTCAATCTGTTCCGCGACAAGGTCACTTAACGGGTGTTACATTCGAAAGCGGTGGTACTACCACTCTTTAAAAATTAATTATACCTGATCTCTAACACGGCATCCATCTTCGAGTTCAGCAGCACGTTGTCTGGTAGCCATTAGTTCTGCTCTAGTTGCACCAAGTAACGTCTCCAACTCACTATTAGACCTACGCGCAGTGGCTGCTTCACCCGAACACCTCTCGCGCTCCTCGCACTCGTTTTGTAACCTGAAACGCACACAGACAAATACACGGTTACGCCACACACACACATGCACAAATCGCTACAACATAATACATTGCAAATTATTTTCATTTGGATTATAATTATTTCACGTGGTTACCTAATGCGTAACTAAAATGTTACGAGTATCACAGAGAAATGCCTATAGGCATAAGTTACCTCCGCTGTGCTAGCTTGAAAAGACGAGTGTGCACTACCCAGGTCACCAATACTCGGCTGCTATCAAGCTTTTTTTTTATACTGACGCGCCATGTGACGTCGACCAGCCTGGTGGTAAGCACGGTGGCCCCAGTCGCCGTCACTATGCCGGCCCATGAAGGTGCTTTTTCACGCTCCGCTTGAAGGATCCAAGATTAAAGGTAAAGTAACACTAATCCCTAAATGCGATTAGGTCACTTTACGAGCGTACTTTAGCCCAGGACGGCAGACTGGGTTAGTAACCATCACCAGTCTGCCATCGTGTGTCTGGTGTCTGCCAGCAAAAGGTGTACCTAGCCTGTAGCTCCTTAGCGTCATGTTGAAGTTGCTCCAGAGCAGCCCTCTCCCTCTTCAGCTGTATTTCGGTATTCTTCAGCTCCCTCGTTGTATGTTCACCGCCGCTCTCAGCTTCCTTCAGCAATGTCTGCAACCGACTGCGTTCCAATTCTAACGATGTGCGGTTTTCCTCTAATCCTACAAAACAAGAGTTGATTTGCGCCCGTTAGATTGTGAGATACGGGATTATGTAGCGCCATCTAGCGGTCATTAGACAACAATAATTACTATGAAAGGCAAGGCACGTTTATATAGCCATTGAGAGTCCGTACATATACCAGCTCGGCTACGATCACTCGTGTAAAGGTAGCCAGATATAAGGAGACGAGTGTGCTGTGTACACTGTCAACCTGGGTAGTGCACAATCGCTACCTCGAGCCGGTATATCGGAAGCGACTGCTGTCTTCAGAAATTTCTCTTTGTTAGTATAAAAAACAATTACAAGCACAACTGGTATTTTTTTAGTTGTAGCTCGGCATATGACAACACTCCGCCTGATGAAAAGCTAAGAGTGCGGTCCTTGAACGAAAACAACTGCTACTACAGATAAATTTCCACAGGCAGCCATCGCCTCCGATATGCCGGCTTCAAAAGACGAATGTGAACCATCTAGATTGACAGTGCACACTTCTCTCGTTATACCAGGCTACTTCCAAACTGTGTCAAGGTCACTTCACGCGTGTTACATGAGAAAGAAGACTGGGCTAATAACCATCATCAGTCTGCCTACCACTCTTTATATTTACCAGTAATCTTATGATACGCTTCATCTAAAGCGCGTGCAGTATCTCTTCGTTCATGTTCGGCTCTCTTCACATGATCCCTAAGCTCTCTACAGCTGGAATTATACTTGTCACGTTCAGCGACACAGTTAGACAGCTGACGTCGGACATCTGTCAATTCTTTGCGTAGACTGTCCGTTTCGTTTTCCACTGAAATTTGAGGACACACAATAAAGTACAAGCAGGAGTGGTACGTATTTATAGTCAAAAAGGAGGAAGCTTCGGGAAAGCTTCGCCGAAGTTGTTTACCAATTACAATGTAATCAAGGTCAGGCGCGCATGGGCGGGGCTAAGTTCTGTACGCGACGCCGCTTATACGAGACCTTTCTAACTTCGACGCATGCTGTCTCTTTCGCACCCTAGGTGCACGTAACAGTATTTTAACAAAATTTACCAAGCCCAGCCTAGCTATAGCTATAACTCTAGACAGCCTCCTAAGCAGAGGTTGCGTGACGGCTGAAGAGACAGTCACGCACGTGCTCTTGCGCAATCAAAGGTTCCTCGGCATGGCAAGGACACTCCCGGAGGTGTGGAGGAACGTGAAGACCAGAACTCGATTCTTGGTAGAAACATTTATTTTTTATCCAAGCTGATCCCGAAATACGAGTGGTGGTACTACCCCAGGTCAGCACTCTTAGATATGTTTGCTTTTTCTGTATACTTACATTCTTTAAGTTTCCTCATAGTATCTTGCAGCTGCATGTTGCAATTATCATATTTGTCTTCAGCTATTGAAAGTTGAGCTCGGACCTCAGTACATTCCCGTACACACGATTCTTTTTCCAGGAGTAATTCCTTGATACGCGTTTCAAATCTGGCACAATCGTCTTCTGCCGCAGCTCTGAATATGTCAAAAAATAAAGAAATACATTTGACTGTACTATGCGAGCCAAGTCAGAATAGGACAAACAACTGCTACTACAGAGAAATCTCCACAGGCAGCAGTCGCCTCCACTATGCCGACTTGAATCCAGATTGACAGTGCACACTTCTCTTTATATTTGGCTACTTTCAAAATGCTCCCGTTACGCGAGAAGGTCACTTCACAGGTATTACATTCGAAAGTGGTGGTACTGCCCCAGGACGCAGACTGGACGAATAACCATCATCAGTCTGCCTACCACTCTTTAATAGCTGAGCGACCAAAGTACATATTTTTTTTTTTTTTTTTTTTTTTTTTATTGTAGCTCGGCATGTGACAACACTCCGCCTGATGTAAAGCTAGAGTGCGGTCCATGAATGGAGACAACTGCTACTACAGAGAAGTCTCTACAGGCAGCAGTCGCCTCCACTATGCCGGCTTGAGGAGACGAGCATGTGCCATCTAGATTGACAGTGCACACTCCATATAACAAAGTTACATTGGTACCGGTCAGAATTTAGGGGGATCGAACACGGGACTCCTTGATTGTAAGTCCACGCGTCTTACTGCTAGACCATGGCCGCTCCTATTGCAACTAACTTCACTCGACAGATGTCAAATAAGTATCATTAGCAAAAAAAATATGTAATTATTTTAATAGATAGATTCTTTTGTAACGACGGTATATATATAATCCTTTTGCTACTAGGCACCGGTAGATGGCGCTGAACAATATTTTATCTCACAATCGACATTTTCAACAAATAATAGGGACTTTTGACTTTGTTTTTTTTTTAATTATTTCAACAACACTACGCCTGATGTTAAGCTTGAATCTCTGCAGCCGCCTCCATTATGCCGGCTTGAGGAGAGTAACACTCCACTCGTTACCCTTCATTCCTACTTACTTAGCCTCGTCTAATTTATTTTTAAGTGCTGAAAGTTCATCTTTGAGCACATTATTATTATTCCTGTCTTGATCAGCCCTTGCTTGTGCGTCACGTTTCACCCGTTCCAGTTTATTCTGCTCGTGGTCGAGTACACGTTTCGCGTCTTCTAAACGCTCTAGAAGAGCTTGTTGTTCTTGATGGGCTGAAATAAATGTTTAAAGCTAGAGTGCGGTCCATGAACGGAAACAACTGCTACAAACAGATAAATCTCTACAGGCAGTAGTCGCCTCCGCTATACCGGCTTGAGGCGAATGTACACCACAGGTGTTACGCTTGAAATTGATGGTGTTCTTAAATTATTTTCTTAATCTTGTGTGTAAGAAGAATTTTATCGAGAATTTAATTAAATTCTATTAAAAAATATATTAATACGAGAAGAAAAAATCAATGGTGGATCATTATCCGTTAATTGTTAAAAAAAGTTAGACGTGTATTTTATTTTCCCACCCAAAAATCAGGATTTTTTTTTAAATTAAAAAAAAATATTGTAAATGATAACTGAATATTAGGCAATGCTTCTTGAAAAAAAAAATATTACAAAATAGGTTAAGCTGTAAAGGCAATGATCCCTTTGCCTTTAATAAAACAGCTATGTAGTACAAAGTTAGATGAGGTGAGATCTTTGTCTTTTTTTTTTATTGTAGCTCGACATGTGACAACACTCCGCCTGATGTAAAGCTAGAGTGCGGTCCATGAATGGAAACAACTGCTACTACGGAGAAACCTGTGCGGGCAGCAGTCGCCTCCACTATGCCGGCTTGAGGAGACGAGCATGTACTATCTAGATTGACAGTGCACACTCCTCTCTTATACCTGGCTACTTTCAAACTATTCCCGAAACGCGACAAGGTCACTTCACGGGTGTTATATTCGAAAGTGGTGGTACTGCCCCAGGACGGCAGGCTAAACAAATAACCATCATCAGTCTGCCTACCACTCTTTTAATAGTGCCTATAGGCACTGAGCGACCAAAGTACATATAACAAAGTTACATTGGTACCGGTCTTTAGCGAGGTTCGAACACGGGTCTCATCGATCGTGAGTTCACGCGTCTTACCGCTAGACCACGGCCGCTTTCACGAAAAAGAATTTTAAAAAACAATTAATTACCCATCAGCAAAGCCTGTTGCTTATCATTTTCGGCGCGTAACATAGCTTCATCGTGTTGCATCATTAATTGGTCGCGTAATGCTAACAGTTTCTTCTCTCTTTCCCGCGCGGAAGCTTCGCATGACTCCTTCTCGCTCGTCAACGTCGCTACTGTCTGACTGAGTTTATGTTCGAGACTTTGACGAAGTTGTTCCTAAATGACAAATTAATACTTATATTATAAATCACATATATATATATGCGACCGTGGTCTAGCGGTAAGACGCGTGAACTCACGATCGATGAGGCCCGTGTTGGAACCTCGCTAATTCTGACCAATGTAACTTTGTTACATGTACTTTGGTCGCTCAGTGCCTATAGGCACTATTAAAGAGTGGTAGGCAGACTGATGATGGTTATTTGCCCAGTCTGCCGTCCTGGGCTAATACCACAGCTTTCGAATACAACACCCGTGAAGTGACCTTGTATTATAGAAAAGTAGCCAGGTATAACGAGAGGAGTATGCACTGCCAATCTAGATGGTGCACACTCATCTCCTCAAGCCGGCATAGTGGAGGCGACCGCTGCCTGTAGGGATTTATCTGTAGTAGCAGTTGTTTCTGTTCATGGACCACAGTCTAGTTTTACATCAGACGGAGTGTCCAGATCGGATTTGAACACAAAACCTCAACGTACCTTTTCCTCTTTAAGTTTACTAATATTGTCTGAACTAGTTTTGTTAATATTAGAAATAATCTGTTGGTATTCAGCTTCTTTCTTTCCAGCATCTTTTTGCATAGCGTTGCGTGTTTCGCGCATTTTCTTCTCACTGTTTTCCAAGTCCTTTGTCAGACGAGCTATTTGACCTGTTACAATTATTATTTACAATATAATTTTTATAAGTTAAAAACTTAATTAATAAGTTTTAATTTTTTCACTCGGGTTATTGAGTAATTAGATGTTTTCTGATGCAATATTTGAGGTTATTATTATATTAAATGATTTAATAATTGATGATATATGTTTTTATGTAATTAAACATCGTCTATTGATTGGGGTTATATAACAACTACGATATAACTAAAGTGAATTAATATATAAAAAATATAAGATATTATTTTAGAATATTGTTTTGTTATCAAACATTTATGTATCAAGTGGGCCCAAAAATGGTCATTCTCCTTTCAAGTGTAACGCCCGTAAAGTGACCTAGTCAAAAGAAGCGAACATGTGTTTCAATTTTCCCTCCAAAACTCCGTGGGAAGTTTCAGTAAAGATTCTACCACTTTACTGAAGCAATTTTTGACTCGACTGTTTATTGTGATGAATGAATGACTCGTGATACACAATATTATTAACTTGATGCAAAATATTTACTTTGACACTGGCAAATTGTTATAATGCCATATTAAACAAAAAAAAAGTGATCAAAATAAGATGGAATTATTTTGTTTAGGGGCGATCGCCCTATCACGCCGTCACTTCCGGTCCAGTCAAGTTTCAATCAAAGTCGGATTTTTCACTTACTGGGACGCCCTCTACACGTATCAAAAAGTTGCTGAAGCTTTTTTTTATTGTAGCTCGGCATGTGACAACACTCCGCCTGATGTAAAGCTAGAGTGTGGTCCATGAATGGAAACAACTGAAAACCTGTGCCACTATGCCAGCTCGAGGAGACAAGCATGTACCATCTAGATTGACAGTGCAAACTCCACTCGTTATACCTGGCTACTTTCAAACTATTCCCGAAACGCGACAAAGTCACTTCAATGGTGTTACATTCGAAAGTAGTGGTACTACCCCAAGACGGTAGACTGGGCTAATAACCATCATCAGTCTGCCTACCACTCTTTAATAGTGCCTATTGACACTGAGCGACCAAAGTACATATAACAAAGTTACCTTGGTACCGGTCAGAATTAGCGAGATTCGAACACGGGTCTCATCGAGTGAGTTCACGCGTCTTACCGCTAGACCACGGCCGCTCTGAGGTGCCGGAAAGTGCTTCAATGTCAGTCAATCAGTAAGTAATCTAATCTAAATCCTGTGTGCACTTTAAATATTACCTTTATGTGTTTCCTGAACTAAAAGCATATCCTGTAACTCATGTTCGAGTTTTTGTCTCTTATTGTCAGCTTCCTCCAATAAGTTAGAAGTGTCAAACAATACAGCTTCCAAAGCGTCCTTCTCGCTTCTGACACCAGCTAATTGTTCTTGCAAATGTTGTTTGTCTCTTTCTAACGTATCTATTAATATCTGAAATTGGTCGGTTAATATATTTTTAATGGTATCTCAACATATCTGCACAACACAATAGCGGCCGTGGTCTAGCGGTGAGACGCGTGAACTCACGATCGATGAGACCCGTGTACGAACCTCGCTAATTCTGACCGGTACCGATGTAACTTTGTTATATGTTCGGCAGTGCCTATAGGCACTATTAAAGAGAGGTAGGCAGACTGATGATAGTTATTTGTCCAGTCTGCCGTCCTGGGGTAGTACCACCACTTTCGAATGTAACACCCGTGAAGTGACTTTGTCGCGTTTCGGGAATAGTTTGAAAGTAGCCAGGTATAACGAGAGGTGTCAATCTAAAATGGTACAGGCTCGTCTCCTCAAGCCGGCATAGTGGAGGCGACTGCTACCCGCACAGATTTCTCTGTAGAAGCAGTTGTTTCCATTCATGGACCGCACTCTAGCTTTACATCAGGCGGAGTTTTGTCACATGCCGAGCTACAATAAAATAAAAAAACAGCCGTATATGAAGTTAGAGTGCGGTCCATGGACGGAAACAACTGCTACCAACCACAGAGATATTTCTACAGACACAATAGTAGCATCCACTATGCCGACTTCACACTTGAAAGTGGTGGTACCACTCCAGGGCGGCTCTCACGGCGCGGCGTAAACTGAGTCCCCTCCGCCAATAGGATCTCTTCATTTAATTTTTTTTGACCTCCACTCCAAATTAATATTGTATTGTTGGTGAAGAGTACTCACTTCACGCCGTGAGAGCGTTAATGTAAAGTCATACTTGGCCTTCAATTCTCTCTTACTTGGTCCACTGAACATTAAAATAATAATACCACTCTGAGATGGAATAGTAGGTTATAAATCTATGTTAAACTCTGGTACAAACCTGCTTCTCCTCAGCATCCTTAACGTGATCTTCAAGAGCCCTGTTTATTCTCCCGTTAGTCTCGTTAGCTTGTTCTAGACGTTGTTGTAGACGAATTATTTCCTCGTTCAACGTGTCCTTTTTACGTACCATCGCCGTTAATTGAGAGCTCAACTCACTGCGTTCTCTGTGGGAAAAGTAATTACGTGCCATTAATATTTTTTATAGTAGTCCAACTGCTCACCGCTTCATATTAAGCTAGAGTGCGGTCACCTCCGCTATGCCGGCCTCAGAAGATCAATACACACCATCCAAGTTGACAGTGAATACTCTCGTTATGCCTCACTGATATACACTTGAAAGTGGTGGTAATACCCCAGGACGGCAGGCTAGATTAATCTTTTTTTTTTCTTTTTTTTTATTGTAGCACGACATGTGACAACACTCCGCCTGATGTGAAGCTAGAGTGCGGTCCATGAATGGAAACAACTGCTACCACAGAGAAATCTCTACGGGCTGCAGTCGCCTCCACTATGCCGGCTTGAGGAGACGAGCATGTACCATCTAGATTGACAGTGCACACTCCTCTCTTATACCTGGCTACTTTCAAACTATCCCCGAAACGCGACAAGGTCACTTCACGGGTGTTACATTCGAAAGTGGTGGTACTGCCCCAGGACGACAGACTGGACAAATAACCATCATCAGTCTGCCTACCACTCTTTAATAGTGTCTATAGGCACTGAGCGACCAAAGTACATATAACGAAGTTACATTGGTACCGGTCTCTAGCGAGGTTCGAACACGGGTCTCATCGATCGTGAGTTCACGCGTCTTACCGCTAGACCACGGCCGCTCTTAAAGTAGCCGCTTTTATAGTAGTCCGACTGCTTACCGCTTCATATTAAGCTAGAGTGCGGTCACCTTCGCTATGCCGGCCTGAGAAGATGAATACACACCATCCAAGTTGACAGTGAACACTCTCGTTATACCTCACTGATATACACTTGAAAGTGGTGGTAATACCCCAGGACGGCAGACTAGATTCATCTATCTTCAGTCTACTTTAATAAATATACAATACTCACTATATAAGCTAAAGTGCATACAGCAGTCGCCTCCGCTATGCCGGCTTGATATTTATCACAGAGGACTATACAATACAATAGTCACGACTTTTTCCCACAGGGATAGGCAGAGACAACGGAACGCCACTTACCACGATCTTGACACAACACCCTCGCTTCCTTCACATCCACAATTCTATTATTAAAAACAAACTAAAATTTTTAAATCATACCTCATAACCTGTCTCAATTCCATCTCTATCTTCTCCCGATCACTTTCAAGGAACTTAATTTTTTCATGCAAAGATGCTTTGTCAGCTTCCAAGTCTATGCGATTCTGTTCAGCGGCCAGTAGCTCTTTCCGCAACGAGTTCAAGTCACTATTCTGCTCTGACGATTGATTCGAAAGGCATGATTTTTCTTCTTCCAGCTGTAAAGAGAATTAATTTGATTCTGCATATAACACTAGCTGACGATGTTCGACCATACGTCCATACGTCTCGCTCTCGCCTTATGTAACAACTCGTGAGAAAGAACGAGACAGAAGTATGATCGAGAATGTATGTCTTTTGTACGATTTCAATTTTATGAATCAAAATTATATGAAAAAATCTTATAATACTGTTACGTGCACCTAGGGTGCGAAAGAGCCTGCATTAGTCGAAGTTGCTAGAAAGGTCTCGTATAAGCGGCGTCGCGTACAGAACTTAGCCCCGCCCACGCGCGCCTGACCTTGTTTTTTTTTTATTGTAGCTCAGCATGTGACAACATTTCGTCTGATGTAAAGCTAGAGTGCGGTCCATGAATGGAAACAACTGCTACTACAGAGAAACCTGTGCGGGCAGCAGTCGCCTCCACTATGCTGGCTTGAGGAGACGATCATGTACCGTCTAGATTGACAGTGCACACTCCTCTTGTGATACTTGGCTACTTTCAAACTATTCCCGAAACGCGACAAGGTCACTTCACGGGTGTTACATTCGAAAGTGGTGGTACTATCCCAGGACGACAGATTGGACAAACAACCATCATCAGTCTGCCTACCACTGTCTTTACATCTTAATTGGTAAACAACCTTGACTAGAGCTTTCTCGAAGCTTACTTTAATTTGATTATAAATAGGGACACGAATGTCCCTGAAAAAAGTCCTATTCTGGATGCGATACAAGCAACTCCTGCGGTAACAAGTGATACCGAACAGCGACTGAAGGCTGGCTACGTTATTGTGTACGTTATTGCAATAAATTGGTGTGAAGACCAAAGTCGTGTATTATTTTGTACTCCACAAACGTAACAATACAATACAATTGTCACGCCTTTTTCCCACAAGGATAACCAGAGACAAAAAAAATCTTACAGCTTTATTATCCTCGAGTAACTTCTTCTTATCGCCTTCCAGATTTCTCACAGCTGATTGTAATTTCTCAACCAAATCCTGCAGATCGTTGCGTTCCAACAAAGTTCTCTCCAATTCTATTTCCAAATCACCTAAAACAATGCCCATTTTTTATTGTAGCTAGGTATATAGTCCTAGACTCGCTAGAAATGTTGTGCAAACTTAAATGGAAATGGGCTGGGCATGTTGCTAGAGATAGAGATGACAGATGGACTAATAGATTAATATACTGGTACCCAAAAGACGGATTAAGAAGTCGCGGAAGCCAAGGAAACGCTGGGTAGACGACATAGTCTCATTTGCTGGTACCCAGTGGACAAGACTAGCTCAGAACAGAGACGTCTGGAGATCGATGGAGGAGGCCTACACCCGTCACTGGGTGTCCCAACTTAGATATTATTTTTTTTACTTTATAGACATAACTATTTAAACATTATTCAGACATTATATCTAATTTTTAGTATAAAATACCTTAAATAAAAACAGATGACTGACTGCAATCAGAAAAATTAATTGTATGCACTATTGTTCATAATGTTATGTAACTAGGAATCTTTGGGAATTAAAAGGTTTATTATTATTATTATTAGGTATATAACAACACTCCGCCGAATGTAAATAAAGCTAGAGTGCGGTCCACGAACGGAAACAACTGTTACTATAGAGAAATATCTACGGGCAGCAGTCAAATAATATGATGGAAAAAGATCAGCTCAAGCTATTATGTACGTGTTAATTTTTTCCGTTTAATTTTCATCATAATGTCATAATAAACAAATCCATCATTTTAATATGCCAAAAATTAATTAATAAGCTATAAAGATACATACTTCGATGTTTTTCCATTTGTGACAATATAGAGTCAGCTTCCACCTTCTGATGATCAAGCAGATCACGCGCAAGTGCTATTTTGTTCAGTTCTTCGCGTACTGTCACTAATTCCGCTCGAAAACGAGATGATCTTTCTTCTTCAGCTCTGAAATACATCATAAATCATAGTTATCGAAAATACCGCTAGATGGCGCTAATAATTATTTTAACATGAAAAGTATCGCCAATACAAAAACTAAGTAAATACGAGGGTAAGTATGGTGAAAAGCATGAGTGTAACGAGAGGAGTGTGCATATTCGTCTCCTCAAGCCGTCATAGCGGAGGCGACTGCTGCCTGTAGAAATTTATCTGCAGTAGCAGTTGTTCCCGTACATGGATCGCACTCTGGCTTTAAATCATGTGGAGTATTGTCATATGCTGAGCTAAAATTAAAAAAAATAACCTTCACTGTGCTGGCCTAATGGCACCCGTGTGGACAGGACATACTCCCAGTTATACCCTAGCTAAACCTAAAATGTTAAAAACTTAATAAAATACCTAAGTATAGATTCCCTGGTGGCAGCCTCCCTATGCAAATGATCAACTTCACCCTGCAGTGTTCTCTTCTCACTCTCCAATGTTTCTATAGTCTTATCGAGACGAGAGTTAATCTTCTGCAGCTTCTCATAGTCTGACGTTAGTGACTCTACCTGCAAATAAGATGTCTTTATGGAACAAGTCAATATTACACGCTTTATTAAGAAAAACTGCGGTTTTTTTTAAATATGTTCTCCCATTTTGTAAAGGCAAAGGGAACAAATCCTATACAGCCACATCTTTAGTTTTTTTTTTGTTAATTATTATATGCACAGGCTATTGGAGGCCTTTCCCTCTAAGGAGTGGGTTCCATAACGACGCCGTTGAGCCCACAATGGTAAACTTCATAGAATAGCTTCCACTGTGAAAGAGTGAGCGGTGCGGACTAAACGAGTACAAAGAATTAGAGAAGTGATTGCAGAGGTGGGCAGATTTCCAATGAAGTCTGTACGGTCTACTCGTAGTCTTCTCCTCGTCTTCTCGTCATACGCCTGTGGTGGAGTTTGACGATCAACAAGAGCATGCTAATAAAATCATGTCATTTCTTTTTTTTTTATTGTAGCTCGGCATGTGACAGCACTCCACCTGATGTAAAGCTAGAGTGCGATCCATGAATGGAAACAACTGCTACTATAGAGAAACCTGTGCGGGCACTCTCGCTATACCTGGCTACTATCACGGGTGTTACATTCGAAAGTGGTGGTACTACCCCAGGACGGCAGTTTCAACATTCAACAACAACAACAGCAGCAATTTCAATCATTCATCCACTTTATCCTGCCAAACAAACCTAAAAATTACTTCTGCACCATTCAAGATCAAGCCTTAAGATGCAGGTACTTGTATGATAATTACGAAAGACGGTTGACTAATATAAATCCGACAAAATCAAAATTTACCATAGCATTAATGTCGACTCTATTTCTTTCCAAGTTATTCTTGTCAATCCTTAACGACTCAATGTTCTTCTGCATGGACTCCTTCTCTTGTGATAGTTGATTGATATCTGCATTAGCTTCATCCAATTTTGCTATAAAATAATCAGTTATTACTAAACCATATATATATTTTTATTATTGTAACTCGGCAGATGACAATACTCCGCCTGATGTAAAGCTTAAGTTCCGTCTCTAACGGAAACAACTGCTACCACAGATAAATTTTTACATGCAGCAGTCGTCACCGCTATGCCGACTTGAGGAGCCTCATGTTCATAGTGTAGTTTTATAGTGCACAGTCCTATTGGTATAG
Source organism: Tinea pellionella (assembly GCA_948150575.1). Taxonomy (NCBI): domain Eukaryota; kingdom Metazoa; phylum Arthropoda; class Insecta; order Lepidoptera; family Tineidae; genus Tinea; species Tinea pellionella. The sequence goes on from OX411253.1 coordinate 1,237,446, forward strand.
CTTTAGCTTTAAAAGGCGACAAGGCACGGCATACTGGGCTAATAACCAACATCAGTCTCCCTACCAGATTAAAAGATCAAAATGTATATACATACATTGTAACTCATGTACTTTATTTTCCAAAGACGAGATGGCTGAGTCAGCAGTTTCACAATGCTTTCTGTTCGTAGATAATTGCTCACGAGTGTTTTGTAATTTAACCTGAATAATAAAATACACAATTATGTAATCCGAATTCTATATGATTGGGGTGACCTATACGTCACTAAGCTTGGCCATAGTCACAGTTATTATTACTCTTGCAGCCTCCTATGGCCAAAATACATATAAAAAGGAGAATACCCATTCTCCTAAGAAAAGTGGGCCCACAATTTTTTTTCTCGAGTTTGTCTATGATTCTTAGTTCATTTTCCTTATCACTAATCAGTTTTAAAAAAATATATATATTGATTGAAAAACAATTAATTAACAAGATTATTATTTTAGGATATTGTTTTATCGGCAAACTATTAGACACCAAGTGGGCCCAAAAATGGTCATTGTCCTTTACAACTGTTAATTCAATAAAAAAATATTTATTTTGCATGTCGGCTGCGGCGCCCTACCATTTTCAATCCCACTATCTTTTCTAGGTTCATTTGACCTAAAGGATGAAGTTATGAAACAAATAAATAAATAACACACCTGTAAATCATGAATTTGTATTTGATATTTATGAAGAGCAGCTTGGACAGCCGAAATGGTACTCTCAGCAAACGCAGTGGCATTACCAGATGATTGTGTACGCTTGGGAGATCGGTCGGAGAGATGTAGATGCTGGACGTTGGGGGCATCCGGCTCTGAATCCTGGATCAGAGCTCGGGCGACCTCTTCTAGAGCTGATCGCATTACTGCTGCCTCTGATGACATTGTCTCTGCGGCTTCACAACGTTCTTCCTGTTTTTCATTAACAAAGGAGATGACTGCAATTGTTCATTAGGTACTCTATTTTTTTATTTTTTTTATTTGGCATATGGCAACACTCCGCCTGATGTTAAACAAATGTTAAACAAAAACAACTGCTATCACAGAGATATCCCTGCAGACAGTAGTCGCCTCCGCTATGCCGGCTAAAGAAGACGGCAATGCACTATCAGGTTGACAGTGCACACTCCTTTATAAATTACTATAATCACTGTAGCTTAACCTACCAATCCCTGAAGTTCTTGTAACAATCTTTGGACCCGGGCGTCCCTCTCCTTCAAGTCAGAGAGAGCACGGTCCCTCTGTGATGACATCTCACGGAGTTCTACACGCAGTGTTTCCAAACTAACGCTTGGGCTTGTTCCTGTTGATACATGCTGACTCTCAGGCTAGAACAAGTTTAATGTCATTATTACTTTTTTATAGTAGCTTTGCATATGACAACACTCCGCCAGATGTAAAGCTAAAGTGTGGTCCATGTACGGGAACAACTGCTATATAAGATAAATTTCTAAAGGCGACAGTCGCCTCCGCTATGTCAGCTTGAGGAAAAACATGTGCATCATCTAGATAGACAGTGCACACTCCTCTCGTTACACCGGGCTAATAACCATCATTAGTCTGCCTTCCACTCTTAAAACTGCAAACAAATGTCTTCCTCTGCTCTATCAGCTTGAAGAGACAAAAAGATGCATCATCCATTAAAACTCCTCTCATGACTACTTCTTTTTTTATATAATGACGCTACATGTGACTTCAACTGGCCTAAGGTAAGCACAGTAAACGATGCATCATCCATTAACACTCCTCTCATGGCTACTTCTTTTTTTATATAATGACGCTACATGTGACTTCAACTGGCCTAAGGTAAGCACAGTGGTAATCCATGAGCGCCGACGACCGGAGAACCACAGCTCACAGTGGCTCCAGTCACCGTCACTATGCCGGCCCAAGAAGGTGCTTTTTCACCCTCCGTGTGAGAGGGCAAAGCATTCCATTTGCGACATAAAAAGGTGCGACAAAAAACTCCCAATGATCAGAAATGTTACTAGAACACATCACATGTGTTACACTTAGCATGTTACGGCAGACTAGAATAACAACCATCATCAGTATATCACCACTCTAATCCAATAAAAACAAGTATGTATTGCCTAGGGTACTAGGATTGGGGTCAGTGCACTTTATGTATTACATTTTTTAAAAATTACCTTAATTCCCTGAGAAGCGGCAAAAGCGTTGATGGAGAAGCCGCTTAGAGTACCAACAAGATCCCGAGTGGCAGAATCAATGTCGTTCTTCACTTTATACAAGTCCCTTTCAGTAGATGTTTGCAGATCAGAGAAGTAGCGCTTGACAGAGACCACTTCACGCCACAATGACAGAAGACGATTGTGCTCATTTGTGTAGTAATCGTTGAAGGCCTGCAAACATTAGGCAAAGACTATAAGACCAGCGACAACTCAAGACAGATAAGCTGATGTCTCAAGATGGCCGCCAAAACTCCAGAAAAAATATTGTAGGTATATACTTGAGAGAGAGAGAGAGAGAGAGAGACTTATATCTTTTGGCACATGATTATACCTAGTTAAGACAAAGTTTCTTTTTTAAATAATATCTGCAAAGATAGTACAAATTTTTTTATAACTTAGGAACTTATTCCATATTTATATATAAAAACATCGAACCTGTTCTTCATCCTTCCATTCGTCCTCCTTACAACACATCTCATCACGTAAAGCTTCCCAGTCATTGGTCAACTTCTGCAGATCTCCGGTCAAAGCTTCATTGAGATGGTGAGATTCCTCTAATTGGTCACGGAGCAAATTGTTCTGAGATAGCAGTTTTTCACACCTACAATAAACAATATGACTTGATCACTGCAAATCCTGATCATCATAGATCTAACATATTTAATGTTTGTGTGAACGTTGTCTTGACATCCGCAGGTCATATGATTTGAGGCAGAGTATCGTATCATTTGTTATTTAAGTTTTATATTAATGTCTCTAAACTTACTTGCGTTTCTCCTCATCTAAACGTCTCAAAGCTGTTTCCAAATCGCTTATTCTTTCATCCATACGATTGTCCGTGCTTGGAGTAGTCGGAGAGGTGGAAAGACCGGCAGATGAAAATCCAGGTGCTGGAAGAGCTATAGAACTCTTCGCAGGCCGATAAGTAGATGGTTCGCTCCGTGGAGTAGTCTCCAACATTTGATGTTCCAGTTCCGAGCATCGCTGCTTGTATTGAAGCACCTATTTGGTACATAAATACAATATTTATTTATTTACAAATAACACTTTTCAGTTCAACCATCAACTATTTATCCTAATATATATTATGCATTAAAGAAAAGTTATAGTTGAGCAAGGTAATGGACTGCAAAGAAAATTGTGCACGTTTAATTTTGTAACGTTATTGAAATTAACTCCCAAGAATCTATTTGGAACGCGATTCGAACTGACATTGACACTTGCAGAATTCGTTCAAAAAATAATATAATATTTTTGTAACATGTGAGGCCATTGAACAGAAAATTTTTGGCGGGATTCTGTAGAAATGGTCGATCATGAAGATTATGTTTTTGCGAGTGACCAACGTGATCGTAACCGTGAGTGTGTGTGGGATAATATTTAAAAATAGAAAAAAAAACAACCAAAACTCTTCAGTAAATAAATATTCCACTATTTTACAAATAATAATTGAGGAAGATTATTGAAAGACTAAAATGTCTGGACAAAAAAAATATTTTTGAGTAATACCTTGGCTTGTAGTTTGGATACAAGTGCAGCTTGCCCTTGTTGAGCACGACGGTAGGCATCCAAGCGTCTCTTATGGTCAGCAGCTTCACCAGCAAGACGAGCTTTAAGTTCTTCATTTTGCCGTCTTAATTCACCTGGTGAACTGCCGACAGGCGAGTCCATGTCAGGAGGACTATCAACGGATTTCTGTAATAAACGCAAATCGATGCAAAATAGAAGTTGGTTTTAGTTATAGTTATAATTCATACCTCCTTTTTCAGCCGTTGATGAGGCAAGGTACTCGTCGGTGTTCTACGAGTTATAGGAGCTCGAGCGCTCCTAGGAGTCGAAAATCCGTCTCTAGCCGGCAACTGTTAAATTAATAAATTAACTTAATTATGTTGCATCTAACGTAAACTATCCCCTACTAAATTAAATAAATCAACAACACCTTAAACGTAACTTTCTTTTTAACTTTCCTATTATGTTTAATTTCGACATGAAAATGACGAGCACTTTGAAATTCGAAAGACATTTTTCCGACAAAAAAGTATAATTTCTGAACGTATTTTTAATTTACAAACGCGGGAATGTATTCAATTATCACTTGGTCTTATAATAAAAGGCATTTTAATGTTATTTTTGACCAAAAAAAAAAACACTATTTCGACAAAGAATAGCACATTCGTAGCGGTCTAACGTGCAAGTGGGGCAGATTTGTGTAGGGAATGTTGGCTATCGGGTCTAGACATCTAATTATCACCACCCACCGACGAATGCGGCAGGCAACTTCTCAACCCATGAGTAATGTTAGTTTAACTATGTCCCTATATTTACCTGAATAAATAATAACCTTATGTTCACCCCAACATACATTCTTTGTAATTACGCAATAATAAAAATGCGTCTAAGACCATCTAAATTTCGATAATTACTAAGGATATTTTATCTCGAAAAATTTAATTTAGTTTTTTATTTTTTGTGAAATGAATCATATTTAGGCTTTTGGTAAGACAAAGAAGTGAGTAAAATAGTAACAGCTAGTTTGAAAAAGTTGCAGATAAAAACACCAGACGAAAAAGCCCAGTTTCTTGATACATATCGATAAACACTTATTTAAAAAAAATAGGGCCGAAATGCTTAATCTCTAGCAACGAATAATATTTTAAATACTTTTTAGTAGTATTTAAATTAGTAAATACAAATTACGGCATTTTAAAATAGACATCTTACAAAAATTTTGAATACCTGCTGTAAATGCACCCCACGGAAAATCGTGGTAATTACTCACTCTGCCTACGAATTATTGGACTGATAAAGTATGTTTAACAAAGATGCTTAAGGTTTAATTCTTCTCAATGAAATATAAGTATATTAAATGTATAGAATAGTTAGTAATCATATTTAAAATGTGAAAGTATGTTTGTTTGAAAGGATCTTTTTTTTATTTTTTATTTTGGCTCGACATGTGACCTCGACTGGTCTGATGGTAAACTTAGTGGATATAATATAGGATTTTCATATAGGAGGATCATTATACAGGGTGAATTTTTCAAGTGGGCTTTCATGGGCAAATCCTAAACTATGAGAGATATCGAAAAATGCTGAAAGGAGGCTCGATGCCGATTTTGATAAAAACTAAAACTGCATTATTAGATTTTTGATAAATCCATTTTCCCGGCCAGGAATCGAATCTGGTGATTTTGAAAAAAAAAAACACTCTGTATTATTGCACCATCTGATAGTGTTCCTGATAAGGATCAAATTCTGGGAAGTAATGATATACGGCAAACCAAAGAAAAGTGTTGATTTTTAACAAATTGTCTCTTATTTCCATGTATTTATACATTACCGGTACATTGATTGAAAATCATCATAATGATTTAAAATCTCGCGCTCTTCGAGATTAAATGAAAGAAAAGCCTTGATTTTTGCAAAATCCTGTTTTTTTTTAACATTAAGTAATTTAATCTTAATTAATCATTTGTTCAAAATGATAGCCAATATTTTCAATACATAGCTGAACTCGACGCCTCAAGGAGTGTACTGCATTCCACATCACAAGGTTATTGATTTCGTTCAAAATATTCCCTAACGCTAGTTTTAAGTCATCAATTTCATTGCACGTACATTTGTAAATTTCATTTTTGACATGCCCCCAGAGAAAATAATCTAAAGTTGTTAGATCTGGCGGTAATGGCTTTTAACCTCGAAGAGCGCGAGATTTTAAATCAAAACATAATAAAATAATTGTAGTAGGTAATGTATAAATACATGGAAATAAGAGACAATTTGTTAAAAATCAACACTTTTCTTTGGTTTGCCGTATATCATTACTTCCCAGAATTTGATCCTTATCAGGAACACTATCAGATGGTGCAATAATACAGCGTGTTTTTTTTCTTCAAAATCAACAGGTTCGATTCCTGGCCGGGAAAATGGATTTATCAAAAATCTAATAATGCAGTTTTAGTTTTCATCAAAATCGGCATCGAGACTCCTTTCAGCATTTTTCGATATCTCTTGTAGTTTAGGATTTGGCCATGAAAGCCCACTTGAAAAATTCACCCTGTATATAATATAGGATATTAGCAAAAAATATTTTTTACAAGTTTTATTTACATATTTTTCTTATTGTAACTCGGCATGTGACAACACTCCGCCTAATGGAAAGCTAGAGTGCGGTCCATTTAAACAATAAACATACTTACCCACTACGTTTAAAAAAATATATTTGTTTATTTTCGATACATATTACCTGAGACCTTAGGTATCCGTGGTAAGCGGTGGGATGATTTCAGAGGAGCAGAAAATCTCAAATAAATACATATATCCAAAATAGGGCTTTAGTTTTAGTTAAAAAACTTGTATTTTTTGTTCTACTTAAATAATTTCTAAAGGGTTGCTTTCGTTATGTTGTTGTACCTATCGCATTTGTTTTTTAAATAAACAACTTTTTAAAATTATCATTTATACAAAGGAGACCATTTTTGGGCCCACTTGATACCTAATATGGAAAAAAACAATATTCTAAAATAATCTCTTATTGTTTTATTATTTCATTAAAATTATATCAACACAACATTTACTAATCAATAGACAATGTTTAATTACATAAAAAAACATATATAATCAATTATTAAAGCATTTAAAATAATAATAACCTCAATTTTTTCATCATAAAACATTTAATTACTCAATAACTCGGGTGAAAAAATTAAAACTGATTAATAATGAGGAAGTAGATTTATTTTTTTACAAAATTAACTAAAAATCATCGTGAAACGAAAGAAAAAAATGTGGGCCCATTTCTTTTAGGCGAGTGGGCATTCTCCTTTAATTTTAATTTTAAAATTACGATAATACGATAACATAATGTCAATCTACTAACTGCTTTCGAGAATACAATTTTCTAGTGGTTATCAATTAAGTAGATTTTTTTTTTAAATTCGAGAATTGCCTTTGGTGTTTAGTTACCAAACCAATTTTTTTATTACATTTATCCCTAAAATCTACATCTAATAACATCTAATCTCTCTACAATAACTACTAAAGGCATTATACCTAGTAAAATTAATTTGTAAACTACATATCAACCTAAAAATGGGTTTATTAAATTTTCACATACGAAATAAATAATAACTTACCAAATGCCACAAAAAAACAAAAGAAATTATATTCAGGTAGTATCACATGATTCACTAAATGTAAACAGAAAATGTATAGAACGGTTGCTTAGCAACGCCTTTTGAAGCGTCTTATCGACACGTATACATGTATACCTAAATGTTACTGTTGTATATTTTGTAGTTAGGCGGATGATTAACCCTAGAAAGATAATCATGCTGTAGACTCTGTAATAGAAGTCGTAATATCCTGTACAAATTACTATTACCATAAAGGCGGCTACACACGTTCAATTTTAACTGATAGTTATAACTGTACAGTTAAAAATGAACGTGTATAGCCTGCTTAAAACACTAGAATGTGTGATACAGAATTTACGGGTGCCATCTAGTGGTTACTCGTAGAATCACTACACATAGTTTATTTTAGAAATAATTATAAACCAATACAACGTTAATTTATGTTTATGAACAGTGTTATTTTTCTAAGGCAATAAAATTTATTTTATTTTATTTGTACATATAATAGAATAATATAATCAGGTTAAAAAAAAAAACAGTTCACTTACTTATTAATTTTATTTTCTCTACATATTTAAGAATTATTCACTATAAATTAAACCAAAACACAGCAACGTTTAAACATATTTTTTCGACAACTGTTAAAATATTTACAAAAAGTTTTGAAGGGTTGAAGGTTCGGTTCCGCGCCGTCGAACACCCCAACAGATATTGCGATAACGATATCTAAATGTTATATTTTATATTGATTTTGTGATTCGTCATAAAACATTAAGCTTTGAAGATGCACCTGATTTTTTTTTATTGTAGCTCGACATATGACAACACTTGCCTAATGTAAAGCTAGAGTGCGGTCCATGAGTGAAAATAACTGCTACTATAGCGAAATCTCTACGGACAGCACTCGCCTCCGCCATGCCGGCCTGAGGAAACGAGTTTACACCATCTAGAGTCACAGTGTGCATCTTGCTACTCTCAAACTGCTCCGGAAACGCGACTACCCCAGATGGGAGACTGGGCTAATAACCATCATTGGTCTGGCCAACCACTCCTCCTCCCACCACCACGCCGGGACGGCTTAACCCGAGATCTCTCCATCAATAAGATCGCTTCATTTGATATTCTACTGCCTCGGCGCGGCGTTCAAAATATCATCGTCTGATGCCGATGGAAAGATCTCACTTAACGCTGTGACAACGTAAATTTAAACTCATACTTGGCCCCTAAGAGGGCCGTGGTTTAGCGGTAGAACGCGTGAACTCACAATCGATGAGATCCGCGTTTGAAACTCGCTAAATTCTGACCTGTACCAATATAATAATTATGTTATATTTTTCGCGATCAGTTTGGAAGTAGCCAGGTATAGCGAGAGTAGTGTTCACTATCAATCTGGATGGTGCACATTCGTCTTCTCACGGAGGCAACTGCTGCCTATAGAAATTTATCAATAGTTGCATTAGTTTCCTTTTTTGGACCGCACCTACATCAGGCGGAGTGTTTTTTTATGCCGAGCTACAATTAAAAAAAATATGGACCTTTAAATCGATCGATCGTAAAAGAAAGTTGTGTAAAATATATTAGGTACATTGTCTACTCTTTTAAGAAATATATATTATGTTATATATTGTATTATAAATATATAAATCTTGTACTGTTTACCAGTATTTTTATCTTTAAACTATCTCTGTCAAAGTGAAACGATCCTACGTGACTTCTCAAATAATATTAAAAAATAAACAGTTTTTTTTTCTCCAATTATGTTTATTGACATGTAAATTTCGTTATCTGCTTGTTTATACTTTTTGATTTAATTTTTTTATAGTCGCGAAAAAATTATCTTTCGTTTTACATTATAATACATATTAAAGTAACTAGATAATAAAAGTGGGCCCAATAATTGATAAATTCAAGGTCACAATATATTTTTTCTCTATATAAATTGACCACTTATGTTATCATAGCCAATGGCAGGCGTTATATCGGTCATTCACCTTTTACCATCCGTCGGCGTATGCGCACTATTTTTTTTTATTTAATTTTATTTAGGGAATTTTAACCCGTCAGGTTACGCCAGGCCCATCATACCTTAAGCATTAATAACCAGAAAAAAATAATCTAACTGTCACATTAGCTGTTGATATTAGACCCTTCCCCAACATGCAAAAACCTCTCGACGCGTTTCGCCACTCCACGTGAGATCTTCAGGAGACGTGTGGTAGCTTCGACTTCGTTCATACGTCGTCGGAGCCTACCCTAATTAACATAACTATTACTTAAATATACTTATTTTTAATAATTTTTACCATAAATTTATATGGAATGAACTCCTCATCAAATTCAAGAGTGCTCCTAACCGAGCCTCTTTTAAAACCTTGCCTCAGTAACACCTGGCTGGATAAAGCTGCATCACCCTATTCTCTTAGACACTCAACAAGTTACCTTGCTCATCAGGCTATCAAAACTTCTCGTCACAGTAATTATTATTTATATAACGTAGTATATTTATTATATTTTATAGTAGTATTTGTTTATTGTGTATTTATATTTTATTTATGTATTTATTATATTTATATAATCCCCTCTTACTGCTTCTCACGTACCCAAAGGTCGTAAGGCTTTAAGTCCACCTTTTGTCATTTAGTCAATAAAGTATATATGTATAAATAAATTTAAAAAAAAACCTTTTTGCTGAGTCGGACAAAGGTTCCACTAATGCTGTATTCCGTTGCGGTACACCGACATTCCATTTTTATGAGCACTCTATATCTCTGATTCTTTCTTATCTTTTAAATCTTAATAACGTTTTCAATCTTCAATAATAAGAAAGAAAGAAAAACTTTATTCATCCCAGTACGACATTTATGACACAATAGCAAGTCTGAACGCGAATGTGTAGGGACGAAAGGGCGCGCAGCTCAGCATGTCCTAACGACCTACACGAGGCAGCTCGTAGCGCTGGTTTTCAGCTGGAACCCGGGACAGGCGGACGCGAATCGTGTGTTAAAAAACATTTTAATTAAAATAAACAACAGTAGGTAGTTAGGTACTAATAAAGAATAGTGAAAAGATAAATAAATAAGGTAAATTTGCACCAAAAAGCCCGTTAAAGTTACTTTAACTATTACTTTTACGGGCGACGCGCCATCGGCATCGTCGCGCCTCTCATTATTGACGCTTACTTTAACGCTAACCGTAACCAGCGAATCTTGGCCGGTTAAAGTTAAAATACTCGTCACCAACGTTAAATGTATGAAAAGAAGCCAAATATGTTTTTAGAATAGAACATATAAAAATAACGTGCTAGAGCGTGTGCCCTTCCCTCTCACGTCCATCGTGCCCCGCTGATACCTCAATTTGTGTACTACGCAACGACTTGCGCCTAACTTCGGAGACGTCATAGAGTTTGGTTCATACTATAACTAAGTTGAAATTAAAATACAAAATTTGATGAAATTGACGTTCAATTGATACCAAATAACTCGTTCGCAGTTTATCTCAATTGACGCAAATTATGCTGGCTAAACGATTCTAATAACCATCTCCCGGTCATTGACACCTCCCCTATCTTATCGTTAACTTGTTATTGATTTCTAACTCTAAATATTTAGAATTCACTAAGGAATTTTTTTAAACAAAATTAGAGATAAAATTTAGCGAAAAAATAAAGTACCTACCTACAATTTTTCTTTAGATTTGGCGTATGTAAGAAAATTAATTAATTTAAAATTAATAATAAGAAAATTTATTAATTAAAAAAAAGTAAAAAATGGTGCAATTTATTAAAAATAGAAAACTTGACAGAAAACTCTAACACGCCTGAGCTGAAGTGGAATTCGAACCCACGCGTCCTCCATTTCCACTCCCTTATGCTCGGTTTCCTTGACCACTATACCATTTAAGTTAATAATAACAGCCCCAGTATTTTAATATGTCAAAAAATGGAATAAAATAATTCTTTTGTAGAATTTTTAGAAGGCGCTGAGAGTCCTGGAGACATGTCACTTAAAGAGAATCTTTTAAGAATCTTAATTGTTATAAATACACAAAAAAAATACAACACAAAACATAAAATAGCGTGCACCAAAGCCCGCGCAAACAGTAAACGAAATCCGTTAATTTCCCCTCAATTCCCTAAGAAAATCAATTTTTACAAAACAAAACTTTATTATGATAATAAACATCCCATTTATAATACCTCAATGATAACGCAATATTAATGTTTACTTTGACCCACTTTTCAATGGTTTCATGACATTTTCAGTTTACAAATAATATTTAACATGTTATAATTAATTATATCTACATAAATAAAATTATTAAAAATAATAATTTCAATAAATTTATAAATAAATATATTTTCCCAGTTTTTTATTCACCACTTTCAAGCGGAGTGTGAAATTATAAAGAATATATTTTATATATGTATGTATAATTTCAATTATTTATTCATATGTGAAAGTTAAAACCTTCTTCTTTGAACTTAGTGTCACACATAACTCATTTAAAACAAATCCGCGACAACACATATGAGCGTATCGTATAGATGAACTGAAAATTTTTAAAACTACAGCGGCCTTTCCATGTGCCATCGTTCAGATTGGTATTAAAATCTTTGAGTGATGATAGGGTAACATTTTATATGTTTTTATTTAATTACTTATTACAATCGGGATATGGAAACCGAAATAACAGAAATACAATTAAAAAGAATTCGATTAGTTTGTAAACGCTTCGTATTTGCGTGGCGGAAAACTTTGGTCAACGTCAAACTTTCGGTAAAGGATTGTCTGCTTTCTTGTCATACGGTACAACCGTATTTTCCAAGTAATATTATAAATTTTTTAAATATTAAATTTTATTTATACTGTATTGTCGTAGTTATTTTTTAAATAATAATAGAATGGTTATGAATATAGATTGCCGACATTTTTGTGATAAATTTTAATAAAACAAAAAGAAATATATATCATGAAAATTGAACTGAATGATTTTTCATTTCAATTTTTCGCTCCCACTCCAGACGCACTTTACGCACGGATGCTTTGATCTTTCTAGTAGTATAAAGAACTCTGTGGCTCTGACCTACGACCCCGACCCGACAGCTACTGGGCAGACTGATTTTTTTAAACAATTAATATTTTCAATGCTTTATTTTACAGTTAGCAGTCATTGTTATTTGACGCAATTTCTACATTTTTAATTATTATCTATTAATAACAACTCTAGTATCTGAATATACCAAAAAATATTTGTCATGAAAAAATATGGTTTTTTTTAATTAAAGTCAACTTTTAAAGTTTTTTTTTTTTTTTTTTTTATTGTAGCTCGACATGTGACAACACTCCGCCTGATGTAAAGCTAGAGTGCGGTCCATGAATGGAAGGCTGCAGTCGCCTCCACTATGCCGGTTTAAGGAGACGAGTATGTACCATCTAGATTGACAGTGCACACTCCTTTCTTATACCTGGCTACTTTCAAACTATTCCCGAAACGCGACAAGGTCGCTTCACGGGTGTTACATTCGAAAGTGGTGGTACTACCCCAGGACGGCAGACTGGACAAATAACCATCATCAGTCTGCCTACCACTCTTTAATAGTGCCTATGGGCACTGAGCGACCAAAGTACATATAACAAAGTTACATTGGTACCGGTCTTTTAGCGAGGTTCGAACACGGGTCTCATCGATCGTGAGTTCACGCGTCTTACCGCTAGACCACGGCCGCTTTTAGTGTAAGTTATGCCCATAAAAATACAATTAGTTCAACCCAAAAGTATAGGTATCAGAAATATAAATACAAATGTAGTAGATGCACATATGAACACATAAAAATATCGTGACAAGTTCGCATGATGATACTCGAAAGCGAAAACTTGCTACTAATAAATAAACAATTCAACATGACGTGTTAGAAGCACGGGCATCTTGCGACAAGGAAGTCAGTAAAAATCCGAAATACTCGTCTGCATATCGATTGTACCAACTGGTGCTTACCTCCGATCTTGATCTGCAACCGATATTAAGTACTCGATTCAAATTGTTGTGTATATAACGATAAACTGTGTATATGGCATAATATAGACGCTAATTAAAACAATAACTAATAGAGGGATTAATAGCTCGTCATATGACAACACTCCGCCTGATTTAAAGCTAGAGCGCGGTTCGTGAACGGAAACAACTGCTACTACAGATAAATTTTTACAACCAGTAGTCACCTCCGCTATGCTGTCCTAAGGAGACGAATGCGCACCATCCAGATTGACAGTGCACTATACCTAGCTACTTAAACTGAACCCGAAACGCTACAAGGTCACTTCACAGGTGTTACATTCGAAACTCGTGGTACTACCCCAGGACGGCAGACTGCCATCATCAGTCTGCTTACCACTCTTGTAAATTTCAACTTGTCAACTTGAGGATATCAAAATTTTATACATGTGAAGAAAATGCTTGAACCCAACTGTTAACGCCTGTTTCCAAAGTGTAGTGACGGCGGATATGGGGTATTCCCGGGTCTCGGTCTGCCATCTTGGACCCCCGCAGAGCGGAGTCTGTAAGAATGCTAACGTGTACCCAGACTCCGTCCACTACGCGTCGAGTGAAACACCGTGGGGTTTTGCAACCTTGGGCTAGTGCAACCTTAAAGGATTTCCCCCACGTAAAAAAAGGGCTGCCAGCGGTGTAGAAAAAATTAGTAAAATTACATACTATCATCAACTATCGTTGATTGAGATTTTTCTGACTGGACAGATGTACAAAATACCGGACAGTCCAGACAGAAACCGGGCATCTAGCAATCCTAGGTCTGACTAACCTGCACTGAAAACACTTTTCACATCTCCCAAAGGTTAACTGGTAGAAAATACCTCAAGGCATTAAGTTCGCCTTTTGCAATTTTTATATTGTGCAATAAAGTATTTTATTATTAATATTAACCTTTCTTGTATACTAGCGGTTGTCTGCAGTTTCCGTTACATCCCTAGGGAAAACCAAAACCTATCCAACGCTTAGGGTGGTTTGCACCAGAGAAGGCCGGTTAAAGTAACTTTGACTGTTACTTTAACTTTAACTTTGACAGTTACCTTTACTTTTACTCCACGCGCGTTGCACCAGAGAAAAATTTGTATCGTGTTTTAGTATTTACAAAATATTTGGAATTTATAAAAGATAGTCAAAGAAGCAGCTGAGTAATGGATAATCTCAAAATTCTTCTGGAAAATAAACTGTATGTTTGATGAACTATACAAGATACAAATAGATAACTAGATATAAGAACAAATTTAGATAAATAATACAAGATTTAAATGAATTCTCTCAATACAAACAAGAGCGGCTTTTCAAAGATTTGACGTTAGCGACATTGATTTAACTATTACTTTAACTTTGACCGGCCGAACTTCGCGTTAAGGTTAAAGTAATCGTCAAATGTGACAGATTTTTTTTTGAAGCAAACCACGTTTAACTTTAACCATTACTTTAACGTGGCAGTAATAGTTAAGTCATATGGTGCAAATGGACATTAAAGTTTTCAAATCGGATTAGTATTTATTGAAATTAACGCGTTCAAACACCCAAACTCTCCAGTTTTAGTGTTTTAGTATTTTAGTACAGATTACTGTAAACTATAAGTTTCGGTTTACGGGTTATTCTCGAGTTTTACGTAAACGTAAACGTAGAGTTTATGCAAATTTATTACAATAGGAAAAACATGACATCAATTTTCATTTATTGAGCACGCACATGCCATTTTATTTTGAGGATTATGGGAGTCGAAATTTGGTTTTACCCTTTTTTTATTAGCTATCGGCATGTAACATGTAACATCATGTTACGTTACCTTGTAAGCGATTTTTTTTAGAAAATTATTCCTGGTCGCTTACTACTTTAGTCTTTTTTAGCTAGTGTGCACTGCCTATCTGGATGGTATACATTTGTCTCCTCAACCCGGCATAGCGGAGGCGACTTCTGCCTGTAGAAATTAATCTATACAATAATTAGTAGTTGTTTCCGTTCATGGCTTTAAATCAAACGGAGTGTTGTCATATGCCGAGATACAACAAAAAGAAAAACGACGAGTAGTTCGTAATATGGGCCAATCTTTCTTTGAAAGTTGTGAATAAAAATAATTTACATTAATAAAAAAAACATTTTGTAATAATATTGTTAAATAACATCATGTGAGTGTCTTTATCGTACAGTCATAATAATGTTTAGAATAATAATAAATCGGTGAGCAGTGGCGGCGCTAGGCATTAGCAACATCCGCAACTGCGACGGGTGGCCTCGTGCCTGAGGGGCCTCATAAAAAAGTTTATTAGCAAATTAACTATTTGAATTAATAGCAGCATGCCAAAAAAAAAAAGGCTTTTTATTTGAGTGGAAAATGGAAGAGGTCCCGCAGGCAGGCAGGTATGGCCTCGCGTTTGAGGGGGCCCCGCAAAATAGGTCGCCAACAAGACGTCTTTGGTAAAAATTCATTCAGTAATTTTTTTTGTAATTCTAGCATGTTCAATAGCATGCTGGAGTTATTAAAATTGTAATGTACTGGTTGAGTTCATTACCTAATACAGTAAATAGGCAGAAAACCTAGTAGGAAATAGAATAGAAGAATTTCGATTCGTTCACGTATCGATGTGTAGCTTAGCGATGTATAAATATTAATAATTATTATATGTTGATGGCAACCATTCTTGCGAACGTTGTGTACACCAGTAATTGGCTAGTACATCAGTTATTATCTTATAGAATAAGTTATAGTATAAGTTCAATGTACTCACTGTTGGTGTACCTAATTTGTATAAATAAATAAATAGCGGTGGTTTACGTAACAGAAGCCGCAAATTCGATTCCCGCCTCGGGTGACGATGGTTTTAATCGCAATTTAAATAACAAATCGTTATTTATAAAACACAATCTTTATCCTTGTCAATATCGTGTATATTTATTAATATATTTATTTATCTGAGATAATCAGAAAATAGACCGTCACTCGCGGCGGTCTCGTTTCTCAACAATTTTAAATGCTAATGTTAATTAAAATAACCAGAGTGTATGAGATGGGATGTTCTTTCAGTGCTGCAGTGTCCCATTTTAAAAATAATTAACTAAAACAATTTATGAAAATATATCCATAGAAGGCGTGACAATTGTATTGTATTGTATTCATAGAAATCTGAGAGCGGGCCGGAAAATATGAATTTTACGTTTTCTATTATATATTTTTATATTTTGTGTGCTTGTGAGTTTGTATTGCTAACCGCTAACGTTTTTTTTTACTGGCATCGTTGTCCAGTTTCTTGTAGTCTTCTCAGTGAAGCATTTGATATTTAAATACGAAAAATTACACTCTATATTTGTATTTTTATTTAATCAAAAAAATACATGTACGCCTCGCACAAGCTGTAGTAGCAGTTGTTTCCATTCATGGACCGCACTCTAGCTTTACATCCGACGGAGTGTTGTCACATGCCGAGCTACAATTAAAAAAAAAATATATTCGAACATTCTGAATTTTCGCAAATTAGTTCAGTAGAACTAAAAAAAACTAAAAACCAAAAAAGTTCTCCCAATTCTGTACTTATTTCGAAGTTATTTATTATTTTAGAGCTAATAATTGAACCAGGAAGTGCAAAACATGTATTTTCACGCGGATGCTGCATGTATTTATCAATTTGTTTACATAGATTTATTTATCTAAGAGAGACCGCAACAGATAACAGATTAAAGTTAATAATAATTTCTTTAGATTTTATGTTATTGAGATGAGTTCTGTCTAGACTTTAACGTATACTAATTATGTTTATATTATTTATTTATTTATACGACGTCGACTGGAGAACCGCAGTACAAAGCCAGCACAACAAGGCGCTTTTTCATGATTCACTTAAAGAATCCAAGATAAAGGATTGGGAGAACGCGTGAAGGCTAAAGGAGGAGGGTAAAGCTTTCTATTTATCGGTGCGCCGAACTATTCATTCGGCTATCAATTCGATCGACACTTGCGTATGGTATCGCGGATGTGGAAGGATGAAACAGGAAAAAGTGTCTACAGACATTTCTTTGTCTCTTCTAATTGAACGCAGAAGTAATTTAATAAAACTTTGTTTTTTTTTATTGTAGCGAGACGTATGACAACACTTCGCCTGATGTAAATAAAGCTAGAGAGAGTGCGGTCCATGAACGGAAACAACTGCTACTACAGATAAATTTCCACAGGCAGCAGTCTCCGCTATATTGGCTTGGGAAGACGAATGTGCACAGCCAGATCGATAGTACACACTCCTTTCCTTTTTAGGTGACAAAATAGTAAAATATCCTACGTAAAATATAATGAAACCAATATGATGTCACAATATAATATTATGTCAACAACACGGATCTACGTATCTATTAATAGTTAATTTATGTTTTTTTCTAAATTTTAATTGGCAACAGATAAAATACGTTAATTGTACGCATTTAAAACTGTTGTGTCATTATTTTTGTACAGATATTATTTAATTGATTAATTTATAAAACAGCGGCGAGCGTGAATCATAGGAAGCAAAATTGATTATACGCATGATTAGACTAGATTAATTTGATATGATACATTATAGTTGCAGTAGTTGAATAATTACAAAGATACGAAAAATAAACAATTTGTATTAAATTTGTAACAAAAAGGACGGCTCATGTGCAATAGCGTTTGTCGGCATATATGACAGAGTGGTGAGGTCTTACGAAGTTTCATTTTTCGTCCAATTTCAATCTGATTATTATTTCCAAAATATTAGAAGGTATTTAGCGATCAAGCAGTCACGTCATGATGTACGAGTTTCGATCGATAATGAAACTTCATAAATAAGTCTCAGTAAAAAAGTCACAAACTTATTGAAATTTCTTTTAAACAAGCCCCCAGGTTCGAACCCATAAGATAGCGGAAGGCAGCGTGATGCATAGTCGTCCTCAAGCCCGCATAATGGAAGACATTTCTCTGTAGTAGAGACAGACAGAGCTCATGGATCGTACTCCAGATTATCATGGGAGCATGGGCACAATATTTTCACCTTAATCTCTTGTTTAAGATCTAATCACAGATGCATACAATCGGTACAATTTTAATAGAGAAATTACTGTTAAATTACTTCATATATCTTTTTTTATTCAGCGTTAACTGCGCTAAATTTAATAGATGTTTCAGTGGAATACCGGTAAAAAGAATACTATAGTAATATAAAAACTATCAAGTGCCCGCCATTAGATAAATGGGGTGGCAAAATACAATCGATAACATTTAATTAGATAACGTTAATTTGACCAAAAATGTATAACATGAATAGAGCACGTGATTAACACGTTCTAAATGGCTGTTAGGAAATTTAGACGTAAATATTTCGACAATTAATTTGAGGGTCTAATGTAAGATCCAAAGGTGAATAAATTATTATGGAACAAATACTTAATCGGTTAGAAAGTTTTTGTAGTTAGGTGACTTATTTAAAACGGGTTTCTCCCAGAGGCTCACGCTTTTTTCTCTCAATGAAGAAATAAAGTATGCGTTGAAGTCCTTAAAGAGAGGGAATTGGGTACGTTAATATTTTTTTTAAGTTTAGCTAAGCATGATCCCACTTTCCGTTCGATGTTGTGCTAACGTGCAATCCATCGATTAACTAGATAACACATTATGATTGTCTTCAATCCATTGCAGTGAAGCAGTTTTAGGAGTTGGTTAGACCACTATATTGTCGTCATACAGTCTGCTAGTAACACAACAATATGTGTCAAAATTATACAATACATAATGTGTTTTTGTCTGAACACTCAAACATTAATAATTATCTAAAACAGCTATAAACAAAAATTGTAAAAAAAACAAATTTGAGCCAAACGCACACAAGACAAATAATGATTTTAAACGATTTATTAAACGATCTAACAGGATATTATTATCTTAATACTAAAAAAAAGCAATAAAACTAAAAATAAATTTATCACAAAAGAGAGGATGCGAAATTATCACTTTTGTTATGGAAAAAATGCATCTGCCGGCAACGACCTAAATCGTTAATTTTTACTACGAATAAAATTTATTGTTCATCTATTGCGTACTTCGTCTTGTATGTCAACAAAAATTGCTTTAAGAGACAGCAATGTAAAACACATTATTGTTATTATCAATACTAATACACAAATAAATTCAATGGTTGTTTATACAAAAATTATTCAAGAGTAGTAGGCAGTCTGATGATGGTTATTAGCCCAGTTTGCCTGAGATAGTACCACTACTTTTGAATGCAACGCGCGTGAAGTTAGGTACCTCGTCGTGTTGAGAGATCAGTTTGGAAGTAACGAGGTATAACGAGGGCAGTGTGCACTACCAACCTGGATGGTGTTTTTCGTCCCTCAAGCTGGCATAGCTGAGGCGATTGCTGCCTACAGAAATTTCTCGTAGTTGTAGACTCTAGCTTTAACATCGAGCGAAATGTTGTGCCAAAAAATATATAAAAACTTATATTAAATAAGTGGGTACATAGTACACACGTAGTTAATTAATCACTCAATACATAAAAATTTTCCTACAGCACTGTGGACTGGCATACTCGTCTCCAGTCACGTAGTTCATTTAAACTCGGGCAGGGCCAGGCAGGCATACGGAAAAAAACTTATCATTTAGGAGAAATACCATGCCAAATGACCACTTTTTTCCTTGTCTGTTCGGGTAAACCAGATAATAGTTGATAATTTTACTAATTTTTAAATTATGTTATTGGGTTATAAACGTCCGTTTTTTTTTTTTCAACACATCTGGCAACCCTGACTATTGTGAACACTACGAACAATAGAAACCTAAATATTTGTTTCAACCGGAAATCGAACCTGAGACTTCCGCATACCAAACTAGCACACTAACCACTGCGCATCATTTTACAAAAATATCTTGAACAAAAAGAATTCATACGTAACCTAAGAAAATATACATTAAAAATGCGCCGGTATAATGCGAGCTACTGGCCTTCTGGCCAAAGCTTTTATCTATTTCTCAAGTCGACAGCTCATACCGTGAATCGTAACAGGGAATTCCCTGTAACAAGCGTCGACAGGGATGAGGACATTTAGTATTTTGATAAATTCCAGACGCGAGGTTAAAGAGCACGTTCAAAATTTTGATAAAAATGTACCTAATAAATGATGGCATTATTAAGAAATAAACTAATTAAATTCATCAAAGTTGATTACAAATACAAATTACATACTTTCACTGATTATTTGTTATGTAATTGTTTAAAAATAAATAAATACTTACATAAAAAACCCTGACCCTGTAGAATGAATCTCAGAGCGCGTAAATAACCAAAAATAACAAAGATACGAATACTAATACAATAATATTTTTAACGATAGAGATAGCGTAATTAAGAGGCCCCATACAAAAGTCTATAACGTTTTTCAACCCTTAAACATTGATAAATTTTCAAGATATTTAGGGTGGTTTTACATATCACCGATACGTAAGTCTGTACGTTTTAATTTTTTTGAAATTTATTATAGAAAATAAAATATCGCTACCTAAAGTTAACGTTTCATGAATAATTTGCCTTATCTTTAAACAAAAATTCCCAATAAATATCTGGAAATCATATTGCAAAAAAGGCCAACGGTCGTACATATATTATTCTCTCATTAATTAAATAATGTGCAAATCATTAGAATTTATTAAAGACAAAGGGTGAAAAAACGTGTGTCAAACTGATGTCAATGTCGGAGCTAAAATATCGTTATATGATAATTTTTACTGAACCATTTTCTTTTTTTTTTTTTTTTTTGTAGATAGGACATTGTTATAGAGCATAATTATCTAGGAGGTAGAGTCAGTAGGGCCTTCTTCTCATATATAATAAGTATACTCTCGACAACTGAGTCTGAAATCGCTTCGAATACCGTTTGCTTAAAAACTATCACACGAAACAGTTTTCCTAAATTGTCCGAGTTAAAAATTTTACAACTAAAAAACGAAATACTGAAAATGTGAAGAAAAATAAAAAAAAAAAACAACGTAAAATGGCGTCTATTGTGCATTTAAAATGTAGAATAACGTGCCGCAGCTACATTAACTCGCAAAACATTTTGATGCGAGGCAATTTGCGTTACCCGTCCGTGCAAACAAAACCATTATCATAATTCACATTTCTATCTATTCTACTTTTATTTACAAAGATATTATTTTACTTTAACTTCTATATTAAGTAATATAACTTAGTTTTATTGAGTTTTCTTCTAACTTACTGACTTACGGTAAAGATTACTTTCTAAGAATTTTTCAGCCAAGGAAATCGATTTCTTAATAGCGTTAATATGTATTATTGTAACTTTAAAAATCTCAAACTTATAACATTTTAATTGGTTAACTTTAGTGGATATAATCATACATTAAAATTAACCAATGAAATTTTTAATCTACTACAATCGCTCAGTGCCTATAGGTGGTAGGTAGACTGATGATGGTTATTAGTTCAGTCTGCCGTCCTGGGGTAGTACCACCACTTTCGAATGTAACACCCGTGAAGTGACTTTGTCGCGTTTCGGGAATAGTTTGAAAGTAGCCAGGTATAACGTGAGGAGTGTGCACTGTCAATCTAAGATGGTGCATGCTCGTCTCCTCAAGCCGTCATAGTGGAGGGGACTGCTACCCGCACAGGTTTCTCTGTAGTAGCAGTTGTTTCCATTCATGGACTGCACTCTAGCTTTACATCAGGCGGAGTGTTGTCACATGCCGAGCTACAACAAAAAAAATAAAAAATCGAGAATTGCCCCCCTGACTTGCCCTCTTTATCCCGCGCGTGAAAAAGCAATTAAGTATTACATATATATATTATGCCCAAGGGCGTAACCAGGATTCTGTTAAAGCAAGAGGGCAAGCTAAGAAAAACTAAAAATGTATAGGTGCATTCCAACCGACCAGTTTAGCATGTACCCTTCTAGGGGGAGCAGCTGCCCCATCCTGCCCGTACTTCGCTACGCCCTTGATTATGTCTAAAGTTCTGTTTACATATACGTATCTCTGTATATCTTTGAACCTACTATTAATAAACTCAAATCGGCGGAAACTGCGCCTTTTGTTAATATTTTATTATTTTGACAATTATTAGGATCATTGGTATATTTATCGTGCGTAATTAAATTATACATAAACTCAAATTAGTTCAATACAAATCAGTAAATATTTACACGTGACGTACAAATCTATAAATCAAAATTATGTGTAATAACAACGGACTTATTAATTTAAAAAATAAATCCTACAATTGTTTTTTTGACACCTAGGTTAGGTACTAGTTTTTTCTTTTGTCTAGGAAAGAATTATTTTTTATCTATTTAGGTCTCAATATTTTACAAAGGTATTTTTTATTTATTTTATTATACCGGCCTATAAAGTACGTTATAGATTAAGAACTAAGCTAAGCTAAGTTAGTTTAGCTTAATTATTTCAGCTGTTGTTCAGTTACTTTCCATACTAGCTTAAACTTACTTAGCTTAGCCTAGCTCGCATAACCGGAGTTATTTTGTATGCTTGCTCACATAGTCTGCGTCTGCACACAAGCATGGAAAAATAACCCTGGTTATGCGAGCTAAGCTAAGTTAGTTTAGCTTAGCTCTTGGTCTACGACCGGTCTGACGGTCTTTCAGACTATGGCAGAATCTGTACGCCTGTCTGTTACGCGGGTACCAGGTTCAATTTCGATCAAAACAAATGTTTATTTATAATATTATTTACTATGTTAAAAATATGATATTGTTTTAAAACAAAAGATTTGTTATTATCTAATTGATGAGTTTCTTGTGGACATCTTCTCTTCATGGTTCTCATCTTTTAGAAGCCATGCTAGAGTCTGACGATGAATATTTTTATTTAATTTTTTTTTATTGTAGCTCGGCATGTGACAACACTCCGCCTGATGTATAGCTAAAGTGCGGTCTATGAATGGCAACAATTGCTACTACAGAGAAACCTGTGCTGCTGCCCAGTCGCCTCCACTATGCCGGCTTGAGGAGACGAGCATGTACCATTTAGATTGACAGTGCACACTCCTCTTGTTATACCTGGCTACTTTCAAACTATTGCCGAAACGCGACAAGGTCACTTCACGGGTGTTACATTCGAAAGTGGTGGTATTACCCCAGGACGGCAGACTGAACAAATAACCATCATCAGTCTGCCTACCACTCTTTAATAGCTGAGCGACCAAAGTACATATAACAAAGTTACATTGATACCAGTTAGAATTAGCGAGTTTCGAACACGGGTCTCATCGAGCGTGAGTTCACGCGTCTTACCGCTAGACCACGGCTGCTCTATAATTTTCATAAATACATAATAATACCCATATACTTATTGAAGTTAAATTATTTTCAATAGTACCCGATAGCATATAGCATGTCCTGGCATGGCATGACTACCGGTGATTCTACCCATCGTTCAGTAGAGCTGTACGACATGGCACGCGTTGTAATTTGTATATAGATACACGGTTATCTATTGGTTTACTTAAATAATACCATAAAACCATAGAGCTGGACCGAAGAAGGTAAACGACTGGACTGCTATTTTTTTTTGCAATCCATTAAAATTTTTCGTAATTAGCTAATAATAAATATCACCCAAAATTGTTTGCCGACCCCTAAAGTATTTGTCTAATAACACGCATTCAACTTGAAAAATAAACGTTTTCCCCTATTTTTTCCAAATGAGAAATGATTTTGCAAAAACATTGAGTCACGTGAATTTAAAAAATATAACAAACAGTGTAACTTTTACATTTATTAAATGTTAAAATATTAATTAAGAAATGATTTATACGTTATTAATGCATACATAGTATAGATACATATAGATATACTCGAGTAGATTCGTATACAGGTGAAGCGGACTAAAACGTTCGGGCAGTCCTTCTTATGTCGTACTATTAAATTGTGGAACGACCTTCCCGGACCCGACTGCTGTCTGCCTCCGTTCATGGATCGCACTTTAGCTTATCATCAGAGAGATTGCGGTCATATAACGTGCTAAAATAAAAAAAATAAAAAAAGGAATTTTTCTAGTGGACTTTCATGGCCAAATCTGAAACTATAAATAAATCTGAAAAAAAAACGCTGAAAGGAGTCTCGATACCGATTTTGATGAAAATTAAGACTGCATTATTAGATTTTTGAAAAATCCATTTTCTCAGTTAGGATGCGAACCTTTGATTTTGAAAAATAAAACACATACTGTATTATTGCACCATCCGATAGTGTCGCTAATAAGGATCAATTTCTGGGAAGTAATTATATATGGTAAACCAAGGGAAAGGTTAGTAGAGGTGACCGTTTTTACGCTAACAATGCCAGTATACTGATGAATATATGAACGAGAACGAATATCAGATGCGGACTTGATGCCGGCAAAGTTACGATGTCTATCTAGCACATCGACAAGAGACAAAATTCTGTGCGATGCGAAACCTTCTTTTTTACGATGTCAGCTCGGCAAGGATGCCAATTTTTCGGGTTACCTCCTGAGGTACTGTACTGAGAACCTTTTTCTTCTCTTTTTTTCGTTGTCAGCTCGGCCAATCGTTGCTAAAAGGCCGACAACGCGCATCAATGCCAAAAATATCCGATAACGCCCATGTCTAACATGCGGTCATTAATCTTAAAAATACAGGGGCAGTATAATTACCAGACAAAGATATCTAATCAATGTAGCCAACGACAAATACCTACTACGTGACATTAGTATATAGAAACCAGATATAAGCGGTTTATTGTCATTATTATTTTTAATCTTCACCTAATTAACGTTTCCGTGATTAATCAAATTACAAGTTCTTAGAAATTTTTATTATTATTAAAGTTCTGCTTAATATTAGCTTCTGGCAACACTCCGCTAGAGTGCGGAAACGACTGCTATCGTGTAGAAATCTCTTTTGGCAGCAGCCGCCTGCGCTATGCTGGTTTGAGGAGATGAGACTTTGAAAGTGTTATTTTGAGTTAAAATTTAGATAGTCCATTCACAGAGTCAGAGAACGACTTTAGGCTTGTTTTTATTAACGTGGGTGAAGAAAGCCTTGCTGAAAGGGTTATAAATTATTTTTAAAGTTATGATTTAATACAAAAACATAACGTGTAACGCTTTAAGGAAAACAATATAGGTAAAGTCCTTTGGGGAAGCTTTCCGGCTGTAATAGTGACTAAAACCCGACCCGAAAGTATTCGACTCGACTCTCGACTCGAATCTAGAACGCTTCACGATTTTGCGTGTCATCTTAGGTCATGCTAATCTTCTCTGTATCGTTCCAATTTTAGCATTACAGCCGAAGCTAGTACGAGAATTGCCCAAACTTTAACGTTATCTTTAAACATTTCAAATCTTTACTTCGTCATTAAAAAAAATGTAACTAGGTATACAGGCTACAGGCTACAGTAACTGCTTACCCCAAGAAATCCTCGCTCAATATTATTGCTAGTATTGAATAGTTTTGTTAACTTACCGGCATATTTTCCCGCCCAGCAGCAACTCCGCGTGATCCGCCCACGACGCCTGCCGCCTTACTAGCCGCCCTACTGTCTCCACTTGGCAACCAAACATCGCCTGACTTGTTCTTCACAAAGTTCCACCCCAAACCCCTTACTGACAAAAAAATATGGGATATATCGTAAATTTTCTGTGATTTATATTTTCCTAAATTCTGAGGTGCTTTAAACTTAGCAATGTAACTAGAAGTCCTTCCTTTCCCGTAACACCCATACTGGGAGGGGGAAGTATGCACATTTTGTCGTCCTTTTTGTGTCGAACAATTGACAAGTGGAATGCTTTGCCCTCCCATGTGTTCTCTCAGTCCTTTCACACAAGCGGAGTGTGAAAAAGCACCTTCTCAGGCCGGCATAGTAATGGGGACTGGAGCCACCGTGTAAACGGTTCTCCGGTCGTCAGCGCTCATGGACTTCCGCTGCGCTTACCATCAGACCAGTCGAGGTCACATGTTGTGTCGTGTCACATTAAGCAGGGTGTAGAATTAAAAAGAAGGGAATAACCACCATGACTTCCAACCATTGTGTGGTATACTGAATATAGTAAATATTATGGTCACACACCTTTACAATCAATATTTCTCGTTGTATCTGTTTGAACACCGCGTACTTCCTTTTTATTATTTTTATTGTTATTCCCATCTTTAACTTTATCTATTCTTTCTTTTATTGCTTTTATTTTATTTAATGCTTGTGTTATTTTAATATCTGCAATTAATTAACACTACTTTTACTAAACTATCTGTCCTCCTGGGGTAGTGTAGTGCCACCACGTTTTATTCGCGTTTCGAGATCAGCTTGAAAGTAACGGACATAACTAAAGACGTATGCACTGTCTGCAGACATTTCTCTTAGTCTAGTTAACCCTTTGTTCTTTGCCATACGCCATGATATTATAAACAAGAATATATAGGTTATACAATGTTCTAACTGCAAAGCATATTCTGTACTACTACTATATGGATATAGGTATCAGGACAAGGACAACACAAACAACCCAAAAGCAATGAGTATTTTTTTTTTCAATGATATCATATAAATGAATATAAAACCTTTACTAACAGATTCGTGGACTAACAACTTCACCACAGGGGCCGCGATATACAACCCAAGTCCGAAAAAATTACTTAATTTTATTGCTTACCACGTTGTTGTATTGTTTTTTTATTAGTCTGGCTTTCAACACCAAGTCTGGCTTCCAAAAACGCATTAATAATCTTTCTCGCCTCAGCAAATTTAGGAACTCTATTTTCAACCTCAGTATTATTAATATTAAATTTTGTTATTAAAACGTCAGTGTTAGTAGATTTATCAATTTTCTTTTTACTTATTTTATAATTCGCTTTTTCTTTATTTTTGTTTCCGTACTCATTCCACCACTGAATGCCAACATCGTCTATTGGTGCTCTCGATCTTGCTGAATGTGGTGATTTTGGTATCTTTGACATAGGTACCTGAAAACCCACCAATAAAAAGTCTAAACTTAACGGAGTTTGCACGATAGACTAACCTAAACCTAACGCATCAAATTATATACCTGCCTAGTTATTAAGAACTATTTAATTGTTAGAATAGAAAATAGAAAAGTCAAAGCGATAGCGTAGGATTGGGTTATTAATTGGGATTGAGGGGAATGGGATCCCAACTCCATCTCAGGCTGTTGGGTGCATGTTATTCTTTTTTAAATTATTATTGTAGCTCGGCATGTGACAACACTCCACTATGCCGGCTTGAGGAGACGAGCATGTACCATCTAGATTGACAATGCACACTCCTCTCGCTATACCTGGCTACTTTCAAACTATTCCCGAAACGCGACAAGGTCACTTCACGGGTGTTACATTCGAAAATGGTGGTACTACCCCAGGACGGCAGATAGGACAAATAACCATCATCAGCCTGCCTACCACTCTTTTATATATATAATTTAATATTAACAAATATTCTACAAATTAATAACCGATAGATTTTGACTGCCTGAGTACTGTACTTTGTCTTTGCCTCACTTCCTTTTTTTGGTTCTTTGAAAGTAGTCTTTACTTACTAAGTAAGGCAGCATAGGTGTGAAGTTAGTCCGTCCATTCCATGTCAGTCTGGAGTACTCTAGGAGTCCATTTTGTAGTGAACACCCCGAATGCATCAGACATAGAGAAATGGTTAGCCTAGCACTTCAATATAGCGGCTTTTTGTGCTAGGTGCCTCAAACGTACAAAAATATGTAAGGGTAGATCTTATCGCACTCTGTGTACAGATAGACTATAGAAAAACTGCGGATAAACTTTACATTGGGACCGGCTGGAATATGAGAGTTCAAAACACTGAAGTTTCAATGAACTTTCATATTATGTTTATTATTAAAATAAATCCTTTTTATTACCAAATATAAATATCATAAACACATTTATTTTATGAGTTTATTCACAGTTTAAAGATTTCAATTACTTAATGAGCTTTAACAATCCACTTTGACACGTGAAAAAATAATGTTCGAATCGTGCACAACAAAGTCTTTAGTCCATATTATATTTATAATAAACATTAAAGTTATTTACAGCTCGTTACATTGTAGATTATAAATAATCTTAATTATTGCGACTTATTTGTTGTCGATTTACGTCACGTCAGGGATAGTAAAAGATAACGAAGCTCTACCTTTTCATGTACATCGCTCAAATACGATGAACATTCAACTTCAACTTGTACGGAGTCTGTTGGACCCCAGGTACCTCCGTGTGACACGTGTGATCGTGATTAGAATAGCAATGCGAGAGGCGCTTGAGCTAGGAAGCTTCCGAAACGTACAGTGACTTACTTATAATATTTACCGTTTTATGACAAAAAGAAAACTCTTGGGGTCAAATAGACCCCACACGACTAATCAAAGGCAAAATCCCACTTACCCTAAATATATAATTGTTAATATATTTTTCGCCACACTTGCTTCCACTACATTATAAAAATCACTACTGACACATTATTTCCAAAAATACAAAAATAACATTTCCTTAATCCAAGTCACTAAAAAAAAAATTACAAACCGCTGTTCTTGAAAGTAACTTATTCAAAAGCTTCCGTATGAGGAATTAAACGTAAACCCGCGAGTTTCTGGTTTGCAAAGTCATCGAGGTTTTCTATTTGAATTGAAATCAATAGGTATTGTTATTTTATTCTTTAGTTAATAGGTCAAAAACATTAATCTTTTAAAGTCTATTTTTATATTATTTTCTAAAAACGATGTCATGTCAAAGTGTTTAGTAGCTCGGCAGATGACCACGTTCTACCTGATATTAAACTAAATGAACGAAAAAAAATTGCTACCATAGAAAAATAAAAGTCATTCAGCGAACCTCTCCCCTATGCCAGCTTGATGAAATGACCTAATGAACTAATCTCGAAACTCTAGTAATCTAATTCAACATATTTTAAAATAAAATACTTTACATTAATTTTGGCACTCAATGATTTAAATACATAAAACCAGCTAAACCTTAGTGTTTATAAATATATCAATAAGACTGTAATTATTATATTTTCATAGAATGTTCACCCGTTGTTATCCTTACAGCTACTTTCGTACGCAAGCAGCAGTACTAGACCTAACATGGAAATATCGGCGACATACTTGTACACCAGACGACAGGCGATAGGTTTTGCGCGACCCCCTCAGACACGAGGCTAAACCTAGATGTTGTCGGTGACCTCAGTTTTGCGAGGCCTCTTTCATTTCCTAGTCAGTTAAATGACTTTTTTTAGCTTGAGATGCCGCTATTAATTCAGCTTGATAACTTGTTAAACTTTTTTACGAGGTCCCCTCAGGCGCGAGGCATCTAATGACACATAAATCCATGAATGAATAATATATAATACATAATTGTTAATCAAGAATCGAATTAAATTACAACAACCTGTATCAATGAGGCCCAAATTATATCACCAAAAAAACTTAACCTCCCTGCACTTTATACTGCAAATAATCCAATAAGATAAACATACGCGAACATGATCACGCAGTCAACACGGGAATAACAGTAATAACTTCTTGTTATTCTTAACTTAATTAACAGATAATTTTTGGTGTACAGTTAGTTTATGCAATTATTTAGTAACATCCGGGGTCAGACGTTACAGATCACTCTGGAAATTCGAATAAATAATTTTTTGGACATCTAATTAACAAAATTAAGATGTGTGATTACATAGTAGACATTAATGTACTCATGTATAGAGGCGAGGACTAATTAGCTAAATACATTTTTTTTTAATGCAAAAATTCAAATTAGACCGAAAATAATACTACCCCAGCTCAGTTCAGGTTGTTGTTTGTAGATTGAATTCAATTTTCATCACAATTTAATAACAAGAAATTCAACATTTTAATATGTCAAAAATAAATAATTTTATTGGTTATCCGTTTATAAATTAGTAAAAATCATTAATTATTTTTACTTCATACAATAATAACTAGAACCTAAACCTATTTAACTGATAAATAATTATAGAAATAGATTATTTTGCTCCGGTTTACTATTATAATAGGTAGGTATTATATAACCACTGACAAACATAAAGTAGAAATAATTATAGTAAGCGAAGACAGTAGCCACCTTCGCTATGCCATCTTGAGAAGACGAATAATATGGTCACCAGTGCAGCTTCATCCACGCTTGAAAGTGGTGGTACTATCCCAGAACTAATAAAATTACTTAACCATTATCGGCAACCCATCATTCAATTTCTAAACTTTTATTTATTTTTTTACCAACATTAAATATAATTATTACTTCTAAAATTATAATTTCAAAATATTTAAATAAATGTTATGTAATTGAACATTGACCTGTCTATCCTGTTAGGATCCGGGCAGACGATGTTATCTGACCACTAAACGTATGCATGTAACTTGTCTGCTCTAAATAAGGCAAAAGCTTCATTATTATTCACATGGTTCCGTAAAATAAATGTGTTTTAATTTTCGGAAAAAAAAAAACGTTAAAATGTTTATTCAATATAAACCAAATCAATTCAATCCTTCTATTGTACACCGAATTGTAGTTATTTTACAATTCGATGCTTTCTTTAAGTGTTTGGCAACATGTTGGCTCAGAAACATAGATATGAACATTTTCACGGAGTGGGATGCCACAAAAAATCACCGCTTACTGTACTATATGTAGAGCGAATATTTATGTTTTCACAAATTGTTCACTACCGCAGCTCATCATCTTCTTCTTCTTTTGTTAAATGGCCTCATATGTCGTAATAACGACAATTCTGCCGAGTCAATGTCGAGTAGTAAATTTTTGATGTCTTTGCATCAAAATCAAATTGCAATGGTGTTTTACAATTTGACGCTTTCTTGGAGTATTTAGCGGCAATTCACCCGTTCACGTCACAATATGAGCGTTTTCACGGCGTGGGATAACCACCAAAAAACCGCTTTCGTTGCCTCATATAGAGTGAATTTTAATGTTTCCACAATAACTCACATGCGCAGCATAAAATTACGCAAAATAACACCAATTTTACACAGTAATAACCACTAAACTAATTAAGGAAAGGGATAAAAAAAAACACCTCAGCCCTCCCGAGCAAAAGCGCGCCAAACACTCTAATAATATTTATTAAAACGAATAACGGTGCTCGACTTTCCCGCGCGAATAGCCGTCAAACTCTCTCAAAGGATCTCCAAAATCAAATGAATACAATAATAATAGGAATATTCCGTAAGTGCATGTCTCTTAAAAGTTATTGGTCATTAATATTACATGATAGAGGTAATTATAATTGGCAACATGATACTAGTTACAATGCTGCAGCGTGCCGTGATAAGATTCGCAAAAATATGTGTACTAATAAATGGTTTTATTAGATTATGTTATACACAAATGTTAAATATTTAGTTTAGTGATTTTCAGGCATTTGCGGTAAAAGTAAAGAGCAAAAACACGTTTGTATTACTTGTTTTTATTTCGTTTTATGTTCATTACTTTCGCGCTATTTTTAGTTTCGTTCAGAAATTGTAAAAAAAAGTATAGGTGATTTTTAGTTACTCAAAATGGATATTATTTGTGTAAAACATGTAAGTAGAAGTTTGCTTTTTTATTCTACATACATCTTCTGAAGATTATGCGTAGCTAAATATTAATAATAATAATGAAAGCTTTCTATATTCCAATTTCAAGTCCATTTGGAAATTATAAAGATTTTTAAAATTTTAAATAGATCTATAAGTATAAATGAAAACATATCTAATATCAGAAAATGAGAGTGCTCTGTAATTCTCTCCTCAAGCCCGCATAGCGGAGGCGATATTTCTCTGTGATAGCAGTTGTTTCCGCTCATGGACCGCATTCTAGCTTCACATACTATAAAAAATTAAAATACTGTAGTTATTGGTTAGTTGGCATCTCATTGCTGTCTGAGCAAAGATCTGCTTTCCCTTCTACTTCCAATTAATTTAAAAAACTCTTTGTTTTTAATTGCAACTCCACAAAATATGGCAACACTCCGCCTGATATTAAACTAGAGTGCGGTCCATGAACGGAAACAACTCTTACTACATAGATATGCAGTCAGCAGTCGCCTCCGCTATGTCGGCTTGAGGAGACAAATGTATTATGTATCCCATCTATTGACATTACACACTCCTCTCGTTAAATTAATAATGATAATGATTTTCCTTATGATATCTGAATTAGTTTCGTGTCACCTTGTAAAGTAGGGCGTAACGTCTGATCATCATTTATGTAATAATTATTGAACTTTGGACGTCTGGCTACAATAATATTGATGCAACAATTATTAGCTACTAGCTAATATTGTATACTACAAAGAATTGTTGAGCGGCCGTGGTCTAGCGGAAGAGGACGGTCTTCACGATCTATGAGACTCGTGTTCAAACCTCGCTAAATTGATCAATGTAACTGTGTTATATGTACTTTAAACATCAACAACGGGCATTGTCTTTAATCGTGCGTTACACTGCCATTTCTAAAAAGATTTTCATATAAATCATGCCGCAATGTAGCTGAGTTGAATGACCTCGCGAGTGCTACGAGGCCGTCACGACACCAGCTGTATATCAATCCTTGCATTCACATTACTTGATTTTGTATTTCAATGATGTGTTTTTTAACAAATAATAGTGCCATAATGTTTTGATTTATTTTTTTATTGTAGCTCTTCATGTGATAACACTCCGCTTGATGTAAAGCTAGAGTGCGGTCCATGAATGGAAACAACTGCTTCTACAGAGAAACCTGTGCGGGCAGCAGTTGCCTCCACTATGCCGGCTTGAGGAGACGAGCATGTACCATATTAGATTGACAGTGCACACTCCTCTCGTTATCGACCAATAAATGTCTAAAAATTTAGAAAATGCGGTGACCACAGTTGGGATTAAGATACGCACGCATGCACGCACAAGGCGGAGCACACGGAACCATTTATTGTATAAAGATTATTATTGTTATTATCACAAACAGAGGCGTAAATTTATAAATATTAATGTCTAATAGGTAATTAATTTCTTGACATAAAATCATATTTAACTTTAATTAGGTATTTAAACGGTGTATTTATCTATTACTAATTAATGTTTAGACTATCGAAGAGGTAATTTTAAACTCCATATATACAGTTAATAAACTATGTTATTGTGGTAGGCAGAAAGTTAGTAATTATTCCTAAATATTTAGTCCTAGGAGCGAATTTAGATATTACCTTAGACATAGCGGTTAAAGACTCTTCGTGGATCGATCGTAAACTCACGATCAAGTGACCCGTATTCAAATCCCGCAAAATTCTGGCCAGATTACTTTAATAGAAACATCGAGTATATTTATAACATATTGAATGCTTTAGAGTGACCGCCATCCTAAAATCTCTGCCAATGTTTTTTTTTATTGTAGCTCGGCATGTCACAACACTCCGCCTGATGTGTGCGGTCCATAAATTTTTGTCGTAAAAAGGTAAATTAAAAGAAATAATGAATGAGTCTGTAAGTTCTTTATTAATAAATAATCAGTACATTGAAGTGTCTTTAATGTTCTTAATACATTCTTTAATTATCTATATCTCAGTCCTAGGACAAAACGGTATTAACTCAAAAAAAAAATCAAAAATAACACAAAACTCCATAAAATATTAATATTTTGATATACGATTTTGAATAGAGTGGATTGTCTTACATAATGATCCGATTTAAGCCGCCACCACACCACAAAAAAAAATTAAATAAAATTAAATAGATAAAGGCTCAGTAGAAACAAAAAATACTGAGTTTTGTTTTAAATTTTGTGTTAGCCAACTTATTTAGTTGCTCTCTTCTTTATCTTGACTTTTATAGAAACTTTCAACAGTTAACCACAAACGGTTTGAGGGCCTCCACAACATGCTCTGCCTATGGGCCGCCGAAGTCTAAATCCGGCGCTGATGATTAAAGTAAAACAAAAAAAAATCAGGTATCCAAAAATGAGGTTACAAAAAAGTTGGGATTTTTTGCTTGTAACAGTTTTGATTAAGAGATGCGATACAATATAATTTATCATAAAAACGATATGATATAAATATGTTAACAATTTCGTCATGTAAATTTATTTATATCTTTGTGATTACTTCCTATGTTTTTAAATTAAAAGGGCTTTGTTTATTATTGTGTTCAGTTTGTTTAATATTAGCTTGGAAGTTATAAATATCCATATATATCATCAAGTCGACGCGCGACGTGACGCAGACGCTACCCGGATACTTCCAGGCTAATTCACGCCCGATTATTTTTACTGTTGTTTACCTTTACAAGATTTTATTTTATAATTAAGTCAACTTGACAAGTGTACTGCAAAAGTAAGAACTAGTTGAAAAACTGTAACAGCAAATTAACCTAGCCTAAACTCAAGCACATGATAAATATTTCATTTCATTGAATTTTCCCATAATTTCTGAGTAGAAGGCAAACTGATGATCGTTATTAGCCCAGTCTACCATCCACTTTCAGCGTGGCTTAGTCGCGTTTCGGGATCAACTCTGAAGTAGCCGGAGATAACAAAAAGGGTGAGGCACTATAAATCTGGACAGTGAACATTCGTCTCCTCGAGCTGGTATTAAAATCGACTGCTGCCTGCAGACACTCCAGCAGAGGCTATGTCTACTATAATTATTACAAAAAGAAAAAATATTCTAGTACACATTTTTATTACTAAGTCTATGCGCTACGGATCAACTACGAATCTCGTAGTCGCTACGAACACATTTGCTAAAGCACGTTAACATATAACGTGTGTAAAAAATCGCTCTTATTGAGAGATTTGTCTGAATTGAGGTAGGCAGAGGTACTTACTAGATTACCGTAAAACTAATGCAATGACTTGTATATTTTTTAAATTTATTTATTTCAGAAGTTTTTGTATGATTATTCCTTGTCCCAGCAGCGAGATGTAAATAGAGTAGGGTATTTTTCGATTTGTTGAAACGGATATACCCTACTCATTCGTGGGCACCGCTCGTCCTATCGACGCTCCTTTTTTTTTATAAAGTCTACAAAAATTTAATATGATATATTGTTAATACAAAACAACTACATATTCTATATAATTCGTTCGCGCTTTTTAAACAATATAAGAAGAACAAACAATTAAAATAAATTAAGGATAAAATAAACAATTCAAATACCTACAATGACATCAAATTTCATAGAAATTTTATTACTATGTCTTCTTACTTATGAACGATTTTCCGATAATAAGACGGAGATAATTAAAACCCCGATTATTTTAATGGACTTTAAACTCGTACACAATAAATGTAAGTCCAAAGGTCTTATTCATTAAATTAATTGACCTCAACTAGTTTTAATGTAAACAACGGATAATCGTTCAAAATTTAGGTCAAAAAATTAATAATTAGCGCATTGAATAATTCCTAGGGTTGGTATATATGTTTGATTCACTTTCACACTATTATTAAAATTATCTTATTTACGTAAACTCTAACGATAGGGTTGGACTGTGGAGCCTATAACAAATATAACAATCCCTTCAATCACAATTTCAAGGGAAAAAAATAGATAGTAGTAGTATTGGAAATACTATCACAGGATGTCGGTTTTATTTACTTTTTTGAATGGCTATAATTTTAAAAATACACTACAGAGATTTTTGTTTTTCTCGTAAAAGAGTGGTAGGCAGATGTTGGTTATTAGCCCAGTCTGCCGTCCTGGGGTAGTACCACAGCTTTTGAATGTAACACCCGTAAAGTGACCTTGTCGCGATTCGGGAATAGTTTGAAAGTAGCCAAGTATAACGAGAGGAGTGTGCACTGTCAATCTAGATGGTCTCGTCTCTTCAAGTCGACATAGTGGAGGCGATTGCTGCCCGCACAGGTTTCTGTAGTAGCAGTGGTTTCCATTCATGGACCGCATTCTGGCTTTACATCAGGCGGAGTGTTGTCACATGCCGAAAATATATATTGACCCATCACCCGATTTCGACTTAACGTTTATTTTTGGGACAATCTGTGTATATATCTTTAATAGTCAACTTTAAGGTTAGATTCAAAGAGATGTTGCAGACTTAATTATTTATTTATTAGAAAAAAGAGATTTAATATATATATGTAAATAATTTTACAGAGTTCGTTTCCAAAGATGCGCTTGAAGGAACTTAAGATGAACAATAAACTTGTGTATATTTGAAATATTATTTGTTTTATTTTGCTTACATAAACATAGATTATTGCCCATATTTGTCGTATATTATTATAGAAATCATAATTAGGTACTTTTAATTTGGAAAGATTTAAAAGATGTTTCTTATTGTAGCTTCGGCATGTGACTACACTCCGCCTGATGTAAAGCTAGAGTGCGGTCCATGAATGGAAACAACTGCTACTATAGAGAAACCTGTACGGGCAGCAGTCGCCTCCACCATGCCGGCTTCAGGAGACGAGCATGTACCATCCAGATTGACAGCGCACACCCCTCTCGTTATACGTCTCGAGTCAGAGAGACCTATGCCAGTGTTATAATAAAAAATATCGTATCTATATTACAAAAATAAAGTAATATTGTAGTAGACAGACCGATGATGGTTATTAGAACAATCTGCCGTCCTTTTTCTGATATAATATTAGAGTTTAAAATTGTATTAAAAGCTTTAATAATCGGTAATGTTTATTTTTTTATGTTATTAAACATTGTATATTGATTAATAAAGAAATAAGGTATTATTTTGTTAACAAACCATTAATGGGCATCGCCCTTTAGGTCTTCTAATTGTAATGAAGATTAGTAGTGGTACCGGTTAGGATTTAGCGAAATTTAAACACCACCCTTATCTCTTGAAACAATCTCGAAACGATGAGATGATGTAAGTAGTTAAACTAACCAATACTATACAATATTGTATACAATAATAGCACTATCACTGAGTCTGATAAAAAATAATAATATGTATTTGCAATGCAGAAAAATTATGTAAGTAGTATTTAAGTTAATAATTAAATACAAAGAAAGGAGCCCGACATGGAGTAGGTCTCTGTCTGGTGTTAAGCTATAGTGGGGTCCAAGAACATGAGTAAATGTTACTCGCTCTGCCGGCTTGAGAAGACAAATGCATACACTATTTTACATACATACATTGCGCCAGTGCCGGATGGGCAACATATGCAGTCGCACCACAAAGAGGCCGCCACCACACCACAAAAAAAAAATTAAATCGATAAAGGCACTGTAGAAACAAAAAATACTGAGTTTAGTTTTAAATTTTGTGTTAGTCAACTTATTTAGTTGCTCTCTTCTTTACCTTGACCTCAATAGAAACTTTCAACAGTTAAGCACAAACGATTTGAGGGCCTCCACAACATGCTCTGCCTATGGGCAGCCGAAGTCTAAATCCGACGCTGGATAACGCTCTTTTAATCGTAGCAAAATTACATCGGCACCGCTCATAAATGTGAGCAGGGGTCTCTATGATCATGATTCTCGAGGGCCACGGCCGCTATCATATAATTTTGAGACATGAAAGGAACTAAACATTTTAAATGTATGTTTACACCGTACACGGAAGGGAAATGCATAATAAATAGCAAAAACAAGTACATGCATTTCTTAAATAACTTATTAACAAAAACAAATAATTCTTATAATTTTTCCACGCGCCTCTTCATGGAGAAAGGATGGACTTTGAACGGGTCGTCTGGCGTGACCCAACTGATAAATATTATCAATTACACTTACAATGCAATTAAATCAACCAACAAAACAGTATCAGGTTGAAACGGTCAAAAAGAACAAACTATAAATAAATATCCGTTACCAAAACACAGCTTTTGGTCCAATTTACCGTTTACCCAATAACACAGTTTTACATTCAGAATTCCGTGTTTGTAAATAGATTAAGTAAATAGATTTGTTAATTTAATAAAACATCCGGCTCGTAATATTGGTAATCTCCAATTTATAGGTTAAGGTGATCATAATTTGTACAGGCGAAGGTCTCAAAATAACATAATATAGATATGATTTATCTATTTAAAATAATACAACATAAGTATACCTAATCTGTTGTCTTCTATTCGTTCTATAATTGACCTTTAGGAATAAAATAAAAACAAATTCATTTTCGTATACATTTTATTTTCTCTTTTAAATTTGAGAGTACAATAACATTAAAATAATATTAAAATTAAATATATTATCTACTTAGTAGTCACAAACAGCTCTTATCGTCCCCAATAGTCCCTGGGAACATTTCAATCGAGTAGAAAATAGAGAGCATTATTATGTGAGAGTGTATCCGATAACTCGGAGCGGTCACCCTCGCGCACTTCAGGTACTTCAGTGTCTTTGGAATAAATAATATCATATCCTATGGTGAACGACCACCTAAGCCGTCCCACGACTCAGAGAGGAACGTTAGGCGGCGTCTTACATGGTTCTGGAGGCGGCAGCCGTCTGTCCTCGGGTAGACGGGACCTGTAGTATGCACAATATGGAAGAGGATCCCAGAAGGCGAATAACGCTTCACGCGTGTCGAGGACCGTGTCCAATAGCTTGCCGACTGTAGCTGTGTGACCGCATCTAGCCGTTCCCTGACATAGATAAGGCAGGGACACGCCAACGCGTGCTCCCATCGCAACGAATCTGTTGCCGGTCCCATTGGAACCCTCTTCCCTGACTAACCGGAATGATATGTGGCCGGTCATCGGTCTGGCGGGGGATAAATGCGAGACGAATCTTGACACCCAGGCGTCGGCCTCTTCGTCTTTCTGCGGCACGAGACCCTTACGTAACGTATCGACTCGGCAAGTCACGTTGCTCACTGCACGCGACTCCTTCAACGTGGTACACGTGATTATCTTTTCTCCTTTTGGCTCTTTGATAATAACCCACGGCTTCTCGGCGCTGATCTCACGTGGGAATCTGAAATTACTTCGGTCCTCTGGCATGATGAATCGCAGACGGTCTCTGGCGCCCCGAGCTCCGGCGCTCGCTATATAGTGACGTCCTTCCTTCGATGAACCACCGTCGTACCACGTTCTGACGTCCTCTTCGCTAGTCACTACGCTAAACTGTGGTGTCGCAAGTCCTGCTGCACGAGACACCCGCATCAATTCGAGGGGATCGTCTAATGTCACCACATCACGCGCACACGGTACGAAACACTGACAGCCCATCACCTCTAGATGTTGTTTAGCGAGCGCATCGTAGTACGCCGGCGTCGAAGAGCTCACAGGCACGTAGAATACGACAGATTCTCTCTCGACGATTTCACGTAGAGCGCGAGCATAAGCGAGAGGATCGGCTGGATTGGGACGCGGTACAGTATAGAATCTGTTCACTGCAGCTGAATACTTGAGTAACGTGAAGTGTCCTTCGATTTCGAAAGCTACAACTCGAGCTCCGGCTGAATGAAAATTTCTAGCTAAATGTAAAGCTTGCACCGAGCTGCCTCCGCTGATGAGTACGGTCCGTGGTTTCCCCGGTGTCTCAGAGCTGATGACTCTTCCCAACATGTTCAGTAGACTGATAGGATACTGGATACATTTCCAAAAGATGAACAAGCAGGCGGCGATCCATAGCGTCGGCAGCACGACTAATATTTGTCTCCATGCTGGATGCGAGAATAATCCCAGGATAGCCCATAGCGGTCTGAGTGCTAACCTCGGCCCCCAAGTTAGTATTCTGACTAACTTGGGGAGTTGCGGCGGCCTCTCTGGTGAAACCGCGCGCTCCTCGGGTATGAGCGAGAAGGTCGACGAGAAGGATCGTCTGAGCGCCGTGAATGATTGTTGTTGATGCGTGCATCGTTTAACTCGCGGTGAGAACACTAAGTCGGTGTTCGATCGCACGAGGCGACCGTACTCGGCTGCGCAGGCCGGCATGTCGGAATATTAACTGAGCGGGGGAGCGCGTACGCATCGCATTTAAACTACCTCGTTATCGCGGCAAAACGATGGCGCCATACAATATTCATCTTTGCACCTAATTAAAGGTTACCTACTTAAAAATAAACGTAAAAATAACTTTTTTTATTAAACAAAAACAA
Source organism: Tinea pellionella (assembly GCA_948150575.1). Taxonomy (NCBI): domain Eukaryota; kingdom Metazoa; phylum Arthropoda; class Insecta; order Lepidoptera; family Tineidae; genus Tinea; species Tinea pellionella. The sequence goes on from OX411253.1 coordinate 1,277,892, forward strand.
AACTATCACGTGAATGAAGTGCCTAACAGAGCTCCTCAAATACAGTTGTATTATTTTCGTAATGTGCACATCCTAAACATTGATTTAATGATCTACAACAAAACTAGCGATCCAACAAGATGCGGACGGATCTAACTCTTGGACGAAATTTTGCATTAGTCAATTAATTGGGTTTAAAATATTTATTTAAAAGATAAAAACTTCAATGTTTATAATATATTTTATTAACAACAATAAATCGATAATGCTTTATTATGAACATAATTTGGCTACTTTGATCAGAACAATTCTAAAAGTAGACATAAACATCTTATTAACCAAGAAGTCTAGACTAATTATAAGATTTAAGTACTAAATAACATTTATAATTAAACAAGTTATTTATATAACGTGGACTAGTTATGGGAAAATCACATAATCCTCTAAAAACTACTAAAATAAGAGTCAATCTCGCAATGCAGAAATAATCCTATAAAATTATTAATATACCTAAGAATAAATATTTAATAAAGTTAAATTTTCCTTTTAATTCATTCCATTTCCAAAAATTGTAACAGTTTGATATATTTAAATATTAACGTAAGTTATTTAGTAGTATTAAATAAAGAGAAAAAGACAAAATATTAATATTTTATAATGCACTATTTGTTCATAATTAACTACCTAAAAAATCATAAAAAAAAATACAACAACGGCTATTACATTATAAGAGGTAGGCACAACTAAAAACTACATAACCATAAATGCAACGTAAACGCCACATGGTTAAAAAAAACGTCAATTTCTGAACGAAATTGCCGCCAATTTTTATGGATTTTTTTTTTAATGCTAATAAAAAATTGCACTTTACGTACAAAAACGTAAATAATGATTGTTCTATATATTTACATTACTAGTTAAACTTTATAGAATAATTGAAGAAGTAATAACTTCTATAAAATACAGTTAGTTTAGAGTTATAGATATAGGGGTGAACATATTTAAACAAAAAAAAAATTAATGCATTTTAAACAGATATTGCACGTAAAAGGTACTTATTACATCACATTTATCCAATATTACCAGTATATTGCGAATTTTGATGACCGCCAAAGAGGCGCCGATATAAGTGTCTGTATATTCTAATCCTCCCCTAATCACAGGTTCTTATTAGAAACTAAACAATGTACCTAGATAAGCTAATCAATAAAACTGATCATTATTAATTGCATTGATAAATTATACATTAAATTTTAATATAATGGAAGACAAATACATAACGAAATTTTAATTAAAATTTTGCTAAAATAATTTATATTATTTTTACTAGTCTTGATATTTAGACGTTTTTAAACATCATAAATATACATACATTTATGTTAGTTTTCCTTCAAAGTCTTAAATAAATTAAATATTAATAAATAACTCCATTCTAAATATTAATTAACAATAACTACAATAAAAATCTTAGGAGTCATTAAAATTGTATACATTTAATTATTAAATTACGATATTTAAACCATAAATGGCATATCGGTTTCTTTTAAGTCAATTGAACCATTGTTACAGACTACATGTAGTTCATTCAGGGGCTCCGTTTCATTCGAACATACGACCCTAAACCTTTTAGGATGTGCATCATCCATAAAACGTCCCAAATTCTTTATTTTCTCATCAACTGTAATCTTATCAGCAATCAGGTTAATTGCAGGGAAGTCCTTCAAGACAGGAAACAAAAGATCAACTCTTCCTTTCTCATGAATAAATATACTAGTCTTGGATGTTAGTTTTGAAGCATGTAAATATACTTCGCCACTTTTCAGTGTGGCTTTCAGATCTCCTTGGAAACTAGTCATGTGCAATTTACCATGTTGTATGATATCAATTATTGCGGATGTATGTATCCTGTCCAATTTCATGTTACCCATCGCAGTTGTAAAATGGGCTTTGTCACTATAACATGACTTGACAACTATTTGACCAGCATGTGTTGTCACGACAAAGTTATTCGACATAATATTATTGCATTGGATACCCGATTGTAAGCCAGTCTTTAATTCTATGTTACTAGCTTGCAATCTCCCTTCACTTACTATTTCACCTTCCGCACTCTCCACCGTGATATCTTGAGCCTTTAAATTACCTATATTAACCCCTCCTTTCTGTGTTTTAAATACGAACTCTTCGCCTTCAAGTTTCTCGCAGTGGACCGATGCATTTTCTGTCGCCGTCACATGAACTTTTAATTGATACGGCACTTGTATTAAACAAACATCATTCTTGTCCGCTAATGTGTTCTTATTAAATAGTTCCAGTCGTTTAGAACTCTGTTTCACTTGGAAGTCACCGGTTTCTTTCCCAGCACTGTAAAGTTGCATACACAGTTTGTTGTGTGCATTTATATCGTTTACGTCTATTGGTTGGAGTTTCACATGAATAGGACTCTCAATAAAGATACTAGTGTTATTGTCGACGGTCTTCTCGACAGTCTTTACAACATTCATCTTTTTCAGGTCAGGTAAACTTGCAAAATCCGCATAGGATAACCTCAAAATTTTTAAACATTTGTGTAATACCTGCTGGCCTCCTCTTGAAGAAAACATTGCACCGGCACTGGAGGTTTTTGTTGCTTAGATAAATATTATCTATTTAATTTGAATTTAATTCAATTAACACACGCAAATCACTATCAATACCCTCGACATTGACACACACCTGACTTTGACAGGTGCTTTTTTAAGTTTATATAAATATATACATTTTATTTCTACTTGATTGTAAGTTAAATAATTTATTGTTCACGAACATTTGTTATAAACACGTAGTCACATTGTTTACCTTATTTGGTGTCGATTTCATTTTTCACTACTTCTAAAAATATAGTTTTTAACTTTATTTTGGGTTTACGTTCAGAAATTACAGTAAAGAACGAACATTTTGTATTATTTTTGACTTTTGAAGTTTTGTGGTTTTGACACATTTGACATGTATTTTTTGCCAGAGGTCGGGTTTGTTTTTGCCGATATTTCGTGAAAAAACATAAAACATCACTTAATGTTTTACAGTTTTAGCGTTATTGAAAATAATTTATAATACTCGTATAATTGTTGCTGTAATTGCTAGTTGGTATCCTATAGGTTATAAACATACCGCCAAAATCATGAACGACGAACTTAAGCGAGCTTTTTTGGTTGTGAAGCCTCTATGTGATTCTATAATGATGTGTCCAACTGAAGATAAAATAGTGGAGTTGTCTAAAGTTCTGGAAGAGTTCAGTTCGCTTACGATTCAGGAATTACAATTATACGTATTATTTCCGATAGTAACTCATATGCAAGATGAGTAAGTTTTCACATTGCCTCCCTTCCTCACCTTCCCCTGCCTTCTATCATACCTTATTGTTTATGTTTCAGGAAAGAAAAAATCCGCATTTTACTATTAAAAACAATGATAAAAGTATTTAAAAAAACTCTAATAACTACGGCCGAGATGTTTAAGAAATATTTCGCTTGTTTAATGGGATTACTAGTAGAAAAGGATCAAATTGGCAAATGTAAGTTACATTACTTACATTGAGGTATTAATACAGCCCATCTGTTTATGTAAAGCATGCAATGATTTTATAGATTCAAAACTACAGTATATTGTTGTGATGAGCTAGGTAGTGAGGAACTAGCTCTTGGGTCTTGTAGAAGAGCTAGATAATTTGTAGAGAAGCTGAAGATTTTGTATATTTTTATTTTATATGGTATTTCCTTCTACTTATATTTATTTATTAAGTTTGAATACCTTTAAGAGAAGATTATGTTTTACATAGTATTTATTTAGTTAGGGTGGTACCTAGACTAATGATGGTAATGCCGTGTCAATCTAGATGATGTGGTTGACGTTGGCTCAGATAACAGACCGCAATCTATAAAAAATAATTATAATAAAATATTTTCTAGTATCAAATCTTCCGGAAGAGCAGAAACTACTTGTTTTAGAGGCCTTAATAACTTTAATGTTAAATGCAACAAATGCAGTTAGAGTCAAAATATTTCATATTTTCAAACCTCTTTTGGCGCAGGCAATTACTATTTGTGCACAAATTGCTAAAAGTGAAAAGCTTAGAATATTAAGGTATGTATGTATTTAAAGTTCCCACGTACATTCTTATTACTGGCCAGTTAGCGGAGGCTAAATTCTGACCGGTACTAATGTAACTAAGTTATAAGTACTTCAGTTGCTCTGTGCCTAGTTTATAAACACTAGCTTAAGTATTTATTATGTGGAGAAATCTGCCACCTCCACTATGCCTGCTTGAGAAGACGAATGTGCACAATCCGTTGCTGAAATGCAACAAGGTCACTTCACGGGTGTCGCGTTCAAAAGTGGTGGTACTATCCACTGGGCTAATAGCCATCATCAGTGTGCCTAACACTCTTATATCCTACAGGGCCTAAGTACATACAAATTTGTCAGAATTTAGAGGAGTTCGAATACAGAATCATCGATTATGAGTTCACTCATCTTCCCGCTATACCACAGCCGCTCTGCTGTGCCAAATCAAAGTTTACTTCCACAGGATATCATCAATAGAATGTATAAAGGTATACACTGGTGTGCATAAAGACCTTAACACAGACTCTATAATGGTAGAATTGGAGTTTCACGCAGTTGACTTAATTTCGACTACGCTTCCTGGAATTTGTAGTGCTCTTATAGAAGTTACACAGTCTAATAATCCAGGACATCAGCTTATTGTGGTAACTATTTTTTATATAGGTAAAAATCAAAGGTGATAGGTGGACTGATGATGGTTATTAACCCTATCAGTTGGGTGGGGCAGCACCACTTACAAATATAACACCTGTGAAGTGACCTAAATTACATTATCGGAACAATGTGGAAAAAGAAGTAGTAGATTTGCTCTTGGAATGCAGCAGCGTAGATGAACCTTGACAGAAGTTCCTCAGCACGACAAGGACGCTCCCGGAGTTGTGCAGGAACGTGAAGAGTCTCTGCAGTGAAGTGGCCCACTAAATATAACAGTAAATATAACAGATGCAACTGCTACTTGCAGATATTTCTGTGATTCCATTCATTTCTGGTGGTTCGACTGCATTCCAACTTAATATCATGCAGTGTTGTAGTATACCTACTTAGGTATACGATAAAAAAATTCAAACTATGTACACATGAAAGCTTACTTAACTCACGCCTTGTTCCCACTGGGGTAGTCAGAAACCATGGAGCGCCAGACTCCTCTCTCTACATATCACTTTCGCTTCGATCACATCTATTACTCCCCTCATGCATGCACGTCGGTTGAGGGTGCTCCTCATCTGACCCTTTCTGCGCAGTTGACCAATCTGATTAAAAAAGGTCTTTCTAGGGCGCCCCCTTCCGATTCTGCCACACACTTTCATGAAGGCGTTAGCAATAAAAATTCTTTGTCTAAATTAGTGTAAATATTTCCTAAAGCTTAGATGTGATCCTGAAACACGACTAAGTCTCTTTGCAGGTGGTATACTTGAAAGTGGTGGTTCTACTCCAAGACGGCAGACTGGTGTAATAACATATCAGTCTGTCTACCACTTTTTAAAAGTTTATATTTTTAGACATAATTGTGTGTACTGTGCAATGTAAAAATTAAAATGTTTATTATAAATTGCTTTTTTCAGGATTCATTAAATTGTTTACATAGTATAATAGTATTGGTAATGAATGATAAATACATGAATAAATCCTTGAATGTATCTACCAGTGATTTTACAAGACTGTACCACGACCAGGGTGGACTTGAGAAGATTGATCATAGTAAGAGACTATCCTTTTTTTAACTCTCTGGTGTGGTGGGAGTAGGCCCGATCCACATCCTTCGCTATACTATAATTTGAAATGGAATTCGAGACCAAAAATGTAAACAAAGAAATGTCACCGCCAAAATGGCATTTCAGGAGTAGTCAACATTTTTCCTAGACTGTTTGCGAAGTTAAATCTGACTTTTAAAAAATTCAACAATTCAAATGTTTACACCTTCCTTATATATTTCCTACACTCCTTTAGCTATACCTGGCTACTTTCAAACTGCTCCCGAAACGTGACAACAGACCGGGCTAATAACCATCATCAGTCTGCCTACCACTTTAAAGCTTAATTTATAAGTACAGTGTAAATTCTATATAGCGACACTGAAGGGACTGCGCATTTTATGGCGTTATAGAGAAGAAAAATCAATACTATTTTACTACTATAATATTATTTACCAATAAATTATATATAACATTATGCATAACAACCTAACGACAGAATCCTCGATCCGCATGATGCTGACAGTCAAGGCAAATATGGGCTAGACAATAAAGCAACAAAATAACAAACAAAAGAACGTACACAGCTGCAGTTCTTAATAATTTTGGCAACTGGAAAGTACTGTTTATTGTTTAATAAGGACATATTGTGGTCGTTATTTAGAGTTGGTGTGATGCTACATAGAGTGTATCATTGTATGGACAACAATGTAAACCAACCATAGTCAGGTAATTTCGACATTTTAAGGAGTTTGTCGTTAAATCGAGTTTACACTGTATTTTGTTTTACATGTTTAAATTTTTACCTTTTTTACATTATATTTGTAGAATGTAAAAGGAATCTAACAAGTGATCAGTCACAATGGTTGACAATGACTGGGAATAAATTGAAAATAGTTATACAGGCCATTATGAACCTACATATGCATGAACACTGGAAAGTTAGGCACGAAATGGGAGTTCTGTGTTCCAAAATATTAAAATACTGTTCAAGGTTAGTTTTTTTATTATTGGCAATAGTTTTAATGTTTATTTTGGTCTGAATGTTACATGTTTATGTTGTCCTTGTCTTGACATCTATAGTATTAGAGTTTGGAGGTCAGGGCAGGAGAGCGGTCCATGGCTCCTGTCCTCCATTTGTGGGCGATAGCTAAGCAAATATGCTGAAACACGACAGTTCCTCCACACAAACAAGTCACAACGTGTCTGCCGCGTCGTGTGTTTTCAGAGACTGCCAAAGCGTAAACACGCTTTTTCATATCCAGTTAGTGCTTGTACTCATGACTGCATATTCTTTATGTTCCAAGTTCCGTAATCGTTCAAATTATGGTCCGTATTCATGACCGTAATAAGTTTTCTTATATTCATATTGTAGCTGGCATGTTACCACTCTTTGACTGGAATACAGTCTGTGAGTAGAGACAACAGCTACCACAAAAATGTGCAGTCAGCAGTCGCCTCCACTATGGTGGATTGAGGAGACGCGCGACGTCCATGTTGGCAGTGTCTAAAGTGGTGCTAATAACCATTATCAGTCTGCTGCATGACTGATGCCTTGGATACATTACTATATACTAAGGCTATATTCACAATGAACGTTTTATTTCAGAACAATGCAACCATCTATACCGTTGATATTAGATGTGTTAATAAAATTAAGTAATGATAACAATGATAAAGTGGAAGAATTAGCAAAAACAGAATTTAAGACTTATATAGAGAGTATAGCTCCGGAGAATATGCACCAATTCATGAATAGTCTGACGGATTCTTTTGTTTCTACATTGACTGCTCTACCAACTATCTTGAATGACATATGTAAATTATCTTCTTTTTTTATTGTAGTTCGGTATATGACATTACTCCGCCTGATGTTAAGCTAGAGTGCGGTCCATGAACGGAAACAACTGCTACCACAGATACATTTCTACAGGCAACGTTAGCCTCGGCTATGCCGACTTGAGATGAATGTGCACCATCTAGATTGACAGCGCACACTACTCTCGCTATACCTGGCAACGTCCAAACTCTTTCCGAAACGTAACAAGGTCACTTCACAGGTGGTACTACCCCAGGACGGTAGACGGGGTAATAACTATCTTCAGTGTACCTACCACTCTTTAATAGTGCCCGTAGTACATATAACATAGTATTTAAAAAAAGCTATGAAATCCTAACAAAAAAACCTTTTTTTCAGACGACAACCAAAAACTATCAAGCCTGTGTTTGTTACGGGGGTATCTTGTAATACTTTGTGACACGTGCCGACCCCAACAACTTACACAAGTACTGAGTTTACAAAAAACATTATTGTTATTATGTCGAGGTTTGATACAGACGGCTAAAATGGAAAGACATATCGGATTACTTGCTGAGAAATGTATGTACTTAAAATTAAATGTAAAGCCTGCTGTCTATAGATACGTTTGTCCTTATAGAAGGCTAACCTAGGACCAGCCTTAGCTGGTTAATGATAATACTAATATTATAGTTTTTTTAATTATTTTTAAGTTAACAATAGTAATTTTTACATTTATTTCATACACGCTTACGGACAGTTACTTTCACATTTAGAGTTCAAAACAGAATATTTACATACTTAACGGAGAAGCCACTGACATTGTTCCTTATTGGCGGGCCTCCATTTTCAGGGCCCTATTTCCGCAATTGAGCTGCCTTGCCCGCTCGTAGGGCATCACGGCATCACGACGGTCTTCCAGACCAGGAGACTTTTTACGAGCGGCCCTGGTCTAGCGACAAGACGCGTGAACTCACGATCGATGAGTCCCGTGTTCGAACCTCGCTAATTCTGACCAATGTAACTTTGTTATGTGTACTTTGGTCGCTCAGTTTCTATAGGCACTATTAAAGAGTGGTAGGCAGACTGATTATAATGGTTGTTTGTCCAGTTTGCCGTCCTGGGGTAGTACCACCACTTTCGAATGCAACACCCGTGAAGTGACCTTGTCGCGTTTAGGGAATAGTTTGAAAGTAGCTAGGTATAACGAGAGGAGTGTGCACTGTCAATCTAGAAGGTACATGCTCGTCTCCTCAAGCCGGCATAGTGGAGACGACTGCTGCCCGCACAGGTTTCTCTGTAGTAACAGTTGTTTCCATTCATGGACCGCACTCTAGCTTTACATCAGGTGGAGTGCTGTCACATGCCGAGCTACAATAAAAAAAGACTATTCAGGTTCCCGTACACTTCTGGAAGTGTCTCTACAACTTGTATAATTTCGCAGATATAAATTCAACATCGTACGAAGCCCATCAAATACCATGGTGTATGTTCAAAAATATAAATAGAGAGTGTGAAAATAAACTCATAGACATCTGCAATCTATTGGGAGAGGCTGAGGGGGTCGATTTAGTAGTTGATCAATTGCTTGAATTATTCACTAACTCTTCGGAAGATCGGAAAGAAATTGTGTTTCTATTGAATCATATTTGTGATGGTAAGTGGGGTTCTTTTAGTGTAGCTCGACATATGAGGGCGGTCCATGAGTGGAAACAACTGCTACTACAGAGAAATTTACAGGCAGCAGTCGCCTGCACTATGCCGGCTTGAAGAGACGAGCATTTACCATTCAGATTGACCTACAAACTATTCCTGAAACGCGACAAGGTCACTTCACGGGTGTTACATCCGAAAGTGGTGGTATTACCCCAGGACGGCAGACTGGACTAATAACCATCATCAGTCTGCCTACCACTCTTTAATAGCGACCAAAGTACATATAACACGGGTCTCATCGATCGTGAGTTCACGCGTGTAACCGCTAGACCACGGCCGCTAAATGAATTGAATGATGCATTTAAGCTTTTTTGAATATATTGTTACCTTGTGTAACATACCCCTTTATTTTTAGCCAATCGTGGTCTATTCGTAAATGTCCAAGCGGACTAGAATAGGCAGAAATAGTTCTTAAGGGCTCTATATCACCACCCTATATGAGAGCCCTTAAACACGCAAAAAAAAAAGTAATTAATTTTTTCCTTATTATTCCAGGAACAGAAAACGTGGTTTTGTTAAAACGTTTATTAGACACATACATTGAGCCTGATATTTGGTATTTACCATTAGAAGTTGGCAATAAAGAAGCTCCTGTGACGTCAGATGAAACACTTGATATTGAAGTTTATAATCCTAGGGCTTGGGAGAAAGATTCCGTTCCAGGTGAGGTTGTTGTTTTGATATTATTTATAGTTTAAAAAGAAAAATATATGTACATTTTCCAATTGAGGTTTTGGGTTTTTAAGTCTGTAATCCTATAAAATAAAATTTACATGATCATCCGTCCAAGACTGACTACGACTACGCGGTATTGGATCTCGGTAAAAATGCGGAAGCACTGGTCCAGACCACGCCGACGGCCGGGCAGCAACTTTTGGCAGATGCCATGTATTGTATATAAACATCAGGCTGCGCTGATGCACTGAAGCGAATCGGCTAGCCATACGGTTTGGGCATTAATGAATCTAGTATACAATGACTGAAAGGGCAGATTCAGACTTGTTATTCTGGGCTGGTTTTCTCAAGACCCTTTATGTGGAGTCCCTGGTCCTTCCGCCCTTATACAAGCCATCCAATTTCCTCCATGAGGGTCAGTACACCTTCGACGTTCCGGCATGCCTCTTCAGGAACTTCTTTCTCCAAGCGTGTGCTGTACCATTTTTGGTCCGTGTTTTATTTTCACAGGTCTATATGAAGGAGCGACAGAGACCCGCTACACGGACATAAGTTATCAAATGCCGAGAGAAATTTCACCCAAAGATCCATCAAAGTGTGCTAATTTAACAGCGGCCATAGATAATATGATAATTAGTTGTATTCTAACATCTGGCGTTGGTGTTATTGCTAAGAAAATTGAGAAAGAATTTGAATTATATTTGTTAAAGACTTTATGCTTGATTTTGGAGAGAGTTGGTTAGTATTTATTTGTCAAAAATAATCAAAAAAATATTGTACTGGAGTCGGCTAGGTCAACCTGCACAGTGCAAACTCAGATACAAGTTGGCATAGCAGAGACGACTGTAGCCCAAAGAAACTCCCGACTGTAAAAAAGATTTATTTTCGCAAATTCCCATATTTTGTATAGCATAGTTGGCAAGCTGGTATGCTGTTTTCTTTATTATTTCAGGTAGTAAGTACGAAATGCTCCACTTAGCTGGTACTCGTGCCTTAAATGATATCTCGTGCGCATGCGGCTACGATAGTGTCTCGCAGTTAATATGCAGCAATGCTGACTATTTTACTTATCAAGTTACTACACGACTCAAGAAAGTAAGATATTTCAATATCCGTTCAACACAAAATTAGTCACGTTTTTTATAGTGTACAAAAACTATTACAAAGAAATGTCTGCAGGCAGCATAAAGATGATTGGTCACGGTGATGATCACGTTTTTCATTGGCGTAGATACCCTTATCTAAGCGAGCGGGCGGGCCGACCAGGATTTAACACCCGTGAAGCTTTTTAAACGGGTTTAAACAGGCAGTGAGGTCCTTAAGGAGTTGATTTTTTTTTAGTTCTTGGGTAACCTCCACTTTTTTTCCAGTTTCTAGTCGCGTTCGCAACACGACAGACTTCGCTTTTTTTATTTATTTTTTTTATTGTAGCTCGGCATGTGACAACACTCCGCCTGATGTAAAGCTAGAGTGCGGTCCATGAATGGAAACAACTGCTACTACAGAGAAACCTGTGCGTGCAGCAGTCGCCTCCACTATGCCGGCTTGGGGAGACGAGCACGTACCATCTAGATTGACAGTGCACACTCCTCTCGTTATACATGGCTACTTTCAAACTATTCCCGAAACGCGACAAAGTCTCTTCACGGGTGTTACATTCGAAAGTGGTGGTCGGCAGGACGGCAGACTGGGCTAATAACCATCATGAGTCTGCCTACCACTCTTTGAAAATTCTTAATTTTTTTTTTTATTTCGCAGGTTTGGAATAATCAATCTGCGTTAGAGATATTGAATGTTGTTATGAGAAATAGTGATGCCACAATATTCGATTGCTTGTATGGAATCGTTAACGATGTAAGTTTTCTATTGAAACTGCCTTTTTTATAGTAACCTGGCATGTGACAACACTCTGCCTGATTTAAAAAATGTAACAAAAAAGAAATCGCTGCAAACATACTCAGTTTGCGATGGGAATCAAACTCAGGTCCTATGCTTTACGTAGCAATGTTCTGAGCACTGAGCTACACAGGTTAAATGGTTTTCATCATTATTATTAAAGAGTGGTTGGCAGACTGATGATGGTTATTAGCCCAGTCTGCCGTCCTGGGGTAGTACCATCACTTTCGAATGTAACAACTGTGAAGTGGCATTGTCGCATTTCGGGATCAGTTTGAAAGTAGCCTTGTAGAACAAGAGGGAGTGTGCACTGACAATTTGACGATGAACTCGTCTTCTCAAGTCGGCATAGCAAAGGCGACTGCTGTCCTCAGAAATTTATCTGTAATGGCAGCTGTTTGTGTTTGTAGATCGGCCTGTGACTCGAAATCAGGTGGAGTGTTGTCATATGCCATGCTACGATTTAGAAAAAAATCTGTTTAAATTCCAGGTCTTAGTGCAAAGTTGTGATAAATACCACAAGAATGATTTAAGTTTATATTTAGAAGTATTTTTAACCTTCATTAACCGTCTTCATGAATGGTTTCCGAGAGATGAGGCCGTGAAGAAACAAGAAACTGCCGAGCCCAACGTAGATTTCCAAGATGTCATTGAATTTGTAAGAAATTATGAAACGAGTCGCAAATTAGAGTTGGAGGAAGCGAGTAAGAGTGCAGAGGAGATGTTTAAAGAGGACCAGGAGGAGAGGGACGATGATATGATGCATTATGATGATAGAGTTACTGGTTAGTGTTCTATATAGATTAGTGCTAATACATTACACACATCTCATCGAGCCGGCATAGCGGAGGTGATTGCTGCCTCCCAAACATTATTATTAGAGAAAAAAGTGACAGAATATTTTATTAATATAATACATAATAAATATGTCTTACCTCCTTCCTATAACATTGGATCCTTCAAGCGCAGTGTATCACAAAGCCGGCATAGCGGACAGTAGTGGATCGCACTCTAGCTGGGAAAAGGTGGACTGCAGTCATATGACGTAGATTGTAGATTTCCCGCAGGCTCGTTCTCCGCAATTGAGCAGCCATGGCCGCTCGTTTTGCGTGTGGTGGTCCGCTTCACCGCAGCCACCCGATATCCTCCAGGAAGGACAGGAGACTCTTCACGTTCCTGCACACCTCCGGAAGCGTCCTTGCCGTGCCGAGGAACTTTTGTCGTGGTTCGTCTACACTGCTGCACTCTAAGAGCGCGTGCGTGACTGTTTCTTCAGCCCCCATGCATCCTCTGCACAGCGGGCTGTCTGTAACATTAATGTTGTGTAAGTGTTTGAGTCATATGACGTGCTAAAATAAAAAAAATATTTTTGCAGAAGAATCAACACCACCTCCGAGACACATCGCAATTACAGTGTCAATACTGAAACGTTGCGTCAACTTTGTACCTTCGAGACGTCGTACAGAACAACTGCTATCACTGGACATTCTAAACGAAGGCTTGAAAATATTAAAGATATATGAGAATGAGTTGTTGCCGTTGGTTCATTTGATTTGGTCCCCGTTCGTTGTGAGATTTGAAAAGAATAATGAACCGATTGTGTTGAGACGCGCGTTTAAATTGTTAATTACAATGGGTGAAGTCTCCAAAGAGTTCGTTAGCAGTAGAGTGGTCAAGTAAGTGTATTTTTTTTATTATTGTAGCTCGGCATGTGACAACACTGCCTGATGTAAAGCTAGAGTGCAGTCCATTAATGGAAACAACTGCTACTACGGAGAAACCTGTGCGGGTAGCAGTCACCTCCACTATGCCGGCTTGAGGAGACGAGCATGTACCATCTAGATTGACAGTGCACACTCCTCTCGTTATACCTGACTACTTTCAAACTATTCCCGAAACGCGACAAGGTCACTTCACGGGTGTTACGTTCAAGGCAAAACTATTTTACTCAGTTCGTCTCAGCTATTTTCACTCTTTCATTCTTGAAGGAAGGATGGCTTTATGCAATAAGGTCAATTTAATTTATGAAGTATATTAAAATGTTTTTCTATTTGTATTAATTTCAGAGAAGTATTACCAAAAATGTATTGTTTTCTCCAATATTCTTCCTTGGAGAGTTATCTTAAAGACGTCGGTTCGGCGTACAGAGACAGTCAAGCGTATAAACTGCAGTTATCGATGTTAGAAGCCCTGTCTACACTTATTGTTGATTTAAATCTTGCTGACACTAATTTGGAAGATGCTATGAATTGTGTTCGAATGTACCTATCTAATAAACAACCTAAGGCTTTACAGGTAAAGTGTTTTTAACTACAATCGTTTTTTTTTATTGTAGCTCGGCATATGACAATATTCCAACCTGATGTTAAGCTAGAGTGCAGTCCGTGAACGGAAGACGATCGTGCGAACTATTCAGGTTAACAGTGCGCAATCCTCTCTCTATACCTGGCTACTTTCAAATTGATCCCGGGTGTTACATTCGAAAGTGGTGGTACTACCCCAGGACGGCAGACTGGACTAATAACCATCATCAGTCTGCCTACCACTCTTTAATAGTAGCGACTAAAGTATATACAACATTGGTATCGCTCAGAATTTAGTTAGTTTTTGAACACGGGACCACGGTTCTAAAATGTATTTTATTTTACAGGAATTGGCAGTGAAATTCTTTAGAGCTGCCATGGATCATGATATAGGCGCAACTTATTATAATCTTATAAAATTTTGTAATAATAATGAATCTATGGTTTTTAATATTGATAAGTTTTCTATGAACTTGGCTGTGATACAACAAACGCCGTTTCTTAGCAACGACGATTCATTTAATAAGAATTTAGGGTTAATATTCGATGATATTGAATATTTTAATCGATTTGTGATGCAATAGTCGGTTTAAAACTTTGTGAATAGATAGAAAAAGCCTATCCATGCTAGGGTTACGACCATAGATTTCGAAACATAATAACATTTTTTAAAGAGTGGTAGGCAGACTGATGATGGTTATTTGTCCAGTCTGCTGTCCTGGGGCAGTACCACCACTTTCGAATGTAACACCCGTGAAGTGACTTTGTCGCGTTTCGGGAATAGTTTGAAAGTAGCCAGGTATAACGAGAGGAGTGTGCACTGTCAATCTAGATGGTACATGCTCGTCTCCTCAAGCCGGCATAGTGGAGACGACTGCTACCTGCACAGGTTTCTCAGTAGTAGCAGTTTCCATTCATGGACCGCACTCTAGCTTTACATCAAGCGAAGTGTTGCCACATGCCGAGCTACAATAATAAAAAAACATTGGTATACGTCGATTCAAACTTCATGGCATCTAGGAAATTAGCTGCAGGCGCTACTTCGCACAGCTATTGTTAAGTTTACAATAATAAAATTAAGAATTAATTTAGGAGGGAAGCGCGGGAGTTAGCCCTTCCCTCTCACCTTCATAGACTCCTGCTGATACCTCAGTTTGTAGCGACTTGCACCTAACTTCGGAGCCGCCATAAAGATTGGTTCATACTATACCGGTCAGTTTAGTGAGATTTGAACATGGAATTTTTCCGACATATCTCCGAGGAAGGTTTCGGCGTACAACTCACGACGGTGAGTTACGGATGAACTACGATATGATTGTAGTCCAAAAAAGTGTGCTGGTGGTGCTGGCAAAAAAGCTAGTTTTAGTAGTAAGTAAAGAAGACCAAATACATTGATGTTAAATATAATTTTATTGAAAAAAAAAAAAACACAACTACAGTAAAACAACTATTAAATTATATGTACATTTACCATTTTTTTGTTCTGAATAATATAATTATTTAGTAGAAGTTTATAAGACTCATTTTCATATTGGAGCGTATTTTTTTTTTATTTTATATTGTAGTCCGGCACGTAAAGCTGCTTGATGTTAAGACTATTTACTATATAATTAAGAATACCTATTAATTATTAAGCCACAGTTACTGACAGGGCTGTGTCTAAAGCCAATCGACAGTTGACACTCGATCGAATCGAAAAAATATATAGGATTTGACGTTTAAGTGACGTTCACTTACGGCCGAAATTAATATTGTATCCACAATCAGAGATTAAGATCGATCTTACATTAATACATATCGACGGGTGATCTCCAACCTACGTCCCAATAATAAAATTCTGTAATACTTTTATTTGACAGGCTCAGATTGACGGCCGATCTAAACCCTCTTTAACGTTTCGTTTTACACAAAACTCATACATTTTTGCATGGTTTAATTATATCATTTAAATTTAAATAAACTGTTTAACATACAAATTATTTATTTAGCGCAGAGTTTAACTTTAACTAGACAAATAAAACTACAACTGATTGCTAAAACTTGCAACAATCGTGATAGCGATGGCGATGACAAAAATATTGGGTTGTAATGGAACGTATCTTTTGAAACAAAAGTTTTGAAGCCGAACAAACGTTAAAATAATATTCATATTTAAAATGAATTCAGAAATAGTAAGTTTTATTTAATGATTTATCATAATTTCTTATCACATGTAATTTATTAATGTTTCATAAATAAATTGGAACATGTGTTAGCTCCGTTATTTACTTCTCATATCAGTTTTTTTTTCCAGTTAAGAAGAAAAAAATTGTACCCGACGATAGCAGGGGAGTCCGGAACCTAGCTATAGCTGAATACTACTCAGCAAAAAAAAATTGCTTAGATGCAAACTTATCTAGTATTATGCACCAGAATGAAAATGTTAAATTACAAAATGATAATTTAACATTGCAAAATGATAATTTAAAATTGCAAAATGATAATTTAAAATTGCAAAATGATAAACTTAAATTAGAGTGTGAGTGAGAACTATAAGTGTTAAATATCTATAGATATCTAAATAAATAGACAAGCTTACATCTAGTTTATAATACAGTTAAGGACGCTATTACAAAAATCGATGTTTTTCTGGTACCATTTACTGAATCAGGGAACACAACTGTGAGGATGTCATAGTATAAAATTATAGCTAATATATTCATCTCTAGAAATAAGGCATAAAAATTGTATAGTGCCATACAAAATTTTCCCATAAATACGATTTTACCATCGCAAGAATCACCGAAAATGACAAAAAATGGGGTCTGTTTAGGTACCATTATAACTAAATCCAGAGCATATTTTTACTTAAAAATCATAAGAAATTGTAGCTTATATAGTCCTCTATGCATGGTGTCTATAATAATTGTTTTCAGTAAATTACTATTAAATTTATCGGAAATATAATAAAAATAGAGAAAAAATTTCATACAAAATTTTGACGCGGTTCGACGTCAAATCCCATATATTTTGTTTTCGATTCGATCGAGTGACAACTGCCGATTGTTATTTGGCTTTAGGCCCCGGTATACACTAGTCTTTTTATTTATTTTTTTATTGTAGCTCGACGTGTAACAACACTCCGCCTGATGTAAAGCTAGAGTGCGGTCCGTGAATGGAAACAACTGCTACTACGGAGAAACCTGTGCGGGTAGCAGTCGCCTCTACTATGCCGGCTTGAGGAGATGAGCATGTACCATCTAGATTGACAGTGCACACTCCTCTCGTTATACCTGGTTCCTTTCAAACTATTCCCGAAACGCGACAAGGTCACTTCACGGGTGTTGCATTCGAAAGTGGTGGTACTACCCCAGGACGGCAGGCTGGACAAATAACCATCATCAGTCTGCCTACCACTCTTTAAAGAGCGACCAAAGTACATATAACAAAGTTACGTTGGTACTGGTCAGAATTAGCGAGGTTCGAACACGGGTCTCATCGATCGTGAGTTCACGCGTCTTACCGCTAGACCACCGCCGCTCTTGTAAAACGCTTGTACAGAACTGGCTATGGTTATCAGCCCAGTCTGCCGTCCTTGTTATAACTGGCTACTTCAGAGCTGATTCCGAGGTCACTTTATAGGTTAATAACCTCTTTAAATCTTTAAAGAGCGGTAGGCAGATTGGTGATTGTTATTAGCAGTATTTTGGCCACCGCCATTTTCTAGGAGGGCAGGCATATCGAGAGTGGTCAACTAAGACATGCCTGGCTACTACTAGCTCTTAATAATTTAATTATGTTGCTGTAGATAAAACTAATTAGATACTAAATAATTGTGTATAATTTTACTAAAAACAACCAAAATTTCCTTATACAATTATAAAAGTTGCGCACACATCAAAGGAGAATGCCCGTTCGCCTAAGAGGAATGGGCCCACAATTTTTTTTTTCGAGTTTGTAGATGATTTTTAGTTAATTTTGTAGAAAAATCAATCTACGTTCCTTATTATTACTATTCCTTAGTTTTGATTGTTTCACCCGGGTTATTGAGTAATTAGATGTTTTCTGATGCAATATTTGAGGTTATTATCATATTAAATGCTTTAATAATTGATGATATATGTTTTTTATGTCTTTTATAGATAGGTAAATGATGTGTTGATTGAAATAAATTAATGAAAAAATAAGATATTATAGAAACTATTAGGTATCAAGTGGGCCCAAAAATGAGCATTCTCCTTTCAACGACTATTTTTTCAAACTTTATCTGTCTAAACTAGGCAAAAGCTCTTTATTTCATGCCATTGGCGTGGCTCATCCACAATCTAGTGTGACAGTCCGCTGCGCAAGGGGGGAGGGGGCGAAGTTTGCAGGTACTATCAAGAGCAGGGGGAGCAGTCCCACCTTAAGAAGTATTGTTACTTGCATTTTTTTATTTGTTTCTCTCAGCTCCTACTTTAAATATAACTTATGTTTATGTTGCTATGACAACTGACGTGTGTAGATTAATTTGATTGATATTTACATGTCATTTTTCCCTCATAACATTGACAACTAAATGAGGTAAAAAACATATAGAAACATTGACAACAATAGTGATCCCCTTTACTTATAATGCAATCAGAAAGAGAAGGCAACTGTAATATTCCGATAAACAATTTTGAAAAAAAAAAACTGGGACTTGATAGTACGTCCAGCAAACACATCCATTAATCTTTTGAAGTTCTGCGCGACGGACTGCCATGCAAGACTGTAAATAGGCCACTTAGCGGCTATGGGAAAGGAGCTACATAACATGTCCCAAAAGAAAAGTACTTTCTGAAGCCTACCGTCCACAAAAGAAACGAGGCGCGCTGAATCGAATTGCATTTCTTCCACGTGCATCTACCATACACGTATCGGACCGTATTACGTAGTCAGAAATTCGCTCGACGTGATTCGATTCGCCTCAGCTCGGCTTCTAGTGAGGGCAGTTTCATATCAAATATAAGAGAATTTTATGGCCCATAAGAGAAATTGCTAAGTCTACGCATCGCTTAAGATATCTACAAAATACATTTGAACACAATACTTAAATTAATTTGAAATTTCACTCCGATAGAGTTAAAAAAAAAGTAGGTAGTTATGAAAAATTAAAACTACCCACTTCTGTTAAAAGAAATCCCAAATTAATTCGCAACAAACATTCCGGGGAACGAAATACAAACTCATTATTAACCTACACCATATTTATTTACTTACATCTTTTAATTAACTAGCCGGCATGGTGGGAGTGACTGTTTTATCACTATAATGCGTAAATCCTATTTATTGTCTATTCAAAGAGGTAAGTCTTATTAACGTACGCAATAACAAAAAAGTTGAAGTGGGATATGAAATTTTTACGATAGAGTTAACTGAAATATCACTTTTCACAAGTCACTCCCACATTGCCGGTAAACAGATATTTGGTAACTTAATTTTACCATCTTATCTAGTAAGGGTGGTTTGCACCAGAAGGCCAGTTAAAGTAACTTTAACTATTACTTTTACGGCGACGACGACCATTAAACGTTTACATTTACTCCACACGCAATATCGTGTAAATTCATATTGTTATTATTAAAAGGGTGGCTGATCTCTACAAATAATAGAAAAATATATTTGGCTTCTTTTCATACATTTGACGTTAGCAACATTGGTTTGACGATTACTTTAACTTTAACCAAGCCAAGATTCGCTGGTTACGGTTAAGGTTAAAGTAACCGTCAAAAATGACAGGCGCGACGATGGTGCAACTCGTGTGGAGTAAATATACGCCATAATGTAAACGTAACGGTAAAAGTGATAGTTAAAGTTACTTTAACCGGCCTTCTGGTGCAAACGACCCTGAACGTTATACCGAATAAACCACTCGTAGGTTCATTTTAATGGCCAGTTATTCGTTTATTTGGTTTATAAATATATTTCTAGTTTAATTAATAATTAGTGAAAGTGGCAGGCAGGGGTGGTCCACCCCGGGTGTCACTTGTTTTAGGGGTGGTCTACTGCACAAAAAAAGGTTGTATGAAGAGCACCCTTCGTCGGTCGTGCCGTATAGACGTGGGCGTGAGTAGATCCATAAATCAAAATACGCCTCTTCGTGGATCTTCGTGGATCTTCGTGGAAATAAAAATTGAATAAGGGATATTTTATGGATATTAATGAACAAAATTACATTAAAAATAAATAACCTCTCCAATTTACTTACTCAAAGAATGAAATGCAATAAAATAATGCTTATAAATAATTTAAAAACAAATACATTTATTATTATTTACAGGAAAAGTTTTATTTGTAAAATAATTTATTCTAAAGGCTGGCGGCCCTCAGAGATGAAACCGAATCGAATCGAATCTCATTTGGGTCAAGACGGACACACCGTGTTGCAGCATAGTAAGAAATTCACTTGAGAGATGTCCAATACGTTCTTTTCGCCTCCCTGGGCCTTTTCGCGATTCGATTCGATTCTGCGAGCCTAGATAGAAGCCAGTCTTCATGGAGATTTTGATGATAGATAACCACAACTTTTACCGCCTATTTCGTTTAGAATTATTGCCGCTATACACTTTGAATTGAAAAGAATAAGATTAGAATAAATCTTGAGACACCGTACGTGGCAGACACGTACCAACACAGACACAGAAGAAAAAATTCGAGTCCGCACAGACAGACTGGTGGAATTCTTTCTTTTGTCTGTGGTGGTGGTACAAGAATCATTATTACATACATAATACTCTTTATTTTATCTTATTTACTAATAAATATCTGAGCTCCTCGATATTATTTTTAAAAACTTTGGAATGGTACTATTGCAATTTTAAATTAATCAATCTAATTTGATCTCAACTATATGATGGCTGTTTATTATACAATACATTCTTATTTACACTAGCATCTCTTTCACACACACACACACACACACAAATTCAATTTATTTTACATTTTTATAACATATTGTGATTGTACTTTGTTATTTTTGATCCCTCTGCCTGACCCATCAGATATGGGAAAATCATCAAAAAAAACTACAAACTATTGCACTGAAAATTTGTAAAATAACAAAATACGCTAACAACGGTCCCGGGGGCCTACTTAAAGATGTCACATTATATTCACACACACACGAGGTCGAACAAAAACAGAAAATTCGGTTCTTTAAAGTAGGCCCCCCCGAATATTTTTCATACACAGTTAAATTTTTAATTATTTTCAGTGTTTGTTTTTTTAACATATCGATCACGTTCGTTACTATTTAACTTTTAAAAAAACTATTCATTGCCTATTTCCATGCTTGTTTTAACATTTTCTTGGACGCCAAATGTTTTGTACTGTATGTTGCAACAATGAGTGCAGCTAAGACTATACTTATCAAATAATAATCGAAGTCATCCTTGAGGAGATCAAAAGTCTTTGATGGCGCCACTCGTGTGTAGAATAAATCTGAAAAAACACATTATGAGTTGTCCATGGTCTAGCAGTAAGAGGAGTGAGCGGTGAGACCCGTGTTCGACCTCGCTAATTCTGACCGGTACCAATGTAACTTTGTTACATGTACTTTGGTCGCCCAATGCCTATAAGCACAATTAAAGAGTGGTAGGCAGACTGATGATGGTTATTAGCGCAGTCTGCCGTCCTGGGGTATTACCACCACTTTTGAATGTAACACCCGTGAAGGGACCTGTAGCGTTTTGGACGTAGCCAGGTATAGCGAGTGGAGTGTGCACTGTCAATCTGGATTATGCATACTCGTCCTCTCAAGCCTCAATTTCTCAGTAGTGGCAGTTGTTTTCGTTCATGGACCGCACTCTAGCTTTACATTAGGCGGCGTGTTGTCATATGCCAAGCTACAATAAAAAAAAAGTGAATTGAGCTCACCTAAGCCAGTAGCGAGTACCAGACACGTAGATTCGAGTCCAGCTGGTGCAGTGAATATATTGTTAATCCTATGTAGCGATTGATTATAGTTAATAATTAGTTCCGCTGGTATGGGTATCTCCGGCGCGTAAGGTATTAGGCCCTCTTCCTTCTGATCAGGAGTCGGAGCGGTCGGCCTTCGTGGCTCCAGGAATGACCACGGCATCTCAACAATGGCGCCTGATGATATCGCAACTGGAAAGAGTCAAAAATAAAAGTGTGAGATTTACGCTTCACGCTATCACGGCGTAAAGTTAGAACCCCACCACCAATTTTTTTTTTTTTTTTTTTTTATTGTAGCTCGGCATGTGACATTGGGGAGGTGTATCTGGTGACAGCTATATTTTTTACATATTTTTTTAGATAATATAGATTAATTTAGTCAACACGTGTTTGTGGAAAACTTATATATATAACTGCTTTGTTCTCTTTTTATTAATTTTTAAAAATTGCGATCGTAATATAGTAATCGTGAGGTTTCGTTCGGAACTAAACCATTGCCAATGAACAAGAAAAAATAACCATTTGTCAAAATTTCAAACAAACCTTTTTTTTTCAGACAGGAATCAAAAAATTCTTCTAATTGAAATGGTTTTCGATTCACCATGAGTTAGTTTTTAGAAAGACTAGAGTTAGTGCATGTACTTATATACTTACATAATAAATGTATATCTGTGATCGCCCTCTGCGTGTGTGTAACGGAGGCAGCCGTGAGTGCGGTTGGGAATATGTAGGCCTGTCTCTCATACTGCGGACTCCTGGGACTGGACAGAGAACTGAACCCGGTCTCCGATACCCAACGTTCATTGCCTTCATATAGCTCTACTGTTGCTAAAAATAATAATTTGACACGTAATTCACGAGGTCACTAATACATTTTTGGATCAATCGCCTCCACTATGCAGACTTGAGGAGACGAGGACTGCACCATCTAGAGTGACAGTGCACACTCCACTCGCCAATCCCGAAACGCGACAAGATCACTTCACGGGTGTTACATTTGGAAGTGGTGGCACTACCTCAGGACAGCAGGCTGGGCTAATAACCATCATCAGTCTGCCTACCACTCTTTAATAATACCTATAAGCAGTGAGCGACTAAAGTACATATAACATAGTTTAAACGCGGGTCTCATCAATCGTGAGTTCGACGCGTTCCGCTAGACCATTGGTAGATAAAAATTAGTAAAAAAAAACTTACCAAGTTCAGTTCTTCGTTGCTTATCGTTATAATAGGCATATGCTAAGAAGTTATCAGAATGCAATGCATGTTCAGTGGCCCGAGCACGTCTGTGACTTTGCGCAAACACTATTGCACCTGAAACCACATCTACACACCAAGCGCCTACTACATCTGGAAAAAAAGAATCATCAAGATCTAGAAGATCGAATACATGGTTTTTAGAGCGGCCGTAGTACAGCAGTAAGACGCGTGAATTCATGATCGATGAGTCCCGTGTTCGAACCTCGCTTCTGACCGGTACCAATGTAACTTTGTTATATGTACTTTGGTCGCTCAGTGCCAATAGGCACTATTAAAGAGTGGTAGGCAGACTAATGTTAGTTATTTGTCCAGTCTGCCGTCCTGGGGTAGTACCACCACTTTCGAATGTAACAACCGTGAAGTGGCATTGTCGCGTTTCGGGAGCAGTTTGAAAGAAGCTAGGTAGAGCGAGAGGAGTGTGCACTGTCACTCTAGATGGTGCAATCTCACTTCTCAAGCCGGCATAGCGGAGGCGACCGTAGATTTCTCTGTGGTAGCAGTTGTTGCTACTCATGGATGGCACTCTATCTTTACATCAGGCGGAGTGTTGTCATATGCAGAGTTACAATAAAAAAAAATGGTTATGAACTTCAAATAGCCCGGTTCATTTTCCCACCCGATGTTTCCCAAGAAGGCAAGGAGACTTTACGTTCCTGCACACCTCTGGGAGTATATTTGCGGTCCAGGATGGTACCACTACTTTCAGGTGACTTAATCGCATTCCGGGATCAACTTGGAAATAGCCAGATTACGAGTTTAGTCTGCATATTCGGACGGAATGTAATCAAATGCCGGAGTCACAGCAGTTGCTGTTTTTATTTTGCGAAATAAGATATATCTTTTGAGGAAGTAATATACCTTTATGTACTGGATCAGGTCCCTCGGTAATAAACAAAACTAAGTTAGGATTCAAATATTTGTATAACACGCTCCGATCACCCATAACTTTGCCGGGTGAATGCACTTTCTCTTCAGGGTTCTTGGCAACAATCTTAACAATATTATGACCTGCCTCTGAATCACCTCCGAGGTTCACCGACCATGTTTTTACCGCATTTAACGTCTGTAATTAAAATTATTAGTTTTAGTCTTGTTAAATATGTACTTACAAGCATGGTGAAAAAGGTGAGGTTTCCCTAAAAAAACTATTTTTTTCCGAAAGAAATTATCTTTTCTACAGTAGTCTGACATGTACAGAGAACACAACTGCAGGCCAGTATGCATCATAATAAGTTACCATAATAAATTCCAAGACCATCAACACTTTGGTTTATTATATAATTACTTCCCAGAAAGGAGAATGCCCATTCGCCTAAGAAAAATGGGCCCACAATTTTTTTTTTCAAGTTTCACAATCAGTTTTAGTTCATTTTGTAGGAGAATAAATCTACATTCCTTATCACCAATCAGTTTAAATTTTTTCACCCAAGTTATTGAGTAATTAGACTTTTTCTAATACAATTTTTGAAGTTATTATTGTATTAAAAGCTTTAATAATTAATTGGTAATATTTATTTTTGATGTTATTAAACATTGTATATTGATTGGGAAACGATGTTTTAATATAATTAAAATAAATTAAGGAAGAAATAAGGTATTATTTTAGAATATTGTTTTGTTAACAAACTATTACTCGTAGGTATCAAGTGGACCCAAAAATGGGCATTCCCCTTTATCCTTATTAGCGACACTATCTGATGGTGCAATAATACAGTAGGCGTTTTATTTTTCAAAATCAACAGGTTCGAGTCCTGACTGGGAAAATGGATTTTTCAAAAAATTCACCTGTATAAGTGGAAATAAGACTATAGCGACATCTAGCGGTATCTTGCTACATAAGAAATAAAGCCTCAAATAATACATACCCTGCCATCATAAACTAATGAATAACCCTGCACAGTCGCCGTGGACCTCTCGGCGACAAACATAAACATATTTTGTATGTTACGCGCTGCCGACATAGGGAATACCTTTAAAATAATTTATATAGCTATTAATAATCCTGAATCGTGAAAGTGGTGGTACTACCTCAGGATCGGGTTAATAACCATCATCAGTCTAACAACCATTTTTAAATTAATGTCTATATGAAATGAAAATCCTTTATTAACGTAGGCATGGACTTGGCATGCACTTGTGCATCGTCAGAATCTACTTTTGGCTTCGGAAAGGCATATGACGAGAAGACAGCCATAAGAAACTCGTCAATTATAGCCTGTGTTTATAATAACAAAAAAAAACTTAATTATAAATTCAGAAAAAAAAATTAATAATAATCGTAACTAATTTAACAAACATAACTAAACCACAATATGGGGCACCAAAATGAACAAAATTATATATTAATATCATTGCAACCCACGTTTCAACCACAAAGGTTATATTATATACATTAGGTATATATAATATACATACATCACAGTTACATTTGTATAGCTAACGTCACGAGTTAACGAGCGCTACGGAGCGTGGCTTGCACACGAAATTCACAAAACTTAAAAATGAATAGCATGTACTATGCGAGCCAACTAAGAATAGGACTGGGTTTGCAGCTAACTTCACTTAACAGATGTCCAATACAAATAAGTACCACCAGCAAAAAAAAAAGAAAAGAATAAATCCTATATAAATAAAAATGTAATTACCGCCTAAAGTGGATGGCAGTGTCGGAAGGGGGCGCCCTAGGAAGACCTTTTTCAGTCAGATCGGTCAACTGCTGAGAAAGGGTCAGATGAGGAGCGCCCTCAACCGACGTGCATGCATGAGGGGAGTAATATGGCGCTCCATAGTTTCTGCCTACCCCAGGAACAAGACGTGAGCTAAGTAAGTAATTACCGCCTTTAATTACACATGAGAGGTTTTTACTATATTTCATATGTTTTTCAAAGCATTTTGATTATTTGTTTGCATTTGTAACTGTAACACCCGTGAAGTGACCTTGTCACGTTCCGGGAATAGTTTCAAAGTAGCCAGGTATAACCAAAGGAGTATGCATAGTCAATCTAGATGATACATGCTCGTCTCTTCAAGCCGGATTAGTGGAGGCGACTGCTACCTGTAGATATTTATCTGTGGTAGCAGTTGTTTCCATTCATGGACCACACTCTAGCTTTACATCAGGCGGAGTGTTGTCACATGCCGAGCTACAAAAAAACCAAAAAAAATTGTTTATTTTTTGTACATCTTACACAACACTAATTGACAGTATTATACTTGGTTAGCTCTCACATACGGCACAAAATTTACCTGTACAATTTCATCTTCATCGAGCAATATTAAAGCACGGAGATGTTCATCATCCGATTTAGGATATAACGCTGTTTGCATTAATTTATAATCTAATTGCAAGACATGTTCACCAATGTAACTTCCAGATATTGGATTTAAACTGACTATTACGCCTTTTCCCGTATCCTGCAATTAAATACATAATTTATGGTTTTTTTTAAAATGTCTAAACTAGTACTTTCATCACCGAGCGACCAAAGTACATATAGCATTGTTACATTGGTACCAGTCAAAGTTTAGCGAGATTTGAACATCGGCACTTCAATCGCGAGTTCACACTAGACCACGCCATCAAAGTTCAAACAGCTGAATAGAACTTGTTAAGTTTAGCATTTTTATTATTTTTAATTTTTTTACTTAATTCTTTTTATTTTTCTTTTTTTTTATCTTTAAGTTATGATGGTACTAGCATAATCAATTTGGGTTAAAAGTCCCTAAATATATATAAAATTAAAAAAAAAGTTCAGCATAAATTATGGGCTAGAATAGTTTAAAAAACATGTTTTTTGAGGCTAATAACATGGGTTCAAATGTAGTGTACAGCTATTTAAATCGGGATATCTGTTTAGATCAGGAACGAACTCGGATCCTCCAAGTAACAGACTAGTGTTCAATTAAAGTAGAAAAAAGCGCTCACCAAATGTTTTGCAACAATAGTAATGTAAGCGTCATGCGGAGGATGTCTCGCTGATCTTCGTTTGTATATGACAGCGCGATCTGTATCCAAATAGGGTAGGTAGCGAGCCCACAATATATTACCACTCAGGTTATCCATACCAAATATCTAAAATATAAAAAAAAAATCAGAAAATCCCCGACAAAGAGATACATGATTCAATTCGCCTCGTCTCGACTCCTTCTGTGGGGGGCAAATAGCCTTGTAAGGAACTCAGGTATATTTATGATGGGTTGCTTCGAAGTCTTACATCAACAGTACGACTGCGTGTGGCACGGCCACAATGAACAACGAAAGTCAGTCACTAAAATAGCACGGCTATTTTCACTATGCACAACTATGGACTATTCTTAATGATGATTACTACAGCAACACGGATGCTGGTTGCACGTTGATCGACCGAGGACACGATGAGACTGCATGCCGCGGCTACTTATATAGGTAGCGAACAGAGCACCTACCCTCAACAAAAAATAGTGCAAGATCATACACCTTCCATAGACCCAATGTCATTGTAAAAAAAGGTCAGTTATTCATTACACTAGTAAGTTAAATTCCACTCTAATCCTATTCTAATTCATACACCTTATCACCGATAATAATATAAATCAGGCCCAACCAATACGAGGCCCGCCACGTGACACTATGCCGAAAATTATCATTATGAGTTTTGTGCCCGTTTCGCTTGATATTTGTGTACAGAATAACTATTAAATCAAAGCACAACAGCGAGTTTTATTAATATTATGGGTGTATTACTTTTTTTTAAATTGTGACAAGCTTAAACGTTACCACAAGTCCACGGGTTGACCCGATCTTCCTCGTAATATTGATCTACATATTTTCTAATATATAAAAATTAATATTTATTTGTTTGTGCTATAAACTAACACAGTATAGATTCTAAAATTAATAATAACAAATAACTCACCTTTCCAGATTCAGTGACCAAAACAATAATTTTATGTAAATTAAAATAATCCCTAACTAAGGATATTTGTGACCCTCCCTGCGACGTTGCGTCCCGTTTTGTGAACGATTGAATCAACGTGTTCAATTGATTCACTTGCGTTATAATGCGACGAGTGAACGCTGTCCAAATTGATCCTGTTGGGACGAATTAAGAATATGAAACAGGGATTTTACACAAAAAAGAAATGTGCACAATATGGAGCTCCGAATCCAGACCCAGAGGACTCAGGACTTTAATGCCAGGCATTTCTGTTTTTTTTTTTTACAAAGTACATTAATAAAGTCTCAATTAATTATGGACGAGACGCAATAAGCATTGACTTTTTAATAAGCGCAAAAAGAAACCATAGATATCCACAACACACGACTCACCATACTTTTTGGAAGCTTTTGTAGAAAAAAAGAAACATAAAATTAAATTAATAAAAATAAACAACGTTATTTCTGATACTATAGATTGATTGATTTTATATTTCATAGTTTAGATCGCGTCAAACTTTATGGCGTCTCGGAAGTTAGCTGCGGGCGCTATTTTACGCAAGTACAGTTAAGTTTTTAAATATTAATAGTATAAAGATAAAAATATATTGCGGGCGGGTAGCTCGAGTGTGCCCTTCCCTCTCACGTTCAGCATGCCCCGCTGATACAATTTGTGTACTGCGCAGCGACTTGCGGCTAACTTCGGAGCCGCCATAAAGTTTGGATTGTACTATAGTATAGATAGTTTTAAGTAAAAGTAAAGTAGATTTAAGAATTCTGTATTTTTATTGTTTAAGATATGACTGGACTGAATGGCGTAAGAAAACGGTTAAATCCCGGAAAAATTTAATTAAAAAAATACTAAGATAATTTAGTTTTTTATATAGTAGCTCGACATGTGAATTCAGACCTGAGGATCAAGTATGAGTTTACATCTACGCTGCCACGGCGTAGAGTGAGAATTACTGCTTCTGATGTTATGCTAGAGTACGGTCCATGAGCAAATACCAACTACTGTCATAGAGAAATGTCTGCAGACACTAGAAGCCTCCGCTATGCCGGCTTGAGGCGATATTTAAAAGCGCGTAAATTAGGTAAGAGCTAAAAGTAAACGCAATTAAATGTACCTTCTTTCTGATTAAATTCCGTTTCAAGTGCAGCTTCCAAATCCGAGACAGGCAAATCAACAAACTTAACTGCGACTACATTCGCAAGAGCCTCCTCGCGCGTCCATATCTCTTGACCTGAAATTATTAATAAAGAGATTTATCATCTGCACTCTTTGTGCTGACTCTCCTAGGATATCAGGGAATGGACCCAGTTTGTAGAAAAACAAATCCATGGGTTTTGAATAATTTGACTTTTTCCAATGCATAATATAATGTTTTAAAAATTAATGATATATGTAATTAAACATTGACTACATGTTAATGAAAGCCTAAGATATTACTTTAGAATATTATTTTATTAACAAACTAATAGATATCAAATGGACCCAAGAAAGGGGCGCATAACAGGAAAATATGTAAATAAAAAAACTCTTTTTTTTATTGTAGCTCAGCATGTGACAACACTCCACCTGATATAAAGCTAGAAGTTCAGTCCATGAATGTAAACAACTGCTACTACCGAGAAATCTCTATGGGCAGCAGTCGTCTTCACTATGCCGGCTTGATGACATTGCATACTCCTCTCGTTATACCTGGCTACACTCAAACTTCATTTTAAACATAAGAAACAGAAGCGTACCTTCCTGCTGAAGAAGATGCAACGAATCATCACCACCAGTAACAAGTATCCTACATACTAAAGTATCTTTTGTGCCTGTCGTACAAAAAGTGCCAGAGATAAGAGGCTCCGGAATATCGAGATGTGGATCACTTGCCCGTACGATGGGTAATTGTTTCGATGTTGTAAGACTATGGCCGGTTAATTGGAATTTCTGGGAAGAGAAATAATAAATTTATTGGCTACACATTAAATTTTTTAATAGTATGTGAACCATAGCGCCTGATGTTGAACTAGAGCACGGTCCATGAGTAGAAATGCAACAATAGACAAATCTGCACATGAATGTGCACCTCTCAGGCTAGATTGTAATTCCCTGCGTGGCCAGGCAAACACTGTACATTTCTCTCGTTAAACCCTATCTCCAAGCACTGTTAAAAAGATTTTTTAACTGCGGAAAGAGACTGCAGAGAATTTACAATCTTATAGAGTAACAGGCACCAAATAGATATTAGCCCAGTCTACTCGGAACTCTTACTACTATCTGTGGAAGACATCGGGTGGCTGCGATGAAGCAGACCACCTCACGCACGAGCGGGCATGGCTGCTCAATCGCTGTAAAGGAGCATGTGAGGAATCTACAATCCACTATCTGTGCTTGTCTATTGACCAATAGAAACCAGTTTACATTCCTAACTAGCTAAAGATAAAGGGAGCGTGTCTTCTACTCTTGTATATATCTCTACATAATAGTATTATCTATTATACATAATAGTGCTTCAGCGGCTGTCGACGACAGCGACACCCTGCGGCCGTTCGTACCGCTCAATGTAAAAACGGGCGATAAACCGTAAAACCACGCGCATACATTTTTATTCTCCCATAAACATCAGCCCTTGGGAGCCAGTATCTTGGCGCCTTAGAGCTGCACCAGCGTCAGTTTTGCAGATGGTACTTTGATGACTAACTTCATATATTTAAAAATAACTCACCTCATTCCTGTCTATCCAAGTTTGTAAAAGGAGAGCACCATCCACATTATGCGCAGTAGCAACACTAGCTTTCTTATGACCAACTTCAAAACTCAACAATTCAAAATCACCATTCTTTATCACAACAATTTTTGTGTTATCAATCACAAAACCAGGTACAACGCTACCAGTTGCAAAAGGACGCAGTTCTCCTTTAGGCAGGAAGGGAGCGGTGAATTTCGAAAGTGGTTGGTTTAGAATTTGCACTGGGTTTGAATTTACGTCCATTGATATCAGTAATGCCGAGTCATCACTACCTGATACACAAGTATAATGTGCATTTGTTAATATACATCTGCAATAATAAATAAATACTTATTATTTAAAGGAAGCAATGGAGTTAGGTAAGTGGCATTCCGTTGTCTCTGCCTATCCCTGTGGGAAAAAGGTGTGACAATTGTTGTTATTATTAAAAAAAAATGAATTATACATCACGTGACCATATATATATTTTTTATTCAATACGAGAAATCAAATAATTTACAGCAATAATATGCCCCTAATCCAATAGTAAAAAAAAAACATATTTTTAACCTATATTTGGTACTGTATTTTTTATATTAAAAATCTCGGAACATAATTCGTCAGTATCGTTTTTGTGGTTTAAGATGAACCATGGAGGTCGTGGTCTAGCGGTAAAAGGCGAGAGCTCACGATTACAAAGACCCATATTCCAATCTCACTCAGTACCTAAGATAGAAGCACTATAGGCATTAAAAATATATAATAAACAACATTTTTAAAGAGTGGCAAGTAATCAGACTTATTAGCCCAGTCTACCATCCTGAAGCAGTAATACCACTTTCGAAAGTAACACTTATAAAATGACCTTGTTGTATTTTGGGAACAATTTGGAAGCAGCCGCATAATGAGAGGAATGTAGACTATCTGAATGGTACACATTCATCTCCTCAGGCCGGTATAGTGGAGGGTGTTCATAGAGCTTCAATAAAAAAAAATTAGACTTACTCCTTATTAACCCACTTAGCAGGTAACTTCGAAGTTGCACCCCTATTCTGACCAGTACTTAAATTATATGTTGTGATTTCCAAATGCGACCCAAACACCGGTATTAAGTGATAAAGTAACCCATTATGGACCGTCCATTGTGAATATCCAGCTTTTCTGTCATCTTGGACGGCTAGGGACCATTCCCAGATGAGTACACCTGAAAGAAAAGTGACTTCTTTTTATCTTTTTTTTTATCGTAGCTCTGCATATGACAACACTCCCCCAGATGTGCTAGCGTGCGGTCTATGTAGGGAAAGAACTCAAATCAAATCATTTATTTATGGTACATGACGCACCAGGGACCCCCATAGTGGGTCTGCGTGCGGAAACCAGCCCGGAAAATCAAGAATCAAGAATTCATGGTACATGGTATAAAACAAGTTGTTAATGTTAATATTAAGTTCACAAATACCTGCTCCTAAGCGTACAAATATATATATTTTTTATTTAAGACAATAAATCGATAAATTGTGTAATGAAAATAATAATAATAAAGACTAAAAAATAATGATAATAAATTAAATTAAAATAATAAAATAATGTCAATTGTTAAAAGTAAGTGAAGTCAGTTGTCTTAATAATAATGATAATAATAATAGGAATGTCATGAAGAGAATTGTGGATGTGAAGGAAGCAAGGGTGTTGTGTCAGGATCGTGGTAAGTGGCGTTCCGTGTCTCTGCCTATCCCTGTGGGAAAAAGGCGTGACAATTGTATCGTATAATGTCATTTATTTAGTCTAAATATTCTCTAATGTCATAGTAGCTCCTACTTCTTTTTTATTTCTGCAGAGAGCAATCCCTCCACTATGCTGGCTTGAAGATATGACTGTGCACGAATAGACTGACATTATGCCTGGCTACTTTTAAACTGACCAAGAAACGTGACAAATAGTCACTTCATGATTGTTACATTATAATACTCGTATGTGTGTAATATGTGTGATAGAGGACAGCAGAATAGACTAATAACCATCACCAGTATGCCTACCGTTCTTAATTCCTGGTGATGAGTTGAAAGCACTTTGCTGTGGCCTAACAAAGTGTCATGTATAATTTTTTTTTTTTTAATAGTATTACAGAAAATACTTATTCAATATTCTACTATCTTCTCAATAACTAAGCATATAATTTTAAAGAATCTTTGATATAAATATTATTTACAAACCAGTAGTGCTATCCCATCCTCGGACAATGAATGGATTATCTCCAGTCACAGTAATAGCCTGATGCGACTCCAAATGGAGGAGGTGGATCTCACCTGACGATGTACTCTCTAATACATGACGCCATACCAGTTGTCCTGGAATATTAAACACCCTAGTTAATAATGAACTTCCTGTCAATTGAAGCCAATTGAAATCAATGTTATTCAATTTAAATTATAATTTTATTTTTTTTTAGTTTCTCTGTTAGTGTATATCATATATGAAGCATCGTATTTTAATTAAAAATAATGTTCTCTTGTATACCTGTCTTTAGATTCAAGGCGGCCAATACATTTTCCTCTGTAGCAACAATAATACGTGTGGCGGTCGATACAGTCTCAAATTGGGAAAACTTAATTCTCCCCACATAATTCTGTCGCCTGAAAATCAATGGCTATGTTAATAATTCAATATTTTATTCATAAATCATGACAAGAAATCATTATAACCTAAAAATTTTAATTACCAGTCAAATTTGCCTATCTGATCCTCGTAAATGCACACTGATACATTAATTAAACTTAAAAATACAATATAGATGTGTAAACTATTTAAACATCTTAACAAACCCGAAAAATTGGGTTTCGCATGAAACGACAACTGCCCCATTTTTGACAATTCGTGTCACCAGAGACAATTAATAATAAGGAGACGGCTGTCTTCATACTAGCAAACTGACACAATAAGGGTCACTAACACTAGCGTGACGGATGTGTGCGTTTCTGGACAAATATAAGCTCATTTACACGTCTCTATAAATAGACTATATCTTGCATCTTTTTCTTACACGTGTGAATTCCATTAGCCCTCACCTTACTCACTCGCACACTTGCCCATAGAGACGATGGGTACGTTCATAAATATTATTTAAGTAAATACCTTACAAATAAGACCATGTTTTTCGTTGATTATTCACGTAATAATTTGGGAGTTCATTTTATAATACCATTAACATAACACTCAAATGTTTTAAATAACTAAGAGCTGCCATTTTAAATCATAAAAAACCACAATAAACTCATCAAAATGAACGCTCCTAAATAGAACGACAAGAAGGGAGAGTAGTGATGTGCAAAAAATATTCAGTTAATAATTGATAGTATTCGATCAAAAAAATCAATGCTTCGCAGGCCGCGCGGGGCTTCCCTAATCCTTATTAATTAGAATTTCCTAATAAGCAATAAAACTCAACCACAGAAGCAAAAAATGATTATTTATTTACAATTTGTTTAAAATGTTCATCAAAAACGTATTCGTCTTTCGTCTTCCATATTTTCTATGATGACATTGTATATACCGATGTGATGAGGCTAGATACTTGCGCTGCTGTGTGATACATCTGGAAATTTTAAAACATTAGTTGTTATCGGAAGAGTAGTTTTCTTTTTCCTGTATTAAATTGGTTATCTGCTTAGAAAAGGTCACTTGATGGGCACTTCACATGCATGCACGAGAAGAGTGACAGATGTGGTAAAGAAAATGGTATGTTAAGATAATGCATAGTCATTCTCTCCACTTGAAACAACTGTAAGCAAGATTTTAGTTGATATTATAACTAAAAACTCCTGTTTACAACACAAATAATGGAATGATTAAAGATAAACTCAACATGGCAAAACATAACGTTAGGTCGAAAGGTCGTTTTTACAATACCTAGGTTCTTCAGTTGTCTGTCAGTACCTCAGTACCTTTGTACTGATACTGTTACAGTAAAACAAAAGAAATGCTTATTTATTGGCGGCACTCGTTCGCCACGTCCCAGTATCGTCATAAGATTCTTGTGGTATTTTTAGTGTAAACTGTCACATCAGATTATCATGCATATCCTAGTAATACTAGCGCTGTCGTCGGTCAGGGACTGCTTATTCAATATATTCTCAGCTCACCACCATCATCTGGTGGTCGTTCACGGTTATAGCTCAGCCAGCCCCCACAAACGTCTCTCCCCCAGCGTCACCTAAAAATATAAAAAATATTAAAATATGCCACGATATCAATATCCCTATTTTATTAGCCTAGTTTGCCGGCCTGGGGTAGTACCACCACTTTCGAATATACCACCTTGTCGCGTTTCAGGAACAGTTTGGAAACAGCCAAGTATAACGAGAGGAATGTGCACTGTCAATCTGGATGACGCACATTCGTAATTTTTGAGAAATTTACATGTTTTATGATGGTCCACTTTATTTATCAGGTTATTTTTATATTTCTTAAATTTCGATATGTAAACTTCCGTAAAAAAGAGCGAACACTTACCCACGCTTTGAATCTATTTTTGTTGGAATGAGATATAGAAAAAATTCTTGTTTCTTTAAGACGACTTGGAAGAATTTGGTACCACACAATGCCAATCCATGGCGACCTACCTATGTAGGTAAATTCTTAACTGTATAAATACAAATAACACCGAGAGTTAAAATAATAGCAAATCTAACAAAATACACTTAATGAACATGAACATGAATAACATAAGATAAATAAAATGTGCATTTCTATTACGAACTCGTCCGCCATATTTGCGCTATTTCGGCAGGCGAAATTACATTCGGTAATTTTCGGTAAATTTCGGTGTGACTTGACATTAACGACTTATCTTGCACAAACACATCAATGTATCTATGTGTTTAACATTGTGCGAGCGAGAAAAGCGTGGGCCAATATGGCGTTTTTAGTGGGTGCGAGTGAAACATAACATCTGTCAAATGGGCTTATTGTGTCGGAATTTGAGCTCGAGTCGGCAGGGCCTGTCGTGTCACTAAAAATGTTACGAGTTATAAAACGCATTTTCATAATAAATCAATATTCTATGAAGTGTTAATTTTTTGGAATACAATAAATAACTATATATAATTATAGGTAATTTTAATAAAAATAAATCCAAATCGCAACAAAACTGCAATAAATAATTACAATATTTTTCATTAGCAACATTGATGTTATCGTATGAATTAACGTTCCATTCCGTTACATTTGAGTAAAACGTTGACTGAAAATACAATTTCGTAATTGAAAAAAGGGCCTGTCCAAACTATTATATTGAAATTTAGTTGGATACAAATATTAAAAATCCGGCAATCTCTATAATAAGTATTTTTATTATTCATTTAGGATACACAAAAAATCTAACGGTCGTTCATAGCAACAATTCGCCCGTCCTTGACCAAACATTCGCGGGTAATTGACCCCGCGGTAAGGAGAGTAGGAAACTAATGAAACGGCACAAAGGTGAATAATTATGGGTATTTCTATAGATGTTTAGTTAATGTCGTATAACTACGTCTTATGATTTGATCTTTCTTTGATTACGCTACGAATTTTTAAAATGTTATTTAAAACAATTTTAGATTTTAAATGATTGATAAAATTACTCATAAGAAATTCAGTGTAGTAGGCTAGGGGTAAGAAAAAACAACTTTCGCCTTGTCCAGGTGGGCACCGACACCGGTCGACCTCTCTCAATTAATGCATAACGATGCATATTGCAACCATACATGCCAACATTGCAATCAATTTACTTTGGGGAACAGTTTTATATTTAACCAAATATGTATAGGTAGATCCCCAAAAATATTTACAAAGAATTATTTTGCCACGCTTTTTTTACTTTACAAATGAGAAATTATTAAAATAATTATCTATAAATAATACGTCTATAGGTAAGCAGGTATCGATAATAACTAAGTGAGATACAAAAAAATATGTTTTAGTAGGTATCTACTTTTTTTAGTACTTTGGAATGTGATCACACTCCGCCTGGTAACACAGAGAAATGTCTGCCGGAAGCAGTCGCCTCCTCTATGCCGGCTTGAGGACGAGTATGTGCACCGTTCACGACAGTACACACTTCTCATTATACTTCCAAACATATCCCGAAACGCGACTAGGTCACTTCACGGGTGTTGGCACCTGAAAGTGGTGGTACTACCTCATTACGACAGACTAGCTAATAGCCATCATCAGTCTGCCTATGATGCTTTTTTTAAAATTATTTATTGCATTAGATAACCCGTTTATGAGCTTTATTAACGTGAGTGAAAACGTCCGATACAGATATTTTAACCAATTTAATTGAACTGGAATGATAAACGATTAATATTAATTATACGCAAGTTGCGGGCAACTAGTACCTACCTATATTACAATATAATTTTGTATTATAACATTTTGTTTACGTAATATGTATGCATCTACTTGAAATTTCTTATCAAAAATTTTGCGATACCCATCTATATATTTCCTAGAATCTTTTTTATTTACGAGTATGTTATATCGATTTATTTATTTACGATTAGATTTTAGGAAAGCTAAAATAGGATGTGTGAAGATTCCTGTACACGCTAATAGATGGCGTTGCTCAAGAGGACAATGCCCATGTTGGGCCCACTTGTATCAAATAGTTTGCTAATTAAAATTATATCTTATTTTTTTATTAATATTTATGAATATATCGATTCATTACCAATCAGTACATTACATTAAAAACTTGTAAAAGATTTTTAGAGCATTTTTTTGAATTATCCAATATCCCGGCTAAAAAATTATAACTGATTGATGATAATGAATATAGATTTATTTTCCTACAAAATGAACTACAATTCAATGAGAAACTCACAAAAAAATGTGGGCTCCTTTCTCTTAAGCGAATGGGCTTACAATTTTTTTTCATTCTATGTACAATATCACTAAAGCCTAGAGAGGAATCGAAGCGCGCTGACTCGAATCGCGTTCATCGTAGACAAATCGCATTATATTTCCAGGATTTCCCCGTAGATAGCGGTTTCTTATAACACCGCAATAGTGGTGGTGGGTACCATCCACGCCCACTAGGGGCGCAACAAGGCAAAATGTTCAGGGGGGTCGAGTCGATGTTTAAAAAAAGTCCCAGGATATTTCAGGCGAACAAACCATAGCATCATAAACGATTGGAGTTTAGAGAGATTTGATTATGGGGGTCCTCAAGGTTGAGGGGGGTCGGGAGATATTGTCGCGCCCATGCCGCCCACTCCTGTGCCTGGCAGGAAGATTGCCTTGGTACAGAATAGGGAACTTTTCTTTTTTGAACTAATTACAGAACTCCAAAAATATTTTTACAATACATATGAGTAAGCTTTAATTAAAATAATATAATATACGGCTATCTCTGCCTGTCTCTATTTTTATCAAGATGAAATATAAAAAGGCACACGCTATCCTCTTACAACCACTATAGGTATTAGGTATAACAAATCTCACGGTTAACTGAATTTTTATTTTAATTTACTTTTTATAAATAAATTATTATGCAGTATGTATGCTAACGCTAACTTGTTTACATCTTAACAACATAATCCGCTGAAAAAGTAAGTTCATTTTTAAAATTAAAAAAAATAACTCCTAGTTACAAGTTTTTATTATTTACTACCATAAGTAGTTATTAGTTATTTCGTTTTCAAGTTGTAAATTATAAAAAAAAAAGGTAAAAAGAGAATGGTAAAAAAAAAACCAAGAGTGGCAGGCAGACTGATGATGGTTATTTGTCCAGTCTGTCGTCCTGGGGCAGTACCACCACTTTCGAATGTAACACCCGTGAAGTGACCTTGTCGCGTTTCGGGGATAGTTTGAAAGTAGCCAGGTATAAGAGAGGAGTGTGCACTGTCAATCTAGATGGTACATGCTCGTCTCCTCAAGCCGGCATAGTGGAGACGACTGCTACCCGCACAGGTTTCTCTGTGGTAACAG
The DNA here is from genome assembly GCA_948150575.1 of Tinea pellionella. NCBI lineage: Eukaryota > Metazoa > Arthropoda > Insecta > Lepidoptera > Tineidae > Tinea > Tinea pellionella. The sequence goes on from OX411253.1 coordinate 1,316,840, forward strand.
TTGTTTCCATTCATGGACCGCACTCTAGCTTTACATCAGGCGGAGTGTTGTCTGTCACATGTCGAGCTACAAGAAAAAAAAAAAAAAAAAAAAAGAATGCCAATTTGCCTAAGAGAAATGGGCCCACAAGTTTTTTTCTCGAGTTTGTAGATGATTTTTAGTTAATTTAGTAGAAAAATAAATCTACATTCCTTATTACTAATCAGTTTTGATTTTTTCACCCAGGTTGTTGAGTAATTAGACTTTTACTGATGCAATATTTGAGGTTATTATTATATTAAATGATTTAATAATAGATAATATATGTTTTTATGTAGTAAAATGTAGATTTATTTTTCAACAGAATTAACTAAAAATCATCGACAAACTCGAGAAAAAAATTGTGGGCCCATTTCTCTTAGGCGATTGGGCATTCTCCTTTGCAATATGCGAAAAAAATCTACAATTACACAGAGAGCGTACAGAATATCCTAGCAATGAAGAAAATAGCAATAAAAATTAGTCGGAGAATAAAAATAATTTCACAAGATTTCTGACTCGCAGTTTCGATGATTTCAAGTTTTTCAACAATGCAGCTAGACAGCAAAACTAGTTTTTACAATAATAGAATTAACAGTTAATACTTATCAAATAAAAATAGCATATTACATCTAGCTATATAGTATTATAGATAATAATCTTTGCTTAGTTTATTGCGCTATGTATTGCACAAGTCAGGTCTAGACTGGGCGGTGTGAAATTCGCACCGTCTCGTTCAATAGTTGATTGAAACCGGTCGCGAGAGTCGCCAGCCGGCTAAGAGGGGGCATCTCGACCGGATCTCATGTGGACCCTAAAATAAAGACTATAATAATGCGTGAATAAACTAGGAGGCAGCTTCATTTATTTCTGTAAAGATGTTTTTATTTGTTCATTGAAACTTCTATTGTCACTGCCTATTCTTATTGAACTGTGGGCGTGAAACCAGCGATAAGCGATTGTTGTAAAACGTACAATCGAATGAATCGACAGTCGAGTAATCGTACATTAGGTTCGATTTACTCGTCTTAAAGAAAAAAGTAGAATGTAATCGACAATCGATTAGATATGTTCGATTAGAGTGTTGTATATGTACGAGTAACAATTGATTAACCATCGAGATTTTCTGTCACAACTACATTCAATCGTTAGTTCGCCGAATGATTTGGCTATTAGAGAACGGTTTACTATAGATAAATAGGAAATACGAAAGTCTATTAATTGCCTACATAATTTATATATTTAACAAATAAGGCAAATTAACTTCTACGCTTACAGAATGAACTCAAATGGAATACGATAAAACCGTAAAGCTCGAATGAAAATTTGATTAAGTAAAATGGTGTGCTATCTCCCAGCCTCTTAGTATACGGGACAAGTTGCGATTTGCAATGACGTTGACCCGGCCCTGTCTCTCTAATATTATTCCCATGCAACTGGATTCATCTTAATAGTGGGGTGGTTTAAAAAATTGGTCCTTTTCAATGGAGATTATCTTTTTTCTCGATTCTATTTTTTATTTTGTCTTATTGTGCGATGAAGGGAATTTCTCCGTTATAAATGATTTTTTTTAATGTTTCATCGTGTCACCTGCCCTGTGTTTAACACAAAAGGAAGTAGCCCATTGCATTCATGTTTTCTCATGATAAAAGATATTTAAGAAAAAAAAGTTTTAATAGCCTTTCGTATTTTTATACTATGTAGTTGACAGGGGGATGTACAGACTCTTGGACACAGTCCTAACTACAATGGTACGTATCCTAGGAGAGTTTTAATTTTAACTTTAGTCTTTTTATTCAATTTTATTTAGGGACTATCACCTAGTCTACCTATTTAGTTAGCTGAGTCGGACAAAGGATCCACTAATGCGTGTTCAACGTCTTGCAATTGATCACATGTGCTTTATTATGTTTAGTTATCTATTAGTATTGCACTAAGGTTGACAGAGAACAGTTATTCGAATAATTTAATTTGAATCGTGGTTATTTCATTATATTTCTTTGAAGTCGTGACGCCTCATTGATCTGATTTTTTAGACAAGATGGACCTTTTTCATATTTTTATAGGGCATTTAACAATTTGCCTGTGTCAAAGTAAATATTTGTGCATCAAGTTAATAATATTGTGCATCACGAGTCATTCATTCATCACACTAAACAGCCAACTCAAGTCTCAGTGGTAAATTCTTCACTACGGAGTTTTAGAGGGAAAATGGAAACACATGTTCCCTTCTTTTCCACACTCACACACGTTCACGAACACTTAATGGTTAATAATCGACCATTATTACACATTAACACTCGAAGAAACACAAGTTTAGGAAAATAATTCAATGCCTATGTACAATTGTAGTAATAAAGTGTTTTATTTATTTTTTTCTGCACCTGGACACAGCCTTTATTCTATTGTCAATTTGGTCAATAAACGTATTATAATTTGGGGTCTTCCCTTTTTTAACATTTTTTTACATATCATAAAGAAATACAAGAAATTGCACATTACTTATTATGACAACCCTAAAATCTGCATAAACGAATAAAACAAAGGAAACCTTGAATTTTTAAACAAAGAGGTGCAGCTCTCTCTTTGAATGCATGTGCAATGGTTAAATTAAAAACGAAGTTTTATTTATAAAATCATTATTCTTTGCTTCCCGAACTTAAAAAAAACCATTTTTAATGCCTGTATTAAGCTCATATCGTAGGCACTAATTCACCAAAGTACTATCAGCAACAGGAATATGACCAGCCTCCTTTTTTTTATATTGACGTTACATGTGCCTGGTGGTAAGCACAGTGGAGGTGCATGAGCGCCGACGACTGGAGAACCGCGGTACACGGTGGCCCCAATCGTTTTAGCCAACAATACATTGACTGAGGGCCGTCATGTGAATGATCTAATCTTTAAATCTATTTAATAAAAAAATCAGATGATGTATCTTACAAGAAATATTAAATTATAATAATATCTCTACGACTTTTTTGTTATTGGCTTTTCAAATCCAGCTAGTTTTCGCGCCGCAGTCTTTATGATGAACTTATGCAAATTATTGCAAAATATATGAGTTTTTTTAATTGTAGCTCGGCATATGACAATACTCCGCTTAATGTTAAGATAGAGTGGGTTCCGTGAACGCGGTTTACACAGATTCTGCACACAGAGGTCGCCTCCTACATGAATCATAACCTATGACGGCTTGGGGACCAACCAGGTTTTACCCATCTACTTTCACACTGATCACTTGAAAGTGGTGGTGGTGAACTGAATACAGTTATTAGCCCAGTCTGCCGTTCTGGGGTAGTACCACCACTTTCGAATGTAACACCCGTGAAGTGACCTCGTCGCGTTTCGGGAGCAGTTTGAAACTAGCCAGGTATAACGAGAGGCAGTGCAGGATTTAAGCATAGGCAACATAGATCCATAAAAGCTCAGTAGAAACAAAAAAATACTGAGTTTTGTTTTAAATTTTGTGTTAGCCAACTTATCTAGTTGGTCTCTTCTTTACCTTGACCTTAATAGAAACTTTCAACAGTTAACTACAAACGATTTGAGGGCCTCCACAACATGCTCTGCCTATGGGCCGCCGAGGTCTAAATCAGGCGCTCACGAGAGGAGTGTGTACTATCAATCTATAATAGATTGTGCATACTCATCTCCTCAAGCCGACATAGCGGAGACGACTGGTGCCTGTAGAGATTTTTCTGTAGTAGCAGTTGTTTCCGTTCGTAGACTGCACTCTTGCTTTACATCAGGTGGAGTGTGATATATTAAAGTCAAACTACTCCAGAAGTAGTACCACTCTTTGAAGATTTTTCGTTATAACTTCACTAAGAGCGGCCGTGGTCTAGCGGTAAGACGCGTGAACTCACGATCGATGAGATTCGTGTTCGAACCTCGCTAATTCTGACCGGTACCAATGTAACTTTGTTATATGTACTTTGGTCGCTCAGTGCCTACAGGAACTATTTAAGAGTGGTAGGCAGACTGATGATGGTTATTTGTCCAGTCTGCCGTCCTGGGGTAGTACCACCACTTTCGAATGTAACACCCGTGAAGTGACTTTGTCGCGTTTCGGGAATAGTTTGAAAGTAGCCAGGTATAATGAGAGGAGTGTGCACTGTCAATCTAGATGGTACATGCTCGTCTCCTCAAGCCGGCATAGTGGAGGCGACTGTTGCGCGCACAGGTTTCTCTCTGTAGTAGCAGTTGTTTCCATTAATGGCACGCACTCTAGCTTTACATCAGGCGGAGTGTTGTCACATGCCGAGCTACAATAAAAAAAAAAAGTTAGTAATAATAATTTTTCACTTACACGTTTAGCTCTTTATACCGTCAAAGGAGCACATATTGTGTTTCATGGTCACTTGCTTCACAATTAAGTTTGAGCAATGGCCGCTATAAAAGAAATTTCTACGTCTTTTAATTAAAAAAAAAAAACAGAAAGTAATTCATTCATGAAAGCTCTTGTATGCAGGAAAGTAGGGTCGGCACAAACAAAGTATTAGAATATACCGAGATGAGTGTGCTATCTCAATGTAGTTTCCCAAGCCGGCATAGCGGAGGTGAGGTGAGGAAGTGCCTGCAGAGATTTCTCTGTGATTTTTTTTTATTGTAGCTCGGCATGCGGTCCATTAATGGATACAACTGCTACTACAGAGACATCTCTACAGGCAGCAGTCGCCAGCACTATGCAATATAACCAATATAAAATTTTATTTTATTTATTTTATTCTACAATTTTTAGTTTACAAAAAACAAGGAGCTTAGTGGACAAAGCCTGTCCTTTGTTTGTTTGTCCAAAATGTTTAAAATATTTAAAATGCATTTTAAATAGACAGTACACACTCCTCTCGGTATACCTGGCTACTTTCAAACTGCTTCCGAAACACGATAAGGTAACACTCAGGACGGCAGACTGGACTTATAGACATCATCAGCCTGACTCTTTAATAATGCCTATAGGCACTGAGCAACCAAATACTTGTAAGAAAGTTACATTGGTACCGGTCAGGATTTAGCGAGGATCGAACGCGGGTCGCATCGATCGTGAGTTCACGGTTCTTAACGCTAGACCACGGTCGCTCTAAAGTCCAAGTATCTGACTTTAAATGACCCTAGATAATTCACACAATCAATGCATTCTTACAACAAATATAACAAAATAGTTTTACCCTAAAAAGGGTTTCCAGTATTCAACATTTGACCCTTAACAGTGAAAGTTTCATCGGGATAATCCCTTCATTATTCTATTAACCTTTTGAATGACCATTGAGGGCTCGATAGGGTTAAAAGAGGTTTTTAAAGCATTTTCTACTATTGTAATTTCTTTTCTATGGAATATAATTGAGGTTTTAACTAAGTATTTAATTATAAAACTAGTTTAATTCATTTTGGTGTCATTTTTTTCTTTATAGTGCCCGTTTGATGCGATGAGTACGCGCCGTCTACATTGACATACATCTACTCCTTTCGTACTTTTCGCCAGGCTAATCCCGAATCGTGACTAGGCCACTTAACACTCTCGATAGCGGTGGTACGATTTTTATTGTAGCTCGGCATGTGACAACACTCCGCCTGATGTAAAGCTAGAGTGTGGTCCATGAACAGACAACTGCCACTACAGGGAAATGTCTGCAAGCAGCAGTCGCCACCGCTCTTTCCCAAAAGCTCTTTCGTTCCTCAAATCTCGCTTTCTGTGCACTCACGACTGCCTCCACTGATCAATGCAAAATAAGCTGATTAGAATTCCAGCACATGTCCACAGTCATTGTTCAAATTCGTCCACGGCATAGAGGTGCAAACTTCATAGATGTCAGATCATGAAAAAAGCGTAGGCCGCATGATTTGACAATGTTGCCGTCAAGTCAAATACTAACTAACAGAGAACCCGAGGTCCGTTTGCACCAGAAGGCCTGTTAAAGTTACTTTAACTATTACTTTAACCGTTACGTTTAAATTATTATTTACATTTACTCCACACGAGTTGCACCATCATCGTCGCGACTGTCATTTTTAAAGCTTACTTTAACGCTAACCGTAACCAGCGAATCCTGGCTGGTTAAAGTTAAAGTAATCGTCAAACCAATGTCACTAACGTCAAGTGTATGAAAAGAAGCCAAATATGTTTTTCTATTATTTTTTCGGGATTAGCCACCCTTTTAACGATAACAATATGAATTTACACGACATTGCATTTATTCATTGTGGACAATGTGGTTGGTTGTATTGTTACATATTTCTATTACTTATCTATTTACTAGACCTAAGATTTTACTGTACAACTGTTTTTTGTTCCAAATAAAGAAAAAAATAATTGCAACGCTTGTGGAGTAATTGTAAGGGTGGTTTACACCAGAGAAGGCCGGTTAAAGTAACTTTGACTGTTACTTTAACTTTAACTTTGACAGTTACCTTTACTTTTACTCCACGCGCGTTGCACCATCGTGTAAATTAATTCGTTATAGGTAAAAGGGTTGTTGGTGTAATGAGGAGTTAGATAAATAATACAAAATTTAAATGAATTCTCTCAATACAAACAAGAGCGGCTTTTCAAAGATTTGACGTTAGCGACATTGATTTAACTATTACTTTAACTTTGACCGGCCGAAATTCGCCAGTAACAGTTAAGGTTAAAGTAATCGTCAAATGTGACAGATTTTTTTGAAGCAAACCAATTTTAACTTTAACCATTACTTTAACGTGACGGTAATAGTTCAGTCATATGGTGCAAATGGACATAAATGTTTAACGGTTACGTCGTCGCGTAGCCGTAAAAGTAATAGTTAAAGTTACTTTAACGGGCCTTCTGGTGCAAACGGACCTGACAGAGAACTTAAAAGTGACTGCGCTTATCACATTGGAAGCGTTATTGCACATCTAGTTGTATACGAGTATATCAATGCTTCACGGTATTATGTAACAGCTTGATTGCAGCAAAACGTCAAATTTTGTTTACGATTCGATCAAGTGACAACTGTTTTTTTTTTATATTGACGCGACATGTGACGTCGACAGGCCTGGTGGTAAGCACAGTGGAGGTCCATGAGCGCCGACGAGCGCCGTCACTATGCCGGCCCAAGAAGGTGCTTTTTCACGCTCCGCTCGAAGGATCCAAGGTTGAAGGATTGGGAGAACACGCGGGAGGGCAAAGTATTCCATTTATCGATTGTGCGACATAAAAAGGATGCGCCGAACCGTTTTGTTCGGCTTCCAATTCTATCGACGTAATGCGGATGCTTTCCCCGCCCAGTGCGGGTGTTACGGGAGTGGAATGAGGAAGTAGGAATAAGGTTAAAGAGCTCTTCGGAACATCATTATATTTTTCACTTAGGGCCCAGATTCGACCTCGCGTCTGAGGGGTTCCCGCAAAACAAGTGTCTCCGAATGTCCAGGTTTGGTCTAGCGCCGCCACCAACCAGCTCCATTACCTACCATACAGCTCACCAACTAATTCCTTTATAAAATAGAACTAATCTTAATTTCCCACTAATTTATATTGTGTATATTTTTATGTATTTTTATTTACTTATTTACTTTTCGATCGTGTCAATATTTTTCATTGCACTATAGATATAGCGGAGCTCACACCAGCAAAGATTGGTGCATGATAGAGAATGGTTAATGCATTAAGACGTAAATTATTTTTATATGATTTATTTATTCAAAATAACTAATAAACAAATATTAAAATGAAGTTACCTGCAAGAAAGTGAGCTATAATTTAGCAATTCAAAACTGAATCCGGTCTAAACACGCCTTTTATATTTGTTTATTATAAATTGGGCACGCGCCCCACACTGCCCTATCGTAGAACCACACCTATGAATTATCTATTACCCATTCATGTAAACCATACGTACAAGTGCGTGCAACCTTGAAATAGAAAAAAAAATGATAAACACAAACGACCTCCATCACAGATGTCCTATAATAATTTATTCATCGACGGAGCAGATTAGATTAGGGCACGTTTTATTATGCGAAATACGCGTTTTGTTATGATGATAGAAGCGAGCTAGGAGCCACCTACTGACTGTGACGTCATCTATGTCTGAGGCCCCTAATCCTACGTCAGAGCGATGACCTACAGAACTACAAACACAATAATTCGTGTACGGTGTGCGAATTGACGGGTCGATGACCTTTTGACGTATTTAGAATACGCACAAAGTAGGTATTATCGCGAATGTAGTTCGCGGCGAGCGGGCATACCATGCTGTTATTTATAACTTCATATGACCGTGACGATTTCAGTTACAAGAACTCCACCAAAAGAAACGATGCGATGGATAAAGTTCAAGGTAGGCAAACTAACTGTAAAACACAATATTTGCAGACACATACAAAATTACGAATATACCATTTTCATTTCATTCATTTAAAAAGCAATAATCAACAAATGAATGAATCCTAAGTGAGAATATTTTTAAAAAGTAATTCGAGTCATAGTGATGTATGTTTTACATCCTTGCACCGGTTTTATTTTATCGAATGTAATTTGAAATGTCTGTTAATAATAAAAATTCACACATATTTTTTCTGCATATTTCTTAACAAACGAATCAATTGCATGTAAGAACTTTTTCTCAGGACTCGCCGGAAACATGGCGAGAGTTCGTCTTACCTCACTGGTTGACGCTATTGATATCAAGAAAATGTGAGAAAGGAAGTGCCTGCGCCGTATGCGACGTTCCCTTTGTGCTTTACAAAACGAGCAGTTAGACAAATTTGACGCGACACTAGCACCTTGTAAGATTCAAATTGGCGGTGAAAGGGCTGTAACGAACAAAGCTAGACACCCGCAGTAGCCAGCCTGACTACCCACATAAAGCGGCGGATATAGATCCGCTGGCACACGCACACATTTGCGAACTTTACATGTGGGGCTTCAATGATCAGCAGGTGTCCGCGAGCCAAAAGGGTTATTACGATTAACTCTTTTATCCCTTCGTTTCCATATCAAAGAGTAATGAACCTTATTATATATAATGCGTCTCTCCGCGGTCGTTATTATATTTGTCAACATTTTATCATACGAGATAATTTAATGACCTAATTAGTAGTTGCTATGCGAAATATCGCGCGCGACTATAGCGTACTACTGTTATTGTTGATAGTGATACTACTGTTTTAACTTATCAATAATTAATAGATATGCGACCCCGGGTACCCTACATGTGTAAATATTTGTAAGTATTCAATTTTAAAATATGCAAATGTTAGGGTTTGCTAATAGGGTTGTTTTTCAAATATGTTGAATACTCTTATTGAGAACGAGACATAAAAGCAAGTGTTGCTAGAAGAGCCTAATTAGAATAACAAAGCGTCCGTAGCGAAGGTCAGTGTGCGTGTATGCAGCAGAGCTCGCGGCGCTGCTGCACGGCTGCACCGCCGGTTGCAGTTCCCTCCCCCCTTCGCTCTTGGCTTCTCGCTCGCGGTCGTCTTGCCGCTAGCCTGTCTCACCTCGCGGCCGGCAGCCTTGCGCGACGCGCCGCGCTATTTCGCATTCAAAATTATTCGCAACCATTGCAAATACACTGTGCAATAATTTGTTTTTGTTAAAATTTGTTATTGGTTTCGTTTGTCACAGAGATTTTTAAAAAATTGTTTTAAAGTAAATGCAGTGTTATTAAAGTTTGAATGCACTCCTCGTTGCATGTCCCGCGCGCGTCGTTATGAGAACCCCGTATAGGCGGTCACGTTGACGTCGCGCTGTGCCGCCATATCTGTCTCGGCCGACATCTAGCAAAATTAATAGGTAATTATTTTAAGTGTAGTGATATTAATTGACATTTCACTCAGTGACCGTCTCCGAAAAGTGTACGCTTACCTCGATTCTGTGTCCGTCCGTTCCAAGTGGAATCATTCTGGAAATATAGGCGCGCGCCGGCCGGTTCTTATCGGATGCAATGCAGTTGCACTCCAAAGTTATTGCAGTTTTAAGTTCGCAAAAGTTACATGCGCGGAAAGTTTTCAGTGTTACTTTAAATCGTTATTGTGTTGATTCGTGTTTTAAAGTGACTTTTAGTTAAAAAGTGTTGTGTTTTATTATTGTTAAAAGTTGTCACAGTTTATTCGTTTGAGGTACTTATACTTCGGTCATTGACCGCGAGGATTTCGCATCTCTGCTATTGTTAGTGTGGCAATAGTTTTTTTTTTAATATTACCGTTTTTTTTGTTTTAGGCCTAAAATTTGGCACTACACTAGTAAAATGCAATGACCCGCGTATTCCTTTTTTGAAATTTCATCTTCCGTCCGGATGGAATGAGGAGTGCAGGATCTCATTGTTTCAAAAATCATATGTTTGACTGAACGTCATTTGTTTTTTGTTTTTCGGACGATTAGATAGTTGTCAATTTCTTCCAAAATTACAAAAATTACAAATTCAAGGTAAATATCTCTCGTCGTAAAAAGTTAATAAGTTATTTATCACACAAGCTATGTATATAATGTAAAAAATATCATGCGAATGTTAGTTTAATCAAAAAGCGAGTCACCGTGGCGCAAAAGTCGTGGTAGTCTGGTTTTGTCCGTATGACATGATACAGTCCACTGGTCCCAGTGCATTGGTTGAGGTTAAAGCAAATAATACTTTTTAAAAAAATATAGGGCTATAAAAACATAAGTGAAGTGTTAGTATATAAGAGATAACTCTTCAGGATGGCGGAAGGCAATGGAGAAATCTTCGAAGAGGTGCCGGGAAAGGATGACATTGGCCGAACACCAGATTACAGAAAACTACTTGATTATGGCTTAGATCCTAAGGTGAGTCTATTCATATTATTAAATAGCTTAAATTCGATAATAATCTACATAAAAACCTATATAATTTAGTTTAACCCGAAGAAAAATCATCGATTCAATGCCATGACAGTCCGTTGTCAATAGCAGAAGTTTTTCTTTTATCCAAATAAAAGCTTATTAAAAATCAGCAATAAGAAAGCTGAATATATTAAAATATTTCATTTAAATTATACCTAACATTATACCAAAAAAATAGATATTTTTTTTGTAATGTTGGCTGCTCTAAAATTAGTTACAATAATTTGATATATTTAATATCTCTTATAAGAAACTAATAAGTTATATTGAAGGTAATCAAAATAAATAGAAATTAAGTTTTATTAAATCTTAAAAAATACAATTTTTTTTTTAAAACTACATTCAATGTTTTCAACAATTTACTTAACCTACTTCTCTAATACGATATAGGTAATATAATCATCATTTATTTACATTTTAAACCTTATATTTTTTAAACAAAATTATATTTTTATTAGCTTAACAATTTCCTTGATATTTCACACAATTTTATTATTAAAGAGGCTAAATAAGAAAGTAAACTAATTAAAACAACACAAAAATATATTAACATATTAAATTAAACGTTTAAATATAGAAATAAAGTAATAAAATTGTATTTTATAACCAAAAAGTCTAGATTTGACTCTTTGAGACCTGAATCTGAGCTTAGTGCTGCCATCTAGGGCTAATTCATGTAAATTCTTGTTTGTATCCACTGATAACCATTACTAAATTTATCCATTTCAAATTTATACATATATAAATAAAATATACTGATTTAATACAATTAATAATACCTAAATGTAAATACTAAAATATAATTACGAAATATTCTTAATCTTTAGAAATATTCATTAAATAATAACTACATATCTACCTACATAAAGTTGGAATTAAAAAAAAAAAAAATAATAATAATTTTAATATTAAAAATTGTATATTAAAAAAAAAGAAGAATTGCTGGTTTAAGCAAATCACCGTTCAGCGCCATCTATCAGCAGCCGACGGAACCTGTATATCAGACAGATGATCTATACATACCATGTGCCTAGAATTTCAGCACATTTAGGTTATGAAATCTTATTAGTGTAGATTTTTTTAAGAACCTAGTCGTTTCTAGTACATTTAGAATAGATCTAGTGGTTATAAATTATTAAGAAACTGTAGTAGTGATTTTGGCTGTTACTCTCGACAAAATTTCTAATATATAAGGTATTTATTTGTTAATATTTTTAGTAGGTAATATACATTTGTTTTGTGCCTAAATTTAACCCTAAATCTTTATATTTTATGTTTTACTATAAATAATCCGGGATCGTAACGTTTTTCTCTTTTTTTTTTAATATTGCAAAACGCGTTCGTTAGAACTTTTTTTTTAACAATTGTTAAATTATATTAATATCTGGCACATTCAAATGGTGGATTTATTATCTAAATTATGATGGTTTTAAATTAACTTTTTTTTTCTGTTAATTTCATCATAATTTAATCATTATTTTGTTATTTGAAATCTCATGATTAATTGCAATAATAGATTAAGCTCTTTCCATACTTCTGTTCATGTTTAACGTGGGATTTATAGTCGTGAACATTTTTAAGTTACCGTAATTATTTATTACGCTTGTATAAGAAAAATTACAAAAAATCGCTTTATGCGTGGATAAATTCAGTATTTTTATAATTGATATATTAAAAAAAAATTACACTAAGTCATGACGTAGCTAGCGTAGGAGGTACTTGGGGCGGTAAAAAAATCTCATCACACTCTGGAAGTCACCCCCAAACTGGTGTAAATCGGGACGGACCGCCCCTCGCTATGCCACATTACGTTCTACCTACCCTCGTAATTAAATTGTTTGTTTTTTCCTACAATAAAGTTGTTTATACTTTCTCCCAGTTGATAGTCTCTTTAGATTATTTTTAACCCTCAACTCGTTTATTATAAATATTTATACGTATTGTACATAACAATGCAGTTGCTATGACACGATCTGTGCAATTAATAACAGTGACAAAAATCACTACAGTTATGAATCTTATTCGTACAGCGGCAAGGATCGAGTTTGCATCACGATTAATTAATGAAATCTTCAATTTTATTACAATTTAATTATTTATATTATTGTCGGTATCTGTGCTCAACTATCTACAGAGGCGACTCGTTATAGGCGCGTCACGGTGCGATTTTGATTTAGTAGACTTGAATATTTCGTACATGTTGATGTTGTAGCTAAACTGTTTGAACACAAAAACTACATCATCGTTTATCAACCTCTTGAAGTTCGCGACCCGTTAAATATATACCTATAAAGTTAACCCCCTACTCCCCCCCCCCCTCTCTCTCTCTCTCTCTCTCTCCCTCCTCCCCCTGCTCCTAATTGTCTAAGAACTATCAACAAAAATCTAAGGTGATAATTCTCTGAAATATACCATATACTAAATTATATATTCATTATTATTGTACACAAGGTTTGTAGCCGGGATACTAAGTAGCACAGGTTCTATGAACCTAGTACAGGGGCTCTTGGAATTTCATATGGTTTTTTCTCACTCCACGTGGAAAAGGATGTATAGTCTTTTTTTATTGGAAAAATTACGACCCCCAAATTTTTTAATGCGACCCCTGTATGAGTCGCGACCCCCGGGTTGAAAAACGATGACCTAACCCAGAACTATGATCAGGCCATTTTGTAAAACAATGCAAAAATATTTTTCTAGAAATTAAAAAAAAATCTTTTAATTGACGTTAGTGATTTACTATTTACCTAGAATATATGACCTAGTATAAAACAAAACAATTAATACTTTATACTTTTTGGACTCACAATAAGATTGTTAACAAAACAATATTCTAAAATAGTATCTTAGTTTTTTTTTTCATTAATATTTGACTTGATACATAATATTATATCAACACATCGTTTACCAATCAATAGAAATTTTTTTAATTATATAAAAACATAATTATGCCATTGTTTTTAAAGCATTTAATACCTCAAATATTACAAGAAAATCAAATTACTCTAAACCCCCATAAAAAAAATTGGCGATAATAATTAGGGATTTATTTTTCCTATATAAAAACATTTCTGAAAAAAATTTAACCGACTTCTAAATAAAATACAAACCACTAAAAAGTAAGGGGGAGAGGGAATATTTTATTCCTTAAATGGGACCAATCCCGAGACGTACTTTATCAAACAAACAAAAAATAATCATCAAAATCAGTTCACAAACGGCGAAACATCCCCTAATTTTCCACACTTAAAGATGGAATATTTTCTTCAAATTTAAAATTGACCAATTACGAGACATACTTTATCCAACAAAAGAAAAATCATCGAAATCGGTTCACAAACGGCGAAACATCCCCTAGTTTTCTACCCTTAGAGATGGAATATTTTCTTCAAATTGAAACGGGACCAATGCTGACATATACTCTATCCAACAAAAAAAGAATCATCAAAATCGGTCCACAAACGGCGGAGATATGAGGGAACATCGCCACAAAAAAAAATACACGACGAATAGATAACCTCCTCCTTTTGAAGTCGGTCTAGAAATAAAATAACCTAGTAAAACTTCTCACTTAATGAGTCTTGTAAGTTTTCTTTCTTTATTTATTCTTTAACGGAATAATAATTACAACAATGATATGTCAAAAAAAAAAACCTTACAATACAATACAATTGTCACACCAAAACATCCGTGTTCATTTTGAATAATTCTAATACTTAGAAAGTTTCTCCGCGACCATGATATCCTCGTACCTAATTCAGAAAGTTTCTACACCGTTGACCTATCCCAATATTTGTGATGACCCGACGCGACGCCCTACATAAAGATATGTCTGCACTCAACCCGCCCACTGATACAGAAACCAAGTCTCCCAGTTTCCAAGGGTTGCGGACGTAGTCTGGCGCCAAAATCGATTTTTATTGTCTGCGCTTTTTGCGAGCGTTTCCCTTTGTTATATTTCACGAGAAGGCGTGCTTTTTGAAATGAAAATGAATAGCGCAGTGGTCCCCGGTTAAAACAAATTTTACAAAAATTTTTAATAAATAGCAAATCTAATCAAGGCATTATAAATATATAAATGTGTATCTATAACATTGTTGAATGATTCTGCAGCGATATAATTATGGCTTCTGAAAGAATTCGTTAATAAACTCAAAATCATTGCCTGTAAAACACAAAAAAATCTTATTAAAACATGTTCTAATTGTATTTCGGCATGTGACAACACTCCGCCTGATGTAAAGCTAGAGTGCGGTCCATGAATGGATACAACTGCTATTACAGAGAAACCTGTGCGGGCAGCAATCGCCTCCACTATACCGGCTTGAGGAGACGAGCATGTACCTACCATCTAGATTGACAGTGCATACTCCTCTCGCTATACCTGGCTACTTTCAACCTATTCCCGAAACGCGATAAGGACACTTTACGGGTGTTACATTCGAAAGTGGTGGTACTACCCCAGGACCGCAGACTGGGCTAATAACCATCATCAGTCTGCCTACCACTCTTTAACTAATATGGAAACTAAGATAAAACTTATTCAACGCGAGGTCAATTTTTTAAGCCTGGACGTGTCCTGGCTTGGCTTCCTGACTTGGCAAAAGTTACTACGGTTTTACAGCTTCGTTAAAATTCAACAAAAAGAAACGAAGAAAATCTGCGCGAAAACAACAGTCCAATTTGAAATTAACGACACCAGCTTTTTTAAATGTAATAAATTAATAAAAAAAAAATGAAAAAATATAAATATTCCTATTAAATAGAGGCGTTATAATTCATCACAAACAAACGACCAATCATCTTCATTTGTGTTATATAATAAATATTTACATAATCAATCATTGTTATCCCACACGCTTCCCTAGGGATATGTTGATACAAAAAAGCACCACACCCCACGTGGGAGGCGACGCCTCTAATTTCCAGGAAGGATCACGAATTTGTTTGAGGGACTGTGGGTTTAGTGAAATCTGAATGACAGCTACGTTCATATATTTTTTTGATAATACTACATGTTTTTTTAATGCCTTGTACTACAGGCGTGTATCAGACACTGAGCGACCAAAGTACCAACATAATTACATTGGTACCGGTCAGAATTTAGTGAGGTTTGAACACGGGTCCCATCGATCTACCGCTAGACCGCGGCTTTACCTTTTTTACATGGGGAAATCCATTACGGATACCCTAGCACCTCGGTGAAGGGTTAAGTTGGGCTCCCTTATAAACAGCGCGCATACGAGATGATGTATGTAGGTATGTACTACCGACGGTGTTCCTCATGGCCACCAAAGTGCTAAGGGGTTGGGTACACGGTAGCATTCATCCAACCCAAACCGCGGCTATACCTAGACATTAGTCAATTCGTGTTTCTGAAAAACTTTTGTGTCTGCTATGTTTTTGTTTATTCATTTTTGAAAACTATAATTTTAATTATAGGTAATACATAATGATCTGATATCAGTTAACGTTAAAAAAGTTATAGAACAATAAAAAATAACAAATGCTTAACAATGTAAAACATCAGTTTAGTAGGTATTGGCATTTTAAAGAAAGCAAATTGCAATTCTAAACATGGCATAAATAAAACATGATAAAATAAATGAAATGTGAAATAAAATAATGTCACTGAATAAATAACATCGTGATAAATCTGTATCAAAAGTTAAACTTTAAAAAAAAATGATAATATAATCTAATCAAATCGTATTCAGAAAAGCTATAAATAAAAACAAACGTTTCAACTTAATGAATGCAAGGAGTAGGATTTTGACCCCGCCCCGGGCTATAAGTGGGCGGGTTGTACATTTCACAGGTATCTGTCCCTATTTTTTTAGACAACTATTATGTTGATAAGATTTTCTACGTACACTGCTCGCTTTAACTTCGATCGTATTTAACTTGAAACAAGATAATGATCAATGTATTAAAGCTGTTTCTGTCGACGTTTCGGGCTTGGATCTATCATCGACCGGCTATAGTTTGCTTTTGTTCCACTAAAAATTTGTTATTGAACCTCGTTTACGCAATTATAATTCTTATTTTATATAATTTAATAACTATTTTCGTCTTATCGTGACCGATAGTTCTACAATAAGTAAGTGATGACAAAATATTCGTGGTCTCGTTTTCTCTTTCGTTTTTTGTATTTCCTTCTTGTTTATTTGAAATGTATGATTCAGGTTTTACTCAGTATGTAGGTGTAACCGTAGACATTTCAATAGATTTATTTACTAGCGGTTTTATCGCGAATTTGTATGCGAAAATGCGAATTGTGGTCAGACTATGAAAATAGTATAAATAAACAGTCTGTTCATTGTTTTTTTTTTTACCAACAAGAAGTACATACTTATAATCTATTTTCATACCTCGTATTGGTTTAATAAGATGCGTTGCTACCTAAATCACGTTATGCAAATATCCTTTCGAATGCAAGCTTGATTAACATCAATCTGCTAACATAATTCAAATGGCATAACATACCGTTTCGTGTACCTAATTGCATATTGAATGGTGCATATTCGTCTCTACAAGCCGGCACAGCGGAGGCGACTGCCGCCTGTAGAAGTTTATCTGTAGTAGGAGTTGTTTCCGTTCATAGCGCTCTAGTTTAACATCAGGCGGAGTGTTGTCATATTATACAGGGCTACTATATAGAAAGAAGCATTTTTAGTCCAATTTGTCAAGGTAGATAATGGAAAAAATCTTATTAGGACTGCCAATATGGGAAGATAGGATAGAGGAATTTCGTTGTGATCACGTGAGCTCTGTGTATATTTGTGGTCAGGGGAATCCTCAAATGCAGAAGACTTGAATCGTGAGAAGAGATAGAAATTAATTTATACGTTTTAAACGAAAAGGAGTGTGATTTTCGATCAAATTAGAGGCATTATTACGAAAGCTAGGCTGCCTAGAGCCCATAACCGTCGGGGGCTCGTATGAAGAGAATTGTGGATGTGAAGGAAGCGAGGGAGTTGTCAGGATCTTGGCAAGTGGCTTAACCCTTCCTTTGCTCCCAGAACATCCTTGTGCAAAGCGGGGGACGCTGTGTGTGCCTTGGCATTATAACAATGGAAAATTATTATAATTTTTCCTTTTAGTGACATAACAAAGACTTGCCAGTGTCAAAGTAAATATTTGCATCAAGTTAATATTATTGTGTATCGCGGGTCATTCATTCATCACACTAAACAGTCATTTATCCTTTCCAAGTGCCCTAACCATCGAAGCATTCCTTTCTCAATCCTCGTCATTACATCATCTTTCAGACCACTTAGTGTACATAGGTAATTAAAAAAAAACTGAGCATAGCTATCAAATTATGACTAGTCATCGATCGTGTATCGTCGTAGACGCATACACAATGATAAGAAAAAATTACCTACACATTACTGCATATATAAAAATAAACCTTCGTATTTTATCATTGGACATTGTTAATCATAAACGATTCGTGATAAATGTAACACGCTAGAAAAATCGGTACCCGCGCAACTAACTGCAATGCGGTTTTAGTGCGTGCAAAATACCTTATCTACCGTTTACTGCATTAGACTAAACTTTGTTGAACTATTTTGGAGTCGCTTCTTCCTACCAACAACTATATTTTATTTTGGTTTGTCAAATATATAAATTAGGTATAGGCACTCCCTATGAATAATAAATAGGACAGGAATCCTGCATAACTTCAGCACGGGTTATCCTAGTGAAGTATGCAGAAACAGCATGCTGCGTCTCGATAAACTTTGTACACGTTAATAATAATAAATAAATAAATAAAATAATCTTGTATAATAACAATTTCATTTATGTGGATAAAACCTCAACTTAACAAGGGTTTATACTCGTATATATCGCGAGAGAGAAGTAAGACTAGCCGGGTATTAATGGTGGGAAGAGTTACCGGTGACGGCGACGAGTGAGTTTTTTCCTTCGGTTTATAGAAGCTTCTCTTCAATTTTAATTATGAGTATAAAATAAGATAAAAATCCCTAGCTACGTGGGGAAACCATTGGGGGGCTTTTGGGGCGGTTTGATGTAACCTTTCCGGTGTAACAAATGCGTGAAATATTATTTCAGGTTGCTGCAAAACTAGATGACATTTATAAGACTGGAAAACTGGCGCACGTGGAGTTGGACGAGCGTGCGTTAGATGCCTTAAAAGAATTTCCATCCGACGGTGCTTTAAGTGTTCTTGGACAATTTTTAGACTCAAATCTTGAACATGTATCGAATAAGAGTGCCTATTTATGTGGTGTTATGAAGACCTATAGGTGAGTGTGCATTTGTTTTATTTATAATTACCTCCTTATGCCGTTGAAATAAGGTTCAGATACAAACTTCTGTTCTACCCTCTTTAAGGGATTTTTCTCGCAAACACTCCAAAACACGTTAGTTCTTTTTTTTTATTATTGTAGCTCAGCATGTGACAACACTCCGCCTGGTGTAAAGCTAGAGTGCGTACTATAAATGGAAACAACTGCTACTACAGAGAAATCTCTACAGGCAGCAGTCGCCTCCACTACGCCGGCTCGAAGAGACGAGTATGCACCATCTAGATTGACAGGGCACACTCCTCTCGCTATACCTGGCTACTTTAATACTGCTCCCGAAACACGACAAGGACACTTCACGGGTGTTACATTCGAGTACTGCCCCTGGACGACAGACTGGATGGATAATCATCATTAGTCTGCCTACCACCTTTTAATAGTGCCTATACCAAAGTACATATAACAAGTTACATTGGTACCGGTCAGAATTTAACGAGGTTCGAACGCGGGACTCATCGATCGTGACTTCACGCGTCTTATCGCTAGACCACAGCCGCTCTGAAATTTCTGATCAGAAACCTAAGTATCAATTTTATATCCCTGACTAGATGATGGGGTTTTCCATTTATCCTTTCAGTTTTTTTTTTCATGAAACAAAAGAGAATGCCCATTCGCCTAAGAGAAATGGGCCCACAATTTTTTTTCTCGAGTTTGACGATAATTTTTAGTTAATTTCGTAGAAAAATATATCTACATGTTATTGCCAATATTTTCACCCGGGTTATTGGGTAACTAGATGTTTTCTGATGCAATATTTGAGGTTATTATTATTTTAAATGTCATAATTGATGATATATGGTTTTTTATGTAATTAATCATCGTCTATTGAAATTATTAAATGATGTGTTGATATAATTAAAATGAATTAACTAAAAATAAGATATTATTTTAAAATATTGTTTAGTTACCAAACTATTAGGTACCAGAAATGGGCATTTTCCTTTGCAAAAACGCTGAAAAGAGATTTGGCGGCCATCTTGCGGCATGAGGTTATCTGTGTCTTCGAGTGTTAATGTGTAATAATGGTGAATTATTAACCATTAAGTGTTCGTGAACGTGCGTGAGTGTGAGCAAACAATTCAAAAGAAGAGGACATGTGTTTCCATTTCCCCTCTCAAAATTCCGTAGGAAGTTTCAGTAAAGATTCTACCACTTTACTAGAACAATTTTTGACTTGACTGAGACTTGACCTGACTGTTTAGTGTGATGAATGAATGACTCGTGAAGCACAATTATATTAACTTGATGCAATTATTTATTTTGATACTGGCAAATTGTTGTAATGCCATATATAACATAAAACAAAAAAAAAAACGTTGAAACATTTCTGCATCCTTTAATTTTCCCCCTTCCTCAAGATACAATCAATCTCTAAAATAAAGCATAAATATCGAAATCTGTTCAGAGATTAAGTTTTGAAAAAGTAACGTTCAGAATTCCAGAATATTCTATTGTTCACCCTACGATACAATTTACCCTTCGCCACTAACATATTATTTATTAATATGTTTAATAAGCTCGGGGCTACTGTAAAATAAAGAACACTAACTTCTAAGTATCAATTTACATATTATATTATCGTATCGATCGTTTTGTGGTCGATGACCTCGACTCCCCGTCACGTTTGTCATTTAAATCATAGGACTTGAGTAGGCGTACAAAATCAACACCGTCGACAGGTTTCCTGCAATAGTTTTTTTTTAAATTTAGCTCGTCATATGATTGTTTTTTTTTTTAATTTGTTTTAAGGGCTCTTTCGTAGAATATACATACAAAGTGGTAACAATTGGAATTGTGTTAGGATAGGTTAAAATAGATGCGCGCCACGTTTGAATTCACGTTAATCATGCATGTTACCTTTATGCTCATAAACGCTTTATGAACAGATTTTGATAAGTTTTGCAAGGATTTCATCTTAGCAAGCATCTCAGAAGGACATTGGCTACCTTTTTGTCTCAAAAGTAAAATGAAAGAATTGAACTTAAAATAAGAAATTATTATGGTAAGAAATAAAGAATTACGAGTTTTTGGGAAATCATAAAAGATATAAAGATTTGTATAAGTTATGGAAGTTGTTTAAAAATATCTTAAAGTAACGATGATACAATTTAAAGGCAATAGTTGACGGTTCACTATAATACCTAATAAGCAGAGACAAAGTAAAATGCAAATTAAATCATTAACAATGAGCAATTCATTGTAATAACTCATTGAATGAATAAAAAAAATGTCTGATAGCACATTTTATGCATAATGTCTACGTATGCATGAAGATCGTGTTGCATTGTGGTGAAGTTCAATGCACCGTGTCTTATTCCAAGTCGGATTATTATCTATACTTCATTGATCGACGATTAAGTTTAATGAATTGTGCAATTCTTATCTTACTAAAGCCAGATTGTTTGCTCACGAAATGGGATTATTCCACTTCGTCCCCAAGCCGTATTTCCCGCCTTTTTAATCGTCTATTTAGTGTCCTTCGTCGTGCAGCTGTTGTACATGAAATAAGGTGTCGTTGCATCCATGTTTTCCCTACCTTACAATATGTAAAAATATTATTAGTGTCTCCTTAGATATCTCGTACTCATTTTTTTCGTACGTGATACACGACTGTAAATGGAGAGTAAATATGGTGTCTGATACATCTTTCACTCAACGATGCTTGTTGACATCAGACGGGGTGTGTAGTCAAACGCAAACCGATAATTTTGATTTTAAAAACATGGCCTAACTAAAGTCAAATATTTTGTTCATTGGGGTTGTTTTGATTTAACCCGACGCGGCGAAGAACGATTCGAAAGCTTTGCAGGCATCGTCAAGCCTACTAACTCGAATCTCACGAATTTCTCGGCAGGTGTCAACTTTTTTTACTTTGTTATCTACTAATATCTATATCTATAACTAAGAGCGGCCGTGGTCTAGCGGTAAGACGCGTGAACTCACGATCAATGAGACCCGTGTTCGAACCTCGCTAATTCTGACCGGTACCAATGTAACTTTGTTATATGTACTTTGATCGCTCAGTGCCTATAGGCACTATTAAAGAGTGGTAGGCAGACTGATGATGGTTATTAGCCCAGTCTGTCGTCCTGGGGTAGTACCACCAATTTCGAATGTAACACCCGTGAAGTGACCTTGTCGCGTTTCGGGAATAGTTTGAAAGTAGCCAGGTATAGCGAGAGGAGTGTGCACTGTCGATGTAGATGGTACATGCTCGTCTCCCCAAGCCGGCATAGTGGAGGCGACTGCTGCCCGCACAGGTTTATCTGTAGTAGCAGTTGTTTCCATTCATGGATCGCACTCTAGCTTTACATCAGGCGGAGTGTTGTCACATGCCGAGCTACAATAAAAAAGAAAACTAGTTTAATTGAACCGGAGAAGTCTTCTCAAATAAAATAATATTTATTCTCAAATACTTACTAAATAAATATCAGTATAATTTATTGTCAATGCAAGTTGTAACATTGTAAGCGTGGGAAATGGTTTTGCATTATTTTTAATAAGTACAATGACCACAGAGGAGGCTCGCCGTTGTATTTCTTTTCTGCACTTGTGTAAAAACGTACCTACTTAGAGAGCGACCGTAGTCTAGCGGTAGGTGTAAACGTCGGGATCGTCGAGACCCGTGTTCATATCTTTAAATCAATCAACCAATGTAACTATATTTTATTAACACAATATAAAACATAAAGTGGTAGGCAGACTCCTGGGGTAGTACCACCACTTTCGAATGTAACACCCGTGAAGTGACCTTGTCGCGTTTCGGGAATAGTTTGAAAGCAGCCAGGTATAACGAGAGGAGTGTGCACTGTCAATCTAGACGGTACATGCCCGTCTCCCCAAGCCGGCATAATGGAGGTGACTGCTATACGAGCTGTTAATCTTAGGCATCATTAGGTCCTCAATATCTAACGCAAAAGTAATTTATCAAATCTGTTTAGTATTTAGTACAGTGGCTGCGCATGAGCATGCGTGTATAACAGTTATTGTTTATTTCAGACAAAAGAGCAGAGCGGGGGTGCAGGGCGCTCCCGTTATGGCTTCCAATGTCCAGGTCAAGGGGCCTGACGAGGAAAAAATTAAACAAATCCTCGCCAGGACAGGGTACACTCTAGATGTTACTACAGGTATGGTTTTTTTAATAGTAGCTCGCCATTTTACCGCACTTCTCCTGATGATAAGCTAGAGTGCGGTTATTTTACGGAAACAAGTGCTGTCGTTTCCGCTATCCTGACTCTGGGAGACGGATGTGAACCATCCATTGACAGGACGACTTGGTAGGTCACTTCACGGGTGTTGTTTCAATGTACTAGGTCAGCGCAAATACGGCGGCCCACCACCAGGTTGGGAGGGAGGAACACCGGGTGCCGGCTGCGAGGTGTTCTGCGGGAAGATACCCAAAGACATGTACGAAGACGAGCTCATTCCGCTGTTCGAACGGTGCGGACACATATGGGACCTGCGTCTCATGATGGACCCCATGACCGGTACCAATCGTGGGTACGCTTTCGTCACGTTCACCACTCGGGACGCCACGGCCAGGGCTGTGCAAGAGGTAAGGGTTAGAATAGTGGTATGAGACGGATCAACGGTCATGTAGCTTTTTTAATGTTCAAGCAATTAAGATATTTAAATAATCTCTGATACTGCAATGTTACTTTTTTCATTAGAAAAGTAAAACAAGAAGTAATATTAATTCCTATTTAAAATTAATCTTAACATTGATCTGTAGCTTTTGTCATGCGCACATGAAAAGTAGCATCGCGGTATCAAAATCGATTAATAAATAAAATCTCGATTAAATAAATCATTGAATGCGCAAGAATACCCCTCCCCAGCTGTGTTGTGGGATAAGCGACGTTCACACTCTCATTTTTTTATCTCCTCCTTCTCTCTACTCGTCGTTTATTGTTACAATGTGGCTTTGATAGATGTTTGGAATGATATATTTACCTGTTAAAAAAATATATATATATGTTTATATGTATAATCTTGTAGTTGTATAAATGTTATGCTGAAATACAGGTATATGAAAAATGTGTCACACTAGCACCGTCTCTTTCTTTTGAATATCTCTCTTTCTCCCTTTCTCTCTCTCTCTCTAAAACAATTGGTGTGATCGAAATTATCAATTAAAATTTTTAATTATTTTTTTTCTATTACATTTTACAACATTCTATCCTTCTTTTTATATTTTGCGGGGTCTATTCTCACGTTTTTTATATTCGTTTGTTTTTCACAAAACGATTGTAAATAAATGACGAGAATATGGCCCTTCATTTTTTTTTTAATTTGAAAATTCTTGCGAATTGGACAATGTGAATTTGAAGCAAAATTATCTAATTTGAAATCTACTTTCCAGGTGATTCGCCGCAAAGTTTTGTTTTTTTTTTTTTGTAAATCCCTAACATTAAAATTAACAAAATCACAGCACATTTTAATTGGGCAACTTAACTTGGTCACCTCACTGTTTTTCTATTAACACAAAGCTAATCATAATTTGTCACTGAAATGGTAACGTTATACGGGACCAATAGGAATGCATTATTATCACGACATCACCAAATACTGTAATCTTATTGGATGCTACTAATACTTCATATGAAATGGCCCATCCTTTAACAAAACTAATTTTTATACCATTTTATATGAACATTGAGGTTTCCAAAGGCATTCTTGCATAATTATTCTATATAGGATGCTCTATAATTAGTGGTGTAAACGAAATAATGGAGATCAAGGGGATCATAATCAGGTTGTTTCAGGGCAATCTGCAACTCACTGAGTAGGCAAAGAGCCTATCTCAGAAGTAAAGGAATACGTTATTAAGAATTAACACCCATTTATTTCTGCCAAAAAAAAAACAACTGAAAACTGATTAGTAATTAGGAATACAGATTTCTTTTCCTACAAATGGAACTAAAAATCATCGACAAAGTCGAAAAAAATAGGGGTCCACAAACGGGGGTCTCCTTTCTTGTGATTCAAAAATTAAACCCCCTTTATCACCAGTATTCCATTGATAGTATCACTACTGCTTATGGGACAGACTGTAAGTATATAAAATATAATACAAATTTTAATTTAACTTTAATTTCGTTTCAAAAATAATTAACACGCATAAATATAAATTTTTTGTTTTAATATTTGTAATAGTTATGCAAGAATAATTTAAACGTAAATGCCAATAAATTTCACAATGACACAGTTTGGGATAAATAATTTAGCTTAATTTTATTCGCATGTATGTATAGGGTGTGAGACTTCTAGCAGTAATTGATGTTGTTATGTTGCTAGTCGCCACGCTCACTGTCTACCTCCATACCTCGCTTGTCCCACGATCACTACACACTATGCCGGACCGCAATATCATAGAGAACACAGTTCTCCGTTCAATTCGTCCGAATTTTCGGTAACATTTCAGTCGTATTGGTCGCAGTCTAAAATGATACCGAAAATGTCAGCTTCATATGTCGGTCCGGTATAGTGGATGGTGTTCATATTATCACCAAACCCCCCCACCACTGAACCCCCTAACGCATCACGTTAATTTTCAGTTGCATATTTTTTGTTTGACTATGACATCGCTTGTTTATCACTTCATAGTACGGTCCACTTTACAGGGTTAACACTAAATTGGCTACGATAAGCGAGAACTGTATACTCAGGCTCTCCTCTTTGCTCCACTTTCGGCTTTACATCGACGTCTCTTTAACCCATCACTCGATTGGCTCTAACATAATAATCGCGCGGACGGATGACGACGCGTACCATCGACACGTAACGGAGATGAATCGAAACGATGCCAGCAGCTTTTTCAAAATTGTTCCCTTGTTATTTTTCCCACAGCTCGATAATCATGAAATTAAGCCGGGGAAGACTCTGAGAATTAAGATTAGCGTACCGAACCTTCGACTTTTCGTCGGCAACATTCCCAAGTCTAAAGGCAAAGAGGAGATTCTGGAGGAGTTTGGTAATTTAACAGGTAACGTGAGTTTGTGTCGCTTCTGGTGTGGACCGCTGGGGTGTGCTTTGTGTCCCTCTCCCTCTCCCGCTTGCGCCGCGGCCGCAGATCCTTTTCTCCGACCGATTGTTCTTGCAGCTGAATGATTATGAAATTCGAAAGGGGACAAAGATTGGCGTAATGGTATCCTTTAATAATCACCGTTTATTCGTGGGGAATATCCCCAAGAATCGAGATCGGAACGATTTGATTGAGGAGTTTACTAGGCACGCACGTAAGTCCATCTCGAGTTCATAATAAGTGCTATATGCCGCGCGGTACACTGACGCTATCGACGTCTCTATTACAGAGAGCGTAGGTGTCATTTTGCCGCGAGGTTACAGATAGTTGTTACCTATATAAATGGTCGTTGTATACGTGGTGAATATGTCTCGGCCTTTTGCCTTGTCTGCTCTAATCGACCGATGAAATAGGGAGTTTTTAATTCAATACAAGATTGACTTTATAATCAGATAGTAAACATTCTGAGGGTAGTTCAGAGTTAGATTCGTATACTCTTAAATAATTGTTAGTGAAAAAGTTCAAATTGAATTTCGTAAAAAAAAAAATTAAAATAAAAGCTTCTAGGTTTTAATCTCGACTCAAGATTCTTCCAGTAATATGTATTTTATTGTTGGAAATAAGTCAAATTTGTTTGAATTAAAAATGTGTTAAAATTTACATTGAGATGTCCCGTTGCTTCATGTGTTTCTGACGAATTTAGGGCGGAGGGGCTTTGAAATACTTTCCCTTGTTTGACATCTTTGTGACTTTTATGATAGGGTTAAATCTAGTAATACACAGATAGCTTTAGAGACTTAACTATAGTAGGAGCCAACAAGCGCAAGTTGTTTTGCGTCCGGAATTGGTGCAACCGTCATCTAGAGAGTAGGGAACGAACCACACTATCGATAACGCTCGAGTTTATAGAAATTCTATTATTTGTCGCTCGGTGCCTGTGATGCAAGGACTAGCCTAATACAGCCATTTAAAAAATTAATTCTTCAAGCCGGCATAGTAGAGGCGACTGCACTCTAGCTTTACATCAGGCGGAGTGTTGTCACGTGCCGAGCTACAATAAAAAAACTCCTAAGAACAGTTTTAAATACTGGTTTTTCAAAATGGATTATAGATCACCTAATTTGCAAATAATTTTAAAATTACGAAGTTTTTTATTTTGGGCGCATAATTGAGTGGTTACGGTCGCGAAATCTTGGCCGGTACAAATGTTACTTCGTTATACTTGCTCTAGTTGCTGAGTTGCCCTAATATTATTAGGGCTTTACTTAAAAAATATTAGGTATTTTAAATGACATATAAATTCATTGAGGTTCTTTTAGTAAGACATACAATTATACAAAATCTTACTTCTTTTTAAATTACAAATCCAAAATGACTAAAACTAAATATTTTACTTTAAAATGAATAAACGGTTTTATTATTATAAATTAATATCAGTAAAGATGTCACACAAACGGGAAAGTTTAATTTAGAATGGCTGATGTATATTGTGTTGTATATTTGTGGCTGAATTTTTCAGCTGGCCTGGTTGAAGTAATAATCTATAGTTCGCCCGATGACAAGAAGAAAAATAGAGGGTTTTGTTTTTTGGAATACGAGTCGCATAAGGCCGCGTCGTTGGCGAAACGTCGTCTTGGCACTGGCAGAGTAAAGGTACGTACGATTTTATAATACTGTTACGTGGACCTAGGGTGCGAAAGAGATAGCATGCGTCGAAGTTTCTAGAAAGGTCTCGTATAAGCGGCGTAGCGTAAACATCTTGGCCACGCCCACAAAAGTGGCGTGACCTGTGACCTTGTTTACATTATAATTAGTAAACAACTTCGACGAGATCTTTCTCGAAGCTTCCTCCTGTTTGAGTATAAATACCGACACCCGAGTGTCCCAAAGAGTAGTCCTATTCTGGATGCGATACAAGCGACTCCTGCGATACTAAGTGATACTGAACAGCGACTGAAGGCTATCCAACGACTATCGTACCACTCCTGCATCTACGTTATTGTGTGTCGTATGCAATAAATCGGTGTGAAGACCTAAGTCGTGTGTTTATTTTGTACCTCCCACGAACGTAACAATACTTTGCATAGTGGTAAACGGTCCAGGGGCCTACGTCAAAAGCACAATAAAAGTTGTTATTTGATCGAATCGAATCGAAAACAAAATGTATTTGACGTTTTGCTGTCACTTGTTTCATTTTATTTTCGATTCGATCAAGTGACAACTTTCATTGTGCTTTTGACTTGGGCCCCTGGGTGCGCTGGTACCAAGACAAGACCTATGAAATGACCCACTTGCATTTCAAGATTATTTAATCTGCCGTCCTGGGGTAGTACTACTACTTTCATTATGTTTACTCTTGAAAGTGTAGCCAGGTATAACGAGAAGATTGTGTGTGCACTGTCAATTTGGATGATGCACATTCGTCTTCACAAAGCCGGCATTGCGGAGCACTGTTTGCAGTGGTAGTAGTTACCGTTCATAGACTGCACTCTAGGCGAAGTGTTGTTATATGCCGAAAAAAGCAATTCTATTCGCCGGTAGGCGGCGCGGGCCTTCTATAAAAATATCGCTAAATTAATGAAATATTGCTTTAATTAAAATAATGTTCGGCAGCAGGTATGGGGCTGTGATATCATAGTGGACTGGGCTGATCCACAAGAAGAGCCCGACGAGCAGACTATGAGTAAAGTAAGTTATATTTGTATCATAGGAGTTACGAATTCTAGAAAAAAAAATGTCTAACAAAATCTCGAATGGACTTTGGTTGTACGTAGCATTTGTTTAAAAAAAAAACTTAATTTCTTCAGGTTAAGGTTTTGTACGTAAGAAATTTAACTCAAGACATTACTGAGGACGCTCTTAAGGACGAGTTTGAGCGTTACGGGAACGTGGAACGTGTTAAGAAAATCAAGGACTACGCCTTCGTGCACTTTGAAGATCGGGACAGCGCCGTGAAGGTAAAATTACGTCATTTTTTTGTTATAGTGGGAGCTACTTTAAAGGACTGAAAGGACAATGTCCACTTTTGCGCCCGTTTGATATCTAGTAACTTGTTTACAAAATAATATCTTATTTTTTTCATATAATATATATAATAATAACCTCAAATATTGCATCAGAAAAAGTCTAATTACCCAACGAGGTGAAATAAATAAAGCTGATTGGTTATAAGGAATATAGATTTTTTTTACAAAACAAATTTAAAATAATCGAGAAACTCGAAAAAATAATTTGTGAGCCGACTTTTTTTAGGCGAATGGGCATTCTCCTTTCGTTTTTCGTTCGAGCAAGGCCTACTGTCCACGCACGCGTCATTTGACGTATGCATGTAACCTACAAATGAAGATGGGCGAAATGTGAAATAAATGTAATACGCTACAAAACGTCTTAGTTTTCTAACCATTATGTAACACGAGTCGGTCGAGTAGTGACTTGTTGCCGCGCACACCGCATGACGAACGCATGACGAGCGGCTGACGCGACGTTGCCGCTTCGTGGACACAGATTTCATTGTTTCTACGCAAGATGCAAGCATTCGTCTTGCAATCGTCAATTGACGAAATTAATTCATTTTAATTATAACAACACATCATTTACCAATCAATAGACAATGTTTTAATACATAAAAAACAGATATCATCAATTATTAAAGCATTTAAAATAATAATAACCTCAGATATTGCATCAGAAAACATCTAATAATTCAACCCTGGTGAAAAAAATTAAAACTGATTGGTAATAAGGAAGTAGATTTATTTTTCTACAAAATTACTAAAAATCATCGATGGTGAAAAAAATTAAAACTGATTGGTAATAAGGAAGTAGATTTATTTTTCTACAAAATTACTAAAAATCATCGACAAACTCGAGAAAAAAATTGTGGGCCCATTTTTATTAGGCGAATGGGTATTCTCCTTTACTTGCCTGTTGCTAACTAAAATATATTAAGGAGTTTTGGCGGCCATCTTGAGACGTCAGGTTGTCTGTTTTGAATTATTTTCCTAAACTTGTGTTTCTTTGAGTGTTAATGTGTAATAATGGTGGATTATTAACCATTAAGTGTTCGTGAACGTGTGTGAGTGTGAGCAAACAATTCAAAGAAGAGAACCTGTGTTTCCATCTTCCCTCCAAAACTCCGTAGGAAATTTCAGTAAAGATTCTACTACTTTACTGGAACAATTTTTGACTTGACTGAGATTTAACCTGACTGTTTGGTGTGATGAATGAATGACTCGTGATGCACAATGTTATTAACTTGATGCAAAAATATTTACTTTGACACTGGCAAATTGTTATAATGCCATATGAAACAAAAAAATATATATAAGTTCCTATAGCCTTGTTAGTGTTAATTTTCAATAAACGATTATTTATTATTATTTATATAAAATATTGTAGGCGATGCAAGAAGTAGACGGCAAGGAGTTGGGTGGGGCGAGACTGGAAGTATCTTTGGCCAAACCACCCTCCGATAAAAAGAAGAAGGAAGAAATATTGCGAGCCAGGGAGAGGCGTATGATGCTTATGATACATGGACGTGGCGGGTGAGTTCACATATCACTTTTTTCACAGTAGCTCAGCACGTCACAACGGCTACTACAGCGAAATTACTGTGCGCATCATCCAGGTTGACAGTGCATACGCTACTCGCTATACCTGCCTACTTCTAAACAGATCCGAAACGCGACAAAAGTGCTGACACTTCGTGGTGCAAAGGAAAACTGATGATGGTTATTTGTCCAGTCTGCCGTCCTGGGGTAGTAACACCCGTGAAGTGACCTAGCTTGGAAGTTGCCGGTTATAACAAAAGGGGTGTGCTACGAAAAGTGCTATAGCGGAGGCTACTGCTGCCTCTGCAGACTTTTCTCTGTAGTAGCATTTGTTTTCGCTCGTAGATCGCATCCTAGTTGGACTACTATAAAAAACAGCAAATGAAAACCAATTATCTTCTTTCACAACAAAAACTCCAATAAGTTTTTAATCTATGTCGTTACAGATGTTCCCCAGTGCCAGCGGGGTCTTTGCGCGGGAGAGGCGCTGCCCCTCATGCCCGTGCGGCCTGCGCACGCGGCGATTACGGTCAGTAGCACACGATAACATTAACCTTTATCGATTTTTAATTATACTGTCTTTTTTTTTTTTGCACAAAATTTAACAAAAATATTTTTTAAGTTAGCTTTTGATATAATTAAACATCGATACTTATTATTCTACGGCTCCACGTGTTTCTTAACGCGTTATTTAATGCATTACATTACTATTGGTATTATATTTACCCGTTGAACGCTAACTCGGGCGAAACTGACGCGCTAATTATCGCGCAGTTGTACACTATAATATTAACGCTAACGCAGGTGGAGTCGCAGGTTTATGCAAATGATTCCTAATAAAACTAACTTTTCTTTTTAAGCTCGAAAGGGAAACACGATATCGTTTATTTCTGGGGTCAAATGTGGCATCGGTCTCGTGGTCATTTTTACCCCTTTGTAATTGTTTAATATGGGCGTTTTTTTATGCCAACACGTTATGTTAAGATAGGGTTAATATGAGAATATCCCAGTCAGTTTTTTTTAAACTCGCTATACCAGTATTAATTCAACTTAAAGAGTGGTAGGCAGACTGATGATGGTTATTTGTCCAGTCTGTTGTCCTGGGGCAGTACCACCACTTTCGAGTGTAACACCCGTGAAGTGACCTTGTCGCGTTTCGGGGATAGTTTGAAAGTAGCCATGTATAGCGAGAGGAGTGTGCACTGTCAATCTAGATGGTACATGCTTGTCTCCTCGAGCCGGCATAGTGGAGGCGACTGCAGCCCGTAGAGATTTCACTGTGGTTGCAGTTGTTTCCACTCATGGACCGCACTCTAGCTTTACATCAGGCGGAGTGTTGTCACATGTCGAGCTACAATAAAAAAAAAAATAAAAAAAAAACTTTTTTTCTGGCACGGTGTGAAGGGCATCTGACCAAGCTAGAGACGACTGCTTATTAATGGACCGCACTTTAGCTTAACATCATCCCGCACTCACTTAGTTCTATTATACAGGAAAAGATCTTTAATTTCGAATGTAACACCCGTGAAGTGATCTTGTCGCGTTTCGGGAGCAGTTTGAAAGTAGCCAGGTATAACGTGTGCACTGTCAATCTAGATGGTGCATACTCGTCTCCTCAGTCCGGTATAGCGGGGCGACTGCTGCCTGTAGAGATTTCTCTGTAGTTTTAGCTTTACGAGTACATCAGGCGGAGTGTCATACGTCGAGCTGCAATAATAAAAAAATGTTTGTACTATATTGCCTATTTTAGATCTGTTGAAATAATATTAAATACCTTAAACTGGGATACCCTGGGTATCAGGATAAGGACAACGCAAACCCATAACGAATACCTACTTTTTTATAATATCATAATTTAAATATTAAGATATATGAATTAATATTACAAATATTTGTTTTGATCGGGAATTGAGCCCGAGACTTTCGTCGCATCTAAACGGACTAAACAACTAGTGTGCCGAAAATTTCAATAAATTAAAGCAGATATTTCTTTCATGTATAACTACAAATGTATAGACCTTAATACTAATTAATCTAATAATGTTATACTAACTTATATGTAATATAATATTATTTAATTTAAATTGTATATAAACATTTAAATGTGATTTATTGCTTATTACACAAAAAAAAAGACCGCTCGGATTCCTAATTCAACACGTGTCCAAAGCAACAGAAAATTAAAAAATATATACAGGGTGTCCCGTAAGTAGTGGTATCAACAGTATTCTACAGATAGAAGGGTTCAATATCTACAATATAATTTGGTAATTTTTTTTTATACCTTCTGGTTTAAAAGTTATGACATTATCATATTTTCTCCGTTTTTACACAAAAACAATGTTTTAAAAATATGTTTAGAAATATTTTTTATTTGTGTTTTTATTTAAGTGCGTTAAGAAACTACCGGGCTTTCTAATTAAAATGTTATTTGGAACCAATTAATAACCATGATTAATTGAAAAATTAAAATCTAAAAACCAGAAGGTATATAAAAAAAAAATCAAATTATATTGTAGATATTGAACCCCTCTATTTGTGGAATACCGTTGATACCACTACTTACGGGACATCGTGTATATACACGATTAAAATATTTTTTTTAGACAAATATCGTTTATGTTCTTAAATATGTCATAAAATTGAAATGTTGGTTTGGACGTGTGTGTGTCCTATATTGTCTCCACGCACACACTCGCACATTGCTCATACGCTCGTCTACTAACACTTTACCGTCTACTCGGTTAAACTATCCGAATTGGACTCCAACCGAATTATATTGCAATAAAACTCATTATCCTTTAAAATGATGAATATACGCTTGGTCTTTTGACGCTCTGTAATTTGTAACACCACTATCAAACTTAAATTTGAAAATATCCGCGCGGGAGAAGATGTACACCGTCCAGGTTACAGGTGCAGTCGTTCAAACCAGTATAGCGGAGGCGACTGTTGCAGACATTTCTCTGTGGTGGCAGTTGTCTCGCTCCAAGACCACACTCTAGCTTAACATCAGGTTCTCATATACCTTCTTATAATTTTAAATGTAATGCCTCTTTCACACACGCTAGTACGAACATAATTCCACCCAACACTCTTTGCTCTGTAGAAAAACCTACAACACACGTGTCTCGAACCATTGTTTGGACCAAACAAAGGTGGCCAAACACCCCCATCTACACGATGGCCATTATCATTCGCCAATGCCATTGGCTCACATTGGCTTATGTGTAGAGGAACTATTAGGTTGGAGTCCAACAAACATAATAAAAGCCAAACGCTAAAAAACAAAAAAAAAATCATTGCACGTATGATAAAATGTCCATTTTAAATATCAGCAATTTGATACTAATCAAATATGGAAGCATGCAAACCATTAGATATTAAAAATATCTAAAATTATGTAATTTTATTTTAAATGGAAGAATCTCTGTCCAAAATGTTTGTTTTTGTGATATTGCGTGCCTTCCAAACATCTAAAGTGTCAAACACTTGTCAGTTAATTAGAAAATAAAATATTCGAGTTATTTTACGGTGTTGCCATATGTAAATTTTAAAAATATTTAATTCCAAGTTAGTTTTTATACCTCAATACTCTCCCAAGATTATGAGCAATCTAATGAAAGATCTGCTTCTATAAATGTCTATGAATCTGTTTATTTTCCGTAGATGAGGGATTTATTGAAAAAATCTATTAACACTTTTTTTTCGAAAATAAATAAGTATTGTTTCTTTTCCAATTTAAATAGTGGTAGGCAGTCTGAAGTTAGCTATTAGCCCAGTTTGGTAGTCTTGCGATAGTATCACTAAATTCAGTGTAACGCCCGTCAAGGGACGAAGCAATTCGGAATTAGCTTTGAAGTAGCCGGGTGTAACGAAACCAATATGGCCTATCAGTGCTGGCTTAGGGTGGGGTTTGACATCAAGCGGAGTGTGCTGATGTGTCGAGATGTTAGAAAACAAAAACTTGCCCTAGGCTGCTCATAATCCTACCACTCTTATTTTGAATTAAATGTGAAACTTTTGGACATTGATTTTGACATTTAGAGTACACGGTGGTGGTGCAAAGAAAGTTTGTAATAGTTTTGATGCATGATGTGTTTTTTGTGAGGGTGAGAGGGAGTGTCATATCCATTGATGCAGTTAGTTATTCTTTGATTTAAATTCAGTATTTTGGAAATTATTTGAACGTTCTAATTTTTGTTTTATCGTCGATTTACGAGTCCAAATCCATATTATGATGTATTTTTGTCGATTGATCGGTTTCGTTAATAAATTCTCTAACGTTCAAGTTCTCTTCCAATACTGCAATAATTATAACCAAAAACAAGAATGAAAAAAAGAAGAAACAAAAAGATATGGTGAAAGGTAAGAGTTTCCCCGGTGATGGAGTGTGACCCCGCCATGGCATGTGTCGTTCTTTTCCCGGTACGAGTGGCGTGGAGGCGCGCTAGGCACAAATAGCTATAAGGTAGCTTAGAGTTTTAGCTTAGCCTCTAAAAGGCCTGTGTTGTGTTTTTTATAGATTATGATTACGACTATTACGGATACGGTGATTATCGAGGTGGCTACAATGAGCCGTTTTACCGGTACGATGAATTCTATTTTGATTATGCGGGACCACCCCAACCGTCCGCCGTCCGACCACCAACGAACAGATCGCAACCGGTGGGTCCCAACACACACATCTTACTAGTCAATAGTCGCTGTACTCATTTTGAACCTTTCGATTTTGAGTTGCCAAATTTTTCCATCTATTTTTTTTTTTGTTTTGTTTATCCCATCCCACTTGATTGGAGTGTACTCGGTAAGACCGGGAGTGTGTAGGCCTGACGGGTGTTGACCGCCAGCTCGTGGTCCGGGAAAAGACGGAGGTGGTCAGCCGATCTCACAAGTCGCTTTACTCTTTACGCTGTAATTGAGAAGTGTTGAAGAGTAAGGTCCCAGGTCTGCATGGCTGAGGCCACCTCATACTAATTTCACCCACCTTGTAACCTCTTTTGTTTTTGTTTTTTTTGCTACAATCTTTTAATTATTCGTCATATTTTAGTAACTAAAAGTAATAAAGCTGTCATGGTTACTTGAAATTGGACGATTAGTTATTTTGCACTATTTTCGCTTTTGCTTTAAGTTTCTTCACCCTCACAGCCATCGCTTTTGTTACACTGCTTTTAATCACAAATTGCCTGTATTGGCAATTGACCTAACTTTGAAGCTGTACGTATGTAGAAATTAACCACTATAACAAAATTTAACTAGTTCTTCTTATTGGTTTCCTAATATTTTAGTAACTTTCTTGGGACTTTTTTGGACAGGTTGTTTAAACTTGATTCAAGTTTGAAATTAACCTTTGTTAACATTTTTATTTAATAACCTTTTTAAATATTAAAATATGTTAAAATGTCTATTGATGGAAGTTTTTTTTATTTAAAAAGATACTCAAAGTTATTAAATCCTGTCAATAGAAATTTTAATTGATTTGTACAACTAAACGTAGCTAATAAACCGTTAGCTTTTATATTAGCTACCATATCCATAAAACCACTAAACAATTACTAATAAAACAATAACTGCTCAGGATGACGAGCTTGGTCTCGGCCCCAATTCGCATTACTACGAAGTTTCTGGAACACTTCAGGTACATAATAAATATTTAACTATTGAATGTTGTATGCATTTAGGGCACAAAATTCATTTAG
This sequence comes from Tinea pellionella, assembly GCA_948150575.1. Classification (NCBI taxonomy): domain Eukaryota; kingdom Metazoa; phylum Arthropoda; class Insecta; order Lepidoptera; family Tineidae; genus Tinea; species Tinea pellionella. The sequence continues at coordinate 1,353,289 of OX411253.1, forward strand.
GTTACTCTTAGAACGCTTTGACACACGCATTTTTACCTTTTTTTGGGCCTATAATATAGTTGGGAACTATTTAAAAACCCGTCACAGACGTGGCTATAATGGACATTTATGTTTACATATTTTAATTTGTATAGTAATCCTTGAGTGACCACACACAGTCATATCCCAAATTCCGCACAAAAGAAATGTGTAGCAACTTCATAGACTCGTGGACGACCCGTACCGTCATATTTTTTTATACTAACAAAAAGCTAAAACCGTTGTGCCGGCGCCTGCATGTTGGCCCAATCTCGGCCACCATTGACCAACGCTAATAGTGGGGTCGAACTAAGGAACGCTTACCAGTGTTTGGATGCAGCTGGGTGTAGCGGCGGTATTATAATTTTTAGAATTTATTAAAATAAAAACTGCCTGAAATAAATTGGGATGCGTGTTACGTAAACCATATATTTACATTTATTCCTGGAGAAAATCAATTTAAAACTTGTGGACAAGGAAAAAAGTGTAATTTCTTCCAGTGGGTGAATTTATTGCAGAGGGCGTGTCAGCTGCAAGGTTATCCATTATTTATCGGACTTCTTGTGTATTATAGCTACTTGTTTGTGACGGGCCTAATTTTTACATATTTACCATAAAGTTATTTTAAAAAAATTGCGTGTGAAAAAGCTTTCCATTTACCATTGGGATATCTTTGAAATTTCAAGTTTTTTTGTTGTAAATAATATAGTTTCTTATACAAAAGTAATATTTTGAGGTATTTCCAATTTACTTAGCTTAGAGTTAGCACGTTAGTAAATTACTCTTTTTTTTTAATTATTACTATTATTAGAAAAGGGCTTTCTAGTTAGCGGCTTAAGTCTTATATAATTTATTTTAGATAACTCATATTTATTTATCGTTTTCATCTACATTGAAGCGAAATACGTAAGTAGGGGGGGACAGTTCCGTGATGGAATTTATCCAGGTTCGTTTGTAGTAATATTATATGTTGTTATATTATATATGTATATTATGTGTAGTTCTTATATATTTAGTTAAATGTTGTCATGTAGGAAGTATATTTAAACTTAGGACTCGACTTTCTATGCAGGCGTTTTGTAATCATTTTGTACGCCTGCATGAAAATAATTACCGCGCGTAAAAAGTAATAACGTGACGCCTGTGTCGAGATGGGCTTAAGCTTCGGATGTTGTCATTGTTAAAGTCATGACAAATTTTGCAATGCGATCTATATTTTGGCATGATTTTTTTGCAAACTCTATAGTCTATGCTTGGGGGTAGCTTTAAATTCTGTCGAAAGGACGAAAACTAACCTTTGGATAGACTATTGTGTTTCGTATCGTTTATTGCAGTTTAACGATTCGATATCTATAAAAAGTATGCATGTTTTTAAATGTATTAAGTGTTTTAGAAGAGTCTAGGTTTCTTCCGCATTAAAACTGTCTATTTAACTTGGGGGTCTCCAAACTACGGTGTGCAAAATAATAATTAATAATAAGAAGTTGTACTATAGTATGTTGGTACTGGGGCTTGTGGCCTTTAGGTTAAAAAGTTTAGAGACACCTGATTTAACTAATAACCCTACACTCTTCTATAAAAAACCCTTGAAAGCGCCAGTATCCAATTTTTTGCCTTTGAACCCTAGAATTAATTGAAGTATTGGTGGTTTTGACCTGAGACATATTTTGTACTATAGCATGACTGGTCGTAATCTTCGTACTACTTGGTCGAATAAAGAATGTTTTAAAAAAGTAAATTAAAAGTTCACGATATTTTTTTCCCGACAAAGTACGGTATATAAAGCTACGCTTGATGATACACGCGCCGCCATGTTTATTGTCGACATCTCATTGTTTATTTGACCGACTAGTAAACGAAACACATACACTAATCTATCAGTTCTACTATACAATGACAAGAATAGAAGACGTGCAAGCAATTTATCCCCAGGTTCTCTTTGAGATTAGCGCCATCATAAATGAAAAGAAGAACGAATGTGTTTTTGTTGACATCTTAACTTCTTCATGTTTGTGCTAAAAACAAGCTTCCCCTTTTTAGAATTTAGAGATTGTTGTCCACAATAAACATATTTTGTAATCCTACTAACTTGGATGTTTATACAGAAAAATATTGGAGCTTATTCATTTGTTAACATTCCACTTTATTCCAAAATCCCACCTTCAATGCCGCTTCTACGCGTTAGATAAGGTATTGTCCACGTGTTAAAGGTTTTGGCCAACAAGTTAGCCGACGTGTGGACCAACATACGCCATGCGAGCCATAATATGGGCCAAACACATGATGGCTATTACCATTGGCACACATTGGCTAACGTGTAGAGGTGTCATAATATAAAGCGGAGTTTCGTCATAAATGATTATCTTATAAATTATTTACACGAATAAAACCACCCCATATCTATTACGTATTATTATTATTTAATCTGGATTATTTTATGCTATGCCTTGTTATTTAATATCAATTGCCTATGCAACTTTTATTACAAATATTAATCATAGGTGTAAAAAGACAGCTGGCAATCCCGCCAACCACGCACCAAGTATTATTTTATTATTTTTGGATCGTCATTAAAATATCAAAAACAAGCAATGGATGCAGTCGTGGTGGCCTCGTATCGTGCTTGCGGTTATTCAACTCACAGCTGATAAACGGGCAAGCGCCTTGCGTTAGCGATGTTACGTTTCTATTGCAGCTTGATGAAAATAAATATTACCTAATAAGCCGGCATAGCGGACGCGACTGCTGTCTGCAGATCCCCTTCTCTGACAGCAGTCACCTCCGTTCATGGATCGCACTCTAGCTTAACATCAGGCGGAGTGCGGTCATATGACGTGCTAAAATAAAAAAAAAATAATACAAAAATCCTTGCAATAACGTTTTAGTATTGTTAGTACGTGTACCTAAAGGGCTCGCTATCTGTCTTTTTACACCCTGTATATTTTTTACTAATATTTTTGTTTAAATATGAGACTAAATATGTTGTAGTTCTATTTAATCTTTTCTATGAAGTTTTCTTTCTACAAGATTTTTTTTTTATGGGACAGTAATTCAATGAAGCATCTCACGACACCTTATTTATATCGCCTAAGCTCATCTTAAATTATTTCTAGAGTACGATGCTATATACGACCACTTAATTTATTGTATCTATAGAAAGCAAACTCCAAGGAAATAAATTTCTAAATGTTTATTTAATGTTGTTTTGAAAAATATTGCAGTTTTTAATATAAATTAAAACGCTGTAATAATTTCCATCTACATGGGAGGAAACGTAAAATGATTACTTTTATATTATCTCTCGGGAGAAAGGCAGTGATTGTATTTCGATATTGTGTACAGGGGGCTGGGTCATGTGGGACGGGCGGGCGCTGGGGGCGCCGAGGGGGCGCGGGGGGTGGCCAGCTGCTTCGTGGTGGTGCTCGCGGCGCTCGTGGCCGCAACAGCGACCCGCGTGGCAACCCGCGCGCCAAGCCAAGTTTACCAGGTACGTACGACTACGCCGCTATGTATCTCCGATGTATCACCACCAGAGGCGAGTCTCATGTGATTTTGTCGATAGTACATCTTACAGACCTAAGATGACAGAAGGAAGTAATCCATTGGATTAACAATTTCACCAACAATCTTAAAGTCGGTGTTTGATTTTTTGTGAGAAGTGGATTCGTTCACTTTAATAAAGACTTGAAAGGGATGGTTGGTGAAAATGGGCCCTTTCGGTGGTGGTGATTTCGGTGGTGTCTTCAATCAATCTAAATTCAAAATTATATGAAATCGAATAAATTTGTTAAACTTTGGACTCTTTTATCTCGATTGGTGTATTTATACGCGTAGATTGTTTTAAAGTTAAGATTTTGTTTCAGCTTGTCTGATGGTTTGCGTGTAATCTTCATTGTTCTCTTCCTTTTTTTCCTTTTTTATCGGTAATTACCGTCCTTTTTATCTCGTCCTACCTATCCTCAATCAAACAAAACACAGGGATCTTTAGATCAAAACAAAAACGGCAAGATACGTTACGCACAATTAAAAAGTGGACCTCGTCAACTAGGTTTAACTCGTGTTGCAGTCTGGCAACGTCTTTATGTACCGTATCTTTATCTTTTTCGTTTTAATCTAAGAAACATGTTAGACTCTCCCAACCCTAATCTGATCCATTCATCGTATCATCACATCTTTATGCTCCATCGAGCGAGGAGTCCTTAGTTACCCCCTGTGTTTTGTTTAACCGTCGTAGATTAGTTTGTAGTTTATTTATTAATAATATTTTGAAAGTAGTCCGGTGTAACGAGAGGGATGTGCACTGTCAATCTGCAGAGGCGACTGCTGTTTGTAGAAATTTATGTGGCTTTACGCCAGGCTATAATTAAAAAAGAATTGTAGAAAAATACTAATATAAATAAACTCAATATGAGCTGAGAACCCACTCCTCCGAATTTGCGCAGATATGCTCTGACCATTAGCCTCTGACCACGGAGGATTGCCAACCGCACTGTCCTGTCTTTCCTCTTATATTTTTTCATCGGCAACCCATCATCAGTTACTTTTGTGTAGTTTGTTCCATGTTCATTGTAATGTTTTAGTATTTAGTTAATATATGGTGTTCAAGTGTGTGTGTGTAATGTATGTATGTGTGTGTTTCAGGTAAACGTAAGTTGGAGGGCGGTCACCAGACGCAGACGGGGGGTCCTGGCGAGAGCAAGCGTCGCGCGGGGTGGACGCAGCTAGCGGAGCGGAGCTGAGCGTTGCTGAGCGGTGAGCGGAGGCCCCTCGTCGGAGAGATGACAAACAGCGAGGGTACCGCCCGCGACCACTTTACGTTGAAAACGGACCCGCGCGGAGGGTCCCGAGACATCATTATTATTTTTTACATGTGTTTTTAATTAATTTGATTTTCACGTTTTCAATTTATTATGCATCGATTCTGTAAAGGTGTTACAAGTAGGAGGTTATGAAATGTTTGGAGTATTATATGAGTTTTGTTTGTTGTCGCCGTCGCAGCTCGCGTCGCCGGTTGTATGTTAGAACGCGAGATCGACTGTTTGTTTTACACAATGTTAATTATGAAGAACGCGATGTGATTGGTGTATTTTAGCAGTAATTATATATTATGTAAGGAGTTTTGACTGTTGTTCTTTTGACAACTTAGGATATGAATTATTATGAATTATGAACTGCGACTCGTATTAGAAATTACGGCTAAAAATTCACTCCGACGACATTTCCGAACTGTGTTCCTGCTTTAGTTTTTTTTTTCGCTTTATTTTTATATCATATTTCCTTCCCCTTACATTAATTAGTGTGAAAGTGATGCTGTAACGCTAAAGGGCAGCGTTTGTTTATTATATTGTATCTCGGCATATCTGTGTGACGAGGTATAAGTGTGTGTGCACTCGTGCGTTACGGATCGCTTATAGGTTCTGACTTTGTAATCAATCTTGTATCAATTTGTCAAATAAATTTGCAAAAACTGTGTTTGCCTTTATTACCCACATGTTAGTTTCATTTATCCTATATGTTACAGTTTTCTCGCTGATATTGAGCCGAGTGCGGTCTATGAACGGCATTTCTGTGGTAGCAGAAATTTCTGCAACAGTCGCCTCCGCTATGCCGGCTTGAGGCGAATGTGCACCATCCAGATTGACAGTGTAAACTGGCTATTTCTAAACTGTCTGAAACGCGATTATGGGAAATTAGGACAGGAAAGTAAATAAAACTTCGTGTATAGTGTAATAATCTATATAATCGGTGCGAGTACGGCGCGGAGTCATGCGCCGGCGCATCGTCATACCGTGTCTGGCACATGGTGAGGGGTGGCCAGTCTGGCCGCGCAGGAGTCCGGCGGTCGCGGTCGAGGCGGTGGTCGCGGCGGAGGGGGAGGTCCCCGCGGTCGCGATCGTTTCCTCGAGCTGAAGTACCAAACTATAACTGCTACCATAAAACTTCCACCTCCACCTATCCACCACCATTTCGCTTCTGGTGACTCGATGACGGCGGACGCACCAACGCCTATAACACCCGTTCAGTAGATGCCGCTTTGAATGTATTATTTATTATACTTTTGAGTTTTCTACGAAAGAAGTGGTCGTGAATAAAGATGGGTGGCGATTATAAAACTAATATGATCATTGCTATGTTTCAGACTTCCCACCGCTTTCTTTGAAAACTCTCGCGCTCTTGATACTCATTAATGACTGGTACTCTAAATTTTGAATTTATTTTGATAATAATAAAAATAAATATAGAGATATATTCTAAAAGTGCAAACTTCATACATCTGATATAAAAAACCCGTAGACCGCTTCAAACGATTTGACAATGTTGCCGTCAAATCAAATATTAACTGACAGAGAACCTAAACGTGGCCATTGGCCAAGAGAAAAGATGGCCATTTTCTCTCGCGTCACATTGGGAGCGTTATTGCACATCTAGTTGTATATATCAATGATAAATACTTGTATATTTTCAAAGGAGAATGCCCGTTAGCTTAAGAGAAATGGGCCCACAATTTTTTTCTTATGCTTGTCGAAGACTTTTTAAGTTTATTTTGTAGAAAAATAAATTACATTCCTTACCACCAAATATTTTTTCTCATGTAATAATTAAAGTTATTATTATATTAAATGCTTTATGGAATTAAACATTGTATATTGATCAGTAAACGATGTGTTGATATAATAAAAAAAAATTAATGATATTATTTAAGAATATTTTGTTAACAAATTATTAGATATCAAGTGGGTTCACAAATGGCCATTGTCCTGAGTAAATAATACATTATGCCTAATATTTTTTTTAGGTTTTATATTAAATAAAGTTTACCAATTCATTAACGAATATCAAATGAGAATGGCGATCACAATAAATCGTGTATCATTTTATTTGCGTCGCCATTTTGATATAAAAGTGATCGTAGAGGGAATAGGATTGCCAATTAAAGGATTTCAATCAGTTTTAGCCAACAATTCCTGAATTTTTAGTGAATAAATCAAGATTTTTAATCGCCAATTCGCAATACACATAAAGGAATTATAAACGCGTTGATCTTTTTTCTGTTCAATTTTCATTATGATTAATTAATATAAACTGGTAAACCTCATAAATATTGTAACTTTATCAAACCATAAGAATTATAAGGAATTGTCAGTAAAACTAGATTCTGGGTTTTTAATATAAATAACTAATTTATCGTGATTTATTAAACTGTTTAGTTTAAGTTTTAATTTTTAGGTCATGCTAGGTGTTTTCTTTATACTATGTATGTTTTAAGCGAATGCATAGTGGAGGTGGACATGCGTGATATGCAGTGGCGGATCAAATATCGGTGGCGCTAGAATCATTATCACCTCTTTCACAGTCATTCGATATAAAATTTGCAAAATATTGTTTTTAATATTTCTTTCGTTACCAAGCACGTGCCTAAACAATAATCCGCCACTGGTGATATGTTAGTTATTGGAGTTTTCTACTTTTAGGTTTTGTATGATATAATTAAAATTAGTGAACTAAATTCTAATGAAACATTTGGCTAAGAAGACTACTGAAATGAGAAAAATGTGGCGAAATAAAGCGAATTGTGTAAGTACTGTAGTTGTTAGGCCTTCGAACGATCACGATATATTTTAAAATAAATATAACCATACTAAACAAAATCATTTTTAAACAGTAGTAGAAAAATAATATAAACACATTTGTAATTGATCATACAAGCAGCGACGCTAATAAGAACTAATTTTAGGATTAAATACATGAAGTTTTTTTTATTGTGACGATTCTCTTCCAAGAAAAATGAGAAGGAGCAAAATTAAATAAGGCGCTGATGACCTTAGAAACATTAGGAACTACGACGCCCAATACATGCCCCAAAACGTTTATAGGACAAATCGTTACTTTAAGATATCCATTTGCACGAAAAGGCCTGTTAAAGTTACTTTAACTATTACTTTTACGGCGACGTAAACGTTAAACTCAACACTCGTCGCGCCTGTCATTTTTGACGTTTATTAACGCTAACCGTATCCAGCGAATCTTGGCTGCTGGTTAAAGTTAAAGTAATCGTCAAATCAATGTTACTAACGTCAAATGTATAAAAAGAAGCCAAATATGTTTTCTCTATTACTTTTTTCGGGATAAGCCACCTTTTTAACGATAACAATATGAATTTACACGATATTGCAATGCGTGTGGAGTAAATGTAAACGTTTAACGGTTACGTCACGGTAAAAAGTACAGGCCTAAGAAAACCCTAACCGTATAAAATAGAGTATAAAAGACGAATGATAGATGTCGCCACAAGTGAAATTGAAGATCAGATGAGAGAAGTAATTATTGGTTATATTTATTGAAAAATGTGATATCGTTTGATCGCAATGTGTGGGCGGGTGGGTCGCTCACTCACATGTTCATTTCGTAGTCAGTAGAGAGATAGTGAGTGTGAGTAGCGCCGCACATCCCGCGAGCTGCGACGATGACGATGCGTCTGCGCCTGTACCACACACACATGCCAACATTGCAAGCCCGGAGACCGAGACGTCTCGCCTTTATACACTTACGACTACCAATTATGAACGCAGACTCTAAACTAAATTTTTGTGTTAAGGTACGACATTGCCGGATTTAAGCATAGGCAGCATAGGCCACCACATCACAAAAAGAAATTTGAATTAAATCGATATAGGCTCAGTAGAAACAAGAAAATACTGTGCTTTGTTTTAAATTTTGTGTTAACCAACTTATTTAGTTGCTCTCTTCTTTACCTTGACCTTAATAGAAACTTTCAACAGTTAACCACAAACGATTTGAGGGCCTCCACAACATGCCGCTGAAGTTTAAATCCAGTGCTGAGGTACGTAAGGTCTTCTGGAGGTCAGAACCTTTTGCGAGGCCCTCTCAGGCACGAGGGCAAACCTAAAAGTAGGTGACCTCAACTTCGCGAGGCCTCTTTCATATCCCAGTCAATTAAATAAGATTTGTTCAGTTTGGTATGCCGGTTAACTTTTTTTAGGTAATTATTTTAAAAAATATACCCATTGTGTTTGTATCCATGTATTATATTAATGGGTTACCTATCTAATTTAACAAAATAATTTATTTATTAAAAGTTATTTTAGTGTCTTAACTGTAGGTCAACGCTCATAACTGGTATTAGTAGGTATATATTTTGTATTAAACTTAACCGTTATTAATTGTCGTAAACTAAACGGGAAACGTTATTATTTTATGTTATGATTTATTGTATAATTAATGCAGGCAATGACATGTGGTACTCCGGGCCTTATAGTGCGATGACTCAATGCAAGCTTCGTCCCATTATATATAAGTCTCAAAAATTGGCAACACTGGCTATGTAATACATTGGCTGACATCGAACACGTGACTGAGTCATCACAGTATTTTATAGGAAATTCTTTTGATGTATGAAATGATAGTGAATTTAGTATTGTATCGGGGTTATAACAGTTAAGAGGTTGGACAAAATGAAATTCATAATTAATTGCAACTTTTATTCTTCTAATCCAACAACTAATCCTAAGCCACTATTTAAAATACATAGAATTTCCTTTGAGACAAAATTTGCATTGAACCATCTAGACGACGACGCGACGAGAAGAAGAAATCTTATAAAGAGAGAATTTAAACGCCCCTTGGCCATACAACAATTAGAACAAAAACATTCGTCATACATTGACTGCTTTTATTATTAGAACAAAAGCAGTAATGTATCAAATGTTAATGCACTAATTTGTCTGCCCAATGGCTTTATTAAGTATTAGTTTAAACAATACTATTACTACAATTATAACTATTTATAGATATATTATTTTACAATAAAATTAGTGTCCGACCGAGGCCTATATTGTTTATATTTATTTTAATTCTGTTTGTAATTAAAAATTTGGGCTTTGATGTAAAGATTTTTTTTATATAAAATTTATTATTATGATAATAAATTAATACGAACACGTTAACTAACACCCAAAATCTGTATTCTAGAAAACCTAAAACCTAAAGAGTTGACTTTAAAATTTTGAGATTTTCGGTAAAGTATTCCGGTAATCTTATATATTTTTATCTCCGTCTGATGTAAAGCTAGAATGCGGTCCATAAACGGAAACAACTGCTACTACTACAGATCGCTCTTAGTCTTGGCAGGTTTTTTTTTTCAAAACCACAACTTCATCGGCATTGACAATTCGGTCGGACACTACAGTAAATACAAGTGTAATAAAGCGGAAGTAAGCAGTGGATGGCATGATTACAAGTGAGTTAAAACTTTAGTGTTGTCAGTGGAATAAAAGCGGGTATATTTTGTGTTCACAAAGTACTGCTTACTCCAGCTTATTACAGAGTAGCTGTATATATTTTTATTTTAAAATTAGGATTTATAATCTCCTAAAAATGCAACAGCAAGATGCAGTGATTTTTATACATCATTTTAAAAGTGAGATGCAATAAATAGTGCAGTGCCAATTGTACACTTACATATTTTAAAAATAGTACTGTCATTTTTTACGCGGGATATTTAAAATACTTATTAGAATAGAGAAAATTTGGAGACACAACAATTAAGATATAGAATAAGACCTACATAAGTTTAAAATTTCTACGAATAAAATAGATGTTAAGTTTCAAGTTCTATTCAATTTAGTGTAGAATATATTGTGAATATTTTATTCAATTGATATGTGAATTATGATAATACATTTCAACAAGATTCTATTTTAAAACTATCAATAAACTTCCGCCATATTTTTGGCACAATAACTAATCTTTTACGAGCACATAAAATTAACTCGTAATTTTAACTCTAATAAAAATATTTTCTTTGACTTTACGATTATTAAACGTCTATTCTAAATATATCCAAATTTTTCAATTGAGAATAAATTGCCAAATCTGGATTTTGATCAATTTATCTGACTACCGTCAAATGAAGGGTTAAGTTATATGTGTGTATACTAACAATGTTCTGGTGGCGAGGAGTCGTTATTCTCGGCACAATGCGCCAGTCGTGAACATAACGCGCCGTGGGGTAGACAGGCGCCCTCGCACAATCGCGACGTGCATCCACCCGTTGTAGACACCTCGGTCCATACAGCGCGGAAACCGGGTGCACCTACTGACTTATCTGCTATTATAAATCTGAAATTATAATTAATGCATTATGTCGTGCAGTTGTTTTTAGTTAAAAAAAAAACTGGATGTTATTCTTACGAGAGTCTGAGCGAGTTCGAGGAAGAGAGATATTGCCATCGATCAGTGGGCGCCTTCTCTCCGCATAACTCGATGGGAGGCCCAGGACTCTCATACCACAGCCGTAACACTGCCGCCGGACAACCACGTTCTGGAAATAAAATATATTCAAGTTAAAGTTGGCGAAATCAAACTGTAAATACCGAATCTATGTAAATAATAAACTCACCAGTGAGATGTCCTTCGACAGCAAATTGAGGAAAATTGAGCAAAACGCGTTTACCAGGTCTGACTGTTATATACCAATTGCAGACCTTCGACGCTTCACCTTTAGACGGAGCTTCATATGGCAACGGATGCTTCGGGGACGTTATCTCGCCCCATTCAGAGCCAGACAGATTACCCCCACAGTCACCGAATATAGATTTCGCTGGCTGAAAATTAATATTTACAATTTTAATATATTTAAGTTAAAATAAACACGATAAAAGATCCTCATTAAATGTTAGATTTAATTCACCTCGAAAACATATCGCGCTTTGAAACCGGAGGCCACTCCGTCGCCATCCGTCCGCAGCGCTATTCTCAGCCCGAGAGCACCTCTCGGAGACTGGAGAGGCCCGGGAGTAGCAGTCCCACACCATCGCCCCAATGCTACCCCACCCCCCTCACGACTACTCCACCACGCTTCCACCCAGTCCTCTGTGCACGTCGCACCACTGGAACAAACAATACACACTTAAATACTAATTATGAAACAATAACACATATGAAAATACACATGGATCTTAGAAAAGCCTTCGCTAAGGTTGGGCATACTGTTTTGATACATAAATTGCGCAAATATACAGTACATCTGTACGTACGTATTTTTTAGCAGGCTGAATTAATACTTCGATTCGTGAAACCAATGTGTAGCAGTTAGCGGTTGTAAATACCAGATAGACAACTGCATTAAGAGTACCGCAGGGTTTACACTTTGGCCCCTCTCTGTTCCTAGTCTTTATCAACGAAGTCGTCAAATTTTTAATAAAATATAAATTACATTCTAATTGTCCTCGAGGAGCAGTCGCTGACGATATCCCGGTTTGTTATAGCAGCTAAGTTTACACGGCACACTACTCTATGTATGCTCTGACTGCTTCCAAGCTAATCCCAAAACACGATTAGGTTTCGAAAAATACTCACCCATACTTCCCAACAGTAGCATTCCAAGAGTCAGCTTTCACCTTGAAATGATCAAAGACAATAGTGACTTGTTCGTTAGGAGTTGCATCGAGAGCGTAAGTGCAGTTGATGTTTGAGGGGTAGTTAGAGGGATATCGTGGTGAATTCAGTTCCCCACGTTTGTGTGATTCGGAGCGGTATGTGAATGCACATTCACCCCCTGGAGCCGCAGTGCCTGGTACACGGTATTCTGGAATAAAGACCCAATTATTAAGGTTGTATATGATGTTGCCAGCCTGGTTATTTTCTTTTTCTCTATCATGTGCTATAAAAGTCGTGAAGGCTCACTTTTAAATCATTTTTTGATGCAGTTTTTCTCGGTGAAAACTCAATATATATATTTTTTTATCTACAACATTACGTTCGCAAAATCATGACCTGGGGTTATATTCAATATATATTTTTTTAAAATAGATAGTCGCGCTCCAAGGTCGATGCAATCGCATGTTCAAAGAAATGGGAGATATAGTCCAAGGGACCTGTGCTAAGAAAATAGTGACTGTTATGCTCTTCCTCGAATTATTAGTTCTAGAATACCGGATATAAAAACTAATACAATAAATCATTTTAGTTAGGCACTGACCAGTCTCAAATGTATATTTGGCTTTGAACCCTCTTCCCTGTAATTCCCCTGAGCTGAAGACCATCACAAGACGAGGTCCATCCGACATAAGAGGGGGTGGAAAAGGAGGGGGTCCTGCTATTCCCTCTCCACATAACTCAGCGTCATGTTTGTCATACGAATCGGTCGCCTCTTGACCACGAAGGTACACTTTCAGGTAACCTTCGGAACAAGTACTGAAAATAATGTTTTAATTGGTTTATTCTTACTAGTTCAATTAGATTGAGTGCTTATGGATATTGGATAAGTATTATTAAACTAGACTAATGGGAACAGTTGTCTAATTGGATCCAATGACCAATTTTCATTAAAAAAAACACAACTCATCAAGTTGAATAAAATTCGTAAATATAATAACACTTACTCAGGTTTAGATTTTTCTCCTTTAGGTATTGAAAAATTCTGAAACTCCAATCGCACTCTTTCTAAATTTTGCGAATCTTGCATACCATATATAAAATATCTGAAACGAAAAATAATATCTATGTATTTACAAAACCTTCTACTAGATGGCGCTAGTTAATCTTATATCTCACATTTGCAACAATGAAACACTTAAACGTAAGTCCCATAATAAGTTCGTATTTATTTATTTATTTACATCAGCCAAGTAACTACGCCTCAGAACAAACACATAACAAAAGGAAAAAATACATTAAAAATAATTACAGTAGCGTCTTATAGTGAATTATTATATACAATGTTAGTGTTTAAATATAAATCAAAATCATTTATTTGCGTTACATAGGCGGGATACATGGATGTAACGAAAATATAAGTTTCACTTATATTTAGCTATCCATATTATAGCATCGGCATCGAGGAGTTTCAGCGACATATCATTTAGGAATATTCGTTACGGAACAATCATTTAAAAATTATTTTTGCGTGACATCCAGTTTTTTTTTTTTTTTTTAAAGCTCGGCATACATACATACATTCATAGTGCATACAAAGTGGTGAGCAACATCTAGTGAAGAAGTTTCGCGATTAAAAATCCCTGAAATCACTTTGTTTTTATGTGTTTAACAAAATAATTGCTTGCTTGCATCATTAGACTTGTATCATCAGTGACATAGCTAGGAACACAGCATCCAACGCCACTTACAAAACTAGGTTTATTTTGACTTACCTACAAACAACTTTCTGTATATAGGGGAATGGGTAATTAGGATGATAAACATAGCCCGACGATTCCTTCTTACTAAGTATTTTCTGATCGCACTCGGAGCCCCTAATGTGCTCGGCATCGTGTTTACTTATAAAATCTGAAATAGATACATTAGGACATATTTAATATCACAATAAACAAAATTCTCAATCAAGGAAGGCTAAGTTGTACAGGGGACCTACTATAGACCTCATGTAGTTTCTCGTTATATGTTGAGCATTCGTTGTACAGTTTTGAGCAGGAAAAGTTCTCAAAATTTACTAAAACCTCGTTTAACATCAGCTCAGGGTATGGACGATGGACCCTATCTCATTTGAAATTCAACAGAAATTAGATAATAATTAAATTAGAAAAGAAGCAGAAATACCAGATTTGATATTAATTGATAATTTGTCACCTCCATGTTTATATTGCAGTAATCAATAGATTAATTATCAGTCTAGTTTTTAAATAGGTAGAATAGTGTTAGGCAAATTTACAATGTTACTCTGACAATCGTAACGATTTACACTCTTTTCAGCAAGCCGGAATAGCGGAGACGACTACCGCCCATGGATCACATTCAACAATAGGCGTAATGTGGTCACATAAAGGACTGCTATAAAAAAATAATCAAATAGGACATACCTAACTTAACAAAACTTTCAGAGAATTCGAAGATACCCTTAAAGCCGCGGTTCTGCGTGTTGGCTGCACGCGGCAGTGTGAAGAAAGTGACCAGAAGACGTTCGTCGCTCGAATACAGCACGAGGTTTCTTTGTTGACCGCAATATGTCCCAATTATTGCTGACGTGTTGTCTGGTCCGTCGTACACGCGGACCCAATCGAAGGGGCAACTGAAAATTGATACACGTACAATGCTTTATCTATAATTTTTTAATTAGAAAATTTAACCAGAAATAGCCTCCGCAAACAAATTGGGAAGCTAATAAAAGCTCCACCAGGGCTGTCAATTGATACAATCAAATATTTATAATGGGTTTTATGTTACTTATACGGGTGTTTTGAGCAGTGTGTTAGGGCGGGTGTGAGTACGGCAGATTTAATTCCATATGGACTAGTAAAACGCAGTCAACAATGATCCGTCCTAATAAGTGTGTTTTGCTCAATAACCTCTTTTAGAAGAATGTATTGTCAGCACCAATTTGCGTTCCACATGTCACGTGTTAAGCGTGACGTCTTTAAAATAAATTATTTAATAAATAAATATAACGAACAATAAAACTCACTGTGGCCCCCCGAAGAATAAATCGAAGTCTCGAAACTCTAATCGGATTCTCTGACCCGGTTGTCCTACGAACTGATAGTGGCATGTCATGTCTTTCGGATAGATCCCCGGATAAGTTGGGGAGAGGAGGAATCCCGTCTTGCGTTTGTTCGCTTCTATAATGAATGAGCATAGAGTGTTCGGGACCGGAGTTCCTACGTCGAATTCGGCTGGAAATAGAATATTCACATTTATTATATAAACAAAAATCTTAAGGCATGTGCAGTATGATTTATGGAATCTTGTTAAGAGTACGCGTGATCACTCCAAAATCTATGTATACATATGTTTTGTTATATCATGAGATCGCACTCCTCTTTTACGTAGTGAAAATCTTTTAAAGACACCTCGTTACTCGATACTCCGCCTTATGTTAAGCTACGAGTATCTCTAATGCTATGCCGACTCGATGTCTATTTTTTGGACTAAATATGTCCAATTCGTAAGTTTTTTATTGATATTTAAATGCTGTGGTTGTAATAAACTATGGAAAAATAAAAAATTGCCGCGGCCCTTGCAGAGACACACAGCCCTTGGCGTGGAATCGAACCTAGTGAACATTGGAATGTTCTTTCAAAGCTAGGCTTACTAAAACGTCGAATAATAAAATAATACTTTATTCACCAAAGAGGACATCCAAGATTATTGTACTTACACGAATTTATGAAGCGATAAGTTCCTGTAAAGAGTGTAACTGGGGTGTAAGGCTTGTCTGTAAAGAATGCCAGCGCGACTGCTCGGTAGAGAGAGACCCGTCTTCTTGGTGGTATTGGACCGCAGTATCGACCGCCGAACGCGGAGTTCACCAGCTCCCCTGGCTCTAGAGACGCCATCTCCGAATATATGTCCATGTATTCGTGAATGCATCTAATAACATACAAAATACGAGTATATATCTACCTACGTGATACAATACGTGAAGTTATTTTAATTTATGTAAAGAGTTAAATTTTACTTACTTAGCTCACGCCTTGTTCCCACTAGGGTAGGCAGAAACTATGGAGCGCCAGCGACTCCTCTCTCTACATACCACTTTCGCTTCGACCACATCCATTACTCCCCTCATGCATGCACGTCGGTTGAGGGTGCTCCTCATCTGACCCTTTCTCAGCGGTTGACCGATCTGACTGAGAAAGGTCTTCCTAGGGCGCCCCCTTCCGACACTGCCATCCACTTTCGCACAATAGATCTTTTTAGTTAATCTCCTTTCATCCATCCTTTCCAAAAGAGTTAAATTTTGTTTGTAATAAATTATTACAATAACGCTAATTTCTTTAAGTTTCAATAAATAAATACTATAATATTGTATTAATATTTTGTTAATAAAATTATTATTATATTTTTATTTGAGTTATTTTATTATTTATATATTATCAAGCAATTCATGGTATTATGAACTGAATCCCGAATCCCGCATAACTTCTGCACGGGTTACCCTAATGAAGTATGCAGGAACTGTATAATACGTCTCAATATATTTTTAAATAAAATAAATATCTATAGCTAATTAAATGAGGCAAAAATACAATTTATATCATCAATCAAAACTGCGTTAAACAAAAACTGTGTTACGATACTTAATAGATAAGATTTATCCAAAAATATTTATTATTTGTACACTATCTCCAAAATTGCTTCAAACGTTGAAACAACCAAAAATATACTATCCCTGATCTAAAAACCAATATTATTATGAATACGTAATAAGCCCTGGGTTCTTTGTAAAAACAAATCAAAGATACTGGGACGAAACTGTTACATACATGTACAGTACAGAGAAAAGATTAGGTTCTATTCACCAGGGATTGAAATTGGCAGACATTGAAGCTTCCCAATTGACACACTTCTCCGTTTGTCATTTGTTATTAATAAATTAAAAAGAAAATTGAACAGAAAAAAAACAATGATCACAAGCTGTTGTTGGGAATTGAACCCACGTCCTCATTTTGCGAGGAGTCTCTCCATCAACATCCCTTCCTAAAGCTCTACTTTGCAGTCGAGTATTTTTTGTTTTTGTTTTAATCAAATACCTATTTAATGCAATAAATAACTGAAATAAACAAAATAATCTTTTATCTAAATGTTTTTAGACAAGTTTGTCCCACTTTTAGGCAAAATATCTCTGGGGACCCTTCACAATATGTGCGTAAACAACATAATTGACGAATGAGAATGATTTTACTTGTTTATTGAACACGTGCTTTGAAAAGAAATCAACAATAAGGAAAACTTACGCCGGCAACTCTCCAACCGCGGCACCACTGAAAATAAGAAAGAAATCATTGATCTATTTATTATTTTATAACTCAGTCTTAATTAATTATTTTGTATTATTTAAGTACTTCAGTAAGAAAACTATTTGGAAATAATCTCGTTTGTACTTTTCTAAATTATTATTGTAGCTCGGCCTAAACGATGTAACAATGAAATAATGACAACGCTCCGCCTGTTGTTAAGCTAGAGTGCGGTCCATGAACGAAAACCACCAAAGAGAAATTTCTGCAACCATCAGTCTGTCCACTCTTTAATTAATGCATATACTGAGCGACAAAGTTCATATAACATAGTTACATCGGTATCGGTCAAAATTTTGCGAGGTTTGTACGACGGGTCTTATCGATTGTGTGAGTTTACGCGTCCTATCGCTAGACCACGGCCGCTCTAAATACTCGTATTCTCACGCCGCGCCGGGACAACAGACATGTCTGTTGCCTACAGAAAGCAGTTGCAGTTGCATCAGGCAGAGAGAGTTCTTTATCGAGCGTCAATCAACCTCTTTTTTCAAGCCTGATTAAACTGAAAGACTATCTAAGTTGTAGATAAAAACTTACTCTGGTGGTTTTCCTCTGAGGTCGAACGTTCGAAATTCTACCAAGACGCGTTGACCTGCTGCCGCTAAGAAGGTGTAGAGACATTGGCGACTCGTGTTGCTCGGATTGTGCAGTTCGGGCGCTGTGAAGGTCCCGTTGCTGGGCCCACCGCGACTCACGAAGGTACGGTCGCACTCTGATAACAACATCACGTAATTAAACTCCTCGTTCTATAATGTTCTGGCATTTACTTGTCTGCACACTAGGTTCGAAAATCTATCGATTACGTTAAGTATTGCCATCACTATAAATAGTACTAAAAATTATCATAATTGTGTGTTTAAGGTATTTATTTGTTCTCGAAAGGAGAATGCCCACAATTTTATTCTCAAGATTGTCGATTTTTAGTTCATTTTGAACTATTGAATTTTTAGTTCATTTGAGAAATAAAACAACATTCCTTATCATCAACCAGTTTTAATTTTTTTAAGAAGGTTATTGAGTATTTAGACTTTTTCTGTTACAATATTTGAGGTTACATGATATTAAATGCTTTATTATTTGATCTGTTTTTATGCAATTAAACAATGTCTACTAATTAGTAAACGATATGTTAATATATTTGAAATAAATTAATGAAAAAATAAGATATTATTTTAGAATATTGTTAACAAACTATTAGATATCAAATGGGCCCAAAAATGGGCATTGTCCACGGACAGAATTAACAAGAGCAGAACACTGTGTTAAGGTTCACACGACAATATGTGTCAGCGTTTATAAGCTGTTTTTTATGGCGGTGAAAGGAGAGGCATTGTGAGGGATAATAATATAAAAAGTTGCTACATTAATGTATACATAAATAAGATGCAATTTCTTGTTTAAACTATAACCTAATTTATTCAGACGGTAAAGATGTTTGAATTTCTGAATTCTAAATGTAGAAGTACGTGGGCGGAAGAACTGAATATTTGAGATAAGTACGGCGTTCGTTATAACGTAGGATTTTGCTCATGTTTTAGTATCATTATTTATATTATTCAGACTGTTTAACTTTCTTGAAATATTTTTATTTTTTTTGTTAAAATTAATATTGTTTTTGTGTTGTATTTTTGTAATAAAATTATCCTTTAAACCTATGTAATATATTTTGTAATATGCAGATTTTTTTGGAATGTGTTCGAAGCGGATGGAAACCGACATCTTTTAGATAAGGACAAAAAAATAAATGCTCTACGCTTAAGTTGTTTATTTTATATTATTTAATATCGAACCTGATCGAATCGATTAACAATATCAACAGATTTGGAAAAAAGACTTAAAAATGTGGAGATACGTTTTTCACAATAGTTTTGGTATTAAGAGTAATTTAAAAAGCTTTCAAATAAAGGGTATTATACTCTCCGCTTATTATGGAACACTTTAAAAGGCTTTTGCGTCTGACTTTTTAAATTATACTGGCTATTTACCAGTATGAATTTTTAATATATTCATGTTACATGTTTCAAAGGATTAATTATTATAAATTTTTCATACTTTCTGGTTTTTTTAGTAATTGTATCTTTATAATTAATTGTTTAAGAAAAAAACTTTAATTAAAACTAATTTAATATTTTTTTGCGCTTTCTGATTTTTTTATTTTGTTTTCAGCAATAATACTAAATAATGACAGTCACTGTGGCGCACTAGTCCGTTGCGCGGTGGCCCCGGGTTCGGTTCTCAATCGAAACAAGTATTTATATGTAGAACACAGCCGACATCAGGGTACGCTCGATTCTAAGCGATTTGATTCGAATTTTTGTGGGCCTCTCTCCCTCTCTATGTGTGTGTGTGGATTTACCCGGTTGTGGATGCTGGGCTTTATATAGATATGCTATATGAAAAGTATGAATTCTAAAGTGACCTTTATTCAGAGACTTCAAAGGTCAGTTTTGATTGCAATAAAACCAGGTCATATTTCAGGTAAAGTCGTCATTTCAGCTCCCCACTCTACTTTTCCAGCACACTAACTCTGAATAACCGAAGCAAATGCAAATCTCTAAAGCCTACATTTTTCAAAGACTGAAGAAAACTACGCCCTCTTTAGAAAATTCAGAAGGTAGATTTACGAATACGTAAAAGCAAAAGGTTTGAAAACTTTTAAAAATATCTTATATTTTATTATTTTATTTATTTTATAACAATAATATCAATTATTAATATAAGAATATTTTATTATAGGCTATAATTAATATAAAATAACCTACAACCGGTATATAGAAACATAAATAGATGCGTTTCAGATACACGAATTTGTTAATAAAATAAAAAAATACTTTTCTGGTTATTTTAGAGAAATTAATTTCTTTACAATTTACTATTTTTAAACTAATAACTATCCTATTTTAAGTATTTATTTTAAAATGATATTTATTGTGGTTAAAATAAAACCAATTATTTATGACGTCACCAAAACAGTTGAAGGTCTGCCGTTATAAATAAAGATAGAATAGAGGCAAACCGCCAATGGCAGAATAGTTCAATGGTTATAACAAAGGTAGTGGACGTCGTAGGTTCGATCTTCTCAGCTCAGACTGTTGCATGTGTGTGATTTTTTCCTATACACATTTAATAATAAAGTTATAATTTTAAAAGGTCACAAAATAAATTAATAAAAAGCCCAGAAGTCTAGGAAGCACTTAACTGAAATACCGAATCTCATTAAAACTTCAGTGTTCCGCGCCTTGGACTCCTGTAAACTTGTTACATAATTGTATTTTCTTCATAGCAAGACAACCCTATATTCTACCCTCTACTTATTCTTAAAAATCCTCTACGTTAAAGCTCAAATATATACTAACTCAGCCAATCAGCCACCGATTGATGTTTTGTTGTATATTTATTACTTAAACTAACACTAGACTAAGTTTATTAATTTTTGTTAACAGGCAATTTGTTTATTTTGTTAAAAGCTCATAGAGCGAATGTTTTAAATATTCTTTTGAGCCTAATAAAATTCTTTAAACCTAAACCTAACTTTATGGCGTACTGCATACAGACGGTTATAATAAAACGAAACGAAATATTAGCCCAGTCTGCCGTCCTGGGGTAGTACCACCACTTTCGAATGTAACACTCGTGAAGTGACTTTGTCGCGTTTCGGGAATAGTTTGAAAGTAGCCAGGTATAGCGAGAGGAGTGTGCACTGTCAATGTAGATGATGAATGCGTCTCCTCAAGCCGGCATAGTGGAGGCGACTGCTGCCCGCACAGGTTTCTCTGTAGCAGCAGTTGTTTCCATTCATGGACCGCACTCTAGCTTTACATCTGGCGGAGTGTTGTCACAAGCCGAGCTACAATAAAAAAAAAAATGCCACGTCAACCAAATAATCTAATCAAGTGTAAATATTATTTAAAAACCTAACTTTACTTCTTTACGTATCTGGGAAATTATTTCCTTTTTTAAATGGGTCATCGACCCGAGCCGACGAGCCCTAACAGTCACTCTTGGATCCACCGCGTCAAACTGAACGGTGAAAAGTAATTTCATCCCCATCTCTTTTAAAAGACATCTATTCCTTTAACTATGGCCCATGGTCAGGGCATTCGTGCGCAAAGCCAGGTCGCGAGTTCCCAACTCAGCACGTTGATATTGTCTATTCAATTTACGACACAATTTGATATATTTACGAGTAACTACAAACTAACATACCAGAATATGGAAGTCGCAGTAGGCAATTATATCACGACGAGCGACCATGGTCACTTTAAATATGAGTTTATTCTACACTAACATTCCGTAACTAGTAAAGGATAGGAAAAGAGGTCTAAGAAGAGCCATATCACAGCCAAAAGCGAGGGAGAGACGTGCAATAGTGCTGGGATAAAGAGGGTCTTTCAAAACTTACACTTATTGTAAACTGTATCAAGGGTTATTGATTAAACTTATTTTGTAAAAATCATACATTAAAACTAGGTCTCATTTGTTTAATATCAATCAATTTTAATATTGAAATAATTTAGAAATTCCAATCAACCTCCTGTTGGAGGTTTTTATCATGCCTCACAATTGTAGCGCGACTTGCATGTCTATCTTTCAATCGCGTGTAATACTAACAGCATGTTAGCTACATCAACTTAAGGACAATTTTTGCTCAACATCAAGCTTATTCTCGGCCGCTTGGACATCAACCAATAGAAATCGGTTTACAATCAAATTTACATCCATAATTAGTTAAAAATAATTAGGGCGGACCTTAGACGACTAATTTCTGAAGTGCTTCAGCGAAAGTTTTGCTAATTGTACAATTACATACAAGTCGAGCGCGCCAAAATTAGTCCTCAAATTACTGAATTAAAAAATATTATTGAGACCGTGTATTAATGAAATTAAATCTAAAAATATTAGTTTAAAATTGATACAGTTTACGTGTCCAAGAGTGTATTTTTAAATAAGTTGGACGTACTTGGAAAAATAGTAGGCGAGGGGTCCGCGAGCGAAGGCACACTCGAAATCTCCGTGGTATCACCCGCGAACACTGCACAAAAATAACCAGGCGTTACTCAGAGCGCGAGAGCACCTCTTAATATTACTACGTTTGTAAGAAGTGCTACATGTTTTTATTAATAGACTAAGATTGTATTGAGAATTGATTTCTGATAAGACACACTCAAACACATCCACTTACACACACGCCTGCGTAATTTTTTAATATTTTGTTTCTAAATCATTTAGGTCACTTCTTTACAGTAGCTCGGCATGTGATCCCATTCACCTTGGTGTTAGTACGGCCCATGAGTTTAGAGAAATGTTTATAGGTGTGAAATAAATATTTATCTCTATTTTAATATAATAAGTAATTATCGTAGTCAGAAATAACAACCAATTAATTTGCCATATTTAATAGAAAACTAACACCCTAATAATTTAAACAGACGACCGTGGTCTAGCGGTAAGACGCGTGAACTCGCGATCGATGAGACTCGTGTTCGAACCTGGCTAAATTCTCACCGGTAACCATGTAACTCTGTCATTGTGTACTTTTGCCTATAGGCACAATTAAAGAATGGTAGACAGACTGATGATGGTTATTAGCACCAGTCTGCCGTCCTGAGGTAGCACCACAACTTTCGAATGTAACACCCGTGAAGTGTTCACAACCTTGTCGTGTTTCGGGATCAGTTTGGAAGTAGCCAGGTCTAACGAAAAGAGTGTGCACTGTTAATCTGGACAACACATTCGTCGCATCAAGCCTGCATAACGGAGGCGACTTCTGCCTGTATAAATATCTGTAGTAGCAGTTGTTTCCGTTCATGGATCAGGCGAAATGTTACCAAGCTAAGATTAAAAGGGCAAATACAAAAATATTTAATTCCATAAGGTATTTAGTAAATGTTTAAGTATCTCTTTTAAGTTTCCAGTATTCTCCAGTTAGTTTGTCCCAGTTACAAAGTGAGGGAATTCTCACATTACTTCATGAAGAATTCACATCCGCCTGAAACTTTTCTAACTTTCAGCGAATGCACGAAGTCTTCAACTTATAAACTTATAAATATTAACACGATTTATCACTAACAGCTGTTCCATCATGGTGAAAATGAAAATTTAAATTTTTAAATTAAATTTGTTTTCCGGAGAGTAGTAAGCACGAACGAATTCTTAACTTTTTCAATGGATTTGCTTCGAGCACATTTTGTTGGCAACACCAAATTATGATGACAGTAAATAATAATTTTATCGTAGTTGAATAATGTTTAAATCGGTAAAACAAAAACTTTCGCTTATATTCACAGTTACATAGTCTTTTTCTTACATAGTTAGGCATAATTAAATTATTAGTAATAAGTTTCAGTGAATAATACATCATGTAAACCTAAATACGAATCGTTCGCCACAAATTCATGTAATTGCTAAAGTTGGTGCTACCCATATAACATGACAGCTTGCCTAACTTTGAAAGTTGTTAACAGTTGCTATTGAAAACTAAACTAGGCATGTCTACTCGCAAACTAGAAGTCTGTGATAAAGTTATGACGTATTGACGTTTTAAAGTGGTCAGTGTTGTGCCGAAATGGGAAGGTAGATCTGGTAACAGATACAATAATTTTTGAATAATATCGATTAATTTAGACCTTACGACCTAGACCACGTAATCAATTGGTACCTCTCGTGTCACAAAGGATTCTTTTACAAAATAATATATTTGGAATGGCACCAAAAATTTACAACAAATTGCCAGACTCGCTAAAGGACATGCGGCTACCAATTTTCAAGAAAAAATTAAAATGTGTTCTGATAGAGAAGTGCTATTATTCTGTGAGTGATTTTTTAGAAGATGATTTGACATTGTAATTTCTATATTTGACATTATAATTTCTTAATTTTTTATTATTATTTTTAATTTTATTATTATTATTTTATTTGACATTATTATTATTATTATTCCGTTTGACATTTACACACCCAAATTTATGGAGAAACACTAACATAGAAATAAGACTATTGTTACTAACCCATAACTAGTAAATAAATTATTTGATTTGATTTGATTTAATTTAGTTGACACGTTTTAAAAATTGTGATTGTAATATAGTAATCGTAACGATTCGACCGGAACTAAACCATTGCCAATAAACAAGAAAAAATAATCACTTGTCAAAGTACAAACAAACTTTTGGGGGATTTTTGGCGGCTATCTTGAAACGTCGGGTTATCTGTCTTGAATGGGCAAGGTCCAAAAAAACTAACCCATGGTGAATCGAAAACCATTTCGAGATATCACTTCAATTAGAAGAATTTTTTGATTCTCGTCTGAAAATACTTAAAAATCGAGGAGATATTTGAAAAACTGTAATGACCGTCTTCGACCTTTCACTTCGACTTTCGTACCGTTTGACAAGATAGAATACAAAGTACCAACCTAACAGTTTTGTAGATTATTATGTTGTCTATGGTTGTCGCCTCACAAGTTTGTCAAATATCTTTTGTTTGTGTTTCCTAACAATAACAGTGTTTTATACGAATAACTATTGTAATTTTTAAAACAAAACTACACTATAAACACGATGTTATTAACAGGAACCTTTAAAAATGAAAAGTTTTGTTTGAACTTTTGACAAACGATTTTTTTTTTGTTCATTGGCAATGGTTTAGTTCCGAACGAATCCTCAGGTTTGCCAATATTACAATCGCAATTTTTAAAAATTAATAAAAAAAGAACAAAGCAATTACAAAAGTTTTCCAGAAACACGTGTCGACTAAATTAATCTATATTATCTAAAAAATATGTAAAAAAGATAGCTGTCACCAGAGACACCTCCCCAATTATTTTCCTAAACTTGTGTTTCTTCGAGTGTTAATGTGTAATAATGGTAGATTTATTAACCACTAAGTGTTCGTTAACGTGCGTGAGTGTAGGCAAACAATTCAAAAGAAGGGAACCCTTGTTTCCATTTTCCCTCCAAAACTCCGTAGGAAGTTTCAGTAAAGATTCTACCATTTTACTGCAGCATTTTTGACTTGACTGAGACTTGACCTGACTGTTTAGTGTGATGAATGAATGACTCGTGATGCACAATATTATTAACTTGATGCAAATATATATATACTTTGACACTGGCAAATTGTTATACGCCACATAAAAATTCCTTATAATTAAATCATCGTGTTTATAGTATAGGTTAAAAATGGTTAGGTTGGTACTTTGCCTTCTATCTACACAAAAGTTTATGACTATACGAGAAAGGTCGATTTTCGGACCAGTTTTTCAAATATCTCCGCGATTTTAAAGTATTTTCAGACGGGAATTCTAAAAATACATCTAATTGAAGTGATATCTCGAAATGGTTTTCGATTTAACATGGGTTATTTTTACTTTTGTTGTTTCATTACCCGTGAAGCCTGGATTGTTGGATAACTGATCCAGACTTATGTTTAGTAAAAGGATATAAGCTTTACTCAGATTTACAACGGAGTTTTGGAGAGAAAACTCACGCATTTTCACGAACACTTCATGAATATTTAATCCTCTACCTATTATTGGTTTATAAATATATATAGGAAAACAACCCGTTTCCCTTTCACAATAAAAACTATTATTGAATCAAACAGTATATTGTTAGCTTTTATTGAAACTAGTTTGTAGAAACATTAGTTCTTATTCCGTTGATATTTCCTCCGTACTAGGCTTCCGGTGAGCTTTACCCTACTTTTAGCAATACAATTTTTAAAAATTGACTTTTATATCATTCGTAATTAGATCGATTATGGCGACATCTTATTGTGAAAATTAGACATCGGGAAAATAAAAATGCCCCATATAAACTGGTCGTTTCTTTACTTTGGGAGCTGTTAACTTATTAAGACTAGTTTGTTAAGCCACAAATTTAATAAAGAATAAAATAAATACTAGTTTTTTATAAAAAAAGGTAATAAAAAATATTGTGAGTCTTCTTATCTTTAGAAATGTATGAGCTGAAAGATTATACAATAACTCATCATAACAAAGAATACAATACCTACTTCAATCTAAGTTTTCATTTCACTTTATGTCTCATTCCGTCCTTTCTTTGACGGTTTAATAAAAGAATAAGAGAAAAGGTATAACGAGAGGAGTGTGCACTGTCAATCTGTGTACATGCTCGTCTCTTTACATCGGCATAGTGCAGACGACTGCTGCCTGTAAAGATTTCTCTGTAGTAGCAGGTGTTTCCATTAATAAACCGTACTCTGTCACATGCCGAGCTACAATAAAAAAAAATTGGTGTGCTCATACTAAGGTATTGTTTGTATCAAATGTGGAGTAGCGTAACTAGAGGCGGAGGGTCAGTTGCCACCATCAGTTTGGGGGCGACATCTGACTATGAATATGCAGCCGTGTTCTATCAGTAGAACATCAGAACTCACAATCGATGAGACCCGTATTCAAAACTCGCTAAATCGCGCTCGGTTTCTTTTTACGTGGAGAAATTCTTTAATCCTTTCCGTGGAGAAGAGCTTATGTCGGACCTGACGCTGGCATACCGGCTAAAACTCTGCGGTGTTTCTCTCAGCGCATAGTGGACGGAGTCTGGGCACACGTTAGCATTCATCCAGATAATTAAAAAAAAAGCGGTTAAAAAAACTTGAGTCCAAACTGCTTTGAACACAGTTCACGAGCGAAGTTGTATCTCTTATGCAACATAAACTCTATTATAAGTCCATAAGGTGTAATATTCTATGTTTAATGAATATATTGTGCTGTCAGTTACAGTAGCCACGTGTTGCGGTTCTGTGCTCATAAACATAAAATATAATTTTAACATGCTTATCAACAAAACTTCAAAAAACATTTTCTCTTTAAAGGTTTAACTAATTAAAGGTAATTCTGCCTAACCCTATTAAAATAAAAACGGACATATATATAACACCTATATCTATATATACTCGCTGTCTGTTTGTGTCCTTTTTACAGATAAAGCACTGAACAGATTTTGATAATGTTTAGGCGACCATATTGTTCTAGGGTGGGATCTCCATTTTGTATTGATTTCCTTGTTGCGTTTTACGTGTACACTGTTAATCTGGATGGTACACAATACACATACGTGAAATGGCATACTCAAACCGGCATAGTAGAAGAGACTGTTGCCAGTAAAAATTGATCTGTGGTAGAAGTTGTTTCCGTTCATGGACCGCACTCTAGCTTAACATTAGGCGGAGTCTTGTCATAATATACGCATCTACAAACTTTTTATTAAAAAAAAACCTTTTCTTTTAATAAAGCAAGCTGAAAAAGATGAAATAGGGAATGAAAACTTGTGTGGGGAACCCTGTAGCGGAGATTTATAGTGTGTTTTATCTGTGTGTGTGTATAGGTATTTCTATGTATTTATCTATGTATTAATATCTGTTTCGCTCTACTATTATTTCATACCTATCACATGCAACTTAATAGCATCATATTTATATTGCAACCTCTCCACTACAAAGTATACTCATCTAACGCTATAGACATAGACAGTGCCACCTGACGTACTCTCCTATCATTTACTTACTGATTATTCCTCTAAACAATCAGTATCAACTTTATGTTACTTCAATCATAAGTTATATTATTCAACATAAGACATGTGCCTACGTAGCCGACTTAGGTAGTTATAGACCCCTCAATTTTACATCTCTCAAGATCTACGCCACATACGAAGATCACCAACATAAACATGGACTCCGTCGACATCCATGCCGAACCCTCGGTTCTCAGAAATCAACAATCACATGTAGTTCGTCAACTACCATGTGGAACCAACCGGTTCACAGAGATGATAATCACATGAAGTTCGTCAACTTCCATGTCGAACACATTAGTTCTCAAAATGCCTACGTCAGATACGTAGCAGATGGATCTACCTGACAGTCATAGAGTCCGTCGACCCCATGATGAACCTCCGTACCTCCCCTCTCTAGTTCACCCTTTCCACTCTGGTCAGGTATCCAGATCTATAACCAACCTCTCGTCCACATAACTACTAGGCCATCATTTCATATTTCATTGTCATTATCATTTCATATTATAATCAATTATTCTCATTCATAATATCTATAACATTATATAGATATGCTTAGGCAGATACGTCAGTAGCCACTATCTATTCCCAAACGCTAGATAAACATCTAATAAATATAATAAGGATAAAATACTCTCACCACGGTATCTCCCGTAACTCCATCACTTATCACTATACATAATAACTCTTTATCTTATTCGATATCTCTAATACGGTGCATCCGCCTATGCGACCGCCTTTGATTCCTCTCTGCGCGTGACTGATCGTCGATCCGCGGGCTACACACTCCCGCGTTTAAGTTACTTACATAAATATAATAACAGGCTAATATAGCTAACATCTCGCGATCTCCGCGACACTCCCGAGGGGAAAACAAATTAATTACCTATGTGAAAATCAGCAGTCGCGTCCACTCCGCTATTTTTTCTTTAGCGCGAGTAGCAGCTGCTCTTTTTCCTTGACTCGGCTCTATCGGTTGTGGAGGTAATTCTGAGTTAGTATTTTCTATAAGCGGTTCTATCTCTAGCGGGTACAAATGAGCTAAAGATCTCGTAAACTCCGTATCGCCCACCATCACTCGAGCAATACGACATTCACCATCAGGGCCTTCAATTAAGTTCTTAATAGTTCCCACTTTCCAGTTGATTCTATTCTTAGAATCATCTTTAATCTGCACTACATCTCCTATCTTAGGAGTTTTACTTGATTTAACTCGCGGTTGTTTATGCGAATGACTGTATCTCTCACGTAGGCTAGGCAAGTATTGATTTATAAACATTTTCTTATACTCTTCGAGAATTTTATGACCTCTTTTCCAACTAGAAACTAACTCTGTCTTAGTAGTTGTACATTCGAAGCCAGACTCTTCGAAATTAGGTTCAATCTCTAGACACTGTCCTAGTGTCAGAAAGTCTATAGGTCTTAACACTTCTTCAGGCTCTGATCCAACGACAGTTAGAGGTCTAGTATTAAGAACTGATTCTACCTCCTTCGTAATAGTCAGCATCTGACTATCTGTCAATAAATGCTTATCTAAAGTACGTTTCAAACATTGTTTAACAAGTGCTACTAATCTTTCGTAGAAGCCTCCGTGCCAGGGTGCAAGTTGAGGTATGAATTTCCATTGAATATTGTTTTCATTACAGTATGAATTCGACAAGACTGTACTCGTTAATTTAAATTGACATGCATTATCTGATATTATTTTCTTAGGTAATCCTCTCACGGATATAAATCGTCTTAAGGCAAGTAGACATTCTTCAGCCGTCAAATCTTTTACTAATTCTAGATGTATCGCTCATACAGCTAGACATGTGAAAAGACAAATCCATCTTTTCTCTTTGTTTTCATTGACTTTAATTAATATAGGACCTAGGTAATCTAACCCAGTAAATGTGAACGGAGCACTAAAGTTTACTCGTTCACTAGTCAAGGCAGGCGTAGATGGTAACTTGTATGGACCACCTATATGTTTCACACATTGCGGACACTTCTTCAATATCTTTTGCACTTGAGCTCGGCCTTGAGGTATCCAGTATTTCTCTCTTAATATACTTAGCGTGTGCGATGTACCCACATGATAGTTGTCTTCATGTGTCTTTTGAATAAGTCGCGTTGTAATAGGAGAACTTTTCGGTATTAAGATCGGAAATGTCTTATCATACGACCAGTTTGCATAAGTCATGCGACCTTTACTTCTTAGTACTTGATTTTCATCTAGGAAAATACCTAAGTTTCTTGTTAGATTCGTCTCTTTTCCTGAAACTTCATCATGAAAATATTTTCTTTGCAATTTTTTAATAATCGTCGTAGTCATATTCTCAGCATTGCAATTTGTCTCAAAATCATCATCTTTATCACTTGAAGTGTGTAAAGAAAATACATTTTCAACATCTCTCCTCTCTGGAGTATCTGTAACTTCCAGAGCGCTCGCAGGCAAACAAAGTTCTTGTTCATTATGCTTGATCTTAGGCCAACTTCTCTCTTTTTTAAGAAGAAAACTTGGGCCATAAAACCACAGGTGTTGTTTTTGATTCCAAAGGTCAGTACGAGTAGCTATGTCGGCTGGATTTTCTTTTGTATTCACATAACGTAATTCTATCCCAATACTGTCTCGTATTTGTTTAATTTCATTAATTCGTCTTAATACGAATGGTGGTAACAATTTATTTGATTTGATCCATGATAGAACAACTAAACTATCTGTCCATAGATATAGTTTGCATATATTCATCTCGAGATGTCCTTTAACATATTTAATAAGTCTACTACCGATTAAATATCCTAATAATTCCATCCTAGGAATTTTTATATCATTTTTATTCGATATTGGTGCTATTCTAGACTTTGCCATAAGAAATGTCGTAGTAATTTTGTTATTGTAAATGACTCTTAAATATACAACAGCTGCATACGCATTTATTGAGGCGTCAGAGAAGCAATGTAATTCATACTTTACATTTTCGTCACTCATAACATTTCCTATGTATCTCGGTATTTTAATACGCTCAATTTCTTTTAAATTTTCTTTTATGTTATTCCATAAAGATAATAAATCATCCGAAATTGCATCATCCCACTTACATTTTTTAATACAAAGATCTTGAAATAATAATTTTCCTGGTAATATAAGTGGTATTATAAACCTCCTTGTGGCTTTATAGATACGTGCTAACGTACGTAACACATCCTTTTTAGTAACAATTTCTTTCTTACACTCGGTGTGAAATGATCAACAAAAACTATAATTAATTATATTGTCTTAGGAGAGTCTAACACTAATACTCTCCAATGTCCATAAAACTATTATTTTTTATTTTTTACTTCTATTATCGCTATCATTGTTAAATTTTTCAGGACAAAGTGCTCTATTATGTTTTTTGCCACAATGCACACATATTTTCTTCACAGAACACTCGGAACTACGATGCCCGACCATAAAACAATTGTAACATTTATTTTTAAGTCTCATTGTTCTTTCTTTATATGACTTGTACTTTACGCAGTTATCAGAATAATGATCTGTACCATCACAGAATATACAGAACATTTTAACTTTTTTATTATATCTTGGTACATACGTCTTATTATTGTAAACTTGTTTTACACGATTCGAGTATTGCCAATTTCTCTTACGTTGCGAGTTTCCATTCTTTCCAGCGTTTGTATAAAGTGCCGACGTAGTAGCAACTGGTGATGAATTCATCATATCTGAGGAAACATCGCTCTTTTTTGCTGTCATCCTAGCGTCTGATTTTTCTAATGCAGATATCACTATATCGAGAGCTTTTCTAATAGAATTGACCGATGAATCTTCATCCGGTAACAATAAAGTAGCCTGATAAATTACTTTCTCTGGAAATTTGTCTAATATAACTACTCGAAAATAGCTTGATTCCATATTTTCACCGAGACTTTCTAATACTCTTAAATGTCGTTCTATTGCGTTCAATGTGTGTCTGCAGACAGTACTATCTGACGAAGACTTTGTCATACTGAGAAGACTTTCAATATGCGCATCAACAACTCGTGATCTATTGCCAAATCTATTCTTTAAAATATCTATTGCGATAGAGTAGTTCTGATTACTTGACTCCAAACCTTCAACTGCTTGAAGCGCGGTACCTTCGAGTGAAGCCAACAAGTAAGCAAACTTATCGGTATCTGCGAGAACTTTCTTTTCAATAGTTGCTTCGAAACGATCCCAAAATGACGTCCATTTCAAACTATTTCCATTGAATTTAAGAAGTTCTAGTTCTGGTAAACGTGTTTGATTAACACTCGGTTGAGAGATTTGATTTACTTTAAGAGTCGATTCGATACTTATAAGAAGATCTTCTCCTTTAATCTGATCATTGTAATACCCATTAATTACATCCTCATTTATGCCTGAAGTCTTTCCTATGTAGTCTTTCAATAATGTTGAAAATCGGCTTAATGTATCACTTAAAAATATTTGAGATTCAATTAATACTGCCCTTGTTACATCAGTTGTGGAGATATTCGTGGAAACTCTATCAATGCCTTCCAGCAACCGCTGATGTCGCTTTTGTAAAATACTTTCCTCCATTTTCACCGATAGTCAATTTAAATTTATTTATACACAAAAGTATAAATATCAGATATTATAAACACTCATTCACTATTGTCCGAAACAGAAAACTTTAATAACATAAACCGAAACACAACGTGTGTCTATTCTTTAAAAACTGAAACCACAATAAGGCTTTGTTTTATCACGCGGCCTAATTAAAAGACGCACACGCGGCTTATTTTAAAAGGAACCTATTTTATTCCTATGGCTGTTTATTCATCGTGCTGTATATTTGATACGCCGCCAATGTTTCCTTTATTGGCGGTTCATTTTAGTTTACAATTACAAAACGTTCTTTATTATGTTTTGCTTATAAATGAACCTTTATACCAAACGTATTCCGTTACAGTCTATTAGTATTAACCCGACCATATTTTTCATAACAAAAATATGCGGCGTTATTTCAAGTCATGTTATTCAATCTACTCTACTCGCATTACACGTACTATTGTTATTTCACACTCCTAACAATCAAATACTATTCTCGTACACGTGTAGCCAAACTGTACTATTACTAAGTACTAAAACCTAGTCTCTCATAGTGAACCTATGTCACTTTGACATGTACATATATTACTCATCAAATATACTTATGTGATATACTTGTGTGATGGGTCTTAATATCAGCATGCTGTCTGGGTTACGTATCGGTTTTCACACTTTACTAGAAATTACTAGAAATTATCAATTTAGGATATCATAGCCTCGCGGGCCTATAATATAATATTCTCTATATATATGCTACACCACCCTCATAATGGTTAGCCTCAACTCTAGGACATGCATCACTTATAGGACTAGATCCCATACACCATAGTGAGCCTCCCCAACAAAAAATAATTTTTGGCTTGCCCAAAAATCAACATAGAATATTATTATCCTAAACTCTTGCGTCTCAAACATAATTATTTCAATAAAACCGAGAAACAAACCAGCAGCTTTTTAAATTTTACGTGGTTATCTCATCATAATCTAGATTAGTCCGTGCCTAAATTATAGCTCATGTACTAAATATGTCTCATAAAATATGAAACAACTAATAGCTCATTTCCACATCATGAAAATCTAGAATCGAACTGTAGTTCCTCGACCAAATTTGTATTG
Source organism: Tinea pellionella (assembly GCA_948150575.1). Classification (NCBI taxonomy): domain Eukaryota; kingdom Metazoa; phylum Arthropoda; class Insecta; order Lepidoptera; family Tineidae; genus Tinea; species Tinea pellionella. The sequence continues at coordinate 1,387,314 of OX411253.1, forward strand.
CCCAGGATTGAACAATGGCACCTCCAGCATGTTTTATATTGCCCAGGATCGAACTTAGGCTCCTCCACCAAATTTGTATTGCCCAGGGTCGAACTTAGGCTCCTCCACCAAATTTGTAGCGGAGATTTATAGTGTGTTTTATCTGTGTGTGTGTATAGGTATTTCTATGTATTTATCTATGTATTAATATCTGTTTCGCTCTACTATTATTTCATACCTATCACATGCAACTTAATAGCATCATATTTATATTGCAACCTCTCCACTACAAAGTATACTCATCTAACGCTATAGACATAGACAGTGCCACCTGACGTACTCTCCTATCATTTACTTACTGATTATTCCTCTAAACAATCAGTATCAACTTTATGTTACTTCAATCATAAGTTATATTATTCAACATAAGACATGTGCCTACGTAGCCGACTTAGGTAGTTATAGACCCCTCAATTTTACATCTCTCAAGATCTACGCCACATACGAAGATCACCAACATAAACATGGACTCCGTCGACATCCATGCCGAACCCTCGGTTCTCAGAAATCAACAATCACATGTAGTTCGTCAACTACCATGTGGAACCAACCGGTTCACAGAGATGATAATCACATGAAGTTCGTCAACTTCCATGTCGAACACATTAGTTCTCAAAATGCCTACGTCAGATACGTAGCAGATGGATCTACCTGACAGTCATAGAGTCCGTCGACCCCATGATGAACCTCCGTACCTCCCCTCTCTAGTTCACCCTTTCCACTCTGGTCAGGTATCCAGATCTATAACCAACCTCTCGTCCACATAACTACTAGGCCATCATTTCATATTTCATTGTCATTATCATTTCATATTATAATCAATTATTCTCATTCATAATATCTATAACATTATATAGATATGCTTAGGCAGATACGTCAGTAGCCACTATCTATTCCCAAACGCTAGATAAACATCTAATAAATATAATAAGGATAAAATACTCTCACCACGGTATCTCCCGTAACTCCATCACTTATCACTATACATAATAACTCTTTATCTTATTCGATATCTCTAATACGGTGCATCCGCCTATGCGACCGCCTTTGATTCCTCTCTGCGCGTGACTGATCGTCGATCCGCGGGCTACACACTCCCGCGTTTAAGTTACTTACATAAATATAATAACAGGCTAATATAGCTAACATCTCGCGATCTCCGCGACAAACCCATCATCAAATTATAATGAAGATTCGTAAATAATTCTGCCGTCCTGGGGCAGTACCACCACTTTCGAATGTAACACCCGTGAAGTGACCTTGTCTCGTTTCGGGAATAGTTTGAAAGTAGCCAGATAGAACGAGAGGAGTGTGCACTGTCGATCTGGATGGTGCATGCTCGTCTCTTCAAGCCGGCATAGTGGAGATGACTGCTGCCCGCACAGGTTTCTCTGTAGTAGCAGTTAATACCATTCATGGACCATACTCTGACTCTACATCAGGCGGAGTGTTGTCACTCAAATCAATTCTCAATAATATTAATTATGAAGTTGCGGGCAAGAGTTAGAGAATATTTTATAATATAAAAACAATTGTTTCGAATAACGTACAGAGCATGTAGCCTGATGTGTTTGTAAAACGGATGTGCCGCCATCTTGCCCGGCCGGATATTGAAGACTCGATGGCTTCGTACTACCTACCGTTTAATTGCCAATATTGATTTGACCCGGATAAATTAAGTTTTATTTAAGTTCTCTGTATACTGTTTTTAATTTTACCTTTATTATATGAGATATATATTATATATACCTATATGAGACCCGTGTTCGAACCTCGCTAAAGACCGGTACCAATGTAACTTTGTTATATGTACTTTGGTCGCTCAGTGCCTATAGGCACTATTAAAGAGTGGTAGGCAGACTGATGATGGTTATTTGTCCAGTCTGTCGTCCTGGGGCAGTACCACCACTTTCGAATGTAACACCCGTGAAGTGACCTTGTCGCGTTTCGGGGATAGTTTGAAAGTAGCCAGGTATAAGAGAGGAGTGTGCACTGTCAATCTAGATGGTACATGCTCGTCTCCTCAAGCCGGCATAGTGGAGGCGACTGCAGCCCGTAGAGATTTCTCTGTAGTAGCAGTTGTTTCCATTCATGGACCGCACTTTAGCTTTACATCAGGCGGAATGTTGTCACATGTCGAGCTACAATAAAAAAAAAATTATCAATGTCTAAAAGCAGATACTGCGGCAAATGTAACGCAATTTCTCTGAGTTTAACGGTATTTTAAATATGTCATTAATTTTAATATCGGTAACGAAATAAATACTGATATTAGATAACGTTACTTCTTCATGGAGGCGACAACTATTAATACTCATAAAAAAGATTTAGTTAAACATTATTAGTATCTATAACGTTATTTTTAACTATATTTTCTGGGTATAAATCGCAAAATTATACCGGTATTCAGGCTGTGTATAAAAGTAAGTGAAGCCGTGTATTTTTGTATGTATGTGTATGTGAGGGTTAACGCAAGAATAGAATTATACGTTTGTCGATGAAAATGCTATTGACGCAGCTAAAAACCAATTTGAAGTACCCTTTCAATATAACTGTGAAAAAACTTCTTTTTTTTCAATATACATTTTCTAGTGAAGTTTAAATTGAAAACAGAAATACGTGTTCGCTTTTTTTTGAAAGATTAATTGGTATCTTTTGTGTTTTAGTTTTTCTGTTGTCATTCCAATTTGTTATTGTTCGGGGTAAGCAGAGAGCTTTGGGACCGGATGACACATACTCGTATGCGTCGAGTGAAACACAGTGAGGTTTTAATCAGTATGCGCTAGACTGGATAGTCCGACATAATCTTAGCACCTTTCCCAAGAGCCCGTATAGCGGAGGCGACTGCAGAAATTTGTTTTTGGTTGCGTTCGGATTCTAGCTTAATCACTTGGAATGTTATCATATGGCGTGTTAGAATAAAAAAATTGATATATAAGTTTTACTATTCAGGTGTCCAATAAGGAGACGGCATGAGATGATATCTGCCTGTTAGTGATTGATCTCTACACAAAATTTCAGCTTAGTCAATATATCTCAAGACGCAGTCAATATATCTCTACGCATAATATAAATCACAAAACAAAACAATACGTAGTTATTTTTGAACCTTCCCTATCTCACGTACGATCTTTCCAATTGACAAAATTGTCCACCAAACTGTTGTAAAACAATGATCGTGTGTACACACACAAACACAAACCACTACACACACAGGTTTAGATAAATAAACACACCGAATTCTATAAATACTCACACAAGTAAAGATCGTTATTTAACCCTCATTCATACATACACACACAATCAAAGACAGAGATATTATTTATACACGTATATCATATACAGTATATAAATAGAATAGAGGGTTCACGTAATGACGACCCCTGAAACTAATGGCTTATGTTTTGGTGAAATTTTGAATTTCGTTTGTCTATGTGTTGTATCATATTACTAGCAATTTATATTGATCTTTATTAAAAGGACTTAAGGACTATTTTTGACATGAATATTGCAGAGCCTTATATAAACAAAAAACAGTATATCATGATTCAAAAAAACGTCAGGTTTAAAAAACGTGTTGATCATTGACTTATTTCAACCATTTATTAAAATATCAAAAGAAGCAAAAAATAATAAAAGAAGAAATTAAAATTACTTCTGAGATATCTCACAAAAACATAATCGAAATTCGATGTTGAAAAAGTTACTTTTTTTGTTTAAAATCGCTGACCCGTTAAGTTTATTATACGAAAACCAAGTTCCCTTTCAAAAAGACAAAGAAACGATTTTCCTAAACTCAATTAGGGCGTATTTTGATTCTCTTAATTTCTTTTAATTATATCATTTTTTAAAATACAGTTAATTATAACTTATCGTTTTTTAGGTTCTTTGACATTGATATATACATTGAATTATTCATTTCATTTTGATAAAAATACATGCTTACAGAGATAAATGAATAAAAATAAAAATAAAACAATTTTTAATATGAGGTATTTTTAAACAATGTTGGCAACACTGTCAAATCGTTTAAAAAGGCTTATGCTGTTTTCATGCCGGATGCATGAGGTTTGTCCCTATGCTCCTTGTTGAACACAAAATTTATAACTTGAATAATTCCTAAGGTTTTACTGAATAAATGAATGAAAGACATATTACACTTTCTGTATAAAATGTATCAATGTATCATAGATTAAAAATCATAGAATAATAATGTGTAGACAGATAACTTGTCACTAACACTTCAGTACTGTCAGTATATAGATTTTAATAATAATGATAATAATTCTTAGTATTGCACAAATTAGGCACTGACCAATCAATGTAAATATATGTAACATAGTTGCATTGGTACAGGTCATAATTTAGTGACATGAACATCGATCGTGAGCCCACGCTTTCTACCGCTAGACGGGAGCTTAGTTTTGCACAATTTTAATTGCAACTAACCTATTTGATTTTAATTACACGAGTAATTTATTTTTTTCTTTGAATAATAAATAAAATTCTGTAATGATCGTCTAATTGTTACTAGAATTATGTTACATTTTCAGCTGTTTTTATCGATCTATTAAGTAGTACGTCGCGGTTTCTAATTCGAGTTATTATGTCACAATCTATTTGGTCAATAGTCATGGATTCAATTCCTGTATTTAAAATGTAAATAAATATTTATTTCCTTTATATGTTATTGTTATAACTCGGTTGCTCGTATGCAAGTTACTTTGACTTACATTTTACAATGACGTTAACAGTTAGGTTTACATTTACTCCACACGTGTTGCACCATCGTGTAAATTCATATCGCTATCACTAAAAGGCTGACTGATGTTATTAGAAGTATATTCTTGAAAATTAATAGAAAACATATTTGACCTCTTTTCACACACTCGACGTTAGTGACATTGGTTTAACTATTACTTTAATTTTGACCAGCCAAAGTTCGCTGGTTACGGTTAGCGTTAGCGCAACCCAATTTAAATTTTAACCATTACTTTAACTTGAAAGTAATAGTTAAGTCATGTGGTGCAAATAGACCTCAAGGTCACTATCGTGAGACAGTTATTGTGTCTAAATATATATATTAACCAATAGAATATAAAGTTTTGCCTGGCTTTTTCTTTTTCTTAATTATGTCTTATAAATATAAGGGGAAAAAAAGAAAAGAAAACAGAAAAAAAAAGCTCGCCTTTTGTTGTATAACAATAAAGTTTTTAAATAAAAAAATAAAAAAAGGTAAGTGAGCCATAAATCAATTTTTGATGCAGTTTTTTATTCCACGGATAACTCATCGATTCAGTTTTATATTTGCAAAATCGTGACTTAGCGTATGGTTTTTTTTTTCTCTTTTTTTTTAAATTCAGAGTATTGTGAAAATGCATGCTTACGCGCTATCACGGTCGAAACAATTCAAGGTCAAGGCAGATTGGCAGCTACCCTTAAAGGAAACGGACTAGGATTCTAAACCAACGCTCTGACTTCGCTACAGTGTACGATACAGTAACGCGGTTCTCGTAAGTCAATACCCGGCTTAATACCTACGATACCTATAGGTAAACTAAGTTATATAATGCTAGGAAAGCACTCACGTCCTAAATGGACACTAACACTGTGTTGCCAGGTGTAAGAATACGGTACATTTAACTAAATGAGCTCATTGATGTGCCTATTAGTGTTTGACATTAGGTGCTGGTTTGAAGATGAGAATCGAACTCGAAAAGTTTTTTTTTTTTTTCAATATAATTAAGTTTTTCTGCCTACACAAACATATCCTTTAACATTATGATATATAAGTATCTCTATAGAAAACATAAAAGTAAAATACTCAAAAGAAAACATAGTAACCGGTCTATGGAGTCTTAACAAGATATTTACCGGATATCCGTATCCTTGCCCGTATCCACAGAATTTGATTTTCCATGACCCGGAACACCTTTTAACTCGAGGAAACTACGTTACATAGAATAATGACGTCACGTGTTTTGGCTACAAATAAATAAAAGTAAAAAAGACTACGAAATAAAAGGAACTGTATTTTTGTTTTTCTTTCTACGAGTGTAAACATCATTTGTCTAAATCGGAGGTGGTACGAGATCACTTTATGAAATTAATACACTAAGTTTTTTTGGCATGTGATAACACTCCGCCTGATGTAAACCGCACGTCCATGAACGGAAACAACTGCTGTTACAGAGAAATCTTTACAGTCGCCTCCGCTATGCCGGCCTGAGGAGACGAGTAGGCACCATCTAGATTAACAGTGCACACTCTCGCTACACCTGGCTACTTTCAAACTGCTCCCAAAGCTCGACAAGGTGTTACATTCGAAAGTGGCGGTACTACCCCAGGACGGCAGACTGGGCTAATAACCATCATCAGTCTGCCTACCACTCTTTAATAGTGCCTATAAGCACTGAGCGACCATAGTACATATAACAAAGTTATATTGGTACCGGTCTTCAGCGAGGTTCAAACACAGGTCTCATCGATCGTGAGTTCGCGCGTCTCACCGCTGGGTCACGGTCGCTTATACATGAAAGCGTGTCCATCCCAAATCATGAACGATACCTGTATTATTATTTTATATTGCATATTTTTTTATTGTAGCTTAGCATATGACAACAGTCCTCTTTATATTAAACTGGAGTGCGATCCATGAACGGAAACAACGGTTACCACAATTGAATTTTTTCAGACAGCAGTCACCTCCACTATGCCGGCTTCAGCAGACGAATGCACGTGCACATTAGGCTGCTCAGGTTAACCATCCAAGGTGATCCTGATCACGGATATGAACGTGAAAGTGGCCTGGTCACAATACCATCCACGAATATGAAATTAAAAGCCGTTTGTGATAAGAGGTCTGCTGATAGAATAGAATAGAATATCTTTTATTTGTCACAATACAGATGTTTTTAGATTTATTGATGAGGATGAGGTGACAAAAGGGAAATCAGCTCAGCATATGCTCCGGCAGATGTCAGAGCGCTGATTTTCAGCTGACACCGCAGGAAGTGGCAAAGGAGCAGTGATAGGGAAGAGGTGTAATAAAATAGTTATGGAAAGTAGTTTGTAAATGAATAAATAGAGAAGAATATCGAGGAAACATAAATATAATAATAATTAATTAATAGGTGCTTGTTCTTGTATATATATTATTGATTACCAAATGCGACATTATAATTCATATCTGGTACAAATTAACATACAATTAAATAATTAAAATCGACTGTTGAAATTCAGGTCATGCCTAATAAAATTTATTAACGTCGAATATTCATCAGTTCTATGTAACGTATGTTATAATAGACGTAGATTTAGATTTGTGATAAATATGGGATATAAATGGAAAAACTCACAGTTTAGTTTAGTTTTAAATAATTTAAGTAACAAAGGTAAAGAGTGGTAGGTAGACTGATGATGTTTATTAGCCCAGTCTGCCGTGTTGGGGCAGTACCACCACTTTCGAATGTAACACCCGTGAAGTGGCGTTTCGGAAACAGTTTAGAAATAGTCATGTATAACGAAAGGAGTGTGCACTGTCAATGTGAATGGTGCACATTTGTCTCCTCAAACCGACTGCTACCTGTAAAAATGTATCTGTGGTAGCAATTGTTTCCGTTCATGGACCGCACTCTAGCTTTATATCAGGCGGAGTGTCGTCATATGCAGAGCTACAATAAAAACAAAAAGATATATATTAAGATTTAATGCTGCTAAATGTAGTAGTTTTTACTTCAGTGTATAACCCAATATGTATAACATATACGCATTGAAATGGTTGGAATTTTGAGCTGGGAATAATCATTTCTGGCGTTTCAACAGCTCATTCAACTAATTCTAGCTTTCTAGCTGACATTTAGCGCTCCTCATTAGTGCTGCCTAACACTAATTGCCGAGACCAGACGAGGCGTTCGTTTTCAGTTTTTTTTACGTAACATTTATTTTCTTTAAAAAGTAACATTTTTAAGTTTAATTTTTAATTTTGCATACAAATTATTTCTTGCGTGCTTATTGTGAAGTATAATACATGTCGATTTGTACCTCATAATCTTTACATTATAGTGATATTTTTTTATTTTTTTATTTTAAACACTTTATTGTTATACATAGAACAAAAGGCGAGCTTAATGCCGCAAGGCATTTTCTTCCAGCTGGCCTTCAGGAAGCAGAAAGGTTCTACCTTGGGTAGTAAATAATAATAATTAAAAAAAAGTCTTATATATAACTTAGAAAAAATAATAAAAAATAATAATAATATTAGTTTAATAATATCTAACCGCAATAATGAGAAATAAATCAATAATCATAATAACCTAAATGAATTCATAATTCCAGTTAGATTTTATATAATCTATCGCCCATTTACTATAATAAAGGACAATGCCCATTCGCCTAAGAGAAATAGGCCCACAATTTTTTTCTCTAGTATTAAATTATTTGTGGAAGTCCAGGGAAGGTTTAAAAGGTGAGTAAATATGAAAAAAATGCTTGGAATATAGTAAAAACAACATTTGATGTTCGTCCCGTCGTTTAGAAATCTATTTAATTTAAAAGTCGCAATGCTTTTTTATTTATTGATTCTGAGGCGGTACGAAGTTTGCCGGGTTAGCTTGTAAATCTATATTTCTTATCATCAAGAACTTTTAATTTTTTTACCCGAGTTATTGAGTAATTTGACTTTTACTGATGCAATATTTGAGGTTATTATTATATTAAGTGCTTTAATAAAATTGATGATATCTGTTTTTTTATGTAATTAAACATTGTCTATTCATTGGCAAATGATGTGTTGATATAATTAAAATGAATTGTTAATAAAAACATAAGATATTATTTTAGAATATTGTTTTGTTTATAAACCATTAAATATCAAGTGGGTCCAAAAATGGGCATTGTCCTTTGTTATTATATTATTAATTAGGAGTTCACAATCGAGTATCTTCTTTATGGATAGTGAGCTTTGCCTTAATTTGAAAAAAATACAATTGAATTAGAAGTTAAGCTAAGCGATAGAACTACAGAAAAAGAAATACCTTAATTGTAAAACTAGTTTTAACAAATTGGCAGTCATGTAAACATACCTGAAAATAAAATAAAAATATATTAATAATCGATAATTTTTGTCAATTTAAATGCTAGATTCCACTTCAGCTCAGGCCGTCGCGTCGTGAGAGTGCAGATTTTTTAATATCTAACTTTCATCTTTAAAATAAATATATATATATACGACAGAACGGGAGAGCGGTCCAAGGCTTCTATCCTCGATTTGTGGGCGATAACTAAGCAAATATGCTGAAACACGACAGTTCCTCCGCAACGTGTCCGCCGTGTGGTGTCTTTTCAGAGACTCTGTCAAAGCGTAACGATGCTTTTGTTTCATATTCAGATAGTGCTTGTACTCATGACCACGTATTCATTTTGTTCCAATTTAGTTTCCGTAACCGTTCAAATTAGAGTCCGTATTCATGACCGTTCCGACATATAATTATAATAGTTTTCTACTACTTCAAATAACACGTTAAAGGTTTATAGATAACATATTTAAGTGTCAAACTTTAGAGAGTTTAAACATATACAGGTTTAAGCTTCAAAAGCGTATGTCCGAAAAAAAAGGTAAAAAAATATAACATAAGTACTCTTAGAGCGCTTATCGCTTCCACAACAATGTGAGCAGATAGATGTTCTATAGATACATGAATGAAGTATGTTTCCTCGTCCCCCGAATCACGCCCTAACGACTGAACAGATCCTAATGTTAGCTTAGAGGTAAAATATGAGCAAGAATTTTGTTAGATAGTCCAATTATTGAGGAAGGTTTTGAAGCGGGTTACAACTGTTTTAATCCATTTAAAAAGTAAATGCAGCGTAATTTTTTTTTATTGTAGCTAGTCATATGGCAACACTCAGACTTACGTAAAGTGCGGTCCAGATAAATTTCTACAGACAATAGTTGCCTCCGCTATGCCGGCTTGGGGAGACGAATGTGCATCATCCAGATTGACAGTGCTCAGTGACAGTTTCTAGCTATTTCCAAATTGATCCCGAAAGCCAAGGTCACTTCACGGATGTTACAATTGAAAGTGGTGGTACTACCCTAGGACGGCAGACTGGGATAATAACAATCATCAGTCTGCCTACCTCTCTACTATTATACGCGTGCGAAGAGCAAACAGCAAGTATATTATAATATAAAACTATGTGGTATAGTAAGTTTGGGGTCAGGGTTTTAAAAATGTAAATATTTATTTATTTATTAAAAAAGGTATAATAGCGAAAAATAAAAAAAATGTCTTTTATAAAACCCATTGTAATGAACACTTTTTATTTTTAAATTACCCTTTTTTGTAAAAGAAATCTGTGCTACTTTTTAATAGGGCTTCTTCCTGTAATTTAAGGCTCAGATTTCAAGGAGAAAAGGTTATCAGCTATGAAAATGTTTTAGATACGACATTGAAGGGAGGTATTCACCCTACCTATTCACTGACAGCATACAAAACTATGTTTATAAATCACCTATTGAGTAAGTATAGAGGTAGGTTCTCAAAATCACGGCCCTTACTAATGTTTTTATGTGTCAAGCTAGAGTGGACATGAACGGAAAAAACGCTACAACAGATAAATGTATGTATACAGCAGTCGCCTCCACTATGCCGGCTAGAGGAGACGAATGTGCATTATTCAGGTTGACAGTACACACTTCACGGATGTTACATTTGAAAGTGGTGGTAGTACCCCAGAACGGCAGACTGGGCTAACAACCATCATCAGTCTATCTACCACTTTTTTTGTTTTATTGATTCAGACTTTGTTTTGCTATCTGTACATAGTATAAGTTATGGAATAAAAAGCTATATTATAAACACATACTTTTTGAAAGTAATCATTCGGGAGAAGGTACGTCCCGACTCCCAATTCATATAGTAATAATATGTTATCTTTTTGATTCCCTATTTTTATGAAAGGAAACAAATTTAATAAGGTTGTTAAAAAGGGTCTTCATATTATATTTACGGAGGACTATAATTTATACCTTATAAAATAAATAAGAAAAATATTATTTAAATATTACAGAATCTCGTCTCGTCACGATTTTGTACGCTTCCAATCAATTAATATAGTATCTCGACATACGTAGACTTATCTATAGATAGGTACGTATTACACAGACTTGAAAAAAGTGATCAAGTCGAAGTGTTACTGGGTTATACAGTTACAATTATTACAAAAAAAATCGCAGGTGTTATATTTTAGAAGTAGCTTTTTTTTATTATGACATGATATGTGACCTCGACTGGCTTGATGGTAAGCACAGTGGAGGTCCATAAACATTGACGACTGGAGAACCGCTTACTCGGTGGCTCCAGTCGCCATTACTATGCCGGCCTTGAAAATATAAACTAATATATTATAATACCTTTTTTTCTTCATTTTAATTCGTCATAATATGACCCTATGATGTTAAGCCAGAGTGCGATCTATAAAAAGAGATGACTGCTGTCATAGAAGAGGATTTGTAGATCGCGTCCCCTATGCCGACTTTATAAAATGCCTCATCACATTATGCTTGAAGAATCCCAGGTTGTAGTAGGAGGGGGAAAACGTAGCTGGGAAGGTCGTTCCACAATTTATTAGAACGACAGTAAAAGGACTGTCCGAACCATTTTGTTTGCAACATTTTGACGAATGCTACAAAATCGCTTATAACTTCTAAACTCATCTAAACTTTATGAACTAAAATTTCGTGTACATTACAGACATGATTTGTGTTACCCTTATACCTTATATTTGGCTTACACAATGTTTTTGGGGTTTTTTATATAGATGACAAAATTATACCGAGCAGCCTTTATACGCGACAAATGACCGCACTCAGCTAGACTTATGTCCGTTTGCACCAGAAGACCCATTAAAGTTACTTTAACTATTACTTTTACGTTTACTTTAACCGTTACGTTTACATTATGGTTTACATTTACTCCACCATCGTTGCGCCTCTTATTTTTGTCGCTTATTTTAACGTTAACCGTAACCAGCGAATCTTGGCTGGTTAAAGTTAAATCGTCAAACCAATGTCACTAACCTCAAATGTGTGAAAAGAAGCCAAATATGTTTTTCTATTTTTTTTCGCGATCAGTTACCCTTTTAACGATAACAATATGAATTTATACGATATTGCAACGCGTGTGGAGTCGTCGCCGCGTTGCGTTAACGTTAACGGGCATACTGGTGCAAACGGACCTTAGGTCCATGAATGAAAACGGCTGCTGTCACAGAGACCTACAGGCGCCTGTCGTATAAACTTAATGAGATGTCTTTTCACACTGAGTCTGAAAGAAGAAGTAGGTTGTTGTAGGATGAAAGAAACATAAAGATTTTACATAATTAATCAAACTTAATCCTTTGAACAAAGGATCTTTAGTAAAAATCGAGATAAAGAGCAAAATCTGTTAAAGACAGAAAAGCCGATATCTTCATAAATTATTCAACGTCGTATCTAAAATTCACTAAGTTCTGTAACAAAGACTTGAGGGTACGTTTTACTAGTAACATTGATGCAAGAAGTGTCGGACAGGTTATTGCGTTATTAGTAAGTAATAACTGTTTTAATATCGGATAATTAAATAGGAAATGTACCACAGCTACTATTTCAATTTATTAAAAAAAAAAACAAATTGTAGTACTATCTACTACAAAAAAGTGACAAAGGGAGAAGGGAAATCTATCATCGATTTTTAAGTGACCCGGTCTTTTGCGTCTCACAAACAGACAATGTGTTTTTAAACAAAACGTATTGCAAACGAAAATCAAATAACAGAAATGCGATTAAACAATTGATCGCATTCAAAAGCTAAAATTCAATGATGTCTGCCGTCCAGGGGTAGTACCACAACTTTCGAATGTAACACCCGTGAAGTGACTTTGGCGCGTTTCGGGAATAGTTTGAAAGTAGCCAGGTATAACGAGAAGAGTGTGCACTGTCAATCTAAGATGGTACAGCGCACATAAAATTTACAACCTACTTACATTATATAATTCATCATTTTGATAAGTATGATTTTATATATTTTTTTATATTGACGCGACATGTGACGTCGACTGGTGGTAAGTAATGGAGGTCCATGAGCGCCGACGACTGAAGGACCGCAGTACACGGTGGTCCCAGTCGCCGTCACTATGCCGGTTCAAGAAGATGCTTTTTCACACTCCGCTTGAAGGATCCAAGGTTATCGTGTTATAGACTTGTTCTCAGTTACTCAGATCTAAAAAAAATACACACACAAATCTGCCTACCACTCATTTTCACAAAAAGACGTGAAAATACACTTTAAATGCCTTCTCAAGCAGGTACTTTAAACAGATTATTGTATTTTATTGTTATAAAAAGATCCGCCATGTACAAAAGTGTCTTACATCCAAGGTTGACACTTGAGTTGTTCATTTCTTTGTTATATGGCCTTCCTACAGCCCCCGAGCGTGATCAAGAACCTCCACACTTACCCTACATAGATCCACTAGAGTCTAATCATCAAAATTTTATTCGGAACATTAATTACTTGGTGCTATTTTATTATCTATAATGTTTGACACACACAAACACACTAAACGCGGCCGTAGTCTAGCGGTAAGACGCGTGAACTCACGATCGATGAGACCCATGTTCGAACCTCGCTAATTCTGACCAGTACCAATGTAACTTTGTTATATGTACTTTGGTCGCTCAGTGCGACAATATTAAAGAGTGGTTAGCAGACTGATGATGGTTAGTAGCCCAGTCTGCCGTTCTGGGGTAGTACCACCACTTTCGAATGTATCACCGAAGTGACCGTCTCTTTCGGGAGCAGTTTAAACGTAGCCAGGTATAATGAGAAGAGAATTCTCAATCTAGATGGTGCACATAGTTTCCTCTAGCGGCATAGCGGAGGCGATTGCTGTCTGTAATATAGCTTAACATCAGGCGAAGTGTAACCATATGCCGAGCTAGAATAATACTGTATATCTATACTAATAATGAAAGAAAAGAAATAGGTACCCACGTAATCATTTGCAGTTGTAAAAATATTTATGGTGTTAGGTATAACAATTCAATTTGGTGAAGAGCGGGTTCTGCAACAATATTTTTATATGGACCGTGACGAATACACCAGCTGAGACCTAAATGGAAACTTACCGATATACACTTATTTACACCCTCTTTTTTTTTTTTTTTTTTTTTTTTTATTGTAGCTCGACATGTGACAACACACCGCCTAATGTAAAGCTAGAGTGCGGTCCATGAATGGAAACAACTGCTACCACAGAGAAATCTCTACGGGCTGCAGTCGCCTCCACTATGCCGGCTTGAGGAGACGAGCATGTACCGTCTAGATTGACAGTGCACACTCCTCTCCTGGCTACTTTCAAACTATCCCCGAAACGCGACAAGGTCACTTCACGGGTGTTACATTCGAAAGTGGTGGTACTGCCCCAGGACGACAGACTGGACAAATAACCATCATCAGTCTTTAATAGTGCCTATAGGCACTGAGCGACCAAAGTACATATAACAAAGTTACATTGGTACCGGTCTTTTAGCGAGGTTCGAACACGGGTCTCATTCATCGTGAGTTCACGCGTCTTACCGCTAGACCACGGCCGCTTGTTTGTATGAGTAAAAATCTATGTTTATAGGCAAATATTTTTATGATTATCGATTAAAATGTTTAATATTTAATATTAATATTTTTTATTTTAAATCAATTTTGTCAATAAACTATTGTTGATTATCCAATTTAAACTGGACTGCGTTTATGCTTTTATATTGAGACAATTCTTGATGTTCTCTCCCGTCTGTGCGACGTACGTGAAGGAAGTCGTCTCTTTCAGGTTTTGACGTTTCAAAATGTTAGGGTCTTGCGCAGCGCCATCTATTTTTCGTGTTTATTACTAAATTCAGCTACTAGATGACGCAATAGAAGCCTTTTTTGTTCAATTTTCATCATAATTTAACAAATTATAATACTTTTTACGATTACTTTTTCGATAACGAGTACATACACGATATACTTTTTATTTGATACATCAACAGAAAAGTCAGGTCGGGTGCCAGCCTATTCCATCTTTCCATTCGGGAGCTCTTCCAACTGGCTGGGATGAAATCATATCCTTCTACAGTTTTCAACATAATTTAATAATGATGTGTGTTATTTATTTTTCTTACTTTTAAAAATTGTTAAAAATAAGTAGGTTCTAAGTAGATCTAAGTAACAGGTATAAGTTAGACTAAGTTTTTTATGTTTATTAATGTTTAAGATATTATTTAATTTAAAAAAAAAATTCTTACGAATATTTTATTTTTACATAAAACGAAAAAAAAAAACAGTCTACACTCTACGCTAATTACGTTAAAAAGTGAGGACGAAGTTAAAAAGTATTTCACATCATAGTTACCTACATGTAACAACACTGCCTACCTCATTAGGGAATAAAAGCGCAAGTGATTTATTTAAATAAAATCCACGTCTTCGATTGAATCCATTGAAATGCGGGTAGGTATGGATTTTGTAGATGCGCCACGTTCTTTACAACAGAAAGAGAGCTTCAACCCGAGCTCCTGTAAATATTCCGAATATTATCTTCTATTGCGGTATACGAGTGAGGAAAGACCTTCGTAAAATTCATACTCCTCCTCAGAACACGTTTTTAAAGAACCCTTCACACTAAAAGGTTGTATGACATTATAGATAGATATAATAGGTAGGTTGGCAACTTTAAATAAATAAAAATACATAGTTTTTTAATAAATTCAATTATATGTTAAAAATTGTATTACGAGTCTCGCCAAAGAGTTTTTTTTAATTTTTTTTATTGTAACAACTGCTACTATAGAGAAACCTGTGCGGCAGCAGTCGCCTCCACTATGCCGGCTTGAGGAGACGAGCATGTACCATCTAGATTGACAGTGCACACTCCTCTCGTGATTCCTGGCTACTTTCAAACTATTCCCGAAACGCGACAAAGTCACTTCACGGGTGTTACATTCGAAAGTGGTGGTACTACCCCAGGACGGCAGACTAGACAAATAACCATCATCAGTCTGCCTACCACTCTTTAATAGTGTCTATAGGTACTGACCGAGCAAACAAAGTTACTTTGGTACCGGTCAGAATTAGCGAGGTTCGAACTCGGGTCTCATCGATCGTGAGTTCACGCGTCTTACCGCTAGACCACGGCCGAAAATCCTGTACCTAGTAGCACCTGATGTTAAACTGAACCCGAAGCAAAATTTCACGTCTGACAAATCCACGGCCCAATTATAATTGGTCGAGTTGGGTTGTAGTAGAGAAACAAACCAGATTGCAATGTTCAGTTAATCGTGAAACAGCGTCGAGAACTCTATTTCCGTCCTCGAAATTACTATAACGTTAGAAACCTCGCGAGAGAGACGAGTGGAAACATTAAATTGATGAAATTATCCCACGAAACTCATGATATACCTACCTAAATTGCTATTCATTTTTAAAATATAAAATCACTTTTTAACAAGAAACTTAGATATAATAAAGACATATTCAGGTTTTTACAGCAACCAAGTATAAAGAGTGGCCGTGGCATCGCAGTAGAAAACGGACCTCACGATGAGTCCTGTGTTCATTTCGCTAAATCCTGACCGGTACCAATGTAACTATGTTATATGTACTTTGGTCGCTCACTGCCTATGATACAAGCAAGCAAAAGCTTAGTACAGGCATTAAAAAATGAGCGGAAACAATTACTACCACTGAAAATATATATTAGGCTCCGCTATGCCGGCCGGATGCACCATCCTTAAGCACGCTCATCTCGAAGAATAATATCCTATTATATAGGCAAAAAAAACTTTAACTTGAAGTAGGACTGGGACTGCTGTCTGATGCAAGGTCTACCAAGAAACAGACTTTAGAATGTCAAAACCATCACGATGGAGATGCAGAAATGGTGGGTGAAAAGAGCTTAAGAAGCTCACTGCTCAATGGTTGCAGATTTCAGATTTGATATAACGTAAAAGTTTTATTACTTTCCTTTGAGTTTACGAGCCCTAAGTTGTCTAATACACTAGCAGGGACGCCACCTGAGCCCAAGAATAACTTTAAAATAAATCTCGTTACTTTTATAAACCTTAATTTACATTTTTATTATTAATAATTATTATGTTACAATTGAAATAAAAATAATTTATACATGAGCGGCCGTGGTCTAGCGGTAAGACGATCGATGAGACGCGTGTTCGAACCTCTCAAAATCTGACCAGTACCAATGTAACTTTGTTATATGAACTTTGGTCGCTCAGTGCCTATTAAAGAGTGGTAGGCAGACTGATGATGGTTATTAGCTCTGTCTCCCGACCCGACCTTGTCGCGTTTCGGGAGCAGTTTGAAAGTAGCCAGGTATAGCGTGAGGAGTGTGCACTGTCAATCGGAGGCGACTGCGGCCGGTAGAGATTTATCTGTAGTAGCAGTTGTTTCCGTATAATATGCCGAGCTACAATAAAAACATTATAATAATAATGTTCAAAATGGAATGGTGGAAAAATATATAAAAACTAGTATACATGAATAGGTTATAAAGTAGGTCTTGATAATAACTTAAAAGAAAGTATTTTCTACACTGCTTATGTACTAGGTATTAGAGAAAGTGTGCAACTAAACTATGCTATACTATATAACTATACTATTATATAATCTAGGCAACCTGGAAATCATTCAAAAAAGGTAGTAGTACTGTGTTTCCCGACACGTACAACATAGGTCTCTTCAAATCGAAGGTGAACAGATACCTCATAGGCAGGCGTGCTCCACCTTAGACCACATCACTGCTTAACACCAGGCAGGGTGTGGTCAAACGCTTGCCTATTAAACATAAAAAAATAAATAAAAAAAGTGCCACTTTCAGGTGTATAACCTTCGCGGAGACAACTGTACCACAGAGAAATTTCCGCAGGCAGCGACCACCTACCCTATGCCGGCTTAAAAAAACGAATGCGCACCACCCTGGTTGACAGTGCACACTCCTCTCGTTCCCTAAAAATGTAACAGGAACGCTAATGTATGTTACTAATAACGGCGGGTAACAGCAAAATTACCATCCGAGTGAATTCAAGCAAGTTATTTAGATGAGTGTGTTAATTTGTTACCGAGAAGGAAATTTCTATTCCACGTGTTTTACCACATCATTAACTCTTCACTGTGGTTATTAGTTTACTAAGTAGGATTAAGCCCGTTAGCGCCAACACGCATTGTACGGGCGAATCGCTTCTTTTCTTGGTCGCATAGCTTTTGATAGACGCTACCATCATTATGTATATAAAAAAAAGTCGGAAAACAATGGAAATATATTATAAGTCTTGTTAAATCATCAACTTCAAGAAAAGGGTATTTTATTACACCATTACGAGGTCCATCTAACCTATTAAAGGACTGGCGCCGATACAAAGCCTCTTCAGAGATACCCCAGACAGTATAAATAAGAAAATCTGTTTTTTTTTTTATCTTTTCACTCCTCCGACTAGATATCGATAAAAATTCAAAACAACAACGTAGGCTACCCTTTGTAGGGGGGTAAAATAGGGAATGAACGTTTGTATAACCCATACCAATAAAGAAACGATTTGAAAAATGACGTCCACTCGCATGCTATCTCATTCACATTATATTTACGTCTACAGTCTATCACATTGATGATATCAGACACATATCAGACTGATGATGAGTATTTGTCCAGTCGGTCGTCCTGGGGTAGTACCACCGCTTTAGAATGTAACACCCGTGAAGTGACCTTGTCGCGTTTCGGGAATAGTTTGAAAGTAGCCAGGTATAAAAGAGGAGTCTGCACTGTCAATCTAGATGGTACATGCTCGTCTCTTCAAGCCGGCATAGTGGTGGCGACTGCTGCCCGCATATTTCTCTGTAGTAGCAGTTGTTTCCATTCATGGACCGCACTCTAGCTTTACATCAGGCGGAGTGTTGTCACATGCCGAGCTACAATAAAAAAAAAACCTATTACGTCACACACCATGGTAAGGTTTCTAAAACAATCTTTGATTCAGTGGCGAACTAAGGCTAAAGTAGGCCCTAGGCAACATTGTAATTCCGGGCTTATTTTTCAGTCATGATACATTCTTTCCGTTTCGTAAAAACCTAATTTTCGGGCCGCAAAAATTACGGGCCCTAGGCACGTGTCTAGCTTGCCTAGGCCTTAGTCCACCCATGCTTTGATTAATTAGGCAATTGTAAATTTCGTTTTACTATAAATAAACAATTCTGTCTTTAATAATTTCTGACTATAAAAAGTATGTATAGCCATAAACAACAATTTTAAAACAAAATAAATAATAACTAATGAGTTCATTAATAAATCATTAAATTCTTTTTGACATACCATACCATGCAGTCATTTATAAACCGTTACTTTCTCAGCGCGGATTATAGTATTTGTTAAAAAAGACAAGAAAAAATTAATTTAATCGCCTTCAACATTGACAACTAAATATTAACCGTCTAATTAAAAAATATACACAAAGCCTGGTTATTATCGACATAATTTTTTATTCTGGTATCCTTACACGATGTCCTCAAAACTTTTTTCATTAGTCCAAACAATATATCGATGACCTTTACAAATAATAAACCCTATTTATTGGCCTATACATATTTTATTAAGCAACTACAGACCAACCATAGTAATTTGTTAGATACTAATATTATAAGCGTAAAAGTAACTCAGTCTGTTTGTAACTACACAAATATATGCCCACATTAGTCGAACTTCCTTCAATATATCACTTCCGCAGATACCCAACATAACCTTGAAACTTCTTTCTTTAGAATATCTTAGAAAACTGATAACAACACAATGTTTGAGTTATTTATTTCATTATTATGGGTTATTTGACTTTATGCTCTCAAATGTATAATGTATCATGCTAATATCTATAAAAAGCAATCACCTCTGCTATGCCTGCTCAGGGAGACAAATGTGCGTCGTTCGTGACAGAGCACACTCCTTTCTTTATTATATTGATTTTTTTAACAAATAAATAGTTTAAAACTAAAAAATACCTTTTCTTATCTGCTATGAACCGCCTTTTGTTTCGATGTTTTGTCCGACAACTATGATCAGAATGATGAAGACCAGTAGCAACACGAGTATGCAGCATATTGCCACGGCCAGCATCGCCGCGTGCTCGCCCAGCTTGAAAGCGCCCGCACAGCGCACGAATGCGCCGCGCAAAGCGTCGCAACAACCCCTCTCCCGTCTTTTAAAATCGACGTTTATAACACGCACCGCACATTTTGAAAGTTAATCTTACACTGGCACTACTTTTTTTTTAAATACAGGTTTTCTATAATAAACTTATCACAAGTTATTTTTGTCACTTTCAGCCTTATTAAATATTACTTATTAATAATTATATAATATTATAATAGTACAATTTCTCAAAATTATTGTCGATATTTTAATAATAATAATCACTGCAATTAAAACATAATAAAGCAATTAAAAATTTAAATTATTTCTTTCTGTTTGGCTTTCTATTTCCGTCGGTGCGCCCTTGCGATTCCAATTCGAAACTGTAGTTAATGTAAATAACGACGTAGATAATATATACTAAATCTTTCTAGATTTATTCCATGACTAATACAACTGGAAACAAAGTTAGAGGCACTACAACTATTTGTGGCACTACACATCAATCAATCAACATGAGGGCACTCAAAATATTTTACACAATTTTAATGCATTAGATAAATCTTTATGTACCTAAAAAAATCGCTACAGAACTCAGAAAATCTCTAAAAAAAATATATATATATAAATTATGGCGAATAAGTTGTTGAATTCTTATAAACCATAATTTCAAATGCTAGTCTAAATATATCTAGTGAATCTCTCACTCGACCGTTCGACCACTCGAGAACATCGTTACAAGAAATTGTTGGGAGAAAAAAACTACAAGAAGAAATAGGACATTTCCTTCGATAATTAAAGAACCTATCTTTCATTTTTATGTTATAAATTCTACTTTATTGAATTATGATGACTTAGCAACTCTTATAAATTAAATTTAAAAAATATATCTTTATTATATGGAATTTATCACTTAGTGATCGCGAACTATATTGGTTTCATGAAATATACGACCATTTGACACTTTTTTAAAGTCCTAATACCTATTAAAATGGCTGTCGAAATGTATACCAAGCTTTAGTTTAAATTATGAATATTACTTCGAAAACAATAAACCACTTCTAAATTGAACGCAACGCAACTATAGATAAATACCATTCCTAAATAGATCCAAGATAAACAGATTTCTATTAATAAGTTTTAGTCATGAAAACACGGCTAGAAAATAGGTAACACCGTTCGATCTCACCACGCCACGCCACCCGACATGACTACCCCAATATCTTTATGATAAAATTGAATATTTTTTGTTTGTTTATGTCTAAATATACATATTAATTTATTTCACAATTAAACATATAATATCCACGGAGACATCTAGTACCCGTACAATTTAATTATAATTTAGTTCCTTTATTTACTATTTAAGGGATTTTGGTCTCAAAACGTGTTTGCCCAATTTTATGCTAATACAAAGGACAGTGATTTAGAGCTTGTTTTTTCCTTACGCAAAGGGAAAATCAATAAAATCTCGGCTGTGGGTGACAAATGGTAGAGATTTTCCCAGACAATGGCTGCGGGATAGACACTATACTATGACCGGTTTATTCGGCGAGAAATTCACCATAAAACCCTCTTTTTTTCTTTTCTTTTTTGTTTTATATGGCATTATAATAATTTGCCAGTGTCAAAGTAAACATTTTGGCATCAAGTTAATAATATTGTGCATCACGAGTCATTCATTCATCACACTAAACAATCAGGTCAAGTCTCAGTCACGTCAAAAATTGCTCCAGTAAAGTGGTAGAATCTTTACTGAAACTTCCTACGGAGTTTTGGAGGGAAAATGGAAACACAGGTTCTCTTCTTTTGAATTGTTTGCCCACGCTCACGCACGTTCACAAACACTTAATGGTTGATAATCCACCATTATTACATATTAACACTCGAAGAATTGTATTTCCTAAACTTTCCTTAAATTTTCCTAAACTTGTGTTTAGGAAAATAATTCAAGACAGATAACCTAATGTCTCAAGACGGCCGCCAAAACTCCATAAAACACTCCAAAATATGACAGTTTTTTTTTCAAACTTGGCTATTTATATACATTTAATAAAATACATAAATATTATTTTGTGTACTTACTAATTAAACATTACCTAATTTGATATTTAATAAATAAAATATAATAATGTAAATTATAATGGACAATCGTTCATAACACCCAACTGGAATTAAGAAACTTTATTCCCGAAAGGATGATTCCAAATCCAGATAGATAGGAACTTAAGAATAGAATTTAAATAATTCTAATTCTGATGAGATAATTTATATTTTTTCCGTTTCCAATTATACAACAATTAGATATATTATACTACTTTAATTCTACACTTGAATCAACAAATTATTAGGGGTTACTTTTTTATTAATTTCTGAAAAAGAAGGACTAATAAAAGTAGCTGATAATAGATGTACGAGTTACATTAACTAGCAACGAACTCAACTGCAAAGTAGAGCCGGCTAGTATTAATTGTGGTCAAAAAAACAAAACAGTAATATCAGACGGAAGCAAAGCTTTGAATTTTCGCGGGATTATTTTACATTTTATCTGACGCTATCTATTGAATTCTGTAAAAACTAAAGAAGTGAAATTAACGGTGATAATTACGTTTTTTTACGGTTTACTCCAGAGCGCGTGACGCGAATTATACATATCGGAATATGTATATTATTGTACAATTATACTTGTATCTAAGTATAGGTAAGGAATCCATTTAATATCAAATGTTTCCAGCTCAATGATGTGGAATTGATTAATAATTATTATCAGGGCCATTATAGACTACATACAGTTGCAGATTTTCATGTATCATTGAATTATTACATTAACAATCGAGTAACAAAATTGGAACGTGAGTATAGCAAGCGCCAAGGCGCATCATTGGAACGGGGATTGTTATTATATTTTATGCATGTCCTAAACTTTTTGTGAATTTTACCTACACCATACTAGCATAGTAATCTGTCTCTATTTTTTATTAATAGTTTAAGGCATTTATAAGAAACACAAATGTAAAACTTTTTTATGGCATTGTAACATTTTGCCAATGTCAATGTTGATATTTTGCCCTCGTGCATCATTTATTCAACAACAAAACAGTGAAGTCGATTGCCAGTGCGAGTAATCAATCTAAATATTTCTTTAATTTAATATAAAAAATATCGATTAGAAGCATAAAATAAAATATATAAAATTAGTTAACAGGTCAAATATATACAATCACTGCTAAAAGGTTGTCACATGAATTATACATGTTTTTGTGCAAATAAACCACTCGAGAGGGTTAACCTGCGAACCCTATTTTACCCTTACTATGGTGAATACGTTTATATGAAATCCGTTATCGTTTTTTTAAATACAGTCTATGTATGTTTAAGCAATGCCTGAAGCATGGGTACTTTACAAAACTTTTTTTTAAATTGTACCTCGGCATATGACAACACTCCGCCTGACGTAGAGCCAGAACGGAAACAATTGTTACTACCGATAAATTTCTACAGGCAGCAGTCGCCTCCGATATGTCGGTTTGATCTGCCAACCTAAACAGAAAATTTTCAATCAGAACTTAAATTTTCTTTTGAGTGAGTAGTGGGCAGATTGGTGAAGATACCTTGAAAGTAGTCTGGTCTATTGAGAGGAGCGTGCACCGTCACCTTTTCTTTTTGTATATTAAAATCCTGATGGGTCCCAAAGGATATAAAATTTAATAGTCCACTAGACCCACGGGACAGTGTGTATTAACATGTATTTGGAGACACATTTGTACACATTTCTCTGTGTTATTTTCAGCCGTGGACCGCACTACAGCTTAAAATAAGGCAGACTACTAAAAAAAAATCTGTTGTGATCTATAGACTAATCCAGGGTATTCTAGCTTCAGGTCAGGGCGTTGTATTTTATTTATTGTCCATTGAGTTTAGTCCATGGAAATCACTTTTAATTTTAAGGTAGATTGACCTTATCTTAATAAAATACAACGCTTTCTGTATTTTGTTAAGGTTGAGTGGAGGCGTTAACATTGAGTGAGTGGAGTTAACATTTTTGTAATAAATGTTAATAGAATTATAATAAAATTATGTATGGAACAAGCAGAATTTACAATGTTGCATGGATATTAAAACCGCTATATGAAAACTGTTACAACTCAAATGTACTACCTTTCGACATGCTATGATTATTGGTCAACACATATTATGCTAAACAATACACATGCTATTTCTTTATAAAATGTTATTATAGATTTTTTTATTTTATCTTATCGAATATCAGTTTGTGAAAAAAGTTTTGTCATTTTAGTTAAAACAGTTTTGATTTAGGGGTATTATTTTAAAACCAAACTGTATAATTTAAAAGATATTCGAGTTTTGATGGAGATGTTATCTGCCTTGAATTATTTTCCTAAACTTGTGTTTCTTCGAGTGTTAATGTGTAGTAATGGTGGATTATTAACCATTAAGTGTTCGTGAACGTGCGTGAGTGTGGGCGAACAATTGAAAAGAAGAGAACGTTTGTTTTCATTTTCCCTCCAAAACTTCGTACTTAGGGTGGTTTGCACCAGAGAAGGCCGGTTAAAGTAACTTTGACTGTTACTTTAACTTTAACTTTGACAGTTACCCTTACTTTTACTCCACGCGCGTTGCACCACAGAAAAATTTGTATCGTGTATTAATATTTACAAAATAATTGGAATTTATAAAAGATAGTCAAAGAAGCAGCTGAGTAATGGATAATCTCAAAATTCTTCTGGAAAATAAACTGTATGTTTGATGAACTATAGACAACTAGATATAAGAACAAATTTAGATAAATAATACAAGATTTAAATGAATTCTTTCAATAGAAACAAGAGCGGCTTTTCAAAGATTTGACGTTAGCGACATTGATTTAACTATTACTTTAACTTTGACCGGCCGAAATTCGCCAGTAACGGTTAAGGTTAAAGTAATCGCCAAATGTGATAGATTTTTTTTTTGAAGAGAACGTTTGTTTTCATTTTCCCTCCAAAACTTCGTACTTAGGATGTTTTAGTAAAAATTGTACCAGATTACTGAAGCAATTTTTGACTTTACCGGGACTAGATCTGACTAATTTAGTGCGATGAATGAATGATCCGTAATATGAACTAGATTAATAATTAATATTTACTTTGACACTAGCAAGTTGTTATAATGCCATATAAAACTAAAAAGATATATAATAATTTAAAAAATAAACAAATCAGACACGTTCTTATGCGTATCAAATAAATATTTCAACTGTTATATAAACGAAAATTTAATATTAAATACAAAATTTTCGTTTATTACCGCGGTCATCGGAATATTGGGAATAACAATTGAATAATTATAATTTTAAATTTTCCCCACTTTCATAATAACTAAACGATAATAAAGTATACTTATTAATTAATAAACAATTAATTCATTCGTTCATCATTAAAATATGATGAAAATTTGATGGAAAAAAATTAACACGCTGTCGTGTGCGTAGTGATTTTTTTATTTACTCGTATTTTTCTACGCTCACAACAGCTCAGAGCTGAGGTAGGAATCGAACCCTCGTCCTCTATTTCTCTTTCTATTAATTTTTATCATATACCAGATATATACAAGAAATATCTGCAGGCAGCACTCGCCTTCGCTATGCCTAACCTAAGGCTCGATCAGGTTGACAGTGTATACTCACTATACTACGTCATACCGGGTATTTCACCGATCACGAGTGTTACATATAAAAATGCTGCTACATATACCAGTCTGCCTACCACTCCATTTTTTATGTGGTAGGCAGTTTCCGCTCATGGGACCGCACTCTAGTTTACCATCAGGCGAAATGTGGTCAAATGTCGTACTACTTTTTTTTTTTTTTGGTGGCGGGTAAAACTATTGTATTTTATGTTCTAACTCTTCTTTATTTCTTCTTCTGCCTGTCGCTGTATTTTCTCCGAAATAAATAAATAAATAAATACTATAAAAAGCACATACATAGGGTTGTATGTGCTAATATATTATGTGGGTGTATTGAATTGATAGGGTGAGGCACCCAATTAAGGAAGCTCACGGGTAATACAACCCGCTGAGCCAGTGGCGAAATTATACATCACTTTTGAAACTCGATTTTATTTTTAACTCGAAATTATATGCTGACTCGCAGTTTACGGACCGCTACTTTTTTAATAACGTCAGCGGTTTCTTCAATCAAGATCAAGAAGAAATAGAGTTTATAAGGACTTGTATGATATTACGCGAGGGGTCTGCCAACTTGGACAGTACATAATAGTTTCTACTACAGAGAAATCTTTACGGGCAGCAGTCGCCTTCGCTATGCCGACCTGAGGTGACGAGTATGAACCATATAAATTGACACTCCTCTCGCAATACCTGGCTACTTTCAAACTGCTCCCGAAACGCGACAAGATCACGTCACGGGTGTTACTTACCAAGCGGTGGTACTAGCCCAGGGCCGGGCGGCAGACTCGACTATAACCGTCATCAGTCTGTCTACCACTCTTTAATAGTGCCTATAGGCACTGAGCGACCAAAATACATACAACATAGTTACATCAGTATCGGTCAGAATTTAGGGAAGTTCGAACACGGGTCTCATCGATCGTGAATTCTCGCGTCTTACCGCTAGACCACGGTCGCTCCTAAATTTTTAAGAAAAAGAGTTTAATTGAAAGTAATTCTTTAATCGAGTTAAAATAGTTGTAACCCGATCTCAATATGGTAATATCTTCCATTACCAAAACATACATAAGTTATCTTCTTATATGTTAGTTTGTAGTTAAAATTATTGACATAATAAACTCACGAGACATTTAATAACATATTTTAGATCGATATGGTAATAAAAAACACATTAAGTAAACAAACATTCGAATTAATCACAAAATAAACCATAAATAAACGTCTTATGGTGTAGGAAAAGTACAAATTATTAAATATATACTAATACTAGCTAACAGTGCCCTTTATACAGACAGACATCAATGTAAAAGTTATTCTATTTGTTTTTGCGCCTAAACCCGCTGAATTTTTTTTTACCGAAGCTCGGCATATGACAACACTACGCCTAATGTAAAGCTAAAGTACGGTCCATGAGTGGAAGCAATCTCTATGGGCAGGAGTCGCCTCCACTATGCCGGCCTGAGGAGACGAGTATGCACCATCCAGAGTGACAGTGCACACTCCTCTCGATATACCTAGCTACCAAACTGCTCCCGAAACGAAACAAAGTCACTTCACGGGTGTTACATTTGAAAGTGGTGGTATTACCCCAGGACGGCAGACTGGTTTAATAACCATCATCGGTCTGCGTACCACTCTTCAATAGTGCCTATAGGCGCTGAGCGACCAAAGTACAAATAACAAAGTTACATTGGTACTGATCAGAATTAGCGAGGTTCGAACACGGGTCTCATCGATCGTGAGTTCACGCGTCTTACCGCTAGAACACGGCCGCTCATAATAGATTGGGTTCGACTTGACTTGTGACTTGAGATGAATAAACGTCGTGCACATCGCACAATATTAACTTGATGCATAAGATGTAATATTTAAAGAAAACTAAAAAGCAATTCTCATATGTTGTTAAAATGTATAAAATAATTTCATATAAACTATTCAACTTTATAATAAATAAATTAAAAATAATATCCATCTCGTAACTGTTCCCTGTTAAAATTAAGAGTTATTTACGATTACTTTGAACCCGATAATTTATTATGCACAGTTTTATTATCCGCTGAAAGTAATTACAAAGAAATTCAAACAACAATTACAAAAAAGAATTACTTAGCTATTTTTTCGTATATTTTTCACACCTCAACCTACCCCTTCAAGGTTCGTAACGATAATAAAAGGTTCCACGTATTGGGGTTCTCATAACGTGAAGAAAACGTCCTTAACGTAATGTAATCGGCCATAGGCGGGACTTAATGACCTAGGCTTTGGGATAAAAGTTATAATTCCGAGAAACCCTAGTAACATATTGTAAATGTAACTTTTTTTTAGTGCGATTCATCCGAAAAACAATTGAATTTTCAATTGCAATTGAATAACATTAGTACTTGTATGATAGTTAGCTCATTGTTACTACGCACCCTAAATCATAGGCAAACACTCCAACAAATATACAACAACTATTACTACAACTATACAACGTATTTATTTGATTGATTTTCGTGCTACAAATAAATCGAACAATCGAATGTGTCGAATAAATCGAATCGAAGCGGGGTTCTTCAATTGTTGTTCTTTTAGCAACAATCGCTAAAGTGATAATTAAATACTTTATTGGTATAGTGAAAACTGATAATGATAATCAATATAAATCTCTAGGCGCAATTTATTACTAAAGTGTACTAAACCACGATTTCAGTACAGTTTCAAATATTCGCAAAAACAAAATTAATCGTAAAAGACCGTAAATTAAATAAAGGGAAATGAAAATAAAGACGAGTGTAATTACAAAATAGAAATTGTCCTGGATAAAAGCTTTCATTCAAGTGTATTACATTCACGAAAAATAATGGTTATCTGACAAGGGTTGACGTTTTCAGACAACGAAAAAATAGAGGAGAATCGCAACAAAAATCACCGTTTTCAAAATTACAACAACTTCTTCTATTACGAAAATAGAAAGCCTGATAATATAATTTCATTGAAGGACTAAATGTAATTGAAATTACAGGAAACAAGGTTGTATTCCTTTTGTAAAAAAATTCAGTTTTTTCTAAATTGTAAATCTACATACTTAACTGAAGACCGTATTTTAATGACTCATTAAAACGCTTTTCATAATTTCAAAAACTAATTAAATTAATAAATTCTATCAATATTTAATACAGTCTAAAAAAATTAATTAATTCATCGAATTATTGAATAAATCCCGTCTTTTCAGGTACATCTAACTACTTTAAAATCACAAAGTAAAAAAGACGTTAAATATTTATACACTATTACCCAAAAATAAACTTCGAAAAATTATCTAAAAATTAACACTGAATAATTTAACAACAACTATTTTCAAATATAATTTTTAAGCGGGTTCTCCGTCCGCCCGACACGCGTGCACCCTCACCGATCTGAGAGCGACAACTGGCGGGAAAACCACGAAAATCGTTGCTTCGAGATGAGAAAATCTATCTATACAATACATTCATAATATACAGTTATATGTATGATATTAAATCAAACACAACGTCTATTGTAAACAAATTAGTACCTCCAATTCTAATTTCTATTACTTTTGATTATCGAAAATACAAAAACTCGAACTCTCTGTGGAGATGTATTTAGTACGCTAGAAATTATTAAGAAATACATTGTATATATTTTAGTAATGTGACAACACTCCGCCTAATGTAGAGTTAGCTAAATAGTACGGTCAATGAACGGAAACAACTCCTACTACAGATAATTTTCAACAGGCAGACGAATGTGTACCAACCAGATTGACAGTGCACACTCTTCTCGTTATACCTAGCTACTTCCAAACTGATAAGATAGGAATCAAACCGAATAAGATATTCAAAATACTTTCTGGCGACATGAGAATACAGATCTTTTTAACAAAATGCCGCGCAATAATAGTTGCATTACATTCATTATTCATTTTATTTAAAATTACTCGTAAAAGTGAAACTAGAAATTCTTTTATAAGATAACAAGTCGAGGAAACTCAAAGAAAAAGCACTTACTTCAGTCCCTATACTTCGATAATATTAACTTTGCTATTTATTTTAAACTTTTACCTCTATTTGCTCAGTTTTTAAAAAGCAAGTTAAAGTAAGTTACTGTTCAAGTCTTTTCAGTAGTTCCTTAATATTTAAATATAAATAAATAAACGTGCACACTTTTAAGACTAATCTAAGGCTTGTCAATGGTACAAAAGTACTTTTAAATATACATTGGTACCGGACCAACTAGCTAGGTTTCAAATTCGTATCTAAAAAAATTACTGCACATTCTAAAAGAGAATGCAGTTCATATCGCAACACTTTTTTTAAATTATTTTAAAAGCCATCATTTTAAAAGGTATAAATTCGACATCATGTGTTAATTCTTTAGCGAGAGCTTGTGTAAGAAGCTTTTCGATTAATCCAGGATTATCTGAGTAACTCAGCAATGGCTCGTGAGCTCACCACAGTATGCTGAAGCTTAACAAATTGTTCAAATACAAAGGAGAATACCCATTCGTCTAAGTAAAATGGGTCTTCAATTTTTTTTTCTCGAGTTTGTCGATGATTTTTAGTTTCATTGTAAACTTTAGTTCATGTAGATTTAAACATTCCTCATCACCAATCAATTTTAATTTTTTTACCTTGTTAGGTAATATTATAAATAAGGTTATTGAGTAATTGACAATTTCTGATGCAATATTCGTGATTATTATTATATTTAATGCTTTATTTAATTGATCTGTTTTTTACGTAATTAAACATTGTCTTTTGTTTAGTAACCGATGTGTTGAAGATATTATATAATTGAAATAAATTAATGAAAAAATAAGATATTATTTAGAATATTGTTTTGTTAACAAATTATTAGATATCGAATGGGCATGGCACAAAAATGGACGAAAAAAATAAACGAGTATATTTTTTATTTACACATTTATTCCACGTAAGCGTTTATATTTATTTCAATATTTAAACGTGACATTGTATCTAATTTATACCATTATATAAATAGAATATAGAGTGGTAGGCAGACTGCTGATGGTTTATTAGCCTAGTCTGCCGTCCTGGGGTAGTACCACTACTTTCAAATGTGAAG
Organism: Tinea pellionella; assembly: GCA_948150575.1. Classification (NCBI taxonomy): domain Eukaryota; kingdom Metazoa; phylum Arthropoda; class Insecta; order Lepidoptera; family Tineidae; genus Tinea; species Tinea pellionella. The sequence goes on from OX411253.1 coordinate 1,418,340, forward strand.
TACTATGTCGCGTTTCGGGTTCAGTTTCGAAGTAACCAGGTATAGCGAGAGCTTGTTTATAGGGAAGATTTTGGTTTTTATTTAGGTTCTGTAGATAAAAGTTTCCCTAGGTATGAAATTTATTTTATTAAACTCGTAAAATAACACTTGGTTTGTAAACTTTGACGAATAGGCAACTGTCACCCACTTCTGTTAAGCTGGGTACAGACTGATGTAATGTAACATGAAAGGAGCATTTCATAAGTATGGACGCAGTGCGCGTACGAACAGAGCATGTACTACTCGCATCTGTTTCTAGCATGCGCACGGCGAACATAGCTCAGTCGAAGCCATTACTCGCGCGCGTTCCGCAGTCCCCAGGCACACAACTCGTCCACACTGCACTGGCCATAGATAATACACTGGGGCGCTCCGAGCACACTGCGCGCACGCTGTTCGGCGAAAAAAGCGACAAATGGCGGATCGCGACGCGCACGTTTTTATATGCTCTATTCGTGTGCGTAGGTGCACGGTTCGTGCGCGCATAGTGTCCACACTATGAGAATTCTTTCATTGCGTGTTACATTGCATGTTACATTTCGTAAGTATGTAATAATAATAATAATAATAATAATAAAATTCTTTATTGCACAAAAAATACAAAGGCGAGCTTAATGCCTAAAGGCATTTTCTACCAGCTAACCAGAAAGATTATGTGGTGATTTGGAGGGTGCAGGATAGAAATATAGGGAAATAGTGAGATAAGTAGTAGGATAGGACAGTAAGTATATAATAGTAAATACATAGATAAATATATATATACACACATACATAAACATACATACATACTTAAACTTACATATATACGTATATAAATATATAATATACATATAATATACAATGTGTAAGATAATACATATAATATATTTTTATAGTTTTTAATTATTATTCCTTTGTTTATTTAGAAAATGTTTATAGAGTAAATTTTTGAATCGGTTCGGAGACTGAGCATTTCTGATGCAAAGTGGTAATTTGTTCCATTGGCGAGCTGTATGTACCCGGCATTAGAGATAATTTTAGGAAAATCATAATATCGGCGAGCTGATTGCCACTGGGATTTCAGTAAAAGCCTCCGACATGAATAAGACCTAAAAAATTATGCCTTTATACTTATTTTAAAAAAAGTTTTCTTTTCTATATATTTATTTAATTTAGAACGCTATCACATAGAAACATCTGTAGGCAACAGTCGCCTGCGCTATGCTAGCTTAATAAGACGAATGTGCACCATGTTGACAGCGCACACTCCTCTCGTTATGCCTGACTACTTCCAAATTGATTCCAAAACGCGACACGGTCACTTCACGAGTGTTACATTTGAAAGCACACTGGGCTAATAACTGTGAATAGTCAACATTGTCATTTCTTCGGTGAAAACACAGGGCCGTCATGTATAAGTGACACCCTGACAAAACCTTTCTCGGCCACATTGGTCAATTGCTCAGAAAAGGTCAGATGAGCAAGACCGACTATAAACGGGAGATAGGAAACTAACTGGCGCTCCATGGTCTCAGTCTACCCCAGTAGAACCATGGGCGTGAGCTAAGTAAGCAAAATATGTACACAATACTTATTTTTATTTGTTGAAAAAATTCTTTCTTTTCGCTCACATCTGTCTCAAACACGGAAGTTAGCTGAAAAAGAATGCTAATTAGGACTAAGTTCGCCTGTGTGCGCGTTACTCTAGGATTTAAATAAATAACTAAAATGTGATCCAAATTGGTTTTGAACTAGAATCATGCCCCGTTCGACCTTTGCAGCAAACGAAACTTTCGAGTAAACAGTTTTCTAATATCAGCCCTTTCGTGACGTAAAAGTTGGCATTAAAATTCTGATCACAATTTTGTTACAGTGACATGTGGCGGCACATTTTTTATGTATGACCGTAAAAAATCCACAAGAGTCCCATTGTGGGAAGTCGAGAATATGCACTAACAACCTCTCTCTACTTCCTTTACTTACCGTTTGCTTTTTATATACACTCTTCATATAAAATTGTAATACCAGCGCTACATGCTGACCCAGCCTTGTTCTCAAGCGTGTAGCGCAGGCATAAACTACTACGCTCGCTCAATGCTTATGGTAGTAGACAGACAGAAGATGGTTACAGCCCACACTATTATCATGGAGTTGTTATACTGATCCTGAAACGCGACTAGGTCACTTCACGGGTATTATACTTGAAAATGTCTGGTCTAATACCTACAGATAGATATTATACCGTAGGTAAGACTAAGCGACTAAAATAAACCCGGATTTTGCGAGATTTGAACAAGAGTCTCTCAAGTGAACAAAATAATAATAACATTATAACTTAATAACGGTCTATAAAAGAAAAATCCGAAGAAAAGAAAATTGCTATTCCAATAATCTTCTTTAGGAACAAACACGAGGCGATGTTAAAAGTAAAGCAAATCCCAAGGGTGGATAGCTTAGGCAGGCATAGAGAGGAGGTTGCGTAAAACATAAAAAAGTAGATACGCACTTCCTCCGTTCAAACGTCACATAATATTTTATCCATTTACTTTTTTACTGGAAGACACTGCTTTCTTCTTTGCTTTTTAACGTCAAATTAAAATTTCTCTGATAGCAATTGTCTCCGTTGTGTAAAATTATAAAGAACGCTTCAACATGATCCCTCGTTCATATAAATAATCCACGTCAGATCTTTTATTTTATATTAATTAGTTTTGGGCGTTGTAGCTTAGTAATTGGCGAACACATCTTATCCTGGATTATGGAATCGGATCGATACAACTAACAAGCCTTCATCCAAAGGCTTTATACGATTTTGTACGCCTACACGTTAATCCAAAAAAAAAAGTTCAAAATGTTCTTAGAGGAAAACCAAACAACCAAAAAAAGTTCGTAGAGGAAGCGTAAAGCCCGTAATCTACCAATATGTTAAATTTCATCAATGTCACTTTGAACGTGATTAGGGGATAAACATCCATATTTTCAGAGGAAAATGCCCATCTTTGGGCCCACCTGATACCTAATAGTTTGGTAACAAAACAATATTCTAAAATAATATCTTATTTTTTATTAAATCATATTAATTATATCAACACGATATAAATAAAAAGAAAACAGATATAATCAATTATTAAAGCATTTAATATAATAATAACCTCAAATATTGCATCAGAAAACATCTAATAACTCAGTAATCTGGGTGAAAAGATTAAAACTGAAGCGCTAATAAGGAACGTAGATATATTTTCCTACAAAATGAAGTAAAAATCATCGACAAACACGAGAAAAAAATTGTGGGCCCATTTCTCTTAGGTGAATGGGCATTCTCCTTTTTCATAATACTTTAGGTTAGTATTGTTATGAATGTCTATAGTCTATGGCTCAACATCTTTGCCTCGTCGACTGTAGTCTATGCCAGTCAATGAGACTTGTCAAAATCTTGTATTAGAGGTCGGTTGAGAAAACATCGAATAAACTAAAATCCGGAAGCATCTGTTTTATTTCAACACGAACCCACCAAAATATGGTGTCAGAAGTTGGTCGCATCACAATGAAGATGCAAGGAAGCGGAATTTTGCCAATGAAGATGGACGGCGATTTAGCGTTCAATTGGAACAGGTGGCGTCAATCTTTTCAGTTATATATGAGGGCTAGCGGGCTCGATGATGAAAAAACTGAGCGGAAAGTCGCGTTGTTGCTTCATTATATTGGACAACAATGTGTTGATATATTCAATTCCAAAAATTTAGATGAAAATAAAATAACATATGAAGAAACATTACAGGTATTTCAAAAATTTTTCGTGCCTAAAAGAAATCTTACTTATCAGTCGCATAAATTCTTCACATATAGACAAGAAGAAGATCAGTCGATGGAAGATTATATTACAGTATTAAAGAATTTAGCTCTGACATGTGATTTTGGAGAAATCCAGGACAGATTAATTAAGGACATCTTTATCTGTAATATGCATCAAAAATATCATCATATTAGAGAAAAATTGCTAATGGAAACTGATTTAAAACTAGAAACAGCAATAGATATTACAAAAAATTGTCTGCTGTCATATAAGCAAGCCACATCGTTACAAGAAGCTTCCGGAAGTCAGTCATCAATCATGTTCAACAAAGTCTCAAGTCACAGAAACAACTCAAATAGATATAGAAGCAGAGAGAGGTCACAGTCAAGACAACCACATAGGTCTAATTCACAGTCAAGTCGCACAAATTGTGGTCGGTGTGGACAAATTCATAGAAATTCTTGTCCTGCAAAAGGTGTCACGTGCCATAAGTGCAAAGGAAGAAACCATTATATGTCAATGTGTAATTCAAAAAGTGTAAAACAAGTCAGCGTGGATGAAAATGTGAGTACAAGTGATGAACTTTCTCGACAAGTCGAAAACTTATTTGTAGGTCATGTCTTAAGTAATAGTAATAATTCAAATAATGATTGGACAATAATAATTAATATGAATAATGTAAATGTAAAATGTGTATTAGATACGGGTAGTGATGCAAATATGTCTATAAATGTTTTCAATAGTCTTAACCTACAATATTTAACAAATTGTAATTACAAAGTAACGTCTTATAGTGGAAATAATGTCCCAGTCTTAGGAGTATGTAATATTAAATGTGTCTTACTTCATAATCATAATAAATTGTCTTGTGATATGAAGTATATTATAGTCAATATTAATTCTCCGACAATAATTGGTCGTGAAACATGCACAGCCCTAGGTCTTGTTAAACGTATCTATTCTATACAGTCAGATAGTAATAATTAAAAATCGTCTCCTTAAGCCGGCATAGTGGAGGTGACTGCTGCCTGCACAAGTCTTTTCGTAGTAGCAGTTGTTTCCATTCGTGGACCGCACTCTAGCTTTACATCAGACGGAGTGTTGTCACATGCCATGCCATTAATAATTAATAAAAAGTCAAAATTCTACTATGATAGAAAGTCGAAGTCCTTACCTGAGCTAAAAATAGGGCAAGAGGTAATGTATAAAAAGTCACCACAAAGTAATTGGTCTTTGGGTAAAGTCACAAAACAATGTAAAGAGCCGAGGTCATATTTGATTGAGTCGCCAGAAGGTCAAGTCTACAGGAGAAATCGTCAACACATAAATATATGTGCAAGTCCAGGTAAATATTTTAATCCTTATATTACCCCTACAGTGTCCTCCACCTCTGAGCTAACACCACCTCAAACAAACAGTCTACATGAGTCTAATATGTCTAATAATAATGATAGTCATAAATATTATACTAGGAGTGGTAGAGAAATCAAAATGCCATCAAAGTATGATGTTTATTGTAAATATTAAGTTTTCTTATTTGTCAATAAATACTTGAAATAATAATTACATTTAATTTATGTTTAATGTCATAGTTTACTCATTATAGTAAATTGTCACATAGATTTTGTTAAATGTAATTGTAATTTATATGTCAATATATTAAGTTAGTCTAATATTTTAAGAAAAATTTATTATTTAAGTTGATGTTGAGTAGTCATAATTTCAGGTCTGAAAAATATTATATAGAATATTTTTGTTTTCTTTATTGTCATGTCATATGTCTTAAGTTTCAATTTTTATATTGTTTAAATATTTTATTATTTTTATTTTTTTTAAAAAAAAGGAACATGTTATGAATGTCTATAGTCTATGGCTCAACATCTTTGCCTCGTCGACTGTAGTCTATGCCAGTCAATGAGACTTGTCAAAATCTTGTATTAGAGGTCGGTTGAGAAAACATCGAATAAACTAAAATCCGGAAGCATCTGTTTTATTTCAACACGAACCCACCAAAATATGGTGTCAGAAGTGGGATTTCAAGTTTCAAGTAACAATGGAGTTGCTATTACCAAATGGAAATACGACCTTATTATTTTGAGTCAAGAAAAGTTCTAAAAAGAAAGTGTCTGATAATAAATCTGGAACGTTAAAAATAGATCTCTACCAGAATCGGTTTTCCGTTATGCAGGTAACGGAAATCGAATTAAGTCAATTCAGTTCAAGGCTTCGTTAGTGAATCAATAGGCACTAGAAATATTTTGCATCTGTGTTCAATAGTCGATTTATTTAAAAAAAACGCTGTAAAAAATCAGGTCGAGTTGAATAGCAGTTAAAAGTAGAGAAATAAATCATTTATTTTTACTTTTTTATTGTAGCTCGGCATATGACAACACTCCGCCTGATGTAAAGCTAGAGTGCGGTCCATGAATGGAAACAACTGCTGCTACAGAGAGATCTTTACGGGAGCACACTCTTCTCGTATACCTGGCCTGACCTTGTCGCGTTTCAGGATCAGTTTGGAAGTAACCTTGTAGAGGAGTGTGCACTGTTGACTTGTATGAGAAACATTCACCACCTCAAGCCGGCATAGCGGAGACGACTGCTGCCTACAGAGATGACTGCTGCCTGCAGGGGCTTCTGTAGTAGCAGTTGTTTCCGTTCATGAACTGCACTCTAGCTTAACATTAGGCGGAGTTTTGTCATATGCTGAGCTACATTTTAAAAATAGTGGTAGGCAGACTGATGATGGTTATTAGCCCAGTCTGCCGTCTTGGGGCAGTACCACCACTTTGGAGTGTAACATCCGTGAAGTGACCTTGTCGCGTTTCGGGAACAGTTTGGAAGCAGCCAGGTATAACGAGAGGAGTGTGCACTGTCAATCTAGATGGTGCATACTCGTCTCCTCAGGCCGGCATAGCGGAGGCGGAGTGTTTGTTATATGTTGAGCTTAACTATGAACAAAAATAATCGGCCAGGTATAATAATTTTTACCAAAAATAAATGGAAAACTCGAGAACATTTTTTTCGTATTTCAGAAACTTTTTTTTTTATTGTAGCTGTTTTCTAATTATGTTAATGGAAGTAAGCGAGGTGTGAAAAAAGCGGAAAATGAATGGAAAAAGAACAAAATAATGCCTTTTTGTTGTTAAAGGTAAAAAGCATAGAAGGTAGGTACGTTTTTTGAAAGCGACCTTGTTATAAAATTGCACTATACTAAAATTAAAATTACGTCTTCAAGTCATAACCATTTTTATTATTTATAGTACAACCGCTATTAAAAGAAATAGAAGGTACAGTTAATCGCCTCCGCTATGCTAGCTTATTGAGACGAGATATGAAAGTCTATACCTTGCTAATTAATGTACTTAGAGGTAGGAGTTAGGTTATACTTAGGTAGGAGTGGAAGTCGTTTGGAAGCATCCGGTGTAAAAATATGCACTGTCAGCCTGTACAGGGCACATTCGCCTCCCCAAGCCGGCATAGCGAAGGTACATGCACATAATAATATTTGTTAAACAGTAGTTGCAGTTAAACTATCGTGTTATTTCACACCTGAATTTTGTTTCTTTGATATACTTTATTTAATATAGCAAGAAATTCGAATTATGGGGGTATTGTAGTACTGGCCTGCGAACCCCGTGACCCCTGAGATAAATCGCTTAAGGATTCCTTTAAGGACCCAAAATAATTTAAGGTGAGGGTCGGAATTTGGGAAGAACAAATTTATATTCCTGATTGCAAAGTTTACCTTATTTTTCGAATTTAATTTTAGATGTAAAAATATTTTTATTTAAATTATCTGCTAACTCACTCATGCCGGCTGTCTCCCTAATGGTGCCATCCGATAAACATACTCTTCTTCCCTGAAGTACGAATATTTAGAAAGATTTTCCCCATATAAAAAAAAATTACAAATTTTAAGGTATAAAATTATTATTATTTTTAGTATTTCTAATACAAAGTAATGACTGCAGGCAACAGTTATTCGTCTACGCTGTGCCCGTTTTTAAGACCAGTCCGAGCTCTAAGCATGAACCAACATTTGACTTTTGAACAGATTGGCTTTCAGCATATTTTGTTGGCAACACCACATGAGAACTGTCAAAGAGGTACTTTATTGATGTAATATTAGGAAATAAGTGTAAAAACTAATTGTCTAATTTAAATAAGAAGTTTTAATTTATCTTTAGATAACTATTTTTAGTACTATTTTGTATTATTACACCCAACGAAATATTTCTCTTGACAATTGTGTTGTGGTGTTGCCAACGACATGTGCTAGAAGAAAACTTTTCGACAGTCGAAGGTTGGTTCGTGTTTATCCCGAAATCACTTCACGGATGTTACACGTGTGGTGGTAACTACCCCCGGACATACTGGGTTGAGAACCATAACTGGTTCTATCTGTCTGTTCGTCAAAGTCTGCCTACCACTATTTGAATTGTGTTTGATAATAATTTGTACATTCTAGTTTAAAATAATAGATATAAACTCACCGGTTGTAAAATGAAGTGAGGTAGCTAGTAGACATAGCACGGATAGGAAGAGCCGCCAAGGCGAGATCGGCCAATGTGCGGCAGCCATTTTCATTAATTCTGTGCGAAAACAAAAATTGTTTTGTAAATGAAACTTCTACGACAGGTATAATAATTATGCGAAATAATACTCTAAAATAAAAACCCACGATTCGGAGGTAAGAGGCAAATTGGCGTCCAAGCCTCAACAATATAAGGACGTTCATTACGGTGCTCGTATGGTATTTATTATTGCATAAGATGAAATACACATTAATTTCAAGGAAATTATCTGTTGAAAATGAAGTCAAAACTGAACAGATGAAAGTTTGACGCATAGGATCCAAATCTCAATCCCATTCATAATCTTCAATACATATAATCATTATCATCTTCAAATCAAGGACTCATCATTATGTAACATTGATTTTATTTCTATACGCACCATTATAATATATAAAAGTTGTATTAGCGCCATCTAACGAGTGGTGTCCGAACCAATATGCCTCCTACATAGTAATATTTTTTACTTGGAACAGTAGTTAGTTTCATTGCTGCCCGATAGATGGCGATGTAAGACACAAAATCTGATGGCTTGATAATTAGTCTTTTCTTGTACGTTTTTACATTATAACTATTAAACTTACGAATTTTCTAACATCGTCAGCAATCATATATAGCGCCTTTCGCCTTTCACGTTTACCTATAACAATTATTTTCAAAATTAACCACAATGTCAAAACTCAATTAATATAATACTAATAATTAATACGAAGACTTGCAAGAAAATAGATAACTAAATTATTGTGATTTTTTTAATTTGTCTGCGCCAACAACATTGCCTTCGCATTGCAGACTTGAGTGCTAGAGTGCGGTCCGTCACAACTGCTACGACAGAGAAAATGTGCTGTATGAAATAAAGTAATTTCGGCCCAATTTTTTGATCCGTATTTAAAGTATGTATTACTTGTTTTTTTTTTTTGAATATTTGTTCATTTTGACAGAAATCTTAACCACGGCAAAAAAATCAAAATGACCTTAGGAACTCAAAAGTTCATTTTGAGTTAGGCCCTTAAATCTCCATGTATAATCTATTTAATAGGATAATCTAGCAATCTAGGTCATTTGTCACGGTATTAAAACAAAATTCAATCAATTTTCGATTCCGTTTATAAAGCGACAGTTAAATTAAAAATGTCCGATAGAAATTGCATTCAGATCAAATTATTTCAGTCGAGTTTTCAAATAAATTACAACCCCGGATGTTTTAAAACAATTTATATTAAAATCTTTAATCTTTATCTTTGCATTTCTTTATTAATTTTTATTCTAATACTAGCCGATGTCTATAATTACTTAGGTATTGATAATTCGTGTGAAAGGAGATTGACGAAAGGAATATATAAATCTGATGTGAATAGATGCGTTAAACAAGGCAGACCCAGAAGGGTGTTTTCCGATCATATCGGAGACATCCTTATGAAAGCTGGGCTGCCTAGTATTTATAACTGTCGGGCGTACAAGAAAATTGTGGATGTGAGGGAAGCGAGGGAGTTGTGTCAGGATCGTGGTAATTGGCGTTCCCTTGTCTCTGCCTATCCCTGTGGGAAAAAGGCGTGACAATTGTATTGTATTAATAATTCGTTTAACGTAAGAAATTATAGGTTCTTCATATAAACTTTCATCCCCTAGTTTGCCACATTGAGGGATGAATTTCAAAAAACGCTGAAACACGTAATTTTATATTTCCTACCAAAATATAAATATTAATTTTCATATCTCTAACTTGATTGGTTTAAAACAAAAGGCTATATTCTAGCGTAAAAATTAAGAAACAAACAGAATTACATTCGTAATACATAAGCAATACAAGCACAAATACTAAAGTATGTTAAACAAAAATCTTAAATATTTACAGAACACTTTCATACATTGCGTGAATTATAAAGAGTTTCAGAATAAACATCTATTCAAAACCAGCATTGTACACCGTCACACGTTAATCTTTGATAATTTAATTTTAAACATTGTACCCGACCCACTTGCGAATAAAACACCCACGGGAAGAGAAATTCGCTTTAAAATGGCCGAGCTCCCTTTAACGTTACACTTCTAAGGATACCAATTTACACATTTTCATACAGTCGTGTCTCGACGTCCTGAAGTAGTACAACCACTTTCAAGTGTAACCCGTGACCTGATTAAGTTTTGAAATCAGTTTAGAAGTAATCGGGTATATTATATACAAGGAGAATTATAAAAATTATATAAAAAAAATAATATAGAAAAATTATACTAAACAATACGCTCTGCCCAAGTCACAAAATGTATATGGTACAAGACTACTAAAATGCTTAACACCACTATTCCTCAATGAAATGCCACCGAAACTACAGGACATGTACATGAACTGGAATAACAAATACAAAAGGAAATTCAAACATTATTTTGTAAACCTAGAAGACAAGACTGTACAATTATAGTTTAGGTTTTTAACCGTAATTGTATAGTCTTGTTTTTTGGGTTGAATGGTGTTGTCATTAATGTATATTAGTAATATATAAATATAGTATAACAATAGTATAATGTATATATTGTATAAAGGTATTTTGTGTATAAGTATTATATAAGTATTATGTATTATGTAAGTTACATACAACTTAAAGATCACAGACAAACCAAATAGGTTTTGTGATCCGATAGTGCATAACGGGATAGTTGTAAATAAATAAATAAAAAATAAATAAATAAAAAAAATTAAACCAATTTACTAAGCTAGTGCTAGTATCATAGGCAGGGAGCCACCAAAGTACGTATAACATAGTTACATTGGTACCAGTCGCAAGATTTGAAGGCGGACCTCATCGATCGATCTAGCTAGATCACGGCCGTTCATAACGTATAACAAGAAGAGTGTACACTGTCAATCTAAATGCACATTCGTCTGCTCAGGCCGGGCTGCGTATGTGGGTTCCGTCTTCTATACATCCCCCTGAAGAGAGATGAGCTCGGTACAACTACTTGACCGACAGCGCGGAACGCTGTTAAATAAATTATAATGAAATATATTTTCTTTGCAATAAAATATATAGATAAATAAATCCACTATAATAATATGTATAATATTATTATTATTATTACTCTCCATATTTTGCGGTCTGCTTAGCTCTTGATCTACAACCTGCCATGAGTTCATGTATTTCAGATTTTTATACAAGTATAAAAATGTGTACATTGGCAGACGTTGACTGCTCATATGAACTATTCCTTCTTAAACAAGTCAAGGACGCTTTAGACAGCAAAATTTTGGCAACGACATTGCGACTACTGAATAGGTGAAAGATTAATTATTATACAATAATAATATATAATTTAATAAGATAAAATACATTTTAAACGTAATTTAATCGTAAGAATATACAATAAAATAATTTTACGTATAACAAAATGAGGAATTTCAAAGGATATTATATTACGATCTAATCCCTCCTACCCCACATCGCTTGAGGTCGACGCGTGCTAGCGATCGAATGCATCGCCTCACCATCGAAACAATCCCCTCGCGGACAAAAAAGTTCGAGCAATCCTTCTTCTGTCGTTCCATTAAATTGTGGAACGACCTTCCCAGTCACGTCTTTCCACCTTCCTATAACATGGGATCCTTCAAGCGCAATGTGAAGAGGCATCTCATCAAGCCGGCATAGCGGGCGCGACTGCTGTCTGCAGATCCCCTGCTCTGACAGCAGTCGCCTCCGTTCATGGATCGCACTCTGGCTTAACATCGAGCGGAGTACGGTCATATGACGTGCTAAAATAAAATAAAAAAAATTATATTATCTAAAGAGATATAAGTAACGCCGCAGGGTAAATGTGTTTTGTGAATATAACGTTGTTACAAATGGAAGGCCAAACAAAATTATATTTGACATAGAGCTTCTATATTTGATTGTCTTAACGAGCGATACGATGAATCAATTTCAAAAAAATATCAGCCTTGGAATTTTGTTTGCTTTTTATCTAATAATATAAAGGCATATAAACCAAATACAAAAACAGAGAAACCTGTGCGGATAGCAGTCGCCTCCACTATGCCGGCTCGAGGACACGAGCATGTACCATCTTAGATTGTCATGCACACTCCTCTCGTTATACCTGGCTACTTTCAAACCATTCCCGAAACGCGATAAAGTCACTTCACGGGTGTTACATTCGAAAGTGGTGGTACTACTGCCCCAGGACGGCAGACTGGACAAATAACCATCATCAGTCTGCCTACCACCCTTTAATAGTGCCTACATCAGAGCGACCAAAGTACATATAACAAGTTGGTACCGGTCAGAATTAGCGAGGTTCGAACACGGGTCTTACCGCTAAACCACGGCCGCTCTATAAGTTTATAAAGACTTAAATCGGCCGAAAAAAGGGCGACCGTAGTCTAGCGGTAAGACGCGCGAACTCACAATCGATGAGTCCCGTGTTCGAACCTCGCTAAATTCTGACCGGTACCAATGTAACTTTGTTATATATACTTTGGTCACTCAGTGTCTATAGGCACTATTAAAGAGTAGTAGGCAGACTGATGATGGTTATTCGCCCAGTCTGTCGTCCTGGGGCAGTAGTTAGTACCACCACTTTCGAATGTAACACCCGTGAAGTGACCTAGTCGCGTTTCGGGAATAGTTTGAAAGTAGCCGGAAAAAACGAGAGGAGTGTGCACTGTCAATCTAGATGGTACATGCTCGTCTCTTCAAGCCGGCATAGTGGAGGCGACTGCTGCTCTCTGTAGAAGTAGTTGTTTCCATTGTTTCCATCCATTCCAAACTATTACTTATATATTATTTTTTCTTTTTATATCTTAAACTTGTAACGGAATCGAACCTTAATCAATAAGTATGATGTTATACAGGTTGCGTAAAAATATAGGTCACCGTCGACCCATATTTGTCAAAATTCTTTTTCTCTTTACAGATGGTGTCACAAAAAAGGGTGACGAAAAAACTTATAACAATAAATAGTTTTGTTTCAAACATTATTTTTACGATATCGGAAACGTGCCTGAAACTTCACTAATAGGTTTAATGGAATATTTATTAACTCAAAAGAAAGCAGGATTAGATTAGCTTTGTGGGCTAAAAGCTAAATTAAAAGAGAAGCCATTCGCCTAAGAGAAAAGGGCTCACAATTTTTTTTTTCGAATTTGTCGATGATTTTTAGTTAATTATGTTGAAAAATTAATCTTCATTCCTTATTACCAATGAGTTTTAATTTTTTCACGCAGGATATTGAGTAATTAGATGTTTTCTTATGCAATATTTGAGGTTATTATTATATTAAATAATTTAATAATTGATGATTTAATAATCAATATTTATTTATTTATTTCATTGCACTGTAGACATCTCCGCTCACACCAACAAAGGTTAGCTGGTAGACAATGCCAAAGGCATTAAGCTCGCCTATGTACAATTTAACATGTGCAATAAAGTGTTTTTTTATTTTATTTATTTATTTATGATATATGTTCCTTTTATCTAATTAAACATCGTCTATAAATTGGGAAATCATGAGTTGATATTGTTATTGATATTTTATTTATTGATATTTTATTTTTGTATACCTTGCCCATTGCAGATTAATAATAATAATAAAAATACTTCATTGCACAACATAAAAATTGCAAAAGGCGAACTTAATGCCTTGAGGCATTTTCTACCAGTTAACCTTTGGTGTGGTGGTGCAGAAACAAAAATATAAGAATAAATAAATGAAAAATAAATAAATTGTTTCTATTCATGGATCACATTCTAGCTTAACATAATCAGTGCCGTTTGACTGCAGTGCGTGCGATTTTCTGCAGCGGTCAACTTCGCTAGCTTGATGAAAGATTAATTATTATATTTATCCAATATAAGACGATTATTTAATAGGTAAATAACCATGTTAAAACGCTCTCGATTTTTTTTTTTCATTTTGGTAGAGAAGTAATTAATCTTTTGTCGACCATTGTATCCCGTCGTCGTTAGTCATTACAACAATAGGGTACGTAATTAAATGGGAAATCAACTGTCAAGTATAGCATAGTGAACTGGACATCTAACCTAATTGTAAAGAGACTACACTTGTGAGAAGAAAATATTAATGCCCTTCTTCCACTGCGAGCGAAATGGGCTCTGTAATGTCCAACCCGCAACACGAATTTCTTATTGCTTCCACTGTAAATGAGTAAGCTGAGCGGCCTGAGAGAATTAAAAAGAGTTCGATGCCTCGTTCGATGTATTTTATTCCACTGTGAACGGACTGGAACTCCATAATGACTCCGTTGAGCTAACCGCTCTCCGTGAAACTCTTTCTTGGTGAAAATTATTTTACTTGACCTAGTCGCATTTCGGGGTCAGATTTATAAGTAGCTGAGAACAACGTGTCCTCCATTCTGCCCTGCCAATCTAAACAGTGCATATTCCCCTCAAACTGGTATAACAGAGGCAACGGTTGTCTGCAAATGTCTCTGTGATAGTAATTGATTTAATTTCGTTATAAAATAGGATTAAATTATTCACGAGAATGGTATCCCCAAGGAATGAAGACAAGGATTAGAATTAGGTCATCTATAAATGTCGGTAAAACGAAGCGTCTTATCATATCTGAAATAAACGTTACAATAATGTGATAATCTCAGAATTTATTAAAGCTAAATTGCCCCTTGTCGCCCTTAAATTTCTTTTTATTTATTTATTTAATTTTAATTTAAAAAATTTAACCTACCCATTATTTTTACGAACTTAATGCAATTTTAACATCAATTTCATAATAATTTAGTGGTTGTACAATTTATTGTGATTTTCAAAAACCTTAGTATTTAAACTAAAAGGAGAATGCCCATTTATCTAAGAGAACTGGACACACATGATTTTTTAGTTCATTTTGTAGGAATCTACATTCCTCATCAACCAATCAGTTTTAATAACCCGAGTAGGACCTTGAAAAGCAATAAAAATAAAATTGAGCGTCCAATTTCTTTCCTGAACACTGTACTTACATTTACAAAGTGTCAGAAGCAGATGTAGTTCCTTACAATATATACTCAAGCTATATTGTACCGTTGCCGAGCCAAATACAACCTTAAGTTTGAGTTGTAAGAGCTCTAATTCGGAGTAAAATAACTTGGGATGCTTTTACATAATTTACGAGATGGTTGAAATTCTTGGCTGCATCCCTGTACTATGTCTTACAGTGTAATAGGTACGATATTATATTAGGTATATGTTGCTTTAAATACACGTATTTATATCCGACCACTCGTTTACACTTAAATTAACAATGTTATTATTTCTCTTAACCCTTAAATGCATATTGTTGTCAGAAGTATACACTATACATACTATCTTTTTCAAAATATATATTTTTTATTAGTACCTTTTCCTATAATATATTATTTTATAAATTCAAAACAAAAAATCATGCATTAAAGGGTTAAGACTCCACTTTCAAGTTCCCATTCAAAATGCCTTAACTTTAAAGGTTTAAATATTTGAGATGGTTTAACATATCACCGATATCTAGGTCTGTGTAGGTTTTGATTTGTTTTCGAAATTAATTATATAAAAGAAAATATCTCTACATAAAGAACACAAATTTTCATTATTCATTTGTCTTATGTTTAAGTAATTTCCAATATACGAGTATATATCAATTTTAAAAAAGAACTTCGGTCGGATAGATTATTCTCTCTTGAAATAAATATAAATGAGATGTTCAATTAAACGAAGTAATCAAAATTGATTAAAGTTTAGGGATCGAAAAAAGTTAAACCCCTAAAGTCGATGTCGCGGATAAATTATAGTTATAAATAAATTGTAATTGCACCATTATCTTTCATTTTTCGTGCGTAGGGTCGGAATGGCCCTTCTATACACATATATGACAGAACGGGAGAGATGGTTATGTTAAATCCCACTTCTGATGACAGAACGAGAGAGCGGTCCAAGGATTCTATCCTCCATTTGTGGGCGATAACTAAGTAAATATGCTGAAACACGACAGTTCCTCCGCACAGACAAGTCACAACGTGTCTCCGCGTGACGTGTTTTCAGAGACTGTCAAAGCGTGACGACGGTTTTGTTTCATATTCAGTTAGTGCTTGTACTCATGAACACTTATTAATTTTGTTCCAAGTTAGTTTTCGCAATCGTTCAAATGAGAGTCCGTATTCATGACCGTTCCGACATATACATATGTATATCTCTCAGCAGTTGAGTCTGAAAGCATACTTTCAAATAGCGACAAGATGTTTCTCTTAATTTTTTAAATGTGTTTTTTAGTTATTTACAATGATATAGGTACGCCGTTCATTGTTTTGTTAGGGGATTGCTAAATTGAGCACGCAATTGCCAATCTCGTTGTATAATATTTACACCACGGCTTTTATTCAAGGCACACAAAACATATTAGATATTGAACCAAAGTCTCTGAAGGGTTGTTCAATTAAACCAGGATTTAACAAGAGTTAAGTAAAAGACCCACTACTCACGGAGATATTTCGTCTCTTCTTAAAATTAATAATGCGAACCGTTCTTCATTTCCAAACTTAGTTCATTTCCTGATTCCCACCCTTGTAGGAAGACCTTATTTAAACATTAAACTCGTGATCTGAGTCACGAAAGTGTATTGCTTTTAAACTTTAACATAAACTACTAAATATTTTTTTCGAGATATGCATTAACAAGTCATGTCAATAGCCAAAAAATTAATTCCTTACTGATTCAGGAATGAAGATAGTTTTGCACAAACGTTGCCAGAAGTAAAAGTCGTGTATCCGGGCGTGAGGCACGTTTATTGAGGATGGTTTTAGGGGGTTTTTATTAACGTGGGTGTAACCGCAGGGCACAGCTATTTTATCTGTATTATGTGATTCCTTGGGGATGGAACGGGAACATTCAGCGCGGCTACTTAATAATAACAATAAATATACCCGTGAAGTGACCTTGTCACGTTTCGGGAGCAGTTTGGAAGTAGCCAAGTATAACGAGAGAAGTGTACATTGTCAATCTGGATGGTGCACCTCCGTCTCTTCGAGGCGGCATAGCGGATGCGACTGCTGCCCGTAGAGATTTCTCTATAGTAGCTGTTGTTTCCGTAGTAGTAGAAATCAAGTGATCGCAGACTTTTTTATGTGTGTACAGATTGACTAAATTAGGAACTATCTTAGGCTATCCAGCTCTTTGATTACCTTCCCCCAAATGAGAAGGTACTCTTCAGCGATAGGATCGCTTTATTTGTCTTCTGAAATGAATAGTACATCTGCCTCTCTTGAAAACCAAGTATAATAAAGGCATTATCACATTGCGTGAAGTGGAGTTTGCAAATTGTGTTGTACGCAGATGGGATAAATATCATTTTAACGACATATTTTATCATATTCCTTTGAAGTGTAAGTAGGTTCTCTATAATATTATTATTTATATAAAATATTTCATATTTTGGAGTGTCTCACCCGCTTGAAGTGAGTGAGACACTCCATTATTAATTAAAATAAAATTTGGTAAGATAATACGTAGTGGTTGTGTTCAAAGTAAAATACCTCTTGTAAAAATAATAACAATTGTCATTGTGACAATCTCTTTTTATGTTGAGGTGAAAAGAGGATGCCACAATATTTTGCGTGTGTTTTAACTAACATATGATTATAGCGATAAACAAGATATTTTATCATTAAATTGTAATTGAAAATTAAATTCAATCGAATTCTGTTCAATTCGATTAAATTAACAACCTTAATAGAGATGACCCAACCACATCTGCATTGTGGGCCCTTTTTTCTTTTGTTGGCGCTTCACGTGACCGCGTCGAAATCCCTTTCTATATTTCCTCAAAAATTTGACGCGGGAATATTTTTATATGTATTCGATATTATCACAACAATATAAGTAAACGTTCAGTATTGTTTACAGAAACCACGCATGATAAATGCAGTTAGATATTGCCAATAAAAACCACTCTTTTTTAATGCCATAAGATTTTGATATACCTAAGAATATCGCGGTTATATTGACTATTTTGTCCTTGTCGACCTTGTCACGTTTCGGGAATAGTTTGAAAGTTTATTTATTTATTTATTTATTTATTTGGAAAATTTACAGGTGCAGTGTAGAGGAGGTTTTATATTTAAAATTGATTGTAATAATGTCACTGCACCCTAAAATAATTTTCACTAAGCACATAAATTGGTGGAGTGAACGCATACAAAAAAGGAAAAATAAAATAAAAATAAAATAGAATTAATAACAACAGATAAAAAAGAAAAATAATAAGTAAAGAAGGAACAATAAAATGAGTGTTACATCATTGCCTGTCACACCTACACCCACCCAATTCAGCATACATTTTATATTTAATGCATTTTTTCGAAAATTGTTGAAAAATATCAATATCTGTGAAACATGTGTTGTATGTGTAGCACAGTCTGAAAAGTAGCCAGATATAACGAGAGGAGTGTGCACTGTCAGTCTAGATGGTACATGCTCGTCTCCTTAAGCCGGCATAGTGGAAGGACTGCTGCTCGCACAGGTTTCTCTGTAGTAGCAGTTGTTTCCATTCATAGACCGCACTCTAGCTTTACATCAGGCGGAGCTGTCACATGCCGAGCCACAATAAAAAATAAACGTCTAAATCACGTCACGATAGTATAAAATTACGTTTTCTAAAACGTTAAATAGACGTTCGACGAAAGAAAAGCCAGCTCGGAATAATGAAAAATAACTGGAAACGTAAAACAAAAGAAAATCAGTTACGATCAAGCGCATTTACCGCGGCATGCCTCGCCGAAGCGTTGCACGTTTGGTTAGATTTGCTAGACGATAGTGCAGTTAGCAAGTTTCCGAAGCGAGCCCGCTGAAACGATTTATGAAGCAAACTTTTGCATGCCTCGGAGCATTTTAATCATTTTATTACGGGAATTTTAATTTCCTTATTCACTAACCCTTTGCAGTTTATTTAGTTGAATACATACGTTATTTTTTTCCAATAATATACTTACATAATTGGTAAATGAAATAGATTGAAACCAAAAGTTAAAGAAGAAAAATATTATAATATTTGATAGTCAGTATTTTATTTAAGTTTGCCATTAGCGGAAACACACCCACAGTTGTGACGATGAAATGTCTGCAAGCATTAGTCGCCTCCGCTATGCCGGCTTGAGAAAGACGGTTGGAGACCAGGCTACTTTCAAGCTGGTCCCGAAACGCGACTAGGTTATTTCACGGGTGTTACACTAAGTTTATTAAAAAAAGTTATGGGTACATAATAAAACAGTGACATCCAAAAATATATAAGGTAGGCACTAAAATAAATGGGCTTAAAGTATTTAAATTTCATCCTAAATAATCCCTGACATAAACCATCTCAAACTCACTTTCCATTAATGCGGTTGAAGTAAACTGCTGCCGCCGCGTCGCTTGAATATTTAACTTTGCTCAATTCCAATTTGAAAGTAACGTTAAATTAAGATTTGTTATCCCCCGTCAAAAGATTTGATCGTCGTCTGAATCTTAAACAGTCTCCAAAGACGTTTCTAATTGTCTTCCAAGCGTAAAAGGAATAATTCAATATGATCTGATATGAGACGAGAAAATCAATAGACACCCGCGTTCTATGCGGCAGTCATCGACTACTAGTGACTTATAACCAAAGTTTTATTATAAAAATGTTTGTTGACAGTGGGAGGATTGACTCCTCATCAACCCGGCCCGTTGCTCTCCACCCCGATACCTCACCACGCCCTGACACATCTCCACGGATGCTGCAGTATGGACCAAATTGATATTACTGCACACAAGCCCAGCTTACATATAAATAATATATTTAAAATACATATTTGACTTACCCGCATGAATGAGATCTTGTTAGGGCGCCATGAGAGCGAGTGTGAGCGGCGCCAACTGCTAAAATCGTACAAAACACGCGAACGCGACGACGGCCGGCGCGCGACTGATGTTAAGTATCGCGCGTGCGTGCGACCTTACCGCGCATGTGCAGACTACCCGCGGTTTGTTTTTCTCAGTACAGCATGAGATCGGTTTTGTACGGTTAGCAGAGAAAATATTTCGGTAGTGAAATGAGATAGCGTTTTTCCTTCTCTACTAAATATGAGTTTATGACCGTATTAAGATGTATGGCTACATGCGATGACTAGCATCAAGATGAGATGGCGTTTCGAGGGGGTGACGAGTTGTAATTTATTTCTCGTAAAATGTCAATTTGTGATAACTGCATGCAATTCTTAAAGTTGTAAAAGTTAAGACTTGACACGTGTTCCGAACTGATATCAAAAGGGGTAGGCAGTAGGCACGCATGGATTTTCTGTCTGATTCGTTATTTCTCTCACAGTTAATACTCCAATGCGATAGCCATTATCATTTATAAGGGTCAGCGAAAGGTCGTTAAACATAACCCAACATTTTGGTCTATCACGTTTCGTTTTCTCATAACTGTCTCATTAAATATCTTATTCCTATTGTAGAAAATGCAATAAACAAACAAAACGACCCTCACGTACTTAGTTCGTAAAGATCTTTTACAAATACGGTACCTTTTTATGTAAGTGGGTATCTAATATATTTATGCATAGATAAAGAATTTTGTTATAATGTTATAAAAATACTTTATATACAGGGTAATTTTTTTAACTGGGACAGTATGGGGAAATCCGAAACCATAGGAGATACAGGGAAACTGTCTTAGGAACCATTTACTCTTTTTTTATGAAAACGAATTTGACATATTAATTTTTCTGGTCAAGCTTGAGTTGTCCATAAAAATGAGTCATTTTGGTGAAAATTTTTTTTTATGCGGTTCGACTCAGTTTCATGTAAGAATCATTTCATTGTATCGGAAGAAAAACATCGGAGCAGTAGAAGTTAGTCAAATTTAATGAAATGTATTCCCATACAATTTGTAAGTAATCTGATGCTTACATTAATAATACTACTGCAAAATGTTACGGGAAGTTTCAGAACTACTCTACTGACAAAAAGATGTTTGGTGAATGTTGTTAAATGATAAAGAACGATGTTGTTTGATATTTTATAGGGTATTTTTTTTAACTGGGACAATATGGGGAAATCCGAAACCACAGGAGATACAGGGAAACTGTCTTAGGAACCATTTGCTCTTTTTTTATGAAAACTAATTTGGCATAGTAATTTTTCTGGTCAAGCTTGAGTTGTCCATAAAAATGAGCCATTTTGGTGAAAATAATTTTTGACGCGGTTCGACTCAGTTTCATGTAAGGATCATTTCATTGTATCGGAAGAAAAAAATCGGAGCGTAAGAATTAGATTTGTTAGGAATGAAAAATTATTACAGTGTTTCGATTTTATTTTTCATTATATAAAATTAATAAATTAAAATGTCTTCTTTATATTTTGGATGCTGGCAACATTACTGCATGTGTCATCATATTTTTTAAATCTGTCAACACTGATTAAAACTTCGAGAACGGGGTTCTTTATGAAGAAATAATTACTATCAAATTTTTCACTGAATTTGTATAAAAATGTCTACCTTAGCAGCACCCTTATCTGTAGCGGGGACCCGGTCAACGGGTGCACCTGTTAGAACTCAAAATGGTACGTAAATTTTAATGTAAGAGTGCAATAACACGGCACGAGGCTCGGCCCGGTTGATCACATGCAACAATGCTTATGGTTTTTAAAATCGATTTTTTTCGTGTAAAAACATACCCCAGTCACTAAAATTATTATTAATTATGTTTCTATTTGGTAAAATAACGCATGTTTACAAAAAATATACAAATTCGTTGCTGTTATTATTTTTTAAAATAAGGTAACCTATGCTCTGATTATTTTGCCATAAATTACTTTTAAATATGTATCCAATCACAATTTATCATTAAATGTTAGACATTATTCAGTTATATTATGTTGCAGTAATGGCAGCTTCAGCGATAGCAAACATTGTAAAAAGCTCACTTGGCCCAGTAGGTCTTGACAAAATGTTGGTTGATGACATAGGGGATGTTACGGTTACTAATGATGGAGCCACAATTCTCAAGTTAGTACCTATTACCTTTTGAATTATTATTTTTATGTTGCTCGACATATGACAACATTCCGCCTGATGTAAAATTAGAGTGCGGTCCATGAACAGAAACAAATGCTACTACAGATAAATTTTTGTAGGCAGCAGTAAGCTTAATGAGACGAATGTGCACCTGGATGATAGTACACACCTCTCGGTATACCTGGCTACTTCTAAACTGATTCCCAAACGTGTCAAGGTCATTTACGGGTGTTACGTTCGAAAGTGGTGGTACTACTCCAGGCGGAGTGTGGAAGATTGTAAAATTGTTTGCATATTCTACTTAATTTTCATTATAATTTAATAACAAAACAAATGAACGTTTTCATGAAAATTCAAGCGAAAATAATAGCACAATCTTGTAATTTCAGAATGTTAGAAGTGGAGCATCCGGCTGCCAAAGTTCTGGTTGAGTTAGCTCACTTACAAGATGAGGAAGTTGGTGATGGTACCACTTCTGTGGTCATCATTGCTGCTGAATTACTTAAGGTAATTTGAAACAATTTTTTTGTTATGTATTTCTTGAAGTAACATCACAGGTGTCGGTTTTATTGACTTTTTTAATGCATATAATTTTTAAAATCAATAATTCTGATAGCTGTTATCCCTTGGTCCATCACATCACCCAATTTCAGCTTTACATTGATTTGATATACAGAATATATACAGAGTGAATACATCTTAACAATATTGCAGTTAAATGTAAACAAAAGTGTAATATTAACTAAAATATATTCTAATTAGTTTTCTATTTGTTAAATTATAAATCATTTACCCAAAGATCGACAGGTAGATAAAGCCCCACGACTTTAAGTCCACCATTTGTCAATTGGTCAATAAAGTATATAAATAAATAAAAAATATAAGTAATGAATGTCATGTTTACGATCTGAAAAAGATTTCTTTTCCACAAGTTTTCTTAAACAATTTTTTGTGATTAATTTATATAATTTTCCAGAGTGCAGATGAGCTGGTAAAAAACAAGATTCACCCGACCAGTGTTATATCTGGATATCGTTTGGCTTGCAAGGAAGCTGTGAAGTATATTCAAGATAACCTAACAGTGACTGTTGAGTCTCTCGGTAGACCATCACTCATCAATGCGGCAAAGACAACCATGTCTTCTAAGCTTATTGGAGCGTATCCTTTTTTTTTTAATTTGCTTCAAAAGGAATAGCCTAAACCTACAATAATGATAGATGAGCAACTATGGCCTAGTGGTAGAATATGTAAACTCATGATTAATGAGACCCATGTTCAAACCTCGCTAAATTCAGACCTGTATAGATGTATGTATGTGATTTGGTTGCTCAGTACCTAAGCTATTTAGCATTAATTAAAGAGTGGTAGGCAGACTTATGATTTATTAGCCCAATCTGCCATTCTAGGGTAGTACCACCACTTATATAACACCTGTTAAGTGAAAATGCCACGTTTTAGGATCAGTTTGGAAGTAGCCAGGTACTAGAGGAGATAATAATAATTTTTATTTTTTTATTTTTTTATTGTAGCTCGACATGTGACAACACTCCGCCTGATGTAAAGCTAGAGTGCGGTCCATGATTTGTATTGTAAATACTCTTTTTTACGTGAGGTGGAGTGTGCTCACATGCTGAGCTACTAAAATGAAATGGGGAAACCGAACTATGAAAAAAAAAACAAAAATACATATACATAATAGATACAAATAAAGGTTTTTCTGGGGAAGGAATGGGAATTTTAAAAGCATAATATTAAGTTCGTACTACCACTTTTAATTGTGATATATCCTTAATTAAGATAAACAGTGATTCAGATTATTTCTCTGAAATAATAGTTGATGCATGTCAGGCTGTTAAAATCACTGACTCAAGGGGCAATGTTGCTTACCCCATAAAGGCAGTGAACATCCTAAAGGCACATGGAAAGAGTGCTCGCGAGAGTGTGCTGATCAAAGGATATGCACTAAATTGTACTATAGCTTCACAGGCTATGCCCAAGAAAATTGTTAACGCTAAAATTGCATGCCTCGACTTCTCTCTGCAAAAAACTAAGATGAAAATGGGCGTTCAGGTATGATTATTTTCGTATGTATGCGTAACACCAATTATTTAAGTCATACGAGAGGATTGTGCACTGTCAATCTGATTGATGCACATTCTTCTCTGTAGGCCAGTGTAGCAGAGGCAACTGCTGCCTGTAGAAATTTGTCTGTAGTAGCAGTTGTTTCTGTTCATGGACTGCACTCTAGCTTTACAACAAGGGGAGTGTTGTCATAAGCCAAGCTACAATAAAAATATCTTGGTCTGTTCATAATCTTGGTACCCTGTTTATAATTCATAAAGAAAAAGTTAGATTATTTTTCTACATTTTCTTTCTAGGTTCTAGTATCAGACCCAGAGAAACTCGACGCAATCAGAGCGCGCGAATTGGATATAACAAAAGAACGTCTTAACAAAATTCTTTCCACCGGTGTTAACGTGATTTTATGTTCTGGTGGTATTGATGACTTGTGCCTTAAATATTTTGTGGAAGCCGGTGCTATGGGTGTGAGGAGATGCAAGAAAGCTGATTTGAAACGTATCGCTAAGGCGACTGGGGCTACGTTCTTGACTTCGCTTACTAATATGGAAGGTAATATATATTTCAACTACAATTCTATACTTTCAATTTCGTTTGTTACTTTAAGTGCATTTAATCGGCCCTAAGTCCACTAGACTGGGTAAAAATTACAAAATAACAGTGACTTCACTATTATTTCAGGTGTGGAAGTGTTTGAGCCAAATATGATTGGTGAGGCCGCTGAAGTTGTACAAGAACAAATATGTGATGATCAACTTATACTTATCAAGGGGTATGTTTAGTTCTTGAATTTCTTGAATATTCCGAGCTGGTTTACGCATGCAGACCCTCCATAGGGGTCCCTGGTGCGTCCTTCTGTACTCATGAAAACCATCCTATTTCTTCCATGAGGGCCAGTACGCCGACAACGTTCGGGCATGTCTCGGAGTGTTGACATTGTCCTTAGGAATTTCCTTCTCGGTGCTTCAAAGCAGCTGCACTACAGAAGCAAGTGTTCCAGACATCCTTTGGATAGAGGGCTGTCTGTAACATTTATATTGTAGTAGTGCCTGTTTAGAGCCAGTTTCTGCGTGTGTGTGTGTAGTATATATCTACTATTTCATCAGAGGTAACGAATTTTGGGTCACGTAATATGTATTGGTTATCAGGCCGGCGGTGCGTACGGCGGCATCCATAATCCTCCGCGGGCCTACAGACGCCTACTGCGACGAGATGGAGCGAAGCGCACACGACGCACTGTGCTGCGTGCGACGAGTGCTCGAGAGTGGAAAACTGGTGGCTGGCGGTGGGGCAGTAGAGGTCGCACTCTCGATATACCTCGAGAACTTCGCCACTACACTCGTGAGTTTCTACTACTATTCTTAGCACAGTTTTGTGTTGAATCGTCTATGTAACAAAGCAGGTTAACCAAGTACCAAAAGTTCTGTCCAAAAGTACCATGTCGCTTTATGGCCATGATTGCAGATAATTAGATGGTCTAGCGGTAAGACGCGAAAACTCACGGTCCATGAGACCCGTGTTCAAACCTCACTAAATCTGACCGATACCAATGTAACTTTGTTATATGTACTTTGGTTGCTCAGTTCCTAATGGCACTATTATAGCCAGACTGATGATGGTTATTAGCCCAGTCTGCCATCCTGGGGTACTACCACCACTTTTGAATAGAACACCCGTGAAGTGACCTTGTCGTGTTTCGGGTGCAGTTTCAAAATAACCAGGTATAGCAAACTCCTCGGGCTGGCATAGCGGAGGCTACTGCTGCCCATAGAGATTTCTCTGTTAGTAGCAGTTGTTCACGTTCATGGACCGTACTCTAGCTTTACATCAGGCGGAGTGTTATCATAGGCTGATGAGGTTCCCTGGGTGATAGCCTAGGGCTCTGATGACATTTAATCCACTACTGGGGACAGACATATTTATAATATTACTTTATTAAATTTGTTACTTATTTACAGAGCTCCAGAGAACAGTTAGCTATAGCAGCGTTCGCACAATCCTTGTTAGTTATTCCGAAAACATTGGCAGTGAATGCGGCACGTGACGCTACAGATCTCGTTGCTAAACTTCGTGCCTATCATAATTCTTCACAGACTAAGGTATTTTTTAGTTTATACTAATCAATACATACCTGGCTAAACTCGACATGACAGAAAAGTACAGTTTAAGTGCATCAATAATATACTATTCTTCATTTTTTATTAAATATAATTTATTTTACAGGTCGATCAAGCGAACCTCAAATGGGTAGGTTTGAACCTCACAGAAGGCACCCTGAGAGATAACCTAAGTGCAGGTGTGTTGGAACCAGCGATGTCTAAAATAAAGTCTCTCAAATTCGCGACTGAAGCCGCTATAACAATCTTACGTATCGACGATATGATTAAACTTTACCCGGAACCGAAGGGCAAGTCCTATGAGGATGCTTGCAATGCTGGGGAACTAGATTAAATTATATAGGTTGATGTGTATTAAAAAGTTTCTGCTTTTATCTCAAGAAGTCTTAATGAATTTCAATTGGCGGTGTGCGGCCGTTGCTTTTTAAAGTCAGTTGGTATTATTATGTTTTGTGATCTGAATTGTTCGGCACATCGGAGGGATGCACCCACAAAGGCAGACTTCTGCTAGAGTTTACTAGACTTGCGTTTTTTAATTATTAATACACATCAAATTATTAATTTCTAACGTTTAGATCAAACAAAGGAAAAATATGTTTAAGACTTATTTTCAAAGTATTTTTGTCGCAAAATATGTTTCAAATAATTATTTTACATTTAATTGAAATTATTTTGGTGTATTAACATTTTTCAGTTCTCTGCTTAATAAACGTTTAACAATAAAGAATGGTTTTATTTATTTCTAAGAGATAATTGTATAATACAATATAAGTTTTTATTTAGAATAAAATTCTTAGGACGTTGTTCAGAAGAAACAGTTGTAGCAACTGTGTCGATTGCCAGTGTTAGGTAGAAACGAGTAAATTTTTATTCTGTCTACTACAGCTTATAGACTGAACGGTAGGTAGGATGCCGCAGGTGCTTTTCGTGACATCTGGCACGTTATGGTGTGCATTGGACAAAGAAAAACTAGCAGTTTACCGACAATAAATGTTATGCGTTTTGTTGAAAAGAAGTAGAATGAGAATATACTTTGTCAACGTTGGAAAAAGGGGCGTTCTAGACTAGAAACAAAAATAAGCACTAGATGAACAAAAAGCTTTTTGTATTGAACGAAAATATTTAGGTACCAATCAATATGGGAGAGTGCCGCGCTTTCTGCATTTTCCGCCTTGGGGCAACCCTAGGAACAGCTGCGATAACAGCTGTAGATCTGTCAAATTGAATGTTATCACTGTTATCTTCGTTTCGGGTCGTGTTATTTACACAAAGCTAAACTTTATAAATATATTACTATCTAATAAAAAATGTTGAAAATGCGCAATATATTAACTTTTGCCAAAACGTGCAATTTTTCTACTTCAACAATATTTAATTCTAAGGTAATGTAAACAATAATTCGACAATTTATTGAAAATTATGAATTTAAAACCTTTTTTAGGAACAAATTGTTAGAGTCAGCGGACACAATGTTAACTATTTAAAAGTCGGTTCTGGTCCACACAATATTCTGTGTCTTCCTGGAGCTCTTGGATCTATTTGGACTGATTTTAAACCGCAAGTTGAAGGGGTAGATCGGCAAAAATTTACTTTAGTAGCCTGGGATCCTCCTGGATATGGTAAGAGTCAACCTCCTATGAAAGAGTTTCCTGCTGATTTTTATGAAAAAGATGCAACAGTTGCTGTTGAATTTATGAAGGTTAGTTCGTAAGATTTATGATTCAAATATCTATATATTGCTCTCGTATTTCGTATATCTTTTTTACTGAACTTATCCCTAGCATATTTAAAATACAAGTATTTGTTAAAAATTTCAGGCAATAAAAATAGAAAAGTTTTCTATCCTCGGTTGGAGTGATGGCGGAATAACCGGTATGATTTTAGCAGCTAAATATCCAAATTCAATAGATAAACTAGTAATTTGGGGAGCTAACTCATTTATATTACCAAAGGAAGTAGAGCAATATGAGAGTAAGTACCTATATACTTCTTTAATTTAAAATATACATAAACTTATGTACCCAAGGCTTGACTGAGTGACAAAGAGTTGATACTATTGATACTACATGTTAACGACTTAAGATGTGTTTCAGAAGGAACACCGCCATTCTGACGAGATTTTTCAGTAATTTCTTAAATTTAATTTGAATAATTATGACGCCTACTCGTACAAATGTTTCAAAAGATATTTGTCTGATTGACTATTAAGTTTAATCATGAGAAATCAATGTCTACAGCATACATCGAGCAAGTGTGCCTTTTTTCAGATAACGAGTCTATGTATAAAGCTTTTTAATTTCAGAAATCAAAGACATTAAAACTTGGTCACCGAGAATGCGACAACCAATGATAGATGTTTACGGAGAGGAGGGTTTCGCATCACTCTGGGCTAAATGGGTAGAAGGAATGCAAAACTTATATAAGGAAAAACAAGGAAATATTTGTAAAGAAATGCTTAAAGATATAAAATGTGATACTTTAATATTGCATGGTGAAAAGGACCCTATGGTTGAGGATGTACATGTTTCGCACTTACACACAAATATTAATAATTCTAAGTATGTATAATTTTTAATATTCCACCGGATGATGCACTGGTGTGGACAATAAATGGAGAAGACTTATTACTAGTTATTAATGATCACATTTGTGCACTATCCAGATTGACAGAGCAAGCTTCTTTCATTATATTCTGTCTGTTATAAAAACAAAGATTATCCATAGGTATCTCCTGATAATAACTGATTTAAATAGTGGTAGGCTGACTGACTGACTGACGGAGTCTGCCTTCCTGGGGTAGTACCAAAACTTTCAAGAGTAATGCCCGTGAAGCTACCTTGTCGTGTTTTCAGATCAGTTTAGGAGTAGACATGTGTAAAAAGTGCACTGTCAATTTGACGGTGCATATCCGTCTCCTTGAGCTGACATGGCGGAAGCAACCGTTGTGTACAGAGATTTCTCTGTAGTAGCAATTGTTTCCATTCATGGACCGCATTCTAACTTAACCTCAAACAGAGTACAGCTACAAATTACAATACGTTCAGTAGTACGACTACAATTTAAAGATGTCACATTTTTTTAGCACGTCATATGACCGCACTCCGTCTGTTAAGCTAAAGTGCGATCCATGAACGGAGGCGCCTGCTGTCAGAGAAGGAGATCTGCAAACAGCAGTCGTGTCCTCTATGCCGGCTTGATGAGATGCCTCTTCATACTGCGCTTGAAGGATGGATGATGGATGGATGAAGGAGGAAAGACGTGGCTGGGAAGGTCATTAAACGTTTTAACTTCATCTTTTGTTTTTACAGAATTCACTTGTATCCTGATGGTAAACATAATATACATCTAAAATATGCAGAAGACTTTAATAAGAGAGTGCAGGAATTTCTACTAGCACCATGAATATTTATTAAAATATATTTTTAACTAATTAGAAATTTAAGAAATAATGATGTGCGCAAAAATAAGTTTTGTTACTTAAGTATTTTTTATATAAATATATTTTATTGTTGTTAATTTGTTACCTAATAGTAGTTTTATTTATTGAATATAATTTAGCGGCCTCATTTACTCTAAGGACGCCATTTATAGTCGTCTTTTATACTCATCAGACTGCTGTAGACTTGTCACCGCTGGAAGCTGCATCTTTGAAAAGTCTTCCGGCCACAACCGCGCGCCGAAGAGGAAAAATAAAGTATCAGTAAAACGGGTTTTCAAATTTTGCCGCCTTTTGTAAACTTTAAAAAAATAAATTGGGATAAATTCACCTCGTAAGTCAAATGTTGTTATTGTTTTGTCCAAAGCAACGGGATCATCGCCAATGCAGCCTAGTATTCACTTTCATAAGGCGCAGCTAATATTTCGTTAATTCGATTTTTCAAGAGGCAGAGTTTTGGCGAGAAAATTAAAACACTAATTCTGAATCAAATAACGCTAAAAGAATAATAATCTACCATTTTTTATTATGCAACGCTCAAATTGAAAGTTTATGAAAATTCTTCACGTCTGATTCTTCTGCAAAGGCAACGAGTTAAGCATCTCCGTAGTTTCATAGATAAGGTAGGAGTGATAAAGGGAATGGTTTTAGATGAATTATAAAATAATAAAAAATAAAATCTTATAATTAATTCTCATTTACTTCATAAAGCATGTTTCTGAAAAAAAAAAACAAATTCACATTCAGTAACACATAATTTATATTATGAAGTGTTTTGCGTATAATAAAGTTTACTGTACAAAATGAAAAAATAGAATCAAACTTGTACTGTTTATTAATATTAAACAACTGAATTTAACAAAAAAAAAATGAATGCACCCTTTTTTGTTTTTTATGTAATGAGATCAGACACATTGGCTCAGAGGCAGGTCCGCCTAAAAATTACTTAATATTCCAGTTTTTCTTAGTTCTATTATGTAAATAAATATGGCATATTAACAAACATTGTCGTGATTTAATTATCCAAAAACAATGATCTTTCTAGAATGTAAGACGTTGCCGATGCAGGCTGATGCAGAATAATAAAAAAAACATATGACTAGTTCATCCTAGGCCTTACCTTTATAAAAAAAAAAAACTATAACAGACAGTACAAGTTTGATTTCTTGATTTAGAGCTTCATCTATGCTTTGCAAATATTTGTGAACATAAAAAAAGTACAATTGGCAAAGACAAATCAACAAATTCAGCTTTAAGCTTCTACGAACTTAATTTATTTTCTAAAGTGCTGCAGCGCCAGTTTTGCTGACGGTACATTTTTTTATAAGTTTTTTTTTTTTCAATATTTAATTTTCAAGAACAATCAGGAACACTGTTGTGAGCAATAGATGCGGTTTGAAAAAAAATGTAGTGACGAGGATTGGGGAAGGAATTTATAAATCTGA
Organism: Tinea pellionella; assembly: GCA_948150575.1. Taxonomy (NCBI): domain Eukaryota; kingdom Metazoa; phylum Arthropoda; class Insecta; order Lepidoptera; family Tineidae; genus Tinea; species Tinea pellionella. Next base: position 1,449,824 of record OX411253.1, read on the forward strand.
TGCATCCAGCGTTAAACAAGGCAGACTCCGGTCAAATCAGAGAATTGTGATCCGATGAAAGCGAGGCAGTTGTGTCAGGATCGTGGCAAGTGGCGTTCACTTAACGCCGTGAAAGCGCAAACGTAAACCCATACTGGGCCTCTGTAGTCGTTTGCACTAAACTATTTTAAAAAGACGACAGGTTATACCCAGATATATGAATATTGATCCCGAAACCCGTGTTATTATTTTTTTTATTGTAGCTCGGCATGTGACAACACTCCGCCTGATGTAAAGCTAGAGTGCGGTCCCATGAATGGAAATAACTGTTACTACAGAGAAACCTGTGCGGGCAGCAGTCGCCTCCACTATGCCGGCTTGAGGAGACGAGCATGTACCATCTAGATTGACAGTGCACACTCCTCTCGCTATACCTGGCTACTTTCAAACTATTCCCGAAACGCGACAAGGTCTTTTAAACCTCTTTGATTTAGGTACAATGTAAAAGTATGTACACACAAATAATTGCAAAGCATCGAAACGCATTTAACTACGAACGAAAGTTACAAAAAGAAACCTCATAATATCTCATCATATTCACACATTTTGTTCCATTACTATGTAAAAAAAAAAAAGTATTTTGGCCAGTATTTTGTTAGTAGTCTAGAAAAATATAGTTGTTTTTTTTTAAATTAATAACTGTACTTTTTGGAGATTTATTGCACCGTATTTATAAAATCGCTCTCAATATAAGACAAACAAAAAATTCAAGAAGAAATCGTTTAACGTAGCGGGCACGGCTCTAAAGGGCCGTTAAAGTTACTTTGACTGTTACAATTAACAATGACGTTAACAGTTACGTTTACATTTACTTTACACGTATTGCACCATCGTGTAAACTCATATCGTCATCGATAAAAGAGTGGCCGATGTAATTAGTAGTACATTCGCGAAAAAATAATAGAAAAACATATTTGACTACTTTTCATACACTTGACGTTAGTGACATTGGTTTAACTATTACTTTAATTTTGACCAGCAAAAATTCGCTGGTTACGGTAAAGTAAGCGTCAAAACTGACAGGTTTTTTGAAGCAACTCAATTTTAACCATTACTTTAACGTGAAAGTAATAGTTAAGTCATATGGTGCAATTGGACCTAAATCTTTGCTTTATAATTTAAAAACATTTTTTTTTTTATTTATTGTAGCTCGGCATACGACAACACTCCGCCTAATGTAAAGCCAGAATGCGGTCCATGAACAGAAACAACTGTTAATAATAATTTCTGAAGGCAGCAGTCGCTTCCGCTATGCCGGCCTGAGGAGACGACGGTGCACCATCCAGATAGACAGTAGTCACAACGCGATAAGATGATCATGAGTGTTACATTCGAAAGTGGTGGTACTACCCCAAAACGGCAGATTATATAAATATCATTTCAAATCATCAAACGTTCGGCATTCGGCTGCCAGGACCTCGCCGTAACCACTACGCCACAGAGGCCTAATTGAACCATTTCACAGAAAGACATATGTATATCAAACAGTTGCAGTAGAAGTTTTACAAGGCAATTTTATAAATACGGGCTACTAAATGTATTGCACACATTAAAGATTTATCAAAATATATTTTTTTAGAAAATATAGGTACTATTAAAAATTGGTCAACATTTTCATTAGAGAACCATCATCGGGAACCAAACTTATTATTCACTATAAGCTCCACCTACAAAGGCAGATTTAGTCTATCAAATACTGTTTTTATAGCTATAGTTTAACTTTAGCTTAGCTAAGCTCAAAGTTCCCGACAAATTGTCGTTAAGGCACAAATTCTAAGGGAGGACTGTCAAATAAATATGTAAATTATTATACAAAAAATATTGTACAAAGTTAATTAAAAAAAAAAGCTTACAACATGAAAAAATATAAATTGCCAATCAAGTTAACTCAGAGGTCGAATACGAGGTTACATTTACTGTGTAACGTAGGTGTAATCTCCACCAATAGGATTGCATCATTTAAACGCGGCGGTCAAAATAACATTACGCGTTACGCTGTCTGGACGTAAATGCAACCCCGTACTCGGCCCTCTGTTCTTATTTCATAAATAATTTTTCTAATTACAAAGAGAATAGTTGACATCAAACGGACCACGCTGGCTGGCTTGCATCCTTTTGCAAACACATTTGACTATAGAAAAATTATAAACAGCACCCCAAAATGCAATCGCTTTTAAAATGCGCAAATAGTTCAAAATAATTATAAAATTTAACCGCTTTTGAAGCTTAATAAATTATTTTCTCAATTAGGATTAATGCAATTATAATAACCTTATTTAATTACCTATATTTAACTGTCTGTACAATATTCCACATAATTCGTAAACCTTATTATAAACGGCATAAAGTACAATTTTCTACAAAGTTACGGTGATGTAGCCGAGCGTAACTCCATTCAATGCGTATTAACATAACAAAAATTATATTACATAATATTATTCTTACAAAATACATAACGATAAAATATACATTATCACCGGGATTAATAACAATGCTCTTTTAATTAAATACGTTAAGAAAAAAAACCTTAAACTTTTTAATAGAGAGAATCGTGGGCTTTCTGTACGTGTTCTTGCGTTAATTTTCTTCCGTATTGCATAATACCATCCGTTCAGATGCGTATACAAGATCAACGATCAACAAAAATCACGTGACTACCTCGCGACACGAAAAATTAAAAAAAAAGTTCACTACATTCACTAATCACACATACACAGGTCCTTGGTTCTCATTATCGTCCAAATTTATCCTATTAGTGTACTGCGACCCGCCGCCGTCATCAAAAAACCTCCTAAACGTAAACTCAAAGAAACCATGATAAGAACTATTGTCTAAAGTTTCGTCCGTATTATTTGAGTCTGAACTATCAGAATTTCTAAGTTTGTCCGGATCGACAGGATCAAAGTTAGATGTGTCTGTGGGATATTCAATTCTTGGTATATAGGGTGCCACTTGACGCCTCAGACCTTTATCGAAGTCGATCCCTTGAAGGAAGGGATGGCTCTTCACTTCCTCGGCATCTTTCCCCAGTCGCGTCTCCTGTCCGGAGCACAACTGGAGTATCAGATCTTTGCTCTCGATCGACAGTTTAGCGGCGTCCGGCACGTGAAGTGTGTTCTTCCAGTTAATAACCTGCAATTTACGAACATATTTTATTTAAATAACGAATGAGTTTTTTTTTTTTTTGTAGCTCGACGTGTGACAACACATCCCCTGATGTAAAGCTAAAGTGCGGTCCATGAATGGAAACAACTGCTACCACAGAGAAATCTCTACGGGCTGCAGTCGCCTCCACTATGCCGGCTTGAGGAGACGAGCATGTACCATCTAGACAGTGCACACTCCTCTCTTATATGAGAAATTCAATATGAGAAACATTATAATTACCTTCAGCTGCGTTTCGGCGGGAGTTCCTGCTAAAAATGGCGGAGAACCGACTAACATTTCATATAATATAACGCCGACAGACCACCAATCACAGAGCTGCGTGTAACCAGTCCTTTGTAACACTTCAGGCGCGATGTAATTAGGTGTTCCGACTAAGGAGTGAGCGAGACAACGCTGATGCTCTCGCTTCCGCCGCCTTTCTAAAGGTTTAAGTTGATGGCACCGACATTCACTAATGTTACTCCATTCACCGTCAACAGGGTCCATTGAATCCTGTCGCCCGTGATCTGAAATCCAATAATTATATGAAAAAGTTGCTTTTATGACCAACCTTGATTACTTAAGAAAATCAACTCACCATTTCTTTGATAATATTTAGAATTATGCGTCCATCTAAATCCAGTACATAAACCGAAATCAGTCAATTTGATATGACCATCCCGATCTATGAGTATATTGTCAGGTTTTATATCTCTATGAATAAAACCCATTTTATGTACACTTTCAACAGCACACGTCAATTCAGCTATATAAAATCTTGCTAATTCCTCCTTAAAAATACCTAATTTAATAAGCAATGACATTAAATCACCACCCGGTATATAGTCCATTACAAAATATAAATTATCCTTATCTTGAAAACTGTAATATAATTTGACAACCCACTCGTTATCCGCCTCAGCCAATATATCTCTCTCAGCCTTCACGTGGGCCACTTGATTTCGCTTCAGAACGTCGGCCTTCCTGAGCGTTTTCATGGCATATAGATGACTAGTATCAATCTTTTTCACCAACGTCACTTCCCCGAACGCCCCCACGCCTATAGGTTTTATTTTTGTAAACATAGACTTGTCCATCTTTGCACGTTTCAATCTTATGTAATTTGACTCTTTCTGAGATAACATCTTCCTCATTTGACACTGTGCCTCTGGACTCAAACCTATCTTTGTCATTTCACGTTCCAATTGCATACGTCTGAATGTTCTCTGTTTATAGGACTTTAATATATTTTCTACGTGTTGTTCCATAAAGAATTTGAAAGCTTGAGGTGAGTAATTTCGCACTTTGCAATCTCTTCTCTCGTCTTCTTTCTCTTTACTTATATTCTTTCTTTCGGGGATCGGTGATTGATGTCTAATTTTCTTAGGCGGCGCACTCGGTCGCCTTTCAGCAGAACCGTTAGTACAAAGCTTATCAGAATTAGTGACGGACGTGTTGTCTTTCATTAAGTTATTTGTACAATTTTGATTCGAACACTTCGCTTCGAGCGTTTGTGATGATTCACCCTTTGGGTCACAATTATTAGAATACTTTTTATGAAGAGGAGAATGATGAGAGTTGACTGTGGTTGTATTATCGTCTTGTGTCCCGTATACGTGCGGAGGACACGCTTGATGCATTCCCCGTTGTACGGCGAGAGCTTGCATCGTGCTGGCGTAGCTAGGCGGCTCAGTAGTAGGTACACTGGGCGGAGTCAAAGTGGCAGGCGTTACGGGTGGCGTGGTACTGGTTGATGATGGTTTAGGTGCTGATGGATAACTAGGAGGTATTTGAGCTTGTTGTTTCTGTTGTATGGAACTAGCATAAGACGGTGGCGGCGGTTGAGTTGTAGAACTTGAAGCCATCGGAGGAGGTGCAACTGGTGCTATGGCCGTCTGTAACACAGGCTTTTGCACTTGTGTACTCTTCACAGATTGCATTATTATGGGTTGTTGAGTTTTGGCTTGTCTCGCATTCCACGCCGGTACAGGCGTAGGCCGCGTCATACCAGAGACGGATCCTGCAGACTGAGTCACAGTGATAGGACTGGGAGAGCCGGCAGACGTGCCCCCAGAGTAAATACCCGAGGAAGGGCTTTTTCTGTAATCCTGAGAATGCGTGGGACTCTGTCTGTTTTGCATGGATACAGTATAGGAAGGCGGTGGGGGTACAGCGCCCAGAGGATAGGGCGGGGGAGGCTCCGGACTCTGGTAGATTGTGAGTGCTTGAATCTGTTGTGTTATGTGTTGTTGCACCTGTGGTCCATTCTGTACCACCATAGGTTGTCGGGCGGGCGGCGCAGGCGGACTTGTGCCACGGGCGGGAGGCAGAGGGGGTGCAGGGGACATGCGCTTCATGTATTGCTGTACAGCGGGCGGAGGCGCGGGAGGCGTGGAGGGACATCGCGGCGGAGGAGGAGGTGGCGGCTCGAACGATGGAGAATACTGACGTGTTAATTTCTCGTGAGGTAAGGGTGGCTCCGCTTGTCTGGGACTATCGGATCTTGAACTTCCAGCTCCAGAATCCAACGCGGGACTCCCTCTGTGTAAGTTTATCTCTCGCTCTAAGCTGGGTTTTCTTATTAACTTTGTGTTTAGAGCATTTAAATTACTACTTTTCAGCACCCCATTCAGGGGCTCCCGTTGTTTAGATAAATAATCTAATGCGGCATCAGGGCGACCTCCAGCATACTTCAAGGCTTTCACAGCAGAATCCTGTAAATGAAACAAATCGTTTACATACATCATTTTTAACAAATTCTTTTCATTTTACTCAATTATCAACATACAACATCTATAGTAACACACAATCCCAAATATGTTTCCATAGTAGCTGAGCATTTAACCACATTCCCCTTGATGTATAGGTATGTATTATTATTAAATAGTAGGTACTATGGGGATCCCGCATTTTCTCCTTTCCTTGCAATTTCTAACAACCAATTGTCAGAAATTGCTTTTTAGTGATAAGACTGACAATTGCACTAAGTTATTTATGCTTTTTTGTGTTCTTTATCTTTTGTATATTTATTTTAACTTATTTGCAATAAAGGATTTATTATTATTATTATGATTTATTCATTTAAAATAAAACTCACCTCATCATATCCTAAAGCGATCAATTGATTCAAAGATTGTGGCAAAACATTTAAATCTTTGTCTAGACCGTTTCCCGAAGAGGAACTGAATCCAGAACTAACTCCAGAGCTAACAGTACTTGCTGCCGACGAACCCGGAGGCTCCGAATTGCCACTATTGGCAAATGGCAGGAGTGAGTTGCGGATTTGGGCGAGCGCGCTCTGGTGATAGCCCGAACAGCGCTTAGCCGTTTTTCCTGGAGCCGGCGGGTTCATTTCTCCCGCCGGCCAGACCCCCTGCCACTCACCCTATGCCTCCCATCACAAAAACATACACCACCAATCTTGCTCATTCAATTTTATGTCTTTAAATCCCATTAATAGAAGATTTGAAGAGTTTTCAATAATTTCTGTTAGTTATGTTGCGTTATCATGTTTATGTGGTTGATTCTATTCTTCTATTAAGCTGAAATTATATTTTATTCATTAATACATATCTACATATAAATTTTAATGAAATAGTTTTAAAAATATGAATGACTTTAATTTTGTTTTCAATTCTTAAGTTAATTACAATAAAACATTTGTGTGTTATCAGTAATGTAAGAAAACAAAATTATTACTTATCATTACAATCATTAGAATTACAAGGAATACATGGAATTTCTAATGATTGACCCAATGATCAACAAGAAATAATTATTAAATTGCTATCAGAGAACATGGTGCTAATCAAGGATAATTGCATTCTGTGACCTTTTCCATAACAGAACCAAGACAACTTCATTAGTATCTAAAATTACTACAGCAAATTCAATGGAATGCACAAATCTTATACGATGTTTCGTGACATTAAACTATGGAATGCACGAGTTAATGACAGATTAACAAACCCTATAGCCAAATTAAACCCTTATAACTGCAGCATTAATTAGAATAATAGTTACCTAAATGTTTTTAGATGCAGGGACTCCTAATGGGAATCATGAATGTCATAATCCCGTAAAAATACAAATGTTAGCCAAGAACTCTCACATCAACATCTTCACGAGAAACAAGAGTATAACACCAATATCACAACACGAATATCATCACATATTAATATAACCAACTTTTTTACTGGAGTAAAAGGAGAAATTGATTAGGAAAACAAAGAACCCTGAAACACAGACATGCAAGTTGGCAAACCATACACAGCAGCGACCATTTTGGAGAATTACCACATTCTTTTGTGTGCTTATGAATGCACCGTCACAAACCAGTTAATATTGAACGTGATTTTGGAAGACATTTTTAAAAAATCAAATATTATTACTAAATATATTATTATTTTTAAGCAATTTAAATTGAATAATTATTATTTCAAAATATTGATAAATTCAAGAATATTACTAAAAATATTATTATAAGCTGATATAATTTTATTTAATTATTTTAAAACAACAGTAGATATAATTATATTAAATTTTATTTTATCGAAATAAAATAATATAATAAAACTTTTAATTGGCAACTTTTTAACGTTTCGTTTCACGAAAAAATCGTTGATTTTGTAGCTTTGGCTTCGTAAAAACTTGCAATCTTTGCCTCGGGATAACGCTGTGCTGTGTCTACGTCCGTTTGGGGGTTGTTGCGTGATTTCAGGATTTCAGTATTTTTACAATATTTTGTATTATTTTCATCATAGCAAGCTGAAAATGGTGGTGTCTTAAGAATATCAATTAAAGTAGCTATACTTATTTTATTTTGAGAGTTATACTGTATTATCACAAGAATAGTAGGAAAATGTTTCTGAAAAAGTTAATCATATCACTGATAGTGCATCTTATGTTATTAACTTATTTTGTCACTCCCGAACATAGCAATGTATTTAGCTACAATCCAGCCAAATTCAACAAACAGGTGGAAGAGCTTGATGGTAATTTTATTATGTTTTATGCACCATGGTGAGTAAATAATATTATTAAGATAGAAGAAAAATAAGCGACATGAATTTTTAAGAATATCATATTTTGTAGGTGTAAGCATTGTACAGATTTTGAGCCTATTTGGGAAGAACTAGCTAGTATGGTAAATACAGAAGGATCAAAATTTGCAATAGCAAGAGTAGACTGTACAGTATATGAAAGTTTGTGTAATGAACATGATATTACAGGCAAGTTTGTATGAATAAATATATAATTATAGTGTATTTAATTTTCACTTTTACACAAATTGCTGTAGGTTTTCTGACAGTGGTTAGTTCAGGCGCCAGGCTTAATTGCGTGATTTTTTTATATTTTTCATTGTAGCTCGGCATGTGACAACACTCCGTCTGATGTAAAGCTAGAGTGCGGTCCATTAATGAAAACAACTGCTACTACAGAGAAACCTGTGCAGGCAGCAGTCGGCTCCACTATGCCGGCTTGAGGAGACGAGCATGTACCATCTGGCATGTGACATTGACAGTGCACACTCCTCTCGCTATACCTGGCTACTTTCAAACTATTCCTGAAACGCGACAAAGTCACTTCACGGATGTTACATTTGAAAGTGGTGGTACTACTCCAGGACGGCAGACTGGACAAATAACCATCATCAGTTTGCCTACCACTCTTTGGTAGGCCGGTACTCGAGAATTATAATCTTTGGGGGGAATTTACCACTTCTAATCCAACTTATTAATCCACAGGATATCCTTCATTGTTATATTTTGCAAAAAATAACTATAAGCCTTTTGAGTACAGAGGGACTAGGGATTTACCGTCACTTACACTCTTTCTTAGTGAAATGTTTAATGGGCAATCGGAGGTAATATGATTTTCTTTATGAAAATGTAATCTTAATGAAAATAATAACATTTAAGCTAATATTTTAGCTTCTTCCCAAATTCAGTCTTTGCCACTTGACTTTACAGCATTCCTGTTTTGTTTGGTTAACCAACTTCTTAGACTTAACTTCTTTAGATGTCCCTTAAAATTTCAAGCAAATAGTTCATATGCTAATTCATGCCAATCTTAATTTATAATAAAATATAGGTATCTATATTTTTTTAGAATGAAGAAACTGAAATGACATCAGATGAAGTAAAGATCCACAGCGGCATGGCAATATTGACAGATTATAATATTGAAAAATATATAGCTAAAGGACAACATTTTATCATGTTCTATGCCCCTTGGTGTAAAAATTCACAGGTATATTTTTTCTTAATGGAGCACGTCTGTTGGCCCTCAATTTGAAAGGTCCCATAAGCTTAGCAGAAACACAAAACCCTGGAGGGAGTTCGGTAAACTCTGGAGTAGGAGTGTGCACTGTCAACCTGGATGGTGCACATTCGTCTCCTCACGCCGGCATAATGGAGGCGATTGCTACCTTAAGAAATTTATCTGTACTAGCAGTTGTTTCTGTTCATGTATGTACATTGGAACTTCTGCCATGAACTATAGGTACCTCTCCAGGTGTCTAGACAGTTGATGGAAGAAAAGAGAAGGTGGAACTAAATTCGACGACATTTCATTGGTCAGGTTGAGCAGTGTGTCTCCAATGAGGCGCAAAATTTAATCTCTTGTAATAAATACAACAAAAATATATTTGTTATTATATATTGCAGTTACAAGCTACGACGTGGTCAGAATTGGCAATGGAGTATGCAACAAATGATACTGTAAAAATTGGTAAAGTTAACTGTAGAGATTATTTAACAACATGCCAAAACTTTGATGTTAAGGAATATCCACAACAGCTGTGGATATTGGATGGAAAAGTTGTTAGTATTGTTTTTTTATTACAAACTGGATGTTACCCACAACTTAGAGCTTTAACTTTGGTGTAGCCATAGTTTAGCGGTAGAATCCGCTTTCAAAGCTAATGTTATATGTACTTTGGTCCCTCAGTTCCTATAGGCACTATTAAAGAGTGGTAGACAGACTACCGTTTCACTTCCAATTAACACCTGGTCAGTAGCCAGGTATACCCAGGGTGTTTTTTTCCTCTGTTAGCAGTTGTTTCAGTTCATGCAGCATACTCTAACCTAACATCAGATGGAGTGTTATCACATAACAAGCTACAATAAAAAAAAACGAAAATTCTATATAAGTATATTTCATATGTTTCAGTTAAGTGCCACGACAGCGGTAAAAGATTTATCGCAACTCAAACACTTCATAAATCAAATGGCGCGTCCGGAAAATCACGATCCCGAGAAATATATTAAAAAGAAAAGATACATACCAGTCGTTAGAATATCTGAGAATACATTTGATATGTATATGAAGAAAGATTTAGTTTTTATTAATTTTTATGTTCCTTGGTATGTTATTACCTTTTGTCTTAGTAGTAGACCCTAGTTTAGTATCACGATTTTCAAGTGTATTGATGTAGTCGTTTTTCGCTGTTAAATAATGGTTATTAGCTCAGTCTGCCATTGTCGTAACACCACCACTTCAAAGTAAAACTGTGAAGTGATCCACTGCTAACCTAGATAGTTCACATCTGTCTACTCAAGCCGACATAGTGGTAGCAACTGTTGTCTACAGAAATTCCTGTGGTAGCAGTTGTTTTCGTTCATAGACCGCACTCCAGCCTAGCCATCAGGTGGAGTGTTATCATATTATGCTGAGATGATATAGAAAAAGTTTAAAAGTAGTGTAGCATAGTGAAAGCTACTTATGGTCGCAACTTGCACATTATAGTCATGGTCTAGTGGCAGAGAACGGTCCTCACAATCGATGGGACCCATGTTCAAATGTCACTAAACTCTGGTCGGTACTAATGTAACTATGTTATATGCACTTCAGGTACAGACATTTAAAAAACAAATTAAGATTTCTTCCATGCTAGATTACTATAGATTAAAAACATTTCAGGTGCGCCCACTGTATGCAGCTCTTACCATCTTGGTTGCAATTAGGTCATAAATTTGAGAATAATAGTAAAGTTATTATAGCAGATGTTGATTGTTCACAATCGCATAATCTTTGTCTGCAAGAGGAAGTAAGTACTCCATACATAAGCGAAACGGTTACTGAAGACCAGACTGGAACCCAGGTCGGTAACAATCTAGCGTCTGTGTAGTGGCTTGATGTGTTTTTTTAGCAAAGCTATATCAAAATTAGATAGATTTTAGTGAAGTAATATATTTGTCATTTTTTTCTCGTAGATAGATGCTTGTAGGGTCTCCCCACATATGTCGGCGAGTAACCGGCGCCGACCGCCTTAAGCTGGCAAGCATTCTATAGAAAACAATAGTTTTTATTTTTATTATTAGAAATTAGTTATACGAAAAACACCATTTAACTGCTATGGTTCGAACGCTACAGACGTACACCGGACACTGTCTCTGCATAAGATCTGATATAATCGTGATCTGTCGAAAGCGTCATACCAGCTTAAAGCAAATTGTGTGGTTGGTTCTTATCAGCTAACGCCGGATGTGCGGATAAATGTGGGGGGACCATTACTCAAGTTAGTGCATTCTAACAGACATATTTCCAAAACATTTTCAAAAGAAAACTAGGATAGCATGTCATTATTGTATTGTTTGTCTTTTTTATAACTATAATCAAGCTCAGTTAATATTGCTTGCTTTTTTTTTACAAGGGGGAAATCTTTATAGATACCTCGCTGTCTCAGGGAAGACGACAAGGTGTAGTCGGACTCCCTGGTACCAGCCCCGAATACTAGATGTACACGACTAAAACCCCCACGTGTTCCTCTCTACGTTATATCGTGAGGCATGGCCATGCTTTCGCATTCATCCGCAACCCCACCGACGCTTGGCCGTTAGGCCCCACCTCATTGGGAAGAAACATCATTCCAGCCAAGTAAATGAGCGGCAGTCCAACCCCGGTACTAACGTTCTTGGCTCGGGGCAAAGGAGATAACGGTCCCCGCTACCGCCTCCGCCCACGCGATGAAGGGTGGTCTCTCAGTCTTCTCTGAAGGCAGAGCGTGACCAGAGGAGAGACCCCGCCTCGCTGGTTTTGGTCCCTGAGGTACCCCGGGACCTTCTATCCACCACCTGAGGACGCGCCCAATGGGAGTACAGCAACTCCAACAATGCCCCCCGTATGACACTGTCACTCACAGTCAAAGGACCGTGAGTCACGGGATATTTCTCATCCCTGAACTAGTGTTGTTTTTTAGTACAAGGTTAAAAAAATTAGATAAGAAAACACATTGAATAACCCTACAAATTGTAAAGGTAACTGGTAACTAGCAGTCTGCTGTCCCGGGATAGTACTGCCACTTTTAAGTGTAACACCTGTGAAGTGAGTCATACTGAGATGACTGTGTCCTGTTAACTCCAGGTTACGCGCATTCGTCTCCTTAAGCCAACATAGTGGAGGTGAATGCTACCTGCAGACATTTTTGTGGTTTTCTTGCTCATTGATTGCACTCTAGCTTAGTAACTAACGCAATATTCAATCAATGTAATTTTAACGCCGGCCTTTCTTTCTAAAGCCATGTTATTATCTAGTTTTTTTTCTTGCTCTTTACATAAAATAATTTTCTTAACGTACTTCCAAATATAGTATTTTTCAGAATCAATGGGGAAAAAAATGTTGTCAACCCCAATCAGAACACTTATAGTTTTGTCTACACTCTATTTTAATGTTTCAGGTGAATCAATACCCAACTCTAGTCCTATACAAAAACAGTGAAGTGATTTATAGACAAAAAGGTTCTATACCAATTGAAGAATTAGTGCAAATAATTGATGAAAATTTGACTAAATTGACTGATAGCTCACAAATATTAATAAAGGATGAATTGTGAGACATTTTTCTGCTTATTTGTGTAATTAATTTATTTATTAAAGTTTTTGTTGAACATAAATTTAGTGTTTATTTTGTTTAATGAGAATCCTAAAACCCTAAAAAGACTTGCTGGAAAAGAAAGTATATATTTTTTTTATTTTAATGATTTTGCAATGCAAAAAGAAATGTTTTAATATTAATTCTTCCTTCCTCCTCGTCATCAAGTCAATTTTTTTATATTTCTTGCTGTATAGTGACAACATAAACCTTGTCACTTACTCTGCGATAAGGTGGAGTTGCATGAACCAACTGACCATTGACTTTCAAAGCTTGAGTAAATTTTAATTGCAACAGATTTGTAAAATAAGAAATAGTGTTTAAAAGGATTGTATAAGAATTTTTAGGCAGTTATTATTCTTTTAATATCGCACCAAGAAAGTATTTCTTAAAACCTGCTGTAGTGTGCCAACAAAATCTGCATGAAGCAAATTTGCAAGTTGAAGATTGATTTGTGCTACTAGAAACATCACTACAACAAAACAATACACTTAAATTAATTAATTTTAATAAATATTCATTTTAATTTCTTTAACACTGTTTTTGATTGGAAGTATTCTCCATCAGCCCTGCTGGCGTTACGATTGATCTCCTTATGACGTGCATGAGATACTATCTCTTCTAGAATTTCACCGTCGCCTTTTATTAACCTGAAAATTATGACAAAGCTGCTAGAATGTTCTTAAATATCGCTCATGGTTTGCACATGATTCATAACTTTAAAAAAATCAATTTAACAACTAAATAGAAAGATAGAATAACCTGTATCTTCCAGTCTCTTCGTCCCGTACTCTCCGGACAACGCTCTGCTTCTTATCCCATTCCTCTTTGGTCATTGGAGCCATGGCCTTTGATCTTTCCATTAATTCTATAAAGAAAATCCTAGTTTTTAATCGATTAAAAATAATTCAAAGGCCATGAACAATGGGCAAACTTCACCGAGCTGGCGTTTAGCATTGATTTAACCCAAGCCATCAGTTTTCTCAAACATTGAACTATAATATGGCAGTTAACAAGTTATAGTATTTAATTGAAAACTAGACACTACAACCGTTTAGCTCGGCCATGTATTGTGTTAGGAACGACGAGCCGCGAGTAAAACCGGCACAATATTTAATATATATAATATTATCGCAAGTCTAAAGCTCGGTCGTTGATCATAGCCTTAACATTACAACAAACCATCATAAAGATACGTATGGTAATCGGTGAACACATTTTCGTTAACTTGTATAATAACGAGAGGGTTTTTACTTTATATCTTATTTACCGACTGGGATATCAGCGACACCATTTTGTTCTTCATCAGGTACTTCTCGGCTTCTGCTCATTTTCAATTTCTTCTTCTCTTCCTTAAGTCTTTTTTTAATTAACTTCTCCTGTTTTCTTTTCTCCTTCTTTAATTTCTTCTTAAGTTTCAGCAATTTCTTTATTTCGCTTTCGGAACTTGAAGCACTAGCACTTGAGTCTGAGGTAGAATGTCTGCGTTTTTTTGATTTTTCCTTACCCATATTTAAAGACTACATCTATTAATACTACTAATTTAATTAATGAGTTAGTATATATTTAAAAGAAGAAAAAGGACGAAACGCAGAAGAAAACCCACTCGCCCCTCCCCCTCTGTTTTTGTTTTACTTTTTTTAAATTTTAACCTGTCACATAAATTAAAGAACCTAGGCTATACAGCATTATGGCTTTGTGTATTTATGATCATTACGTTCTTCTTTATAACTTAAATATAATATAACATTTATTACTTTCAATAATAAAAAATAGAGTTTAAATGAATGGATCAATTTTTTATTTGTATGATTTATGGTAGTGAAATCATGGAGTCTCCCTATGCGGAACTCCCCATGAATAATTTGAGGGTGGGTGCAGCACATGCGTAGTACTCAATCAGACATTTAGTTTCCTATCTAATATGATATCTAAAACGAATTTTCCCCAAAAACACTGCAATCACCAACTGATATACAATATTTATAATTATCAACACATTAAAAGTTTAAGTTCTTTCGAATTAAGTAGAGAAGTAAGAACATAAACATTTGTTCCTCTCTTTCTTTTTTTGAGACGGGATAAGACGACTGGGGATACGGGAAACGTTGATCAGTCGTTTTTTGCGGTTTTTACGGTGTGCACGATGCATGCCGGACAGGAGAATTCTGATCTCTTAGATGAGAACACCAGTAGTGATGAGTCCGAATGTGAGCCAGGTTTGAGATTTATACCGGACACAACTGGACTTACGGAAGAATGGGCTAACGGAATATTAGTTAAAGCGGGCGTGACCGGCGCTACTCAGGTAAATTACATTGATACTTTTATCTACATATCCAACTAGGAAATAGGATGTAAGAATTATTAAGGTACTAATTTTTTTTTAGCATTTTATATTTTTTAAATACTGAAACAGAATATTATGTAGCGCCAATAACCAAAGAACAAATAATTTATTATAAATGTATACGGCAGGGTTACCAGGGTGTTCGGTATACACCCGGACAGTTCGGTTTTATAATGTTTTGCCTGAATATAATAAGTTAAAAACCATGAAACGTTACGCTAATGTTACAGTAACAAATTAAATCGTTCGGTAACACTATTCCCGCTCGAGTTTTTCTAGTTTATGTTTTAACCAATCCTTTTTGAATGTTTTTCTAAGGAATCAACGAAATAGGAGAGAACTTTTCGTTAAAGGGACTATGATCTCGATTTGGAGGTAAAAAAACCTACTAATTATCTACAGTCTAAAATCTGAGCCAGGAATCTGCTCCCGCTAGAAAAAAATATAATGTTTTTATGAACCCACTAGATAGGGTCAAGAAGTACCTAAAGACCTATCCTATAATTATATAATAGACCTAAAACTCTTAGATTTTTCAAAAATTTTGAAGATGTAGTTACCTACTTATTATTATTATTTCTGTTTATTATAAGTGGGCGATTTAAATTCCTTACAAACTCATTTTACCAGACCTTTGGACCAGTAATCTGCATCATCAAATATTTATTGTACTAGTACATTTACTGTCCCTGTCGCGACTCAGCTAACCCATGACAATCGCCGTTAATTAGAATACTGCCGCGCGAATAGCTTAAAAAGAGCTGGACGCGATTTTTTTTGTTGTAGTTCGGCATATGTCAACTCTCCGCCTGATGTAAAGCTGAGTGCGGTTCATGAACGGAAACAACTGCCACAAAACAAATCTCTATGGGCAACAGGCTGTCTCCGCTATGCCGGCCTGGGGAGACGCGTATGCACCATCTAGATTGACAGTGCACACTCCTCTCGCTAAAAAACACAACTATATTACGGTCACCGCTTTTCTTTAGTGTATCAAGTGAAAATAGAAATGGCAATCTACTCATTCTTTTTGGCAGGTTCAAATGGAATCACGTGCAGGGTTATCCAGCGCCCTGAGTAGAGTACTAGCAGTCACGTTACACTACCACACGGATGCAGTACATCGTTCTTTGCCTTTGATAGTGAAGTTACCACCACGAGATCCTTTCGGTCGTTTATTCGTAGCTGAAGCCCAATTTGATACTAGAGAAATTATGTTTTATACTCAATTGGTACCAGCTATGAATAATTTGGCTGATGAAGCTCTAGGACCTGATAATGGACTGCCTGTACCTAAATGCATTAAGGCTGTATTACCTGGTAAGTGTGTGAAAATGGGTTCCAGTTCGAATCCAAGACTTATAAGTGTGTTTTGTTTATTAACAGGCTATTGACGGCAAACACGATACTGTTGTATCTCTATGGAACCTTTTTTTATTATTAATTTTTAGCTTATTCAAATGGTGGGTTTATTATTCAATTATATTAAAAATTGAATAAGTATAAAAATTAATAAGCGGAGGTGGAAACTGGGTTTCGAATTCACGTCCTCCACTCTGCATACACGTATCAGACCACTAAGCACACAGTCGTTGACGCTTTTGTTGCGCCGCGTGATTTCTCCCAAAATTAATACAAAGAGCGTCTCCAAAAATAGCCCGTTTTTGCAACCTCGTGAATCTTTCTAAATTGTTTATCACATTATTTCTTATCATTTGAATATGCACCTGGTAAATTTTCAGGAGGGGATCAGCTTTGGTTTTTGAGATATGGGAGGTAGAAGACGTAAAAATGTTACTAATGGCATATAACCCAGGTTTACAATAAGTCTTAAAAAATGTAAAGTATTTTACCAAACCACTATATTTTTATGTTTTTTGGGTCGCTGATTCCGAATCCGAGGTCAGATGACCTTCTTAACGGATGGTTCAAGGTCATTTCAAGGTTAAATCAAATTGAATCAGAAAAACTCTGAAATCACCTTCATATAGGTTTTTAAGGTCGCTGATCACGCATCTGAACTCAGATTTGCAAACGTCAACATAACTGATCAATAATATAATTCAGAAATAACGAAATAATATTGTTTTAATGTCATTACCTATGAAGCTTTATTTTTTTTATAGTAATAGAGACATTTAACATATCTGGGTTAGGTTATAAAGCATGGCCGCCATTTTGAATCAGCCATCTTGACGTTTGCAAATCTGAGTTCAGATGCGTGATCAGCGACCTTAAAAACCTATATGAAGGTGATTTCAGAGTTTTTCTGATTCAATTTGATTTAACCTTGAAATGACCTTGAACCATCCGTTAAGAAGGTCATCTGACCTCGGATTCGGAATCAGCGACCCAAAAAACATAAAAATATAGTGGTTTGGTAAAATACTTTACATTTTTTAAGACTTATTGTAAACCTGAGTTATATGCCATTAGTAACATTTTTACGTCTTCTACCTGCCATATCTCAAAAACCAAAGCTGATCCCCTCCTGAAAATTTACCAGGTGCATATTCAAATGATAAGAAATAATGTGATAAACAATTTAGAAAGATTCACGAGGTTGCAAAAACGGGCTATTTTTGGGCTAATTTTGGAGACGCTCTTTAAAAATTAAGATCATTTTTAAAATCAACTACATAACATTAAAGTATCATTGTTTATATTCGGAGAATAGAGATAGCTCGCACACAGACGCGTTCGATACAAACGAATTCACGGAATTTCTCGGACGATATTCTCGGAATTATGTTTTTAATTAATTTACAATTGATATTATACAGAAATCGCATACTAAGTAGAATCCAATAAGTGAATAATAACTTTTAATATGTTCCAAACCAACTAATGTTTTTATATTTTACAACACACAACTACACCATCGCATTTTTAATTTTTTAAAGAATAATTAGAACCTATAGGTGGAAGGTGCATATAATTATGTATATTAGAACTTTAGAAGTGCTTCAATGTATTGCTGACGTGTAAAACATCGACCTTTGACCCAATTTGTTTGACTCTTCACCTTTCAACAGATGACGCACCGTGTAACCTATTTCCTATTTTACGCTAGTTTTCATTTCAAATAAACTATTTTATAGCAAATATTTTGGCTACCATGCATTAATTAAAAGCCTTTTACATAAAAACTTAATAAGTGACACCTACGATGCATGATCTTATTAGAATTATTGAAAGTATGCATTTTTGTGAATAGCTCGTAATGTTTATTTTTGTTATAGACGAACTCGGAGGTGATAGCGAGTTAGTACTGGAAGATATAACATCCGAAGGCTACGTGACTGCGAACTTCGCCGAAGGGCTCAGCGAGGAACGCGCAAGGACCGCTCTACATGCTGTCGCACGTTTACACGCATTATCCCTCGGCCTGAGAGAGAGGGAGGGCCCTCTCAACCAACGCTTCGACTTTCTATTCCCATGTGAACGTGCCGCGGCTGGATACCTCCGATTAGTACGCAGGGGCTTACCCCAACTCGAGCAATTTCTCAGATCTCGTCCGGAATATGCCGAACAAGCCGGGGCGATCTCGGCTCTGAGCGCCAGAGCACCATCCCTTCTGAGCACTTTGCTGAGATCCACCGAACCGGCTCCGCTCGTCCACGCTGATTTTTGGAGCGGAAACCTCTTGTTCAGAGAGAGACACGGTAGATGCGAATGTATCGCTCTCGATTGGCAGATGGTGTCTCTCGGAAGACCGATGGACGACGTCGCCTTACTGATTCTTTCATCACTGACTCCCGAATTGAGGAGGTCTATTGGTGATTCGCTGATCGACGATTACGCTGATAGGTTGGAGTATGAATGTCAGCGTTTAGGTGCCGGTGGTGCTGCAGCTGAGATCCGTCGAGGTTTGAAGAATGATTGGCCACGTGCTGCATTACGTGCGCTATTGCTCTGTGCTGGGAGTGTCGACGTGGCTGTAGTCGAACCTAGGGCTGAAAAGCGACTATTGGAGGCTATAACAGATCTGCATGCTCAGGGTGTACTTAACCTTCAGCCTGACGGGGAAGATTGTTAAGTAACAAAATGTGCCAATTTTTTTCGATAAGTACTTTTTTCTATTGTTAATTGCAAGTCCAATTAATATTTATTTAATTCGTTAAGTTACTATTAAATTGATTTATAATA
The DNA here is from genome assembly GCA_948150575.1 of Tinea pellionella. Lineage (NCBI taxonomy): Eukaryota > Metazoa > Arthropoda > Insecta > Lepidoptera > Tineidae > Tinea > Tinea pellionella. Next base: position 1,469,382 of record OX411253.1, read on the forward strand.
TGGTACTAATGGTAGGGTAGGGAGGTATATCTAGATGTGATAAAACATGAATAATTGTGTAAAATTATTATTGCCTTACTTTCAAGATATGAATACATAAAAGTACCTATGTATAGTATAAAAAACATAAGCACCTAACAAGTACAACAAACGTTACTCGAAATTGAACTTTATTCTCTTAATTCATAAGGTTGTATTTCCATTACAAGTTGTAGTAATCGATTACTGATTAATTATTGAGTAAGCTTTCTTCTTCATTTATAGATATTTAAGTATAACAATATAACAACGATGTTTTCATACCCATAACCGTACAAGACGAGCCTAGGTAAAGACTGAAACCTACAAATATTGGATAAGTATGGTAAAGGTATGTTGTATATTACCAAAGAGTATAGGAATTGTGCTCATTGTTCGACGGGTCGTGATGCATATGGTAATTGGATATTAAAATTGATTACGTCGATTTGTTGTTTTATTTCGCCCTTTAACTCTGATAAGTTTGTACACTTTATAAAATATGCTTAGATGTAGTTATTAGTTAGTTAGTCATAGTTTTATAAACTCTCGAAGAGAAGAAAATAAACTATGAATGCCGTCTACAAATTCCAAAGACCCGCCAAAATTCTGCAAGTATTTTTTAATGGCAATTACTTTCCTAATAATAATAAGTTTCTGAACGAATAAATATCTGTCATTTCTGTCACTCGCGAGTATTTCCATCTATCGTTGTTCGTGTGGATTTATGAAAATATTTACGTCCGGATGTTTTCTTGTGGTTGTTATTTTCTTATATGACCCTTGCCGTTCCAAACCCACAATGTCACAACCGAATCAAGTGTCGGTACAAATAGAAGATGAGTCACCAACTGAGCCCGTCCCTCGAACCACAGCTAACTTACAAAGATTGGACTCCGTAACCAGACCTAGCGTAGGAAATAGGACCTTTTTTGGGGACCGGCTGAACAATGTTATTAGAGAAATTAGGCCTCTGGTTGAACATGCGAGAATGGTAAGTAATTTTCTTTGTAAGTTACTAGAATAGGTTGACTCACCTATTGATTATTATCTATTACATGCATTTTTTATTACAGAAAGATTTACTTTCTATTGTCTTTATTGCTATTACTGTTTGTCGTTATTACTAATCATATAGCAACAAAAAAGATGTACAAAAATTATGCCAATTATCACCCAAACAATTACATATGTTTTTAAAACATATTTTGTTATTTTACCAAAGTAAAGTTTATGTACTAGTCAGTCGAACACTTCTCTTTATATCTTGCTTACAAAATATTGCCAAATAAATAGCAAAAATTACATTAAGATTTTATAATTATTATATATTTAATAAATGTATTCTTTCGTAATTTTATAAAGTCAGCCTAATCTAAGATTTTTCCAAGATTGGATAAAAGCAGTTCTTCACCTGGAATTCCCCTGGCAGATACAAAAATTACTATGGGATTTTATTAACAATCAAGGGATCTTAAGGGATGGAAAATAAATTATAAAAATTTTAATTTATTTTTTATGCTGATGATTCTTACGGGCTATTAGTACAAATGGCATATTAGTAAATTTCCAGTTATTTTGATTACTGTTTATGATATTTATGGTAGCAATTAACATTAATTGAACCTAATTACATATGTATTTTTTAGGTACATAGTTTTAAATAACTTTGTGTGTGTTGCCAAATATACGAGTATAACTTCTATAACTGTGATTGTTAATTATTGTAAAAAATATTTTTAGGGCAACAACCCTCGACTTTCCCTCCCTACGTGGTTGCCAGCCACTTCAAGGCTATTACCAAATGAAATTAGCACTACGGAAACTTCAACACCACGGCCATCGACCTCCATAGCTCATATTAACTTAGGGCCTACCTCTCAGACCTACATAATCACTGAAAACGTGAATGTGAATCATGTATCTCAACCGGGAGGTAGTGGGAATTCTACAGAGGGGAATAGCTCGGAAGGCGAAGAGACATCAGACGTGAATATTTGTATAAATCCTGTTAATAATAACAATTCAGCGGAGAGTAATGAGAATGACAATCAGAGTGATGACGGGCATCAGCAGGTTGGTGTGACTGTAGTTTTGATATTCTTCATAGGTTTAAAATGAGAAATTAAATGACTGAATAAATCTATGAAATACTTTCATCGTATAATTATGATGCAATTTAAAGAAGGGCTTCCATTGTGGCATTATGGTCCTGTTGTGTGGAGTGGGAGCTTTTGGTTTGGTATATAATGTGTCACAGAAACCGTACTTGGGAGGCTCGAATTGGCGCGATCTTGAATTTTTCCCAACTCGAATCGGCTGTGCCTGCCATGCTAGGCGTCGTGCTGCTTCGCGCTTCTCAAGTACTGTTTCCATCTTGTAAAGTTTTCAGCAACAAAGCTATTGCTATTCCTCAAGCAAAATATATAAATGACGAATTTTTGGTCAAAAATTAAATGAAAAATTGTGTGAATTACCTAATAATATAATATGTTTTTTCAGGTGGTGGATATAAGGGCGACGTTACACTTGTTAATAAAATACGCACCATTTTATTTGATATTATTTTTAAAGTTTATGTATGATTGTCGCGAGGGACTGTTTGCTTTCTTTGTACTGTTTAGTACATTCATTTATTCTAATAATCTTGTTCGGAGGTAAGCAGGAGCATATCTATACAAAAAACTACTTTGTACATAATAGGAAATCTTGAAGTGACCTTATGACGTTTTGGGATCAGCTTGTCAACCTGGATGGAGCACGTTCATCTCATCAAACCAGCATAGTGGTACCCTGCATATATTTTCCGCTGTGGGTTGGTACTCAGTATTCTATGTGCATTAGGAACTATATGCGAGGTAGTTTTAACAAGATTTATTATGGATTTAGTGACACCAACGGTGCACATTCGACTCATCAAGCCGGCATAGTGGAAGCGACTGCCGCCTGTAGAAATTTATCTGTAATAAAGGACAATGCCCATTTTTGGGCCCACTTGATGTGTAATAGTTAACAAAATAATATTCTAAAATAATATCTTATTTTTTCATCAATTTATTTCAATTATATCAACATATTATTTATCAATCAATAGACTGTTACATTAAAAAAAACCAGATATAATCAATTATTAAAGCATTTAATATTGATAGTAACCACAAATATTGCATCAGAAAAAGTGTAATTACTCAATAACATGGGTTATTATAAAAAAATATATATTATTATTATAAAAAAAAGTGGGCCCATTTCTTTTAGGCGATAATAACACAAAATTAAAATAATATGTGAATTTTCAGGGAAAACGGTAAACAGATATCCCGGAGCATACTAGCTTTATGTTTAGGTCTGTTCTACACTTTGACAAGCGTTTACATTGTCCATGTTCTGTTTGGTCATGGAAAGTTACTATCCAACCTTATAATGTTCCCGTTTTATGATACGCCTATGAATGTCTGGGATTTGATATGGCTTGTTGTGTTGACGGATTTGATTGTCAAAATATTTACAGTTGATTTTAAGATGTTGGTCACCATGTTGCCGGGTTGCTTGTTGCCATATCAGAAGAGGGTATGTCTACTTTTTTATGTTCAATTTGCAGTACTACTGAAACGATAATATATACAATTATACAATTTAGGAAAGGGCGTGGACACCCTAGTCTATATACTATATAATACAGACTAGTCTAGTACGGGGTCCTCAACCTATGTAACTTGTAAATATTTCTTCACTCAATAAAGATTTATACTTTATTTATTTATATTAATCTATCAGAAGTTCAAATTCAGGTTACTGAAATGTTGTCACAGCTGCTGAAATGTTCATGTAGTTTTTTTAAAATTTTGTATAAAACAAAAGGAAAATGAGAAAAAAGAACTATTTTTCTATATAGAATAAATATGTAGTCACACGATTCAAAAACTTAAAAAAAGAACATGTCAACATCAACAGTTTTTTGACAATTTACTTTTTAATTGACAGGGCAAAGTGTTCTTCTTTGTGGAGACAGTGTCGCAACTCTATCGTGCACTATTGACAATACAGCCGTGGTTTTATTATTTACTGAACAGCTATGAAGGACATGAGAGGTTTGGCGGGATGTTTCTTGCTTCTCTCTATGCGGTGGCGAAAATAATTGAAGTTATATTGCGACTTAGAATATTTAAAAATGCCACTTGGACTCTACTGCAAAGTGTGGTATGTACTACTAATATATATTTTTTATTGTAGCTCTGCATATGACAACCCTCCACCTGATGTTAAGCTAGAGTGCGGTCCATGAACGGAAACAACTGCTACTACAGATAAATTTCTACAAGCAGCAGTCGCCTCCGCTGTGCCGGCCTGAGGAGACGAATGCAAGCAAGAATTGACAGTGCGCACTCCCCTTAGGGGCTATTTTCTAGAGCGAATAACCTAAATGAATAAATATTGTTTTTAATTACAGAATCTTGGTACTAAACCTACACATGAGCAACTGAGGTCTGCTGGTGATACCTGTCCGATATGCCATGATGATTACACTGCTCCGGTGAGATTAGGCTGCGGACATATATTCTGTGAGTTATGCATTGCTGCATGGTTAGACCGCGATCACACCTGTCCCTTGTGCCGTGCCAAAGTCTCCGATGAACCCACTTGGAGAGATGGGTCTACTACTTTTGAATTTCAGTTGTATTAATTGTTTTTGCTTTTATGTCAAATTATATTTGGTTGTTAGAGTTTTTTTTAATACTTGTAATAAACTAGTGCTTGTACCATAGGCACTGAGCGACCTAACATAGTAGCTTATACCAGTCAGATAGATTTGAACACAGGTCTTAATGATCATCAGTTTACGTCTTGTACCGCTAATTTGTGGATCCCAGTTTTTTTTTACTACAAATGTAAAGAGTGGATGGTTTCCTAACAGGGGGGCTATTGCGGACGCGAGCTCACCGTGAGTCACGGTGACTATCTGGTTTCCTTCCGGCACTATTTGTAATGTAATTGGACGAGCCACTGTCAACAGGGAACGCCCATCGTGGCTCGTCCAATTACATTACAAATAGTGCCGGAAGGAAACCAGATAGTCACCGTAATTCACGGTGAGCTCGCGTCCGCAATAGCCCCCCAGTTCGACCATCCATTTGAGAGAATAGCCTTTCTTGTTTTGAAAAAAAGAAATTCAGTTTTTTTTTTACTGTAATTTTGAGGTGCCTATGAGACTCGCTTTTCATGGGCCTTAAGTCCTGATGCAAAAAAATTAGGCCTAAAAGTTGCTCTCGAGGTCTGTAATAAATATTTATTAACAATGCTCATTCTATTAGTAAATTTTCTAGTTATACTAAATGTAAGATTTCGATGCTGTTGAATTAAAAGAATAATTTTGTAGACTGCCTGGGTTCGTCCTTTTGCCTTTACTTTAATTAGTAAAAAAAAGTAATTTAAATTTAGAATGTAACAAATAACGGCTGTTTTAAAATGATCATTCCAGAAATACTTATTTCTTGATATTCGTCGCCAATTTGTAATTAAAGCACGCTAACTATTCTTATAAGACTATTTTATAAAACATATTTTGGTATAGCATTAACCAAACTTTATGGCGTCTCGGAAGTTAGGCACAGTACATAAATTGAGGTATCAATGGGTGAGGAGGGAGCGTTACCCGCGCGCCGTTATTTTTATATTAATTAACTCTTAATTTTATTATTGTAAACTTGACTGTAGCTAACTTCCGAGACGCCATTAAGTTTGAATCGACCTATAGTTAATTATTAAGGGTAAAAGGCTATCTAAACAACTCACACGCGCTCAGAACACGCTGTATATTATAATCGTCTTATAGTTGCTTATTTATTTATTTATTCAGAGAAATCACAGCTCGAATTATAAATAAAACAAAAATTTTAAGAAAAATAAAATAATTTAGTTAATAGTTATAAAATAGTTTAGTAAACTCAAAGTTTAATATCTCTTGTACGCCCATTCCAATTCTAAAGCCCACTAGAAGCGCGCCGAATCGAATCGCTTTTCAGAGTGCATAATTTTTTTTTATTGCTCAAGAAAGGAAACAATTGTGGTAGAGAAATTTGGTAGCAGGCGCCCGTAGCTTGGGGAGATAAATGTGTACCATCCTGCTTAACAGTGCACACTCCGCTACTTCTAAACGCGAATAGGTCACTTCGCGTGTGTTGCACGCATGAGGTGTTAGGTCCAATTGCACCAAAAGTCCTGTTAAATCTACTTTGACTTACATTTTACAATGACTTTACGTTTACATTTACTCCACACGCGTTGCACCATCGTGTAAATTCATATCGTTATCGATATCGATAGAAAAACATATTTGACTACTTTTCATACACTTGACGTTAGTGACATTGGATTAACTATTACTTTAATTTTGACCAGCCTAAATTCGCTGGTTATGGTTAGCGTTAAAGTAAGCGTCAAAACTGACATTTTTTTTTGAAGCAACCCAATTTTAACTTTAACGTGACAGTAATAGTTAAGTTATGTGGTGCAATTGGACCTTAGAGTATTCCAGGATGGCAAACTAAGCTAATAACCATCGTCAGTCTGCCTGCCAAAAATTATATAGTCAGTCAGAAATTCACTTAAAGAGTGATGCCCGCGTCTGCCCGGTGGATGCTTCCAAGCTAGTCATAAGGTCAGTTGCAGACCAAAAGCTAAGAGTGTTGTTATTTTACGTACTTGCTTACATAGTTTGCGGTCTGCTCATAACTAGGCTATTTTTCCTTAGCTAGACTCCTTTTTTCCTTACCTTAGCTAAATTAGCTTAGCTCTTGGTCTGCAACCAGTCCAGGAGGAGACTCTTTAGAGATTATTGTAGTTTTAACTTTTCAGTCTTGACACATGTTTCTGGAATAATCTTCTAAAATAACCCTTTATGATCCTATTTAGATGTTATTGTCTCGATGTTGGTTGGTGTTTTAAAATAATATAATGTAATATATTTAGCCTAAATATAACATATTAATGAATGATGTGATAGCAAACAATTGATTATAATTATGTATTTGGGGTCCAGTCAAGAACGTTTTCGCATGCGAATAGCGCAGAGCTAAAGATGTATAGGATTTGACCCCTTTGTTTAGTTGTAATATTTTTCTCTTTATATTTATTTTTGATATGAGACTTGTAAATTAAACGTTTGTTTTTTTTTTAAATGAACTGTATAATGATTTAATTTTAATGAAAACTAAATTATTTTTCACCCCTTTTCTTTTTGTTTTATATGGCATTATAACAATTTGCCAGTGTCAAAGTACATATTTTTGCATTAAGTCAATAATATTGTGCATCACGAGTCATTTATTCATCATACTTAACAGTCAGGTCAAGTCTCAGTCAAGTCAAAAATTGCTTCAGTAAAATGGTAGAATCTTCACTGAAACTTCCTACGGAGTTTTGGAGGGAAAGTGGAAACACAGGTTCCCTTCTTTTGAATTGTTTGCCCACACTCACGCACGTTAACGAACACTTAATGGTTAATAATCTACCATTATTACACATTAACACTCGAAGAAACACAAGTTTAGGAAAATATTTCAAGACAGATAACATGAAGTCTCAAGATGGCCGCCAAAAACTCTTTTTCGCGTCTAATCTTTGACATTTAATTTTTCTTATTCCTTGGCTTAGACTTTTATTTTAAGTGAACGTACGGAATGCGTTGTCGTTTAGCACGTCTGAAGCGAGCCCATACATCTTGGAAATGATGACAGCTCTTTGGCATCTCCACTAAGATAAAAAAATATTAATTTAAGTAACCTGATGAAAAATATTTATTTTACTATTATTTTAGAAATTAAGTATTAAGCTAATCGACATTTAATTGTATATTATTATTATAAGTATTAATGACAAAACTATATTTATATTTGGTGCTAGGGCTGATTATTTACATTCCATTCGGGTTATGTGAATTTCTACTAATCACAGGCCTCTATTTTTTTATTAGCACGCGTGTATGCAATTTGATTAGTTTTTAAACTTTAGATTGATCAAATTGTTTTTAGATTAGGGACTGCGATAACGATACAAATTTGCTCTGATTTTTATCGGTATTCTAAAAATATCGTTATATAACTAATTATTAGATAACATCGTTGAGGCGACAAACAGTCGCCGTGTGTACTTTAGAAACGTTACTTTTACCGATATTTTCTGAATATCGATTCGATACCAAATTAATGGCGGTATTACAGCCCCTAAATGTTTTTATTTGTATTATGTTAATAATTACGATAAAATTTGTTTTTAGGTTGTATATTTTTTTATTAGATTTACTTTTTTGTTATTGTTATTTTGTGAATGAGAGTTGTACTTTGTGCGCCCCGGGAATTTGTTAAGAGAATTGTAAATGATGAAATTAAATTATATCTAAATGTTAAAAGAAATAAAATATATAACAAAAATACAACTTGTCTATGGTTCGTACTAGGTGGTTGTGTTTATTTTTGCTCCGCGAATAAAGTGAACTTACAAGTATTAATAATAATCAAATTGTTGTAAGTGTTATATCAAAATTAAGATTATTTGACGTATGAAACTATGGTGAAAGTGTTTTTTAAATAATAGTATACTTTTTGAGTAATAATCGTAAAAAGGTTAAGAGGTTATAAAGTTGGCCAAATAACTGACGTCGCGCGCCGAGTTTGTTTGTTTGCTGCTATCCCTAAATACTTATTTAACTTTAAAATATATTATGCAATGGTGTTCTGTGTGTGGAGTAAACATATTTTTGATATATCTCAGTTAAAATATCATAGGCAATTATAGCTACCAGTGTATTTGTGAATTTTAAAATAAATTAGAAATATAATAAAAACATCAACAGTGAGTATATATTATATCTCTCTCTTCCTCATTGTTATGCTTATAAACAACAAGTTACGCTGATCGTCACGTCCACCGTCATTGAGTAGTGTACATTAGAATTGACTTTGTCAATAATGTCGTTGATTCGTTCACCGAGCAAGGCCTACGGGTCGAACCCAGAAATTTCTAATGTTACTAAATCTGATCTAAAACAAAACCCTTTGCGCAAACGTAAACATTGCGATGATAATGATGATATAAAGAATGCATTCCAAAGTTTTTCTAAAAGCATAACGGACATGATGAGTAATTGGAAAAGAGATTTAGACGCAAATATTATGCAAATAAACAGTACTCTGCAAGGGGTAATTAAAGATGATCTTCATAAATTAACCCAATCGTCATTAGAGATGCAAACGCAGCTGAACAGCGTACATGATGATTACAAGGAGATTAAAATTTTAATGAACAAACTAGATGGCAAATACGACGATGTGTGCAGTGAGATCAATACACTAAAAACATCTATTCAATTTCACAGCGACATACATGACGATCTTCATATAAAATTAAAAGTACTATCAGATAAAGTACATAAAATTGACAACATGGAGTATGAATTGAACAGTCTTAAAAGTGAAAATAAGAAACTGAAATCTGAGATTAATTCAAACAATCAGAGGGATCGTTTGTTGAATCTAGAACTTGTAGGCATACCTGAAGTGAAGAATGAAAACTTACATGAATATATAATCAGTATAAGTAAGTTAGCCGAACTGGAGCTCACAGCCTCTGATATATTACATATTAACAGAGTCACGCCAATGCATAATATGTCTGGTCGACCAAGAGTGATTGTTGTCAAGTTTGGTTCACGATTAATCAGAGATAACCTATTGGCTAGGTTACGGAAGGCCAAAATCACTACTAAAGATTTACATATACCTGGCACACCTAAACCTATATATACAAACGAGCATTTAACATCACATAATAAACAATTACTAAGAAAATGTAAAGAACTGGCGAAGACTAAACAGTATCAATTTGTTTGGACAAAAAACTGCAGAATCTATGCAAGGAAGAACGATGCCACGCCTCTGATACAGATAAAGGAAGAAGAAGATCTAAAGAAGGTTATTTGAACAAAGGAATTTATGTTTTTATACTGTCAAATATTGTTAGTAATTTTTTGCATGCATCACACTTTATTTGTGTAACAATGATAACTAAATGTATAACTTCATATGTTTATTCTACATTTGCTTACTCTTTGAACAAACTGGCAATGCATTTACTTATATTCGTAAATCGCACAATAATGGTGCAACTTTTTCTAAATTTTTTTTCAACATCTAATTTAATATTAAATATTCAAACGAATTCACGCAATTTTTGCTATTACTTACTCACGGGATTGTTGGATGTTATAATGATCATATTATGTATATTATTTTTCTTTATAAAGCCGGCTTGTCGTGTTTCACTCAACCTTACAAACAGCGCGCCCTTGTTGAGCGTGTTACTCATACCTACTTATTGTAAATATTCTACCTTAATTTATTTTAGTAAAACAATTAGAATAATACAGCCCTACTACCCACACTTATTATTAAAAAATAATTTTATTATTATTATAAAATATGCTAAGTACATTATGTATTTATTTACAATAATTCATAAACTATTAGTATTTATTATAATTGTTTGTGTGTATAGATCAACATTTATTCTGGTTCACATGATGATATTGATCTCAATGCGGGTTAATACTTTAATTATGTCTGTTATTACTATTCTTGAACTATACATAGCATTTGTTATTGCAGTTCTTTGTTTATTCCCCAATTCTGGTATTATTTATAAAATATTTAATTACTGTTATATGATATACTTATTTCATACGCGAGCTACACTTATGCGAATATGTATTATGCAATTGATAGTAATTTTTTACAATGGATAATAAACAACCGCTAACTATATATTATCAAAATGTAACTGGACTCAGAACTAAGACTCTTGACTTTTGTCAGAGTATACTTACAAATGATTATGACATAGTCTTGATTACCGAAACATGGCTGCATTCAGGTATTCTAAACGGCGAACTTTGTGATAAGCGATACGAGGTATTTCGTCTAGACCGAGATTTATCAGTCAGCAGTAAAAAAACTGGCGGAGGTGTAATGGCGATTGTTAAGCGGTCATTATGTCCGATTCAAACTACGCTCTCTAAAATGCCTTCAGTCACCACTGAAATGATGTGGATCACAATACCCGCACGAACGCTCGGTTCAAAGAACGACTTACACATCGGACTGGTCTATGTCCCGCCAGATCCACATCAATTACCATCTACTATATCTGATATTATCGAAACGACAACTATATTATTTAACACCAATCCACACCATAATTACGTCCTTGTAGGAGATTTCAATCTTCCAAACATAACTTGGAGTATGGAAGGGCCATCTCATCTAAAGAAAGGTTCAATTGAGATTCAAAATGCAGGCCTTGATTTAGTACAGAATCTGTCACTCATGGACTTTACTCAATACAATCTCCTTAAAAATCAGAAGGGTAACACACTAGATTTAGTTTTCTCTAATCTGCCTTTGAATGCCTTAGCCTGTACAAGTCCACTGCTGCGAGAATGCGCGTACCATCCCTCGATTTGTATTGAGGTTCTTGATATTAACATATCCTTCATTAACTCACCATCAACACCAACCTACCTTTTCAACAAGGCTGATTACGAGTTAATTAATAGTGAACTTGAGCAAATTGACTGGTTAAATATCCTCAACTGTTGTAGTGTTGACGAAGCGGCCCAATCCTTTTACAAACATGTCGATAGCTGCATCACAAACTACGTACCTAAGAAGCTTAAAACGCATAATACCAAATATCCGGTCTGGTACAGCAATGCACTAATTAGAATCATCAAGGAAAAAGCTAAGGCACATTCTAGGTGGAAGAAATACGGTAATCTACTCGACTATGATGAATTCAGTTTACTTCGAAGTAGACAACGTCGCGTTCAACAAATTTGCTTTAAAAAATATACCAGTGACATGGAAAATCAAATTAAAAATAAGCCAAAGTTATTGTGGACCTATATTAAAGCTATTCGAGGAGGGACTAGTTATCCTAAAGTGTTTTCATGTGGGAACACGAGTTACACGGGTGGCCAGGAAATATGCAATGCTTTTAACAGCTTCTTCCTGAGTGTTTTTGGTAATCCGATTGTTAAACCTATCCGCTTAGAAGAAAAAAACACCACTAATGACAGTGTCTCTGACGTCAAAATCAATATTAGCTTGGTGAAAAATGCATTAAATGGTCTAGATGTCACGAAGGGTAAAGGCAGCGATGGTATCCCACCAATTTTTTGGAAAAAATGCAGTAAATCCCTAGCTCTCCCTATATCCATAATTTTTAATAGATCGGTCTGTGAGGGTGTGTTTCCTACTATTTGGAAACACGCCCACATAGTGCCGATTCATAAGAAAGGTACTAAAACAGATATAAAAAATTATAGAGGCATATCGATATTAAATCCTGTTGCTAAGATATTTGAAAAAATTATTTATGACGTCATCTACCCAGTTATCACCAAAGGTATATCCGAGGCTCAGCACGGGTTTCTTAGGAAGCGTTCTGTAGTAACAAACCTATCATGTTTCACAAACTATGTACTGGATAATATGGACCGCGGCGGGCAGGTTGACGTGGTCTACACAGATTTTGAGAAGGCCTTCGACCGTGTGGACCACGTCATCCTGATCCAAAAACTCGAGCAATTGGGCATTCACGGTAATTTACTGCGATGGGTACAATCTTATATTAGCAATCGTTCACAGGCAGTGGTTTTGGGGGGGTACAAATCTGACTATGTAAAAATTCCAACTGGAGTTCCTCAGGGATCTCATCTCGGTCCGTTGCTCTATACCGGGTATATTTATGATATATCAGAGTGCTTCAAGCATGCAAAACATCTCTTATATGCAGACGATAAGAAAATTTACGTCAAAATATCCAGTGTTGAAGATTGTGTAAATATACAAAGAGACCTAAGCTCTTTATATGAGTACTATACTAGAAATAGAATTAGTGTTAATATTTCCAAATGCCAATGTATCAGTTTCACACGTAAAAGACAGCCTATTAGTTTTATGTATCATTTCAATAATTTACCTATAGAAAGAACACACGTAGTACGCGATCTGGGTGTGTATCTGGACGATCAAATGTCACTTTCAGAACATATAAATAAAATCACTAATAAAGCCTTCACTAATTTGGGTTTCGTTGTGCGTGTGTGCAAACCATTTAAAGATCCCATAGTTCTCAAGTCACTTTATTATGCATACGTGCGAAGTGTTCTCGAATATGCGTGCTGCATTTGGTCTCCCTATTATATAATATATAAAGAACAAATCGAGCGCATTCAAAGAAGATTTGTTGATCATCTTCACTACCGTCTACGGAAATCATCAGACACGTATAAAAATGGCTGTAGGATACATCAGCTCTTGACATTGGAGGAACGGCGGCTCGTTATGGATGTGTGCCTGCTTCAGGACATTGTTTGTGGTCGTTTGGACTGTAGTGAGCTAGTGGCGGGCGTGTCTTACAACACACCACGGAGGCGCACACGCCATACGCCAATGTTCTCTGTACCTTTTCATCATACCAAATTCTCGAGTAACGCTGTGCTGTCAAGAATTGTTCGCACATATAATGAGACCTTTAAGAACATTGATCTATATACACATTCGAAGAGTACCTTGAGGAGAATGCTGTCTGATTGTCTGGTGTCGGGGGCTGGCCGATAGCTGTCTGCCGGGCGTGCTCGTGCGATCCTAAACAGCTGCCTCGGATTGTGGGGTTATGTTTGGCTGGCGGATGTTGGCTGGGGCTTGATATGGGGGGGTCGGATGGTGCTTCCTTTGGGTGTTATTATTATTACTATTATTGTATTGTTATTTTTGTTTATTTTTATTATTTAATTATTTAATTTTTTTTTAATTTAATTTAATTATATTATTATTTAATTTTGTTTATTTAATTATCATTATTAGTTTGTGTGGGTATGTAGTGGTAGCAGGCGTGAATTTATTTAGTTTGAATTTAGCTTTATTTCTGTAACTAATAATATTATTACAAATGATTAACAGTATTGTCAGTTTTCTTTCTTTATTATTATTTTGTTTATTGTTAGTTTTTTTTTTGTGGTTTTTTTTTTTGAGTTACACTTATGTTTAAAATTTTATTTTTTTTTGTGATTTATTTTTGTGTCAATTTTTAGTTTTTCTTTGTACAACTACTCATCACATATACCGTGAAGCCTATCATTAGCCTTATTTTTATAAACTAAGTTTTTTTGTGTTATACTCTAGGTTTACGCTGTTGGCTTTTAAAATAAATAAATAAATAAATAAATAAATAAATAAATAAATAATTATATGTAAATAATTTTCTTGTTTCATTTTTAAAACACCTCTGTCCAGTTTTTGATTGCCTGCTTGATACTACTTGATGCGCACCAAATAGCCCGTACAGCCCGTTCACATTTATTTTACCTCTGACAGATGTCATTTTAATTTTCCGTTAGGTTGGCAGTACTTGCTATGAAGTGTATCGGTCGTTTCGTGCAGCTTCTCTATTATTCTATTGTTTCGGTGATTATTTAAGCTTAAAAGATGCCAAAAAGGATTCAAAGTAGCGGTAGAGAAATTGTACTGTCCGTGCGTGATTTTTGTGAAAGGGAAAAGGCTAATAAAGCCCCTCTAATCCCATTTGAAAATGTTCGTCAGCGTATAGCTGCCATGACAGGTATGTAAAATAGTGCTACCAACAATTAATTTTTCCCCGTATTAGTGGTAGTTCGTAATGACGCAGTACAGTTTGTACTATCGACAACTGGGATTTTTCAAACTTCAGTCACTGTCGTGTATTAATACTTTCATTGTAATCTTAAATCTTACAATAACAACTAAAAGTTCCCAAGTTCAGTGATTTCATACGTAATTTGTTTTTAAAATGTACTTATTATTTATTTTTTTAAATCTTTTATTTTTATTATTTCAGGTATATCTGAGAAAACCGTCAGTACTATTACTAAAGAAGGTGAGGTTGCAGCTTCCACATCACAAAAGATTTCTACACCTAGAAAAAAACGTAATCAACAAAAGAAAATTAATTTAGATGACTTTGATCTCTGTGCAATCAGAAATAAAATACACTCTATGTACACAGTCAGAAAAGAGGTACCGACTTTGGGAAAGCTATTAGCTGAGTTAAGAATTGACATTAACTTTAGTGGCGGTCGGACCACATTATGGAAAATTATTCGACAAATAGGATTTCGTTTTAAAAAATGTGGCTCTAAAAGAAAACTACTTATGGAACGATATGATATTGTAGCTTGGAGACACAGATATTTAGACGTTTTGAGACAAAATCGTACTGAAGGCCGACCTGTCGTATTTCTTGATGAGACATATATACACGCTTCGTACTCCGTTAAAAAATGTTGGCAAACTGAGGATGAGGAAGGTGTCCTAAAAAGCGACTCTACTGGTGCGCGCTGGATTATTGTTCATGCAGGTGGTGAAATGGGTTTCATACCAAACGCGCAATTGATATTTAAATCACAATCAAAATCGGGAGATTATCATGACGACATGAACAAAACCAATTTTATGAAATGGTTAAAGGAGAAATTGATACCCAATTTACCGCCTAACAGTTTAATAGTTATGGACAATGCGCCTTATCATACTGTTACGGTAAATAAGGCACCAACAACAAACTCTTCTAAAGCCGATATGCAAAATTGGATCAAAAGTAAGGGATTATCTTATCTGCCTACTATGGTGAAAGCTCAACTTTTTGAAATTATAAAGGATCATAAAGAAGCTCCAATATACGAGGCTGACCAATTGCTTGAGTCTCATGGACATAAAGTGGCTAGATTACCACCATACCACTGTGACTTAAACGCCATAGAGTTTATGTGGAGCCTTTTAAAAAGGCGAGTAGCCAGTAAAATCGTAGGGCAGGAAGCAAGCAGCATTGTAAAATTAGCTGAAGAAGCATTCCGATCTATTACTGCGGAAGACTGGCAAAAGCAATGCGAACATGTACGTCACCTTGAAGATAAGTTCTATCAAACAGATGGATGTATGGATGCTGAAATTGATAAGTTTATCATAGAACTTAATGACGAGTCTGATACAGAATCAGACAGCACTTTTGAAGATTCAGGTTCATCTGATAGCGAGTTTTCTCCATTAGCTGTCCGCCTGGATCACTCTTATTCAAAATAAAATTAACGAAATTAAATTATATTGTATTAAATTACTCGTAAACACTTTAGGTACATATTTAAAGGTCTACCAATATTCAACTCTGTTTAAAATAAACTTAAATAAAGTTTGATTTTTAATAAACTTATAATACGGAATTATATTGAAATATTTAAAATAATTCGAACAGGGAAGTCGTGGAAACCAAATGTAGCAACACAGAGCTCAGGCTAGCCAACCTAATAGCTAGAGGTAAAATAACTGTGAACGGACAGTACCTGCAAGTAGACGCACTATTTTGTAAGCCTCCATACAAATATGGCATATACTGTTGTATTTGACTTTCACGACGATTTCAATGTTTGAGATGCATATAAAACTGTGTAAGGTCAGGTTAGAGTGCCCAGACGTTGCACATTCGTTTCCTAAAGCTGGCATAGAAAAGGAATGTTGGCTGAAGATGACTTGCAAGCATGAACCGCTCTTGAGGTTGGTGCATGGTCTCTCGCTGGAATTCTTTCTATACCTAAAATGTAGCATTTTCTGTTTCGTCACTATTAGTTCATAATACATTTCATATTCTTCTTAGAGAATATCTAGAAGAATAATAATATTCTTTATTGTGCAAACATTGGTTTATCCTCTTTATTTACTTTTAAGGCACTTATACAGACTACAGTTAGCGCTGTACTGTAATCCAAAATATAGCACAGTGCATGAAATATAACAAAAGCAGAGAGAGAATATAAATCAATTTGTTGTACTCTTTTTTTTAACGTAAATAAACCAAACTAATAATAATATATTTCTTGAAAGAACAGTGTGAGTGGGTGGGTAGGTTCACAAACAAATAAAACCAAACAAATAAGTATAATCACCTTTTAATCATTACTTCTTTTTAATACGATATTAACAATAGTATATCTTAAGAACTATAAGTTTCTACAAAAAATGTTGAATAAAAAACTTTTATTTTAATTTTAATAATTTAGGTTATTAAAAGTATCACAAATATTGGATAGAGTACAACTGCGATGAGAAAGCGCTGCGAAGCATCTATCTTATACGAGAGAGATCTACTCCTAATAAATACAACATTTTTATAATTGTAGACACATTGTTACATATACTTGTTAACCGCTGGGATGTCGGAAAGGCTTCCAAACTTGTAGATGTACAAACATGTACAATTATAAAAATATTGTTTTTCGTTCGCGTCACATTTGACTAGATACCGCGAACATAATATCTATACATACATATATATAAATATATATATTTTAATACAAACCTAAACTAATATGCAACGATCACTCGATTAAGTCGCTGTATACTTTGCGTGTTTTCGATTTACTAAAAACATTATCTTCCATGTATTTGCCTATAATTGGCTTAACAATAGCTTGAGTATAGTCTAAACTATATATAGTTCCAATTAGTGAAAAATCAAAATTACAGTACGAAGAATAATGTCCGTGTTTCGTTTTTGTATAAAAGTTTTCACTTTGGCAGTGAGAGATAGATTATAATCACTATAATATATGTAATACGATTTTTTTTAAATAGATAAGAAATAAACATATGCAAATAATAACGTCAGACAGAGCAGAAAAAACATCTTCGTTAAGTTGTAAAATATTGGAAAAATACGACATGTTAGCTAGGTAAATCTTGTTCAAGAACGATTCTCGATGTCTTCAGTTCAGTTTAGGTATTGCTTAGGTAAATATAGAAACTGCACTTGAGCATGTTACAAACATCAAACTGCAATATGGATAAGGTCCGAACTTTGTAATTACAGTAACACCAAACTTTACGCGACCCCGTTTTGGGTGGTTTCGGTTTTACGCGAATTTCAAATTTCGCGTTAAAATAGCTCTTTCAAAGATTTATTCAGGTTTGTACATTTTGCAGAGCATAAACAGTGATGATGACCGTGTTTTAACCGTGTGTTAATCAGTAAAAAACAGTGTTGCTTGTTATGAATATATTTTACAAGACCGTAAACGAAACGCAACCGAGAACACAATAAATAGGTACATTTTTCCGTAACATAAATTACAAAAATGTGTTTTTAGAATAAAATATGTATTGATTTGCATTTGCGTGACGCCCTTATACGTGAATTTCACTTAACGCGAGTTTTTGCGGAACGTATCTCTCGCGTAAAGCGGGGTATTACTGTAATTTTATTGTCTTTGGTTGTCACCTCACAAGTACGTCAAAGTTAGCCAAAACAAGTACATATAAATTCCATAATCATAGCGCAAAAGTATTTAAGAAAAAACTAAATTAATACATTTTGCTTGAACAAATTTTGGGCAGGTTACTCGCATGGTCATAGAAGAAACTACTTGAATTGAGATTTGTGCATGAGAGACTTTTTTTAATAAGAATAAGCTGTAATCAGTAAATATTTACTAAAATAGAAAATAAACAATTACTAAACAAAAGGAGAATGCCCATTCGCCTAAGAATAAGAGGCCAACAATTTTTCCTCGAGTTTGTCGATGATTTTTTAGCTCATTTTGTAGGAAAATAAATCTCTATTCCTTATTACTAATCAGTTTAAATTTTTTCACTTGGGTTATTTTTTTATGTAACTCGGGATATGACAACACTCCGCCTGATGTAAAGCTAGAGTGCGGTCCATGAATGGAAACAACTGCTACTACTACAGAGAAACTGCTACCCAGTCGCCTCCACTATGCCGGCTTGAGGAGACGAGCATGCACCATCTTAGATTGACAGTGCACACTCCTCTCGTTATTGAGTAAGGTAAAAGCCGGATAGTTGCCTCGGACGGATACATGCCTCAGTTTCAAATGCTCTATGTTAAACGTGTTGACATTGTTTCTTTTTGATCATAATTAAAAGCGTCCCCCGCGTAGGCCTCAGTGCCGCGTAAGCCGTTGAAGTAGGCGCACGTGTTTTGTCAATGTGAGTAAAAGTCTTCCGCGGCGATACTTTGACGAGCGTCAGAATTATATTGGTAAGTAATCTTCGTTAAATATTTTTATAACTAATCGCGGTTTCAGTAAAATAATTATTTCTTTGAATGCATTAGAGTTTAAATTGCACCGTTTATTACGTTTTGTTGTTAAATATTTTTTATTTATTTCGTAAATAAAAAGGGCAAGTATCCGTATCAAAAAGGATAGTTGCCCTACTGTCTTTTGCGGATTGTAGCCCTAGGGCAACTATCCGTAACTATACATTTTAACGAGCAAAAACAGATTTTTTTTCTTAGTTATTTTTTTCATTTGGTTTAACCTTTTTTTCTTGGTGATATTTTTATTGGGTTTTACTATAGTTTATCTTAAATAAAATAATTTCTCAACAGCAAAATGCCTCGCAAGTATAAACGAAAGCCAGGTGTGGTGCCGCGCCACATCAACTGGACAGAAGATAGTTTAGCACTTGCGTTCGAAGATCTAAATAAAAAACAAAAAAGTATCAACGAAATATCCCGGATTTATGGCATATCCTCTCGAACCTTAAGAAGACGGTACGAACAGAGAAATCAACTACTGGTAACACAAGGTAAGTAAAGGATTTATTATAAAAAAAATAAGCTAATTACATACCTACCTACTTATCTAATTGTATTTTTAACACTTCTAGGAAAATACCCTGTCCTTGGCTTTGAAAATGAAAAAAGACTAGTATCTCATACACTAAAGCTCGCAGAGGCAGGATTTCCTCCTGAAAGGAGTCTAATTCGCCAATTAGCCTATCAGTTTGCCGAAAAACTAGGATTGAAGCACAATTTTAATAATGAAACTAAAATGGCTGGACCGCAATGGTTGAAAAGTTTCCTTGAAAGAAATCCCGAAATAGTTGTGAGGCAAGCTGAGGGCTTGTCAATTCAAAGAGCGAAGGGTCTAAGCAGGGTCGAAGTAGCCAAATTTTTTGATCTTCTCATAACCGTCTTAACTGAAAATGATTTGCTAGATAAGCCGGACAGAATTTTCAATATGGATGAAAGCGGTGTCCAACTCAACAATAAACCTGGCAAGGTATTAGCCAAGAAAGGTACTAGAGCAGTGAAATCACTTACTTCCGGTGAAAAAGGCGAAACAATTACCGTTGTTGCTTGTTGCAACGCTATCGGCAATTTTCTCCCACCTGTTTTGATTATCAAGGGGGTAAATAAAAAGCCAGAATTTGAAGAAGGACTTCCTCCTGGGTCCAAAGTTTATATGCAAAAGAAATCGGCATATATTTCCTCTGAACTTTTTTACAAGTGGTTGACTGAACATTTTATACCACGCAAGCCTCCCGGAAAGGTATTACTAATTTTAGATGGTCATTCATCACATTCTAGTGCTGTCAACATGCTGGAAACTGCTCGTGACAATGATGTGATACTGCTTTGTTTACCTAGTCATACTACTTCTGCTTTACAACCTTTAGACGTATCTGTATTCGGACCCTTTAAAAAATACTATTATGCGGAGACAAACAATTTTATTCGCACCAATCCACAAAAAAAACTGAACCGGTACAATTCTGGTCAACTGATAGCAAGGGCTTGGATTCGAGCAACTACATCTGCTAATGCAATAAGTGGTTTTCGCGGCAGCGGAATCTATCCAGTCAATCCAAATGCACTGTCTGATGCTGAATTTGCTATATCAGATATTGCATTAGGGGAGCTTACGCAGGAACAAGAGTCTGAAACTATAAACGATCAAGTACTAGGTGCTTCTGGAGAACTTGCGTTACGTGTGCGCATTCAGGAATCTGAATATGACCGCGGTAATGTACTAAGTCGACAGAATGAAGTGACTCTACTAGGCGATCAAGTCCCAAGCTACTGTGATAAAAATAATCCAGAAACGATTGTAAATGAAGCTGAGCAGAATAGCGTGAACCAAAGTTGCACGCCACCTAGGCCGTCCTTGAGTCTTTTGGCTCTTTCTCATGAATGTTTAGCCCTTGAAGATGGCGAAATTGAAAATTATATTTTAGATAATACTGAACTATCATTGCCATCGCTGATATCTTTAAATGAGTCACAGAACAAGGATCTACAAAAAGAAACACCGTCGAAATTTTTACATCAATCATCTCCTATACCAAAAATTCCGCTGAGTATGTCTAAAAGGGCTAAACAATCAGCCGAAGTTTTAAACTCGAATGATAAAATAATCGAGAAGAAGAATAAAACTGAGAGAGTAAAGAAAACAATCATAATGAAACAAATGGAAGAAACAAAAACCAATCCAGTTGGTAGCAAAGAAAAGATTACGAAGAAAAGAGAGCGACCACAAAAAAATAAAAAATCAAAACAATATAGAGATGTTACCAGCAGTGAATCAGAATCAGATAGCACATACGATTTTATTGAACTGACTAAAGGAAGGGCTTCAAGGAAAAGAAAAAATTGTATTTACAGTTCTAATAGTGAAAATGAAGAAAATGTTATAAATTCAAAAACATCTAAAGGAAAAGCAACTAAAGGGCTACCAATCAAAGGCAAAAAAAACAAAACATCTATTAGAGACACCGAAAATATATTAAAAATAAAAAATGCAAATTCAAAACAAGAAAATACCAACAAAGAAGTTAAAGTTGATAATTATTGTGCAGAATGTTTTGAAAATTATAATTTAACTAAATCAAAATCAGATTGGATCCAATGTGAGATGTGTCGAATGTGGTTGCATGAAACTTGTACGACATTCAAAAACCATTGCATGAGATGTGGCAAGTTGAAAACCTTGGCTTCTGGTGATAATCAATGGTAATGCCAAAGTTATTCCCACAATGATTTTGAATATTTAAGATAAATACTAATATTTACTAAAAAAAAATACGTGTTTCATATTTAAAATTTTAAAACCTTAGTATTTTTAAGTGTTGATTCTGTAATAATTTAACTTCTCTTAGTATTTAGTACTTAATAAAGGATCTCAGTAAGTAATTAGGACTGAATACTTATTTAATAGATGCTATGCCAAAGTTAATTCTTATTTTGTTTGTTGTTCTGTCTTTAAAATAAATAGTAATATTTAATTATTATTTTGGATGCTAAATTACCATTTTGGAGTCTATTTTTGTTGTAATTTTATAATTTTATTGATATTAATTAATACTTAATGTAAGATTGTGTTCAATAATAAAAAGTGATTACTTAAATGAATGCAAGTTCGTTTTTATTTGAAAAAAAAAACAGACAGGCAAGTATCCCCCGAACCATTTTTACCGTTAGGCTAATATCCGCCATAGTAGGCAACTATCCCCTTTTTTAAAGGTGACATAAAACAGGATTTACTCAAAACGAATAATATTTATACAGGGTGTATCGGGCACCGTGTAAAAAATTTCAAGCGATGACTCAGTGAGTGATTCTGAGCAGAGATTAATTTACAAAATAAATACTTTTTTTTTATCCAAATGTCCACCTTTTCCTTGTAAAAACATACATACGAGTAATTTACTACAAACACGTGTAATCATTGTGTCGGCCGGCAGTGCATCAAACGAATGACCTTGCCTTTGATCGACGCCGACAACCTCTGCCGCCTCGCCTTTGGTCTCGCGCCGACAAACCAGGTGCCGACCCACCTGCAACGACTATTCTGTCAGTTGCCGAATGGCCGCGTAACTGTGTACACGTGCGCGTATTCGTAAGATTTGCGGTGAATGCGAAATAACACTAACGCGACAATGTCACTTTCGAACATTGAACTTTGTGATCGTTCTTTTGTGTGGAGAAAGTGGTGGAAATTTAAGTGCTACCTTATGTTTGTGGAGAGAACGGTATCCTACACGATTCCGTACGACGCGTATTAAGAATTGTTCAAAATTTTGCGTGGAGGTTATTACGTGGGCAAGACCTACACCCGTATAAGCTCGCATTACATTTTGCGAGTGGCCATCTCGCTCCCCAGACGCCCTGTGATATTTAATTATGGGGCGCGTGTATTCTGACAGAGACGGTGAGGTCAACGACCGCGGTGAACTTCGTAGGCGGATTGAAGGTAAACTACCTAATCATTGTGTTAATAAGTCAATTATACTAAAACACTTTTGTTCTACTACTTTCTCAATAAATTATTTTTTATGACCGCTGTACTTTCGTAGTTTCGTAGCGCTCGATGTCCACGTCGGCCGGTCCATTTATAGACATTTTGTTTCTGTGATAACACCATACACGAGAACTTTTATTTAGTAAATTTATTTTTTGAGGGGTGTTCACCGCTCACTTAATATTTACCTTAATTTTTTTACACGATGCCTGATACACCCTGTATTTGAATAAATAGGCTTAGTTAGAAGATTAATACACTATGTTTAAGAATACACTTTGATTAAGTAATGTAGTGGTATACATTTTTAATAAAAGAGCTTTTTCAAAAAGTGTGGCAACTATCCGGCTTTTACCCTATATGTTTTCTGATGCAATATTTGAGGTTATTATTATATTAAATGATTTAATAATTGAAGATATCTTTTTTTATGTAATTAAACATTGTCTATTGATTGGGAAATGATGTGTTGATATAATTGAAATGAATTAACAAAAAAATAAGATATTATTGTTTTGTTAGGTATCAAATGGGTATTCCTATATATTCAAATCTAGTTTCATACTTGATGTATCGTTCTTGAATACAGTCCCAAATGTAAAACAATTAAGATATTTTTCCAGTACTAAATACAAACATGAAGAATCAATATAAGCGTCTCGTCATAGACGCGTCACGATCGATAACAAATACGGAAAACGTATCAATGTGTTATACGCAGTAATGTTGTGTAATATTTGTATAATACTACGGATTTGTGACGATACGCCTCCGTGGACAGTAGGTCTAAGCCGTAAGCTAGCAAATGCTATAAAATATCTTAGCTTTACACTGTTAAGTTAATTTTTAAATATATCAGTCTACATTTTATTATTATATTCAATGATATTACAAACTATAAAAATGTTACGTTTATTTGTGTCTGGAATACCTAACCTATAGAGCTAAGGCTCATTTTCATTGACGGTGTAACGGTACAAATAGTAGGTGGCGTAACCCGCAATGGCGTGCGACCAATGAGCGTGGGCCATTGGCATGACGTCACAAGCAACTAGGAGAGAATTGAAGCGGCCTAACAACTGATCGTTTTACTGATTCGCATGTAGTCTCCCGATTCCTGAATAAGGGCCCAATCGACCAATGAAAACGAGCCTTACCAAAAATGAATAACAAACACACGGAAAGTGCGAGAATTATATGCTAATTAGGGGATATAATGCTCAACTAACACGTACCACTTTTCAACCACAAAACAGTGGTTGTTGTAATGCGATATCTAGTAGCAAGTTATTAAAGCTAAACCGCTAAAGGCATAATGATTAAATTGGATACCTAACAATGTGCTTGAACTGTCGACCGTGAGTTGGGTTAGCAACTGCACCAATTTTGTGAGCGACATCAACCAAGCACGACGACTGTTGTTAAAACCGGGCAATCCTTCTTCTGTCGTTCCATCAAATTGTGGAACGACCTTCCCAGCCACGTCTTTCCCCCTTCCTATAACATGGGATCCTTCAAGCGCAGTGTGAACCGGCATCTCATTAAGCCGGCATAGCGGACGCGACTGCTGTCTGCAGATCCCCTTCTCTGACAGCAGTCACCTCCGTTCATGGATCGCACTCTAGCTTAACATCAGGCGGAGTGCGGTCATATGACGTGCTAAAATAAAAAATAAATAAAAAAACCGATCACAATTAGTCAGAGGGCCAAGACGAGGTTGCATTTACGCTGTGACAGCGTTACGCGATATCTCTCGACCAATCAGGGCTAAAGCCAATCGACAATTATCACTCGATCGAATCGAAAACAAAATATATGAGATTCGACGTTTCACTGTCACCCAGGTGGTAACGACATATCAAATCCAATATTATGGAGCCAGGGTAATAAATATATTTACAAGATTTTGAGTTATTTTCCGAAGCCGGCATAGTGGAGGCGACTGCAGCCCGTAGAGATTTCTCTGTGGTAGCAGTTGTTTCCATTCATGGACCGCACTCTAGCTTTACATCAGGCGGAGTGTTGTCACATGTCGAGCTACAATTTAAAAAAAAAAAAGTCGTATATTTGACAACCAAATCCTTGACTACGCGTTTGTTTTCTTAAAATGTGTAGGTAGGCACAGTCCCTACACTACTCTCCTCCTAATATTTGGTTTTCGATTCGATCAAATAACAATTTTTCTTTTTGTTTTATATGGCATTATAACAATTTGCCAGTGTCAAAGTAAATATTTTGCATCAAGTTAATAATATTGTGCATCACGAGTCACTCATTCATCACACTAAACAGTCAGGTCAAATCTCAGTCAAGTAAAAAATGTTTCCAGTAAAGTGGTAGAATCCTTACTGAAACTTCCTACGGAGTTTTGGAGGAAAAATGGAAACACAGGTTCCCTTCTTTTGAATTGTTTGACCACACTCACGCACGTTAACGAACACTTAATGGTTAATAATCCACCATTATTACACATTAACACTCGAAAGAACACAAGTTTAGGAAAATAAATTAAAACAGATAACCTGACGTCTCAAATGGCCGCCAAAAAACTCGGCGAATGACTTAAGCCCATTATTATGACCGCCGCATTTAAATGAAGTGATCCTATCGGTGGCTATTACTTGGTCGGGGTCCTCTGAACAATATCACGACATTCCATACTAATTGAGTACTCTCGACACACGCCCAATTTTTTGTGGTTGAGAAAGTGGCACGTGCGAGTTGAGCCTTGGCGTCCGATTTGAGCGCGTAATTAACAATTGTTTGTAACAATATCATTGATTAAATTACAACGACAGAATGAATATATGCAAATATTTACACGAAAACAAAAACACATCAACATACGGGTCTCCAATTAAAAAAAAAAAGCAATATAAACTTAACAATAACAGTACATTGTCAAGTACTCGTATATTTATTTTATCCCTGATTTAGATTTATATCAGTAAAAGATAGGGAAATAGTCCATAACTAAACTAAATACAAGCTTTTTTTAGATCAGTTCTTCTAACTTAGCAAATAGAGCAGACCAATCCATTAATAGATACAATAAGATGAGGTATTGTAACTACGATTCTGATTGATACAACTGATAAGAACATTGGTGCGTAGTTATCGAAGATGATGGATTGAAGTAGCTGTGAACAGTTGGATACCATAGGCCCAATACCACAGCCAGTAGATTCAACATCGAAGAAAAACTATTTGTCAAAATGAAAAAAAAAACTTCTTCTATGCTTAGTTCTAGTTCTTTGTTAGTATTATATGGTATGTGATTTGAATTATTAACCAAATTAGCAACCAAAGTACCTATAACTAGTTACATTTTGTACCGGTCGGAATTTGGCGAGGTTCGAACACGGGTCACATCCACTACCACTAAACCACGGCCGCTCTAAAGTACAGTATTTTCTCGATGGGAAGGCAATTGTTTTTGGTCATATTTGAAGTTAGGTTACTTTTGTATTCGTTAATCGACCGTTAACTCGTGAAACAGTTTATAGGCTTCACAGGATGTTTGCACTTTGACAAAGCGTCAAATTATTTAACAATCGATGACGAAATTGGCCATAAAGATAATATGACAAATCTAAATTCGATTTATAGTATTCGAAATGTGAAATAAATATACGAGTACTATATTTGAAAAAAATAAAAATAACCATCTCTCTGCAGTATTAGTTAAACCCTGTTCATAAAAAGAAAACGGAAATTTTATAAACTTTAACTCAAATTATAAAAAAAGAGAATTCCCAATCGCCTAAGAGAAATGGGCCCACAATTTTCTTGTCGAGTTTGTCGAATTTTGTAGAAAAATCAATCTACATTCCTTATTACCAATCAGTACTAATTTTTTCACTCAGGTTATTGAGTAATTAGGTGTTTTCTGATGCAATATTTGAGGTTATTATTATATTAAATGCTTTAATAATTGATGATATATGTTCTTTTATGTAATTAAACATCGTCTATTAATTGGGAAATGTAGTGTTGATATAATTAAAATTAATTCATAAAAACATAGATATTATTTTAGAATATTGTTTTGTAACCAAACTATTAGGTATCAAGTGGGCCCGAAAATGGGCATTCTCCTTTACAACATCTAAAATAAACATTTCTTTTTTATAAATAATTATTATAAATATCAATTCATCATATTTACATAGAATACAATGTGTTATGGGTATCAAGACAAGACAATACAACATACGTTAGCCCCAAAAATATACCATGCAAGCCATCTAAAAATAGGACCGGACTTGCAGCTAACTTCACTTGACAGCTGTCAATGAGTACCACTAGCAAAAAAAATTTGAAATAAATCCGATTGCTTTACCGGCTCGAATTCGTCATAATCACATTTTAATAGTTATACTATATTTAATGTGTTTTTGAAGGGATTAAGTTATTTTTTTGTTCACCTTACACATCATTAATGAAGTGCGAATTACGGAACAAATGGCGTCTTAACAGTCCTGTTCCTAGTTAGCTCGTATAGTACCCATTTATTTAAAAATATAAGTAAATGTAACACCCCAGAAATGACCTTGTAACGTTTCGGGACCAGTTTGAAAGTGGGCCGGTATAATGAGAGGAGATAGCATTAGATAGTGTAGTACAAGGGACTACTAAGCTGAAACTGTGTGCACTGTCAATCGAGATGGTGCCGACATAGCGGAGGCGACTGCTGCCTGTAGAGATTTCTCTGTAGCAGCAGTCGTTTCCGTTCAGCTTGACATCAGGCCGAATGTTGTCATATGCCGAGTAATAATTAAAAAAAAAACGTAATATTTATATAACGGTATCGATATTTTAATTCTTGCTTTAGTTAAAATGTTTATAAAATTTCAATTTCCTTTGTACAGAGCGTTTTCTCACGGGTACCATGACAATAACAATACGAAGCGAGCGTTAAGGTCGAAACACACTTAAATTAGGCTATACTTCCACTGCTACTAAACGAATATAATCGGTGCTTTAGTCATACAAAACGTCCAATAGAATTTCAACCTTAACACCTCGCGTTAAGACTTAAAAGCCTATACCTGGCTTGTACATACATCGTTGGCAGTTTCACTTATATTGGTCAGTTCAGTGGTTCCGGTGGCCTGCGCGGGTTCCGAAGGTCCGGCTTCGAGATCTGGCGGAGGCACAGCGGTTCCGTATAGAAATATAGTCTTGAGCAAAGCCGCACGGGCCGAGGTCGAGGGGACGTCTTCGCCGGGCCAGGACCACGATGCAGCACTGAAAGATTATAAAGTATCTAAGTTCACCGATTTACCATAAAATCAGTGAAAATTTGACAAAGGAGAATGTCCATTTGCCGAACAAAATGGGCCCACAATTTTTTCTCGAGTTTGTTAATGATTTTTTGTTCATTTTGTTGTAAAATAAATCCGCATTCCTTATCACCAATTAGTTAATTTTTTTTTCACCCGGGTTATTGAGTAATAAGACTTTTTCTGATACAATATTTGAGGTTATAATTATATTTAAAATGCTTTTTAAATATCTGTTTTTTTTTATGATATAATTGTTTTGATATAATTAAATAAATTAATGAAGAAATGAGATATTATTTTAAAATATTGTTTTGTTAACAAACTATTAAAAACGAAGTGGGCCCAAAAATGGACATTTTAATCATATATTTCGGACATTTTTGTCATGTTTACGTCATTTACCTGGCAGTATCTGAGGCGGCAACATCGGCAGTGACCTCTACCCTGGTAGCAGCGGGAGAATGTTCATGTCCAGCCAGTGAGCCTGCCAACGCCGCCAGAGACGCCGCACGGGGCTCAGAGCTAGCTGATAGAGATGCGTCTCCTGAGAATATAAAAGTAAAGCTAGAGTGCGGTCCACGAACGGAAACAACTGCTGCTACAGACTACAGGCAGCGCATAGCTGAGGCGATCGCTCCATCCAGGACAGTACACACTCCCCTCTTTATACTCAGCTACTTCGAAACTGATTCGGAATCGCAAGGATGTCACTTCACTACTCCTACTACTTCTCCGGGACAGCAGACTGGGCTAATAACCATCATCAGTCTGCCTACCACTCTTAAATCGCTTCTTTACCTCCGCTTTAGTTTAAAATACTTTCTTAGTGCATGTCAACACTATAACTAACTATAACTATATAATACGAAGTTATCCTTAAAATGACTGATGATGGTTATTAGCTCAGTCTGCCGTCCTGGGGCAGTACCACCACTTTCGAATGTAACACCCGTGAAGTGACCATGTCGTGTTTTGGGAGCAGTTTAAAAGTGGCCAGGTATAGCGAGAGGAGTATGCACTGTCACTCTAGATGGTGCATTCACGTCTCCTCAGGCCGGCATAGCGGAGGTGACTGCTGATAGAGATTTCTTTGTAGTATCAGTCCATGAACGTAGGACCGAACTCTAGCTTTACATCGGGCGAAGTGTTGTCATAATAATAATAATAATAAAATTCTTTATTGCGCAAAAATAATTGTACAAAGGCGAGCTTAATGCCTAAAGGCATTTTCTACCAGCTAACCAGAAAGATTATGTGGTGATTTGGAGGGTGCAGGATAGAAATATAGGGAAATAGTGAGATAAGTAGTAAGATAGAACAGTAAGTATATAATAGTAAATACATAGATAAATATATATATAAAATACACACATACATAAACTTACATATATAAACATATATACGTCATATATATCAGTTAAAAAAATTCAGGTCGCTTCATCATAATTTCTAGCTAACAAGATATCTAATATCTTACCAATAGAAGGCTCGAGTTTCCTCGACACGGCATCCTGATCGGCGACGACCTGTTCGTCTTCGAACCTCGCCGGTGGAGGGGGAGAACTAGCCCGAGAGCCGCAACCCCCGGCTCGGCAAAGTGACACTGGCACCACTCCGTAAACATAGAACAACAGGATCGGTACACCAATACCAACTGCCAACCCGGCGACTAGGGGCGACACTATCAACTGAAATAAATGTAAACAAATAGTTCAAAGCTATGATCGGTAGGATGAGTTTGCAAATTAAAAATAACATTATACTAACGGCAGCGGCGACCGCGGCGGCAACGGCGGCTCGGCGACGCGCGGGCGGCGCTCTTCTTAACCTGCGATGCGCCCTCCTACCAGCCCACAGAGGCAATCCCACCAACAACGCCGGCAACGCCACTCCCGCCACGACGGCGATACCCAACGGAGCACCAGCCAGAGTTCCCAGCTGCCATAGGAGCTTCTTCTTACGGGACCACGGCTTCTTGCCCCAGAAAGTGCAACCGCTTGGACTGCAATTACAATTAAATTGATTAAAATCCGACTATATTACACTCGCCCTGATGTAAAGCTAGAGTGCGGTCCATGAACGGAAACAACTGCTACTACAGACAAATCTGTACAGGCAGCAGTCGCCTACTATGCCCTCGAGGAGACGAGTATGCACCATCAAAATAGACAGGGCACACTCCTCTCGCTATACCTGGCTACTTTCAAACTGATCCCGAAATGCGACAAGGTCACTTCACATTCTAAAGGACAAATAACCATCATCAGTCTGCCTACCACTCCTAGAATAAGGTATTTGTTTTTGTAAACCAAAGAACTTCATATAAAAAGATAACTATTTATCAAAAATGTCAATTATAAAATAGAACTGACCTTAAATAATGTAGATCAGAGACCTCCTTCATACAAAGCCAACAGAATTCAGCGCCGCACACGCAGCACACCATGTGATTGCATGACCCATCCTCAACCTTCACTATTAAAACAGAACAACGCGGACAGGGCTTCACGTCACCTAATAAAGATAAAAAAAAAGATTAAATCACTTCCAAGTCATTCAGAAACCTTAGGATACATGTGGGCTCAACTTCGGCCAGCCTTAACTAACGCCAAAACGATGTGTGGTAAACTAGGCACTACGGA
The DNA here is from genome assembly GCA_948150575.1 of Tinea pellionella. Classification (NCBI taxonomy): domain Eukaryota; kingdom Metazoa; phylum Arthropoda; class Insecta; order Lepidoptera; family Tineidae; genus Tinea; species Tinea pellionella. The sequence continues at coordinate 1,500,518 of OX411253.1, forward strand.
CGCGAGGATTTGATTAACGAGAGGAGTGTGCCAAGTCAATGGATGGTGCCCAATTCGTCTCCTCAAGCCGGCGTAGCGGAGGCGACTGCTGCCTACAGATTTCTCTGTGGGAGCAGTTGTTTCCGTTCATGGAGCACACAATAAAAAAAGAGGCTGAATGGCTCGAGATGCTCACGCCTTGTTCCCACTGGGGTAGGCAGAAACTATGGAGCGCCAGCGACTCCACTCTCTACATACCACTTTCGCTTCGACCACATTCATTACTCCCCTCATGCATGCACGTCGGTTGAGGGTGCTCCTCATCTGACCCTTTCTCAGCAGTTGACCAATCTGACTGAAAAAGGTCTTCCTAGGGCGCCCCCTTCCGACACTGCCTTCCATCCTTTCCAAATGACCGAACCACCTTAGCATACCCCTTTCCACTCTGGTCACAATACTGATGACACAAATCAAGCGGAATTAAATTATAAAAGAGTTCAAAAGAGTCTCACCATGTTCAGCATCAGGATGTTCACTCCTCTCTGACGTTCTCGGCTGGGGCAGTCTGTCTCTCCTTGCGGCATCACACGTCTGCGTCGGATGCCAGGCGGCTTTGCAATGGTAACAAAACATCGCACCACAACCGGGCGCAAGGCATGTTAATTTCGGGCAAGACGCGCAACCGGACGCTACCACTGCATAGCTGATGAGAAATACACGAGGATAGTTTTGTAAGCTAGGATAGTAAGAGAGCTTCATGCTTAGGCCAGTGAGCCAGTGAGAGAGCTAATAAAGCGCTTTAATGTAGCGCGTGCCAAACCAGGATACGTCCTATATGATTTAAAAAACTGGCATCATGTGTCCCGGACACGTCAAAATTAAAACAGTTCTAAGCAGATTAGAATAGCTTCTAGGCTAAGTCTTGTCTTCGGATGGTTTATTTTATGAAGGTGTTATTAATAATTTTTTTTAAAAGAAACAACATTCGTATAGATTTCACTAAACAAATATACAAACTTGCAATCGGGCGCTGGACACCATCTAGTATCAGGATCGGCAGCGAGCGCGCGTCTAACAGAGAACTCCTCGTACTTTTCATACATCACTTGATTATCTATTATTCTACGTACATCTGCGACAAAAGAAAATAATGATTCGTAAAACATTCACCGCTGACACTTTCCAATCTCTCTCTCCGGTCTTATTGGAGAATTCTGTCCCTGTAGACCGCGAGCACCGCAGGGGGACAATTTTAGAATGTGGTAGATTTAAAACTTTTTTTTATTGTAGCTCGGCATATGACAACACTCCGCCTGTGGTAAAGTTAGAGTGCGGTCTATGAACGGAAACAACTGCCACTACAGATAAATTTCTAAAGTCGCCTCCGCTTTGTCGGCTCGCAAAGTGATTAAGTAGCAATAATAAATTATATATTGCTACGTTACATTCAACATTTTAAGCTCCGATGCTCCCGCCAAATATTTCGTTTTAAAAAAATTATAATATGTAAAAAAATCTACCTTCGGGATGCATATTTTCATGGCATGCTGGACAGCTAACAGGAACCCTGGACTCCCAAATCTCTATGGCGAGGTATTGTTGAAGGCAGGGCTCGCAACATCGATGCGTGCACCATGCTAGTCGGACCATGGAGGCGCTCGGAATATTTCCCAAACAAAGCGGACATTCCAATGTTTCACTCTGAAATTAAATAGAAAAACTTATTATTGCATAATCAAATGTCAAAACGATACACAAGGGTGCGTCGTATGGTGTGTCACGGGATCGACTCCCAATCGAAACAATGTATTTGTTTAATTTTCATGCCTAAATCTTCGATTATGATAAAATTTGGCAATGACGAAAAAAATCTGCTTCAGACATGGACATCGGCAAACGAAAGAGGGTGAAATAAGGAATGACAGTATGTATAGGAACCCGTCATTTAAATGGCATAAAATTAATGAAACGCAGACGAAGTTGCGAGCAACAGCTAGTATATTACAAATAAGATATCAATTATTAAAAAAGTTATGTGTTTTTAAATAAAATGTATTTAAAAACAAAACTTTGCAAATTCAATCCACTGCTCCCTTCTATCTCATCACATAGGAAAAAAACTAATTAGATATAGATTAAACAAGTATTTTAAGTAATTTTATTCAATTTAAATGCCATAAAAAACGTTTAACGACATTTACCTCAGACAAAACACGTCAACGGGAAGACCAAATATTGCGCACGTTACAGGAATTAACGACTTTAAAATATTTAAATTAAGGTTTAAAGAGTGGTAGGTAGACTAATGATGGTTATTAGGCCCGTCTGCCGTCCTGGGGTAGTACAAACATTTTCGAGTGTGTACCGTCAATCTAGATGTTGCAAAATCGTCTCCTCAAGCCGGCATAGCGGAGGCGCCTGTAGAAATTTATCAGTAGCAGCAGTTATAACCGTTCATGGACCGCACTGTAACATCAAGCGGAGTTTATCATAATATAATGAACTACAACGAAAAAAAATTAAGGTACTTCAATAGAAAGAATTTGAGCTAACCAGAGAGAAATGTCTACAGACTGCAGTCGTATCCGCTATACCGGGTTTGGAGAAGAATATACGATCCATTGGCAGGGCGCACTCCTCTCGTAATACGTTCCAAACTGATATCGAAATGCGATTAGGTCACTTCACGGGTGTTACACATACACACACACGAAAGACTACTATGTATTTAAAAAAAACACGTAATTCAAAACACGACTCTATTAGTCATTCATAAATCTCGACAACACCTGCTGACCAAATCAAATCTACACGTACGAATTCACGTTTACCTATTTACACGGTAGTTGATTAGCTCTAGCGCCCAATGGGGAAATACGTATGACTGTATATTTTATAAGGCAATCCGTAGCGGTGAAAATAATAGATCCACAAAGGAATTTCCTTAGTACAAATAAATACACGTTTTTACACATAATATAATTAAAAGACGATAACTTGCTTTTATAAATAGAATACGTATTTTACTTTTTAAAATTTTATTACAATACTTTAAGGATAATGTATCCTTTTATAGTTCTTCTGAAAATGAAAAATAATCTTAAAATTGATTGATTGATTTAGAAGGAAGGCTCTGTAAGGCCGCATATGTTGGTCAGCTGAACTTTTTGAAACATTCAGTACTTTTAACAAGACGAGTCTAAAAACCTATAAATTAAACTATAAGTTGAGCCTGGTTATTTTTTTAAAAAATCAAGAAGCTTTAAATCAATGCTTGATGCAGTTTTTCTCGGTGAAAACTGTGACGCTGGAGTTTTGGCGGCCATCTTGAGACATCAGGTTATCTGTCTTGAATTATCTTCCTAAACTTGCGTACCTTCGAGTGTTACACATTGTAATAATGGTGGATTATTAACCATTAAGTGTTCGTGAACGTGCGAGAGTGAGTGTGGGCAAACAATTCAAAAGAAAAGAACCTGTATTTCCATTCTCCCTCCAAAACTCCGTAGGAAATTTCAGTAAAAATTCTACCACTTTACTGGAGCATTTTTGACTTGACTGAGACTTGACCGGACTGTTCAGTGTGATGAACTCTCGTGAAAAACTCGTGATACACAATATTATTAACTCGATGAAAAAAATATTTACTTTGACACTGGCAAGTTGTTATAATGTCATATAAAACTGTGACGATGTGGAGTTACAACAGTGTAAAACTAAAATTATTCGTAATTGAAAACTATTTCGCAGTTAATAAAATATAAGCCGGAATAATAGGAGATCCATTTATTTATTGTAGCTCGGCATATGACAACACTCCGCCTGATGTAAAGCTAGAGCGCGGTCCATGAACGGAAACAACTGCTACTACAGATCAATCTCTACGGGCATCAGTCGCCTCCGCTATGGCGTCTCCTCAAGACGAGTATGCACCATCTAGATTAGCAGTGCACGCTCCTCTCGTTATGCTTGGCTACTTTAAAACTGTTCCCGAAACACGACTTCAAATGCTGGTTCAGTTAAGCAAGAAGGGCGTACAAAGAAGCGTAAGATAACACGAATAACCCCATTTTGTTCCGTGTTAATTTTGTATATTTGCATAAATATAACTGAACTTCTAATATAAAAATAATTACATAACGGATTATGTGAAACCGCAAGCGATTATAGTCATTAGCGTCGTTGTAATTAAGAAGAATTAACTTAACGTGTGAATACAGTTAAGTTGTTTTTAATGTGTTTCGATTTTTTTTTAGTAACATTGAAATAAAATAAATAAAAACATTAGTCATTTGTTATTTTTTATATGTACAGTCAGCATCAAAAACAAGACGAACAGTGTTTATTAAAATGATCTAATAGAAACTTAATGAAATTAAATTACTAGGTACATTAATAAAGAATAAGATTGAAGATGCGGGCGGTTAGTACCGTCAGCAGTGCCAGCGTATAATTTTTTTTATACATAGTTTGTGTGAAATATTTATAATTAAGGCTGGACTGCGCTGGAACTGAAGGGGATTAAAATCTTTTTTCTCTATAACCCGTAACGAAATTATCTTTAAAAAAATATACGTTAATCTACAATATACAAAACATGTCCTCTTCATTAAAAAAATTCATGCAAAGTAACTCCTGTTTTAGAAATATAAAACCATTTTTCTTCTAAACTATTAATAGCTAGGTTTTTTATTTTCATCATGATATTAGACAATACAATACCTAGGGAATCTTCGGCTTTTTTTTTCAATTATTATTTTTTTTTTTTACATAAATCGACACACAATCGCGTGTGCAACCCCTCTGTCGCCCAATAAATCAATACGGGACGAGCAAGGTCAACGGCGTATATCCAACTCTTAATTATATTATGGTCATCTAGACACAGGTTGAGTTTCCTTCTTTCCTTTCATATAGATATGTCGGAACGGTCATGAATACGGACTCTAATTTGAACGGTTACCGAAACTAACTTGGAACAAAATGAACACGCATGAATACAAGCACTAACTGAATATGAAACAAAAGCGTCGTTACGCTTTGACAGAATCTCTGAAAACACACGACGCGGCGAACACGTTGTAACTTGTTTGTCCGGAGGAACTGTCGTGTTTCAGCATATTTGCTTAGTTATCGCCCACAAATGGAGGATAGAAGCCTTGGACCGCTCTCCCGTTCTGTCAGATAGATATAGAGTGGTCACTGCCACTTTTTTCCGAGATGAAAGAAAAGCACCCTCTAACCGCTAAACAATAAACTAACGACGATATACAATATACATGCAACTATACGCTATAATTCATGCCTCTTATAAATGTAAACTTGTAAGGAAGGTATTTAAGTTAGTAGTTTTAAGTGAAGGATTTGAAAAGAAAACAAAAATACCCGCAATTTTTTTTTTCTTTGAACGTTGAATTACAGTTGTATAGTGGCGTAAATTCTGAAACAGATCTAGTATTACAGAGTGAGATATAGTTTGATTTTTTTATTTATTCAGGTATTTTTTAAATTTAAAACAATCTGTTCGTCTCGTTATTTTTAATGCTGACTGTACTTGTCTTACACATCATTAAGAAGTGGTGATATCATTATTACGTTAATAAAATGAGGTAGGTAGGTGTACTCAAAGGATAAAGAGCTGATTTGACGTCTAGTAAACAAACGATTCTTTGTTTGCATTTTTTTACCTTCAACCAAATACTTTATAGAAACCAAAAGTTAATCATATTTGTTATTTGTTGACTTCCCGACGCTCAGAATGTAGGAAAATTAATCAACTAAAAACGAAAATGATTTAAAAAAAATAAATAAACACAAATAAAACTTTTAAAATGGTAATTTATAAAGAGTGGTAGGCAGACTGATGATGGTTATTAGTCCAGTCTGTCGTCCTGGGGTAGTACCACAACTTTTGAATGTAACACCCGTGAAGTGATCATTTCGCGTTTCGGGATCAGTTTGGAAGTAGCCAGGTATAATGAGATGAGTGTGCACTGTTAATCTAGACCGTGCATACTCGTCTCTTTAAGCCGGCATAGCGGAGACGACTGCTGTAGTGGCAGTTGCTTCCGTTCATGGAACCGCGCTCTAGCTTTATACCAGGCTTTGTCTTGTCATATAATTATGCCGAGCTACAATAAAAAAAAATCTGAAGGAATATTAAAATGTAACTGAAGGAAATTCCTCAATTCTTAGGAAATGATTGCGAGTACAAAACACCACGCCCTTACCTTACACAACACTACAAATAAAGGCAGATATTTCAATTTGGACTAATCCAAGGATTTACTATTGGATTAATGTTGTATTATTAAACGAATAGGGAGCTTAGTGTTTAGATAAATTGAATTGAAATCGATAAGAACAAACGTCTATTGATTGTATTTTTTCGACTAGTTTAAATTTCATTACATTTTCTTTTAGATTTGATGAGAACTTTAATGACGAAAAAAAATACGGTTTTTTCAAGCGCTACCTATCTTACGCTAATGTGTCGAGGTAGGCGTAGCGTATGAAGCAGCAGCGACGTCTCTCTACATACAACTTTCGCTTCGACCACATCCATTACTTCTCGAGTCGGTAGCTGACTCTTTCTGAGCTCAATCCAATCTGGCTAGGAAAGCAAGATTCCTACTTAAAACTTACGAGCTGTTTTAGCGCAACTTTCAAGTTCTTTTTAATAACAACACTCCGCTTGATGTTAAGTCAGAGTGCGGTCCATGAACGGAAACAACTGCTACTTCAGATAAATTGGTATAAATCAGATTGCTTTTTTTGATCTTAGCAAATAAATATGTAGTTAGGTTTAAAGAATTTATTAAGCTTAAAAGAATATTTAAAACATTCGCTCTATGAGCTTTTAACAAAATAAATAAATTGCCTGTTTACAATATTAATAAACTTATTCTAGTGTTAGCCTAAATAATAAACATGTCGGAACGGTCATGAATACGGACTCTAATTTGAACGATTATGAAAACTAACTTGAAACAAAATGAATGCGTGGTCATGAGTACAAGCACTAATTGGATATGAAACAAAAGCGTCCTTACGCTTTGACAGAGTCTCTGAAAACACGACACGCGGCGAACACGTTACGACTTGTTTTGTCCGGCGGAACTGTCGTGTTTCAGCATATTTGCTTAGTTATCGCCCACAAATGGCGGATAGGAGTTTAAACCACTCTCCCGTTCTGTCAAACATATAACAAAACATCAATCGGTGACGGATCAATCAATGTGGCTGACTAGAGCAGGCCACACACGCTCGGTTCCAACAGACGCGACAGCTCTAACTGCACAATCAAGACCGAGCGTGTGTAGCGTGCTTTAGTCTATGGTAGTTAACGCGTTCGATTCGTCATAATCACATTTTAGTGTGTAGTTTTACACATGAGAGGTTTTTACTATATTTAATGTGTTTTTCAAGGCATTATGTTTATTTGTTTGTAATTTTTTAAAGTACACCTTATATCTAGTTAGTCGCGGTACACAATGGGGTCATGACAGTCCTATACTTCGTTGGCTCGTGTAGTTTTACTTTTTCAACCTGAACAGTCAATACTAGTATAATTTTAAATATCTTAATACTTCTACGAAATGGAAACGTCTGTATCCCCTCCAAAAAGCTTTACGTTTCAGACATTAATTATCTTCAAGTTATTATCAAACTTTTCGAATATTTATCTTCTACACGGTATCTTCATTATCAAGTTAGGGATATAAATATTCATATTTAGACTTTTGTAAGAAATATTAATGTAAAGATGAAAGAATGACGTGTTACAACGCTTTCGCATAATCATCCTCAAGAGAGGTCAAAATAGGGAATGAAAATTTGTATAGAGATGAGAGACGAAGCGGGAAACAGTTACTTATGACTTTACAAACAACAAACCTAATAAAGAACAATTTAAACATCACTAAAGATTATTTATAGTCTTTATTTTAGTATTGAGCTTACGCCCTATTAAAGCCTAATTAAAAAAGAAACTCAATAATGAAAAGACAAAAATGAAAAAATAAGCTTAGACTGAAAACCAACTATCTATCTTTGATATAAAAATTAACAATCGTATGTGCCCATATACAAAATAAAGTTAAGAAGACAAATGTATAACGGTATAACCTATAAGGGTTTTACCCGATGAAATTCTCCAACTTTAAATGACAGATTTAAATCTAAGTCCAGCTTTGATGGATTTTACCTGTATATTATCCATTAAGTATTAAATGTCACGTACATTTGTACACAGTGTGAACAAATGATTCATAATATAAAAAGCTTATAGTTACATTTCCCGACTGACTTCCGCTAAAAGCTTTAGGTAAAGATTTTACGAATTCACGAAAAATAATCGAAAAAAAAAGGCAAAAATATAAATATTACTAAAGATCGCCTTGAATTGTTCTATATTTTTTACACCTACCTATTGAAATTTTGAAACATATGAGCAATTTATATAAATACAAATCCAACCTTCATTTCAAAATCGTAGTGCAGCAGCCGTGGCCCATGTTATACGAAACGACCTATTGAATTTCGCAATTTAATAAACCCATAAGAGAATCTTCGCAATAGTATGCAAATTAGTTATTCCCTAGTATGAGCGACAAACAATATTATGCTGCGACACGTATTTTTAAACGAGAATTTCATTGTAATTTATACAATAAGTTTGTTTTTATATTTGCCTCAATAATATTTACAGATGAGATGACAAGAGAAAATGAGGACTGTTTTTAAACAAACAAATAGGTATGTACGACTGCGATACGACTACGAATGAATATTACAAATAAATTACAAAAGGAGTGTTGATGAAGAGAAGAAAATAATAGCAAGGACTGAGAGAGATTTAGATGGTGCATACTTGTCTCCTCAGGAGGCGACCGCTGCCCGTAGAGATTTCTCTGTAGTAGCAGTTGTTTCCGTTCATCGACTAGCTTTACATCAGGCGGAGTGTTGTCATATGTCGAGCTACAATAAAAAAAGAGAAAATCATCGATCTAGTAATACCGGTGCATACAGCCCCTCGGTAAGAAGCCTCAGCCAATGGAGGCATCAATGAGGAACCGACAAAGAGAGTCAGAGAAGTCGCTGGAACTCCATAGTTTATTTCAGCAACGTTAGGTACACGTGAGATAAGTAACTATAGTGAACTTATGTATAAAGTGTTGGGTAGGGATTTCTAACGTTGAATAATTTGTTACGAGAAACTCTGAGTCAACAATCAATTATTATCAAACATCGTTAGGAACGCGTACATTCCAGACTTCTTGACAATGTAACCTACTACAATAACAAAAACTCCCTCATTACTAAACGACTTTAAAGTTACTCGACGAGATATTTTGAACATTTTTTCTTTAGATAGGTAACGCTCGTAATCGCTCGTGGGTCAGTTTTACAAGCTGGTTCATTAAGGTAAGAATACCATACTAACATTTACAAGTTTAGTTAGACCTGTAATTACTCAAAAGTATTAGCTTATTATAGGTCGTGTCAAACTTTATGGCGTCTCGGAAGTTAGCTGCGGGCGGGTAGCTCGGAGTGTGCCCTTCCATCTCACCTTTATCGAGCCCTGTTGATACTTCAATTTGTGTACGGCGCAGCGACTTGCGCCTAACTTCCGAGACGACATAAAGTTTGACGCGACCCACACCTTACTGTCCTGGCTTACAAAATATCTTTTGTATTGCAAAAGATGCTTGCGTAAAAGTTATTTCTATATAGGTAGACGAAGAAAAAATAGGCCGCCTCTAGGAGCAGCAAATCACAATAATAATAACAATAGGTACCCAAAAATAGATCTTCAAGTACCGACACACGGACATAAATTACAGCGTAATACAACAAAAAAAAAACTATGCATGTACTCTATAATTTAATTTTTATTACACATCGCAAACAAAAACAAAATCTGATACGGAAATAATCTAAAAACAAGATCATAGGACTATGTTTACATATTGATAAGATAGTAATGGCATTTAATATTGCACTATACAGATTTAGACCAACTAACCCCACGCCCATGCTCCATTGGAGCGTTTTTTATCGTAGCTCGGCATATGACAACACGCCGTCTGATGTTTCTGCATAGACAAATTCCTGGAAGCAGCAGTCGCCTCGGCTTAAGGAGACGACGGACTGGACAATCGACTTGATCGAATCGAAAACAAAATATATGAGATTTGACGTTTCATTCTAACCCAAGTGATAACTAAACGTCAAATATCATATATTGTGACAACAAGTGACAACAGTCGACTGGTTTTTGACTTTAGGCTCTTGCTACTTCCAAAAAGACAGGTGTTACGTTTGAATGTGAATCTATAAGTAGTAGCAGTCGTTACCGTTCATGGACCGCACTCTAGCTTTACACCAGCGGAGTGCTGTCATATTCCGAGCTATAATGTAAAGGAATATAAAGTTGATCGTTAAGATAATTAATGTTCGTAGGAGGGATCACAATTAAATTGTATCCGGATAAACTCGTGATGAGAAAGCGTAGGTTTTATATACTTTATGTCAATGACAAAGAGACAAGGTTAATAGCTTTCAAGTCCTTAGGTAAACATCAAATCTCATGGCTACACATAACCACGGGTCGGTGTTTCAATTTAGGACCAAGACCAGATATTATTAATGACTGGTTAAACTTGAGTTTTGTTTATTAAAGAACGGTGTTTGCTTATATCAATGTACTCGTATAGTATCGTATTAATTTTTAAAGTAAATTAAAATTGACTAAAAAGGCTTTCTGTATCACTAGATATTACGAGTAAGTACCTATTTTCAGTTTTTTAGTCAAACGAATTCATACGATATTTTTTTGCGATGTGCTCAGCAAGCGATACGATATATTGTATGGTGTTGTATCGATACGTATCGGCCATCACTAGTTCAAAATATTATTATACTGTAATTCGTTAAAAAATAATAATCTTAAAATGCTATTGTTTATATTGTTAGATGAAATAGGTAATAAAATTATTTTAACTTGGGATTCGAGAATTGGAAAGGCATAGTGATGCTAGGCAAGTGTCAGATGCTTATCGATCTCTTGAAGAGATTCTCTTCCGAATGCATCCATCAAGTTAATCGAGGTCACGAAACAATTAGTCATACCATAAACCGCAAAACATTAAATAAAATAGCTAGTTAATAATAAAAACCACAGTTTAAAACATAACTTCGCTAATGAAAAACCGGTCCCTATTCAATTTTATTAAGTACACCTTTGCCGTAAAGTTCAATATCGCTTGTTAAACTCAAATCTAAAATGAAACAATCAAAGTTAAAGGAGTTTGTTATTGTTTTGTTTTTACGTTTTGGGGGTCGTTTACGCGCACAATTTATTACCTAAATCTATATATAAGTACTAAATAAATTGCTTTGAAATGTGTCCACTTGAAAGTAATGTAAAAGTATGTTTATTTGTTCCCCAATGACGCTCAAAGGTCGTACTATACCCACTACTATTTTTTTTATTATTATTTTTCTCTCTTCTTCCTTCTGCCAAAAACCAACTGGTAGAAATGACCGTAATTGCAAATTTTTCTAAAACCGGATAATACGGTTTCATAAAGTGCCCGGGTAAGGTCTAGACGTCTAGACTGTCACAATAGTTAAACGCTGAATTGCATGTTGAATATTAAATATCATGAGTTATATTTTGTGTTTTATTATTGTGCTAAAACAGCTATTCTCTAATGTGTACAATTACATATCGAGTGACTGGCAATTTTTTTTTTATCTGAAGGAGAATCGCTGCTAACCCTAAAGTGGAAACAGACGTTCTGCTCCGAAAGCAAAAACGCGAGAAATGGGACAAAAGAGGTCTGCGTCCGCCTAAGAGGGCGCAGTAGAGTGAGAGAGGGGGAGAAGAGAGCCAGCCGTGAAGCGACCAACCTAGAAACCGAGAAAAGAGAGAAGAAAAGACGTAGACAAGAACTAGAAGAAGACCCGAAGAAGCTGCAGAGCTGCAACGAAAGAAAACTAGAAACGAAAGAAACTAGAACAAGAAAGAAAGAGAACCTGTGGAGAGAGAATAAAGCTGAAACGAGTGAGTAAAAGGAAGAGCTGAAACGAGAAGAGGAAAAACTGTAACGAGTAAAATAGAAGACTGAAACTAATAAGAGAAGAAAAGCTGAAACGAGTGACGGAGCGACTGCAACGAAGAAAGACTAGCCTCAAGGGGGGTCGGGGGGTTTGCCTGAAGGGTAACTAGGGCGACCCGCTGGCTGGCAATAACTAAGTGTCCCATTTTTTATAGTAAACGAGAGCCACAACAGCTGCCACAGAGAAATGTTAAGACAGAAGTCGCCTCTACTATTCCGGCTAGATATCAATCTAGACTGAAAGTGTTAACCTGATCCTAATGTAATACTAGTGAAGTGATCAGTTTTTAAGTAGCCAGGTATAACGATAGGAGTGTGGACTGACAATCTGAATGGTGAACACATTCGTCTCCACAAGCCGGCATAGCAGAGACGACCGTTGCCTGTAGAAATTTATTTATAGTAGCAGTTGTTTCCGTTCAGCGACCGCACTCTACCTTAGCTCACCATTCATGGGAACCCGTAATGCCCATAATCCCAGATAAGGTATGAATCATACCACATTATGATGCATGAAGGAAATTATGGATGTGCAAAGATCGTGATATCTAAGGTTTCAGCTTACTTAAAACAATGACTATGATTATTACACAATCTCTTTATCTGTTTTTATATTTTAATTGTACCTATTTATACAATTAGGGTTGTCAAAATTTGTTTGTTCACGCATGATTATTTTTATTTTACACTTTATCATTGGTGTTGATTCTGTTTTACACACAACTTGTTTTTTATTTTCTTTTATTTTAGCACGTCATATGACCGCACTCCGCTTGGTGTTAAGCCAGAGCACGATCCATGAACGGATCAGTAGTCGCGCCCGTTATGCCGGCTTGATGAGATGCCTCTTCACACTGCGCTTGAAGGATCCCATGTTATAGGAAGGGGGAGAGACGTGACTGGGAAGGTCGTTCCACAATTTGATGGAACGACAGAAGAACGATTGCCCGAACTTTTTAGTCCGCGAGGGGATTGTTTCGACGGTGAGGCGATGCATCCGATCGCCAGCACGCGTCGACCTCAAGCGATGTGGGGTAGGAGGGATTAGATCGTGGATTTCTACTGAACTAAAAATTTAAACAACTTATTTTAGTCGTAACGTCACAGCATACTACTTATCTTAAAAATATGTATAAAATATTTTTATCTATTTACTACACAAAAATATGTTATTGATTTCTCAAAGTATGAAATATAAATCATTATTATAATACTTAGTTCGTTAAATATAACAAAGTGTTTTAATAAAAGCCTATAGGCACTATTAAAGGTAGGTGGTAGGTTGACCCCAGTCTGCCGTCCTGGGGTAGTACCACCACTTTCGAATGGAACACCCGTGAAGTGACCTTGTCGCGTTTCGGGAATAGTTTGAAAGTAGCCAGGTATAAGAGAGGAGTGTGCACTGTCAATCTGGATGGTACATGCTCGCCTCCTCAAGCCGGCATAGTGGAGGCGACTGTTGCCCGTAGAGATTTCTCTGTAGTAGCAGTTGTTTCCATTTATGGACCGCACTCTAGCTTTACATCAGGCGGAGTGATCGACACCAATCTTACGTCTAGCCAACATTAATTGCTGAGATAACCCTGTATATATGAAATTGTATCCAGCTTAAAAGAATACACAATGTTATATATAGTCTACTCTAATAATGTAGGTCAAATAACTGCAACATAATATCTTATCGGTGCAATTATAATAAAAATACGATAATACCATGATTCATTCCTTCCCGATGCTTAGTCCAACGTAGAGTTTACGTTTTTTGCGCGTGACAAAGTGACTAAGAAACCAAAACAATTAAAACTAACCTAATGGCAGGGCTAAAACGCATAATTTTTTCGATATATAATGAAGAGAAAGAATACTTTCATCAGTCATAGCGGTGGCGATTGCCGTCTATGCAGCAGCAGTTGTCATCGCTTGGACTGCACTCTCAACCAGCTTAACACCAAAGCCGAATGCAAAAAAAAAAAACAAAAAAAAAACAAAAAAAAATTAACAAAAGAATTTGTAAATTGCAAGGCAAGCAATTAGGAAATGAATTATATATGATTTACGGTAAATCCTTATTAATCTATCATTCATATTTATAGGAAACAAGCCGCAATAACCACAAAATAATTTAATTACGTCTTCACCGAACAAAATTAAACTCTAACCGGTTCAAAATAAAGTTTACAATAATTATTACGTTATTCGAAACGCGCCAATTAGAACGTATTTAGCAAATATTTGGTAAATACATTGTCAAATAAATTGTGTTCAGTCCAGTTATTGGGGAGCGACAACACTATTCACGGTCGATTCAATTAAAACTAATAAAAAAGCGTATGTTTGTTACAATAAACACGGAAATTATACAATTGATCGCTTCTATTGTATATATTTTAAAAAAATCGAAAAGTAAATAAAAGCTTAAAAAGTCTATTACAATAGTGTTTCTTAAAAAAAAACTTTCAGCTGTACTGCTTTGTTGGTTAGAGAAGTTGGTTAGATGAGTGGCCTCAATCCGGGCGTAGTGAAGACGACTATTGCCTGCAGAAATTTCTGTGGCAGCAGTTGCCTCCCCGCTCATGGACCACACTTTATTTTAACATCAGGCGAAGTGTGGTCACTTGTCGAATCGAGTTGCTACGGCTTCACCAGTGTTAGCATTAATGTTAATGGCCACTTCTAACTGCGCGTTAAAAATTACGGCATTAAAACTATGGCTACGTTAAAACAAAAAGTAACGTACAATGGCTATAATATTGACGTTAACAGAATAACGCGTTAAAGTCTTGGCCGCATTAACGTAATGCACTAATTAATGCGTTAAGAGCGTTAACGTGATAAGAAAACAATACGAATATATTGGCGATAGATTAGTAGAAGACTTACATCATCATCTTCAGCACCTAAATCTATTGTAGTCTGATTTTTGTTCTGCAGCTGTTCGGCTGTGTTTATCTTCGGTTGTCTCTCTCCTTGATCTAATACTGTAACAAAAAACAACAAAAGTTAACAGTGAATAATAATAAAACGAGCGGCCGTGGTCTAGCGGTGACGTGGTAGCTGAGACCCGTGTTCGAACCTCGTTAATTCTGACCGGTACCAATGTAACTTTGTTAATGTACTTTGGTTGCTCAGTGCCTATAGGCACTATTAAAGAGTGGTAGGCAGACTGATGATGGTTATTTGTCCAGTCTGTCGTCCTGGGGTAGTACCACCACTTTCGAATGTAACACCCGTGAAGTGACCTTGTCGCGTTTCGGGAATAGTTTGAAAGTAGCCAGGTATAGCGAGAGGAGTGTGCACTGTCAATAGATGGTACATGCTCGTCTCCTCAAGCCGGCATAGTGGAGGCGACTGCTGCCTTCATGGACCGCACTCTAGCTTTACATCAGGCGGAGTGTTGTCACATGCCGAGCTACATTAAAAAAAAAACAACAAACTATACAAAATCAATAGCGTATTTCGTCCCACCACAGTCAACCCATGGCGCGTTCTATTATCTACATTCTATATTCGCATTACTGTACCGCAAAACGAATTTAGTGTAACAAATCCATTTATATCTAATCAAAACAGACCTACATAGAAAGAAAGTGCACCCATTATGTATGTTACAGACCTATATCTTTATTACATTTATTCTAATATACCTATACAAATAATTGTGTTTGTATCGTAACAGTACCTACGGAAAACCGCGAATTTTTTCGCCTATACAAAAACATACGTACGTACAAGATTAATGAAAAATTTAACAAAATTACCGCGAATTTTCCATCTATATGACCACGACTACACGTCTATCACTGTATTTCACTAAAAAAACTATTATTTTTTACCCAGGGGCAGGCATAGGGCTGTTGTCTCTTGGGTGAGGCTAAGTTATTCCGGAACAACCAAGCCAGATTTGAAAATTTATTAAGAGCTAGATCTTGCTCGTAACGCACTGATTTATTGGGCGACAGAGGGATTTGCTGACGCGATTCTGTTTCGATTTATGTAAAAAAAATAATTAAAAAGTATTTGAAAAATGAACCGAAGATTCCCTAGGTATTTTATTGTCTAATATCATGATTAAAATAAAAAAAAACCTGATATTAATAGTTTAGAAGAAAAATGGTTTTATATTTCTAAAACTTTGCATGAATATTAATGATATTTTAAAATTTTAATTTTTTTTTTAATGAAGAGCACATCTTTTGTGTAGTGTAGATTAACATATATTTTTTAAAATATAATTTCGTTACGGGTTATGGAGAAAAAAGGTTTTAATCTCCTTCAGTTCCAGCGCAGTTGACATATATCCCAGCCTTAAGTGTTTGATAGTCTGTTTATTGAGGAAGGTTTTACAGGTTTTTTTTTTCAGATATACGAAGTCGCAGGCAACAGTTCGTAAATAATAACGATAAAAGCTTATACTGCGCACATTCACGCTCGCACAATGTTAATTCATCTTATTAACATCTGTAACAATGTTGTTTGTACAGCGACATCTTTTCAAACGAGTTATATTTTAGTATGCTGTTAAAATTATAATACTATTAAATCTTAATACTAGTTTACGGGCTTCCTTGTTTATTTTTAACTCAAAAAATATGTTGTTTTGTTTATCACGGCCCATTGCCGTGAAGCAATAGACAAAATTTGACCTTCTGCAAAGAGTTCCTCAGGTTTCAAGTTAGACAAATTATTACCATACGGCAGTTAACGTTTTCAGTGCCACGTATATTTTTTTATTGTACCTCGGCACATGACAATACTCCGCCTGATGTAAAGCTAGAGTGCGGTCCACGAACGGAATACTACAGATATATTTCTACAGGCAGCAATCGCCTCCATTATGCCTGGCTACTTTGTGATGAACGATAAACTGAATGATTCACAGCGAAAAAAACATCTATATTGAATGAAGCATCATAAACGAGAAACTTCTAGGAAACTTAATAAACTAATTGTGTAACAGTCTAGCACTAAAGTGGGAAGGGGGAGGGAGGGGGGAAAGAGGGAGAGTAGAACAAGATCTTAAATAGGCCAATGAACCCGAGTAAATGTAGACAACCTTAAGACTTGGTGAGTAAAGTTAAATTGCGACCTAGTCGCGTTTCGGGATAAATATAACGAGAGGAGTGTGCACTGCCAACCTGGATAGTGCACATTCGCCTCCTCAAGCCGGCATAGCGGAAGTGACTGCCGAATGCAGAAATTTCTTTGTGATAGCAGTTGTTTCCGTTCATGGACCGCGTACTCTAGCTTAACATCAGACGGAGTGTTGACGTAATGCCGAGCTACTGCAAGAACAGTTACTATAATAAAAGGACAGGTTTTTAATATAAACATAAAAATTATACAGTTAGATGAAACTATTGATACTCTTTTTTTTTTTAAGAAAAATCGTTGCAAAAACTACGGTATCGGTTATTCACACGTACATGATGGTGACGTTACTATAAACGTCAATGTACCCCAAGAACCTATTTAATGTCTTAGGTAACATAATAACAAGTCAAGAAACGACAAATTTTGGCACCGGTACCTAGAATATATCGTTAAAAATGTACCGTACATATTTCAATCATCGTATGTCCCTTGTATGCATGTACCATCTAGATTGACAGTGCACAATGCACATACTCCTTTCGCTATACCTGGCTACTTTCAAACTATTCCTGAAACGCGACAAGGTCACTTCACGGGTGTTACATTCGAAAGTGGTGGTACTACCCCAGGACGGCAGACTGGACAAATAACCATCATCAGTCTGCCTACTACCTTTAATAGTGCCTATAGGCACTGAGCGACCAAAGTACATATAACAAAGTCACATTGGTACCGGTCAGAATTAGCGAGGTTCGAACACGGGTCTCATCGATCGTGAGTTCACGCGTCTTAACGCTAGACCACGGCCGCTCTAATATTTTTTATTTTCGAAAAAGCCAATTAAAACAGTTTACACACCTCATTTTTCTTATCTTTAAAGATGTTAAAGTAAATTATAAAATAACTAAACTTTGGTTAACTGGGTCGAGTGATCGCAATGATCTTGCGCGAACAATAGCCCTTTGTAATATATTAACCGCCCTGAATTATTAGTGTAGTGGTATAACCTGACTTATACAGGTTGATTTTTTCAGTTTTAATGACCCGTGCAGTAAGTCCGTCTTCGAAAGGAATCGGGTATAGTGAGAAGTGTGGCGTTGTCAATAGACGGTGCACATTCGTCTCCTCAAGCCGGCACAACGAAGGCTTTTTAGCAACATTTTTCAGTGGTAGCACACTTCAACTGAATATCAGGCGGAGTACGATCACATACAGTGCTATTATAAAAAATACCAGAGATTTTAAAATATTAGGTCACGTAAAAAATAAAGTAAAAACTGCTCCAATAAAATTCCGATCGATATATTTCATTTATTCAGCGGCGCATTTATAAAACCACTTCAATGCTATCCAAAGAAATTGGAATACAATAGAACACATGTTGAAAATAGCACAGAAAATCTATAGTTTGCACTCTTTTAACTCACCAAATACTGAATGCAAAATTATGAGACAGATATATACGTGACAAGACAGGCTAAAATTGAAGTGTCCAGTTTTGAGGCAAATGCATAGATTATAGACTGTTGTATAGAAGTAAAATAGGGATGTAGTCAATACGTATATCGAGATGTAAATGCAAGCATTTATCGACTCTTCTATTTACTCTATGACCAATTTTTTAACACTTATTATTTATAAACTAGTTATTTAATTTGTAGCAGTTGTAGAAAGATGACATACCAATTTTAAAAAGTCTTATCAGCTATAATATCAGTGATAATTATAAAAACTGGACAGAAAAAAGACCTGTCCAGCGGTAGACGGCGGTGGACTCACGGTTGATGAGACCCGTGTTCAAATCTCACTAAAATTCTAACCGGTAGTGCCCAAGCACTATTCAAAGAGCGGTAGGCAGACTGACGATGGTCCCATATTAGGCCGGTCTGCCGTCCTGGGATAACACTATCACTTTAAGGTGTAACATGGTCGTATTTCGGGATCAGCTTGGAAATTACCGGATGTAACGATAGCACTGCCAACCAAGATGGCGTACATTCGTCTCGCACTATAACTTAACATCAGGCGGAGTACTATCATACGTCAAGCTACTATAACCGGCATTGTCTACCTACGCATAACGTCAGAGGTATTTAGGTAGTCGTGAATAAAACTATTTCTCAATCAAAATCAGTATATTTAGAAAACTCTTGGATTGGTGGAACTTGATTGTTTAAAGCTGTTAGGAGCAAAATGCTACGAACAAAGTCTAGAGTGATTTGTCCATATAAACTCCAATGATTCTTATCAAATTATTTTTTAATAATTCATCTCTCGAAAATCTAAGACAATAATGATAATTATTAATAACAACAATAATATGTAATGTAAAACACCCATATGTAATAAAAAAAGAATAAATTAAAATATCGATATCCGTCGAGGACATGAAATAATATAAAAAAACAACACTAACATAACCTATAAAACGAATGTTTAATTTTTAAAATAAGACGGTTTTATTGATAACATTTATTGTCTACAAATAAAATGTAATATGAGAATAACTGCTCACCAAAAATTATACTAAATTAGAAGAGTTAATATCTTAGAAATACTCAAAAACTTTTTAAGAATATTTACCGGTGAAAACTCGTAAATTCCTCATTATTTTCTTTACGAGAGGTATGTGAACGGCAACCTAGTACTATACAAGCCATAACAATTCACAATATTAAAAATTAAAGAAATAACTTAAGAAATAAACAATAAAAAATACAAAATAACGAAACGACACAAACGTAAACAAACCCAAATGAAACCCGACTAAAAAAAGAAGTGTGTCAAACTGTGGATTTTAGAACAAAATTCGAAGTTTTTTTAAAGTAGTCGGTTAATGAAAAAATAATGACCAGAATGATGACCAACTACTACAAAAATGATGACACTTCAAGGAAAAAAAAGGCAACAAAAGCATTTCTATCTCTTTTTGTTGCATTTAATATCCTGGTAAGCTAAAAGAGCATAGAGTATCAGTTTTCTGCTGCTGCTTTGACGTGGCTTCTATTATATTCCAATTTCTTTGATGCTATCATAATTAAACTATGCCAAAGAAGACTGTCATGCGATGGCATGCTATTGGTGAGGACTACAAAAAGTAAACGCCATGCCAGAAAATCGCATACAATTTTCTCCTGAATAATATATTCTTATTTTCAAAGCACTAAGGCTCACAGTACCGCGTATTAAAATTATTGAGGTAAATTTTACTACACTAATTTCAATGCAAAAGAAGTTTTTGTCGTCATCTTCTTTAATTGTCACGCCTTTTTCCCCACAGGAATAGGCAGAGACAACGGAACGCCACTTGTCACGATCTTGGCACCACTCCCTCGCTTCCCTCACATCCACAATTTTCTTCATACGGGCCCGACGGTTATGGGCACTAGGCAATCCCACTTTCATAAGGACGTATCCGTTTAATGTGTGTTAAAAACACCCTTCTGGGTCTGCCCTGTTTAACGCATCCATTAAACAACTGTCATTAATGTAACATATAATAAATACACTAACGACCAATTCAATAATAATGTAGAGCTACAAATTACATTCTAGCAAAGAAAATATCTTTAAACGTTTTATTAATAAAACAAGAATAATAAAGAAAACTTTTACTATACACTTATTAACACAAAACAATACAATTTTAGACCGACTCACCTTGAACATAAGGTATAGTTTAATTTAACAACATATGTGTTTTAATCGAAATTAATTTCCTTACAATTGTTTGCACGCGTTACATTACGTGCTCAATCACAACAAACAAGTTTGTTTGTCTACAAATGACATCATTGGAATGAAAATTGTTTGGGCATGCGACATTGATTGAGTGTGTACCTAAATTGAATTGAATCAGTAAGAATACACATACAAATAAAATATTAAATTTTTATATTATTACGGGCGGGTTCCTATTAAAGCGGAGTGAAGAATAGACTGAAGGCGAGTATCCACGGACATTGGTAGAAAAATCAACCAATTCCAGTATTTACAACCAAAACAACCTACATGATTTTGAGATGCATTGGTGAATACAACATTTTGGTTTCAGGGCGCTTTGGGTCTTACTAATGCGCTTCATTAGGGTAACCCGTGCCGAAGACATGCGGTTTCGACTCCATTATAAAGAAGAAACAGCAATTATATTATTCTAAAAGAACGCGCTTTTTTTTTGAGTTGGATATACGTTGCTCGATTGACCTTGCTCGTCCCGCACTGATTTATTGGGCGACTGAGGGGTTGCGATTGTCTGTCGATTTATGTAATAATAATAATAATAATTTGAAAAGTTATTTGAGAAAATAAACCGAAGATTCCGTATGTATTTGTCTAATATCATGATGAAAATAAAAAAACCTACCCATTAATAGTTTAGAAGAAAAATGGTTTTATATTTCTAAAACAGGAGTTACTTTGCATGAATATTAATGATATTTGAAACTGCTTTTTATTATTATTTTTTAATGAAGAGGACATGTTTTGTATAGTGTAGATTAACATATATTTTTTTAAAGATAATTTCGTTACGGGTTATAGAAAAAAAAAGGTTTTAATCTTCTTCAGTTCCAGCGCAGTTCACATATATCGCAGCCTTAATAGTCCGGCAATCGATCAGTTAAGCCCGCACTCTAGCACACGACAATGCAACTGTTACTACTGCGATTTGTCTTACAGGCGTGTCATGAAGAAGACAACGTGCAGTTTGACTAGGGTTGCCATCTCTAAAATTTGGCAACCAGGACAAGACGCGTGAAAACCCCGGATTTTGAGCCCAGAACCCGGACATGCCAACAGGTTTTTTAAACATAGTCAGTCTAATAAAAAACAGGGGGACGGTGAATTTAGCGAGTCGGTTCGTCGGTTGATCGCGGTGTGCGGACGACGCTGGCGGCCCAAGACTTTAAATTTTCAGACCCGGAATACAAATGAAGCCCCGCTCGGACGCTCCCCGGATGCCGTCTAAACTAGGACAGATCCGGGGAAACCCCTGGACTGATGGCAACCCTAATTTTGACAGGACAGGTTCTTTTTTTTTAAACCGTATTATTACGAGTACGTACATATACGTAAAATTCGTGATATAGTTTTTTTATTCATGAAAAACTTTAACATTCTTTTAGAATTGAAATAAAATATAAATAATGATAATCTTCACCTTCATCGGCATCACCACATTAATGTCACGAAACGAAATACCAATGTCATTAGTCAAGAGCTCGTACGTTTGCATTTTATTTTTAAAATGAAAATACTACGGATTACAATATGCTAATTTAAAAAAAACCGACAAGGTCATATTAATACTGCACGTTACATGTTTTTTCCAGTCGCGGAAGTGTAGAAAGAAAATTTATCAAGGAAAATAGTCAACTAAAAAAGCAAACGCAGAGATCTTGGACATGCAATTTTTTTACAAATGTACAATGTATCATAAGTTTAAGCTAGAATGTAGGTATAGAGAATTGTTTGTAAAAAACCTGCCCGCGCTATACCGGCTTAATAAAACAAACAATCTATGCTTTGCAAACAATGAATGCTTCGATGGTTTGGGCACTTGGAAAGGATGGATGAAAGAAGATTGACGAAAGGAATATATAAATCTGATGTGAATGGATGCGTTAAACAAGACCCAGAAGGGTGTTTTTCGATCAAATAGGAGACATCCTCATGAAAGCTGGGCTGCCTAGTTAGTGCCCATAACCGTCGGGCGTGCATAAAGAGAATTGTGGATGTGAAGGAAGCGAGGGTGTTGTGTCAGGATTGTGGTAAGTGGCGTTCCATTGTCTCTGCCTATCCCCGTGGGAAAAAGGCGTGACAATTGTATTGTATTGTACAATCTATTTTTATTATTTGAGATTCTTTTTGTGATATAAATAAAAATATATAGAGAGAGTTAATAAAAACTTAAAGAACTGCAAAAGTCATGCACACGAACTTTTGGAGCGTATCGTCATAGACAATAAAAATTACTACATATATCGAATATTTACGACTACCTAAACGTCTTAGCTATTTAACTAAAATTTATTGCAACAACAATCCCCTTTAAAACCACACTATTAAGGACTAATTTTCAATAAATATAACAATACAACATTCCAATCTACAACCGTAATTTATTACTAATAACTTTGAATTTAATCGTTGATCGTCCCGCGGTCACAAAGATTGCCTAATAACGATAAAAGATTATTGGACGGTTATTGCAAAAATCCACTTACAGTGAATGTACTCAAACGTCTTTGTCAGTTGAATGGCTCGAAGGTGGTTTTTGGCGGTCATCAGAGGACCAAGTATGAGTTCTCACTTTACGTTATCGCGGCGTAAAGTTAGTTCTATTCACCAATCACACAATATTATTTATTATGACCGAAGAGGTTGAAACGTTTCAAATGCTGAAGAGTACTCGCTTTACGCCGTGAAAGCGTAAATGTAAACTCATACTTGACCCTCTGAAGACATTCAGTTATATGTTAAGGCCTTTTACGTTATACGTTTTGACGATTACTTTAACGCTAACCGTAACCAGCGAATTTTGGATGGTCAAAATTAAAGTAATAGTTAAACCAATGTCACTAACGTCAAGTGTATGAAAAGAAGCCAATTATGTTTTTGTATTATTTTTTCGGGAATGTACTCCGCATTACCTCAGCTACACTTTTATCGATAACGACATGAATTTACACGATGGTACAACCCGTGTCACCGTAAAATGTAACAGTCAAAGTAACTTTAACGGGCCTAAATGTTAATGTGTAATAAAAGTGGATTATTAATTAACCATTAAGTGTTCGTGAACGTGCATGAGTGTGGACAAACAATACAAAAGAAGAGAACATGTGTTTTAATTTTATCTCCAAATCTGCGTAGGAAGTTTCAGTAAAGATTCTACCGCTTTACTGAAGCTTTTTTTGACTTGACTGGAACTCGACCTGACTATTTAGTGTGATGAATGAATGACCCGTGATGCACAACAGTATTTAACTTGATGCCAATATTTACTTTGACATTGGCAAATTGTTATAATGCCAAAAAAAAATTTTAAAAAAATAATATACAAAAATTAATTCGTGCTAATTAAAATCCATTGATAGTTTCACAATCGCGAGTTATTGTGAAAGAGAGAGGTGATCATGAACTGTTGTATAATATCAGGTCGAGGTGGTTTTATCCATAGCTGTTCGCTGTAATAAACACTTTCTACCAAAAATCCTGTTTATTAATACGTACCTACTATATGCACATACTCGTTTATCTATTATATATTATGCCATCCAACTGGCAATACGATTGTCAAGACGCCGACCTGGGGTAGTGGCAGCGTTAACTGATTTTTTTTGCCAAGTCGGGATTTCGGAACTTTTTGAGTGAAAAAAGCGGGATTCTTTCTTCGAAAGCGGGACATAGTAAAAAACATATATAATCAGAAGTGTTTAAGTATGTGTATCTTTTATTTGAGTTTTAAATTACGTTTACGTGACAATAGATAGCAAAAATAGCCATAGAAAGTGTACTTTAATAAAAATATGATATTTTAAATCAAATTTACGCTATCGTTAGGTAGTTGAGTCTTCTTATGGCCGGTTTCTGAATTTTTCGGTTTGGTTAACAAACCGTTATAACCATAGAAATTTGGCAGATCGTAAACGATAGTTATATCAAAATGTATGGGGAATGTGTCCGTTAGAAAAAATGTGGTGTTTCAAATAAGTCTGAAGAGTGAGTTACAAATTGTAACTCTTTTTACACAGTTTACAGTAAGCTTTATACTCGTCCGACGTCAAAATGCACACACAAGTTCGAGAAGCGGGACATTTAATTTTGACTTAAAAATCGGGACGCCTGGCAACGCTGGACAGTAGTAACTTTCAAGTAACACCCGTGAAGTGATCATGTCGCGTTTGGGGATCAGTTTGGAAGTAGCCAGGTCTAACGAGGGGTGTGCACTGCCAATCTGGATGGTGCACAAACTCGTACGTCTCATTAGACCGGCATAGCGGAGGCGACTGCTGCCTGTAGAAATTTATCTGTATTAGCAGTTGTTTCTGTTCACAGACCGCGTACTCTAGCTTAACATCGGGTAGTATGGCAAAAAAAAATCTTGAAATAAATAAATTAAATCTGCATTAATCACAACTATGTTCAAAATGTTCACTGTGTTATTATTATAAATAATTTTATTTAAATATCTTTTTACAGTAGCCCGGCAAATCGTCATACACTAACGGCTAGTTAAACTAATAGCATAGTTTGGTTTTCATAGCTTAACTCAAGTGGAAAAGAGTTCAACTTTTAACGAACCTAACTTTCTTTTACACACTTTTTAGGTGCAAACGATGCGAGCTAAGGGACGTGCGAGTGGTGTAGTTATCTCGCTTACGGCTTAACTACCACGCAAATCTTCGCTTTCGTTCGACCATTTATTGACAAAACCACACAAAAATTAAAATTAACAATAAACATGCAAAATATATATTATATTCAGACATTTGCCTTCGCTAATGGCCTTAGTCCAATAGATTACAATCAATTGTACTTATTTGCATTGAAAACGTTCATTTTCCTCGTGTTCGCGTGCGCGCGCATCCGTTCGAATTTACACTCGGTATTGCACAAATATTTACTAACCTAATAAATTGCAATATGTTTTTTTTAATAATGTACAATTAGATATACATACTCGAATGCAAAGGAGAATGCCCATTTTTGGGCCCACTTGATACCTAATAGTTTGATAACTAAAACAATATTCTAAAATAATATCTTATTTTTTCATTAATTAATTTTAATTAAATCAACACATTATTTACCAAACAATAGACAATGTTTAATTACATAAAAAATAAATGTCTTCAATTATAATTAAAGCAAAGCATTTAAAATAATAATAACCTCAAATACTGCATCAGAAAACATCTAATTACTCAATAACCCGGGTGACAAAATTAAAACTAATTGGTATAAGGAAGTAGATTTATTTTTCTACAAAATTAACTAAAAAAAACATCGACCAACTCGAGAAAAAAATTGCGGGCCCGTATGTCTTAGGCGAAGGGGCATTCTCCTTTAGCGATTTAATGTTTAACGTATGATGGCGACTGGCGTAGCCGAACTGGGTTAAAAGGAGTGGTAGGCAGACTGACGATGGTTATTAGCCCAGTCTGCCGTGTTGGAGTAGTACCACAAGTGATGTGACTGTGTCGCGTTTCGGGGTCAGTGTGCGCGTGAGGAGTGTGCACCGTCAATCTGGATGGTGTGTGTCTTCTCAAGCCATCATAGTGGAGACGACTGCCTATGGAAAGCTTTGTGATAGCAGTTATTTCCATTCCTGGACCGTACTCTAGCTTTACATGAGACGGAGTATTGTCATATGTTGAGCTAGAATAAAAAAAAACGACAAACGAGTTTAATAGCATCCCATATTGTAATTCTAGCTATTACCAAAGTACTACCTACCTACCTACCCCCAATTATATAAATTAAAGTCGTGATTAAATGCAATTTAGCAACAAAAGATCTTAACAACTCCCACGATGACATACATCCAACCATAACTTCCTTATTAGGTCGTGTATCCATGAGCGCCGGGCGCGGTTTCCAATTTCATTTTTTATAACATATATCCGACATTTATGACAATAACCCACAGAGAAATTTCTGCAGGCAGCAGTCGCCTCCGCTATGCCGACTTGAGGAGACGAATGTGAACCTTCTTCTTATTCAATTCTCGTTCTATCGAGAATTTGATCCTTATTAGCTACACTATCGGATGGTGTAATAGTACAGTGTGCGTTTTATTTCACAAAATCACTGGGTTCGACGCCTGGCTGGGAGATTGAATTTTAAAATGTCTAATGATGCAGTTTAAGGCTGGGATATATGTGAACTGAGCTGGAACTGAAGGGGATTAAAACCTTTTTTCTCCATAACCCGTAACGAAGTTATCTTTAAAAAAATATATGTTAATCTACACTATACAAAACATGTCCTCTTCATTAAAAAAAGCTTTAAATGTCATTACTATTCATGCAAAGTAACCCCCTGTTTTAGAAATATAAAACCATTTTTCTCCTAAACTATTAATAGCTAGGTTTTTTATTTTCATCATCATATTAGACAATACAATACCTAGGGGGAATCTTCGGTGTATTTTTATCAAATTATTTTTATTAATTTTTTTTTACATAAATCGATACACAATCGCGTGAGCAACCCCTTTGTCGCCCAATAAATCAGTACGGGACGAGAAGGGTCAATCGAGCAAGGTCAACGGCGTATATCCAGCTCTATGCTAGCCTTCCACCAAGGAGGTTTAATGAGCGAGCGGAACCGAGTAAGATAGATTTGTGTAAAAGAATTTCACGGAAAGCGGTTTCTTGTCTTCCATTGCCAGTGGACAATGTGGAGTGAGCTGCACGGAGTCATTACGGAGCACGCCCCGCTCGCAGTGGAAGTTTCATCAAAATCGACCTCGAGACTCCTTCGAGCATTTCTCGCTATCCCTTATAGCTTCAAATATCTATAGCTATATATCTAAAAGCCTCGTCATATACACAACTGAAGGCTAGAGGTGAAACCTTTCAAACAATACAAATTGAAGTGAAGACATTTCAATACTTGTAATGAAGACACGCACACATAAATATGACTCTGCGACATAGTATTTAATCGCTAAGGGCGGTAGCAAGACGCAAGGGTAGAACGATCACTTTCGCCAGGTATGCACCGAAGCCAGAGGGAGTAAAAGTGTTGTTTTGGGATTTTGGCGGCCATCTTGAGACGTCAGATTGTCTGCCTTGAATTATTTTCCTAAACTTGTGTTTCTTCGGGTGTTAATGTGTAATAATGGTGGATTATTACACATTAAGTGCTCATGAACGTGCGTGAGTGTGGGCAAACAATTCAAAAGAAGAGAACCTATGTCTCCATTTTCCCTCCAAAACCCCAGGGGAAGTTTCAGTAAAGATTCTACCACTTTACTGGAGCAATTTCTGACTTGACTGAGACTTGACCTGACTGTTTGGTGTGATGAATGAATGACTCGTGATGCACAATATTATTAACTTGATGCAAATGATATTTACTTTGACACTGGCAAATTGTTATAATGCCATATGAAATGAAATAAAAGTGTTGTTTTTATTGTAGCTCGGCATATGACAACACTCCGCCTGATGTCAAGCTAGATGTGGTCAATGAACGAAAACAACTGCAACCACAGATAAATTTCTACTAATGTTTTTTCTCTGCTTTCACAAGTTATTAAGATTTAATGCCTATTATACTAAGCTAGGACTTGTAAAGAAACCAAAGATTATATAACGAATCTAAGATAAATTAGTATTGTTATTAAATTGAAATAAGTAGTGGAAAAACACCTTTATAAACTAGTGTATGTCATATTTTTTCCACATCTATTGTCTAAGAAAATCCATTGAGAATACCTTATTCTTTGTCATAATTGATTATACAAGACATATTTCCATTTGATAGGGCATTTGCTTATGACAGTCGCATCGGAGCGATAATAATAAATAGTGATGGGCGAATCTGAATTATTTATTCGAACACGATTCATCATCGGACTGGGTAGTATCGGAAATATTCGATTGATGTTTGAAACACTTCGTTAATTCGAATGTTTTTCCCTTCCGAACGAATTTATTTTAATTTTGATTACAATTTCTGTAATTTATTTGATAAATCGCTCTATAGGCACTGTTAAAGAGTGGTAGGCAGACTGACGATGATTATTAGTCCAGTCTGCCGTCCTGAGGTAGTAGGACCACTTTCGACATCAACATCCTACCTTGTCGCGTTTCGGGAATAGTCTGAAAGTAGCTAGGTATAACGAGAGTGTGCACTGTCAATCTAGATGGTACATGCTAGTCTCCTCAAGAGCGTACAAGGCGATCACGTTCCTCATGTTTTCAGTAGCAATTGTGACATCAGCACTATGTACTAATTAAAAATATATACAGGGTGAATTTTTCAAGTGGGCTTTCATGGCCAAATCCTAAACTATAAGAGATATCGAAAAATGCTGAAAGGAGTCTCGATGCCGATTTTGATGAAAACTAAAACTGCATTATTAGATATTTGATAAATCCATTTTCCCGGCCAGGAATCGAACCTATTGATTTTGAAAAAAAAAACACTATTAATGCACCATGCGATAGTGTTCCATTCTGGGAAGTAATGATATACGGCAAACCAAAGAAAAGTGTTGATTTTAACAAATTGTCTCGTAAGTGGTTAATTCGTCATATCACCTGGAGTAAAAACAAATGACTTTTGAAGCCTATTCAAGAGTTAGATATTAGTTAATTAAGAATCTATGATCATCAGTACAAGATTTAAGGTACATAAGGCCTGTAAATTAACATGCTCTCTGCAATGGAACTATGTACTTATCACGTGGCGAAGAGAGAAAACGTTATCACGTGAACCTCCACAAACGTTCAAAGCGGCGTTCGACGATAACGTGAGTTCTTTGAGTTCACGTTGAAACCTACAAGTTTATATTTTCATGGCTTCTTTCGTATAGAGATATCTTGTAAATGTTGTGTAAAGAATGATGATGGTTGTTAGCCCTCTCTACCGTTCTAAGGTAGTACTGCCACTTTCAAATGTAACACCCGTGACTACTGCCTGCCTGTACACAATTTTTTCAGCATTTGTTTCCGGTCGTGGACCGCACTACAGGCTACATAAAATAGATATGGGCAGCTTAGGGAAAATAGGTACCGTAACGAGTGGAGATCGAAAATACAGAAATATTTTTGATTTTTTCAAATAACCGTCCCTCATCTCAAATGAAAAAACTAGCGAAGAAATTGAACCAAAGATGATCACTCAAGAGCACTCAAAACCCCGATACAAATAACAAAAAAAAAAAACTCCGATACATTTGATACACCGATACTTTTTATAAATCAAACGTGAAGTTATGTATCTGATTGTTGGTGCGCAGGGAAGTAATGTAGAGACCTTGCAGTCTTCCTCCACGTATTTACTAATATTGCATAGGTAGGTTGTACATTATTGTACAATCACGCTCGAGGAATTCGCTGTATATTTAATCCTAAAATAATAACGTTTTAACCATACACGCGGTAATTTGTATGTGATATTGTATCTAAAATTATTATCATTAATACCACAGACAGCCATAGGGGCTGTTTCACGCACAAGCGTGAACTGTCTCCTGGCAGTCCTAGAAGGAACGGGTGGCTACAGTGACGCTGACCACCTCACGAGCCGTTCGATTGCGGTAAAAGGACTATAAAACATTTAAAAATTAAATTAAAGATTTAGGTAAACAATCTGTCAAGAACTTATATCGTTAACTTCTTTATTATGTAGTTATTTACTATTTTCAATCTCAGAGTGAAGATTTTCATCTGCTACTGACAAAACCGTTACGTAAATCGAACACCATACTGACGTGATTTAACCTAACAAATGAAAAGTGACATAAGTAGCGTGAGCCGTGACGCAACAGAGAACAAGTTTATAGAAATTCTGATTATAAGAATTCTGCAACCGCGGAGTCCGTGATTTGAATCCGTTGTTAGTTTTCATTGTTTCTGCAGTTAATTTTATCATGTAGGTAGGTGTCAGCACGAATCTACAGGCAGTCCTGAATACGCAGTCATTTTTAGGTCCGTTTGGTGGGATCCCTTTTTTTGGTGGGATTCGTTCGCTAAACATCCAAGCTTTAGGTTGGATCTAATCCACCATGGGGGTAGGTAGGAATTTGTCCAGATCTATAATTAAAGTTGATGACCTTTCTTTTATTTATTTTATCTATTAAAATACAAAAGAGAAACTTCATATAAATAAACAAGATTAACACGAGAATTATAGATAGATGCAATTCTATAAACAAATTATCATTGCACCCAATAACGATTTAATTAACATCATGACGAATTGGCCTCGGTGAGGTTGTGGTTAAAAGTCTGGTAACGGCTTTGTCTGCCATCCAATAAAGTATAGATCAATCTTAGAGTTTAATAGACAATTGTATGCATACATTTAATGCTGTATATCCTTGAATGTACGCGACATTATTATGCGAATCATGTACGCGTATGTAAAAATCAAGTAATCTCCGAAACAGATTTAAATATTTTTGCGATCCGTATGAAATATGAAACGAGTGTTAGGCAGACTGATGGTGGTAATTGACTCAGCATACCGTCCCGGGATAGCACCACCACTTTCGAATGTAACACCCGTGTAGTGACTTTGTAGCGTTTCAGGATCAGTTTGAAAGTAGCCAGGTATAACGAGAGAAATGTCAAATCTGGATGGTGCACATTCGTCTCCTCATGCGGGTATAGCGGGGGTATAACTGCTGCCTGAAGAGGTTTATTAGCAGCAGTTGTTTCCGTGAATGGACTGCACTCTAGCTTTACGACAAGGGGAGTGTTGTCGTATGCTGAGCTATAATAAAAATAATAAAACTAACAAAGTGATTTTATAAAAATTAAACAATATGAGTTCCGTATCTTTTAAATGATATCTATATCTTTAAAACTAGATTATACAATACTGTAAGTTAGTATGTCAGAAATGAGTACCTAATGAGCAAAGCGAGGCGGGCGTAAACTAATAAATGATCTCTCCAAAACCCGGCGGTCAAAAGATTTCAATGAGGTCAAATAGTTTCATATAGATTATAGAATTTATAAAATAGACTATTAAAGAAGAATGCCCATTTTTTGGGCCACTTGATACCTACTAGTTTGGTAACAAAACGATATTCTAAAATAATATATTATTTTTTATTAATTCATTTTAATTATATCGTCACATCGTTTACCAATCAAAAAACAATGTTTTATTACATAAAAAACAGATATCTTTTATTAATTATTAAAGCATTTAAAATAATAATAACCTCAAATATTGCATCAGAAAACATCTAATTACTCAATAACCCGGGTGAAAAATTTAAAACAGATTGGTAATAAGGAAGTAGATTTATTTTTCTACAAAATTAATTAAAAATCATTGACAAACTGGAGAAAAAAAATTGTGGGCCCATTTTTCTTAGGCGAATGGGCATTCTCCTTTTCCAGCATTTTAATTTGTGCTAAAATTAAATTAATGAAATAACGATAAGAAAGCTTGCAAATTCGGCGATTTGACAGATGCAAAATAATGTCTATTGTAAAGTTAATCAGGTTGCATTTGCAAATGAAACGAGCACAAAACCAGCCACGTCTTTCCCCGTTCCTATAACACGGGATCCTTCAAGCGCAGTGTGAAGAGGCATCTCATTAAGCCGGCATAGCGGACGCGACTGCTGTCTCCAGATCCCCTTCTCTGACAGCAGTCGCCTCCGTTCATGGATCGCACTCTAGCTTAACATTACAACAACTTAATCAACATATAATAACAATGACTGTGTATTAAATTAAAAAAAAAAAGATTAATTTTTAATTACGCTTAGGTCACAGCGTTTAATATTAATGACGTTTTAACAATTAAGTATTTTTATTGATAATAAATAATTGAACATCGCGGATTGAATAATTAAATTTATATTTTAATTAATCCATGGCGATGACTGAAGATTATTAATTAAAATTATTTTAAAGGAGAAGGAATTAACCAGTAGTATGTAATTAGCGTGAGCTGAGAATTTGCGCTGTTGTTACCCACAGTGGTCTCCTTTTATAGACTCTAGTTTAACATCAGGCGGAGTGGTTGTCATAATACATATGCCGAGCTAGTATTTAAAAAAAATTTAACAAAGAACATCATTCAAATTGGACTTTTTTTAAAAGTGCCGGCCAACAAAAATAAATGCTATATATTGTTAGTAGTGGTCATTGTGAGCAACTTTCACTATGGCACGAAACCTGTGGGGTCATTCTGTAACTTGTTATGGAAGTCCAAAAACTCATTATTTTCTGACTTATCCGTGTCGAGAATAGTTCTCATAGTGCCGGCTAACAAAACTCTTTGGCCACTTTTAAAAAAAAGCACAAACATGTATGGACGCTGAATGATCTCCTAGCCTTCTCTTAATTAAGGTTACTTATACTTCGAGGGTTATTTTTAACCTAAAGTTAGGGATCTATTAACCCTTAAATGCATGATTTTTTGTTTTGAAATAATAGAATCGCATATTATAGGAAA
Source organism: Tinea pellionella (assembly GCA_948150575.1). NCBI lineage: Eukaryota > Metazoa > Arthropoda > Insecta > Lepidoptera > Tineidae > Tinea > Tinea pellionella. Next base: position 1,533,871 of record OX411253.1, read on the forward strand.
TTTGTCACAGATTACGTAAATATTAAAAAAAAAGGTAATAATAAAGAATAAATATTTTCATGGCAACAATATGCGTTTATTGCTAAAAATACTGTAGACGTAAGTTTAAGTAAAACAAACAGACATATTATATTTATATTCTTTAGGATAGGAATTTCTTTATTATTTATGACTGAAATTAAGCAAAGCAATTCCAATTTTTGTTATGACACAAAGAAACCTTTCATTTGATGCACTCAGTACGTGAAAGTTCTGTGCAAACGCGGACACTTAGGTTTTTCAATAATTTTATGTGATAACTAGTTTTTGTGGGTAGTTTAGGAAAAAAAAATTTTGAAAAAAAAGGTATCGTTTTCGAAATTAGAGGGCATTTCCTACAACTTTTGTTCCGGCACTTTGACCCTATCTCGTTCCGTTTCGGAGATGGCGCGTTCCGGAACCGGACGGAACGTACTTCCGGAACATGTTGAGGTTTTTACGAGGTCGCACAGGCTTCCTTCATACACCCCGAAAGTTTCAACCCCCCAACCCCCCCGCAAGTACTCCATAATTGATATCAGTCAGTGAGTGGTAATCGAGCATTATATGATGATGAATGATGATGAATGTAGACGATTGGCAACAATATGCATTTAAGGGTTAAATCATGAGAGCAAACGCACATGTCTATGTATCTAATATGCACCCTCTGAAATGAACGGTGCATTTTAAACGAGAATTATTAATGTGAGATAAAAGCGGTCTCGAATCGGCGCCAATATATCAGTATAGTATAGACTATAGAGTATGTTGTTATAACCTACTTTATTACAGGCATGAATATCGTTCCATTAATAAATAGACTTCATGATATAAAACTAAATCTAGACTTTACTACGAAAGACAAAACACGAATTAACTTGCAACTATAAAAGACTAAAGGTACAAGTCATTAATAGGAAAAAAATAAGGTAATTTTCAATCAATTTCATTTTTTTTTATTGTAGCTCGGCATGTGACAACACTCCGCCTGATGTAAAGCTAGAGTGCGGTCCATGAATGGAAACAACTGCTACTACAGAGAAACCTGTGCGCGTAGCAGTCGCCTCCACTATGCCGGCTTGAGGAGACGAGCATGTACCATCTTAGATTGACAGTGCACACTCCTCTCGTTAAACCTGGCTACTTTCAAACTATTCCCGAAACGCGACAAAGTCACTTCACGGGTGTTACATTCGAAAGTGGTGGTACTACTCCAGGACGTAAATTATATAAAATTAGTAAATTATATAAAATTTACCTTTAAAAAAATGCCAGTTGTAAAAAAAAAACCTAATAAATGACGTCAAGCCAGGACCCGTAGAAAGGGCCGATAAAAAGAGATACAGTCACGTTAAGCACAAGTGGCTGTATAGTTTAGAAGTCAGATCATCCGCGCGCAAAGCCAAGGACGTCCGTCGGTTCGATAAATTTTTATAATGTAAAATAATTTTAATAACATATGAGTTTATTATTGAATTATGATGAAAATTTCCATTAAATTTAATAGAAAATTTAATGAAAACTTTCATCATTATTTAGTAATCAACAAATCTATCATGTCGAACATTAATAAAAAGTAATCGATAATATGAATAATGAATATTGAAGTTTGTTTCATGAATTTGTTTATTGTACGTTGTAGTACCGACCGCATGTAAATATAAAAATAACTAAATATGTATATAACATATATTCCTGAAACACGACAGGTAATTAATCCAACAACGTCCATCGAGGCAATGACGGACTCCTTTTCAAATTATTTTTTTATTGTAGCTCGACATATGCCAACACTCCGCTTGATGTAAAGCCAGAGTGCGGTCCATGAACGGAAACAAGTGCTGCAACAGAGAAATCTCTACGGGCAGCAGTCGCCTCCGCTATGGCGGTCTGAGGACACGAGTATGCACCATCTAGATTGACAGTGCACACTCCTCTCGACAGCGGGACGGCAGACTGGGCTAATAACCTTCATCAGCCTGCCTAACTCTTTAATAGTGCCTATAGGCACTGAGCGACCAAAGTACATATGACAAGGTTGGTGCCGGTCCTCAGCGAGGTTCAAACACGGGTCTCATCGATCGTGAGATCGCGCGTATTACCGCTAGACCACGGTCGCTCCGGCGATTTCACAAATATTATGCATAATACTGAAATACCTACCCACATTAATTATTATTATTGCCTTTTTAATTATTAAACGTAATTTGCATCAAATTTAATTGATACGCATGTTGTAAATGTAATTAATAAAATAGTTGATATTCGAACCAAAAGACCCGAAATATAATAGAAAATACTGAATACTAAAATAATGCAGAATGTGTGGCATAATTTGCACTAATTTTTATACAACATTTGTATAGCGATACGCTACAATACTAGAAATACTAGGATAGAAGCTCTGTGGTAAGACAATAATGACGACACGAGCATGCGACAGTTGTACTGCGAAAATTAATGATCATAAAAACCGATCCTAATTGCGCAAGAAAAATTACTAAAGATCTTTTGTTATTGACTTTAGACGCGTCAATTTTTGTACCAATTAAATTCGAGGTCAATGCTATCAGATTAGTTCAACTGCAAGAATAACGTGTCAAATTGTTTTACACAAGTCATAATAATTGTCAATTGCTATAAAAATATCTAACTACCTACATGATGTATTGGTAATAAAATTAAATAACCACCTACTGCTCTCAAGGTTCTCCTACGTTTAATTTAAATTTAAATTTAAAATACATATTTAAATTAACATTTTTAAAGCTAATCTACCAAGGAAACGCACGCGAATTTTTAATTTATTTTTTAAATGCTTAATAGGCAAACGTTTGACCGTACCCTGCCTGATGTTAAGCAGTGATGCGGTCTAAGATGGAGCACGCTTGCCTATGAGGTACCTATTTACCCTTAAATTAAAATTTAGTAGTGGTAGGCAGATTGATTATGGTTATTAGCTCAATCTGCCGTCCTGGGGTAGTACCACCACTTTCGAATGTAACACCCGTGAAGGGACCTTGTCGCGTTTCGGGAATAGTTTGAAAGTAGCCAGGTATAGTGAGAGGAGTGTGCACTGTCAATAGATGGTACATGCTCGTCTCCTCAAGCCGGCATAGTGGAGGCGACGCTGCCCGCACAGGTTTCTCTGTAGTAGCAGTTGTTTCCATTCATGGACCGCACTCTAGCTTTACATCAGGCGGAGTGTTGTCACATGCCGAGCTACAATAAAAAAAAAGAAGCCCGTATTGTACTTTTCGGGAAACACAGACGCCGTGTTGTCAAAACGCTTCGTACGTATTTTTGGAACTTGGACCATAAATGAATGGTACCTCTCCGGGTGTCTGGACGTCCGATAAAAGAAAGGTGACGGTAGAATAGAAGATAATATTTATCGCAACATTATTGCGACTTCGTCTAAATTTAAAATAACTAAATTTTTTAATTTTAGGTATTTTGACTTGACGGCAACATTGTCAAATCGTTTGAAGCCGCTTAAGCTTTTTTCATGTCCGACGTATGAGGTTTGCTCCTCTAGTATATATCTCTATGCAGAAACTCGCAACGAACGAGTAGCGATTTAAGTTGACGTGAATTTATTTATATTTTAGACTCTTAATTATTATAATAAAACATTTTCAATAAAGTAAGTTATCACAGCGTAGAGTGAGAATTCTCCACTAATAGGATTGCTTTTTAATTTCTTTTACCTCAGCGGTCAAAATAATATTGTCTGATTGATGGAAAGGACGCCCTTTACACAGCGACAGCGTCAATGGAAACCCCCAGATCCCCAGACCCCCAGATCTCGAAACGCGAGCAGGCCACTTCACTTGTAAATAGGTACAAAAATCTTTATAAAGTTTTGGAGGGAATGTGAAAACGCACGTTTTCTTCTTTTAGATACATACCAATACCACTTAATATTCCACATTAACACTCGAAGAACACACAAGTTTAGGAAAATAATTCAAGACAGATAACCTAACGTCTCCAGATGGCCGCCAAAAGCAAATTATCAGATACAGAATTCGCAAAAACCGTCTGAGGGCGCGATCATCTAAAGTAGGTGGTACCTGTGTTGTGAAGTGCAACATCATAGTGGGAGGGTGACCTAAGTACTCCTAACGAGCTATTGGCGTGCTCAGCGTCTTTCCCAGCTACTTGTATTAGTAACCAGTCTATTATAGTTACATAGGTAGGTACTTATAGTCAATTTATTGATCGTTATTTTATCATAATCATAAAATAATATTGTTATTTATCGAATTATTTGGCATTTAATATTCGATTCTTGTTATAAAATGTAATATAATTATTTATTAACGAAATATAGTCAGGCATATATACAAATTTATTTGTTTAGTATCAAATTAAGTGAATTAACTCTTAATTTATTAACAGTGTTATATATTTTGGCCTCTGTTGGCGCGTGGTGTTGTGGTGCTACCCCATCCGGGTTCAATTCCCGGTCGAAATAAATACTTGTTAACTTGTTAGACATATTCAAATCAAAAGCACCACTGAAAATGAAGAAGATACTTAGCGATTCCGTCATACTGCCTACCCTGCTTTACGGTTGTCAATGTTGGTCCCTAACAAAGGAAGTAGTTAACCGCATTGCAGTCTTCCAGAGAGCAACCGAAAGGAGTATGTTAAGTCTTAAAATCTCAGATCGAGTGAGAAATGAGGTAATCAGAGAACGCACAAAAGTTCTAGACTCGCTAGAAATGCTATGCAAACTTAAATGGAAATGGGCTGGGCATGTTGCTAGAGATAGAGATGACAGATGGACTAATAGAATAATAAACTGGTACCCAAAAGACGCATCAAGAACTCGCGGACGGCCAAGGAAACGCTGGGTAGACGACATAGTCTCTTTTGCTGGTACCCAGTGGACAAGACTCGCTCAGAACAGAGACGTCTGGAGATCGATGGAGGAGGCCTACACCCGTCACTGGGTGTCCCAACTTAGACATTAATTTTTCTTTATTGACATAACTTTTAATTTTAATTTAATTTTTTGGGAAATAAATAGGCTTATTATTATTATTATTATTATAACTTGTTAGAGCGATTGTGGACTAGTGGAATCGATGAGTCTCATGTTCAAAGCTCACCAAATTCTGTGCGGCATCAAGAAGTACGCTTGCAAACGTTCTCCGCTTATTTAAAAAAATATACCTCAACACGAATATGTCTTTTTGTTAGTGGTACCTAATTAAAAATAAGTCTCTGCTCACCCCTTGTTTAGTAGATTTAATATTTAGACTGTTCATGTAAATATTATTATAAGAATTTTCTGCAAACTACTCCATCTTATCATTGATAAGATTCCATTTGAGATTAAAAAATTCTGACGCCATCGATATTGGCGATAATAATATAACATGATGAACATCGCAAATACGAATCGAAATGTGAGGTATTTAGAAGGAAATCGTGTTTTTTGTGCATGTTAATCTATCAAATATGTCCAGTTTTGATTATTTGAAGATATCGCGGAAAAACCCACCAAAAGTCTAACAGAGATATTCACGAATCGTTTAATTTATCACTAATCGTGTATTTATTATGAGCTATTTTAGAAAAAAGAAAAAAAAACTACTTTCTGTACTAACCACAAAAACAAAATAATTATAAAACAGTATACATCGAGAAACCGCGTGGCAGAGTTGGTATAGACGTTGGCTCGACCTAAAATCTTGGTACAAATGTAACTTTGTTTTGTGTAACTACTTTGATCTCTCGGGTGCCTACGACAGAAGCAAAAGCGTAGTATTTAGCAATTTACCAACCAATACCATTAAAAACATGATGCCGACGATACACGCTGGCTTAAACGATTACCAATCCATCTGCCCAGCCTCATGGCGACCCGTTCCATTCCCACGGACCAAAAAACTAAACACTAGATTTAATTTTTGAACGTGATTGGTGGACATTCAAATACACTTTCACATTTATAATATAAGCAAAGATACACAGTAATAATTATTTAAAAAGAAAAAATATGTAGCCGGAATCGAGCCAACGACCTTTAGGAGACCGTGCCAATAATACTCGAATGCCAACCACCCACAAACTCATTTCTGACACTTTTTTTAAACTATAATTTAAGCATTGCAATTAGGTACATGTCATTAATGCAGTCACAGTTAACCTACAGATTGTTAGTACAAAAATATTTACGTCTACTCTAGTCGTTAGAGTTATAAATAAATAAATAAAAATAAAAAACACTTTATTGCACACACAAATCGTACCTAGGCGAGCTTAATGCCTTTGGCATTGTCTACCAGCTAACCTTTGTTGGTGTGAGCGGAGATGTCTACAGTGCAATGAAAAAAAATATATATATTGACAAAATAAATACAATAAGCTAATAAATGAAGTATAAAGTAAAATGATCAACATTTTCTCCAATGATAATAGTAATTCTAAATCTAAAAATAATTGTAAAATTAAATCCTTAGAATAAAATCCGGATAATTAAGGAATACCACATAAAGCTAAATTAGAAATATTAAAACACAATGAAGTTAAAGGAATAAATTAAAAAAAAAAGGAAAAAATCACTAAATTATTTATTAAAAAATAAACTATTAAAAAAAATTATAATTCTAAAAATAATAATAAAAAAAAACACCGTTATCAAAAATATATTCAGTACTTCAAAAATACCTATAGTATTTTATGAAAAGAGAAAAAAAGGAATATTAAAATTATTTATTGTTAATTCGAATTAGCAATTATCATACTTCTATCAAGTAATTATGTAGGTACATTATTCATCCAGTGATAGTAGATTTTATGTTGTACTACCGATTTATTATATTTCTTCAACAGTATACAGTACGCCAATTCAAAAACAGTACAATTGCTAGGTATAATAAATTCTAGTACAATTGACAACCCTAATTTTCATTTTGTACATTTCGATAATAAACACATTAAATTGAAAATACCGTAAGTATTTTGTACAAACGTACTAACAATAATAATTTAAAAAAAAACTCTTTTATTACATTTTTTACAGTAGCCCGATATATGACCACGATCCACCTGATGTTGATGCTAGAGTGTGAAACACAGACAATGCAGATAGTGTGGACCATGAGGGAAAACAATTGCTACCATAAACAAATGCAGGCAGCAATCGTCGACTTAAGGATGTAATATTTTAATGCGAACGTATTGATGACGACGTCCTCTGTGGACAGCGGACACTAGTTTAACATATTATTAATTATTATGTAAATTATTGTAAATCATAACATCTTTAATACAGATAAAATTCTGAAGGTCAAAATAATAATACAAAATTAGGTACGTCTACTAAATCACATCTCAGTATCCTTGTAAATTGTCAAGGAAGTATGAATTTTATTTAAAACAAATCATAGGGCACATCAGAGATTAGTAACATGTAGCAGTACTTTATCTTTTCAATGATAATTATAATTGAATAATATATGTTTCTTTTTTTATTGTAGCTTGCCATATGATAAAATTCCTCCGGTTGTAAAGCTAGAGTGCAGTCCATGAAGGCAAACAACTACCACCAAAATATAAAAATAAATGAATGTAAAATTATTGTATTAAAGCAAAACGAATCTAGCATAAGAATTGTGGAAACATCTAGAAAAACTTTAATTTTAACTAAGTAACGAAACAACGGTCTGTTACTATCCATAATCATGAAGTAATAAAGAAAAGAATCTAAAAAGGGCCGTTGAACGTCTATTGTCTCTGCCAACCACTGTGGAACAAAACATATGCTCCTATATTTTAATATTTATTTTTTTCTACAATTCCATATTAGAGTTTTTTTTAACTGAATTAAATATTTAAAATATTATGTCAGTCAGCACGCGTTTCAAAGTCACATTTTAATAATTAAAAATATATTCTTTTTCTTGTACAAATAAATCTAACATAACCGTGTCAAGGTTGAGCAAAAAATATTGACCTACCTACCTACTACATAACAAGGTTTGGGATTTACTTGTTTTCTTAGTAATTAATTATGTCTTAAAATAACTTTGATCTAATTAACTAATATTATTTAGAAAGAGTTTATTTATTTAATATAGAGATTTACTATTGTACATTTACTCCTAAACAATAACCAAACCCATAAAAATAGGTATTCATCAAAAATTGATTTTAAAAACGCTAAAACCTCTGCCTTAGGTCCAATTGCACCAAAAGGCCCGTTAAAGTTAATTTGACTGTTACATTTTACAATGACTTTAACCATTAAACGTTTACATTTACTCCGCACCCGTTGCAACACCACCGTGCAAATTCATATCATTATCAATAAAAGGGTGGCTGATGTAATTAGGAGTACATTCCCGAAAAAAAAATTGAAAAACATATTTGGTCTCTTTTCATACACTTTAGTGACATTGGTTAGACTATTACTTTAACTTTGACCAGCCAAAATTCGCGTTAAAGTAAGCGTCAAAACTGACAGGTTTTTTAAGCAAACCACTTTTTAATTCTAACCAGTACTTTAACATGACAGTAATAGTTAAGATATGTGGTGCAATTGAACATTAAAGTCTCAAGTAAACCACTAAAGCCTTATGCCAGCCTTCCTCCAAGGGTGATGAGCAGAAAATAGCTGATTGCAATGGAGTAAAATAGTTTTGCCCTCCACTAAAAAAGAGTTTGACCGCAACTTCCATATGAGCGACCAATGTACATAATTGTAACATCCTTACATTACATCAGTACTGGTCAAGATTCGAACCTAGGTCTCATAAATCGGGACCTTCTACTGCTAGACCACGCTACCTCAAATGCAAATATAATGTACGATTGATATCTAATAGGTTGTTAGCAAATCATATTTTCTAAAATAATATCTTATTTTTTTATTAATTTATTTCGATTATATCAACACGTTGTTTACCAAACAATAGACAATTTTTAATTACATAAAAAATAGATATCATCAATTATTAAGCATTTAATATAATAATAACCTCAAATATTGCATCAGAAAAAGTCTAATTACTCAATAACCCGGGGGAAAAACTGATTAGTGATAAGGAATGTAGAATTACTTTTTTACAAAATAAACTTAAAAATCATCCACAATCTTGAGAAAAAAAAAATTGTTAGACAAATACTAAAAAATTGGAACTAATAGTTAATACTGGCAACAAAAAAATGTGTATTAAAAAGAATAACATTTAAAAAAGTAAAGTTTTTGTTTTTCTGTAAAACATGTAGGATGTTAAATATGTAAATTATATTAGAAATAGTCTAAACTTTACATCAAAACAAACAAGATGACTTATTAATTATTGTGATTATCATCTTGTTAATCTTTTCACTTTATTTTTACTTTGACCCCATTTTAAAATGTGTTTTTAGTATTAAGATTCTATATTATAAAACACTTTCAGTGATACAAATCTCGGTACGCATTTTCCTATAGTTGATTTATTACTCCAAAATCAAACGGCTTTAGTTATGTTTTGATATGCCCTATTAATGATAGTCAGAAAATAATAACGCATAACAAAAAGCCTCATTTGTGACATACTTTGATCCTAAGTAATTCAAGAGAATATATTATTACAAATTAGTTTTAACATATTATTATACATGTTTTAAGAGTTTAACGACTTACCAGTATGAGCCAGTCTCCTGCCGACTAGAGGGCTATCCAGCAGCAGCCGCCGGAGAGACCAACGGCCGAACACGCCGCCAGCCCATCCGCAGCCACCGCCGCCGCTGCCTCGTCTCATTATTGTATTTTCTACCAAAACACTTTACACATCACACACTATAACCCACACACCGTCCAAGAAGTCAAGTTAAAAGTATGCCGTTAGGAAACATCGAGCACAACTGTGACTAAAGCACTGCACAATCGAGTATTGAGTAATACGCTCTCGCAACGCATCAGCAAGAGAAAGTGCCGATCGCCAGACAGACGAACCGTACGTGCTCGCTGCCGCGTTTTCGTATCGTAGATGCAGTTTCTGAATGAAGGTGGGGAAGAAACTGTTATCGAGGTCCCATTGTGTCAGTTGTCAAGTTGCACTGAGTTTTTTTATTAATAAATAAAGTACAATGCTTAACACGTATTATTGTCTTTATTTAGACCTAAAAAACTAATACGAGTAGAACATAACTGAGAATGCAATAATATTCTCCTAAATAAAACACACACACCCGCGAGACCGCCACTCAGCCTACAAAATGTACAAAAGCGAGATGCGAGATAAATCAGATAAACTGTCAGTTTTGGTATTGAAGACGAAATAAATGTTCCCACAACAGGGTAAAATACCAAATCAAAATTTTAAATTAATATAATTTAAAAAATCAAATATAATAAAATATAACAGTACAATATATTTAATAAAATAAAAAAATAAAAAATACTTTTGAAACATTAGACAGTAATGTATAGCAACACACAAATTTTTGGGGAATTTAGAATTTAGCACGGCAACACTATATTAATTTCAAATAATTATTTGAAGAATCTAAAAAATTTCACTTCGATTAAACGAAATAAATAACAATGACGAGAATATGCGGGGAATCGGACCTTTTGTCCCAATTTGGGAATTTAAACTAGAGTTTTGGGCATTTGTATTTGCATTGGCAATGCAGCTGGCAACGTCACTAGTTGTCTCTGGCCGTTAATCGCCGCTCGCTGGTTGTTGTTGTTTTTATCTCTTTTTGGCGATATTATATTTTGTTATCGAATTATACTATATTTAGGAAATCGAGGATACATCTCATTAAGTGTTAAAATCACCAAATAATTTTCTGTCATATCTAAAAATTTTAAAAAATGATACGCCGACTTACTATTTATTTGTTACTAGTAGTTTTAATAAACTCAGTTTTAAGTGAAAACAAATATTCAAAAGAGGCGAATATTAAGAAAAAGCCGATCGATGTTGATTTTAGAACACTAGACAAGCCATTTAGAATGGCTAAACTTAATTTATTATGGACAAAAGCACAACATGTAAGTTTTCATCAATTTTCAATAATATACTGGTATCTTTAGTAATTAATGAATAATATGATTTTAGTTCAGTGGTACATGTTATTGTTTTAATTATCTTTTAGAGATTAACAGAACCGAAGTTAAAATCCCTCTATAGCGACCTAATGATACAAGACAAAGAAGAACTTACACACAAAAGAGTTAAAAGTGAAGGTGGTGACAAAGAAGGGTTAAAAGAAGCAGAATTGCGAAAGAAATTAACGAATATAATTGGAGTCTATGGTTTACGAGAACATTTTGATGGTACTGCCCCAACTAAGCATAAGGAACATCCGGTAAATATAAATGCACCTGACAGCCATTTATCTATAGATTTTAGCTCTGCTTATGAATAGCGTTAGCTTAACATCAGCTGATGTGCCAAAATACCATTAAATTTAATCTCTCTCAATGCGGTTGAGGCAAAATATTTATTTTACTTTTTATGCATAATGTTATGCTATATGTTTCTCAGGCTTATAATTCTGCAATAGATGACCACATAAATCGCAGTCTCTTCAAAGATAAAAAGTTAAGTATGTTATGGAACAAAGCAGAGAAGGCTGGCTTCACCAGTACAGAATTGAAGGCTTTGAAAGAGGAATTCTACCATCACCAGGATAAGATAGATCAATATTACGACCTTTTGGATGAAACGGATAAAGGGAAACAAGATCAATATAAAAGTAAATATTATATTTTATAGTAATAGCTTGGCATGTGGTCATACTCCACCTGTTGAACTGAACTGCGGTCCATGAACAAACTTACACAGGCAACAGTCACCTTCACTATGCTGGCTTGAGACAAATGTGCACCATTCGGATTGACAGTGCACACTCATTTCGTTACATCAGGTTACTTTCAAAATGGTCCTGAAATGGGATGTAGTGACTTCACGAGTGTTACATTTGAGTGCACTACTTGGCACTACTACAGGATGGCAGACCGGGCTAATAAGCATTGTCAGTCTGCCTACCACTCTCCAAAATAAACACAATACAAATAAAAATTAATTGCATTCATCAGATGCCGTAAACGATGAGGAAATGTTAGAAACAAATGAAATAAACAAGCCTGATGAAGAGAAAAAAGATTATTTGGACAGAGCTAACTTGATTCGCGATCAACATAGAGGACTACGAGATGGTTATGATAAATTGGAGAGACTAACTGCTAGAGGTATTTTATTACACAAATTAGGGATAAGTGTATTCTACTCATCAGAATTTGTAAGGCAAAGATTTGTTACAATCATTGTATAGGTCAGTTTGGTAGTGTTTGCGGGTCGTAGTTTTGAGACCCCCTATTCTACAAGAAACACACCAAACGCAATTTAGAAGGCGTAGCGTGAATTCTACAACGCACGCGCCACACAATCTGTTCTGTTAATCATACAATCTCATTTTGACAGTATTTGAAATAAAGCAATCTTGTTAGTGAAGTACTCACTATGCAGTGAGTGCGGTAAAATCCAGACTGATTACCAAATGATACAGCTAGGTACGATTTCTCAAGGTTATGTCATACATTTATCTACAGGTCCTAATAACAAGGAGTTTATTGAACCTAAAGTGCAAGGTTTATGGGTGATGGCAACACAGAGCAACTTCACGACTGATGAACTGGCATCTTTAAAGGTATATTTCGCCTTTTACCATGATGAAACTCAATTTCTCTGGCCAGTACCAATGTAACTATGTTGTGTGTACTTTGGTTGTTCAGTGCCTATATAAATATATTTTTTAAAAAGTTGTACAAGCCTTATCTGGAGAATTTTGTTTTTGCGTTTTCTTAACCTTTGTGCTACCGGTGCTAGCGGGTTCGATTCCCGGTATAGAAAAAAGTATGTATTTGTTTCAGCTCTTGGACAGGACGTTACATGCATACAGGAGCTAGCAAATTCATACTAGGTCTACTAGCTAAATTTCTCGCAGGCTTATTTTTGTAATTTGACTGCTCGTTGTGTGTGAGGGTCTACTGGATTAAAATATTGCTTTTGTTAATTACTTACCTAAAAATAGTAATCATTTGCATTTGATACATCCCGCAGCTCCCGAACTGATGAGACTCGAACGTGTTTTATTTTAAAACTAGTTCAATGTTTAAGGTTAATTACTGTTACATCCCTAATGTTTATTGAATTTTAGGTGGAACTGCACCATTATGAAACTAGATTGTTGAAACTGCGACATCTTCAGGCTGATCATGTAAGCAACGTTGATAAATATACAGACAAGGTTTTTACGTTTTTTTTATTTTTATCTTTTCTCTGCTTATTATTTGAAATCATCACGTGACAACACACTGCCTGATGTTAAGCCAGAATGGAATCTATGAACGGAAACAACTGCTACCACATAGAAATTCCTACAGACAGCAGTTGCCTTCAATATGCCAGTTTGAGAAGACAAATGCATAGTTATAAGTTTTTTAAATACTTTTTTTTTTCCTAGTCGTTAACCATGTCATTGACCAGTAAAGTTACATTTTTTATGCTAGTAAACTGATGAAGATTGTTTTGTATTACTTCTATTTTATTGCAAGTTATAATATTTCGTTTTGTTGTCGGCAGGTGGCGAGCGCCGGTGACAAGATGGACTTGTTTGCTGAACAGCAGCAAATGATCAAAAAACACACGAGGAAAGTTGAGAAATTGCACGCAGATCTTGAAAATAAGATTCTAGAACGACATTCTGAGTTATAGTCATATAAAGAAGTTATCCTGTTTTTTTACCTTTGTCTAACTCATATTTAAATGAGGTAGACTGGCCAACTTTATTGTAGTTGATAGAGCAATAATTTTATTCTTAAGTAATAGTATAATTAATGTGTTATATTAAACAAACTATGTTCTGAAGTTTAAGAAAAAGAAAAAAAAGAATCTCTATTATACAGACGTTTGAAATTGCTTATGTATATAAGAAAATGACGTTACAATAATAAAATTTTATTAATATACAACTATTTTTCTTTTTTTATTTTCATCTCAATAAAATTAAAATAAACGTCAAACCAAATCCTTTTAGAAAATCATTTATTTTTGCTGTTGTTTATACTTTACATAAATTAATATCGGTTATATGTAAGAATGAAGTATAGAATTGCATAATAAAAATTACATCACTTCTAATGAGTACGAAGTTCATAAATTATGCAAATCAAGGGTGTGCCCCCTCTACCCTTAAAAGCGGTACAATAGAAGCGACAATATTACCGCATCATAAACGTAAATATTCGAGACCATAGCCTTGAATAATATACTTAAATATACACATTACCCAAATAAGAACTAAAAAAAAAGAAATAAAAACTCGATAATCGGAGGTGGTACTATTAATAAAGACAAAAAAGATGAGAAGTGCATCAAGATATGATATTTAATCTTGTAATTACAAAGCAAATTACACGTTTGATAGCGAGCATACATATATATATATAATTATGTGTGTAAACGCCATAGCTGGAATCATATTCCTCTAGTCTACACAAAATAGCTGTATTCTATAAATCTATAATTTGCCTATTGTCGGCCCCCGCGCCGCTCACCACACGCCCCAGTCGAGTAATTCACGATACTATTAATGTATATAGTTTATATTCTGTATAATAAATCTTTCTCACTAATATCTACACCGTTTCCAAGGGTTATATAATTTCTCCTAAATTAGCTATGAAGCTTACATCGGAGCTCACAATTGGACTAATCGCCGAGAATCTTGCGTCGTTAAGGCAGTTACAATGTTCGTCTAGTCCGGGAATTAGTGGGCCCATTTGTTCCAGCCCTGCTGTATAACAAAGAAATGAACACATATTAATATTAAAGCAATAGCATATTTTTGTAAGCATTCTGTTGTATATACTTGTCTTCATACCGATTTATCATTAGGTAGTTGTTGCTGGTCCCAGTTGTGGTGTTCCCCGTGCTGTTGCTGCATATAGTGTACGGGCATGTTGTGCATCATAGACATGGCGGATCCCACAGCGCCCACCGAACCCACGGCGCCGGAACCGAATCCCACGTCCAGACCACCGCTCACACCACTCACACCACCCAGGGTCTACGACAATGTTTGCCACGAATTATTAAAATTGGCAACAAATTAAATTAGTCATATTTTCAAAAAGGAATGAGTCTCACCTGGAACCTATCATGATCAGGTTGATGCCACTCATCATTGGCAGTGAGTTTCCAAGCTCGTTCTGTGCCAATAGGTCTCGGCTTCCGTTCTTCTTCTTCGCCCCATCCGCTAGCGGACGGTACATTCGACAGGTTGCGGTCTAGCAACGACGACTAAAAAAAATCAAGACACATGTAGACACATACTGATGTAGATTACTCCATTCTGCCATCCTGAGGTAGTACCATCACTTTCAATGTTATTGTATGTTAAGCTCAATAAAAAAGTTGACAGTTTTATAGTGTTGCTACTCACATGGTATGTATGTAAGGGTTGTTGTCCATGCATTTGTTTGTGCGTTTGTTGCTGTTGCTGTTGGTATGACATCAGCAGATTAGTGACGCTGCTGCTAGAGCTGCCGAACAGCTGTAATAAATTGAAGTACATCATTACCATTAAACTTTGCCAATACTAATGCATGTGACAACACTCCGCCTGATGTAAAGCTAGAGTGCAGTCAATGAGTGGAAACAATTGCTACTACAGAGAAATCTGTACGGGCAGCTGTCGCCTCCACTATGCCGGCTTGAGGAAACGAGCATGTACCATCTAGATTGACAGTGCATACTCCTCTCGTTATACCTGGCTACTTTCAAACTATTCTCGTAACGCGACGGGGATATCCTGAAACTATTCATTCCCCCTGTTATTTATTTGTCATAAACCTTGAATATAACAAAAAAAAAGGTGAATTTGTAACAATAAGGCCAATGATAGGCTTTACGGTATATGTGATAGTTGTATAAAGAAAACCTTGGAAAGAAAAACTATATACTAAAAACTTAAAAAATAAATAAAAAATGTTATCATAGTTCACCCAATGAATATTAACAAAAACATTTGCAAACAAAACAACAATTAAAAGAATTTGTCTTCTTGTTTCATTTATTTTTTTACACAAATATTTTACCTGTGAGTTATGTTGTACTTTATGCATATGATGCGACGTGGGTCTAGCGCAGTAGTCCGGCGCCCGTGGATTAAGTCGAGACACTGAGTCCACAAAGTTAAGACCCAACGATGACTGGCCCACCGACCCTACAGATCCGACTGATCCTACTGGACCAACACTGCTCATGCTCACTTGTTGCTAAAATTAAATAATATACATTATTATTTTGACATTTAGATAGCTATGGACGACAGTCTGAAATAAACCTGTCTGAGTTATACCCGCTAAGCTATTCCCGAAACGCGACCACGTCATTGAGCACTAATACACAAAACGAAGGCTTATTTTAACATATATGGCAGATAAGTTAGTCCTAAAAAATAAAATTATCTCGCTCACCATCAAATTGTGTCCATTTCTAGAGTTGTCCTGGAATATAGGACCATTTCTTGCTAACCCACCGAGGTCGATGCTGTTCACCGAGCCCCCTGTAAAAACAATTACCCCATTTTGGTCAGCAATTCGTTAAGCAAAAAGCGATCGAAGTCGCTTTCTTAGGTTATTTTTGGGGACGCATTATCAGCTTCAGTACATTACACTGCTTAGACTTCACTCACACAACAATGGTTGTGATTGACATGGTATCTTTTTGTGTGGGACATCAACCACTCACGACAACTGTTGTTGAAATCGTACATGTAAGTCACGCCTACAATAGTTGATCTCCGACTTATGCCTAGTTGCTATTAAATAAGTGATTACCCGAGCAGTTGTTAAGACTGCAGTAACTCAGATTTCACTTAATCAAATGCAGTATACATTTGTTTAGTACTCGTTAAATCTTAACCAGGCATTAAAATGGCATTAACGGCCCTAAGTCTGTAGTCACATGCCAAAACATACCTCGTTGTTGTAGCGGAGTCTGCCTGGTCTGTTCCATGTATGGAACATTCGGCGGCGGAGTGGAACCGTGAGAAGATGCACGGGAACATGGGGAGCATCCGCCGGCATTACCACCACGATATCCAGGTGCTTTACTTGCATCCACCTAGGTATAACATAACACAAACTACAAATAAGTATCTTTAAAAAAACTAAAACCACTATCGTACGTAACACCCGTAAAGTGACCTTGCCGCGTTTCGGGATTAGTTTGGAATTAGCCAGGTATACCAAGAGGAGTGTGCACTGACAATTTGGATAGTGTACATTCGTCTTCTCAAGCCGCCATAGCGGAGGTGACTGCTGTCTGTATAAATTTCTCTGTAGTAGCAGTTGTTTCTGTTCATAGGCCGCACTCTAGCTTTACATTGCAATAACATTATGGTATTGTTAGTATAACACGTGGTTAAACATATTGCAGTCCTTTTGTGGCCTGTATTTTATTTTCTAAACGTACAGCCGTTTTTAAACTTTAAAATATTCGTGCCTGAGGTATCAAGGGCTCTGGGTTATGATGCGTCTCTGTAGTCCCCCACATTCCACCGCCAATGTTCATGTCTTTGAACAGAGAATATTCCGCAGACACACCACTGGTACTGCTCACTGATGTGGAGCCGCTCGTCTGAGAAATAACAACAAAATACATTGTTAGGAATAATTAACAATAATAATATAATTGAACAGAGTAAGTTGTTATAGACGTGTGCTGGCAAATGGAGAAACAGCATCTCATGTTCTCAAATGTCGACCGATAGCATAAAATGTAACTATTTTTGTTATATTTATTTTACTAAGACTAAACAAAAATCAGCATAGCCTTTAAAGAGCAGTAAGCAGACTGATGATGGTTATTAACCCAGTCTGCCGTTCTTGGATAGTACCACCACTTTTGAATGTTGAACATCCATGAAGTGACCTTGTCACGTTTCAGGGTCTATTTGAAGGTTTAGCACTGTGAACTTTCACATTCATCTCAAGTCGGCATAGCGGAGGCGATTACTGTCTGCATAACTATCCCTGTGGCAGTAGTCGTTTCCATTCATGGACCGCATTCTAGCTTAACATCAGGCGGAGTGCATTCATGTGCCTAGTTACAATAAAAAAAAATTAGCAACAGAAACCATAATGGGCAAGGTCCAAAAAAACTAACCAATGGTGAATCGAAAACCATTTCGAGATATCACTTCAATTAGAAGAATTTTTTGATTCTCGTCTGAAAATACTTAAAAATCGAGAAGATATTTGAAAAACTGTAATGACCGTCTTCGACCTTTCACTTCGACTTTCGTACCGTTTGACAAGATAGAATACAAAGTACCAACCTAACAGTTTTGTAGATTATTATGTTGTCTATGGTTGTCGCCTCACAAGTTTGTCAAATATCTTTTGTTTGTGTTTCCTAACAATAACAGTGTTTTATACGAATAACTATTGTTATTTTTAAAACAAAACTACACTATAAACACGATGTTTTAATTAACAGGAACTTTTAAAAATGAAAAGTTTTGTTTGAACTTTTGACAAACGATTTTTTTTTGTTCATTGGCAATGGTTTAGTTCCGTACGAATCCTCAGGTTTGCCAATATTACGATCGCAATTTTTAAAAATTAATAAAAAAAGAACAAAGCAATTACAAAAGTTTTCCAGAAACACGTGTCGACTAAATTAATCTATATTATCTAAAAAATATGTAAAAAAGATAGCTGTCACCAGAGACACCTCCCCAATTACCTGTGGTGTTGTATTAATATGCAGTGCAGCAGGGTGACTTGTTGGTATCTCTTCACCAGTGCTCCATGAACCAATATTATCTGGGCTTAACTGGGAAATAATATTTTATTGTTATTTTAAGAGCTTTATTACAATTTTACGTATATAATATTTGACCATCTAAGAGAGAAAGAGCGGCCGTGATCCAGTAGTTATGTTAGAGTGCGGTCCATGAACAGAAAAAATTGCTATCACAGAGAAATTGAAACGGTCAGAATTTATTGAGGTTTGAACACGAGTCTCATCGATCGTGACTTCACGCGTCTATCTGCCATACCACGGCCGCTCTAAAACCACAGGTCGATGAAATAATGGGTGTTTTTTTTAGAGGTATAGAACTTTAAGTTGGCAACACTGTTTTAACTGGCGGCCGTTTTGTCGGCTGTCAAGTGATTTGAGTTTAGTTTGGTTTGGCATTTCAACATGAAAAGACTGACGCCTGAACAACGCTTCCAAATTGTGCAAATTTATTTTGAAAATAATGGTTCTGTTCGAAATACGTATCGCGCACTACGTTCATTTTACGGTCAACATAATCGTCCATCAGAGCAATTAATTCGACTAACTATGGACCGTTTTCGCACCACGTTTACTTTAAATGATAATACGCATCCACAGAGATGTCGTACAGTGCGTACAGAAGAAGCCATTGCTACTGTAGACCGTAGCGTAGAGGAAGACCCGAATCAGTCTATCCGCCAGTTACAGTCAATGGTGACCGCTATAGAGCCATGATTACTGACTTTTTTGTTCCTCAATTTAACAACCATGATGTGCAGGAGCTGTGGTTTCAACAAGACGGCGCAACATGTCACACAGCTCGTGCCACAATGGGCAAGGTCCAAAAAAACTAACCCATGGTGAATCGAAAACCATTTCGAGATATCACTTCAATTAGAAGAATTTTTTGATTCTCGTCTGAAAATACTTAAAAATCGAGGAGATATTTGAAAAACTGTAATGACCGTCTTCGACCTTTCACTTCGACTTTCGTACCGTTTGACAAGATAGAATACAAAGTACCAACCTAACAGTTTTGTAGATTATTATGTTGTCTATGGTTGTCGCCTCACAAGTTTGACAAATATCTTTTGTTTGTGTTTCCTAACAATAACAGTGTTTTATACGAATAACTATTGTAATTTTTAAAACAAAACTACACTATAAACACGATGTTTTAATTAACAGGAACTTTTAAAAATGAAAAGTTTTGTTTGAACTTTTGACAAACGATTTTTTTTTTGTTCATTGGCAATGGTTTAGTTCCGAACGAATCCTCAGGTTTGCCAATATTACGATCGCAATTTTTAAAAATTAATAAAAAAAGAACAAAGCAATTACAAAAGTTTTCCAGAAACACGTGTCGACTAAATTAATCTATATTATCTAAAAAATATGTAAAAAAGATAGCTGTCACCAGAGACACCTCCCCAATTGATTTACTGAAGGAAATGTTTGATAACCGCCTAATTTCCCGTTTCGGACCCGTGAATTGGCCTCCAAGATCGTGCGATTTAACGCCGCTAGACTATTTTCTGTGGGGATATGTGAAGTCGCTAGCCTACGCCGGTAAGCCCGCAACGATCAACCACTTGGAGGACAACATTCGCCGCGTTATTGCTGATATACGGCCACAAATGTTGGAAAAAGTGATTGAAAATTGGACCTCCAGATTAGACTACGTCCAAGCCAGCCGTGGCGGTCATATGCCAGAAATTATATTTAAATTATAATGCCAGATTATCTTTTGAATAATGTCAATTTCATGTCAATTTTAAAAATTCAACCTATTTTTATTCCATTTCAAAGTTCTATACCTCTAAAAAAAACACCCGATACAAACCTGCACATGGCTGATAGGCCGTATAGGAGCAGACTCCTCATCATTCTTAATGGGAACAGTGACAGGTGGCGACTCACGCGGTGTACGAGCGACGGTGGGGGTTATTACACTAGCTGACGTCGCTGCTTGCTGTATACCAAATATTTATTATTATGTTATGGATAGAATAATCGAATTTAACAATTACAATAGACCTTCGTCCGCGACCTAAGAACGAAATCTGCAATCCTAAATATAGAACAGTGGACAAACTCCAGTTCTTTTAAAGGATTTGTTAAATAATGCTAAGCTTTATAAGACTGACGTTGTAACGGTAACCTATATTGTGAATTCGGTTTTGTTAATTTTGGTTATTTTACATGACAAAATATTTATTTATTTAATAAAAATAAGTTATCTATTTAAGCTTGAAAAATATACAGCCCACTGTGTTTGTTTAAATAGTATGGTTATATATATTTTTGCAATTTATCATAAAATGTAAACGTATTATGTTTTTATTTCGCCTTTTAAAAGTTTACTAAAGCCACTTTCGACTTGACTGGGCTGTTTTATATCACAATAGATTCAAAATAACTGACCGGTAAAACGGGTACTCTTGCTTTAACATCGACGGCAGCAGCAGTGGCCGCAGACAGTTTAGCTGCAAAGGTATTGGACCTTGCACCCACGATAGCACCCGTATACGATAACGTAGGCTTGGGTGGTGTACATGATGCTCCCGTGGGAGTCGTCGGGCAGACACGCTTCTCTGGCACTGAAAATGTTATACATTTAATTAATTTTTTCATGATAACAAAATATATAGAAAATCTTTTTAAATGTTAAAATTAAATTAATAGTTCCCCAGAAAAATATACTGACCCTGCGGCTGCAGTCGTGTGTGCGGTGTGTGCGTGGCGCGCGGCGTGGTCGGTTTGGTGGGGCGTGGCGTGGGTATGGCGGGACGGGGCGCCACCACTGACGGGTTACTGATACCCGCGCTCTGAGGAAATATATTTTAATTAATTTTACGCCACAATATACAATACGTTCTCCAATTTGCAAAAACTGCCATTCGACATGAGTCCAATATAGCCTATTTCGTTCCTAAGAGTAAAAACAATCCCAATAATAAAGGACAATGTCCATTTTTGGACCCACTTGATATCTAATAGTTTGTTAACAAAACAATACTCTTAAATACTATCTTATTTTTTTCATTAATAATACATCGTTTACCAATCCATATGCAATCAATGCCTAATTACAGAAAAAAGTCAAATTACTCAATAACCAGAGTGAAAAACTCAAAACTGATTGGTAATAAGGAATGCAATTTTTTTTTTCATAAAATAAACTAAATATCACCGTCAAACTCGAGACAAAAAATGTAAGCAAATTTCTCTTACGCGAATAGACATTCTACTTACATGAGAAAGAGTATAGCTGTATAACATACCTTAGGAGCAACCTGTTTCGGCGATTTAGACTGCAACATCTGAGGCGTGGTCATTAACACATGTAACTTTGCTTTTGGCAGTAATTGCGTAATATCCGCATCAGGATCGCGTATCATTGATGCTATTAATGTTGCAGCTTGCTTTGTGGCATCCGCTGAACCCCTGGAAAGACAATATGCTTTAAATATAGAGTTAATCCAACAGTTGTTCTCTCATTGCTAAGAACCATAGCTTATTGGTTAAGATTCTATGGATTTGCCTGTGATATGATCTTGGTTTCTTCCTCTATCATTAACTTTTACTATTTCAAATTACAATCAAGTTACAAAGTCAAGTATCTAAAAACGGTAATTGTTTGCGAAGACTTGGTGAACTGGTGGTAAGGACGGATAGTAAATTTTCATACTATTTTCATACTTTTTTCTGACTTTTTATGACTATAAACGTTTACTATTTATCATAAAAACATAATATAATGTAAAGCTCTTAGTGTCAGTCACCAAGTTGTTTACAAAGATAATACAGGCTGCCCTGAAAAGTTAAGTCAACTGAATATACGAAATAGATTAGCGCTAGTTCTTGGGCATAAACAAGATGTGAAAGTCACATAGCCATTCTTTTAGCCACGTGTTTATATTGAAAAGTATTTTTTTTTTATTATATATAGATAGATAATTAAATTTACTTACTTAATAGTAATAATTCGTTCGCCTTGTCCCTTACTCTGTTTGTCAACTTCAATATGAGCGCCGGTCGCCGACCGTATAGCATTTATGTTATAACCAGCTCGACCAATCACACGCGAGATTGCATGCGACGCCACCGAAACTTTCTTGCAACTGTAGAAATATTTTAATTGTTATAAATATAGCATAAAGTTATCTGTCTATGGCTGCCGCTGGCCGGTGACAGGAGGCTTTGCATACGATGTATCTGTTTGTTTAATTTGAGATCTTCCTAGTCAGTATTGTAGTATATCTAAATAAAGTCTATGTTATCTGAGGATAACACTACAATAAACATAAAATCCCACTGCAAGATATACCAAACAGTATTTAATCAATTCGCATTGCATAAAAAAGGGATAAGTTTCTGCCAACATTTTTTTTTAAATGTAGCTTGGCATATGACAACACTTCGTTTAATGTAAAGCTAGAGTAGTCCAGTAGTAGTAGTAGTCCATGCTACCACAGAAAAAATTCTACAGGCAGGCGACACCGCTATGCCGGCTTGAAGCGACGATTGTGCACAATTCACATGTGCGTAAGCTATGAGTCCTAATACTCACTATCAGTTTGGCTACTATTCTTTAACTTCGTTCTCTTGTTTTTTAGAATTATTTTAAGTTAATGAAATACAATTTTCTAAGAAAAACTAATGTTAGTGTCTATTGAACCGAGTTCTGGAGTAGTTGTTTATCAGCTGGCATAAGTACGATAAAAGGTTTAGTATTTTAGTAAACCTCAATT
This sequence comes from Tinea pellionella, assembly GCA_948150575.1. NCBI lineage: Eukaryota > Metazoa > Arthropoda > Insecta > Lepidoptera > Tineidae > Tinea > Tinea pellionella. Next base: position 1,557,461 of record OX411253.1, read on the forward strand.
AACTAGAACATATTACTGCACAAGTTATTGTTAAAATAGACATAACTCACCCAGGTTCGACAGCAGTAGTAGATATCGCCTGTACACTGGATTTTCTAACGACCTCCTTCCATCCTTCCTCACGTTTACCGCCAACGCAGCCCGACTTAGGCGACGTATTCTTAGAATCTGTCTCCCATCTGCAGAAATAATTGATACATTAAACAATTTTGCTAAACAAACTACGATTATAGCCCGGGTATTTTAAAGACTTTGTAATATAATATTTTAGTCTTTTCTCTTCTTCTTTCTACGTACATAACGAAGGCGAAATGCCTACGTGGACTATTGACCTAAATTATAACCTAACTTAGAGGTGTTGCATGCGGTGATACTCATTTGACACAATATCAAATACATTTGACACCCTGATATAAATACAGAAGCCGGTTTTCTATAGAATTAATAATTACAACAAAATCTATAACCTTACATTATTTTTCACACGCAAAAACAGAAAAAGTAAACGAAAATAATCCTTATTGCCTCGACTCCTAGATTAATAAAAACAATCATGTACTCGTAATTTGTGCGCGTAGTTTCAGCTTTACAACGACCTTAATACAGTCCGATCGTGAACCATTTTTACGTATTCAACAACAAAGAACGTAATTTTAATAAGCCAAAGGGTTTAATGCCACTGAAGCGGAGCGAGACTAGCACGAATTTGAATAATTCAATCTGTTTGATAGTCATCTCGTCTCCGCATCGCTCAACTCAGCTTCAGATCTCCCCGGACGCAAGTTTGATTAAAGTTAGAGAACTTACTGAGCAGTCGTTGGCTTTTTATTTTTGTCATCAAAATCTTTGTCGACGTTAAGCCTCGTCGATTCAAACACTTGACTCTTACGAGTTGTAATGTGTTTTGTCTTTATAATATCTTCTTCTGGTTTTCTGCAATACCAATTATCCATTTATCCAACTTTCTTTCTTGCTTTTACACATAGAAAGTTTTTTTTTTCAAGTTTTATACAGCATTATAACAATTTGCCATTGTCAAAGTAAATATTTGCAATGAATTTCTATCTTTGTCTCCTGGGGGGCTATTGCGGACGCGAGCTCACCGTGAGTCACAGTGACTATCTGATTTCCTTCCGGCACTATTTGTAATGTGATTGGACGAGCCACTGTCAACAGGGAACGCCCATCGTGGCTCGTCCAATCACATTACAAATAGTGCCGGAAGGAAATCAGATAGTCACCGTGACTCACGGTGAGCTCGCGTCCGCAATAGCCCCCCTGTGCACGAGTCTTGATACTATAACTGAATTGACTGACTTGAACTGAACTGACAGCGCGTATATGTGTATTTGGCCGTATTCAGTAGATCTTATTTTTATTTAAGTCTGTTTAACCCTGTATAAGCTATAGATGTTCCAATTATTATTATTCTTTTTACTTTTTTTTCTGATCAAAATATAGAAATCGGATTATGTCAAATCATTAAACGTCTTATCTTTATCGATTTATTAAATAAAAATATCAGCTTTAGCAAATTATTATTTGTTAAATATCAAAAACACCAATTACATTCAGCCTAATTAACTCATCAAAAAATCTAAAGCCAATTATCACAATTCAAAACCACACATAAGTGTAAACATAAAGCCTCTCACGAAAAACGCTCGTATAATTTTTCTCATATTAATTTATAAATGAAAATTTAACAGAGAATACACGCACGCATGGTTCTCATTGATCCCTGGTCCACGCGTCTAGTGTTCTAGTGGTGTAGACCACTGTAGCTTTATTATTATTATTTATTTATTTTTACTTATTCTCGGTCTGTAGCCGGTTATTAACTTGTTCGCGGGCCTAGGCCAAGGGAATGGCCTAGGTCGGAAGGTAATTGGCAATTCTGCAGGTGTCAGTATGGTAACGCTATATATGTTTGTGGAGATAATTCTATTGCTTAGAGGGATTATTATTATTTTAATGCCTGGACACTAAGCAACCGAAGTACATATAACATAGTTACATTAGTACCGGTCAGAATTTAGCGAGGTTTGAACACGGGTCTCATCGATCGTGAGGTCCTCCCTCTACCCTAGACCACGGTTCTATCCTATGTTTTTATGGGTTTTACACCATAATTAATATTCAATAGAAAGCCCTACTTTGCAGCTGAGATTATTGCTAGTACATAATTTTTTGATTATTATTGTCTAACTTTTGACTTCGAGCGTTTCTCGTGAAAAGAAATGCTATTATTGTGTGCAAAAACTTACTTTTCCTTTTTATCGGCGGGCCTTTTCTCACTGGTAGGTAACACAGTTTTAACTGGTGAAGCTGGTACCTCGGTGGGTGCAACATTTTCCTTCTCTTTCTTATCCATTTTAGGCGTCTGTTTCTCCGGTTTTACCTCTACTTTTGGATTTTCCTGTTTTTTTTTTAAATATTATAAATAAAAATTACACCGCAGTCAGACATTGTGAATCAGACTCGTGAAAAAGCTTTAATAATAATAAAAACAATAAAATCTTTTATAATTTAGTCAAATGAAAGCTGGAGCTAAAATATTGGTTGAAATTAATTCAGCATTTTCGTCTAACCTTATCAGGCTGCTTCTTGGTGGCGGTCGGGGATGCCGGTGAGGTGGGTGTGGGATCCTTTTTCTTCCTTTTGCTCTTAGCTAAGGACGCAGGTGGGGCTTTCACATCGGAGGATGAACAGGAACCCTGAAGCAAAAAAAAAAAACAATTTAAACAATTAACATGAGGAACATATTTATTTCAAATAGACATTGCGTAAATAAATTCACCAACCTGTGAATTAGCATCAATGCCGGAATCACCCTCTTCCTTGCCAACAGTTACAATCTCTTCCTCCGGTTCACCACCTTCCTCGGACTCCCCTTCACCCTTCTCGGAGTACATAGAGTTTTTATCGTTCTCCTCTAGAAGTTTACGTTTTTCCTCCTAGAATATTACAAATTACTAAGTATTCTTCTGATATACCGACTGGAGAAGTTCGAGAACTTAAGAGACTAACCTTCTTCTCCATCTTCTTCTTCTTTTTACGCTCCCGTCTTCTGGCAGCCGCCTGCCTCCTAGTCTCTTCCCGACACCTCTCAGATTCCAATTCTTCTAGAAGTATTGTTGCATTCTGATTGGCTCTCGCGGCCTGCGTCTCTTTAGCTGCACGAATGACTCGGACACACTCCTGACATTTCTGTAGGAGCTCTTTATCCGATACAGTGCAGACATATCTGGAAAACGTTAATCATTACCACTAGATTATAACCAGAACATGCTTTATAACAGTTAAAAAATCATCAACGAACCTTGTCATTTCCTGATCAGATGGGAATTGCGTGACGTCACCGACCATCCATTTAACTACTTTAGTGTGACCCTTTCTGAAGGCAGCCATCAGACAAGATACCTAAACAAGAAAAGTACAAAATATTGCACGCTAGAAAAAGAAGCTTCACTAGAAAAGAACTTTCCAAATCCTAGTGAGTCTTAGACCATGTTACCTTTCTATTATCTTGCGAGTCAATATCTGCTCTGGCAGCATATAGCATTTCGACGACGGCTAGATGGCCGCCGTTCGCAGCGAGCCATAGAGGGGAGTTGCCTTTCTTATTCTTCACTTCCACAGCGGCTTTGCTAAATATTTTATTTATTATTAGTACACATCGAACTCACCATAAATACAAAGATATATTTCAAACCACAAACTTAACTAAATAACTTACCGTTGTAAGAGTAATTCGACGAACTTAGTATGTCCTTTATCAGCGGCTATAGTAAGGGCGGTATCCCTCGAGGAAGGTACAGGGGGTGCATTCACATCCGCTCCCTTGTCTAGTAATACTCTGCCCACTTCGACATAACCACCGCTGGCGGCTTCCATTAATGGAGTAAGACCAGTCTTGGCTCGGTGCTCCACGTTCGCTTTGCGATCCAATAGTAGACTAACTACTTCGTGTCGACCTAACAAAATTTATGAAACAAAATGTTAATTAAAGTTTTTTTTTAATATGGGTGAGGTGTAATCACCAGTTTACCTTGGAAACAGGCCAGTGTTAGCGCCGTGTTGCGGTTGGTCTCGATCTGCGCATTGATGTCTGAACCGCAGTCCAGCAGCAGTCGCACGGCGGCTGTATGTCCGTTCATGGCCGCCAGCATGAGAGGAGAGATACCAAGCTTGGAGCCGGTGCGACTGTTGATCTCTGCCTGATGCTGCAGAAGCATGCGGATGATGTTCACGTATCCACCGGAGGCGGCTAGCGAAAGCGGAGTGTAGTCGGACACGTTCCTGTGCTCCTTGTTAGCGCCGCGAGCCAAGATCAACTCGACTACGTCATATCTCCCTCCACTGCACGCCAGAGAGAGTGGCGTATCCTTGGTGCGCTCGGACTGCGCCTCAATGTCCGCGCCATGGTTGAGCAGTATCTCAACGATCTTGTCATGTCCCGCGGTGGCGGCGAGTATGAGCGGCGTGAACCCTTTCTTGTCGCGATGCTCTATGTCCGCGCCGCGCGACAGCAACAGCTCCACGAGCTCCTCGTGTCCGCCGGCGCAAGCCAGGGTGAGCGCCGTGTCGTGCGTGGAGTCAATCTCTCCGTCGACGTCCATGGAGCAGTATCCGGCGACGGGTGGCGCGGGCGTCGGGTATTGCGCGGGCACGGGACCAGTTGCGCCCGAACGACTGCGAATCACGCGGGCCTGTGGACCGACAAATGTCAATAAAATATATACTTTAACATGTAAGAGGGTCGTTTTCAAAATTTGATCTCTAGATAGATTTGAAAATGAAAACAATTTCGATGTATACAAGATTAACTCTAAGCATACAAAAATAGAATAGTTAAAAAAAAAGAATAAACGAATCTTTGAAACAGACTAATTGATCATACCTTTTTCTTAACAGATGTAGCAGTATGCTGTTCCCGTTTGACGTGCGGTTGAGGGGCGGGTTGAGGTTGAGGTTGGGGTTGCTGAGGTTGTTGCAATTGCTGGAGTTGTTGCAGCTGCTGGTGTTGTTGCAACTGCTGGTGTTGTTGCAATTGCTGGTGTTGTTGCAATTGCTGGTGTTGTAGCAGTTGCTGGGATTGTTGCAGTTGCTGGGGTTGCTGGGGTTGCTGTAGTTGCTGGTGTTGTTGTAGTTGCTGGGGTTGTTGCAATTGCTGGGTTTGTTGTAATTGCTGAGGTTGCTGCAACTGCTGAAGTTGTTGCAATTGCTGCAGTTGTTGTAGTTGCTGAGGCTGTTGTAGCTGCTGGGGTTGTTGCAGTTGATGGGGCACCTGCAGTTGCTGGGGCTGCTGCATATGCTGGGGTTGTTGCAATTGCTGGGGCTGTTGCAATTGCTGGGGTTGTTGCAGTTGTTGGGGCTGTTGCGGTTGCTGGGGCTGTTGCAGTTGCTGCACTTGTTGGTGCTGATGCAATTGCTGTTGTGGCAGTGTTTGTAATGATTGCAGTTGTTGCTGTAGCTGGGGATGCGGTTGCTGCTGAACCTGCGACTGTAGTTGCAGCTGGGGTTGTTGAGGCATAGGGACCGGCATGTGAGGGGGTTGAAACATTGTCGATCTAAAACGAGAAATAATAAATATTCAATATAATTTATCGACAAAAATAATTACTACGTGTACTGAGAATACAAATCAGGAACGCATATTTACCTGTACGCATCATCGAAGGGCATGTTGGAGAACGAATGTAACGTGAATGGTATGAGCGGGGGCGGCGGTTGGGCGCATTGAGGTACTTCGGCCTGTAATAGCGACGGCTGCTTTAGTAGTCCACGTAAAGTACCATGTACCATACCCTGAAATTAGTCACTTTCAGATGTTTCCCGGCAGTACTTTGCGTCATTATGCTTTGCGCTTTACAATCATGAAAACATGACAGTAAACCTCCCGGGGTATTAAATGACCTAACTTCATAGTACGTAAAGTTTTATTATTAATATAATAATAGAATTTAAAAATAAAAACTATTAAAAATATCGCGATTAAGCATATACACATACAACAGTGAAGTCCCGTTGCTTCTGCTCCTCCGTTTTAGGCTCATTCCATCTCTCGAAACCGCTGCAAGGTTCCTTCGCCTCCGGACACTTGCCAACGATCTCATGATTTTTCTGCTGCATCACCTGAAGAAATTATCACTTATTAATAAATTAATAATTGTCAAATTTAATCACACAGCTTTTGTTAAACTATATATCAAGTTTTATACAGACAAATGGGTAACTCAAAATAGTAGTGATTTAACCTATTTGACGCGGGGACAATTAGACCGGCCGCCTTAGTAACGGTGAACGATAATCCGAACACACAATGTTGGTAGAGCATAAGCAAATGCTAGAAGACCTAAAATGAAGGTTCCCTCATGGCAGATAGTGGCGACAGGATATTCTATGATATAAAACGCCTATAAGCTGTATACCTGTAGCACCAATGAGCGCAGTTCGTTTCTAGGCAGTACGTCAAGCGAGGGCACCTCCCGTTGTAAGAATGCCAACACAGCGGTGAGCTCTAGTGTCTCGTCGCCGTTCATATCGTCACTTGCCTCCGCACCCGCCTGAACCAAACATTATTGTCTTAGGCCCACTATCCACACGAGCGTATCGACATAGGCGAGTACGTTAACACAAATGCAGTATATAGCGTATATTTCGGTATTCGCTATCAACGTCTATGACGAAACGCTTCGGTGGATAGTTGCGCTTATTCCTAGACACTCATTGCACTAACGCAACTATCGTATACATCGAGAGAGGATTTTGTGGAGATTTGAGGTGAATTTATACGGCTCGAGGTTGTTTCTTTTTACACTAACTGTAATATGAGTTTGCATTTAAGGTTTATTGATTGGAGTTTCTGGGAACAACCCGCATAATTCAACTGTCACTGCAGGAAATTATGTATACCGGATACATGAGATGTAAAAATAATTTTGTACTCAAAATAACTATAGGTTTATCTTCCATAAATACCATTAGAATCTAATGCAAACCATGTGCAAATGAAATAAACTGTATATTACTTCATAGAACCAAATCCGATAATTTTCGCCCAGGACGTTTGAAAACTCTTAGACATTGATGTAATAAATTTTGAATCGCCTTTCACTAAACTAGTCATGTACTTAAAGTATTTCTCCTTATTGAATTTGAATAAGTTGCTATGTATTTACCTGTGGAGCAAAAGCTTCTGGTCGTTGTTGGTCAGCATCGTACAGCGGGAGCATATGCTGATGTTGCGCTAACTGCTGATGCTGAAGATCTTGAAGTTGTTGCTGGTGGAAACAAAAAGTCACATAAAAATAATATGTAATACTCAATCGCCAACTACTTTGAAAACTATTATAAGTATATTCTAATATAATTACAACTAAGATAATTTTGCATGTTGAGAGAACTTAAATAGTGCAAATAAATAAATTACGTTTTATTTCTAAACCACTACATGATTTACTAACTATTTATTTTTATAAACTGATTTTATTCATTAATAGTTCGAAATTATGTAAAAATTCAATTTATGTATACTATATCTGAATTAGTTTATGTATATTATTAGTATTTGTATTGTTTGTATTATTATTATTGAGTGTATGTGTGTGTAACTATCTGAGAATGTAGTTGGTATTTCTAGGGTCATATAATATAGATTAATCGTTTCTACTACCCGTAGCCACGCTTCCCGAAGGCCAGCTGGAAGAAAATGCCTTGCGGCATTAAGCTCGCCTTTTGTTGTATAACAATAAAGTTTTTGAATAAAAATAAAAATTAAAATTCAATTTATGAAACACTTTTTAAATTATTCAGGTAATAAAGTTATACTACTACGAGATAATAAAATTCTATCTATCTATGAAATATGATAAATGCTACCATAATTATACTAGCTCCACCAATATGAGCAATAAAGCGCTGCAACGACTCCAATCCAATGTATTTGTAATTGAGTTTCATATATTTTCGGGATATTTTAGCCCGTGGGCGTTCTTGTTGATACTATGAAATATTTTTTAAAATAAATTATTACTAGCAAATTGCATCTTTTAAAGTTAATGCTATTGTAATAGTGACAATGCACACTGCTCTCGTTATACTCGGCTACATCTTCAAAGCGATACAATGCAAAGTTGCACTATCATCAACATTTTTACGTATTTTTTTTGCAGTTTATTTTGTGTGAACAATATTCAAATAAATAAAGTAAAACGAAAACAAACCTGAGGGACACTGGGAGCTAATTGGGGAACCGGGAACTGCTGTTGGGTGGGGTAGCCAGTCGTCGTCACACCTAGGGTATTAGAAATAATATTAACATCTTAAATTTACAAATATGATAATTCTTACGATATTACCATTTTTGGATGGCCATATCTGTCTACTTGTATATTTAACAAAATATGTCTCTAATTCGTGTATTCAAAATGTTATAATTAATTTTATATCGTAGCTCATCTTGTCACCACACTCTATCTATATGTTAAGTTCAAGTTGAAACAACCGCTACCATAGTGAACACTACTCTTGTCGAGTATGGCTCCATCCTAGCTAATCCCGCAACTAAGTCACCAATTGAAAGCGGTGTTACTATCCCAAAAGTCCTACCTACCACTCTAAACCTAAAAGCTGCACTCTCATTGGTCAATGCAAACTCGATACGTTTAGATTGACGTTAAATTTAAAATTAGAAAGTCACATGAACCAATCAGAGAATTTAAAATCACCTTGAGCACAAAATTGTAGATCCAAGGCGTGGAGTGCTGAAGTAACTAACGTAGGTGGACCTGGAGTTAAGAGAAATCATTTCTTATTACCTTCATGGTTATCGTTGTCCAGCGAGGTAGCCAGTGACAATTATAGGACCATGTGATTTCATAAAAAATAATTATTGTAAATTACCGGGTGTTTCTGTGAGGTCAGGTAAAGGTGATGATGTCATGGGACGCGCCATCATTTCGTTGCGTTCCTCGTTCGTTAATTCCAACCATTGCTGCAAACATATTAAAGCTTAAATAAGAGTGGAAACAATCGCTACCACAAAAGAAATATCTACAGGCAGGTATTTCTGGTGAATTTTATATAAGGCCATTGGTATATATACCTGTTCTAGTATGTCCGGCGGCGGTGGTAAATGGTGGTCGTTGTTCGGGGCCGCGGGCCTTTGTTTGCGAACACATTTGTGTTTAGCAGAAGGGGGAACGGCCTTCTTTCGACCGACTACAACATACAAAAACAATAAATCATCATCAGATTATAATCGAAAACATTTAGATTCAACTGGCTTCATGAAACTCACCATCCATGAACACCTTGGTTAGAGTATTGTTAGTGTTGTTGTCGGGCGGTGTGGGAGTCACCGGTGGCTGCGGCGGCGGTTGCGGTTGCGGTACCAGCGTGCGGGTGTGTTGCTGTCCCGGAGCCGGTACGTGACCGAGACCCAACTGAGCGGCTTGTCCTGCACTGAGTCCTGGATCGAGAGACAGACCGAGTGCAGTCTCCTTACAACCGGCAGCCATCAAACTTTCGCGCACCACAGTTTCGCGTATCGCACTGTCGCGCATTAGGGAACGAGGGTAGTCCAACAGCAGCTCAACCACCTCAGTGTGACCACCTGAAATAGATGCGTTGCATTAGCGATGATATCAAGTACCGCTTCCGTGACGATATATACACACACCTTTGGCCGCTTCAATGAGAGTGGTAGAGTTATCCTTCAGTTTCTGAAAAGGATCTGCCTCCCGAAGTAACAGGAACTTGACGACTTCCGCGTGTCCGCCGGCGCATGCGAGCGACAGCGGAGTGTGGTCCCCGTTGGCGGTTATCCTGTTGATGAGGGCCCCTTTCCCTATGAGATATTGCACCGTGCAGGAGTGTCCCGCCCTGCACGCCTTCATCAGTGGAGTGCGTCCGCCTTCGCTCTCGTGCTCCAAGTCAGCTCCGTATCTCAGCAGTAAGTCCGCGACGTCCGTGTGTCCGTTCTCACAAGCGTACGTCAAAGCGGTGTCGCCGGTCTGAGTCTGGGCGTGAACTCTAGCTCCGTTGTTCAGCAGATACCTAACCAGCTCGAGATGACCCTCCTGCGAGGCCTCCATGAGCGGAGTCGAAGCCCCTAGTTCGACGTCCGCTCCCGCCTTGATGAGGAAATCGGCCACTTCCAGGAAACCTCCGCAACAAGCGAGCGTCAACGCGGTCTCTTGCGTCTCCTCGGTTTGTGCGTTGATGGAGGCCCCCTGCCCGAGGAGCAAGGCGACCATCTCTTCGTGCCCTTCTCTGGCGGCTTCCATGAGAGGCGTGTATCCTTCATCGTTCACCTCTTCTATGTTGGCGCCTCTTTCTAACAACAACATGGCCAACTCGACATGACCGCCGCATGCGGCCAGCGTCAGAGGGGACTCGAAGCTGTCTGTAGGCATGTTCACCTGAAAATAATTATTTATTTGACACAGACGTCTTTTCCTGTCTATAAGGATATTTTGATGAGTAACAAGTGCAATATCGTCACCTGTGCGCCGGAATCGAGCAACAACCTCGCGACTTCGACATGTCCGTCCATACTCGCTTCCATGAGCGCCGTGTGCATTTCGTCAGTTTTATGTTCCCGATCTGCACCGGCCGCCAATAAGAAGCGGACCATGTCTAGATGTCCTTTGTAACAGGCGAGTGTCAGAGCAGATTCCTTAAATTCGTTCGAATGGGTGTTGATACCGGCTCCGTGTTCGAGAAGGATCTTAGCGACGCCCACGTGGCCGGCCGATGCTGCCTATAGTTTAATTATGATCAAAAGATAAATAACTTACACTGAATAAAAAAAAGTGAAAATATTTATGAATAAATAGCAAAACCATACTTCCATGAGCGGCGTATGTCCATTCTCATTATGATCTTCAACATTAGCACCGCTATCTAACAACGCCTGTACGCATGCCTCGTGACCACCAGAGCACGCATACATAAGTGAGGTATTACCAGACACAGATATTGCGTTAACATCAGCGTCATGTTTTATGAGAAGTCTCACTATATCGACGTGACCAGCACTCGCAGCTTCCATGAGGGGGGTGCAATCACCCTGTTAAATCAACAGACATTATAAATACATTATTTTAAAGAAAGAGAAAAGAAAAAAAAAAATCATCCCAGTACATATTATGACACAATAGTAAGTCTGAACGCGAATGTGTACGGACGAAAGGGCGCACAGCTCAGCATGTGCTGACGACCTACACGAGGCAGGTCGCAGCGCTGATTTTTAGCCGAAATGGATTTTGCCTTTATTAAAGAGTGGTAGGCAGACTGATGATGGTTATTAGCCTAATCTGCCGTCCTGGAGTAGCACCACCACTTTCGAATAGAACACCTGTGAAGTGACCTTTTTGCGTTTCGGGATCAGTTTGGAAGTAGGTGCACTGTCCACTGTACAGTGCACATTCATCTCCACAAGCCGGCATAGCGGAGACGACTGGCGGCTGTAGAAATGTATCTGCAGTAGCAGCTGTTTCCATTCATGGACTGCACTCCAGCTTTACATCTGGCGGAGTATTGTCACATGTCACGCTACAATAAAAAAATTAATGAAAAGGCTATGCAATTGCGGCTATAAGAAACAAACAGATAAAATTAAGTCTCACCTTAATCCCCCGATCCTCTACGCTCGCATGCATAGCTAGAAGTACTTGAGCTAGTTCATAATAACCCGCCGAACATGCCAGTGACAATAGCGACTCCCCTTCCTCTGTGGTCTCATGGACGGACCTTCCTTCAGTTAGCAGCTTTTTAACAGTTCCGACGTCACCATCGGAACACGCTTCAGCTAGTGATGGAACACCTTCCGTACCAACCGACGCAGTGGCTGTTGTTGTCGTCGTGGTACCCGTAGATACGCACTGCGTCCTGCAATTTCGCTTTGGTTACAGGCGAGGTTTAACTTTTAGGAGAGTTTTAAACGAGTGAAACAGTTATCAGATAAGATCAAAGCTTCTTGAATCATAGGTCCGAGAGCTATTCGAGAATCTTAAGACTCAATCGAACGCTCTCAAGGAATCAATCTCGGATTATCATCACTTTTATACAGTGTGTAGAAGTTTATAAAGTAAATTTCTTAAACGCTATCGTCCATAGCTCCGTTTTACATCTCCTAATATCGAGCCGGTAGCAAATGATAAATGGAATTAAGTTCATTATTTTTATTTATGCAATTTTTACGAAATATACAATTGATGACTCACGGTTTTTCTTGCCTGTTGTGTGCGGGGGGCAGATCGCTCCTCATTCGTGTAAGTGCCGCTGCGGCTTCGTCAAGTGCACAAGAAACTGACGACGTGAGCCGTCGTAACACTTCAGGGTCAGCTAGATGCTTGCCTTCACCGGAGAGTTTACCAATGCCTGCGATAACAAAGTAAAAATAAAATAATGTATATTCGCCCTTATCCTAGAATTCCTAAACTATTCTGGAATAAAAGGTCAATTGGGATCTCGCAACGTTTGAAAATAAGTATATTTTAGAAATTCATATTCCTATAACTTTAAACTTAAAATAAAACATTTTAATCAAGCAAAAAATAAAAAAAACGTTTGCCATTATGTCGTCAATAAGGTCTCTAACACAGATGATAGGTCAATGACCGAATTTGTGTAAACTATATGAGATAACGTGTGAAAGTGTTTTTTTAATTTAGTTTAAATTTAATTAGGCTAAAGGAATTAGAGAAATGTGGACAAGATTTAGATGTAATCAAGACATTTCGAGGCGCCTCGTTATAGACGCGTTTAACTGACTATATAAATTACTGTTAAGTACATAAATTGTACATTAAAGAGTGACAGGCAGACTGATGATGGTTACTAGCCCAGCCTGCCGATCACCCGTGAAGTGAACATTTCGGGATCAGTATGAAAGTAGTCAGGTATAACGAGAGGAGTGTGCGCTATCAATCTGGATAGTGCACGTTCGTCTCCTCGAGCTGGCATAGCGGAGGCGACTGCTGCCTGTAGAAATTTATTAAGCAGTTGTTTCCGTTCATGGACCACACTCTAGTTTTACATCAGACGGAGTGTTTGTCGTAAAAAAAGTAATAAAACCGCCAATTGAACTGAGATTCTGTAAACGTGTTTTAATGTTACAAAGGAGGATGGCCACTTGTCAAAGAGAAATGGGCCCACAATTTTTTTCTCGAGTTTGTCGATGATTTTTAGTTAATTTTGTAGTAAAATAAATCTACATTCCTTATTATCAATCAGTTTCAATTTTTTATTCAGGTTAATAACTAATTTCCGCCAACCAATGTTAGTGAGGGTAGTCACATTAGCTGTCAATGTTAGACCCTTCACCAACATTGGTTGGCGGAAATTAGTTGCAAAGTAGTGTTTTAAAATAGTTTGGTTATGAATTTCCGCAAAGTAACGCCTAAAACTATTAAACATATTGAGTAATTAGACTTCTTATGATGCAAAATTCGAGGTTATTATTATATTAAACGCGCTAGTAATTGACGACATCTGTTTTTTCATGTATTTAAAATCATTGGTAAACGATGTGTTATTGAAATTATTGCAATGAATGAATAAAATAATAAGATTATTTTGTTAACAAACTAAACAGAAATGGACATTGTCCTTTGTATCTTAAAGTATCCTATACAACTTTTGCAATCATTTTACATACCTCCCCCTATTTACCTTCTAGTAAATAAGTGATATAGTAATAACATAATCTAGTGCGCGAACTCTTTAAATGTGTGAATTCAAACTGTTACTAGATCCCACAGGACAGGCCCGACCTAGTGTGAGATCCACCAGTTAACAAAATTTGTAAACGCTATTATTTTAAATAAATTTATTATTATAATTGTTATTTTATATTACACAGCAGATTCTTCTTTGAACAGTTTTTATGATTACTATCAATAACATGCCTCCAGACAGCCTATACCAACTAACTAGTTGCGCTAAAAGTTCAACATGAATTTGAAAGGTTTGACCTTAACTCTTAACTTCACCAAAAATAGGCATCTATTTCTATTATAGAAATTTCTACCTGTCTAGATCTGTGACGTGAGATAACAACATTATTCACATTGTTATGTTTTCAGATATAAACTTAATATCAATTAAAATTAATAATGAACTTTTTACTTATTCAAATCCTACCTACTTATACTTTATTAATACCTATTTTTACCCCCAATTAAATAAAAAAATCAGTTTCAAAGCGTGGTAGGTAGGCAGAGTGACGATGGTAATTATTAGTCCAGTCTGCCATCCTGGGGTAGTACCACCACTCTCGAATGTAACACCCGTTAAGCGACCTTGTCGCGTTTCGGAAGCAGTTTGAAAGTAGCCACGTGTAGTGAGAGGTGCACTCTAGATGTTGCATACTCGTCTCCTCAGGCCGGCATAGCGGAGGCGACTGCTGCCCGTTGAGATTTCTCTGTAGTAGCGGTTGTTTCCGCTCATGGACCGCACTTCATTAGAGGTAAAGGGGATAGTTTCCCATGCGTAATCTGGTTTTAGTAATAATTATTTACCTTTTTTTCAACTTTCCGCCAATCAGACAATACTATTTTGAACTTCAACGTAAAAAAAATTCAAATAAAGCAACCTTCTTGGTGTAGTTCTTAACTTAACACGTTCTGTACGTAAATTAATATCCACACTCGGCCTACGAACCTCTCTCTACTCTAGACGACACAATACTGAACCACGACATAAAATTAAACAATGCATAAATCCAGCCATAATACACATAATCGATAAAGAATTCGCAAATGTAATATAAAACCAAAGTTTAAAAGTGAATTCTGACACGCGCATTGGATGCATATAAGGGAATCTAAATTATGATTAGATCATGAATCATAATTATGAAAGGTACTTCTGAAATCTGTTGCTATAAGCAATTTTACTGCATCCACACCGAAGTTGCTTTTTGCTGAGCACCGTTTGAAAATATGAGTGGAAAAATTCGATTGTTACATTGTTACAGAATGTTACACGACGCAATCTCATCGTAGTCCAGCACATATTCAGCAGCAGTCGCCTCCGCTATACCGACTTGAGGAGATGAATGTGCACCTGGCTACTTCCAAACAGATCCCGAAACGCGACATTGTCACTTCACAGGCGTTGCTAAGCGGTTTACATTCGAAAGTGGTGGTACTACCCCAGGACGGCAGATAGGGTTAATAACCATCATCAATCTGCCTGGCACTCTTAAATATCTTATTTTACAACTTTCCAAAGTTGCGTTTTGTTAATATTTATGTTATTAGTAGTATGGACGCGATGAGCAACAAACATTCAACAAGGCAACAAGTGGCGATAAAAGTTAATGTTATCATGTTGCTTCAGAAAACGTAACGTGTACGAACCATCAGACGCAAAGTTAGGCTTCATTAATACTAATATTACGATAACGCGACATTTTCCGTGATATAGTACGAACCAAACTGTATGGCGGCTCCGAAGTTAGGTACAAGTCGCTGCGCAGTACACAAATTGAGGTATCAGCGGGGTACGATAAAGGTGAGATGGAAGGACACATTCCAAGCTTACCGTCCATAAAGTTTGACGCGACCTATAGTAGAATTACAAGAGTGTAAGGTGACGGGTGAAGGAGTGGGGAGGGAGAGAGATATACCCGTGGTTCGCGGTCCTTTGACCGGGGAGTCCGACATAACCTCGTCGACTTCCCCGAGACGGCGAGGCATCTATAAAAGATTTCCCCCACGTAAAAAAGAGGGGGAGAGATATAAAGAAGAGAGTGAGAGTGAAAAGGGGGGAGATGGAGTAGTGATTCGTCAAACCGATAACAATTCATTGTTTCTACACCAAAACATATCGCCGACGTATTTGCATAAATTAGTATAACACAAGGACCCAACGGAAAGTGCATGACCCCTGTACAAAGGACAATGCCAATTTTTGGGCCCACTTTATATTTAATAGTCTCTCAATTAAACAATATTCTTAAATATAACCTTATTTTTTCATTATTTTATTTCATTTATATCAACACAATCAATAGACAATGTTTAATTACATAAAAACAGATATCATTAACTATTAAAGCATTTATTATAACAATAACCTCAAATAGAACATCAGAAAAAATTTAATTACCCGATAACCCGGGTAAAAAGATAACTGATTGGTGATAAGTAATGTAGATTTATTTATCTACAAAATAAACTAAACATCATCAACAAACCAGAGAAAAAACTTTGGGAACCTTTCTCTTATCACGTTTATTCCACCCCACATTGGAAACATACTAGTTACAAGTTGGGTTAATTTTTTCTGTTTCCTAATTTTTAAGGTATGATGGGACTTGCGTGACCTAATTGGGTTAAAAGTCCTTTAAAAAAATTGGAAACACAGTACAAAATACTAATTTTTAATTCACTAAACTTATAATACCGACAAAGTTACCGTTTACAGGTTATTTTACAGATGCGATCAATCGAACCGCGATCGTTATCTTTTCAAAGATTGATATTTCAATATACCTACTTATTTACAATGCATGCAGTGATATGACGATAGATTATTAAGAATATAGATAGATAGATAAATAGATATTGTAATAAAAATTAAGACAAGTTCATAAAGGTATTAATAATAAATTTATAAATGAAATAGCTACATGCTACGATACACGATTGAAACTTAAACAAAGAAGTTTATGTCCGTTCAGCCTTGAACTTGAAACTATATAGCAACACCAACGGCAATACTACAAAAGGACAATGTCCATTTTTGGACTCACTTGTTAACTAAAATTGAATATTCTAAAATAATATTCATTAATAAACTGGAGATTAAATTGTTGGAGATAGGTTGCTTAAATAGTACCTTGGCTTAACGCTTTTCTGGTTCAGTATATGATTTTGTAAATATTTATGTGTGTAGAATAGTGTAAGATTTAAGTATAATTTAGTATGTAGTGTTCGTAGTAGATAATAGCAGATAATAATTAGGCTAAATTGTTCTTGGCAGAATAAATCCTTTAAAAAACTAGATTAAAAAATAAATAAATAACAAATATCTTAATTTTCATTAATTAATTTCAATTATATTAACATTAAATATTGCAACAGAAAAACTCAAATAATCAGGTAAAAAAAAATTGTGATAAGGAATGTAGATGTTTTTACAAAATGAACTTAAAATCATCGACAAACTCGAGAAAAATATTGTGGGCCCATTTCTCTTAGGCTTCCATCTATAGTCGTACTAACTACAATATATTTAAAGATTATTGTACGGCTGGGACTAGAGTATTTTACTATACTATAGCCTGTTTACACGCCGTTATTTCCCATGCGCTTGCATGTGCCGCAAGACGGAACACAAAAGCGCTGCTTGAGCAATGTTCAATATGTTGAAGATTGGACTGTGCAGTTTTGGACGGTACGATTTTACTCAAGGGAGTGGCGATTAGTTGCTTGGACTAATAATGTTCCTTTACCTGCGCAGTGTTGCTTGTGCAGACAAAATGAAGCGTGTAGCCGGGCTCGTAATTACTTAAGGCTGCAGTAAGACGATTACCTTACTGAGAGTCGTGATCAGTTATTTTAAAGACATGGGTAATACGAATACTATTTAAATTACCTATCTTGGAATAACTCCTTCTGGGTTATAATCCATTGCATTGTTATTGGTCAGTCAAACGCCCGCATAGGGGGTGGAAACTATCCACATAGAGCACGCGGTACATATGGAATTTCCTATTTATAAATGCAATCGGACAGTGACGTCACGTGGACATAATAACCTAACAAGCTATTTATAGAATTATAACATTTTTAAAAAATCAAACCTGCAGCTTCTAAAAGAGCTTCAAGCCTTGCTTGCATCTCAGGGTCGACAGTTCGTTCTGAGTCATCATGGCCAAGCAATTTGGACGCATCGGCGCCTGCTTCCTCATCCATCTCAGCCTGAAAGTTATAAAAAAAATCACTGTGAAATTAAAGTCACTAAGTTTTTAAACTATTATTATTTTATCAAGTATAGTAAAAACAAAATTACATGCACTTTTCGCAATTTTCTTATATAAACAAACATTCGTATGAAAATCGTTACCCCACAAACCATGAAAACTAATTTCTCTAATCTCTAACGGGATTTAAAAAAAAATACCGTTACTGAAAGTAACGAAAAAAGTACCGATATTAGATAACGTTACCCCGTTAACGTAACAATAGCCATATGAGGGACAATTCAAATTCAACGGTATATCTTTGTGAAACGTTATTTTTCTCATCAATGCCAAAACCACGGGAATAGTTTGAAAGTAGCCAGGTATAACAAGAGGAGTGTGCACTGTCAATCTAAGATGGTACATGCTCGTCTCCTCAAGCCGGCATAGTGGAGGCGACTGCTACCCGCACAGGTTTCTCTGTAGTAGAAGTTATTTCCATTCATGGACCGCACTCTAGCTTTACATCAGGCGGAGTGTTGTCACATGCCGAGCTACAATAAAAAAAAAACCGGTATTTCAGTTCCTACCTACAGCAACTAAATAAAATTACAAATTATTAATATACATGTCTATACACTTGAGGACTAATAAATTGTAACTAAAAAGTTAAAAATATCTGTCACAGTAAGGATATTCCGCGTCGGTTGTGGATTATTAGGGCTAGGGTCCAGTGACATGTCCTTCTCAATATTAGCAGAGGAGCTCCTTAACATCCTCCAGATTTGGGCTATGCTAGGTCTTTTGGCACTTTCCTTTTTAAACTTCGTCTAGGTTTTGTCTTTGTGAGGAGCTCGGAAGCAAGTTTGTTGGGGTGGTTTAACATGCGGTCTTTTGAATATTGCAGTATTAGCAGCAATTGTTCTTACAGTGGTTGTTTTTGTTTTTAGTATACATAAACTAAAAAAATATATATTATTGACTTGTACCAAAAGTTATCAGGCAGATTCTCGCACCAGTCGCTGTTCTACGAAAACTAGTGTTAAGAATTTTAATAGATACGCTAAGAGGACCTAAGAGAAAGATAGTAAGAAATTATTAATTATGTTGCCTTCTTAACAGACTTTAAAAGGAGGAGGTTATCGATTCGTCGTATATTTTTTTTTAAGTTCCTACTTCTATTACAATTTTATTTAAATATACATATATGTGTTCACACGACCTTGGGTGGAAATGCTTTTTAAACTTTGAAGCAGCAAGCGCCTTAATTAATTTTTATTATAATAAACAATATTCTATATTTGTTTACATAAGACGGGTAAAGAAAAACAGGCACACACACACACTCAAACACAAAGCACCTATAAACACACTACAAATACAGTTGTGTATGTGTGCGTGTACACACACATGAGTAAGAGGAAATGCACAATCAACTCATAGCACTTGTTAATCCCAGATTACTTCTGTTTATTCATTGAAGTATGGTTACAAGGGACAATGGAAAACATTTATTTATTAAGGGACACCATTCACAGAGGAAACATTTTTTTGTACCACATAAATCAGCGCCAGATTTAGACTTCGGCAGCCCATAGGCAGAGCATGTTGTGGAGGACCTCAAATCGTTTGTGGTTAACTGTTGAAAGTTTCTATTAAGGTCAAGGTAAAGAAGAGAACAACTAAATAAGTTGGTTAACACAAAATTTAAAACAAAACTCAGTATTTTTTTGTTTCTATTGAGCCTTTATCGATTTAATTTAATTTTTTTTGTGGTGTGGTGGAGGCCCATAGGCAACTGCCTATGTTGCCTATGCTTAAATCCGGCACTGATATGAATATTAGATACAATATGCAATCTGAAGGTCAGCATTTCAGTAATCAGTTTGGAGGTAGCCAGATATAACGAGAGGAGTGTACACTGTCAATCTGGATGGTGCATATTCATTCAAGCCAGCAAAGCGGAGACGACCGCTGCTTGTCGAAATTTGTCTGCCTGCTATAAAAAAAAATCAGAGGACTGAACTGCTCTGACTACCATCCCGAGGCAGTACTGCCACTACCCCTGATGTGAACTGGTTGGTGTTTGGGATTTTTTTTTATTGTAGCTCGGCATGTGACAACACTCCGCCTGATGTAAAGCTAGAGTGCGGTCCATGAATGGAAACAACTGCTACTACAGAGAAATCCCTACAGGCAGCAGTCGCCTCCACTATGCCGGCTTGAGGAGACGAGCATGTACCATCTAGATTGACAGTGCACACTCCTCTCTTATACCTGGCTACTTTCAAAACTATCCCTGAAACGCGACAAGGTCGCTTCACGGGTGTTACATACGGATCAGCTTAGAAGTAACCTAAACCCAAACCTCGTTGTAGTTTCTTAGATATTTTACTGAATATTTAAGAAATTTTTTAGTTCCAGCATTTTTTTCCTGTAATACACATTACCTAGAACATCCCTACTTGGTCAGTTTAGTCAATTACTGAAGACAAGGTAGGTAAAGGCTGGTTTGGAAAAGAATAAAAAATCGCTGCAAGCTCAAGGACAGTATTGTGACCAGAGTGGAAGGGGGTATGTTATAGTGGTGGATGGATGAAAGGAGATTAACAAAAAAGATCTATGGTGCGTAAGTGGATGGCAGTGTCGGAAGGGGGCGCTCTAGGAAGACCTTTCTCAGTCAGATCGGTCAACTGCTGAGAAAGGGTCAGATGAGGAGCACACTCAACCGACATGTATGCATAAGAGGACTAATGGATGTGGTCGAAGTGAAAGTGGTATGTAGAGAGTGGAGTCACTGGTGCTCCATAGTTTCTGCCTACCCCGGTGGGAACAAAGCGTGAGCTAAGTAGTAGTAGTAGTAAGTTTGGAAAAGGTCTGTCTTCCCCTATCAGTTTCCTCAAATTTTCTCCACCTAACCTTCTTATACTTGTACGAATTCATCACAGAAAATATAAGAATATTGTTAAAGGTGTCTATAAGAGTAATATTTCATTCTGTTAACATTATTTAGTACTTTCCGAGCCACCACTAAATCTTCAACAGCAACCAACAACATAAGAAATAAACAATATAATCATCTGTATATAGATAAATAGCGCTCAAAACAGTAATAACTAATAATCTAGGCTTGCATAACAACTTATCTTAAGTTGTATTCTTTTCAGAACTGAATTTCATTCGTTTAAGTTAAAATGAAAGCCAATGTTAGCTGTGTAATTAATAAGTGTTAATGAATTAAAACACAATGACTTGTTATTATTCATCAATGGAAAAAAATTTTACAACACAAATTCCGATCAGAAAGTGGACACGGACAAAATTCACTCACTTTTAGATGTTAAGAAGTAACAATTGTTATTAATTTACATATAATAACACACGGAAAATAAGCATTATGAACAATAGTCAAGATTAAATGGCAATACAATAAACAATGTTAATAAAACAAAAATAATAATTGGTGAATGTTAGAATCACAAGGACCATTCAATTATGAAAAATAAAAACATATCAATAAACAATTCACTCAAAATGCAACAAAATGTGACACTCTGGACTTACCAACAGGTCTGGCCTACTTAGGCACAAACAAGCCAGCAATATCTACAACATCAATCAATATTAAAACATATATTTTGTACCAATGTCGCGCCGGCCCGAGGTCACTATACTATTTACTAACAATGGTCCTTGCGATTCACATATTTACAGCGATTTTGTGCGCGAATTGCAAAGGCGCGTTTTCACTGCCGCGCGTACGTCTGTCACTCACATCTAATGCAAATAACACCAAATTTATATAACTTATAAACACTATTATTATATAATTCATAGATTTACTACATATTAACAATACTAAACACATTTATGTGCTGCGACTGTAAACAAAATGCATACGATTGGATGAACATGGCCACCGAATGCAACCTCACACATAATGTATTGCTACTTTCCTCGTGTATACTACGCAGAATATCGAAGAATTATGAAGAATCAATAAATATTGCCTTTGGTGCGGATGGCATAAATAATTTCATGCATTATTCGACAACACGTACGTACTTATGACTTTCCGAACTTACGCTCGTTATTTGGCAAGCTACTTCTGAATAATGGGAATTACTTATTTCATCATAACACCGTTTATGTACGAACGTAAAGCTTTTTAACTATAAAATAAGTAATAATTGATGAGGCAGATTTTGATTGCTAGTAACAAACCTACAAAATGTCCCTTGCAGTATATAGAGCGGTACAGATAATCACATTCCCCAGCTGCCACCGCCTCTATGGAAAACAAAACACATTTTACCTCGGACACAGAATCATCTTCGCTTTCCGAAGAGTCAGTCATGTACTTGGCAGGGGCTCCTGAATATGTTTCAGTTTCGGATTTGGCCGGACTCGAAGCCGAACTCTGAGGAGTGGACGATTTTACCACATCGAGTTGCACATTCACCTTATCGACATTTCGGTTTTCAGACTGTCCAACATTCTGCATTTTTATCCTAATCCAATTAAACTTAATTAGTCTCTTTGTATCAACACTTTTTACTAACAAATTACACGTTATTTTTATTAGCAAAACAATTTATTTCGTCATTTAGCCAGGTTGATACCCGCCATGTCTACTTCTATGGCGAGGTTCCCGGATGCTTCAAGTAGGCTACCAATTATCTCCCTCTAGTGAGAAAAGTAATAACTACGTGGTTAGTCAGTGCGCCTTCTACCGGCAAACATGTGCAACCGTGGACCATAGATAATAAACTTTTTAATTTGGCAAAGGAACTCATTTCTATGCCAATTTTGATTCTATTTTTTATTAGTACTGTACAAATATGAGTATATCATCACCATTTAAATAATCCAATGTAGAATTTTGAAAAAAAGAACGAGCTTCTCTGTTTTTATTATATCTATTTCACTTCTATGTTCACGATCGTTAACACTTAAAAAGTAATAATAATAGATTTAGAATCGGTATTCCTCGATTATTACTCGAAAAAATAAAAGTTTGAGTTTAGATAATTAATTCAAGACATAACAAACTACGTATTCGAAACCCGCCAAAATTCAGTACCATAGATTAAAGTAATTTTTTTAAACACGGGCTAAATCAATGCGGCTCTAGCGCGGCTTTTTCAAGACATGGTATTTATGAATAATATTCAATTAAGGGCACTTTTAGGCAAACACACGTTTTTTAAATTATAAAACATTGAGAAGAAACACAAGTCCAATATTTGTTCAGTCCATCATTTAATCACTATTACGCCATGCCACAGCGGGTGCACACAATGAGTTAATAAGGAGGGTACTTTCATAAAAACATTTATTCTCAAACAAATATTTAATTGTCATAAACTTAATCATAGCATTATTTTAATTACAAGAACCTTACAATATACCCTCCCGAATGGTGTTAAGGTAGCACCACTGACTTTTAATATAATCTCATTCTAAAACGAGAAAGTACAATCTTGTGATTTGACTACCAGAGACCATATTAGATTGAAGGACACTCTCGTCTTATAAACACAAATCGCCAGAGAACATAATAGAAGAATACCATGATTTTGCTAATCTTTCATTATCTCGTTTTAGAAAAAGATTAAGGCGCATAATAACACTAAGAAAATTACTCTTCCTCTGGCAGCTGTATCAACTTTCCATATAATTGACAATAACTTTCCCAAGGTAAATCGGAAGACTCTTTACCATGTTACAATAAGAAAATACTCATATAAATTGCGTAAGTCTCCGATTACCACCAAACAAATACAAACAAATCAATGATCAGCTGTCAGGGCGATTGGTCATATTAATTTAAAGCATTCCCATTAATTCTAATTATTCTAATACTTTGTCAGATTCAATAAGTAAAGAGTATTGCATTAGAAATGAAGGAATGTCTGTTACACTTCATTTCGCTGCATTTCTCTCTACATAATGTGAAATCCTTTAATACCAAGCTAGATTTAGACCAGAAGTAAACTGATTATAAAACATTTTTTTTATTTTAGCACATCATATGACTGTACTCCGCCTGATGTTAAGCCAGAGTGCGATTCATGAACGGAGGCGACTGCTGTCAGAGCAGGGGATCTGCAGACAGTAGTCGCGCCCGCTATGCCGGCTTGATGAGATGCCTCTTCACACTGCGCTTGAAGGATCCCATGTTATAGGAAGGTGGAAAGACGTGACTGGAAAGGTCGTTTCACAATTTAATGGAGCGACAGAAGGATTGCCCGAACTTTTGTCTATCCGCTTTGGTCTAAGTCTAGCTTTAGACTAAACCATAAAGATCCTTATGAGCTGAAATATCTATACATACATATACAGTCAGCCTTAAACATGTATCTGGGTACTTATTTGTGATGTTGATGTAAAAATAAAAAACGAAAAAAGATTCTACGTTCTACCTAGGTGACAAGCACAAAAAGTAGAGACAAAAAATAATCAGAATAACATAGAATTCAATGCAATATAAAAAATATTTTTAGTAATAATCCAGATACTAAGTGCTCAAATATTGGGCGATATTACGTCTATACATATAGCCTAATTTACTATACCAGTGTAAAAATGATCTAAGCATTTCTGCTATCATCTCTAATAGGAAAAATTTGCAAAAAGGGAACATAAATAATTTTGATAATAGCATAAAACATTTACCATGTGGTAAAAAAATATCAAATTATCCAAAACATATCCCAAAATATAATTTAAGATTGCTTTTGTTTAAAAATATCTAACCAATCCTATGTTCACTAAATATCTAAATCACTTTCAGTGAAGTCCCACGGATGTCATTGTTTCCGTTCATATGGCATAGGACCTCTAATTTGAGCACCATTTTCATTTGTACTCCTATTGGGATCAGAAGGTCCAGCCGCAGTCAGTGGTATCGCAAGGCGTGCATTCACTGCTAGCAAGTGATCCCGCCTTTGCAACAAACTATTTACATGTTCTTCTAAACGCACATTATCTGTACGAAGTTGATGCAGACATGACAACAGGGATGCAATATCAAAGTGTTCAGCTTGTTCCATAAGAAATTGTGATCCTTGTTCCCATTGTCGCTCTAGTAACTGATCCAGTCCTTGTGCGCTGGACATGGATGTTCTCGGTCCTCTGTTTGCAGAGTCCTGTGTAGCTCTGTTAAATAATGGAGGGGGTACATTCTGTGAAGGTGCTGGGCTGCCAGCCATATCAGCATTCAATTGCCCTTCAAGATGTGCTGTCACCTCTCTCTCGGATTTGCTTATCATTTGTGGTAATGTATCATCCAAAGTATTCTCAACCTTTGGATATATTTGTTTTTCCGAACCTGATGATGTTGATGATGAATCATTCAAATTTTCAGCATACAATGGCGGCGGAGTGGCTTGCGTTGGTATCATTTTATTGGCTAAAGGTTGTGATATTTGTATTGTTGAAGTAGTTGTGTGTGTTGATGTTACAACTCGCTTTTTATTTCTTATAGCAGTATTACTAGCACTATCGCGCATAGAAGGCATACCACTAATACCAGGTTTATTAACATCAACCTTTTGCATCTCATGAGACACCTTCAGACCGCCCCATCGTAATTGTCCGGACATTGAATGAGACAACATAGACGGTATAGAAGATTGCTCCATGGCAGCCTGCTTTTGAACTTGATGGAAGATATGAGATGTTGGAAGTTGATGCTCACTACTTTGTCCAGTTGACTGCTGATGTGTTGATAAGTTAAGACCCTGACTAATTGAAGGCAGAGGCACTGAGATCACGAGAGAATCTCTCTCTCTATTCGACTTTTCTGATGGAGATCGTATATTTGTCATGCTGTTCATATCACCGGTACCTGGCATCACATTAGGACTAATCAAATGCCTAGGACTCGGTTGCGAAGGCTGCACTGGTGAGGGATTTGAATAGTTCGTATTTTCAGGACCAGGAGTCTTAGATTTCTTCACTATTTTAACAACAGGCTCCATTTGTATGTCTGTAGTTATACAATTTGTGTTTTTCGAATTTAATTCAGCAGTGGCTGCTGATGATGATGGTGGTGGTGTAGGCGAACTGTCAGTCAGCCCTGCAGCTGTGATTGCCTTACGTTTTTTGGTTTGTTTATTATCTAATGCCTCTGCGTTAGTGATAACAGACTCTTGGTATGTTAATGGCTGTTTCACAGAGTTTGTGGTTTGAACGACAGATGTAGGAGTATAAGTATTGACAGTGGGCGTCGCAGATGTCGTGACTGACGATATGGAACTGATAACTCCGACGGCCTCCTGATTTTTGGTCTCTCCAGGAGAAGGAAGGGGGGATGTAGTTAAAGAACTAACTCCAGAAGTGGAGCTCGTAGTAGCTTTGCTTACGTGCAAATTATCAGTAACCTCTCGTGGTGAAAGCGCTATTGACTTACCACTATTATTAAGCTTTCTAGAATCTTCTTGAGATTGGCGCCGACTAGTGCTCAGCGGCTGATTATTACTAGTAGGAGTTTTAGACCCTGATGGAATATACTTTCCTGATGATGAACTGTTCGAATGAGATGATTTACGACCTGTGGAACTTTTCGGTTTGACCACATGCGATGGAGTCCCACTAATGCTAACTAACGGAGACGCATCACCGTCCTTATCACCACTAGAATCACTCGACTGACTATCGTGAGACACCGGTTTATATGGAGGAATTGTTTTTACATTACCAGTCTTTTTCAATTTACTATAATGAAGTTTACAATAACCACAATATTTCACATTGTCCAAATAATTCCCTGCCTCTTCACACAACAATCCCAAGCTCTGAGCACAAGTCACATGAAACTGTTGTTTGCAACCAGACTTATTACACTGCATACAAGCACCGGCATTCGCTCTCCGAGATTTACCTTGGTCTTGGCATATATAACACGTCTTATTGTATCTCTCTGGGGGAATAAGACGCAGAACAATAGGTTCCATAGACGTCACATTTCCAAAACGAACTTCAGGAATGTACAGTGCACAAACAACATGAGCCCAACCTCCTGTATCAGACAACTTTAAAGCACCAGATTTGGAAGGACACAATTCACATCTCACTTTGCTTTTAGAGTCAGGGTTTTCACATTTTCTGCAAAACCAGGGGCCCGTGGGTACTGTTACTATACCATAACAAGCTTGGTGCACTGCAACGGTGCATCCATTGCCGTCGCAATAAACCAAGGGGTTGTCTGGCCAGCCACGCTCGTCCGAACATACACAGCATCCTCCTACCATCTCCTTCATATTGAAGTCATCGTTATAACATCAAACCCTTCTCTTCATGTAGAATTTCACATATTTTCATCTGATTTAAAACAATTCTCCCAAAATAATCACACAAAAAAAAGGACGCTCGCGAGCTAAATAAACGTCAGTCTTACATGTTGGTACTACTGATTTTATTTGGGTTACTATAAAAAAAAATTATAGGCATCATGTACATGGACCACTTGAAACAGCTACAAGACAAAGGCCTGTGACACGTGTCACAGGTTCGAATGATCATTTTAAATTACTAATTCACTACAGGCGGGTAAAGTAAAAACTTTGATTATGTTTATATATATCAATGATTATTTCACTTTATAATTATTTTGAAAGATGAGGAAAAGACGAGACGACGAAAAACGGTTCTATTGGTGAAGAAACCTCTTTATTACTTTATTTCGTGAATTCGTAAATTAAAATTCACATCGACATGTAATCTCTTGTGGCTGGCCCTTGTGCACGCAGCTTCAATTTGACTACATAAAATCAAAGTACATTTTGATATATAATATTTAACAAAATATTTATTTAATAGAAATAAACTTCACGGGTATACAAATAATGCAATATTTTTTAAGTTTTATTTAATACCATTTAATTAAATGAAGTAACACAGATAGGTTACTGTCAGGTACCAACATTATGAAAATAATTAGAAAGAAGCAGAAAGCGCGGAAGGGGGAGGTTTCCCACCTGGCTTTTCACAGGTTTTTTTTACGTCTCTTCTGTGATCTCGAATATTATGTCTATCAACTATTATTCTTTTGTAATGAGGGCATAGTCGCAACTGTCTTAATATTATAATTTTATTTGCATAACACTGCTATTTTCTAATATGAGTTGTTTTGCTTAAACAATATGGCAAAAGATGGTGATTTGCCTACCATATTTCATCCTAAGAGGGTCAGGGCGCCGTCCGTAATTGTTACGAGTGAGGAACCCGGTGGCATTGAAACACAGACTGTTACGGAAAATGGAAAAGATCGGCCTAACGGTCCTCCTACACCGTTAAGCCCTAGAGCTCCTCTAACGCCTCAGACATCTATATCTTCAGCACCTCCACTTACAACTCAGCCTTCATTACAGCAAGCATACAGTGAATCTGCAACGAGCAGCCAGGATGAAGAGAGACAATTAAGAGACAAAAAATGTCCTAGATCCTGCTGTTCAAGATTTGCTAAAAAGGTAATTTATTTTTTAATCAGTTGAACCTCTGAATCATTCTTAAATTATGAACCATGAAAAGAAGTTAAAGACACGGCGAGTAAGTGACATAGTTCATAAAACAAATTGAAATGTTAAAAATAATTTTATACATTTTCTTATTTCCAGATGTATTATGGTATTTGTGTAACAATAATGCTAACATTATCGTGGGTTGTTGGAACACACAGTATGAAACATCTTTATATGGAGGAATATACTACAACAAATTATGCACTAACTTTCAGTACAGAATCTTCTGCCGTATATAATACTACAAAAATAAAATCTCATGTAAGTATAAACAATTTTTAAATTATGACGCAAACTTAATAAAAAAACATAGTCATGTGAAGCGCACTATATGTAAAGATGTGTACCATAGTGGACAGAAAATCTGCATGCATGGTGGAGGGTGCAGTTTTAATCCCCACCTTAGCACAGTAAGTATAATTAAATTAAAAAATATAAAAAAAAATTTAATACAACATAATTGAATTTTATGTATAATCAATTAGAAGTAAGACGTTTCATAAGAAGCAGGGAGGCTCTGTTGAAAGTGTTTGAGGTCTTTGTATCTTCATAAGATAATAATTTTGTACTGGCCGTCATGAAGGAAAAATGGCTTACACGAGAGCAGATGGACTTCCATCTGGTCTCAGGTGCGTACCAGGGACCCTACACAGAGGGTCTGTGTCCATAAATCAGTAAAATGTTTAATATTTACTATTATAATATACTATTACTTTGGAGAAATCCATAACCAAAATTCTTTTTTTACACTACTTTGCAACTAATTTCTGCTAATTAATGTTACTGAGGGTAGGTACACAGTCACATCAGCTGTCAATGTTAGACCCTTCACCAACATACAAATCTCTGTGGCAGTACCACCACTTTAGAATGTAACACCCGTGTAGTGACCTTGTCGTGTTTCAGGAATAGTTTGAAAGTAGCCAGATATAACGAGAGGAGTGTGCACTGGCAATCTAAATGGCACATACTCGTCTCCTCAGTGCATCACAGTGAAGGCGACTGCTGCCTGTAGAGATTTCTCTGTAGTAGCAGTTGTTTCCATTCATGAACCGTACTTTAGCTTTACATCAGGCGGAGTGTTGTCACATGCCGAGCTACAATAAAAAAAACCTCGGTACCTACCCTCACTAACATTAATTAGCAGAAATTAGTTGTAAAGAAGTCTTTAAAAAATAATTTTTATAAATCAGTAAGCCTGGAACTACAAGTAAGATAATTATTTTAATTTTCAGAACCTTTACAATGCACCATTCTTCACGACATGGTTCTGTACAAATTGGCTGGTATTCTTTTATCCTTTATATATGTTGGTGGCACTTATATCAAATAAATGTAAATCTGCAAATGACATAGCATGTGATGCATTTAGAGATTTCAGAGAAAAAGGATTTACTTTTGGTAAGAATTGTTTTACTTTAAAGTTGGTTGTCACAAAAATGTTTTTTTATTTATATGTAATTTTTTTAGGTCGTTTTATAAGTCGTTGCGGTTTATTTTGTTTACTATGGGTAGTCACTATGTATTTATATACATATTCTTTGAAAATACTTCTAGCGACAGATGTTGTAGCTTTGTTTGCTACTAACGTATCCTGTATTTATCTTCTATCTTGGGTTATACTTCACGAACAGTTTGTTGGCGTTCGGGTAAGTTTAGACAGGTTTTTTTTTATTTATTCATCAATGTAACTGTGCCTCTCGGTGACTGATACAAGCACTAGTATGTACAGGCATTAAAAAATTAAAAAATAAACTGTCACTCGTCTGCCTTCATTACATTTCTTGTTTTACTATTGTAATGTGCTATATTTTGCAGATTGTAGCAGCAATACTATGTGATACAGGCATTGCGTTTTTAGCATATATGGATGGTATAACTGGCTCTTCGACATTAGGCGGTGTGGTGCTTGCTGCCTTTTCCGCAGCCGGATTTGCTATATTTAGGGTTTGTTCACTGTTTTTAACTAATATTGTTTTTTTTTTATATTGACGCGACATGTGACGTCGACTGGCCTGGTGGTAAGCACAGTGGAGGTCCATGGTCCATGAGCGCCGACGACTGGAGGACCACGGTACACGGTGACCCCAGTCGCCGTCACTATGCCGGCCCAAGAAGGTGGTTTTTCACGCTCCGCTTGTTGTCCGCTCTATTATTTGTTTAAAAAAACACAAAACAAGGTTTGATATATGGTTTCGTGACGTCATCATGTCACTTCGAGTTGGTTTTACATAAGTCTTCGTTCAAATAACGTTCAAAATATATCTATGTTTTACACCCGTAATGCTTATTTCTAGGTATTATTCAGAAAGGTAATGGGTGAGGTGAATGCCGGACAGCGTGCATTATTTTTCTCAATACTTGGCGTTGTGAATGCCTCTTTACTTTGGCCTGTTTGTTTGGCTTTATACTTGACTGGCTCGGAGGTGCTGCCCTTACATCGTATGCCGTGGTTAACGATACTAGTCGCGAGTTTGTCTTTACTTGGTAAGTTTATATTTGCGCATGTCAAGTCTTACCAACCCAGATGGTCATGGAGGCCATTTCGATAACCCTAGCAGCATTTAAGGTAAACACGCTTTTAAAAATGTAATACTAATACAAAATCATAATTCTAAAGGGGTGTACGATTTCATCTACCAGGCCGCATGTTGGCTAGATCTGTTTTAACGATACTTTCATTATAAAACAGTTTTTGTTCTGGGTTGTGAGACCCCGCCTATGACTATTTACTTGGTTATAGTCACATTAATATATATATTTTTTATTTCAGTTTTTCACCTCGTATATCAATTTGGCAATATATTAACATATAACATATTAGTTACTCTCGGACTAATTACTGCTGTGCCTGTTTCTGCTGGTAAGCACTGTTTCTTATAGTGTTTCTTACATGTGATCGCACTCCACCTGATGTCAAGCCAGAGACAACTGCTACAGCAGAGTTACGTCTGCAGGCAGCAGTCGCTTCTGCTATACTGGGTTGAGGATGGCACTGCACTTTCTAATATTTAAAAAAATGTGTGTGAGAAAATAATAATTAACGATTTTGGCCCACTGCCTAATTTCAATACAAATCGTTTCAGCATTGGACATTGCACTCTACGAGGCCATTTTCGAGGGTATGAAATTAGCTGGAATCATACTTATTACGGTTGGATTTAGTCTTGTAATGTTGCCAGATAATTGGCCGAACTATATTATGAGATTGTTAAGGTAATATATTGTTTAAATGTTTAAGGTGTAATATATTGTTGATGTTATTTTCACAAGATAGTGTTATGGCTGGCTGACCCAGGATGAAACCTAGGTTGTCACATCAAGGTCTGAAAACATAAGGATCCCGCTGCAGTGGTCAAGTTTTCACGGTCAGCCTGGTACCGCACCCAGACTGGTGGCACTTAGGGCGATCCATCCTCCACAGCTATGCCAGTTTTACCTATATTCACCATGAAATTGTGTTCATTAGGCCTTTCTAAAGTTAAGCAATCTTCTGATTTCTGTCTACGATGGAGACACGCGGCTTAACAGCCATTGTGATGCTTCTCAGGTGGAGTCGCAGTCGTAAACGCGGCGCTGGTGAAAGCGGCGGTGACAGGCTATCCACCGATTACCGCACAGGGTATATCCGCTCTCACCTGAGATCTCCTTCCGGGCGAGTGCGGTGACCGGCAATGGACGACCCGGGTATGTTGCACAGAGAACCGGATATGAACACTAATTGTTAAAACCCGGTAATGCGACAATGTTCCAAGTGATTTTAATTAATGCCTACAATCCAAAAAGGGATGATGTTTGGACACGCCTCTATAGTTTCTTAGTGTTCTTTTAAAAATAATATTATTTATTATGATATATTTAGATTAAAAAGGGGAAGATACGTTACGCACGACTAAAAAGTGGGCCCCGCAAACTGGGTCTAACTCACATACTTTGGAACACGGCGTTGCGGTCTGGCGACGTTTTTCTATCTTTGTCTCCCGTGCATGAGTATCAGTACTAGAACTGTATGGGCGACAACGTGTGTGTCTGGTCCACTTTCAAATAGCAGAGAATGTACCGTGTCTCCCTCTTCGTTTTAATTTAAGATTATTAAGTTTTTTTCGTATACTCATTAAGAAGTATTATGTATTGTGGATCTATTGAAGTGTTCAAAGAGTAATATCGATTTGTCCAGTGAGCAGCCGACTATATATATTTTTTCTCAAATTATTTTTGTTTTATGAATTTCGTGCGTGATTGTACGAACGGCGCAAACCACGCCCCCCACCGCTCTTGACTTGTGGGCACTCGTGGTGTTAAGTTAAGGCGGCTACACATAGTTTGAACACGTTCTATTCAAAATAGTATTGTAATTTGCTCAGTATAATCCGACTGATTTTTTATGGCTTGAACTCTTTTCTCTTGCTCGTACACTCGAATCTCTTTTTAATATTTAATCTCTTAGAATTATGTATCTTCACGCTATTCTATTTAGAGGTAATATTGCAACATAGCTTTGAATATCACTTGCATGTAATTCTAAATGCATACCTTTATATTGGATAGATTAGTTTAAGTTGTTATAAATTACTTCAATCAAACTATATTTTTAATTCTTAAGTCTATGTTTTTTAGAACTTAATTTTCTAATTAATTTACGATATTTTAAATTGTTTTATTATTAAATTATAATGAAAATTGGATAGAAAGAAATCAACACTCACACAGCAGTGGGGTAAGATGGAACCAACCTTCCATTATTTCGTTAGCAACACTACATCATAATTGTTAAGAGATATTTCGTTCAGTGTATTACACTGTAAAAAATTGTATTCAAAATTGATATTAGAATTTTTACACTATTTTTGAATATTACACCAAAAAAGTATATCTCTGACAGTTCAGAGGGGCTATTTCGGACGCGAGCTCACCGTAAGTCACGGTGACTATCTGGTTTCCTTCCGGCACTATTTGTAATGTGATTGGACGAGCCACTGTCAACAGGGAAGGCCCATCGTGGCTCGTCCAATTACATTATAAATAGACCAGATAGTCACCGTGACTCAGGGTGAGCTCGCGTCCGCAATAGCCCCTCTGGGGCTAAAGTTAAGAGCCAATTGACACTTGTCACTTGATCGAATCGACAACAAAATATTTGACGTTTCACTGTCACCCAAGTGATAACGAAACGTCAAATACTATACATTTTATTGTCGATTCAATGAAGTGACAACTGTCGATTGGCTTTACCTACTGGTGTGGTGTTGCCAACAAAATGTTGTCTCAAAGCCAATCTATTTGAAAGTTGTTCATACTTATCTCACAGAATTCGAACGTAGCCATGCCTTACATGTCTGTTTTTCTATTCAATTTTCTTTTTAATTTATTAATATTTCTTTTAGTTGTATGAATATTTTTAAAATAGGATAACTAAAAAATAATAGTACATACTGTGTACTTACTTATATGTCCAATACAATACTAGTCAATAAGTATAGTTTATTCAGGGTATATGTATGTCTATAGTTTTAGTATAATCTAAAATGAATATTAACTTCGCACCTTAAGCGCTTCTATCGCTTTAAACCATTGCTGGTTTTAACTTAATGCTTGTAGCGGAGCAACTAAAATAATTACAGCGATTTCCACTGAAGTTTAATGAGTAGACCACTGGCATTTTTTATTTATAGATAGTTTTACACGCACCACCAAGGCCTTGGGATTCGTAGTAGGTGTTTAGTAGGTCTGTTTGGTGGTGTGGTATAACTCCTTCTTTCTCACTCATTAGCTGTGTTATATATTGTTTTCTTTTTCGACCAAATATAGTCAAGATCAAAAGTGTAAATAATATTTTAATACAAGCTTTTAATTTTTATTATTTATGAAATTTGTGCGCGATTGTCTTGCGAATCCACGCCTCTTAGCGCTCTTTACTCGTGGCGTTAATTATAACTTTAGTATATAGCTATCCGCTGTCTGGATGGGTAGTATGCCCTAATTTTCCTAATTTAATCAGTATTATGTAGCCAATAATTATTGTATACTGCCCCAATTTAGTGTTTAGTAAATTAGCATAGAGTTTGGATCCTGGATTAAAATTTTTATTATAAAGGATTTTTTGTGCCTTTAATCTCAAAATTAGCAGTAATTTTCGCCCATGGGCCGCGCTCTTAACAGCAGTTTAACATCAGATGGAGTATGGTCTATAAAAAAATTTATTGAAAAACTAAGTGGTACTTATATTTTCTAGTCAATGTTGTTTTTTTTAGATGTTAGATATATTTGTTGATACTGTGATGTTTTTGTATTTTTACGTTATTTATTTATGTATATTCGTTATTTCTAAATTGCTCGAATAACAATGTTTTAGAAAGAACAAAAATAGGTTATATTTGACAATTAAAATTTCGTTCAAAAATATTTTTTAAAGAAGACTGATTCGAAATGAATGTTAATTGAAAACTTGTTTTGATATGTTGATGTATTTTGTCGTTGTTTTTATTATAATTTAAATTGTTGGTATTATAATTAGTGTTGCAAAATTCTGTTAAAAAGATGACAAATAATGTATTTCATACATCTTGTTGTAATTAAGAAAAACATACTTCAGTCCAATTAATAGTTAGGAATGAAAATTAGCTAAAATATAAAAATTACTTAGAACTATAGTATATTTATCTACACATAAAATAGTGATTAAATTTTAAAACGCGCACTATATAGGGATCAACTAAAAGATCAATTAAAAGAGTACAAAAAATGTAGACTGGTTTTGAGTTACTTAAATCCCCTCAAAAGTTATTTGCATCTTTATGACACTATAACGAATGTTTGATAGAATTTACGCGGGAACGTCGAGCGACATTTTTTTTTTGTTTTTTATGATTCTTTAGTGGTTGTCATTGTTTAAAACTGATATTAATATAATATTAGATAATGATGTGCTCTGTATATGGTGCAGTAAGCGGTAATTTTTTGTGGCATCCCACGCTGTGATAATGCTCGTATATTTATGGTTTTAAACAGAATTTAGCTGCCAAACACCCTAAGAAAACGTTAAATTGTAAAATACATGTAGCGCGGCATGATTGATTAATATGATTTTAATTTTATTTGGCTGGTGACCTATGATTGTTGCCTTGACATAAAAAAGAGTTAATGAACATGGGGTTTAAACTGATGATCCACCCTATATAGGAATGTTGTAAAACACTAGTTTGTTATTAAAAAAGGGGTTTAAGTTCTCAAAACTCATTAGAATTGTAGAAAATCTAGTTTGTTGATTATTAGAATGTTGGCAATAGTTGCACAGATATTTAGCAACACTAAATGTATAGTGAAATTAGTCGCGGTAGTTACCTAGGACCAATGATAACAATATTCCTTTATTTGCCATGAATACATGGTACAAGGTTTAAAGAACCACTCTCTCTCAAGACTGATGATGGTTATTAGCCCGGTCTGCCGTCCTGGGGTGGTACTACCATTTTCGAATGTAACACCCGTCGAGTGACCTTGTCGCGTTTCGGGAGCAGTTTGAAAGTAGCCAGGTATAGCAAGGAGTGTACGTACCATACTCGTCTCCTCAGGCCGGCATAGTGAAGGCGACTGCTGCCCGTAGAGATTTCCCTGTAGTAGCAGTTGTGTCCGTTCATGGACCGCACTGTAGCTTTACATCAGGCGGAGTATTGTCATATGCTGAGCTACAATAAAAAAAAAGCTGTTGTGGCTGGTACGTTTCTCATGATCTACCAATTACTTATCATTGATTCTAGGTAGGCACACACTTCGCGGTCGCCCCTGTGATCCTTTCTGTTATTAGTAGCAAATTGTTACTTAGTAATGAAATAAATTGTCATAAAATATACATATTGTTTTTTTTTCTTAACCCACATATTAATGATCACCTAAGAATTAGAATATAACTATTAAACGTTGGGATCGACTTAGACGTGGTATTAAAGATCAGGGGGCTCTACACGACCCCTTCCCCCATATATATTTTTTCTAATTTGTTACGATTTGTCCCACTGTCATGGTAGTTTTTTTGTAGTATTTTCGGGAACTTTGGGGGTTCTAGACCCGGGCTTCTTCCCAAAGATGGCCTTGCAAGGATCTATGAGCTCGAAGGCTCTTTAATAGATTATAAGTAAATAAAAGCAGTTTTAATGTATTATAATTTATTGATAAAGGAGATCGTCATTTGCAGGGCCCTAACGTCTACTGATCAATATTGTTACATATAAAAAAAATTAACCAATTAAGCATATAAAAATCAAACCATATTTCTCATTATTCCGGTTAGACGTGCCATAGGTCACGTCAAATTTTATGGCGTCACGAAAGTTAGCTGCGAGCGTTGCTTCGCGCAGGCACACTCAAGTTCATATATTTGTGTAGTGCGCAGCGTCTTGTGCCTAACTTCGGGGCCGTCATAAACTTTGGTTCGTACTATAAAATTAATATTACTGCTAAAAAGCAAACGAGGAATAAATCGACATCAATAGACGTTACAATTTATGTTGGGCCAATTCCTCTAAATTTTTTTAAAAACCATTTAACTAAAACCAGTCTCAATTCCAATTATAAGCGTATCTATCTATTTCTTAAAAAAAATCTAAATATGTTATACTAAATTGTGTAAAAAAGTCAGGGATAAACAGTCTTCAAGACCTAAGTATTAAAAGAAAACTTAAAGCTTCAAGTTCGATCCCATCTCCAAATAGTACCATCATCACAACACGTGACAAGTAGTTTGCCGTTTCGACTTAACGTAACTTGTCTGACTGGAGACACACAACGTGCATGTACTAAGGTACTTGACTTGGAGCCTCCAGCCACATTACCCAACTCCCAGACCATAGTCTTTCCACACTGATTACCTAGAGCTATTACCTGCGAAAAAGAAATATAGATTTATCATTAATGTATTTGTTAGTTCTATATATATTTTTAAAATGTTTAATAGGCCAGCGTTTGACCACATCCTGCCTGGTGTTAAGCAGTGATGTGGTCTAAGGTGAAGCATGCTCGCGTATGAGGTACCTATACACCTTCAATTTGAAGAGACCCATGTACGCGTCGGGAAACACAGGCACCGGGAGGGAGTTCCACAGTTCGCTCGAGGAACATGTTATCAAAACGCCTTTCAGACTATTCCCGAAATGGGACAAGGTCACTTTATGGGTGCTACATTCGAAAGTGGTGGAGTATCACTCCAGAACGGCAGACTGGGCTAATAACCATCATAGGTCTGCCTACCACTCTTTAATAGTGCTCTTAGGCACTGAGCGACCAAAGTACATATAACAAAGTTACATTGGTACCGGTCAGAATTAGCGGGGTTCGAACACGGGTCTCATCGGTCGTGAGTTCACGCGTCTTATCGCTAGACCACGGCAGCTCAAATTACTGTATTTCACAAAGTATCACTGTACCTTGTTTACTGCTCGACTTCGAAAGTCAGAATCGAGATACTTATGGTTATACTAGAACAAACAAATACTTACTCTTTGGCTATAATCAACAGCAAATCTAATAAACCATATCTCACATTCTTTATAATCAAATCGATGTATTATAGATACAGTATTATCACCTGGCTTCACATCATTGTCTTCTAACCGACCCGGCTTCCAACATACAATTGCGTTTTCACATGACTGTCAAGGAAAAAAACATTATCAATAAGTTAGCCCCAATCAACCAATCAGCATACAGACTTAACAAGATTTTTTTAAATTGTAGCTCGGCATGTGACAACACTGCCTAATGTAAAGTTAGAGTGTGGTCCATGAATGGAAACAACTCCTACTACAGATAGATCTCTACAGGCAGTAGTTGCCTCCACTAAGCTGGCTTGATGAGTCTTGTCAAATTGATTCCAAAACATGACAAGCAACCTATCAAAAACTATCTTTATCAGATGCTAAGTTGTTTGTTGTAATAATAAAACCTAGACAGCTGTCTTTACATTTTCATATTCTTAGTTGCTTGTTTATAAGCAAACTTTCAACCTGTACCATATAAATCTCACTGTTTAGAGTTCACGGTTTACAAAAAAAACAAATGAACAAACCTTAGATAAAATCAAATCACCCATCCATCTGACACAATCAACATAATTCCTATGAATATCTCTAGTTGAGAAATCAGGAAAATGTTCCTTCAACGAGTTAAAAGGTCTCAAAGCCCGATGCGGGTTAAAATTATAACTCTGCTTAACAGCTTCGTTCATTGAAGGCTTATCAAGTCTCCAGAGCTTTAACGAATGATCCATACCACAGGACATTATCCTTTCACCTTTAAGATCAAAATCTGCACTTAGTACTTCATCCCGATGGCCTTCCACCCCTCCAAAAATTGCAATACAAACATCAGTCATTATATTCCATAGCCTCAACGCGTGATCTTTGCTAGCAGATAGAAGTAAATTTGGATCTCGAGGATGGAATTTTACTTCATTAATAGCATGTCCATGTCCTATGTAGTGCTTGATGCAAGTTTGTGATGCTGGATGGAATACTCTTACAATACCACGTGAACCTGCTACTGCTAGGAGAGGAAGGCCTGTCTCTTCTTCAAATGACCATGCGCAAGTATAGAAGTTCTCATCTACCTGAAGAATTCGGATCTTTAGATGTTTATATAATATTATTTATGAATTAAAGCTAGAATTACATGTGTCGTGTGCATCATAATTGATTTTGAAGCATTCAATACCTCAAATACATTAGGAAGAGGCAATTTACTCAATAACTTGGGTAAAAAACCACTGATTGGTGATAATTAATATGGATTTTTTTTTCTACAAAATGAATTACATCAATGACAAGTCATTATTACGAGCTGATCCTGAAACACAACTAGGTCACTTCACAGATGTTACATGTGAAATTTTTAATGCTGTGATAAAAACAGTATTTTATTATTGTTGTAATGTACAGATACACAATTTGTAAATTACTTTACTCATTAGAATGTTACATAATAACATTAGGAGTTGATTTTTCATTCAACAATTTAACTTACATCAGGATCAGCGTAACACTGAAGAAACTTAAACCCGCCTTCTTCTGGACACTCATAAATAGATACCCTGTTGCTTCCAACCACAGCAAATATCATTGGCTCTCCATCCCCTAAATGGTGATTGAATTGACAACCAAATAAGGGTTGTCCATGATCTTCTTTGGCTACACAACTGCAACAAAAAGTTAAGGCGTTTGAGCTGTGATTTCTGTCTTGACTCGAATTATGCCTCATTTAATATTTATTCATTTAACTATAGGCTTAAAATATTAATATACATACTTGAATTTATAAGGCGCTTTTACAATAGGTTTAGCAATCTTCTTTTTGCCTCTTCTACGTTTTTTACCTCGACAACTTGTTGGAGTCTCACTCCGGGAGGTATTGTCAGTGTTTGAAGTGTCCACGCTCGAGGTATCATCCTAGACGTTGAATATTTCAATACAACATTTACAAACATGTCTATTTTACAAAACTTAGAGCTACAAAGCTTATAAAGGTTGTTTTATCAAGATAAATCGAACCCGATCTAACAGAACAAAGCCAAGGAATACCACGCCTATTCATGATTAGTTTATGACTGAAATAATAGCCCAAACTTACTTACCCCTTCATTATCTGATGTATTCATGTTTATTCCTACCTATTTATTAAAATATAAGTATTTAAATCTTAAAATAATTAAAACAAAGACTAGCTCGGCCGCTTCGACCGAATGGCGGATTGGCCGTCGACTGTCAAATTATTCGAATTCGCGGGAAATGGATGACATTTCAGTTACCAGTTTAGAAATTATTATTGTTTGCTAGGAATTGGATTTGATTATAAATTATAAAATCTTGTGCACTTTAAAAACCAATTATTTTATTAATTTTATATAAATTAAACCTGTAAAAATTATGTAATATATTAAATTTTTTGGTCAAAGAATAACCTAAACTAGAAACTATTCACAGCCTTCTTTACATTAAATATTAATATTTCGCTAATAATACTGGAAGAGCACAATTATATACTAAACTAGAATTTAGGTAACTTATTCTTAGAACATAGTTTCACTTTTGAAGATATAAAATTTTATATATGATTTGGTCGATCACATAGGCAGGCATGGCGGAGAGCTAGTTTTAACCATGGTAGGAACTGGTGAACACGTGAGTAGACACCTGGGTAACCTTGACGGGCACATCCACGACCCCATGACACCACACCTGATTAAAATAATAAAAAAATATTATCTATTAAAAAAATTATAATAAATATCTAGGTAGGTTGTTGACTTACCAACGATTGTATAATAAGGTTGAACTAATAGTAACGGTCCCCCAGAATCTCCACTGCATGCATCACGATTAGGTGCGTTTGCGCAGAGCATACGTGGTGTCACTTTTCGTTTACCGTATCCAGCACCGGAACAATCTTCTTGGGTCCATATTTGAACTTCCGCCTGAAATATTACTTTTATTAGAAAACACATCGATACCAAGACTATGGTTTCTTTCAGCCAATCAATCAAACCTTCATAGGAATTGCTGAAGTTGGTCCTTTTTCAATGGTACTTCCCCATCCAGACACAACAGCCTCTTCACCAGCCAAGATTTCTTCTTCTGTTTCTATAAAAAAATATTTATTAAGCTTAACCCGCGTCAGACGTACTAGCTAGTGAATATATGAGAGAAGTTCCGGCATTAGTACATTTGTGGCGCCCTTAGGTAAACTATAGGTACGCGCCCATCCAACTAATTTTTAAACTAAATTAATTTTAAGTTCTTTTTTTTGCTTTTGGGCAGACACTGAGAGGAGTCAGCCGTGTTATAGCGGAGGTGACTCCTCTTGCAGCAGATATTTTTCAGTGGAACTAGTCTCAGCTCATAAACAGCATTTTAGCTTAACGTGAAAGCCAACACCTGAACGTCCATACATTTTGTTTTACAACATAGCAGATTTATGTTGAAATTAAGTAATTTTATAACTTTCTCAGCACTAATTATTATCGAAAATCACTTTAATAAACAAATAGCTACTTCACAGAATATATAAAATGTTTGTGAAATATAACCAATATAAAATGTTTAAAATATTTAAAATACATTTTATATATTCTGTGTCGTAGCTATTTGTTTATTATAGTGACATGCGATAATAATTAGTGCTGAGAAAGTTATAAAATAACTTAATTTCAACATAAATCTGCTATGTTTCAAACAATGTTGTAAAACAAAATATATGGACGCTCAGGTGTTAGCTTTCACGTTAATAACAGTTGGTATGCGATCCAAGTTGAACTAATTTAAAAAAGAAAATGTTATGGAACTTACCGGGCAAGCAAACAGGCCTATAAAGTCTACTTGGTAAAGGTTGGCTAAGTCTTAACACGGCTATATCGTTGTCATATGTAAATCGATTAAAATCAGGATGTTGAATCACGTGTTCTACTTGGTAACCATCTGATATTGTGTGATTAACATTGTATTCTCCCACAAGCACTGTTAGACGTGAAGCTTCGATCCTGAACAAAAAAAGTCATTTTGTCAAAAATTGGAAGTAGCCGGGTATGACGAAAGGAGTGTGAACGGTCTTCTCAAGTGCCACTTATGACTGCACTCTAGCTTAACATCAGGCGAAGTCTGGTTAGATGCCGAGCTATTATAAAAAAGTGTTTTTAATCCTCCAAAAAAGTCGAATTGTGGTGGAATACTTTACCGAAGTTATTATTAGTTTGATTACTTAAAAAAACAAAAGAAAGAAAGACAAGAAAAACAAGAGAAAGAAGCCCCATCAATAAAGAAATAATTATTATAAGACCAGTGACTTAATAATTGTAAATAGGTAATAATAAAGATAATCAATTCCCAGGTTCCGTTACGATATCAACAGTGGCGGACTAAGGCTAAAGCGGGCTCTAGGCAACATTGTAATTCCGGGCCTATTTTTCAGTCATGACACATACTTTGCGTTTCGTAAAAACCAAATTTTCGGGCCCCAAAAATTACGGGCCCGATACGTTGCCTTAGTCCGCCCATGGATATCAAATATGATGTCTTCACAGAAAATATTTAAAAAAAGTAACAAAGTATCCACGAGATGTCACCGCACGTGTGTAAAACAAAAGATCCGAATCGGGAGCAAGAACGAATATTCATTACTCTTGGCCTCGTTCACTTGAAATGCAAATCGATAACCTTGGCACATCACTTTGTATTTATCGATATTAA
Source organism: Tinea pellionella (assembly GCA_948150575.1). Lineage (NCBI taxonomy): Eukaryota > Metazoa > Arthropoda > Insecta > Lepidoptera > Tineidae > Tinea > Tinea pellionella. The sequence goes on from OX411253.1 coordinate 1,600,138, forward strand.
TTTCATTTATTATGCATTTTTTAAAATATAGTCTTAGTTACATTAATAATAGGGAATCAAACTGACAACACTAATTTCTCACCTTTCATTATATCTAGGTTATTTATATTTCTTATTTTGGAACCTCATTTTTGAAACTTTACCGGTAACTTTTAATTTATTCACGAAAGTGTTGAAACAAGCACTTAGGTCACGTGAACTTTCTCTAAGCAAATTATATTTAATACATAATATTGTCTATTGTTTGTAGATTTTAATTGGTAAATTGAAAGTTCATATATTACAATAAATATATGTCTGTCTTCCTCTATGAGCTTAATGTTTTTTAACCACCAATTTGTGCTTAGATTTATATTTGAATACGTACCCATTAACACAGTGTGTAGCTGTAATAAGGTGATCCTGCGCAACGACAGTAGCTCCACATATCATGCGTCCATCTCTCAATAAAGCTGCTAACCATGGGAACTCCCCAGGAGATGCCGCTTCACCACCAACCACACGACCACCACGTGCAACACCACAAGCTGTAGATCATACCAATCAAGCAATCTTAAATATTATTTTTATCTTGACACAGAGTTATACAGACTTAATTGTTTCTAATTTAACGTAATTTGCATCATATATGAGAAATTGTGTGATCTCACGTGTACTTATTGTACGCGAAGTTTGAACGCTCTATTCAAAATAAACGCTGATAGCTTACCGTGATTGTCAAATGTTAAAGTCTAATATGAACATTTGCCTAATTCAGAAAGGTTTAATTTAAACGTTAATAAAATAACTAAATATAATCATTATTGCGTCACTTAAAAGTAAGTGATATTAGTTATCGACGCAAAAAAGCAAATGAAATCAGAAAAACAAATATTTAAAATGCAAGATATACTTAGTATTGTTTTATCAAATTCACGAAATAGTTTTGTTTTTAAAAGTAGGTCAGACGCTTGATAAGAATTAAAGAAGTTACTTTTTACGATTGAACACGTTGCTTTAGTATAATAATAATAAAGGTTAATGTTACAACACCGTTAAAATTGTTCGCATGTTTTGTGTAGGTATCTTTTATTGAAAGCTATAACAATATAAAAATCCGATCGGTGGTCCCGTTCTTTTCGCGGCTGTACTTAAATTAAAAGTAATAATTTTTCTAAAGGTTATCTGTATCTCCGAACAATAATTACTACGCGCTCATGTCTCTACCGGGGTTGACAGAAAGTATAGAGCGAAAGCCTCTCTCTACGAGTATACACCACTTCAACCACAACATTGAAGTGACAATCGTCCATTGAAGTGAAATGAAAATATTTAAGTTATTTTTATTCGCGTGGGCATGGCCTTTGGATGCACTAGCTCATCGTCAGACTCAACTTTGGCTCCGGAAAGACGTATGAGGAGAAGACTAGAGCATATAATAATTCCAAAAAGAAAAGACGAGAGAAAAAGGAAATAATAATTACAATAACAAATAACATTTCTTTTCTCATGAAATATTCATTTGATTTCGTTTCCATCCATACAAAATAACCGACTAACGTATTTATTGGATATATTAATAAAATAACAATAAGTATAGATATATTTAGTTATAATATTATCTCGTTTAAACAAGACCTTAAGAAGAATCTTGAATCAAGAAGAATTAATTGAATCACGATCAATTAAGAAATTGTTGACATTTAAAAATCAACATTAAAATTGGATAAAAATAAGGTACATAAAGCATTTTATCCACAATCGATTGCTGCTATAATTCTTACTAAACTTGTATTATGTAGATCAGTTAGTTAATATGAAAAATATAGCACATATGCACAAAAACGGTCAAAGTATTTTTTATGACATAATGCAGTTTGGAATGTATGTCAGTGTAGCCTTTCTTCATACCTGCATGTGAATTATTTAATTAAAGCACCTTTATAAAAAAAACTTTCGAAGGAAGAAATGAAAGTTCGTAATAATATTATTAAATATTTTCTGCAGCACATATTATACTGCAAAAAAACTAGAATAATTTTTCAGATAAGTTTTATGTCTATTTATTTATCCAAAATGTTTCAGGTAAATAAATTAAATATTAGGTACTCACCGCAATACAAATTACTCTAAATTAACATTTTAAAACATTGGTACCAATGTCAAGAAATTTAAATATTTAAAATAATATTTTTATTACAGTAATAAAAAAAAAATCTAACAAAAACACTTCAGGGACCACAAAGCACAACACTAGCTTTAAAAGAAAAACACTCACTGCATGATTTACAAGCTTGGGAGCTTCCAAACAAGAGAAGTAGTGTTGCGATGGTTTGTAACATGGTTGTCGATAAATCCATGTGGTTGGCAGTCGGCGGCACGACCTGATGTGGAGACTTTAGCGGCCGCAAGCCCTGCTATTATAGGCAGTGAGTGCGGCGTCTCCGAGGCCGCTGTCTGGGCCAGGGTCGTTGCCAAGTTCACGGCGACCCGCACGAAGGTGTATTCACGAATGAGCAGCCTCCAAAATGCTGATTACGCTGTACACACCCCACCGAAACGTGTGACATATTTGGTCTGAGATATGCTTTATTACTTAGCAGAAAACTGTTTCAGGCACATGACCACGCCATAGAACATTTTCTCTGCGGTTTAATTAAAAAATAATAATAATATACACATCCCGCCTAATATTTCTTATTTATTTATCTATTTTCTCGTATAGTCTTGTCAGCGGTTTGTGCTTAAAAATATAACATTTATACAAAGTTATTTTCATCTCAGTTTTTTCTTTTGTTTTTTTTTTCTTAAAATTTTTCTCCAAAATGGTTCTCTATTACGAATAAATTATTATCCTAAAATTTCAGTTAAATTGATACAATGTCACACCCTAATCTTAATTAATTCAATATAAGTGATATAAATCTGATTATATCGCGAAAAACAAAACTTCAGATAAAACGTCTGCGGTCACTTTATTAAATAAATAACAATAATAAAAGGTACTTCTGCTTTAATTTATAAAGTTGTTTTTATGCCGCAAAAAAAACTCCGTTAATGACACGAGTGGGTCTCATTCATAAATACAGCTAATACTCGAACGTAGCGGATAAATTATCAATTTCTTTACTACGTAATGACCTTTTTTTTCAGTGCCTACCGACTCACATCATTGTTCGTGACCCCCAAAGTATCGATACTTACTCCTAACGATATATTTTAGTTCCTTTTTATAGGGTAAAAATAGGAGTTATCTTGCGCTAATAAAAGCTCCCGAACACGACACGCCGCGCCGTTCGGTCCGTTCGATTCGATACCGAGTCAGTATTGCAAGCTTGATTAGACGTTAAAAGTACTTGGTATCGAAACAAACTAGTAGGTATTACTCAAGTACCAATACTGTCTTTCCATTGAACTAAATATAGGGACAACTAAAACCAATTCTGCTTACCTTAATTTAAAACTACGATTGTGATGGTTGAAAAGAAATAAAAGCATGCTTTACGTGTATTTAAAAAAACCTTTAAAAAGTAGTGAAAGTAGATATTTAATTAATTTTAAAGAAAATTTTCGGTAGATCTTCCACCTGCTATTACAATTTCGCTTTTCATTGCCTTTTACGGTTTGAAATAATGAAAGAAGAACGAGTTTCTTTTTTAATTAAGACGTAAGTACAACGAGTAAATTTTTGTTGTTTATAATTGGGCGAGTTAAAAAATACTTTTATTTTAGTATGTGATGTTTTAATTTCAAAATAACTAAAGAGCTAGTGTTTTTTTAAAATTAATTAACAATAAATACAAATAAATAAGAATGTATGTATAGATATCTATAATGTCGTGATCCCAAAGAAGTATACCCATCACTATGGGTAACAGGACAAGGACAGAAAGACATAAAACCCAGACCAGAAAGAAATACTCACTTCTTATAGTAATATCATTATTATTGTAACTCCTCAATATAAAATTATCTAAAAATAAATAAAATACATTTTATTTTAAATATTAAATATCTGTCGTCTGTTATGATATTAGTTAGTACTTTTAATAATTTCGGAACGCAGCGGTTGCGCCCGTTCCCGCCATTGTCAATGTCAGTGCTGTCAGTCAGACATTCATAAAATATATCTCTTGTCGTCACGTCGTTTGTCTTATTTATAATTTCCTAAGTATTCCCGAGCACACGAAACATTACATGGTGTCAGAAGTAGTGAGAAGTGGTTACAAGGTAACTGAAGAGAGATGTCGAAGCCATCTAGTTGCACATCATCGAAAATGACGAGCAGATTAAATATTGCGGGTAACTTGAATCCTTTGGCTACAGACGGAAATCTAACGAAAAATTGGAGAAAATGGCATCAATCGTTCAAACTGTTCATGGTAGCTAGTGGATTGGATGAAGACCCCGATAACAAAAAAGTCGCACTGTTTCTTCACTTCATTGGTGAGAAAGGTCTAGAAATATTCAATACCTTCAACCTAGATGAATGCAATGTAACATACAAGGAATTAACACAAAAATTCGAAGAATATTTTGTCCCCAAAGCGAATGTTACATATGAAAGTCATAAATTCTTCACATATAAACAAAAAGAAGAAGAATCAGTTGATAATTTCGTCACAATTCTAAAAGAGCTAAGTAGAACATGTGATTTTGGTTCACTTACAGAGAGGTTAATAAAAGATATGTTCATATGCAATCTAAATGAAAAATATCAGTATATCAGGGAAAAATTACTGTTAGAACAAAATTTAACACTCGATAAAGCAATCTTGTTCGCTAGAAATTTGGAATCATCATACACACAAGCAAAAGCATTAAGAAATGATCAAATGAGTTCTATAATGTATAATAAAGCTCATATGAGTCGCAGTCAGTCGCTTAACAAGTCAAGCAATCAACGGTCAAGGTCAAGGTCAAAGTCCAAATCACATTCAAGAGGTCCTACGTGTGGAAAGTGTGCTCAAGTCCATCGCTACAGGTGTCCAGCATCAAGTGCTAAGTGTAGAAAGTGTCATTCAATCGGTCATTATGAAGTGTGCTGTCGGTCCAAAAAAGTATGCGCTTTGCAGGTAGATGAATATGAAGCTCAAAACGGTAAAAATTTAAATAATTTATTTATAGGACATTTAAAATCATCTATTACAAATAATTCTGAGTGGTCTTTTAATTTAAAAATTAATAATTATAATATTAAATGTATTTTAGATACTGGAAGTGACGCTAATGTTATGTCTTTAAAAGTGTTTAAGTCTTTAAATATTTCAAGTGAATTTTTGCCATGTAATTGTAAAGTCACGTCATATAGTGGAGATTATATTAATATTATAGGCGAACAAGAATTAGAATGTTCATATTTTTTGTCAAATAATAATTGTGAATATATTAAGAAAATTAAATTTATAATAGCAGATGTCTCTTCACCGACTGTTATTGGTAGATATACATGTAGTGATTTAGGTCTTGTCAAGAGAGTTTACAATATAAGTCATAATAGTCAAAATTGTATTCAATCAGTCAATCAATTATATCAAAATATGAATAATAATAATAATAATAAATTAAATCAATTATTAAATACTTATAAATCAGTTTTTGATGGTCTAGGCTGCTTACCAGGTGAATGTCACATCACTGTAGATGAGAATGTTCGTCCCAGGATAGATGCACCGAGGAAAATACCGTTTGCTCTTCATGAAAGACTAAAAAAGGAACTTGATTCTATGGAAAAGCTAGATGTCATTGCTAAGGTCACAAGTCCAACGTCATGGGTGAGTTCTCTTATTTTAGTTGAAAAGAAAAATGGACAGCTACGAGTATGTCTCGATCCGAGAAATCTTAATCAAGCTATATGCAGATCACACTATCCGATACCAACAATAGACAATGTTCGTACGAATCTTATGGGAGCATCTTATTTTTCTACATTAGATGCTAGCAGTGGATTCTGGATGATCACATTGGATTATGAAAGTTCTTTATTATGTACATTTAACACTCCTTTTGGACGTTACAGATTCAAACGTCTTCCTTATGGCATAAATAGTGCACCGGAATACTTTCATCGAGTCATGACAGAAATATTTGCAGAATTGCCAGGAGTTTTAGTTTATTTTGATGATATTTTAGTCTATGGATCAACATTAGAAGAACATAACTCGAGACTACAAAATGTATTACAGAAGGCTAAGGAGGTAAACTTAAAATTTAATAGTACGAAATGTACTTTTGCCAAAAATAAAATTAAGTATCTTGGTCATATTTTCACAAAGAATGGTATAACACCAGACGAAGAAAAAGTCAAAGCAATTAAAGAAATGCCGTCACCAACATGTCTTAAAGATTTACAAAGATTTATGGGAATATTAAATTATTTAGGAAATTTTATATCAAATTTAGCACAAGAGATAGAACCTTTAAGAAATTTATTAAAAAAGTCTACACAATGGAATTGGAATTCTAGTCATGAAGCAACATTTTGTCATCTTAAAGAATTAATAAGTCGTGCCCCTGTGCTTGCACATTTTAGTGTAAATAAACCTATTGTGTTATCAGTTGATGCTAGCCAGTCAGCCGTTGGAGCAGTCCTTCTTCAGAATAGTCAACCGATATGTTATGCATCAAAGACACTAACGTCGACACAACAGAGAATGGCGCAGATTGAAAAAGAACTTTATGCTATTGTCTTTGGCTGTGTAAAGTTCCATCAATTTATTTACGGTCAAGTCATTACAGTTGAAACTGATCACAATCCTCTAATAACGCTTTTTAAGAAACCTTTGGCTGAAGTCCCGTCACGTTTACAGCGAATGATGCTTAAAATACAAGCATATGATCTTCGTGTAGTATATAAACCAGGAAGTAAAATGTATATTGCAGATTCATTATCTCGAGCAGCTTTACCTGAAACATCCGAAGATGAGCTCGACGAAGGTATTGTAATACATGCAAATCTTTTAACAAAACACTTACCTATTTCAACAGAACGTCGCAAATGGCTAATAGATGCTACAAATGAAGATGAGTCTATGCAATTACTGAAAAAAGCCTACAAAGATGGATGGCCAGTAAATAAGTCAGAAGTACATCCATTAATACAATGCTATTGGAATTATCGTCATGAAATACATACTGAAGCCGATTTAGTATTTAAAGGTAACAGTTTCATAATTCCTACAAAGTTAAGACCAGATATTTTGAAGATTATACATAAAGGACACTTAGGTGTTGAAAAATCAAAGAATTTTGCAAGAGGAATTGTATTTTGGCCGCTAATGTCACAAGATATTAAAAATGTCATAGAAAGTTGTTCTACATGTCAGTCGCATCGAAATGCAAACCCACCTGAACCATTATTGTCACGTGAAATAAGTCAAATACCATGGGAAAAAGTCGGGATAGATTTTTTAGATTTCAGAAATCAAACTTATGTCGTAGTAGAAGACTACTATTCAAATTATATTGAAATGTCAATTGTAAGTACAACGTCAGCTAAAACGCTCATAAATGCTATAAAACCTATTTTCAGTCGACATGGCATACCAGTCACAATAGTAAGTGATAATGGTCCTCCCTTCAATTCATTAGAATTTAAAGAATTTCTTAAAGAATGGGATATTCAACATGTAACTTCAAGTCCGTACTTACCAAGATCAAATGGCCTAGTAGAATCAGGCGTCAAAATTGTTAAAAATATTTTAAGTAAATGTCATGAGTCAGGAACAGATATTCATCTAGCTATGCTTCAGTACAGAACAACACCAAGAGGAAATATACCGTCTCCGTCACAGCTTTTAATGTCACGTTCTCTACGTACACAGATTCCAACAGTCTTGAAACACTTAAAACCTAAAGTCGTCAGGTTTAAAGATTACGTCGAAGGAAAGAAGAAGAATATTGAAAAGCAGAGTCACTATTATAATAAAAAAGCAAGATCATTACCTACGTTAGAAGAAGGTGATACTATATTATATAAGAAGAGTCCTCAAACGAAGTGGTTGCCTGGAAAAGTTATAAGAAAGGCTCAGGAACCAAGGTCATTCATTATCGAATCATTAGATGGTAACATCTATCGTCGGAATCGTCAACATCTGTTAAAACCCAGTCAAGCAAGAGAAGAAAGCGATGATAGCCCAGACAAAGAACCTGTGAAAGATAAAACTACTAAGAGAGTTGTCAGACCACCAAGACGTCTTATAGAAGAGTTGTCTAATTTATTTTAATTTCATTTTATATTTTTCAAGTATATCGTATTATTCAAGTCATATTTTGATATAGTCGATAAAAATTAGATACGTTAATATTAGTTGTCAATTGCCAAATTCATTTATTATTTATACTGTAAAATAGTTTATAAGTCTGTATATATAAACAATTTATTTTTAAAAAAAAGAAACGTGTTATGATATTAGTTAGTACTTTTAATAATTTCGGAACGCAGCGGTTGCGCCCGTTCCCGCCATTGTCAATGTCAGTGCTGTCAGTCAGACATTCATAAAATATATCTCTTGTCGTCACGTCGTTTGTCTTATTTATAATTTCCTAAGTATTCCCGAGCACACGAAACATTACATCGTCTACAATGCCCATTTGTATATCAACATTGTTTCAAACTCAAAAATCGCGTCTTTCTTTCTTTCTTTTTATTCCTTGTCGTATCGTATCGTAATTACGGTAAATGAAGTGACCTTGAATTGAATAAATAAAACTTATAAAGTGACCTAGTCGCGTTTCGGGATCAGTTTGGAAGTAGCCAGGTATAGCGAGAGGAGTGTGCACTGTCAATCTCCTCAGACGAATACCGAACGCGACAATTGCCTGTGAAAATCTGTAGTAGCAGTTGTTTCCGTTAATGGACCGCACTCTAGTTGTACATCAGGCGGAGTGTTGTCATATATCGAGCTTCAATAATAATAATAAAAAACGTATTGTGAAAAGAATCTTTCACAATTGTTTCGTATCTGTACCCTTTTGTAATAAATTAAATCAACACTCTACAATAATAACAAATAATTTAGGTTACATGATGCAATATTTTGTCCTCAGTTCAGTTAAAAATTAAGAGTTAAATATATCTTTATAAAAATTGCATAAGTATGCATTTTTTCGATCCTTGCATTGCATAATTTGTTGGGCAATAATATAAGAATGTAAACGGAATAAAAATATTCATCCGGCATCGAAAAATGTTTACCTACTCATTGCGCAAGAAAGCTTTCATTTATAATTTTGTGCCCCAAATTCGCAACTTATTTATATCTGACACCTCTTTGTGTCATAACTTTATCCCAATTGCGAAGCGTTCATAATATTCCCATCGGCTCTTTCAAAAAATTACTAGACTAAAACTATACAAGTACATTCTATGTTTCAAACAAAACTTAACATTCAATAACTACCAAATGATGAATCTATTTTTAATTGTACCTATAATTTAGTAATTATTTTTGGATACTTTTCATGCTTTGACTTTCCTTCGGACTAAATCAAGCCTGCCACTACACCTATATTTTCTAAAATTCCAGTCAAAGCGAAAAAAATTAACATTCACGCTTTAGTAGCACAGGGAGAAAGAATAGATCGCTACTTTCCAGTGGAGGCGCTATGAGTCAACGACGGCCTCGCGTCTAGCAAAAAAGTTTAACGAGTTGAATGCAAAATAAAAAAGAGTTCATTTCATTGACTGAGAAATTAAAGAGGCATCGCAAAACTGGTGTCCACTATTATTGTACTTTCCGCTATTCTTTAAATGCATGATTTTTTGTTTTGAATTAATAAAATTGTATATTATAGGAAATTTTGGTACTAATAAAGAATACATATTTTGAAAAAGATAGTATGTATACTTTTGGCAACAATATGCATTTAAGGATTAACTGTAACTTTAAACGGTAGAGCACTGTCCCCAGCAACACAATCCTCGGACTAGGGTCGGGAGAGCAATTTATATTTGTTGCAAATTAATAAATAAAGCATTGTTTAAAATACTCAATAACAAAACTTCCTTCCTTAATTCTTATAATATTTATTTTGATAATAAAAGTCACTATCATTGTCACGGATATAATAATATTTGGTAAGCTATTTGTTACCCTTATCTGAAAGTATAAAACAAAATCATAAATAGCTCCTCAAAATATTTGCATTTCTTTATTGAATTAATTTAATTTAATCTAATAGACAAAGGTATTTCCCGAAATTCTAAGTCTAGACAAACACAGTTGGCCTTCCCTTTAAGGTGATTTAATGAAAAACACAGTGAAATGTATAAGTAAATCAATGCTCGTCGATGTTGTGTGAGACTGTGTCAAGGCAACCGCGCGCCCGTATTTGATAATATTGACAACCTTCTGCCGGCTTATTGTATCTTTTTAAACAACTCTTTACAACGATTTGATCTATCTTTATTTTAGAAATGTTTTTTTTTATTGTGACATGACATGTGACCTCGACTTGCCTGGTGATAAGCACAGTGGAGGTCCATGACCACTGACGACTTGAGAACCGCTTACTCGCCATTACTATGCTGCCGCTTGAAGGATCCAATGTGAAAGGACTGAGAGAACACAGGGGAGGGCAAAGCGTTCCATTTTTCAATTGTGCGGCACAAAAAGGACGGGCCGAATCGTTTCGTTCGGCTACCGATTCGCTCGACACAATATAGTATAAATAAGTAAATCTTTGTCAGGTGCTTTCTGGGAGACTCTGACACTTCATACTACATAATTACTTTATTTATGTTGGTAGGCAGATTGATAATAGTTATGGCCACTCGGCTATCCTGGTGTGGTTTTATGTAAATAATTCTTTAACACTACAATTAACAAAGACAGTGGCGGTGCTAGACCAAACCTGAATATGGTTTTACGCCCTCAGGCGCGAGAAACAGCTTCGCAGGCTCCATTTCTCAGGCAATTATATGAGCCTTTTTAGCTTGGCATGCTGCAGTTAATGCAGCTTGGTAACTTTTCAAACTTTTTGCGAAGCATTCTCAGGCGCCTGTTTATTACAAAGTCTCTCAAATTACAGTTTCGACCCACTGTGCGGCACAGAGTCGCAACCGCGCCACGACGACATTCGTCGCGCGTCGCGTCGCTGACTGAAATTTGTTCAGTAAATGCGACAATCATATTTGAATAAAATAGTACGATTTGTTTGTTATAGAAATCTATGAATTAATTATTTGAACTTTGTAACTAATTATTTCATTGTTACTATTAATTTTTTTTTAAATAAATAATAAAAAAATAAACGTGATGGATCGAATAATATCTTGTAGAGTAGCATCGTTTTAAAGTTTTCTTTAAAATTTATGACTAAGCCCAAGTAGGTATCATCAATAAAGTTTAACCCAGTCATTCCTTATCACAATGTAATGGATTCTTTTGCTGAATTATGGAAATACATAGTAATGCATCATTGATATTCACTTTTAATATTAAACAAGCATCTATAATGTTATCCGTAGACACATCGATGTTTATTCGTTTATCTGACGCCGAAGTATACAATATAATAATACGCATTATACATACACGTTTATAATCCGAACAAAGGTCTGCAGATTATTTAATTTGAATTATAATAAACAAAAAAAATCAAAATTGAACTAGTAAAAATAAAACAAATTTTCTTTTTACTATACATCAAAAATACAACAAAAACACGCCTGAATATTTACAATATTAAAACAAGCTAACAACATTAATAACACGTGTTGTTTTTTACTTAAATCAGGCGTTGATGGCTTGCTTCAAATTACAACGAATGTCAAATTTAAATATCTTCAGTTTACATACATAACTTTACTTGACTTGCGGGGTAATAAGACTATTTATAACCGGTATTTATGCCTTATAATTATAACAAAAACTAAATTATGTTACATAAACTATGAAGTACATATAAAATTAATCGGAATTGTTACGGAAATCATCCATTACGAATTACAATGTGTACAGAATACTAGATAAAGTTTGGACATTCAATACTCAAGTACACTTACCCTCAATCTTAGCTTATTTAAACTGCAAAAAGTATAACATGTCATGTTTATTCTTTGCATAAGTATAATTTTCATTAAAATAAAGTAATAATAATACTGGTTAATACCTACAAAAATTCGAATTTGGGAGACTTTTTTTTTTGGGACAAGAGAAATTACGACGCGTTCACCTATGCACTGTGTCGAATAGTAATTTTTGTTGTGTCAGAAATAGAGGATTTAAATAATAATAATAGCACTTGAAAGGAACAGCACGTATTGCTCAGAAAGGATCAGATAAGCATAATCCGAAGTCGATGCATGAAGAGTAAAGAATGATGTCCAGGAGCTGCGCTTCAAAACTATAATAGGATGCAATAATCCCACATCCAAAGCAAATTGTTTGAGCCCATAATTGCAGCATTAAAATGATAAATATTCTAACAAAATTACCCTCTATCTTTAATGGAATTTAGCATGAGGTTGAAATCGTATTAAAAATGGCATAAAAACGATGTGCGGGCAAGGATGTGTGTAGTGACTCGGCCTGGATTGTCCAAAGTGGAGTAGTCCAGCGACGGCGACAGTGAGCAGTCCACTTGGTGTGAAAGTGAACAGTTAGTCCTAGTTTTACAATTTCAAATTCGTCCCTATATATCGAATTGTTAAATTTAAAATATTAATTATTTCGTCTTAAAATTGATTTCCAAATAATTTATTATAAAGGATTACGAAATAGGGTAAGCAGAAAAAATATTCTTTTGCTAGATTTGTTTTACTATTTAATGATAAAAATTTAATAGAAAAATAGATTTTTCGTTGAATTGATAATCCACCTACATATTTAAACCACACAATTTCAAAATAAATAATTCTTTGCACATAGGTAATAACGTTTTCGTTCCATCATTAGGAACCTGTCAATTAATTTAAACTAGTTGTGAACTGTGTTTTCGCCCACGCTAAACTAGGGAGTTTAGTTAACGCAAAAAGAAAAATAATTCTTTTTTTTTTGTCTAAAACTTACTAATCTTTTTTTACGATGCTGTACGAGTATGTAAGCTCTGCGTGTTGGATTGTACACCACTACGTCACAGATGCTCGCAACGTACGCAATTGTTATATTCGTCTCTCGAGTCGAATGTTTTGGGTCGAATCGGTGTATTAAAGAGACATCCCTCTCTCTTGAAGGTGCTGGACGGATACGCGAACCGTCTGCATTTTAGTCCTCGTTTTTTCGTAACACGCATGGTGTCCGCTACTGTTAACTATGTTAGTGTTATTTATTTATTATTTATAGTGTTTGTTGAGATCTTTGTACAATAAAGATATTATTTGTTCTGTTTATTTAATTATTTGAAAAGGTAACTTTCTAAAGATAACATGTGAGTTGATTTGTTGATTAGGTTTAAAGGACAACTTAAAAATAATGATTTAATATCCATTGTTGTGTTACCCACTAAAAATTGTAAATGTTGCTCCATTAAAAGTAACGTCGGTGTTTTTTAGTAATGCCGAAAAAGTAAATAACCGATTGAGGTAGGCAGGTAAGATTCAAAAACTGCAACTCTAAGTCGGAAGTAGTGTTTAATATTTTCTTTTATTTTGAAAAGTTATAATAAAGAGTGGTAGGCAGGGTGTTGATGGTTATTAAGCCCAGTCTTCCGTCCTGGAGTACAATACCACTTGCAAGAGCACCAGTGCCGGATTTAAGCATAGGCAACATAGGCAGTTGCCTATGGGCCTCCACCATAAAAAAATTTAAATTAAATCGATAAAGGCCCAATAGAAACAAAAAAATACTGAATTTTGATTTAAATTTTGTGTAAGCCAACTTATTTAGTTGCTCTCTTCTTTACCTTGATCTTAATAGAAACTTTCAACAGTTAACCACAAACGATTTGAGGTCCTCCACAACATGCTCTGCCTATGGGCCGCCCGAAGTCTAAATCTGGCGCTGGTGCAAACACATGTAAAGTGAGCTTGTCACGTTTTGGCATCAGTTTGGAAGTAGCCAGGTATAGCGAGAGGTCAACCTGGATGGTTCACATTCTTCTCCTCAGAGGCGACTGCTGCTTGTTTGTAGCAGTTGTTTCCGTCCATGAACCGCACTCTAGCTTAACATCAAATTAAACTTATTATTATTTATATGTAAACAAAACTATTGCAAGTACTACTATAACAGTGTTTTCGTTGATGTAATGTTTATAAGATATAAAAATATAACAATAGGATTACTTCAATAATTCCGTCAATCGCATTACGACCGAATCTTTAACCTTATTTAAAAATAATCATTTTAATAGTTAAATTAGAACAAACCTCGTACAGTATATTTTCCAGTACAACAATTATCAGCATGCACTTTACATGCATCCGGATAGGGTTGCCAGGTCGCCAAACATTACCGCACATCATTGAGGGTTTTCTCAGTATTAATAGGTACTTCAAAAAAATTGTATGCAAAATCAAGCTTTTTTTATTATTATCATAAATCATGTTAAATTCTAGTGCAATAATAAATAAAATCGAATGCCAAATCAGACATAGGTAGGTTAGCTTAGCCTAACAAAAGCCGGACATTTATTTTGACCGGACACGCAATCAAAAAGCCTACCTATGTCCGGCTTTAACCGGACGCCTGGCAACGCTACATCCGGATAATTATATCGTTGGTAGATTATAGTGACAGACTTGCTAACATGTTGTTTAATGATGTGGACGACTTTCATCTTACATTAGAAATAATTTACAGGAAACTAAGCTCTCTAATTTTACAATAAAGCGTATACTTGTTAGGCGCAGAGCAACGGTGGTCTAGCCGTAGAATCGAAGGGACTAGTGTTCAAATCTCGCAAAAAAACTGTCCGGTTTATTACAGACTATATTTAAAAGAGTGGTTCCGTCCTCAAGGAGCCTTTTTTTAGGTATAATAAAGTTAGCACTTAGCTGAGCGCCGCGGTATCACGGACTTAATGAAAAAGGAATTACCTAAATAATAAAATAATAATGAACCTGAATAAACAAAGAAAGAAACATTTGGTTTTAAATATTAAGTGACATTGTCGCATTTCGAAAACAGTTTAAAAGTAGCCAGGTGTAAAGTAGAGGAGTGTGCACTGTCAATCTAGATGGTGCATATTCGTCTCTTCAAGTCGACACAGCGGTGACTGGCGCCTGTAGAGATTTCTTTGTAGTGGCAGTTGTTTCGCTTCATGGACAAGTTCTAGCTTTACATTAGGCGGTGTTACAATATGTCGAGCTACAATAAAAAACAAAGAAACATTCCGTTTCAAATATGTATTAGAAGACGAATGGCATACGAAAGTACAAAGCATAAAAAATATTTAGAAAATAATGTAAGCAAATTGCTAAAATAATATTTATTTTGAGTAAAAAATAAATAAATCTACACTTCAAATAACGGTCCCACTATCGGATGCTAATTTGCGGAATTGAACCTTTTGACCTCAATTCTTACACGATCGTGTTAGAATCATAATAAACATGTGTGAATTCAACTTTAAACCGTTGTATTTAAATAAGATTGTTTGTTATGCTATCGGCTGCAAAGCTTTTGCGTCTCTTGCTTGTTGAACCTCTATCGGATATTGGTAAATTACATAATGTTATGTGGTTGATATTAGACAAATTAATGTCAAAAAAGAGAGTGTTGGCAAAAAAGGAGATGATTTGTAAATATTTTTAGTGTTTGGCGCGCTTTTGCTCGGGGAGGTTGAGGTATTTTTATCCCTATCCTTAATTAGTTTGGCACAATAATAACCACTAAACTAATTAAGGAAAGGGATAAAAAAACATCTCAACCTTCCCGGGCAAAAGCGCGCCAAACACTCGGCAGCCATTTAACAAAAGAAGAAGAAGATAAATATTCTGTCACTGACTTTTATTTTTTTTTAATTAATTTTTGGCATATATTTTCTGTTCAATTACATTATATTAATTTACTTTCAGATATAAAATGCAGAATCCATTTCTAATATTATTAATAATTTTACCAATTCTTCTACAATCAGTATCAAGTCAATCAAATTTAATTGATACAGAGACGCCACAACAAAAGGGTATTTTAGACTGGATTGTAGGACTTGTTGGTAGACCCACCACTACAACTTTTAGACCTATAGAAGAACCACCAGAAAATTGCCCATCTTGTCGTAAGTAAATCTTTATACCTAATATACTTCAAAGGTAGGCAGAGATTTTTTTTACTGCAATAATTGTGGCACTTTTTATTGAGTTTATTTTATTCGTGTTATTACGAACACGTGCCTGGAACCTATTTTCATGGAGACCAGTCAGATCGAGAAGGCTCTCACTAAACCCTTGTTAGTCCTAACTCCTAAAACCTTTAAAAAGTAGCTCGGTATAGTCACTCTTCATGTCACACTTCTCCTTTGTTGTATGTAGTCGCAGTAGTCGCCTCCGCTATGCTGGCTTGGGAAGGTGAATGTTGACACTTCTCTCGTTTTATTTGGTTACGCGATTAGGTTACTTACTTCATGGGTGTCAACTTGAAAGTGGTGGCACTACCCCGGGACGGCAGGTTGGGCTAATAACCGTCATCAGTCTGCCTACCAATAGAGCTTTTAAAAAACTAATATACGCAAACCTTGCATCTGTATTGAATAATGAATAGATGCAGGTACCCGTACTTGCTGTACGCGTTATTGATTTACAAAACACTTCCAGAATGCGGTCTCCCTCGCACTCGTCGACGTATAGTAGGCGGTTATGAGACAAAAGTATTAGAGTTTCCCTGGATGGCTGTACTCATGTATAATGGTAGATTTTATTGCGGCGGTTCGCTTATAAATGATTTTTATGTACTTACAGCAGCGCATTGTACTTCTGGGTAAGTAAATAACGATTTTAACGCTTTTTTCATAGTAGCTCAGCACGTGATTACACTCCCGAAGATGGTAAGCTAGAGTGCGATCCAAAAGCGGAAATAATTGCTACCACGAAGAAATATCTTCGGGCAGCAAGTCGCCACTATGCCAGGTTGAGGAGACTCCTCAGGAGGAAAAACTCCTAAAAACCGCCCGCAACAGCTTGAGCTGAAGCGAGATTCAAACCTCCACCGCTTTACTCATGGATATTACGAACCAATCTTCCGTGACGTCATAAAGTTTGCGACTTATACCGTTGGTATTACATGTCTCTACCGAAGTTCTTTGTTTTCTGTTTAATTTTCATCTTAAACAAATTCAACAAAAAAAAAAAAAAAACTCTAGCAGCGGAAATAGATGCAGAATTCATTATGTTCTCTTTCAGATTCCGTAAAGAGAAGATTTCTGTTAGATTTCTCGAACACGATAGATCAAATACAAATGAGACGAAAACGGTAGAGCGAAAAGTTCAAGCTATTATAAGACATTTGAGATATAATCCTGGTACTTATGATAATGATATTGCGTTACTTAAATTAGATAAAAGGGTGAGTTTCATAAGAAAGACGAGAAAACATCTTTTCTTTATTTGATCTAGAACGTAGGTAATAAAAACGTAGTCTGAATTAATGCTAACGTGTGCCCAGACTCCGACAAAGTTCACGGTGCGTCGAGTGACATTGGTTTTAGTTGGTATGCCAGTTATAGGCTGGCGTGTCCGACGTAACCCTGGCACCTAGGGCCAGGACTTCCATAATTTGAAATACCTCACGTAAAAAAAAAGAAATAACAAAGGCACTAGAAAACGTATCTCTTATAGTCGTCTTGTGATGGATAGCCCAGTCTGTCGTCCTATTATCATAGCCAGGTTTAACGATAGGAGTGTAGTGACAACGTGAATGGTGCGCGTTTGTGTCATTAGTTTCCGTTCATGGACCGCACTCTAGCTTAACATCAAATGCAGTGTGGTTACACGCTTAGCTACTATGTAGAATAAACTAAGCTACATTTAAAAAATCGTTTGTAATTTTTATATGACGATACGCTTTGTTAAATGAATGTGAGGTACGTCTTAATTTATTTTACAATTATTAGTATGTTATCGTGAATGTACGTATTTTCAGGTAGATCTGAGCAAGGCTTTAAAACGTAGACGTAGCGATGAGGAAGACGAGGAAGAGGAAGATGATGACGGTATGCTTCGTCCAGTATGTTTAGCTGAACCAAAGTTATCATATAGTAACGAGACTGGTGTCGTATCTGGATGGGGTACTACTGAGGAATCTGGAGCTGTTTCTAGTACCTTACAAGAGGTACCTAATATCATCTATTACTACATAATATATTATATCACTAGATAGATAATAAGTTAGTTGTAAGCCTATTTCTTCCATTTTCTGAATATCCTCTGGCAATATTAAAAAAAATTACTCAAAACGTTTCAAATCAAAATCAACAAAAAACCACAAGGAATACAGAGAAACTGGCTTAGGAACTATTTTTATGTAATAATAATTTTGGCATAGTAATTTTTTTGGTAAAGATTGAGTTATCCATATAAACGAGTCATTTAGAAAACATCCTCTGTATATCGTGCGTGCTCATTTCTTTATTATTGATCGCGGGATTCCAGTTTACTACAGGCGTTACTGAATGTACCTACAGAACGACCTAGCGAACGACTTAGTTTTACCTAGAAAGTACGTGGTGATATTATAATATGATTTTTCATCCAGGTATACGTGCCAATAATATCAAATGCTGATTGCCGCAAAACAGCGTATGGTTATCGCATTACTGATAACATGCTGTGTGCTGGATATGATGAAGGTGGTCGTGATGCTTGTCAGGGTGACTCTGGAGGACCATTGCACGTTTATGATAATGATACGGATCTTTATCGTGAAGTTGGTGAGTATTATGAAGTGGTCTAGTTAGCTTAGGCGGTACTCGAGGTGCTCGTGGTGGTATAAAAACTCATCTAGGTCTGGGTGTCACCTCCTATCGTGGGAGACCAGAGGCGGTATTCGTAGAGGTCATCACAAAAAGTAAAAGATAAAATTGAACTAAAAATAGTTTTTTTACTTTTTTTTTATTGTAGCTCGGCATGTGACAACACTCCGCCTGATGTAAAGCTAGAGTGCGGTCCATGAATGGAAACAACTGCTACTACAGAGAAATCTCTACGGGCAGCAGTCGCCTCCACTATGCCGGCTTGAGGAGACGAGCATGTACCATCTAGATTGACAGTGCACACTCCTCTCGTTATATCTGGCTACTTTCAAACTATTCCCGAAACGCGACATGATCTCTTCACGGGTGTTACATTCGAAAGTGGTGGTACTGCCCCAGGACGACAGACTGGACAAATAACCATCATCAGTCTGCCTACCACTCTTTATCAAAATAATTTAATAATAAGAAAATCAGCATTTCTTTATCAGATTAGATTTGTTATTATTTAGATAAATATATCTCTTAATCACTACTTATGACATTTTTTTTGTTATTTATTTAAAATATAGAATAGTCTAGAAAAGTAAAATCGAATCGATAGTTGGGCGCAACAAGAGAGCAATGACCTGTTGTCGAAGGGTGATTTATTACTTTCAGAGCTTGTGGGTTGCAGTTAGGGTTGCCAACCGTAATATTAAAATAGTATTGTACTATATTTTGGGTCTGCGTACTACACAACAGTATATTTTTAACCGACTTCAAAAGGAGGAGGTTATCTATTCGACGTGTATTTTTTTTTTTATTTTTTTTTTTTTGTGGCGATGTTCACTCATATCTCCGCCGTTTGTGGACCGATTTTGATGATTCTTTTTTTGTTGGATAGGGTATATATCCGCATTGGTCCCGTTTTAATTTGGAGAAAATATTCCACCTCTAAGGGTGGGAAATTAGGGGATGTTTCGCCGTTTGTGAACCGATTTCGATGATTTTTCTTTTGTTAGATAAAGTATGTCTCGTGATTGGTCAATTTTAAATTTGAAGAAAATATTCCATCTTTAAGGGTGGAAAATTAGGATGTTTCGCCGTTTGTGAACCGATTTTGATGATTCTTTTTTTGTTTGACAAAGTACGTTTCGGGATTGGTCCCATTTAAGGAATAAAATATTCCACCTTTAAGGGTGGAAAATTTGGGGTTGTTTCGCCATTAGTGAACCGATTTTGATGATTCTTTTTTGTTTGATAAAGTACGTCTCGGGATTAGTCCCATTTAGGGATTAAATTTTCCATCTGTAAGGGTGGAAAATTAGGGGATATTTCGCCATTAGTGAACCGATTTTGATGATTTTTATTTTGTTTGATAAAGTACGTCTCGGGATTGGTCCCATTTAAGGAATCAAATATTCTACCTTTAAGGGTGGAAAATTAGAGGATGTTTCGCCGTTTTATGAACCGATTTTGATGATTCTTTTTTTGTTTGATAAAGTACGTCTCGGGATTAGTCTCATTTAAGGAATAAAATATTCCATCTGTAAGGGTGGAAAATTGGGGGATATGTCGCCATTAGTGAACCGATTTTGATGATTCTTTTTTGTTTGATAAAGTATGTCTCGGGATTGGTCCTATTTAAGGAATAAAATATTCCATCTCTAAGGGTGGAAAATTTGCGGATGTTTCGATTGATTTTAATGATTCATTTTTTATCGGGTGGGACTCGAGAGTGTCTGTCTATAAGCCCGCTACTCATCACATTTCATTTAAACAGCGCGTTTAGAATGTTATCCATACAATCAATCTACAGTTACCACTAAAAATTACAAAATAAAAACATTTCTGAAAAAAATTGAACCGACTTCTAAATAAAACACAAATCACTAAAAAGTAAAAAAATAATTTTAATTGAGAGTACATACACACAATTTAATAAGCATAAACATGAATAGATGCTTATTATTTATTTACAAATTAATTGTCTACATTTTATTTAGCATATATCTGAAGTCGGTGCCAACCAAATATGAAGCTCCGCATTGTTTGAATCTAGGTACATTTCCAGTCATAAAACATTTTCCAAATGCATGCACCGACTTCAGATATATGCTAGATAAAATGCAGATAATTAATGTGTAAATAATAATAGGCATCTATTCATGTTTATGCTTATTAAATTGTGTGTATGTACTCTCAATTAAAATTATTTTTTTACTTTTTAGTGATTTGTGTTTTATTTAGAAGTCGGTTCAATTTTTTTCAGAAATGTTTTTATATACTGTTGAAGAAGTATATAATACGTAAAAATACTTATTTTATATTATTAATTTGTATTTACCTTTTTCTTTAAAATACTGTATTTACTATTTTTTACGCGTACTAAGTACATATATGTTTTATAGCTAATTCTAAAAAGAATACTATTATCCGCGGAATAAATGTTGGCAACCCACTCAGACCATGTAGATATAATGGTTGCAGTACCTAGTTTTATTCTTTTTATTTTTACAGGCATTGTATCTTGGGGTGAAGGATGTGCCAGACCAGACAGACCTGGAGTTTACACACGTGTCAATAGATATATAACATGGCTAAAAACAAATACTAAAGATGCTTGTACTTGCGATAATGATTAATTATTTTGCTTTAATTGTTTAATTTATTAGTTATTTTTGTTATAACTTTAATTAGGTTAGGAAGATAGATACACCTAATCTTGAATAAAATAATGATTTTTCATAAAAACTTTTTTTTAACAATACGTATATTTCAATAAAATAAAGTTTCTATATGGAAAAAATGAAAACAAAATGGTTTTAAGCCTGGATAACCCAAATGGTCTCGCGGGCCACTGATGGCTAGTAACGTTACAGGCCGCTCATTGTAACATGTTCTTGCTTATCAGGCTTCCAAAAATATTAATAAAAGTTTATTGTAATACTTTACTTCGATAGAATGAGATTTTGATTTCAAAATATCTAGTTTTGATCATGACGCTAATATGTGTAAAATATCAAGCGATATGACACGAAACTCATGATAATAATATTTGCCGGGCCGCGTGTTGGCCAGATCTGGTCTATCCGTATCATAGTTATATATTTGATTTTCACGTATAGGTATCCTTAGGGGAACAAGCGGGACTGCACTGCGTCAATCGCATCGGATCAATACTGCGCAGCCATATGCGCAGTAATTGAAATTGCAATCAGGATTTAATAATTTATAGATAGATATGCTAAGACCCGAATTTATAAACGGCTTTTAGCGTTTATGAATATGAAATAAGTCATTTCAAAATTGCGTGACATTTTGCTCCTTAATTCGTTCTGATTATTATATATAGCTTTGATTGCTTAAAAACGTCTATAGATACGGTCGTAATAAAACCCCTTAGATAGCTACACTCGTACGGTCTAGCTTTTCGATATAATTATTATACAGATCCCACGTCCGTATCATACCTATAGAAACCTAGGTTTTGTTTTATTGAATTATGTATAATCATTTCAACTAGGAAGAATGCGAACTTGAATTAATGCCAATCTGTTATTGGCAATCACTTTGTAAAACCGTAATGAAAACCTGTAAACGCTCTCTAATTAGTAATGTATCTACGTAGGTACTTAATTATCGAGTATAGAAAGGAGAATGCGCATTCGCTTAAGAAAAATGGGTCCACAATTTTCTTTCTCGAGTTTGTCGATAATTCTTAGTCAATTTTGCAGAAAAATAAATCTACTTCCTTATTACCAATCTGTTTTAATTTGTTCATCCGAGTCATTGAGTAAAGAGCTTTGCATGTTTTTTTATGTAATTAAACATAGTCTATTGAATGGTAAATGATGTGTAAAAGTAAAATTAATTAATAAAAAATAAGATATCATTTTACAATATTGTTTTGTTACCAAACTATTAGGTATCAAGCGGGCCTAAAATAAGCATCCTCCTTTGAATATAAATTCTTGTTTTTTGAATATTTTTAGGGTAAGAATGGGAATAAGAAATAAAACACACAATTTTCTAATTATATTTATTGAATAATGATAAGAGTGAATGGGTATTCAGTTGGCATTCAAGCAATATTTCTACGTTAATTAAGTGTTGCTTTTCATACATAATTTAACATTAATATAAGTTAAAACTAAGTTTCATTTTTTCCCCATGAGCGAAGAGATAAAGGTAAGGGCCTTCGTCCTGTCTGCAGTAAAGAAAATATCGATGTTTCCGCCGATTTCCTATTCACCCCATGAACACCATTAATGGAGCAAATGGGAAATGTCTTTTCTTCACGAGAGGTCAGGAAGGATGGTAAAGTTAGGCTTTGATTTTTAACAATATTCTTCTAAATGGGGTAAAAAAGAAAGATTAACCTTGTTCAGTGTACAATAAGGAAAAGCTCTTCCCTATTACAGATTGAGATAAATTCTTTTCCTTGTGTACAGCGGTCAAGAGAAACCGTAAATAAGTAACATGATTTGCTTGACAATTTTCCCTTTTTCCCCATTCATTTGTAAATGGAGAAAAAAGGAAATAATTCTCCTGAAAGCAAAGCGGGGATGTGACACGTTAGTTGTTAAAACTGTATCAAATTCCTAATTTCTGCACTAGTCGAATTCGGAGAAATTAGGAAAACATCCCGGTGCAATAGCTCTGACAAGAGAATTAGTCGTTTAATAAGCTAGCAGTGACTGATCAGTGTAACGGAGTTTTTCATCCCACAAATACGAGACGAAAAACCGAGTCGAGTTGTATTTATCTGAAATCTCCCAAAAGCAATATTGAAGAGAAGATTTCATCAAACTTACTTAAGCTCCCAACTGCTCTGTAAGTTAAAATACAACCAAAGCAGTCACGTTCAGCACAAATAATTGAGAGTTCAGGAACCCAAATTGAATATGTTGAACAGAACCAGCAAAGTAGCTTATTACGCAAAGAATGATACAATGTTATAACATAAACACAATTTTCTAGATTTCTATTATCCCAATTCTGTACAAAAGCAATGTACAGTAAGGAAGAGATAAATATTTTATCTATTCCTATTTTCACCATAGTAATAAGACAATGGGGAAAACGGGAAAGAATCTTCCAAAGATACAAAGTGCAGTAATGGAGATAAAAAGAAATCATTTCCCTTGTCATGGTATGCACAGTAGAGAAGAGATAAATTTTATTATATATTCCCAATTTCTCCATAGAAACGTGTTATGGGGAAAACGGGAAACAATCTTCCCCAGGTACAAATGCCAAGAGAATAGCTTCATAAGTAGCTGACTCCAGACAAGTAACTCGATCCGTTTTTAATTATCTGTAAGGTAACTAAAAAGGGGATCACTCTTCATCTCAAAGACTTGGGACGAAAAATATTTCAAGTAATATTTATGTTTTTGGTTGAAACCTCTTAAAAGCAATACAAAATAAAAGATTTCACCCCGCTCAAATCCAGAAGACTGAAAATAGCTTTATAAATATTACCCAATAGTTACAAAGACCAAAGTTAGCTACTTAGTCATCAAAAGTTATTACAATAGATTTAATTATTGTACATATCTATAACTACAGATAGTTAAAGATATATAATTAGTATAATTACATCTAACGTATAAACAGATAATGTTAAAAAATGTGTTCAAGTTAAATTATTTAGTTGATGAATAGTGCGTAATAGTATTTCTCTACATAATATTTACAATTTCCATCAAAAGTTAAACCCAAATATATATATTAAAAACTACCATAATGCTACTAATTTAATTGAAAACTTTCCAAAATGATGACAGATCCGACGCCAAGTTAATGATGATTTGATCTGCAGTAATTATATCCATGTTGGTATTCTTTGGCGTCTCTGGTTGAGTTTGAGTAGTTGTCTCCTCTACTACTCCATTCTGATCTTTGACGATCCTGCGGGTCTCCACGCTGCCATCCGGCTTCTTCACACTGGTGGTGATAATAGTTTTGAAGAATGATTTTCGAGGGCCATTGGAGTCACCCTTGAATGGTGTCACGTCACTCACACCGGGTTTATTACGATTCAATAAGCCAGATATCTCACTAGATGAAACTTTTCCATCCAAATCTGTATCTCGCTTCAGATAATAATTTCGATCATCTTCAAACCCGGGTTTCAGGTAATAATCACGAATATTACCGCTAGTGGGTGGCTCCGAACCCTGCCCCTTGTCCTCCCCGAACGTGTGGAATTGTTCAGGTGTGAACATTTTCATGTCGCCAAACAGACTGTCGAACGGTTTGAAGATTTCGTCCATCTGCTTCATCATTTCTTTGTGCAGGTCTTCCGGATCGCGATGGATGTCTAAGGTATGCCGATCGAAGAGCTCGTTGTCATCGTCTTCGTCGGCATCCGCCCAAATAGGATTGCGAAAATCATTTTTTGGAGGCTGATGTAGGCCCAAAAATGTCTTGAGCCTATTCACAAGTGAATGGTCAGACATACCCACGACTAAATTTTACTGCACTCATTTGTGGTTCTTGCGGCACTGACTGCAGGCAAATGCTGCAATGCTGTTCCTTGTGTAGTATTGATTTTCCAAGTTTTCCGATATTGCGCAACTGCGCCGAGACTCGATTTTCAATCACTGCGCCTCCGTTTAGAAATTATGAATGCACTAAAGACACGCCTTTTAGATAAAATATGATTTTATATTAAAAAAATATTGGACGTGTGTTAAAATAAATATGTATAATTATAAATTAATAAGTTTTATAAAATAAATGTGTTAGATATTTTGCATATTCATTTTTAAAAATTTTTAAACTTAGACCTTCATGACAGTTGACGTTAATGACAGTTGATTCTGGGCGATGACGGGTTGCGTGTGTTGGCGCCAGGCGCAATTTTCGTTTATTTGTTTTGTTTACTTTATGCAACTATATTTTTTAATTATTTTATTTTTATTTTAACTTCATAATATGACCAACTAAAAACTTAACTTAAATCTTAAAATGAATAGATTTCTGTTTTATTACAGTATTTTGTTTGAAGATTATTAAAAATTAATATTATTACCGGTTAATCAAGTTTCACGTTTAGCTGATATACCTAAATATAATAATATTGTAATTGTGTACAGAATCATGTTTATTAGGGAAGAAATGGAAGCGGAACACGTTGCTACATTAGTACAAAATCCAGGTTTGTATACTTTTGAAATATTTAAAAACTAAAAGTTGCATGCGCGCATTCTAGCCTTTTTATTAGCTTTTAATAAGTTATTAATTATTTTTAATAACTTCTTCGATTTTGTCAGTATTTTTATTTTACCTTAATAACAATATTATAGATTTAACAAAATCCATATTAATAATTAAATGCTATTATAAAATTATAACAAAAAATAATGAATAATAAAAAAACATTTACTATAATCTGTTTAATATTTATTTATTTATTTAAAACTTAGTGTAGCATGCACACAGGCGAACTTAATGCTAAATAGCATTCTCTTCCAGCTAATAGGTCTACGTTACAAGGTCAAACAATAAATTATTACCAAAAAAAACCACAAACTAGTTAGCACATTTTCTGAAGCTTATTTTATGTTTGCCTCTGATAAACACCTTAATTAGTTAGACACAACTGTAAATTTTGACAATCTCATAAATCTACAGATTGCTTGTACAAAAAGAAAGCTTGTCAAGGATGCCTTTTTGTGCTGGCTCATATCACAGGCGCTGATATACCAAAGTACAAATTGTACAATGTACATATAATAAAGTTACATTGGTACCAGCGGATTTAGGGGAAATCGGGCACAAGTCTGTCCATTGCAGGCCTACATTTTTTTTTAGCTAGGTATGTGACAACACTCCATCTGATGTAAAGCCGGAGTGCGTTCATGAGAAACCTGTGCGGGCTGCAGTAGCCTCCACTATGCTGGCTTGAGGAGACGAGCATGTTCCACCTAGATTGACAGTGCACACTCCTCTCGCTATACCTGCCTACTTTCAAACTATTCCCGAAACGCGACAAGGTCACTTCATGGGTTTTACATTCGAAAGTGGTAGTACTACCCCAGGACGGTAGGCTGGACAAATGTATACTACATCGACCACAGTTATTCTTGACTGTGTATCTTGCTGTCTTTAAATTATTTATGTAAACTGTTTCTAATATAATCTTTTGGATTAAGATATATAGATTATTTATGCGTTTATTTTTATTACAATTAATTGTGTAAGAATTGTGCAGAAGAAGGGTACTTGGAAAGATAGAATTTTGATGCTGTATGAATGACAATTGATTTTTGTTCAATTTTCAACATACAATACAATACAATTGTCACGCCTTTTTCCCATAGGGATAGGCAGAGACAACAGAACGCCACTTACCACGATCCTGACACAACACCAACATAATTTATTTAATAAAAGATATAGATGATGATTAACTTATCTTGTAACGTCGGCCACAAGGTATTAAATATTTCACTCACACTGTACTGGACTGCCCTATGCAATGTGCGATATGATGATATAAATTTAAAAAAATTAATTAACATTTCTTGACATTGAATTCTATTGAATAAGCTTTTTATTGCAAGTTGCCTCTTCACTCATTAGTGATGGTCTTTAATTGATTTCGGAAAAGGTTTAGAAATTAATTCAATTATTTATCAATAGATTATAGCAGGTATAGTAACTGATTTTGACTTATGTCTGCAGTTAGCAGTTAGAGATTCTGTCGACCATGAATTGTAGGACAGCCAGTATGTACTTAATTTTAATTAACACATATAAAACAATATGTTTATACCTATTAATGTTTACAGTGTATGATTTAGCATAATTGCTTTGTATAATAAAGTATAATTTTCTTGACTCTTGAATTATGTGGCATGTCTCATATGCTTTTAATAACATGAAGGTTGATTACGAGATGAATATTATGGTAGATTTTTTTGTTTAAATTACATATTCTGGCATAGTACTGAATCTCTGTTAAATACAATCTTCTGCCTTCCACTGCGAGCGGAACGAGCTCCGTAAACGCTTTCTTGATGGAAGGAATATATATGTATATGTAGTCGTCGTTTTTTTATAGTAACTCGGCCTTTTTTTTACCTGATATCATGCTAGAGTGCGGTCCTTGACTACAGATCAAAATGAGAAAAATGCCTGCAGTTAGCAGTCGCCTCCGCTATGTCTGCTAAGGCTCGACTTAGCGCATCACTTCTTTACCAAATACTATTCTAAGTAAAATCAAATTTTTATTGTAGCTCGGCATGTGACAACATTTCGCCTGATGTAAAGCTAGTGTGAGGTCCATGAATGAATACAATTGCTACCACAGAGAAATCTTTACAGTCGGCAGTCTCCTCCACTATGCCGGCTTGAAGAGACGAACATTGACAGTGCACACTGCTATCATTGTACCTGGCTACTTTTAAATCAATAAAGAAGCCCTACAGAGAGCTCGTTCTTGGATTTTGTATAATGAAAATATTTTCATTCAACACAAGCACGTGTGAATATTTTGTCGTCTTATATTTGTCCTTTATTATGGGGAAGTAGGTTAGGGGAAGGCTCTGAGGAATGTATTGATATTACAGTTAGGCTGGGGCCATTACCTTTTTGAGATGAAAAAATTAGTAGCATGCAACGGCCTGCTGAAATATATAGTTGAGGTCATTAATAATGAAAAAAAAAATGTCGAACTTGAGATGAAGGGAAGTAGTGAAATGGGGGCGTTCTTTAAGGGATGAAAACCGTTTTTCGTTTTTTGTGGCGAAACGTGATCTCCTAGAGAAAAGTGTTTCATACAAAAGTTGTAGATAATAAAAAAATCTAAAACTTTCACTTTCGTTTTTTTTTTCATTGTTTATGACCTCAACTATATATTCCAACCGTTGCCTGCTACTAATTTTTTTTTCAGCTATAAAAATCCGTAACGACCCTAGCCTACGTCAGCATTCATGAAATTGTTCGTTTATATTAGGCACCTTCTGTATAATGTGTTTTTTTACTGTAAAATGGTGACCATACACGGCCAATTTTAATGTTAAATGCCTGCTGCAAACTTGATGGTAAACTGGATCGTGTACGGCCACCTTAATGTACAAATACGCAATTACACATATTGTGTTTGAAACTTCTTCGATATGCAAGTACAAATGAAAGTTAATTCGCCGTTAAGTGTGACAAAGGCGTTTGATTACGTAATATTATAAATTTTGTGGCGTAGTTTTTATACTGTATTTATGTTTGAAATGTTTTTTTTTAATTATAGCTCGGTATGTGACAACATTGCGGTCCATGAATGGAAAGAACTGCTACTACAGAGAAATCTCTACGGGCAGCAGTCGCCTCCACTATGCCGGCTTGAGGAGCTGAGAATGTATCATGTAGATTGATTGTGCACACTCCTCTCTTATACCCGGCAACTTTCAAACCCGAAAGTGGCGGTACTGCCCCAGGACGACAAATAACCATCATCAGTCTGCCTACCTTGTTACTCTTGTTTTAGAAATAATGTTAGGCGCCTGATATAATGTAACACCCGTGAAGTGACCTTGTCGCGTTTCGGGAATACTTCAAAAGTAGCCCAGGTATAACGAGAGGAAGTATGCACAAATAAGGAACATGCTCGTCTTCTCAGGCCGGCATAGCGGAGGCGACTGGTGCCCATAGAGATTTCTCTGTAGTAGCAGTTGTTTCCATTCATGGACCGCACTCTATTCAGGCGGAGTTTTGTCACATGCCGAGCTACAATAAAAAAAAAAGAAAAGCGACAATAATCTGCTATTCATCCCGTAATACCCGCACTGGGAGGGGGAAGTATGCACATTTTGTCGACCGAATCGGTAGCCGAACGAAACGGTTTGGCGAGTCCTTTTTTGTCGGACAATTGACAAATGGATTGCTTTGCCCTCCCATGTATTCTCCCAGTCCTTTCACCCTGAATTCTTCAAACGAAGTGTGAAAAAGCATCTTCTCGGACCGGCATAGTAATGGCGACTGGAGCCACCGTGTAAGCGGTTCTGTAGTCGTCAGCGCTCATGGACCTCCACTGTGCTTACTATCAGGCCGGTCAAGGTCGCATGTCGTGTCAACATAAAAAAATCTATTCTACTAAGGGACATTTATGAGTGCCGAAGTTCGTCTTAGGTTATTTCACACATTGTAGTCCTCTGAGAGGACCCTAGTTATTTTTTAATAGTAACAAATTAGGATAAATGAGTCTAGCATTTCTCGTTTAGATTATATGGTACTAAATATAAACTTACGTCGATATAACTCTCTATCTTTGGTAACAAATAAAACAAAAGAAAACTAAATTGATTGAATATCAAATTACTTATTACCAATGTTGTAATTTAATCTTTGTTTACTAAAGCACGTGGTGTACGTGGGTTTTCGTGCGTCAACTGACAGATAATATAATAGTGTTTAATGTGTGTATTTTGTATGCTAATTAAGGCTAAAGAGCGGTAGGCAGACTGATGGTTATTAGTGCACCATTTTCAACGCGGAGATCGGCGGAGAGGAGAAGAGATGTCTTATAAACAACCAACCAATAACATTACGTTAAAGTGACACTTCAGTGGATACGGTTTAAGTAAGGTGCGAACGCAGCGAAAAGATGTGAGCGGTTGCGTGCATCCGTCTGCAGTTAATCCTCGCCACCCACACCGGAAGTTTCGCTATAAGGTACGCATATACGAGTATATACGCTACTCTGCTCTTCTCATCTTCTCTCCGCCTTTCTCTTGGTTTCCAGCACCAACCACCTCGGTTGTCTGAATAATGGTCAAAAACTATTAATTATGCACTTATAGAAGTATGTCCCTGTCTCGCGGGAACAATACCATCACGGATAGTATATTGAAACCAAGTTTTTCTGATACAACCTAGGACTCGTATTTATCGCTTTCACTTCTATTGCAATCTGTGTTAACAGTATAAGGGCGCGGTTCTAATGGTTCCAAATTGGATTTTTTTTGTATATGGGTATAGCGTATTTTTTACTATACGATAACGATTAGGTACCATATCATTAAGGAAGTTTAGTATCGTGAACTACATTACACTCGTAACTGTAACTGTTACCACAGAGAAATGTTTGCAAGCAGCAATCGCCTCTGTTATTATGGCTTCGGGAGACTTATATGTGCCCGTCCAGGTTAAGTTAGTCGTTGTTTTTGGCTCCTTCTAAGCTGATCTACTACCATCATCAGTCTTGTAATATTAAAAATATTGTAATCAGATTTATTATGACATACGTAGTTTAGTGTGATTACAGCCTTACGTCATCTTTGCTTGATACAAGACGACCTTCATGCAGTCAGTACGTTGCGCTCCGTCGACTTCGCTCGTCCACCAGTTAACGAGTTGTGTTTTCAATTAAATCCCTTCTCAGTTATTAATCTTATCAAATATTAGACCAATTAAAATTATGTCTTAAGTGAATTTAAATAGTAGGTAAGTTAAGTTACAATTTAACTTTTTTTCTTCTAGTTTTGTCGTTTTCTATGCTATGGGTGCATGCCATTATTATTTTTTTAATAATTATTGATTAAAAGTACTCCTTATTCACTTGTTTAATAATATTTTTAGGTTAACTATACATGGAGTCGTTTCGTTAATTCTTCATTTATATGTTACATTGATTCCGGTTTTTGAACACGGGTCTCCTGGATTTTAATCTCTCGGTCGCCGTGCCACGGTTTCGCTCACCTCTGTTTTGTTTTTATTTATACTTTTTCGTCAATGAAATAATTATTATTGTGAAACCAGTTTATACTTATTTAGTCTGCAATTATCTACAGAGTTATTTGCATACTATTTATAAATTAAAATTAACATATTTTGAATTACAATAAGCCATTAACGTCATCATAAAATAAGAACTGGGTTTCTAGTTTTTAGACCACTTTCTGCCTCATATTATTAAGCTCGATTGCGATCCACCACCACAAAGAAATGTCGCAAAACAAATCAAAAGTACCTTCCGCTATGCCGGCTTGAGGAGACGAATGCACACAATTCCGGATCTCGTTATACTCGGCTTCCCGGATTGCTAAGAATTATAGTGGTGCGTAATATAAGGGATTTAGAGATTATGGAAGCCCTTCAAGGTTTATGCATAATAAACTATCTTTTATTTATTTAAGTTGATTTTGACAAGAATAATCTCAAATAGAATATAAAAGCAAGTCGCTTTTGGGGATTAGCTTGAAAGTAACTTGGGAGTATGCACTGAACGAATGTATCAACCTGGACAGTGTAAATTCGTCACCTTCCGGCATAGCGGAGGTGAATGCTGCATACATTGTTTGTGTAGCAGTTGTCTCCGCTCGTCGCGACCGTCGGCTGCACTTGAACATGAGACGGAGTGGTCACATATTATTATCAATTAGAGTATTATCAATCATAAAGTTTTAAGTAATTTAATTTTTTAAACAATTATTTAATCAACTTAGCAACAGAGTCGACACATTTTTGTCCGTTTTAAGTTGAAGTTATCAGTAGTATGAGCGGAACGAAATAATGTTTTTTTTTTGTTTATAACCAATATTAAAATAAATTGTTTAATTTTTATCAATATTACTCTATTATTATTTAGTGATGAGAATTAATTTCGGTTGACAAAATTATGTATTTTTGTTGTATTGTTATTGTCTAGTAGGTGTAGTTAATTAATTTTTTAATTAGTTTTTTAAAGAGTGGTGGGTAGGCAATGAATCATCTATAATAACCACTAGGCTATTAACCCAGTCAGTAATGAGCCTGTCCTATAGTAGCATCGTATTTCGGGATGTGAGTTGATAATGCATAATGGAGTTGAATTTTTTGTGTGACAACAATTGTTTTCGCTCTTAGACGGTGCTCTTCATCTGAAAAACCTTTTAAAGGACCGATAACTACTGTACTTCGAGTGGTTGTTGCATAACGTGACGTGTAAAGTGCTTCTTCACCAATAGGTCCGAAATAATATGGTCCGATTGGCGAAAAGTATGGGAACGTTAACTAAAATTCACATCAAGTCCATTAAATAGCATCCAAAGTGGCTCATTCACAATCCTGCATTACAGTTCATCAAGCAGAATGAGTACAGCGCACACACTGTCCTGCAGACAGTGAGCGGAGTTTAGAGGCTTTGAGCAGGACTACGAACATTCTGCCATCCAGTATCATTTTGCCAAACGCCATGCAAGCCCGTAAATCCATTAATTAACTAATATCTTTCGGCGTCCTGCGCGGCGGACTGCAATGCAGGGTTGTGAAGGCCTTTTAAGACGAATGGATGAACGAAATTTATCCAAGCTCACATACGTCCCTTAAAATATTATAAGAAACGAATTATTATTAAATAAAGATGAAAATTGCAGCCTTAGGTAGTCTTAAAAGTCTTCTTGGAGTATAGTTTAGGATTGAGTGAGTACCAGCTGTATTAATGCTCTGTATCTAGTCATAATGCTACGTTTATTTAAATAGCTGAAAGCGTAATAATTTAATTACTATATGTATAATGTTCTCTACATAATTATGTGAAGAACTAATGTGGTATTTATTTTCTAAAATACATTGTAAACAAGTATTTGTCATTACAATTTATATTTTTATCTCACATTTATGTCACAAGAGTGCCGCTATTTTTATCACATTTTATAGACGTGTGATAATGAAATATGATTGTTGATTATTACTGTCTGCTTTGTACTTAGTTTTAAAACTTGCCGAACCTAAAATCGAACCTTGGTCCGGTGAGACTTAATCGGAACCCGACCCGATCTTCAGCTTACGAAGCATCTTCACTTTTTTTAAAATATAACCAATTGATCACATTCCGCCTATTAGATAATAGGACCCTTGGCTTAAAATTGTTAATGATGAATCACATTTCTCTGGGAAACGCATTAAATAATCTGGTAAATTAATATCATCAACTCATCTGCGATATCGTTTAAGTCAAAAGGTTAAATTAGTGGTTAAGTGACGACAGCCGCAATGATTCTCATGGCCTCAATGATTAAAAACGTATTGATTGACCTACCTACGAGTACTACATCGTTCAGACCAGTTATATTTTAAGAAAATTTCCTTAATAATTTACCTACTATTCTGGTATATTGTAGAGGTTAATTAAAGGAAATATCTGGCATCTATTTGTGTTTCTTGTTATAACTATATGTTTAAACCGTGTTTAACTGGCTGCGCTATTCTAAGACTCCAAGATCCTTTAAGAATGAAGTATGTCTTTTTATATTTCAGGACCATCAGCATCACCCAGAAAAATGGCGGGACAAATAACCGGAGCACTTATATACGCTGTTTTCGCGGCTGTCTTAGGCATGCTTCAATTTGGTTTTAATACTGGAGTCATCAACGCTCCGAGAGGATTCATAGAAACCTTCATTCGAGAGACATATGAATTAGAAGAGAGTGCAGCTAGCTTACTCTTCAGTGTAGCTGTAGGAATCTTTGCTATTGGAGGTATGATTGGATGTCCACTTGCTAGTTGGTTAGCAGAAAAGCGTGGTAGAAAAGACGCTTTATTAATCAACGCGGGATGCGGTGTGGTTGGTGCAGCGTTCATGGGTTTTAGTAAAATAGCTTATTCAGTTGAAATGCTTATCATTGGACGGTTTTTGATTGGAATAAATTGTGGGTTTGCTACCACTGTCTCGCCAACTTACGTGTCGGAGGTAGCACCGATAAGATTACGTGGCGCGTTTGGTACAGTTAACCAATTGGCAGTAGCTCTGGGATTAGTTGGAAGTCAAATATTAGGTATCGACATGTTACTCGGAAGCGCTAACGGCTGGCCGTGGCTTTTGGGTTTGTCTGTTATCCCATCAGCCGTACAATGTATGATGTTGCCACTCGCACCTGAATCCCCACGATATCTATTATTAGCACAACGGGACGAAGAAAAAGCTAGAGAGAATTTAACTAAGATTAGAGGTACATCCGAAATTGATGAAGAAATAAACGATATGCACGCTGAAGACAGAGCGGAAAGACAACAGGAGAAATTTACGATTAGAGAACTATTTAAATCACAGACACTTCGTACACCGCTCATTATTGGAGTTGTGATGCATCTGTCGCAGCAACTTGGTGGAATAAATGCTGTACTTTATTATTCGACTTCAATATTTGTTGGTGCAGGATTAACAGAAGAGAATGCGAGATTAGCGTCTATCGGAGTTGGCAGCATTTTATTTATAATGGCGTTAGTATCTATTCCTTTGATGGATCGTTTGGGAAGAAGAACATTACAGCTCGTAGGATTGGCAGGAATGACAGTATTTTCAATATTAATGACAGTTGCGTTTTTCACATACAACCATAATAAGACAATGGCTATATTCGCTGTTATCTTTACGTTACTGTATGTCGGGTTCTTCGGTGTGGGACCCAGTTCTATACCTTGGATGATTATGTCTGAATTGTTCGGTCAGGGTGCCAGGAGTGCCGCAGTCAGCATTGGAGCCCTTATTAATTGGTTCGCAAACTTTATTGTAGGTTTAACATTTATTCCAATGTCATCAGTATTAGGGAATTATGTGTTTATACCTTACACTGTGTTCTTGATACTATTTTATATTTTCACTTACTTTAAGATGCCAGAAACTAAGAACAGGACTATAGAGGAGGTGACGGCTCTTTTTAAGAAATAATTATGTCTTATTTTGATGGCTTTATCAACTTAAATGCATTCCTTAAATGCAATATTTAGTGTTAACATGTTGATAACTATTAATTAAGATTGTTATGAGTCTCGAATTTTTTGTTTAATTTTATAATCTGATTGTTTTTTTGGTAATTGTATAGTATTTATATGTTATATATTACATATATTACATATATTGTATGTACTGTAATATTATTCTTCGAAATAGAGATTTATTATAGGTAAGTATTTAATTTTTTAAAAATAATTTATATAGAGTTCTAATATTTATATTTCTCTGTAATTTTAAACAGATAAAGATAAGTTGTTTAAAAAAATAAAATAGTTTTGATAAAGAAAAATGTTAACAGCCTACGAATTATGACTTTAAATTCATCTCTTTTAATTGGTTTAGTTGGGAATACAATACAACTTGTAATATATTTTATTGGTTTTCTAATACCACTGAATAATAAAAAAAATCAAATTAAATTTTGAACTATGTGAAGACTGAAAATTGTATTTACTACAGAGTTTATTCGTGAATGATGTATTTAAAATAATTTCTGATTGGTTGTTACTTTTGTTTTTTTACCAATCCCATCGCATTTTATTTAATCTGTATTTTATTTTATAAATAATTTTTGAAAAGGGTAATTATTCTTATTTTTCATTTATTTTATGGAAATAGTATAAATTTTATTGTTAGATGTGGTACTTATGAAACTTATTGACTGATGGGGTTAAATTATGCTTTTATTAAATATATTATTTTATTGCCTATGGTACCCCTGAGTCGGTAAGGTCACACTGACTGAGTCGAATCGAAGCAAAGTAGTGACCATTACTTTAGGGAGATGAAGGTTCAATATGCTATATAAAACAGTGTCGCTTCATTGTGGTCCGACTCGGGTGTCGTTGTGAATCGACTCCCATTTGTCGGTTGATTTCCGGGGGTACATTTGTTTTCCGTTATAACGTGGATCCTTCAGAAAGCCGCGGAAACTATTTTTTTAATGCTTAATAGGCAAGCGTTTGACCACACCCTGCCTGGTGTTAAGCATTGGTGCGGTCTAAGGTGGAGCACGCTCGCCTGTTCACCTTTAATTTGAAGAGACCCATGTTGTACAGTTTCGCAGTACGCACGAGGAACTGGTTGTCAAAACGCCTCGTGCGCACTTTAGGGGCTTGAATCATAAATGGATGGTACCTCTCCGGGTGCCTGGACGTCCGATGGAAGAAAGGAAACGGTAGAACTAGGTTATGTAGCTCTTGCGCACACTCCCTGTAATTGCGCAATGTGTAGTTTCGCGGCTTTCTGAAGGATAAGTATCGTTAAATAACACAAAAATGTCTGTTTAATTCATATTTTTATTAATTTATTTAATAATAAAATACAACTATTTTTGGTGCTCTTTCTTGTTTTTCTTTTTGTAAACTAGTGCCTTATTATTATTTTTTAATACCTGTCTATAGGCATATTAGGCTTGCTGTCCACTCCTGTATGATATAACAGTACAAGTTGTTTCTGTCAGGTGTGTTTTGACCAAGTCAAATTAAAATTACTTTTGAAGGTGGCTTCGCACTTATCTGCCGTGGTGAGCACGTAAGGTTCCCAATCGACGAGTATATTCGCTCTCTAATAAATGGCTTCTTTTATTATTTTGTTTAATTTATTATGCCGTCTTATTGCGTCTACAACGCGATGGCAATTAATGCAGCGTGTCCCGTCATGTATAGTGCGCGGTTTGTCTTGCATTTAATTTGGCCAAGTCGGTACACACGAATTAAGTGAAGTTGTTTTTTTTTGTACAGATAATTTTAACAACCTTTATTTCTATTGTTAGTAGTGTATAAGAATCTTGTAATATTATAATTATTACACCGTCCTATTGCATCTTAGTGCCAACACATTAGTGCTCATTATTGTTTAAATTGTTACAATTATTTTAAAAACAAATTGGTTTTTAAATTAGTTAATGTGTTTTAAGTTTTTTTAAACTGACTCGTTATTGCAATTCGGACTTGAGTCAGAGTGGTACACTAAACTCGTAATCGAAGTAATAGACGTCTTAGGTATTAAGGAAGAATTTTATTTAAAATTTAGTATAGCAAATTACTAATACTAAGATTGATTTACCGGCCCTTGGATTTAAGTTTTAGTTTTTGGTATAATTTTTATATTTTATAATAGTTATTATATAAGCTAGAGTTTTATTTTTGTTATGTTTAAATTTTTAATTCTAGCTGGCTAGTTTTAATTCCAAGTAATTCACATATTTTTCATGTATTTATAGAATTTTACTTTAATCTATAATTATGTAACCTATTATATTATAAATTATGTATTTTCTTGAATCGGCGACTACTACAAGAAAATGGTACCTCATTAGATCGTAATATTTATCATAATATATACTATTTAAATGAAAAATAAATACGAATTTAATATATTGAAAGCATGATAATTTATTGTTTTATTTTCACACACTTATTGTTCCAATCAACACTAAGGAATTGGGGAGGTGTATCAGGTGACAGCTATCTTTTTTAGATAATATAGATTAATTTAGTCGACACGTGTTTCTGGAAAACTTGTAATTGCTTTGTTCTTTTTTTATTAATTTTTAAAAATTGCGATCGTAATATAGTAAACCTGAGGTTTCGTTCGGAACTAAACCATTGCCAATGAACAAAAAAAAAACATTTGTCAAAAGTACAAACAAACTTTTGATTTTTAAAAGTTCCTGTTAATTAAAACATCGTGTTCATAGTGTAGTTTTGTTTTAAAAATTACAATAGTTATTCGTATAAAACACTGTTATTGTTAGGAAACACAAACAAAAGATATTTGACAAACTAGTAATCTACAAATATAGTCTACAAAACTGTTAGGTTGGTACTTTGTATTCTATCTTGTCAAACTGTACGAAAGTCGAAGTGAAAGGTCGAAGACGGTCATTACAGTTTTTCAAATATCTCCTCGATTTTTAGGTATTTTCAGACGAGAATCAAAAAATTCTTCTAATTAAAGTAATATCTCGAAATGGTTTTCGATTCACCATGGGTTAGTTTTTTTGGACCTTGCCCATTCTATATAAAGCAGACTATGCTATATTATATGCCATATGCAATTGCGATGTCCTTGCGAAGCCTAACTCTTAAATATGTAACTTATTTATATTTCCGTTTCTCCACAAAAGGCTGAGAATAATTGTAATGCCTCATGCTGTTCATCTTCTTCCACTTCACCTTCCAACCAAAATGTTTCCATCATACCTTTACCCTGAAATTTGTTAAAAGATAAGTGAAAATATTTCAAGATTTCGGGTTCGATTCCCGGACGTCATAATAATGTATAAAACTAATCATTACGCAGTAAACTATTGCTATCTTTTCAGGCAGCAGTCACCTCCTCTATATCGGCCTTGGGAGACGAATGTGCACCATACATTGACAGGGCACACTACTCACATTATTTCAATTTAGGCGTACGCGCAACTATTTTTTAAAATATAGGTCTTACCTTAACTTTAATCAATCCACGACGTCGCAAACGGAATCTTCCAGCCGGCAGTTGTGATGCAGTCTCCGCTGATATTTGAATACGACCAGGCTTTAACAAATAAAGTATATTTTTACCAAATGGGTCGAAAGTATAGAAAACTCAACTATTAATTTGGGACATATTAAAATTTTTGTTGTACCTATCCATACATATATAACAACTAGATGTGCAATAACGCCCCCGATGTGATGCGAGTGAAAAGATGACCGTAGTCACCTTTAGTTCTCTGCCAGTTAGTATTTGACTTGACGGCAACATTGTCAAAAAGTTTGAAGCGGCCTACGTATTTTTCATGTCAGATATATGAAGTTTGCACCTCTAATCTCTATGTATCTATCTGGATATATTTTGTTAATTGAAGTCAAGTTATTATATGCATGCGCCTTGGGCCCTTCCCTAGGCATGCTTCTATTTTGCCTGAAGCATAATCTATCACTGCATATATAAATAAATATAAAACACTAACTTCGGAAGTGGTCTGCATACGGCTTGCAGTATTTACAGTATCACCAACCAAACAATACCGTGGTAATTTCAAACCTAACACTCCAGCGACACATGGACCAGAATGTACGCCTGAAATAGAACGATACCATTAATAATAAGTTTCGAGTGTAGTTAATAAGGCGATTTGGTATAACGAGATGGGTGCACATTCTCTTCTCATGCTGGCATAGCGGAGGGGTATGCTGCCTGCAGACTTCTCTGTGGTAGCAGTTGTTTTGAATTATAGATCGCACCTTAGCTTGTCATCAGGCAGAGTTGTCGCTTGTGACCTTGTCGCGTTTCGGGAGCAGTTTGAGAGTAGCCAAGTATAGCGAGAGGAGTGCACTGTCACTCTGGATGGTGCATTCTCGTCTCCGGTATAGCAGAGACGACTGCTACCCGTAGAGATTTTTCTATAGTAGCAGTTATTTCCACTCATGGACCGCACTCTAGCTTTACATCAGGCGGAGTGTTATTATATGCCGAGCTACTATTTAAAAGAAAACAGTGCATGTATGTTGAGTTGGTTCATCACAAGCAATGTCAATCTTATATCAATCAATTTCATAGTATTGTTTTATCCCGGTTTATTACGATTTTTCAAACCGGACAGACATGCTAATAACGGAATCTAAATTGTAAAAAATAATATAACTAGAAACTAGAAATCATCCTCTACCTATAGTCAATTTGGGTATAGCTCTACAAACAGCTAAAGCGGCACTGGCAGCCGAAGCAGCATGAGCTCGTCGTCTTTCTGGAGCACCCGATACTAACATGTATACGGTTCCCACAGTTTCAACCTGTAAACATTAGGTAAATAAATAAATACATAACAATTTTTATATAATATTTCCAATAGGCGAGCAGAACTACGGGAGTTTATGGGAAAATGAAATGAAATGAAAATCCTTTATTAACGTAGGCATGGACTTGGCATGCACTTGTTCATCGTGAAAATCTACTTTTGTCTTCGGAAAGGCATATGACGAGAAGACAGCCATAAGAAACTCGTCAATTATAGCCTGTGTTTATAATAACAAAAAAAAAACTGAATTATAAATTATAAATGGGCATCAAAAGAAAATTTTTGTAGCCTATGTAGTCTAGATTCAGTAATACTCATACTTAATTTTTCTTAAAGCAGTATTCAATTTTTCTTAGTAAAGTGTTAGAAACTATAGAACACACTACCAAAACTTCTAGTTGAGGTTAGGAGGGAAATTGAAAAAGGGTTTCCGTTTTTTTTTATTTGCGGACAGGGCAATGCCTCCTTGGTGTATCGAAATTTACCTTATAAACCCTATGGGAATCCAGTAGTCTGTCGATCTTGGAGTACACATCATTCATATAAGCAGTGGTCTGCATCACATCAGCTCGTGTTCCAGCCTGCGCGAGTTGTACTCCGCAAAACATTATTGTTACACATTCAAATGCCTGAAAATAAGACTAATTTATGTAACAAGTATGTGTATATTTGTATAGAGCTTTATATACTATGGGAACCTATTGGGCTTGCCTTAAGTTAGGAGCAAATTAGCGCCATGCTTTTGCATCTTTGTTCATTGCCTGACACAAGCTGAGCCTAATCCCTTTTGACATCATTATTTAGTTGCAAACAACTGCTACTACAAATTAATTTCTAGCAGTCGCCTCCGCTATGACTAATGCACCATCCTGATAGACAGTGCACATGCCTCTCGTTATTTTTACTTTTTATATATACGTTTTTTATACTTTTACGTTTTAGTAAAACAATGTGTGATTCCTGATTATTTACTAATAAAAAAATACAAGAAAAAAATGTGTAGTTTACTTGACACGCGGCCATAGAATCCTTGCCTAATCTCAAGTGATCAGCAATAGCCTTTGGTATCATAGAGTAAAGAAGCTGATCTCCCCTTTTCTTCCATTGATCAAGAAGTCTACAGGATTTCTCTAAAGACAAACTCCTGCTCTCGGCCTTTTCAAAGAGCAATTCTAAACGAGATAAATGCTGCCAACCGTGGAGTAACATCTCTCTGGATAAACCATGTCCATTCAGATCTGCGAGACACAGGTCTGCCTGGCTTAGTTCTTCCAAGTCGTTGAAACTGGAAATTTGGAAAATTAAGAGATGGAGATTCAATTATACAGTTGCTAGTAATATTATGAATAATGTATTTAGGCCGAAGGGAAGCCGTAGTAACAAAAGGTTCAAAAAGGACACAAAGTTACATTTGTACCAGCCAGAATTCTTACTTCCAACACGGTTCTACAACGGCCGCTCAGTTATATTGAAATTATTCAAAAATCTGCAACTACCTAATAAACAAATAAACTTACATTGGACTGCACAAGAAAATTAGAGAATCTATTTCTTCCAACAGTTTAATTGGTCCCTTCAGTAGGATAGCTCTGGCTCCTTGAGATCCTCTTCTGGTATCACCAGTACATTTGGCCCTCCATCTCATTAACTCCAATTCAAATAACATTGTTTGCATGCATACCACCTGAAAATTATTAACTTACGTTTAAGTATATGAAAAGAAATATTTGTTTGCAATTGGGAATCTTCAAGTACTCTTTTACATTGTTAAATTAATCTACAAAATATTTAATATAAATCTTCCCTAGGGATAAACCGAATGGAAATTTTTATTCCTATAAAAGAATCCCTACAAACGCATACGAAGTTGTGGGCAATAGCTAGTACCTTTATAAAAGATTTACTATTACTTTACACTACTTTCCTCATGCATGCACATCGGACACGGATGGTGAGGATAATCCTGGGTTCCAAAAAACTTATAACAGCAATATTACCTTATCCCAAGTAAAAGAAACTTTTGGTTTTCTCAAACGGAGAATATCAGCAACTTGTGTTTTCGCTATACGATTTCCTGGTCCACCCCACGCTTCGACTAACTAAAGATAAACAAATGAATATAATTTTATATTTTTGTTTCATTGTTATATGAGTTTATAAAATAAGGAATATTGATATGATAAAAAATAAAATACGGTAAGCAGCACCTTTTCACCAGCCATAATAATTTTCATGCGACGATCTAGAAGAACTCCAAACGGGAATAACTGTAGAAGGAGTGCAGCTGGAACCGACGGCAGTAGACAGGGCAGACTTTTTCTCAGCATTAACGATTGCACCTGAATGAAAGATTTAAAAAAAAATTAATTATTAGTTTAATAAAACGCGATGATTATAATGTCTATATATATCATTATAACGACTACGACGATCAATGCAAAGCTTTTCAAACGACTCTCCGCCCGCCGTGACGTCGCGTCGTGTCGTCCGCGTCACTCGGTTCAAAATAATCAAGATAAACGTAGTAACGCCGGCAACTATAACAATAAAAACAGAGGCGGCGCTACACCAAACGTGGACGTCGACGACATTAGCTTTGCGAGTCCTCTTTCATTTTCCAATTAGAAAAAGAAGGTAAATTAAATTAGCTGAATTATAATACACTAACTTTCAAAGTGTTGTCTGGCGTCTACTTACGCGTATGCAAATAAATACCAATGACTAAACTTTAATAAATTGCAAAACTTTTATGCTAGAGCCCCACACGTGCGACGCCAGAGGTTAAGCGTTTAACGCCACTGCATGAGTCAAAAGATATAAGAATAAAACATATACGAGTAATAACCCATCAAGAAAGGCTTGAAAAGTATTATAATTTTTAATGTCTCATTGTTAACGAAACAACAAATGCTAGTCACTGTTTTGTTATTATAAAAAAAATAACTAAGTACCTATTTATAAATTAATCTGCATACTTTTTTTATTAGCAAGGAATATCCACAAGTATCAAGAAAATTCTGTAGGTGACAGTCGCATCTGCTATGTCGCGCTTCAGGCAGTGACGTAACTATGGGAGGGTTAAGCGGTGCTGAGCACGGGGGCAATTTTAAATCTAGATTCTTCGAATCGAATTCCAAATCTTCCAAGATCGAATCTTATATTACACCTATGTATTATTCACAGTTTTAAATATTTTAAGAACCGGGGCTGTCAACTGCCTAACTTCAACCTAACAAAGTAACCAAAAACACGAGAAGAGTGCACTGTCAACCTGTCGCCCTCTCGAGCCGCCAACATGGCATAGCTCCGTGGTAGCAGTTGTGTCTGCCAATGTATAGCGTACTCTATTACGTACGTATTTAACATCGGCATAACAGCGGCATAAATGTGTTTGATTTGTTACATGACGAGCTACCGAATAAAAAATTAAAATTAAATGAAACAATTTCCGACAAACACAATAAAACCAAGTTCAGTAAAACAAGTTAACTAATAAAATTGGGGTTACTTTAAGTATATCTTCATTACAATTTATTACGCCTTCAATTCCGTAAACAGGTGCCTATTTTATTTTAGTATTCTAGACGCAAATTAACTAGGTTTTGCCTTCCAAGGGTTCAAGGTTCGACATTTTATTATTCTTTCTATCTATTACTTTATGTATA
Source organism: Tinea pellionella (assembly GCA_948150575.1). Lineage (NCBI taxonomy): Eukaryota > Metazoa > Arthropoda > Insecta > Lepidoptera > Tineidae > Tinea > Tinea pellionella. Next base: position 1,644,126 of record OX411253.1, read on the forward strand.
TGTAGACCTATCTATGTATTTCTTTTTTGCAAGTATTCTTACAAAAACGTTATATAATACTCGTATATTATTGTTTTAATAAGTAATTTTTAGTATAATAATATAGAAATGATGAATTGATGTGTATATCATGATGAAAATTTAACGGAAAAAAGTGTAATTATATGATTTTTCAATTATCCTGTATATTAGAGTATAGAGAGTAGAACTGAAAGTTAGATACGTCTCTCTCTTTCTCTCCTCGTCGGTCCCTCATTATTGAGGATCGTGACTCCTGGTGGCTCGCTCAATTAGATGTCTCCATCGACTGCGACTGCTTGCCTAATGGAGAGCTTTATGGACCGGCATCTCCAGACAAACGGAAACCTGGTCTGTCCAGCGGCTTGGGCTTCTACCGCGCGGTCTTCTGCCATCAACCTTCCCTGTCACCACAAGCCTTTCCAGATTATCGCCATCCTTACGCGCTATGTGGCCGAAGTACTTCAGGATGCGGCGCAGGCAAAGCGATGACAGTCGCGGTTGATTTTCAACGCCCAATTCCGACAGAACAGAAGCATTTGTCCGGTGAGCGGTCCAGGGAATCCTCAGCATACGGCGCCAGCACCACATTTCGAACGCATCCACTCTCTGTCTATCCGCGGCTTTAATTGTGCATGTTACGTACCTTTCCTTTATGTTTAATAATAAGTATAACTGCGATCAATGATAAGTGGCTTGTGTTAGCCCGGCATTGAGCTTGATAAAATGTGAATAATTTTAGATGATAAGGAAGAAATCCCTCTAATGACTAAGCTAGAGTTTGTATCATGTGAGACTAAAGTACATAATTATTATTACAAGTAACAAGGCGTGGGCAGACCTGTGCATAATTAAAATAGTAGTACAAACTTACATAATCACTGTTGTCGAATTCAAGTCGTAATACGGCTACATAATACGATCCTTCCATACTTTCCTTCATAACGGACACTTTTAATTTTAATGAGAAAATGTCTTCTGCTATCTCGTATAATTGACCTAAGGAAAAATAAAAAATAAATTAAGAGAAAGACCATTGAAAAATATCTTCCTAATCAGTGGCGGACTAAGGCCAAAGCGGGCCCATGGCAACATTGTAATTCTGGGCCTATTTTTCAGTCATGATATACAGGGTGTCCCGTAAGTAGTGGTGTCAACGGTATTTTACAGATAGAGGGGTTCAATATCTAGAATATAATTTGGTGATTTTTTTTTATACCTTCTGGTTTAAAAGTTATAACATTTTTAAAGAATTATCATTTTTTCCCCCGTTTTATCACAAAATAATGTTATAAAAATTTGTTTACAATTATTTTTACTGATATTTTTATTTAAATGGGTTGAGAAAACACAGGGCTTTCTAATTAAAATAATATTTGTAACCAATTAATAACCATGATTAAATAAAAAATTAAAATCTAAACAAGATTTAATTTATCAAATTTTAAGCAAAATATTTAAACGAAGCTGGTGTAAAAAAATTGTATGTAAGGTTACGGGACCATTATTTTAAAAATATCTACAATTCACACGGACTCTAAAAACGTATAATAATGTTCACTGTCATTTTAATTAAAGTCATTTTTCAAAGTTAAACCAGCAACAAAGTACTATTTGTCGAAGAAATTTCAATATTACCTTATGCGAATTCCAATAAAACCAATGTAAATAGATACGGATAAGAAAATAATTTATTAAAGTAAATGCTCAAAATGTCTCCCTCTAACTATAATGCATAACTGACATCTTCTAATAAACATTCTCCTGATATTTCCTAGGGCTCTTTGATTATTTTTAATTCTTTCGGACACGATATTCAATTTTTGGCGTAGTTCATATTCATTATTATTACATGTCTCATAAACAGCTTCTTTAAAGTTAACATCAGCAGACTGATGATGGTTATTTGTCCAGTCTGCCGTCCTGGGGTAGTACCAGTGGTGCGCTGTCAATCTAAGATGGTACATGCTCGTCTCCTCAAGCCGGCATAGTGGAGGCGACTGCTATCCGCACAGGTTTCTCTGTAGTAGCAGTTGTTTCCATTCATGGACCGCACTCTAGCTTTACATCAGGCGGAGTGTTGTCACATGCCGAGCTACAATATAAAAAAAAAACACCATAATTTACTTTATAATCTTTGTCTTAATAGTAGTCTGGTATGTGATGACACTCTGCCTATTGTACTTAAGGTACGTAATCTCTGAAACTTAAGGTAAGTATGAGTGGAAACAGGCGTCAGTCTGCCTACCCCTCTTTGAACATCCCTAAAGTCAAATTAAGGAACCAAAATGAAAATAAGATTGGAACTACAAGCAGTTAGTATCTTACAGTAGGTTAAGACGTGAAAAAGTTCAAATTTCCGACTGTAAGAATTCTTAAAATCCGTCCTCTTATCGGAATGCATTATTAAAAATCGACGCCCATTTGTTGTATTTATGTCGAAAAAACATTGTAATTAAAATGATAGTGCACATTATTATACGTTTTTAGAATCCGTGTGAATTGTAGATATTTTTAAAATAATGGTCCCGTAACCTTACATACAATTTTTTTACACCAGCTTCGTTTAAATATTTTGCTTAAAATTTGATAAATTAAATCTTGTTTAGATTTTAATTTTTTATTTAATCATGGTTATTAATTGGTTACAAATATTATTTTAATTAGAAAGCCCTGTGTTTTCTCAACCCACTTAAATAAAAATATCAGTAAAAATAATTGTAAACAAATTTTTATAACATTATTTTGTGATAAAACGGGGGAAAAAATGATAATTCTTTAAAAATGTCATAACTTTTAAACCAGAAGGTATAAAAAAAAATCACCAAATTATATTCTAGATATTGAACCCCTCTATCTGTAAAATACCGTTGACACCACTACTTACGGGACACCCTGTATACTTTGCGTTTCGTAAAAAACCTAATTTTCGGGCCCCAAAAATTGCGGCTAAAATTAGGGCTTAGTCCACCCATGTACCTAATTGTGAAATGACTCCATTCGTAACTTACAGCGTCTTCTTATAACGCCTTACAGCCTGGACGGTGTAAACGAAATAAGCCGGCATAGCTAAGGTGACTGCTGTTTTTCTGTTGTAGCAATTGTCTTCGCTCACTGCATTTTAGCTCGGCATCAGGTAAAGTGTAATAATTTGTGATATTTCAGAAGATTTGAGATAAATGTAATTTTCAAAGCCAACTTACCCATAAGATAATGTGTAAAACCAGTTCTTCCACTACTATAAACAAGTTCGGCTCCATGACGATGAGCTCTCGTCAATTGCATACTCGGGGATCTCATACGAGGAAAGGTGAACCTCATTCTCTGATGTATATTGTCCACTGATTGGAGAAATGTACAGAAATATCTGCCTGTTGCCCGTATCATTGTGTCGTAACTGGTGAAGAAATAAATAATAATGTGGCGAATCGGCTAGTAATTGGCAGTTGGACAACATAAACACGGATCACTAAAGACGCGAAAATATAATGCCTATAGGCACTATTATAGAATAGAATAGAATAGAATATCTTTTATTTGTCACAAAGTACAGATGTTTTTAGATATGTACAGGGTGAGGTGACAAAAGGGAAATCAGCTCAGCATGTGCTCTGGCAGATGTCAGAGCGCTGATTTTCAGCTGACACCGCAGGAAGTGGCAAAGGGGCAGTGATAGGGAAGAGGTGTAATAAAATAGTTATGGAAAGTAGTTTGTATTGAAACAATAAAATGCATAAATATAAAAGAATATGGAAGAAACAAAATATAAAATAATAATAATAATAATAATAATAATTAATAGGTTGCTCACGCATACATAATATATAATATTAAACTGATTGTTATTTGTCCAGTCTGCCGTCCTGGGGTAGTACCACCACTTTCGAATGTAACACCCGTGAAGTGACCTTGTCGCGTTTCGGGAATAGTTTGAAAGTAGCCAGGTATAACGAGAGGAGTGTGCACTGTCAATCTAGATGGTACATGCTCGTCTCCTCAAGCCGGCATAGTGGAGGCGATTGCTGCTCGTACAGGTTTCTGTTGTAGCAGTTGTTGTCATTCACGGACCGCACTCTAGCTTTACATCAGGCGGAGTGTTGTCTCATGCCGAGCTACAATAAAAAATAATAATAATATAATCTTCAGAGTAAAAGAACACTGCATTCGAATTGGCTCAAATGTTAAAATCCCTACATTTTTATGATAATGATAAAATTGCTCCATTTCGAAATATCATCTTTATGTTTATAATAATTTGCACCGATTGAGAATCGAACCCTGGATCTGCGGCGTAATAAAATCTACTTTTTCAATTACATATTTCTAATACATGTTCGCCCCTAATTTAGGTATTTGTAAAATTAATCAAGTCCGTCACATTATTTATGTAACTAGGATTCTAAAAAGGGGGAAAGACCTGCATAATTTATACCTGCAGAAATAACGTTGAGCTACATTAATTTTAATATTAAAATATAGAACAGTAAGGGTCGTTTGCACCCGAAGGCCGGTTAAAGTAACTTTAACTATTACTTTTACGGCGACGACGACCGTTAAACGTTTACATTTACTCTACACGCGTTGCAATATCGTGTAAATTCATATTGTTATCGTTAAAAGGGTGGCTGATCTCGAAAAAATAATAGAAAAACATATTTGGCTTCTTATACGTTTGACGTTTGGTTTGACGATTACTTTAACCAGCCAAGATTCGATGGTTACGGTTAAGGTTTAAGTAACCATCAAAAATGACAGGCGCGACGATGGTGCAACTCGTGTGGAGTAAATGTAAACTTGACCGTTAAAGTAACCATAAAAGTAATAGTTAAAGTTACTTTAACCGGCCTTCTGGTGAAAACGACCCTTATGGATGAAAATTTGTTAGAAAGAATAAGAAAATCTTTCTTTTGTTTTCCGAGTAATATTATTATCGTTCAACAAGCCGAGATTAAATAAATATAACATATGTTCACATCGTTTATCCGAATTTTTCCAGTAGTTTCACGTGTGACCTATTTTTCCAATATTTCCTTTAGGATGCTTCATTATTTTCTCCAAATGGAAAGTTTTGGTCAATTTTATTCGGACATTATTATGGACGCAATTATTTTTTTGGAATAATAAATTTAACTTAATTTTCGTTTTGTGTTGTTAGGTTTCCTTGATAAATAAATCAATTTCCTTACCCGTAGTTACTGAAAAATTTTACAAAACATCTCCCAAAGAAATGCATGACCTTTTCGGGGGTTCCAAACCGTTCTTTCAGTGACAAAAGTTGATCTTCACTCACACCACTCATGCTATTGAACCTTGGACGTGCTACTATTCCAGACCCTCTCCTTTTAAACACGTCTATAGCTAAAGTACAGCTATTTTTACGTGATCTTGCTGATGTTGACGGACTCTTTATTGATGACGTTAGAGGTGATGATGGTTTATCATCTTTCATAAGAGTTGAGTTTTCTGGGATTTCTTCATCATGTTTTGGTTTTAAATCATTTTCAAATCGAATACATAAACTCCTTCTGTCTTTGACACAAAACTCTCTTTCGCTTGTCGATTCTGAGAGTGTGTTTGGTTGTTCATTTACAATTTCTTGTTTGCAAATTCTATCAGTAGAAAGCGCTTTAGCTCTCACTTCTTCAGATGAATGGTATTCGTCCATTTCCTTCTTTGTTGCGGCTGTGAGCGCGTTTGTCGCTGAAAAGGGACATTTGAAAGAATGCGTTCTGTTATCAGCGTTTACTGATGCACTTCTCCAAGAATTCTTGGATTTTAATGACGATTTCTTTGGTACTGGACTGCCTGGTATTGATGCAGTTCCGGGACTGTTTATATCTCTTGATACGAGTCTTGCAAGTGCACTTGCTAGGCGCAGCATTAGTGCATCTGGGTATTGCTGGAAAATAATACTTGGTTAGTATACGTGAATGTAGTTACGCGCTATCTCTTTCACTTACCTGTGTAGCACTGAAGACTGTATTCTTTGCACCAGCCTCTCGCAATATTGTCTCCCATATTTGTTCGCCACATTCTTGCTAGATGGGGATGAAATAGAAGAGTTTAATACAAAAAAAGGCTTAAATTCTGCTTCATTATTAGATCGAACATAAGATTTTGTGCATTGGATTTAAATAGATTTGTGTTACCATTGTTTATGTATAATTTGTGGAACCCGGTTAGGTTTGTACAACCGAAACCTTGAACTTTTACAACCATCTCCAAAATAATTAAGTTCAGATTTATTGTTCCGAGTAAATGTAGTTAATAGTGATATTTATGAGTTTAGAGGTTTTAGTAAATATATTACGCACGAATTAAGATATTTATAGAGGTACGTAGTAAATAACAAAAGTCATTCGTACTAAAACAGTTTTTATTACAGGATTGTTGTTCTTAGATAAATTGATGTGTTTGTAAAAAAATAAAAAAAGTTAATCATGATAATTACTATTGACTCTACTAATCCACTGTGGGGCTCCAATTTAAATAATAATAAAAATAAAATGCGTGGTAAACTACCACGGTAATGAACGGAAGGCTTTGGCCTTTATTCTGGTTTCACGTGGGTGAAACCATGGGACCAAAGGGATGGCATGCAAACGAGAGCGCATGAAACTAATTATACGTATACGAAGTTGCGGGCATTGGCTAGTTTAAATTGCTATTATTTTTGAAGAATTATTCGTGTTTTTTTTTTGAGGAATTTTTCAACAGTTTTTGTATTAATTAAATTAAATCTGGTTTAGATTAGATAAAAATAAAACAATACTTAAAATGATCGAAATTAAAAAAGTGTTTGTGGTTCATAGTACCCAATTTTAGTTTGTACGTGCTTCATTTAATAATGTAATAAGTTTATACGCAGTTAGAATTTTAAGACGTCTAATTTAATTTTTTGGGTTTACTCGTATGAGTTTCTTTCTCATTATACCCATATGAGTATCAGAATAAGGACGACAACACCAAGACCCAAAATAATAAATAAATAAAAATAATAATATCATGAATGTACATTGTACATTGTACATGGTGGAATGGGGTGTGTACTAGAATGAGGAGTACAATTAATAGTGACGAAAGGAAACTTTAAACACAGTTTTGTTTATTTATTTTTAAAAATAAAGGAATGTTTGAATAAAATCTTCAATATTTAGGTACTTCTCATGCAGATACGCCTTTAACTCTCCATCCAATATAAATTAATATATTTTTAAAAATAATTATGATTAATTTTTTTTTCGATCTTAATTCGAACCCTTGCCCAGGATCTCTACATAAAAGATGTTGGCACGCTGACCACTTCGCCACAGAGATCGGCTAATACCATATTTTATTTATTTTTTCAATAACTTATGAAAGACCACCCAAAAAAACTGCGAAAATTAATATTAATAACAAGTCCCTATTATTGTACTAATGTTCTCTAAAAATAGTACTAAATTGACCCAGAGGTGTCCTTTTTAGCTCTGATTGGTTCATTGAATTTAATAATCGTTTTACTTTATGGCATACACGTTCGTTTTTGACGAATACATGTGCTGTATGTCCTTCCTTTTAAACTTTGAATGATTGTTCAAGCGAATTTGTGTCCTTTTGTAGTTTGCAATTTTTGATTACATTAATTCATATATTATTTTTAAGTAAGTTATTACATCTTTGATTACATAAATTAAATAAATAGTCAACATCGGAGTGAATTTAAAGAATTTGTTTTGATGAGTATAGAAGAAAGAAAATTAGGAAATACGCGTCTACGAGAGTTAGTAAAACATTTAATAATTAATCTTTTTCAGGTGTATTCAACTAAATCACAAGTTGCTGTTAAAAGCTTACGTAAAACAGTTTTAATGTTAATAAATTACTTTTTTTAATCAAACGCTTTCAAACAAATCCTGAAATCCGATTAGATCATTTCATGGTTGTTACACTTGGAAGAATACGATAATAACTATCATCTGCACCAATCTGCCTGCCGCTCCTTTAATTAATGCTTAAATTAAGTCTCATTGAGCGATCAAAGGGTATAAAAGAGTTACATTGATACCGGGGATTTTAATATGGCTCCGTACTCTGCTACGGTCACTTTAATGTTATGTAACATTATTGTTAAGAATATGGAAATCTGTTTACCCTTAAAAATATACAAATAAAATTAATTAGAACTTACCACAATGAAGTGCTGTACACTTTCTAATAACCAACCGTACATTTTAAGTACTTATAAAGTCTTTTAAAGTAACACAAAATTGTTCATTAAAACTTTTAATTGTGATGAAGATTTTTTAACTTGTAAATTGGAAGTTGTACTTTCAATTGTTGCAAATTAAAATGAACAGTTTTACTTGGTTTTAAAAATATTTAGGTATAAATTATATGCATTTATTTTTTACCTACTTTTATATATATTAAAAAAAAACTGCTTTTCTTTTGCAAATTTAATGCATGAAATTAACCCTTGATAAACTTAGTATTTTAGAAAATAAATATTATTTTGTTAGTTTGTTCAAAATGTTTAACTGCAAAGTTAAACACGTCCTCTAGCCGTTGTTATTCAACTACAACTGAGGTGCTAAATCTGAGGATAAAGGATACAATCTAACCTTAAATTCTTAGTACATACATACTGAAATATACGCAAATTGAATACTAAATTATTTAAATGAATAAAAGTAAAGAAAAAGAAAGATAAAAGTGTAATAATTTGTCTTCTTCTAATTTATTATTTATTTCTCTAATCAAATGGGTTACTTTTATATTTGTTGGGTTATATTTGTTTATTTATTATGTAATTACATGAGTTTTTGTTAGTTGCTGTTTACATACAGCTCCAGGTGCGCAAAGTTCATAAAATATCTTTTTTATCTCTTTCTATCTTTGTAAAAATAGCAAATTTCACCTGGGACTGGTAAATAAATTATTTGATTTGATATTTTTGGTGCCTAGCATCTAAGCCGCGTTTTTTATTGATCGTTTATTTTGTAGATGCTTTTTGACGCATAGTCTCAAATGTTAGGGTTTTAACCCGGTTCGAAAAAATCCGGACAATCTGGGAAAATCCGGACAGATTCAATTACCAACCAATACTTATCACACTTTGATTTATAATTACTTTCATACGCATTGCGTAGTCACTCGTTATCATTCAGGACTCATCATTAAAGAGTACTATTAGTATACCAAACGATATACAAATCGATTCAGTATTGTATTGCACGAACGATACAATTTTTTTTAAACAATTAATTTACTAAATTTTAAAATAATGCAACCTACTAATAATAAAAAAATTGTAATAATACTTACAACAATAAAATAATTAACATTTTCTAACAAAATTCCATACATTTTCTCTCTTCAAGGATTCACACGCTTTCTTGGTATATTTTCCTGTTGATGCCTCACGTCTGTTTGTAATATAAGTCGGGGATTGACTGCAATATGTCAACATGAGGGAAAAGACAAATTTTCCACCCCGAAATCATCAAGTTTAGATCGGTTAAGAAAAACGGTTCTGTAGTCTTAGTTTACTTATAATTTGTAACTTTAAATAACTCATCTTTCAACAGGTCTGATTTTAACCGCGCTCTGCTTTATCTTAAGCTATAGTGCGGTCCAAAGGCGCAGACAACTGCTTGTACAAAGAAACGTCTCTAGGTAGCAGTCGCCTCCACTATGCCGGCTTGAAGAGACGTGTGTGTAGTTTACTCTGAACAAAAAAAAAATTGTTAAATATTATTTTTTACTAGCGACGAAACCCCCGGCGTTGCTCGGGTCAAAATATATCGCATGTTTAATGGTATAAAAAATATTTAAGGATCCGTTTTTAAAGTAGATATTGTAGATTTCTATCTTAGATATTGAGAGACTTATTTGACAATTAAACATACGGTTTTTATAGAGTTAATCAAATCAAATTAATTAACTAATTAAAGAATTGAAAATAAGAAATACTCTAGTAAATGTGGAAACAGAAATTTGTAGAACTTTCTAGAATGTATTCTCCCAATCCTTGGATCCTTCAAGCGGAGCGTGAAAAAGCACTTTCTCAGGCCGGCATAGTGGTGGCGACTGAAGCCACCGTGCGAGCGGTTCTCTAGTCGTCAATGCTCATGGACCTCCACTGCGTTTACCATTAGACCAGTCGAGGTCACATGTCGTGCCAAAATAAAAAAAAACATTCTATGTCGATTTTAGCAGCTATACACATTTTTAATGTTTGTAGATAATTCTAGAAGTTTTTAGAACTTTCTAGAACATTTCATGTCGATTTTAACAGTTGCGCTCATTTTGGAACTTTCTAGACCATTCCAGAAATTTGTAGAACTTTCTAGAACATTTCATATCGATTTTAGCAGCTATACACATGTTTAATGTTTGTAGGTCATTCTAGAAGTTTTTAGATCTTTCTAGATCATTCCAGAAATTTGTAGAGCTTTCTCGAACATTCTATATCGATTTTAGCAGTTGATAACGTTTTGGAACTTTCTAGATCATTCCTGAAATTTTTAGAACCTTCTAGAACATTCTAGATCGATGTTAACAGTTGCGCTCATTTTGGAACTTTCTAGATCATTCCAGAAATTTGTAGAACATTCTATACCGATTTCAACAATTGCGCTCATTTTGGAACTTTCTAGATCTTTCCGGAAATTTGTAGAACTTTCTAGAACATTATATATCGATTTTGGCAGCTACACACATTTTTAATGTTTGTAGATCATTCTAGAAGTTTTTAGAACTTTCTAGAACATTTCATATCGATTTTAACGGTAGAGCTCATTTTGGAACTTTCTAGGACATGCTGTATCGATTTTAGCAGTTGATAACGTTTTGGAACTTTCTAGATCATTCTTGAAACTTTTATAGATTATTTTTTAAAAATTTAGAACTCTATACTTAGTACTCAACATCTCATAAGTTAGAAAAAGACAGACTTAGTACTCAAAATGTCATATGTTAGAAAGAGACAGATATACATTTTTTAAGATTTTCGCCTCCCACAACCACCCTCTTGCACCCACCGCGACCAAACTCCCTTACTTTCACCAGGAGACCGAGGGGTATCTACCACCCCAACGGGAAGCAGATTGGAGTTGGTGATCATGGAGAAAACCCTGTATTTACGTACTAACATTAGCATTTTATATAAGTATTAAGATTAATTAATTATGATGGAAATTGAACAGAAAAAAGTGAAGCGCCTTAACTCTGTCTTAGTGGACTGAGCATCGTGTGTGAAGCAGTGGACGTAGGTTCAAATCCCATTTATGTTTAGACTTTAGAGACCGCGTTGATAATTTATCTGTTTAGTTTTCATTATAATTTAATAATGACTTTATCCAGAAAGCCCATTAAAAAATAATCGATTAGTTATTATTGTTATCCTACAGAACCCCACCAACGAAATAACCATTTGTGGTTAATTGTTTCGTCGAGGACTCGTGGAGCATCTATTGAACCTTTTAGTTGAATGATACATTCAACCATTGCTCTAATTAATTTAACCGTTTTGTAACGTATCATAAAAGTATAGTTTTGTAAAAACAAACTTTATTCCTATCAAGAGCGGTAATGACGAGGTAGTGAGGAGGTAATGACGGTTATTATCTACCATTCTGGGGTAGTACCACCACTTTCGATTGTAACTAACACCAGTCATATGACCTATCACGTTTCGGGATTCGAAGCCTGTCAATAGACGGTGCACATTCGTGTCCTCAAGTCGATGTAGCAGAGGCGACGATACTTGTTATTTATTTTTATTTCTTATACTTATCTTCATTTCATATTTCGGTCATCGTTGATACAGTTTTTATAGTAGTAAGTTCGAGTATGATCCTTGAAAGCTTTACAAGCATGAAAGCACTCTAGGTAAAGCGAAGCCAGTTTTACAATTCATGCCATTGAGTTAGTGTGCTGGTAACTAGTAAGCTACATTTGTACAGAACTAGCTTAATTAAACTAGTGAAGAAGCTAGTAAGACAGTGTCTGAAGTCAGGACAGTTTAATACGATGGGGTTTTATTTTAGGAGTTACACTGGGTTTTATAACTGGCCTTGTGTATCCCAGCAATAACTGCAGGCAGCAGTCGCCTTCACTATGCTAATGTTATTAGAACAATTTACGAGCGTATCTTGAAAGTGTTGGTAGTGCCCTAGGACCCAGGACGGCAGACTAAATACTATTAATAATCTGTGACTGCTATTCTTGAATTTATTAATGCAGAGAAAAGGTAATTTAAAGACAATTATCTGTCAATTAAGTGTAATTTATGAAAGTGTCACAAAATGTGTGACAAGCGATAGTTGACCTGTGTAATTGAAAAAAATACTCGTTTCAGTATGTTATAGTTGCGTTGATGAATATCGTTTTACCATACTAAATAATTATTGGTTCGCGGCCTACATTTTAGATGGATGGGGCTCTCAACTTTTCATATTTTTATATTCATTAAAGAATTTTTTTATTTTGATTGATTTATTTTTAAACATGAACTTATACGTAAAAATACAGGTACCTGCATAATATATTATACCTTAGATAACATCCAGACCCAAAAGAAATACTTTTTAAAGATATTTAAAATACGTTAAAATATTTGTTTTGAGCGGACATCGAACCCGGGTCCTCCGCTTAATTGTAAATAGTATTTAAATATTTAATAATGCAAAGTTTTTTGTATCTACTTTTTTTTTTAAATCTTGTTCTTTTCTTTCTACTTGTTTATTTTTTACATATTTCATTACCATTTAATGGATATGTAAAAAATAAAAATAAAAATTTGATAAAATGAAAAAAATGGTTAAGAACCTCTGTCACCTAGATTGCGTTCAGAAATCGTTATGCGTGTACGCATATTTATTGATAGTTCGGGAGCTATCCGGGCATTCGTCGGTGTGCGGGCGGCCGACGACTCACCCCCGCCCAACTTTTAAGGAAAAAAGCTACGCCATTTTCAGTGAGTAGATTTTTTTTATCAAGTAGTAAATAATATGGTTTTACATATTTTTTTCGTGATTTAAATATTTTAAATTTATGATTTTCTGGGGATTCGTTATTACCATAAATATATTTTTTATTAATTTTGTCATTTTTCTAGAATCTTTTTAATTTTCCTAAATGCAATTTTATGTTTATGGGTATGAAAAAAAGTAATTTTTGTGTACGGTACCATATTTTTCAGCAGAACGTAAAGGTTGAAAAGAGTAAATTTTAATAAAATATAAAGGTCACCTAACATTAAAAACCTGTATGAAAATAACTTCGCATTCTTGTTAGTATAATTTGTATAAATAAAATTATACAGATATAAAAATATCTGTTTTAAAGCTCTTACCTTTTTTTATCTTCTGAATTCGAAAAAATTAATTCTCACCCACTATTATATGAGATATTTATATTTTTAAATTACTTTTTATTTTCTAACTACAATAATGATATTGAGTAAATTTTATTTATTTATTTTAATTTTATTTTTATTTACATGGATGCTCTCACGATTCCCCGATTGGCGTGAAAATATAAATTAGTATTTATATTTATATAGTAATTAGTACATACATTTTTTTTTATTGTAAGAATAATGAGGAGACGAGCATGCACCATCTAGATTGAGAGTGCACTCTCCTCTCGTTATACCTGGCTATTTTCAAACTATTCCCGAAGCGCGACGATGTCACTTCACGGGTGTTACATTAGAAAGTGGTGGTACATCCCCAGGACGGCAGACTGGACAAATTACCATCATTAGTCTGCCTACCACTCTTAATTTTCTATTATTGAAGGGTATCTATAACCAAAAGAAGAATATTTGTTTATTATTGTATCTTTGACGCGGTGGTTAGAGTGTCAATCGCGAAGGTTCTGAGTTCGATTTTCAGATATAATTTTAGGGTTAGCTCATACATAATATATTAATAATTATTAATAATAATTTATTTGGAAACTCTAAGATCCTTTTTACTGAAAAGGCATAAATAAACAAACCATTATAAACAAAGTTAAATGAACGTTAATTTAATTGGTACAATACAAGAAATGAAATTAATACGACTACTTCATGTGCAATGTTTTGAGTCGCTAAAAGAGACAATTGACTGTGTCAAGTTTATTAATCGATGTGAGGTTATTAGGACACTCGATGTGTTATTGTTGACCCTTTTTAATAAATACGTATATTGTGTGCTTTCTGTGTTGTTACTAAGGCTGACTTAGAGCTGAGAGATATAGAGCTGCTTTATTTTAAAGAAAACATTAGGACAAAAATCTGTGCAGTTTTTATGTACTCGAACTAACTTGGTACTTGTAAATACTAAATGCTCTAAAATACTCTAAATCGTAAAAAAATAATCTTGTTTGAAATAGATTAGTCAAGTATATTAGCAGAACCAATCTACTACGTAGTATTTATTTTTTAACCTTTACTTTTTTAATGCTTATACTAAGCTAATGTTAGTATCTGAGGTACTGAATGACTAAAGTACATTTAACATAGTTACATTGGTACCAGTTAGCGAGATTTGAGCAAGGGTCTCATCAATCGTTTTACCGCTTTTATTTATAAATTATTTTCTATTAACCAAATTTTCCGTTATAACTATATCTATAAGTAGTTATAGATTCCAATCAAGACAATGTAACAGAAAATTAGGTTAGTGTATCATATGTGAGTGCCAATAAAGGCTAATGGAGTGCAGTCTGCGGGCCCTTTCATCATCATTGGCACAATAAGTGTTGATGAATTAAATGCACTGCATTTGCAATCAATTCCTATATAACATTGGCCTAAAATTTTTATACGGTCACGTAAAGAGCCTGTAGTTGCCTTAATAGTTTAATAATCAAGTTTTTTTTTGTTTTTTGACAACACTGCAACTGATATAAAAGCTAGAGTGTGGTCCATGAACGGGAATAACTGGTACTATAGAACCAGAAAAGACTGGTACTAGGTAAAGTAGAAACAGCAGAGACATCCGCGATATCGACTTGTGGTGCACGTGGTCGGCACTAGATGGTGCACGCTCGTCTCCTTATACCTAGTTAGTTCCAAACTGATCCTGAAACGCGAAAAGGTCACTTCACGGGTACTTCATGGGTATTATGCTTAATATACTGTAAACATAAAGTTACAGATACGGGACAATGGGTTTGTTAAGATGCCACCACCTCTATGTATTGACCAAAGCTGTTATTTATTTAAAAAAATATAATAATCTTACAGATACAATGGTGTGGCTTACAAGGTTTTTGTACTGTACATTGCTCCTGTTACCAGTTTCTGGCAAAGATTTAAGTGAACCAGGGGCTGCATTAGCTCGTGATGATGTCAGTGAAGAGATGCCTCAAGCGCAACAAGCAGAACATGATAACTACGATGACTATGACCCTCTTGGAGAGGAGGATGAGAGTGAGTTTGAATGTTATAATAAATAAGTTTAGACTATGGAAATGATCTTTTATTTTCACAAAATAGAAGTGGGGTACTAAACTGATGGATTAACATATCAGGGCAGGAGTGAATCCAGAAACCACTCATTGGGGACTCGTTATATATACGCTAGAAAAAAAAGGAATAATTTTCTATATATTACGAATGAATGTAAAATAAAGATATTTTTTTTGGAAATACGTAGAAAACCCTAAATCTAAAATTCTTTGTAAGACGACGACGATATTTAAACTTGGTTACCGGGGTTATTACGAGTGAAGTGATTGGGAGTTTGCCCCTATTCACTCCTAAATCCATCACTGAAGATGCTCCGCTCTTTGAATACCAGGTTATAAACATTAAAGTAAAATAAAGAACAATACTTCGTATCATATCGTAACAAAGGGAAATCATAGGTCGTTTTGGTGGGAAATTCGCGCTGAGTTTTATTTATTTATTTATGCATAAATTTAATCTTATTTGCAGCAGTTTTGCGAGAGTTTGAAGGCCTTGGACAGACCACTACAAAAAGTAAGTACCTGTTTCAAACGTTAAAAATTTTATTAAACAATTTCATGTACTTCTCGTAAACATATAAAATGTTAATGCGTTGTATTGCATTTAATATTAAATATTCTAGTACCTATTGCAATGTGTTTGAAAATCACTATTTGTAGGGCGATTTTATTTTGACTTAAAATTATTTATTTTAAATAAACCTATACTGTGAATGATGAATAAATAAATATTATTTTATTCTTTTCTAGAACCACAAATTCCTGTAACCAATGGTAAGACCCTTTACTTTTTATTTTTATTTTAGCATGTCATATGATCGCACTCCACTGTTAAGCTAAAGTGCGATCCATGAACGGAGGCGACTGCTGTCAGAGAAGGGGATCTGCAGACAGCAGTCGTGTTCGAGATGCCCCTTTACACTGCGCTGTAGGATCCCATGTTATAGGAAGGAGGAAAGACGTGGCTGGGAAGGTCATTCCACAAATTTATGGAGCTTTAGAAAGTAATAGAATTAGTTTTAATTAGTTGTGTATATTTTAATACCTTTTGTATTAATTAGGTTTAAGATGTTACGAGAATGGTCTTGCTTATGGCGAAGGACAAATATGGAAGCGTAACAATTGCACAAAATGCCAGTGTTCTGGTGGAAGGATCAACTGCACCATAGTGGCTGATTGCATTAATAGTAAGGGCTAATTCTAAATAACTACACTGAATTTTGTTTTTTGCGTCGAAATTGAGATAAACTGAAACTAAACAACAGTAAAATAAAATGATTAAATAAATTTTAGCAACCACTACTCGTTCATCAACATCAGTACCTGTTCAACCTACATATGTTCGCGGAGTACCAGGGCTTCCTGGTGATAATGGACCAGCTGGTCATCCTGGAGCTCCCGGAGCTAATGGTACTCCAGGAGCACCTGGAATGCCAGGCCAACCAGGACTTATACCTGATGTAAGTGTATTTGTTGACCTGGTTCTTTACACTTTAAAGCTTTGATCATATTCTATGTAAAGAATTATAGGCATAGAATGACTTAAGTAAGCACAAAATCATCAATCCATCTAAGCAAGCAAAATTATGCCTGGTGGGCACAAAAGTTCAAAGAAAGAAAGTAAATAAAGACATTATATGCAGGTGAATTCGTATCTCGCACAATTGGCTGGTACGGGCGGAGATAAGGGACCAGTGTTCGACCCTTACATGTACATGCAAGCGTCAGTTGGTGCACCAGGCATACGTGGAATTCCAGGTTCGTTATTTTGTATATACCTACTTCCAAAAGTGAAAACTGATATTGAGAAAAAATCACTATTTGTGGAAATTTTAATGATTATTTTAAATTAAATTTTCACAGGACCTGTAGGGCCACCAGGGCCTCAAGGATTTCAAGGACCTCGTGGTGAGGCGGGTGAACCTGGATTGTCCGGTCCTCAGGGTCCGTCAGGTGAAAGAGGACCACCAGGGCTTGCAGGAAAAGATGTTAGTAAAATACATAATAATATTTCTTGCAAGCAAGAAAACAAAAAAACGTAAAATGTCCTAACATTTAAATTATTTCAGGGTGCGCCAGGTGAAGATGGTGAACCCGGACCTGCTGGTGCAGTAGGCCAAATTGGACCACGTGGGTTACCAGGAGCATCGGGTTTACCTGGTCTGAAAGGCCATCGTGGATTTGACGGTAAAGATGGTTCCAAAGGAGAACAAGGACAGCCTGGAGAGAAAGGACCCCATGGATTACCTGGTGCTATTGGACCTCCTGGTCCAATTGTATGTGTTTTTGCTTACAATTACTTATATTTTTGTTAAATAATATATTAAGTTAACCGCGTGATATTATCGTTAGGGTCCTGTCGGTGCAAGGGGAGAGCGTGGTCGCGAAGGACCTACGGGACCTCCAGGTTTGAGAGGAATTGATGGAATGGCTGGCCCTCCAGGTCCAATGGTATGTATATATTTACGTAAAATACTATTTTAAAAAAATACAGTTGATTGAACATGATTTATATGTAACTTAATATGCAAACAACACTCTTATATATTATGTATGCGTGAGCAACCTATTAATTATTATTATTATTATTATTATTTTATATTTTGTTTCTTTCATATTCTTTTATATTTATGCATTTTATTTTTTCAATACAAACTATTTTCCATAACTATTTTATTACATCTCTTCCCTATCACTGCCCCTTTGCCACTTCCTGCGGTGTCAGCTGAAAATCAGCGCTCTGACATCTGCCAGAGCACATGCTGAGCTGATTTCCCTTTTGTCACCTCACCCTGTACATATCTAAAAACATCTGTACCTTGTGACAAATAAAAGATATTCTATTCTATTCTATTCTATTCAATTTTTTTTACAAAGGGAAACGTGGGCAAAACGGGAGCACCAGGTTTTCCTGGTTCACCTGGATTAAAAGGCGAACTAGGAGCTGTTGGTCCAAAAGGAAGTCAAGGTTTACAAGGCCCTAGGGGAGAATCTGGTCGACCTGGAATCCCGGGTGAAGCTGGCCCTCCAGGTTTACATGGTATCGCTGGTATTCCCGGAGAAAAGGGTTTAATTGGGCAACCGGGGCCTCCGGGTCAACAGGGATTTCCCGGTCCTCGTGGTACTCCTGGTGTTTCTGGGGATCCAGGTTTGCCAGGAAGTAAAGGAATGCCGGTAATTATTGTTTTTATTTACATTTTTCTGTACAAGTATTGTGTGAACATTTTATAATGATAATTATAATTTATGATTAACAATTGATAATTGTAGGGTCTTCCTGGAGAAAGAGGTATTAAAGGCGATTCTGGTTCTAAGGGTGAAAGTGGAGCACCAGGTCCTCGAGGTTTTCCTGGAACACTTGGTCCTGAGGGAAAAAGAGGAAAACGAGGTTTGAGAGGTCCTGCGGGAAATGGGGGGCCAACGGGTGAGAAAGGATTACAGGGCATGAGAGGATTACCAGGACCAGACGGTCAAATGGGCCCCAAAGGACAAACAGGCGAAAGAGGTGGTGTTGGTTTACCTGGAAATAAGGGTAGTACCGGTGATGTTGGTAGACCAGGTCCTCAAGGATTACAAGGTGTGAGAGGATTATCGGGTCGGCCAGGTGTTGCAGGCAAAACTGGTCCTCCGGGTGAAAGAGGAATACCTGGAGCAGACGGTAAGCCTGGCGAACAAGGTACACAGGGGCTTCAAGGACTACCTGGTCCTATGGGACTTACTGGCGAAAGAGGTCTACAAGTAAGTTTATGATAAAGTAATACATACATACCTACCTAACATGTAATATAAATTATTATACTTTTTATGTGTTTTACAGTATATCGTACATACGAGTATGTTAAAAGTTTAAATTTTAAGTAAATACTTATTATACTTGTTTTTAAGGGTGAAACTGGAAAAGATGGAGAAATTGGACAACCTGGCCTTCAAGGACCCAAGGGTGATGCAGGCCGTGACGGTAATCCTGGTCCTCAAGGTATCCAAGGACCCGCCGGACCGGCTGGAGAAAGAGGACCGTCTGGGCCAGCAGGTCAAACTGGATTTCCTGTACGGTTTTTTAATATAATTTAGAAAATAGTGACTATGTAATTTCAAGATTATGTTTATTTATGATGCCTTTCCTAATTCAGGGTTTGCCCGGTGCTGCAGGCCAAGCTGGATCTCCAGGGAAAGAAGGAGAGCCGGGTGTTGTAGGGCCAATGGGACCACCAGGCAGTCCTGGATTACGCGGAGAAAGAGGTTATCCAGGAGAACGTGGCCTCCCTGGATTAGATGGGGCAGCGGGACCGAAAGGACAAACTGGCGCTCAAGGACTTGATGGAATCATGGTACCTTTTATAAATTAGTTTTATATTTATTTATCTTTGAATATTTTAATCGAATAATATTCTTTTTATTCCTATTGAATTTTCATCATAGTAAATAATATGATTTTTACTTAGGGGCCAGAAGGTCCTAGAGGCAGTAAAGGTCATCCAGGACCACCAGGCGCGATGGGTATGCCCGGTATTCGTGGACTTCCTGGACAGAGTGGTGAAAAGGGCGAACGTGGTTTTGCTGGACCACCGGGAACTGATGGACCAACAGGTAATTAGTCAAAAAAACTGAAATCTTTAATATGAAATGTTCTATAATACAAATATTTTGTTAAATTATTATATTTTCTTACAAAGGTAGACAAGGTGAACAAGGTATACAAGGCCCGGTCGGACCATCAGGACCGCCTGGAGAACCAGCAGAGCGTGGAGAGCCTGGAAACCCAGGGTTACCTGGTGAAATTGGAGCAACTGGATCACCGGGAGAGAGAGGAGTACCTGGATTACAAGGTTCTCCAGGCTTTCCTGGATCACCTGGTTTAACTGGTATGCCAGGTCTAAAAGGTGACAGAGGATATCCTGGAGCCACTGGAATGCAAGGATCTCCCGGACAAGCAGGTAATTTTTTATAACTGAATCGTGTAAAAATTGATAGGTACATCTACTCGATAAATCGATTTGTCAATACTAATACAATCCTAATTGAATATTTCTTAGGTAAACAGGGCGACACCGGTCCACGTGGTTTGCCAGGAATGATTGGTGAAAAAGGCGCACGTGGCGAAGTTGGTCATAAAGGTGAAGCTGGACATGCTGGATTACCTGGACGGCCTGGCGATGTTGGACCACAGGGATTGCAAGGGAACCCTGGTCCAGCGGGCACACCTGGTATGTCAGGAAGCAAAGGTTCTACCGGTGATATTGGAAGACCTGGATTGCCCGGAGAAAAGGGCACATCAGGTCCTCCTGGTCTTGAAGGGCCTAAAGGTGAACGAGGAAGTGAGGGCGAAACAGGCCCACAAGGACCTGGTGGCCCATCAGGGCCTGTTGGGGAACGGGGACCTATTGGTCATCCTGGTATACCTGGTTCACCTGGGCCTGTTGGCCTAAGAGGGATACAGGTAATTAGAATTACACATGTTTGTTGTTTCTGTCTCAATATACCTATCGATTAACATTAAATTTATAGGGTGAAAGCGGTGCACCTGGCAAGACCGGGGCTGATGGAGCTCCTGGCCCGATTGGCAGTCCTGGTCATCAAGGACCACCTGGTATAATGGGAGAACCAGGACCAGAGGGTAGACCCGGAACACGGGGATTACCGGGAATTGCTGGACGCCCTGGTGACAAAGGTTCTATTGGACAGCCTGGTAATGCTGGCCCAGGAGGACCCCCAGGCTTACAAGTAAGTCGCATAATAACATTAACAAAGGGAGTAGGCACAGAATGACTATATATAAATAAATATAATAATTTTTAAAAATAGGGCCCGCCAGGACCTCAAGGACCCGCAGGTTCAACAGGTGAAAGAGGACCTAGAGGAGAAATCGGTCCTCAAGGAGTAGATGGTCAAGTAGGACCTCCTGGTAAACCTGGAGCGCCTGGTTTAGATGGTCTTAAAGGGGAGCGTGGCGAAACAGGTCCAGAAGGCCATAAAGGACACTCTGGAATGCCAGGACTACCGGGGTTAGTTGGTGCACAAGGTCGACCAGGAGAACGTGGACTGCCTGGACCTGCAGGCACTCCTGGGAAAGATGGCGATTCTGGACCTAGAGGTTTTTATTTTACCAATATTAACAAGACCTGTATCAGACCTCAATTTATTTTGATTTATTACAATATAATTAATTTATGAAGAAAACTGAATAGAAAACATCGTACTGTGTGAAAATGATCCAAAATATTATAATATTGCGTAACAGGTACACCTGGTCGAGATGGTGGAGTAGGTGCTCAAGGTCCTCCAGGTCCACCAGGTGTTCCTGGACCATCAGGTGATACGGGCCGTCATGGACCACCCGGTCCTATGGGGCCTCCCGGACCACCTGGGCCATCTGGTGAAAGTTTACAATATGATGCAGCTGCTATTGCTGCAATGCTTCAACAGGGTTAGTTTTGCTTAATTTTCTTAGATTATGTTTAAAAGGAATTAAATACAATTAAAACCAAAATTTTAGGTCAAGTCAAAGGACCAGATCCACTAGGAGATGACCCCAATGCAATGCCACCGAGGTTCTTCAAAGATGATATGACTCCGCAAGAACGTAAAGAGATAGTTATGAAAGCTTACGAACGTCTTAAGGTTTCTTTGGATAAATTTTTAAAGCCTGATGGTCAAAAGGATGCACCTGCTAAATCCTGCTTTGATATTCGTCATCAACATCCTAATTTTAAAAGTGGTATGTATACACATGATTTTTAATAGGAAAATAGGTTAGCGAGGAGAAATCCTTGATCTCTATTTTGAAGTTAGAAAAAATTGCGTTTCCATAACAGATACGGGAATCGAAATATCACCTATTTTTCGACGCTTTGTTAAATCAAAATATTTAAACACTATTTGTATTTATTGTACATCTCTTAACATAGGCATAGGTCGTTATATTTGTGTTGTTATTTTTATTCTTAATATTTAAACAATATTTCAGGTCAATATTGGATAGATCCAAATGGAGGCGACATTAATGATGCAATCCTTGTTCATTGTGATATGACTACTGGAGCCAGCTGCATTTATCCTAAACCTATTACTTCTGATGAAATATCTTACAGTGGTGGGGAGAAGGAAGCTTGGTTGAGTGAAATCGAAGAAGGATTTACGGTAAGGAAGCATTCAATAATTCAGACGTTACTAATAATTAAACAAACTGTGCCGGAACTTCTACAGAAAATGACTTTTAAATTGATTTCATTATAACAGATTACATATAAAGCTGATACGAGCCAGTTAACATATCTCCAACTGATGTCTACCCGTTCGGTCCAAAATATAACTCTGCATTGTCGCAATACGGTCGGTTATTATGATCCAGAGAGTAAGAACTATCGCCGTGGTCTTAAATTGTTAGCATTCAATGACGCTGAAATTCTACCTAAGGCTAATAATAAACTAAGATATAAAACAATTTTGGATGATTGTCAGGTCAGTATACGAGTATATTATTACAATAGGATTACGTGAGACGAGACGAGAGATTGGAATTGTGTTAACACCTTCTGAGATTAACAAAGAAAATGTATAGACAAAAGTTAATGCGGTTTTTTTACTTATTTATATTTATTTGGAACTAAGAGAAAAATTGTATAACATATAGTTAGTTGGCTACTGTTATGATGAAGGTTCCGGATTGGAACCTGGAAAATAAATAATATCTGCGACAAGCTTTACTTGCTTAAATAAATATTTAATAACTTATTTTACAGTATAAAAGGTCAGAATGGGCGAAGACTATTATTGAATATGAAACAAATAAACCTAATAGGTTACCTATATTGGATATAGCTGTCAGAGATGTCGGAAGACCTAGACAAGCTTTCAGAATTGAACTGGGATTAGCTTGTTTCAGCTGATAACTTTTATTAATAGGTTTACCATTCACGAAGACGTCTAATTTGAAATTTAATATTAGGCTCACCCGTAAGGTAGGCACTAAGCGTTCAAACAGAACTTGATTAACATAACCCACCGGGGTTTGAGAGATTTAAAGTACAAAATATTATATAGTTAAAATATACCACAGTTTTTGTTTTATTAGAAAATATTAATTGTATTTCTTGTAATTAATATAGGTAAGTTTTGTGTTGCATTTAATTATTTTTAAATAATGTATAATAATTAATTAATTGTTAAATAAGTTGTCGCGATATAGTATTTATAATTGTTACTTAATTAATGTTAATTATGTAAAACAAAGGTTCTCGTTTTTAAGGCTGTGTACATTTTGTAAATACATTCTTAGATGTAAAATTTTTATTATTAATAAATAAAAAAACTATTTGTAATTTTTATAGTTATATTGTTCCATCACCCCTTAGAACTAATCTTGTAATAATTTAAATCACAGTCTAATTTATTATTTTTATAATTAAAAATATAGATTTAAATAGAGAGCTTAATTCAATAAATCAATAAATAATATTAATTTTAAAAAAAATCTACGTGAAAAAAACAAACTTATAAACAGTAAGTGGATATTGTGTTTTATTTTCAAATAAAACATTAATTTACAATAGCGTATACATAAATATTGTTTATATTGTTTACCTATGAATAATTATTTTTGTTAAATAATATTATTTTATTAACAATTAGCGGTTTCTTGGTCATTTTTTGGGCCTTGTATACAAGTTGCAAACGGTGGTACTTCACATGTGCATTTAAGACATTTGTTTTCAACAATAACTTCATCCCCAACGGACAACGTCATGTTGCCAAAAGCACATTGTAACTTAACATTGTTGAGATTCATTCCACGAATTTGTTTTGATGAATTTTTTGCTGAAAATACAAAATATCCAATTTAGGGCACGTTTATTACAGTTTTTTTTTACTGTAGCTCCGCCTGATATCAATATTAGCTTAAAGTAGGTTGGTACAACGAAAGAAGTGCGTTCTGAAAATGGATAGTATAGCGGCATAGCAGAGGCGGCTGCTACGTTCCGACTTCCTTGTAGCAGAGTTATCTCTCCCATAGAATTAGAATGCAGAGTAACAAACAGGATCGCGCTAAGACTTAACATCAGGCGAATATTAAAAAAAATACAATTAATAAAACTTACGACATTCGAATCCTATGGGACAAAACATAGGTTGGTTAGCCAAAAATATAGGCGCACATTTCTTCATAAGTTCATCCTGGAAATGTATTTCAATTCCGCAGTTAATATCATTGCAGTATGGTACATCGTAAATGCTACCGTTCCATTGTCCTGTACAAATGCATTTTCTATTTGTTTTCTCTGGATAGAATGCTATACCTTCTTTATAAGTCTTTCCTTCAAATTCACATGTTTTTAGCTTCGCTATGTCATCTTTTCCTGAAAATTTTAAATGATTATACGTTAAAATGACATCGTTATAGCTCGACATAGGATTTAAGTAGTATATTACTACTATTTTATAGTGGTTTTTACAATTTTACATTTATTTTCTATTAGCCGACTTGGCAGCCGTTATCCTACTCGAACGTTGGCTTGCCCTGCTGCACCGCTATTGGTGGGTTCATATACTGATATTTCAACTTGAGAATTTTCACGGTTTTAGGAATATATATACATATGTTCAATACGCAAAAAATTATAAAGAAATAAAAGAGAATGTTACGTCAAAAAATAAAATTCCTCGGAACCGATTGCTGTCGCCACCTAGATTTGTCTAACAAAATCCAATAATTAAAAGGCTTTTATAAAGTTAAACAGTATAGCCGTAACATTTTACTAATGAATAATCTGTAAAATAACATTATATAAAAACAATCTAAAAAAAAGAGTTTTTGTGGCTAACATGTAAAAAAAATTATTAAATTATTATCTAACATCTAAAATGGACCACTACGCCCCATTTGGCCGTCACGAGCGTTTAAAATCTCTCACAACTTCCACAATGCTCTATTTTGACACTGGCCATAATCAATTTAAAGCGATAATAACACAATGGATTATATGACACCATTGTTATAGAGTATCAAACACAGGGTGGGCGAGGTTAATGTATTTGTCAGTTGTATAATTAGAAAACAATACATGCTCTTAAAGAAACGTTACTGAAGATGAGGTAGGTATTATATTATACGCTACACGTGTGGTTAACATAGAAGATATTACGCGAACATTCCTAGTAGTTCATAGTACTTAACGTAACCATTTTTCTCCCCTCGAAAAGAGGGGGCATCGAGGCATTTAAGGAAATAATAGACACATACATACGTACATTTTTTTAAATCTATACTTTGTACTATGTTTTTTTTTAAATTGAAAATCTCGAAATATCGGTCGATTGTGATTTAAAATTACCGAACATCTATTTCTGAGAAAACGGGACAATAAAATTCTTGGTTGAATTGGTTTCGGGGACACCGGGACGAAGTACCAAAAAAAAGGACAGTACTTTTCAAAACGGGCCTATGGTCACCTTATTTATACCGTATTTATCGAAAATGTATTGTATCTGCTTCATGATCTCAAGAAGAACAGCACTAAATGACACAAACCATTATGGGTCATGCTAATCTACTCTATAATCCAATTTTAGTAGACGTACCACCACAAAATAGTAACGTAAGAATTAATTTGGTAATTTAAAGAAGGAATAACCACGGAAAATATAATAAAATTAAACGTTTCGCAACGTACCACAAACAGTTCCAGTACTGCAACACGAATCCAAATCATAGGTGTACACACACTGGTCCAGATTGCTGTCGAATGACTCTACACAGTCAACTGCAGCGCAATTGAAATAAGTTGAATTACCCACCGTAGTACATGAACATACTTGTGAGCATGGATTCAGGACTAAATTTTGTGGTATCATTTCTCGTGTACTGTAGGATTTGCCTCTACGAAATAAAATTAAGAAATTAATCCAATATATCAACAAGGAGTCTGAGAACATTTTTTCACGAATCAAATGATATTTATTATGTTATTAAACACATTTTAAAAACAAAGGTGTCGTAGTTGTAAAGGGCCGTAGCCTAGGAATGCCGTGACAGCTTTTTTATTTAGTTACTAGCTGACTCGGCAAACTTCGTACCGCCTCACAATCAATAAATAAAAAAGCATTTCTGAACGACTTTTAAATTTAATTAATTTCTAAACCACGCGACGAACATCAAATGTTTGACATTCAAAACCAAAGGAATAATTTCTAAGAGAAAGCGAAAATTTTTTTTTTCTATATTCCAACCATTTTTTTCATATTTACTCAACTTTTAAACCTTCCGTGGACTGCCACAAATAATTCAAAACCAAAATTAGCCAAATCAGTCCAGCCGTTCTCGAGTTTTAGCGAGACTAACGAACAACAATAGATTTTTATTATATAGATTTAATGTAATATTTGTTGTAGAGAGCTGGGCTATATAGCCTTAAAAATAGTTTACTCGAATTCACAGGACTAAAAAAACTAAAATATATTTAGGTGAATATAGTAGAGTTAAAATGTACTCGTATTGATTCATAATTACTATAATATTTTTACGAATTTTTAGCTAATAGGAAATCGTTTCCTCAAAAGCCAAATGCTTTTATATTATTGTAACTTTTAAAATAATTTTAAACAACTTTTTAGATACACTTAAGTTAACCGATATCTCCCAAGTTAAAATATTTTCTATTGGGTAAAAACTCGTAGAAAATTAGAAATGAAAAGTGGTAGACGCGAAATAACTTTCTACATTCGAGAATTACCTCCTGTTATATTATTATTCTACTATACATGGTGCAATGTTAAAAAAACATAATCAAAAAATCTTAAGTTTCTTGTAAAAAAGTTGTCGACCGCGACGTAACTCATTTGGAAACTTTTCCACCGACCTTCATGATGAGATGGTACAGTACGTGACATAATAATGTGTCAACATAAACAACAAACTCATTTTAAAGTTCTCTGCAAATTATGAGAGAGAACCGAATTTAAATAAGTAAATATTGAGTAAAGTTAAATTACATACAAAGTAAGAGGAGTGTGCTTAAATGGATGCTGCACATTTGTCTTTTCAAGCTAGTATAGCGGAAGCAACTACTGCCTAGTAGACATTTCTCTATGGTAACACTGTTTCCACTCTTAAACCGCACTCTAGCTTAACAGGTAGTGTGATTACATACCGAGTTACTATAAAAAAAACCGATGAGATGTAGCCTAATATGATTTTAATTCAAAAACTCACCTATAATAACATAATTTAGGGTCTGGATGTAAATCTGGACACGTAAAAGTCTCAGGACATTTAGTGCTGTTATCTCTCATATTTGCATTACATCCTAACTCTTGATAGAATGCAGCCATTGCACATTCGCCCATTGTATCCCCATACACTATTGATAATACTGCAACATAAATAAAAAATAATAATTAGTACTATTATACTCGTAGTTTCATTAAAATTCGACCACTGAAAATAAGTCAGCTCTGAGTTTAGTGAATTTTGAAGCAAAGGCTCGAGAGTAAATCGGGGAAAACATGACGATCACAGTCACCGTTAACGAGTTATGCATTGCGTCACGTATTACTTATATTATTATACACACTCCCTCCATTGCTCTGCTGTTACATTAGCGCACAGGCCTTCTACTTAAATAAGCAACAAAATAATATCACAAAAACATTATATATATTTGGTTTGTCATAAGAAGACAATCTCTACAACTTTTTTTTTCTATTTTATTTAGGGACTTTTAACCCGTCAGGTTACGCCACTCCCATCATACCTTAAACATTAGAAAATCTAACTTATTTTCAAAATAATCTACAATTTTTGTTGCGAATACTTTTGTGCCGGACTCGTTCCGTTTCCAAGATATCGCAGTCATTTTCACTACACATGCGACTATTTAGTGCTTAGTGCCTACCCTATATTACGATGCTACCCTTAAAATCGTTCTACCTATCATTGTTTTGGCTGTACGCCGATTATTATAATCAGTCAGTCAGCCGGGACTCCCTCTTTATATACAGATGGGAAAATTAATGTTTAATTCATGATTAGCATACCTCTACCATTAAACCAATTTATTTTTATAAAAATAATAACTTCCACGTTTAGAAACTATAATTATCTCGACCTAATAAACTTTATATCAAGGTATATCATTGAATTATGTTAATTAGCACATATACATATGTAAAAGTATAACAGGTTCTTAGTTTAGAATAACCTACTTGTTTGAACTAATATCTATTGAATTACACACATCTAAAAGTCTATAAAAGATACGTTATCTTGCTGTCGATTTAGATATTTAGTAGGATGGCTTGTTCTACTTAATTGAGGCATAATCTCTTATAAAGTTACTTACAAATATTTATTCATTTAATTAATGGATACATAACGATTACAGGTAAATAGAAAATAGAAAGTAACAGACTATAGAATCCGAAAAGATTCAGAGAAAAATAATAAAATAAATCTAACAATTAAAAATTATTATTAATTAATATAATAATAATAATATGTATAATAGTAATAATTTGATTTCTTGTTATTTTGTAATTTAAAAATATTGGCTTATTTCACAATTTAGTCATGTATTTTTTTATAGTAGCTCGGCATATAACAAGATGACGCTTCTGTTAAGCTAGAGTGCGGTCTAGAAACACACTCCTTTCGGTATACCTGGCCACTTTCAGACGGATTCCGAACTGCAACGGGTGTTAAGAATACACTCGAAAGTGGTGATTTTACGTTTAAATTATAAACAGTAATTATGTTTCTTTACAGAATTTATTTGATATTATTTTATATTTAAAAGTTAGAAACAAAACTAACCTAAAATTAAATAACAATTTTTAAAATTTGAGAAAAAAGAACTTACAGTAAAAAAGTAGGCATAATACAGCCTTCATGCTTCAACAGGCTTAAAAATAAAATAGTTAACAAAACAGGCTTCTCTTTTCCCACTAAACGGTCCGCGTCGATTGAATTATCGCACAAGAATGGCTCAATGGCTCGTCCACCGTGGATATACTCAAGAGCACCATTTAGGGTTAGATGTAAACATTAAACAACTTGCGACTCATATCAGTGAATTGTTTATAATTGTATTAAAAATTGTGTAGAAAAATGCAATGCATAATAAACGCTACTTTTTTAAATAGTTACTCGGGATATTCGCTCGATATTAAGCTGTGTGGTCCAGTACAGGTTGGCGGTGCACCCTCCTCTGTTAATTTAGATGATAATAAAAAAGATAACAGTTAATATTTTAGTTTGTTTGTTTGTGAATTTCGAATTGGAATTTGAATTTCTTACACTCGAATGTTTCTCAAATAATGAATTAAAAGTCGTTATTATTTATATTTCTAGATAGGTAACTTTATTAGCATTTTTCCAGAGTGTTTCGCGACTTTTCTTTTCAACAAAACGTTGATTGTTTTGACACATTATAGTGTTATTTCCCCTGGCTAGGCAACTTTTTGTAACTTAATTGGTTAATTAAATAATCATTCCGCATGATCAATTGAAAAGGTCAAAAAAGTAAAATAAAAAATGTAAGTACTTAGAAAAAGCAATTTATTAACAAAAGAAATATATATAATTTTGTATAGAATTAAATAATAATTAAGAAATTTATTTTAAATGACAAAAAAAAGTTGTTCAATTGTTTTTAAATTAGAAAAGTACTAAACATTCGTATTCATTTGAGCTCCTTTCTTCACCATCGAACGGATAGTAACATGTGTTGTGACTCGGATGAATCTGAAATTAACGATATATTTAAATAAAAAAAGTAAAGGGCTTATTTGCAAATCAATGCAAATATGTAATTTCAATTTCAGAATTTCGCTATATAGTTTTTATATCTTTGCATACTTCCATTTTAGCTTTTTATGACTGCAAAGCTTTCGAAACGTCTTGAATCGTCTTTTGATAGATTTTAAAGTTAAAACTTATAAATAATTGATGTTAAAGAATTCTGTTTCCGTTTAATATTGTCTACAAATCACAATTAAAATATTTAATGAATTGAGACTACAGGACTAATCTACTATATACATAAAAAAGTATAAATAACCTTGCCAGGCGTAGTACATCCGTCATGAGTAACTCTTCCGTAGTATAACTTCTCGCCGTCAGCTGTCACACCTGCCTGTACAGCGCCAGGTGGTACCTCACCATTTGTAGAGAATTGCCATGAAAACATAGCCGGAACTAACACCTGAAATGTGATCAACATTTATGACCCAAGTAAAAAATACTTCAAAATCTTAGAAATCTATTAGTTATTCAATTAGACAAGTCTTATGGTTATTTGTCCAAATTTTTTTTTTTCAAAGCATTTTCTTCTCCCCTATATTGAATGTAACACCCGTGAAGTGACCTTGTCGCGTTTCGGGGATAGTTTGAAAGTAGCCAGAGAGGAGTGTGCACTGTCAATCTAGATGGTACATGCTCGTCTCCTCAAGCCGGCATGGTGACTGCTGCCCGTACAGGTTTCTCTGCAGTAGCAGTTGTTTCCATTCATAGACCGCACTCTAGCTTTACATCAGACGGAGTGTTGTCTCATGTCGAGCTACAATAATAATAATAAATTTCTAGGAGTACTTTAGAATTCCCCATAAGATTTATTGTTTCATAGTGGCCAATATCTGTGACCGTGATCGTCTAGACTACAGCGGCAGAATCCGTAGGTTGTGATTTATCTAGTTTAATATTGATCATATTGAGAGCGCCCGTTGTCTAGCGATTGAAGGCGTGTGCTCTAATTGATCGATCCGTGTTCAAATCTCGCTGTAGGTACAATTTGATATTATATGTATTTTAGTCGCTCAGTGCCTATGATACAAGCACTACCTTAGTAATAGGAATTATAAAGAAAACAAATATAATATAAAAATAATATTTAAAAAACAAAAGAAAATTAACAAATGTTACCTCAAATTGTTCTTTTGCAATCTCTTCTCCGTTATGAGAGATGTAACAGGCATTCTTAGAGGGTATCACTTTAGCTGGTAATAAATCACCCTCATGTTGAGATCTACCTGCGATGATTTCTGCGCCATCAGCGTCGGTACCCACTCGGAGTGCACCAAGTGGAATACTATTTTGACTGGTGCTACCTGGTACCCATCTATAAGTGCCTATAAAATGCAATGAATAAAAATAATTATATAGATTATGTGCACAGTGCTTTTTTTATTGTAGCTCGGCTTGTGACAACACTCCGCCTGATGTAAAGCTAGAGTATGGTCCATGAATGGAAACAACTGCTACTACAGAGAAACCAGTGACGGCAGCAGTCGCCTCTACTATGGCCGCTAGAGGAGACGAGCATGTACCATCTAGATTGACAGAGCACACTCCTCTCGTTATACCTGGCTACTTTCAAACTGACTTCGAAACGCGACAAGGTCACTTCACGGGTGTTACATTAAAAAGTGGTAGCCCCAGTGGACTGGACAAATAACCATCATCAGTATGCCTACCACTTTTTAATAGTGCCTATAGGCACTGAGCGACCACAGTACATATAACAAAGTCACATTGCACTTTCAGGTGTCCGTGAAGGGATTTAGTTGCTTTTTGGGATCTACTTGGAAGAAATCGGATTTAACGTGAGGAGTGTGCACTATCAACCTGGATGGAGCTCATTTGTATCCTTAAGCATGCGCCTGCGCAGTGGAGTGGACGGCTGCCTGAAGATAGGTATTTATCTGTAGTGGCAGTTGTTTCCGCTCATAAACCGCACTTTAAGTTAACATTGGGCGGAGTGTAGTCACACGTCGAGCTACTATTTAATTGATAATATATAATATATGATATTGATTGATTGACAATATTCAACAATATTCGAACAATAATTTGGAAATTAAATAATATTACCCAAAAATAATTTAACAATTACAAAAATGAACTAAAACACAAAATGGCCAATATTTTAGCACAAAAACAATAAGCGTTGGCCAAATCTCTATATGGAACTAATAATAAATTATGTTTTATTTTACTATCATAGTAACATCATGGAAAGGGTAAAGGAGGGATAACAGGAGACCCATACAGAGGATTGGCCAGAACCATTCGCGTACAAAACACGAAAGCAAATTAACTTATTAAATAACACTTCTTGCAACATTTAGGTACTAGTTTAAAATGTGAATGGAAAATACGTGTCTACGCCTTAGAATAAAAGAAAAAGAGGAGGAGATTACGTACGACTAAAAAGTGGTTCCCACAAACTAGGTCTAACTGGCATATTTTGACACACGTACGTAAATGTGTGACAGTTTTCTGTTTGCCTCGCGTTGCAGTCTGGCAACCTCTTTCTATATTTGTCTCCTGCGCATGAGTATAGGTACTGTAAATGTATCTGGTCCGCTTTCAATAAATAGTAAACAACAGAGAACGTATCGGTCTTCCTCTTTTTGTTATAATCTAAGGTCTTTATACATAATTTTATTATACAAGGGGAGCCGAATTCTAACGAAGACGAACTAGTTGTCTCTATGTAAAATAAACAAAAAAAAAAAAATGAATAAAGAATGTCTTTAGAAATGCTCATTGCTTTTGAATGATCCTAAGAAAGTGACTCAAGTCACTTTTTGAGTCAAGAATTGTAGATAAAGGCGTAGAGCAGGGGATCCCTAACTAATTTATTACGCGCATCCTTTTTAAAAGACGAATATTTCCGCGCCCCCCCTTTTCTAATTATACGTATAATAATGATCTTATGTTGCTATCAGAATGTAGACAGAAAAAAAAAACTCTTCAAAATCAAGTTAATTTATTTGTCTTATTTGCCTCAAGTAAAGTTATAATAATTAAAATTTCGCGGTTCAAGAAATAAGGACTAGCAGTGCAAGTAGGGCTTAAACGCGGGTAATGTATAAATAAGGTCAAATACTAGCGGCCCACGCCTTTGAGGGTCTCTGCGCCCCCCTTGGGTGGCGCCCCCCCACTTTGAAAACCCCTACTGTAGAGCAAGGTTTATATGTTGAGGATATAACATAACATAATTATGGCCGAAGTTCTATTGAATGTGAATGTCTAAATTGTAAAATATAATATAGATTATAATAAAATATGGAAAATGGTAAATTCCTTAAGTAGTTGTATGAAATTATCAATTGTGACAACGCACCTACTATGCTTTAGATGATTATTAGTGCGATAAAGTGAGATTACTAATCTTGTTTTTCCAACACATACGAAATTACAAATTATAATATGGAATTATTATAATCTTACAAATGTTCGATTTTAAAGTGTCATGCTAGACCCACTTCCATTGGAACGTTTCGTCATAGATACGTCACGATATCTAAACTTTATTAATGTAGAATATGTGGTATATGCAAGAATTTGTTGTAAGTTTTCTATCAAGTACACTCCAATAGACAATAGGCCTTAAAAATAAAGAATGAAACAAACAAGAAAATTTTATCAACAATTATCCAAGGGCCGATAATTCAGTCCTGATTTGAGTCAGGTGGCAACTCTGAAATAAAGTAATCTATCACTTTAACCTTTGATCGAAGATTGAATTAAGGAAGGATTGGATGACCGGCCCTAAAAGTGTCACTTAAGTTAAATATGATGCAAGAAGTGTTATCCGTTTTATAAACCCGAACTTACTATATGGTAATTCGACAATTTCCCCTGGCATTTCTGGTACTACCTCTGCGTCCTCAGATGGATTTTCCACAACATTGGGTCCAGTACTGACAGGGTAGGGATAAAAATAGGCAGGGTGCATAGGGTAAAATACTACTCCAGGGGGTTGATACATAGCAGGATGGTGACCAGGCGGAGGATGGGTTCCTGAATACCCTGGATGACCCATTGGTGGGTAACCATGGGGAGGATAGGGTCCAGGAGGAGGAGGCGCCCCGTAACCGTAATATGGACGTCCTGAACAATAGAATTCTTATCAAAATTGGTTCATTATTTTTGGATGATAAAATAATTGTAACCTAGTTTTTTTATTGTTTTTGTGTTAAGTGATTATTATTATCAATGCAGAGTGACATTTTATTTTAAAATAGGTTCAGGGAAATAAAAGTTTATGACTCATTTATAATCTTTTTCCATAATCTCTTTATCAAATAAAAAGTATCTAGATATTTCGTTTTTTTAATAAAAATTACTTACGTATAATAATGCCAAAAAAGTATGATTCAAGATTTATTATTACGAAATACAACTCTATTATTGTTAAGTAAGCTGGCAACGTACTCGTATGTATTACGTGTATGTATTTAGGATTTTTTAACCCAACTTGGTTATGGCAGTCTCATGGACTTAAATAAAAATAACGACTAAAAAAAGAAATAAAAAAAAAGAAATCTAATTAAACAATTTCTTAATAATCTACATGTTTTCTTGTAGACACTTGTATAAACATTTATTATGTATTTAATGATATCATCTTCTAATTAAAACGATACGACTACAAGTTTTCAACATTTTACAATGAAAATAGGAAAATTCTATTATTAATGCATAATTAATTAATATGATTAGTTTTTCATTTTGAAATCTTTTAATAAAAAAAAAGAAGAAAACCGTATTTTAAAACATAAGTTTAATGGAATAACTTCTGATAACAATATGATGAAATTAAAAGAAATATCAAAAAGAATTATGTGTTTATGTTTAAAATGGCCCTGAGTACATCAGATTGCATACACAGTATTTATCTCAATGATGGATGGTGCACGATCTCTATTCACCAATGTCTTTAAATAGAATCCTTTAGTAATTTCTAGAACATTTCTAATAATAAATGAAAATCTAGGCTTTCATGTAAATATTTCCTATCTTTATTATCAAGGAAACCTCTAGACTTAAATGTATATAAGCCATTGTAAATTGTACAATAAATAACGTTTATTAGGAATCTTGTGGTTTCGCTTTGTAGTTGTGGCTTGATGAAATTTTGAGTTGTAATTTCAGGCGAGAAATACATATTTTTTAAGTCTTAGTTTTATATTTTATAATTTTTTCTTTAAATATTTATTAAACTGAAAACATCTTATTTCAGACCCATTATCCCAATTATCCTTAAAAATCTTTGTAATTTATCTATAATTGGAAAGGCAATTAATCTACAATTTCAACTTGTATTTTATTGTAATTGAATTTAATAATTTCACTTCACTTAATGCAATGTTCCAACTCATCACTTGTTATCATAATAATCACTTTACACTTATCTTTTATCACTTACATACCTGCCATGTTCTCGTTCAGCGTGTCACACAACGACTAAATGTGTGATTAAATTATCACTATACTTTTATACTAATTTTATCTTGTATATTATATTGTAGTATATCTGAATCACTTTTACTTATTAATAATTTAATTCTTTAATTTTACAAGGTCGACAGTTTCAGATGCATTTTACAGAATTAGCATCATAACCCACAGAAGTGTCTATCTAAAAATAATATTAATAACAATGCAACAACTACGATAATTTGTTTATTATTTATTTATTAGTTAATGCAGTCACAAGTGGTTCGGTTCTAGATTGATTCACCTATATTAAAATCGGGTACCACGATCGCTTCATTAAATTAAATTATTGTTCTTATTGCGTTTCTTTATTTTACATGATGATATTTCACATTATGTTTAATAAAAGTTAATGTAGGGTATAAATAATATTAAATTATTTGATTCAATAATGATTTAATTAACGATTTATTGGTTTTATACAGCTGAAATAGAACAAAGTTATATTTATTTCCAAGTTTTTGGTTTACTTCTGAGATAAAGTTAATGTTTTTACACATACACCACGAACGTGTACTGTGGTTTAAATATATTTTTATTTCAATAATAATATTTAGATTATAAATGCTTTTTATTTATTATTTTAAACTTACCACAAGATCTTCTACTTTCAATAAATATTTTAGCAACTTCATAAAACGAATTAAATCTGCTTTTACTAAGAGATATATCTCTACGACTCTCCTCTTGTTTCTTATATTCTAATATTAAGTTCATTATATTTTCCAT
Organism: Tinea pellionella; assembly: GCA_948150575.1. Classification (NCBI taxonomy): domain Eukaryota; kingdom Metazoa; phylum Arthropoda; class Insecta; order Lepidoptera; family Tineidae; genus Tinea; species Tinea pellionella. The sequence continues at coordinate 1,680,595 of OX411253.1, forward strand.
TATTATATCATTAAATAATTTTCTTATTTCTCTATTACTTGATTCTTGTTGTTTTAATTTATCTAATTGCTGAAAAATAAAAAATATATATTTGATGTCTAAGATATAATTTTTATGTACTTTATTATAATTCTCTCTTTCCATCTCTCTGTTGTCCCAAAGGTTAACTAAGAGAGAGCTCAGAGTTCGCCTTAGAAATTAGAATTAGTTACAAAGTATAATAAATAAATACTTAAACTTACTTTTGACACCAAAAATTTTAATTCTTCCTTAACCTTTGGTTTCTGTTTAAATTCCTGAAGTTGTCTTTTTAATAATATCAAATGATGATTTCTGCACGGTTCTAAAAATAATATAAACATGTAAATTACACTTAAATAAACACAAGTTTCGAAAAATAATCCAAGCCATATTCACGGAATCTCGCCAAAACTCCAAATTTCCTTGTTTGTAGTTTACCCTAAATTTTTTAAAGTACTTATTTACTTCCTATTCAACCATAAGCTTCTGGTATCTTTAATTCTTTTGTTAATTCTTAATTGCAGTTGATTTTCCTCACCTTTTTTACAGTTAGATTCATCATCCAATCGAGGACAATCATATTTTCCATCACAAACGCTTAACATTGGTACTTCTTTCCTATCCGTACTTTTACATTCGTATCGAGCAAACAGCGAAAATTTAGAACAAATTAAACGGCAATCGCGACTGCATCTTGAAATTGCACATTGGTCTTTTCTACATAAACACACACCTCCGGATACCGCTTTAGGATTACCAGTTTGTGAATATTTTAATGCTTTAATAAACAATGTTTTTATTTCATTAATTGAAGTAAATGTTGCTTCAATATCTTCTGCTTTAGTAGAGTCCTTCACGAGTCCATCATAAATAAGCTGTAATTCTTTAATTAGAATCGAACGTAATTTCAGAATTTGTGTGTCTCCAATACTAGTGTTGTATCCCTTGTTTTTATTAATAAAAGTGATTCTGTTGTATAAGTTTCGTAATTTTGAACGGAATGAAATAAATTGTTTGTCTTTTATTATATTTGGTTGAGGTTGTAGTAAATCTTTGAAAATTTTTGTAGCTTCAAATTGCATTTTAGTATCTGTGAAAAAAGTTATAAAACTTAATTCTGTATATTCAGGGCATAATAGTAATTATAGAGTCTGTAGTCCCAAGGTAGTACTACCACTTTCAAGAGGCGTGACCTAGACGCGTTTCAGTTTTAGTTTCACTTTGAAGAAATTGATTTCGAATGTAACGCCCGTGAAGTGACCTTGGCGCGTTTCGGGAACATTTTGAAAGTAGCCGGGTATAACGAGAGAAATGTGCATTGTGAATCTAGAAGGTGCATTCTTGTCTCTTCAAGCCGGCATGGCGGAGGTGACTGCTGCCTGTAGAGATTTCTCTATAGGTTTACATCAGGCGGAGTGTTGTCGCCGAGCTACAATAAAAAAAAGGTCAGTTTGAGATCAGTTTGGAAGTAAGGGATGCCCATCAAAATCACAGTTGCAGACATTATTCTGTGTTAAAATATTTACCTGAATTATAATTACAGTTAACCTCATCCGAGTTATCTTTACAATCGTAGAAGCCATCGCAAATAAATGTAAAATTAATACCATAAGTATTATTAATAGAATCACAATTCCAATTGTCCAATTGATATTTGTGAGAGCATATAAGCTCACAGAATTCTTTACAATAAATATTTAATGGTATATTCTTATCGCATTGGCATACTCGTGCAGAACACGACTCTATTTCAGTGTCAATAAGGGCGGGAGTTATTTCTATAAAAGCCGGGACTTTTGTCTTATTCCAAAATGTTTCATCGTTTGCATTCTTTTCTTGTGCAAACTTTTTAGTCATAAACCTTCTACTAATTTCGTTCATTTTAACATTTAGATTTGCTGCAAAATCATCTTTTACTTTATTTTTAATAATATCGACCGCGTCTTCTAAAGGAATAGAGTTTTTTTGAGCGAATTCTTTTAGTTTTTTCATTATATCGTGAATTTCTTTAGCCACATCTTCTCTAAAACGTTTATTTTTATTCGCGTTCTCGTAAGTTGTTTTTGATATTTTTGATGATAATAAATTCACGTTAAAACGTCTGGCGCTTAATTCTTTATTTTCGGACATTATTATTTTAAATCCTTTCATAATAAGGTCATTGTGGCCTTGAAATTGCGGGTAATTTGTATTTATGTAACTAAGTTTTGTTTTCAAAGTAGCTAAAAGTCGCTTGGGATTACTCGATATGCTTTCATTTATTATTTTGTCTGTATATATCTCTAATCCCTTTATTAAATCTTGGATGAGTTTTTCTTTTGGTGTTTTAGATCGGTTTGCTGAAAATACAGTTATTTTTAATTTTTTTTTCTAAAGTCAAAGCATGCGTGCGCAAAGAGGTGGCCGTGAGTTCGATTCCCATCTCAGCTCAGGCCGTTATGAGCAGTTTCATTTTGTTTTTTCAATTTTCATCATAATTTAATGTTTATAACGGAGCCTTGGATATTCGGTAACACTGCCTACCTCATTTTAATTTAAACTTACCCGCGTTCATTCTTGTGATCATTATAGAAATAAAAACGAAAAAAAATATCTTAAACATGATTTCATTTGAAAATTTTGTAAATACGTTCAACAAAGAATTGAAATTGAAATGATTGTTCTTTAATGAGTTTCCAATAAAAAATAATTAGGTAATTAAATTTAAAGACTAATAAAGTCGATTAACGATCGTAGGGCTAAGCAATCGGTTAAATAATAATACTAGGTAAATAATAATAATAATACTTATTTTGATACAATATGTGATAATCCTCCTATAGAAGTGTTTTTTATGTAAGTACATTTTTAATTGTTCGCATTATACACATTGCTATTTGTATATATTTCGAACCGCATTGACAGTTTTGTTGTGTGACAGTTTATATAACCTAGAAATACCGACAGTTTTTGTTTTTAATAAAACATAGTATTTTAGTGAAAACAAAATAATTATGAATTTATCGATCGTTAAAACGGTTCAGGTAGGCTATTAAATACTAATAATAAAATTAAATAAATTTCCACGAATACTATTTATGTTTTTCAGCCGTTGCTATTCTCAAAAATTTTATCGCAATGGGCCCCTGTTGCGTGCTCCGAAATACATACAACACATTCGTTAAGTCGTGTGGTCTCAGGGAAATATCGTATTACGAAGAAACGCGACCGTCCTTTAACATATGAGATGGCAAACCCTCCACACTACATCGCTCATAGAAAATCTTGGAACTCGTGGAATACATGTAAGTTTAGACCGTTTACTCTATTTCAAATGAATGTTAATAAATTTATGTATATATCAAATCAATAATATTTTAAAATATATCTTTCCTTTCAGCAAATTTAAAAGACGGATTGAGGAGATCAGAAACAGCAGTTGAAGATGAATTTATTCGTAGATTTATGACTGGCACATGGCATGGACTTGTTTGTAGTGAAGTATGTATATCATGTTATACGCGGTTTACTATCAAATTTACCTTTGATGTTAAAATTCACACAAACCTAAGGAATAACTAATTTGTATAGATATTTTAAATTGCGAAAAAAAATTAATCCGTTCCATTTTGATATAATTATGCATAGAAATAATAATAGTAATTATTTCCTTCTAGGTAATAATAAAAAGACAATTCAATCATATTAGAGTTGCAGCCATAATCAGACGGGCAGTTTCACCAACAAAAATGTATTTCCTTCTCGGATACTCTGAAGAATTATTGGCAAATTGGTTACAATGTCCAGTTACACTTGAAATACAAACGGTCGACAGCTTCAATGATGTTGTATTTAAATATATTTAAGAATTTAGTTTATTATTAGTTATGTAGTAATTAAATTAATATAAGGTTGAGTTATTGTTTTATTCTAGGTTCCATAGTTCTGCCTAACCCAGTGGGAACAGGGCGTGAGCTTAGTCAGCCTGTACAGTCTAGTCTAGTTTTTCTAGTCATTTTAGTAGTGTTAAATCTACTAAAATTTCCAACAAAGTTTGGGGGAAGACAATTAATACATAATGGATGAGATTGTAGTTTCTAGATAAACCATGAGTGGGTAGATTTCTCGTAGGCTCCCTCTCCGCATTTGAGCAGCTATGGCCGCCTGTTGTGCGTGATGAGTGGGTACGTAGTAATAAGAAGCAAGGGGAAGGATAGTATAAAAATAAAAATGCAAAAATAAAATTCATTTTTTATAATTTGATTCATTCAAATATACATAGTACATAATTGTGTCAACAAACTGCACAGCGAGACACGGGCCGAGTCTCCGCATCGCTTCAACTTCTGCACATACACTTTGTACTTTTACATCATACTCTTAGATTATCTTTTATTGACATAAATTATTGTGACTGAATGAAAGACTGAGAAAAAATTAATTGTTGGTCACGTAGACCCACCCACAACTTATTGGTAAGTTAAACCGATAAAACTATATTGTAACCTAAAGAGAGGTCACAATAATCAACATTAATCTAGAAAAATGCTAATATAAAACTCAGATCGTGCTTCACGTTAATAAAAGATAACCCGTAACTAAAATACACAATTCCATAGTGAACTAGTTGATTAAATTATTATTGCCGGCGACGAACTAGAGCGTATTCTACCAATGTGCAATTTCCGGGCAGTGATCTAGTTTGTAGCCGGCTATATTACGTTGAGTCTCGACATTACAATGTTTCTGTATCACAGTAACGTAAAGCATATTAAACAACGAAAGTTTTATTTTATATAGATAGATTACTTGACTGGCTTGACAATGGGCGAGGTCTTCAAAAAAGAACCCATGTTAAATCGAAAACTGCAGTGTAATGAACAAAATAGTAACACCAGCTGTCACCAGATTTACCTTCCCAATTGTCTATGGTCAAAAGTCTACCCATATAAAATAATTTCGCCTCTTACTTACTACTACGAATGACATTACAAATTAATTTAGCTACAGTTCGAAATCATTACGCATTGTATTTAATATTTACGTTAATTGAAATATTGTTTTCAAGAGTTTTAAAACCGCAACTCATTACATTAAAAAAATAAATATATTTTATCAAAGACCAAAAACGCTGCGATCTTATAATTTCATATAATATTATTTTTTTAATTTACAACAGAAAAATATTAAAATTTATTTAAAGTCTCGACCAGTCTTTAGCAATTCAATCAAATAAGTGGTACCCGTGGAATGTTTACTCAAAAAAAAATATGCGCAGAAGTCCAAACGCACAGAGCGGCTCGCGAATAGATCACCATTGCTTTGGAAAATATATATTTACAATAAAGTCGAAGGTTAGGGAAGGCTCTTCAAAAACACTACATCGTTCAAACTTCCTACATACGATACAAAATTGATTTTTCTTTCTCTAATATACATAAAAATTATCCCTATAATAAGATCTGTGATTTTAAACAAAACAAATTGTTCTACTTATGTACTAGATGTATATAGGTCGCGTCAAATTTTATGGCGTCTCGGAAGTTAGCTGCGGGCGCTATTTCGAGCAGCCAGTCGAGTTAACAACAATAAAATTAAGAGTTAATTTTAAATATGAATAGAACATATAAAAATAACCTGCGGGTAGTCCCTCTCACGTTCATCGTGCCCCGTTGACACAATTTGTGTACTGCACGACGACCTGTGCCTAACTTCGGACCCGCCATAAAGTTTGGTTTGTACTATATATAATTATTATGTAACACGAGAGGATGCGACAACTTTATATAAAAGCAAACATTCATAATTAAACAAAGAAACTCTAGACGCTATAAGGGTGCGATAATTAGGTGTATAAAACAATATTAAATACACAAAACACTGTTTTCTGTACATAGTCGCATTGCTAAGTCATAGAGAATAAGATATATGAAAAAAAAAATCAACAATTCGACTACATTTAATATTTCCCGCCAAATTCAATGCCATAGAAAATTGTTTAACAATTACAACACGACATTAAATTACATATCGCAATCTTACGTAGAAAAATATTCTACGATCTCGAAAAGGCGCGATCTAAGAGTCGAAACACGAACGAAACAGAAAACAGCGTGTGTTAAAAAACCATTATATTAATTACATTTAAAAATAATTAATTAACTATTAAGTAAAAATGTCCATCAAAAAATCGATTTAACATTAAAAATTAAATACAGAGATCATGTTGTTACTATCAAACGACGAACCATGTCACATAGTAAAGCTCTTGTCATACTAACTACGGGTAGATGAAATACTCATGCATTTATCACATAATTCCTCAATAGCTCACGGGGAGAAGTTCTCTCACATAAATTTATTTTTAATAACGATTTAAAGTAAATACAGCAAAAGTCAAAGTATAGAAAAAGTAAAATGACTTAGAACATTATCAATTAAAAAAAAAAGTTATAAAAAAACCACAAAGTAAAGTTAATCTATCACAGTTTTAAAGACAACGGGTCCACACATCCCATATTCCAACACTAAAAATATCTTTAAGTCAGTTAAAGTTACTTTAACTATTACTTTTACGGCGACGACGTAACCGTTAAACGTTTTATTTACTCCAACATTTACTCCACACGCGTTGCAATATCGTGTAAATTCATATTGTTATCGTTAAAAGGGTGGCTGATCCCGAAAAAAATAATAGAAAAACATATTTGGTTTCTTTTCATACATTTGACGTTGGTTGGACGATTATTTTAACTTTAACCAGCCAGGATTCGCTGGTTACGGTTAGCGTTAAAGTAACCGTCAAAAATGACAGGCGCGACGACGCGATGGTGCAACTCGTGTGGAGTCATTTACTAAACCATAATGTAAACGTAACGGTTAAAGTAATAGTTAATGTAACGGGCTTTCTGGTGCAAACGGACATTAGAGTTAAATAGGACTTATTTTTAACCCTCATGTGACGTTGTAGGAACTAAGAAAATGCACAAGTACCACCTTATACAAATTACACTAAGCCAAATCGTATTTGTTAAAATAAAATTCTAAAAGTTTTTTTTTTGTAAATAGGATATCATTTTTAAAATTACTTAATTCAAGTCTTTTTTTCATTTACTCGAATATTCACAAAAGTGAGATCAAACGATTACGATAACAATTATTGCCAGCGAAAATATACAGCTTTGGTGTTGCCGCGTTTTAAATTAATATTTTTATAAACTCTATCCTATTTACAAAGTAAATTAATAGCTGCTGTAAAAAGGTAAATTGTAAATTTTTTTTTTTTATAATAAATGCAAAAAAGTTTGTCAAAAAATTGCTTTCTTTTTTTTTTTACTTAAAAATAATTATGTACTTTTGATCGTAAATTATCATAAAATATAATCATTGAGGGCGGTTTGGACCAATTACTGAACCGTGGTCAAATTTAAACTACGGTTAGCGATTGGTGTAAGTAAATTTATAGGGCTAGTTGATCACTGGGAGTGAAGTGATTACGAAAGTGACTTACAGCCTTATTCATTTAAAAATACAATATATGAAAAAACATTTCCAAAATATATAGATAATAAATTACAGAGAAAATTAACTTAAAATTGTAAATTAAATATTATATTAATAAAAAATGAATAAGACTGTAAAAACAATTAAGTCACTGATGTTAAATAACATATAACACCAACGGCCGTTTTCACCAAAATATTTGTCCAACAATTAATCTCAAAGCTAAGAGATCAGAAAATTACTGTTATTTCATGGCAACATAATAAATTCTAATAAATTCAATCAAACTTAACATTTAGAAAGGCGTTTTAACGGTACTGGTAGGTAAGAGAGTTGGACAAATATCTGGTGACAATGGCCATCGGTGAATGCTTACATAATAAAAACAAAGACCCTTCGATGACCTTAACTAGGGTTTTACATAATGCGGACGTTAAGGGTTTATCGATATAACAGGCTCTATAATAAATTATGTACTCGTTGGCAGTCTTTCTGGTTTTCTTTTTATAAGACTATTCGAATCACAGTTCATTACCCAGAATATCCCATTTTTATGTTATCGGTAAATTAAATAAAGCTTTTCGCTGCTAATCAGAATTGTATTCAAATTGGAGCGGAGACAACTGCTATCACAGAGAAAACTTTGCATGTAGCAGTAGCCTTCACTATGCCGCTTTGGCAATACGAATCCGATTGATTAAATGGACAGGGCTACTTCCAAGCTGACCCCGAAACAAGACTTCAACTTGAAAGTGGTCGTACTACCCCAGGACCCAGGAGGATTAGCCTCTCAATCACTCTTTGATTTAACGTAACTTTTTGCTAAATAAAATTTTACAACACGTCTTATGACAATATAAATGAACAATTAATTTACCGATAACATTGTTTTGTACTAATTCTAAAATTTACAAAAAATATTTCTCTATTAGACACATGTTTATGAGTTTTAGTGTTGACGCTCGCGCTGCTATTATTATTATTAATTGTATAAAAGATATATTTTAATTGTTTCAACAATAAATAAAACTTTAATTATACACGATTTCGACAGGGGGCCAATTCTCAAATGCAATAGATTTAAAACGTAGATATATTTTTCCTTTTTTTTTAATTCTACGATTTTTTTAGCTAATAGGAAATCGATAATATAAAAACATAACGCTTTTGAAAAAACGATTCCTTGTTGGCTAAAAGTTTCATGGAAATAGAAAGAAAGGGGTTGGCAGTAAAATATCTACAAATACTTTAAATCTATTACACTGTAGAATCGTTATTTTGCTAAACGAAATTATTGTAAAAGTTATAATTTTAAAAAGACGATTTCCGTGGATGGCGTTTATTTATACACGACCGACGCTGTTGAATTACTCAGTGTAATGTCGCTTTGAATTGTCATAGAGCCAGTTCATACATACAACTGTCTCTTACTGTCAAAGTAGGGCTGATTTGAACTGTCAAGTTACCAGTTCATAGAGATAACTGTCACTTACTGTCAAAGTAGGGCTGATTAGAATTGTCAAAGTGACAGTTCATACAGATAACTGTCACTTATTGTCAAAGTAGTTCTGCGTTGAACTGTCAAAGTGACAGTTCATACAAATAACAACAGTCACTTACCGATGTTGTTTGTATAAACTAATTTAGACAGTTCAAAGCAATACTTACGCTAAGTAATATTCATGAATGTTATCATGACGCTACATAAAAAACTGACATCGTAAACCGCTAAAGCGGCGCCGTGAGTTCCTACTTATATATTTTTCATTTATAAGAGCGACAAGTGAAGACGGTTGGATTTGTTAATTCCTTCAGATATTTGTGTAAAAATAGTATAATTTTTGTTCAGTTACCATTAATCATCAGTCATCGTTGCGCGCTGATCAACGCTACTAATAAAACTGGAAACGTAACATTTAGTATAGGCAGAAGTGACTCACGGAATACAAATATTTCCTATCTCAATTCAACTAGAATCGAAATCATAGGGAGGAAGTCTCGAATGTAGTAGACTTAACCCGTATAGATTCTTTTCTATAACTTGTCACTACTCTAGTTTTGATAGCCAATAAAAAGTTGTTTAATACAATAATATAACGCAAACTTATGAGTACTTAACCAACTTTTTACGCAAACTGTACGTTTTAAGTATTCTACATCCGAGAATAAACCCTCCCGGGTCGTTTCAACGAGAATATAACCTGCTTTTAAAATACACTTTCTGGGCACGGATGATTCTTTTTGATACGTATAGAAAGGGCCCATGCGACCCCGGGAAAACCACGCCATGTTCCGAAAGTCCGTTCCGTCCGGTTCCGGAACAAAGGTTGTAGAAAAAAACTATTTTCGAAATCGAATTTTTCAAAATAAATTCAGTGCTCGCGAAGCGCGCCACAAAAAACTAGTTATTCATTTTTTTATTGTAGCTCGGCATGTGACAACACTCCGCAAGATGTTGAGCTAGAGTGCGGTCCATGAACGGAAACAACTGCTACTACATTAATTAACAAGACGTCTAAATCATTAGTCAATAGTTAAGAGCAGTTTTTTTAAAATTTTTATTTAATTTGAGGCTTACGTTGTCAACCAAGAGCGGTTGGTTAATTGATTAGTTAAAATTTTGTTGCGTGTAAAGTGGTAATAATAATGTAGGAAATAAATAAAAATATTGTTGTATCGATAAGAAAAATTTGATTATCTTTGGTTTGTAAATTTACTGGCCGATAAAGAAAGGGAAGGCATTCATTGGTTCATAAACATGTATCCCATAAGAACAAGGTAAAAAAAAAGTTACTAAAGTAATATTTAAAAAAAAAAAATAATAAAAAAATACATACAAAAATGTTCTGATTTTAATTAATTTATAACTAGAAGAAAGACGATTTCTTTTTACAAATACCCTTATTAAAGATTTGGCTTAATTTCACAATCCATATAAAAGTTAGATCAACATGTGACAATCACACTTCACGGCAGCACCTATCGATTGATATAGTAATTTCAAGAAAAAAAAAATGTATATGGAAAAAAGAAACAAGAGAAAAAAAAACACCTAATTATAATCCCTATAGCGAGGTCTAACTTAGATACCATTTTATTCATATTAATTAATTAATTGATTAAAAAAATGAACACATTTTCATTAGAAAAACATACCAAAATACCTACGAATATTAAAAAGTGTTCGATTTACAATTAAATAGATTAAATTGACAACTACAATTATTTTGTACGCTGCCAGTTTAAGGTTTAGTGATAAGACCGGTTTAATTGATTACTAATTATATATTTAATCGGTTTAATACGAATGGATTTGATTCGAATGGTAAAAAAGTGTGAAAATAATATATAAAATATGACTTTATTAGAATTGTTACTTTGCTACATCTGTAAGACATGTTAATGAAACAGAAGTGCTGTAAATGGGTTCATTCAAATAAGTAATCAATTTAAAAAAATCACATCACTAGAACACAATTTTTCTGCAACAACCGGCATCCAAAATAAATTGAACTAAAATGAACAAAATGGTATAATATAATAAGAAAGTACATTTGCATGACTAGCGGGGCAAACGCGCCAGGAGCTCCACCAACACGGAATAAAAAACGAGGCACGCAAAACCGACAAATTATTAATATTGTAAAATTTGTACTGAGGGACGTATTCGAAACGCTAATACAAATACAACCTGCCAACAAACCCCCCGGAGTATATTAAAATGTAATTTACACCAAAATAATTCTTTCTATTAGTGGAATAATCGGAAAATCTGTAAACACAGTCCACGTCAAAATCGGTGTAATTGTAAAAAAAAAACTAGCAGTATAGTCAAATACCACCATAAGGAAATCCATACATTACGCATTTCTGATGTATATTTTTCTACATACATAAAAATATATTAAAATTTAAGCGTTTTAATATTACTTTCATTGGTCCATATTACTTAAATTCGTCCATAATTTTATTATCTCTAATCCAACACTAATTTATTTAACAAATTAAGACGAAAACAATAATTAATTTCATAAAAAAAACTGTTTTAAAAAATCACCTTGAATTATACTAAATTTTGGATGTTAGAAAACAAGGTATGTTGACAGGTCGTCTAAATTAAATTACGAAACGCAAATACTAGAGAAACCAGCGTTAATACAGGCAGCTCTTGGACAGATCCTATACAATGAGTTGGCATTACAAAATTTAAAGCGCCGTCTAGCGCTGGAGTCGGTCAAAACAGCGGTAAACAAAATAAGATTCAGGGAAACCCGTTAAAATTCTCAAAGCATAGATGTTTGTTTCAAATAACAAGCTTAAAAAGCACTTTAAAATACCGACAATTATAAAGGCCCCAAGACAAGGGAACTTTAAACAATTCAAAATAGATTTAAACAGAGCCCTATGACAATGATAAGAAATAATTGAAATGATTAAAAAAAAAAACAGGGTTGTAGCTATACGGAACGAGCGAGCAGGACGGGAATACCTCGCATCCGCTCGCACACAATGCGAATCAACGAATGCGGAAACATCTAACTGGAATAAATAAATTACGATTCTAATAATTAAACTAAAAATATACGGAAAAATCAATTTTTATTGTATTATTATCCAAAACAATACTATAAACATTAAAAGTAGTCTCGCTGTGAAAGTTTGTTACACAAAAACGCGCCATTTAAACTTACTACCGCCATTTTTTGTTCTACATCGCTACAACGAGTCAATTATCTATATAATAAAAAAAAATCTACTGTCTTCCACACGATACGAGACAAGAATCGATTCATTAGATATCGATTAATCGAATACGAGACTTACCACAACATTGACCGATCAACGAAACTATACGCATATTGTACTACTAGAAATTGATTCGACTTTTAGCGAATAAATACGATTCGAATAAAATTACAACGTGGCTAGAGTTTTTAATCTAGTAAAACAAAATTATTACTATTTGTTTTAATAAGTAATTTATGAATTGAAGATTTGAACAGCGGGCGCTTAATTACGAATAATTATTACGTGATATCATTAAAAAAAAAACGTCAAAATAATAAATAATCTTCAAAATAAACTTTCTAGACACCCATTGTAACAATACTCGAATCGTATCAAACGTAAAAAAAGCCTGTAACAAGCTTGTGATGGAAAACGAAAATTATTATTATTTTCCTAATTGTAGAGACGTTTTGGGAGAAAGTAGTCTAAACTAAAACTGCTAATAGATTTATGATTGTGTTTAGTATGTTGTCTACTCCATTTAGTAAAACGAAATAAACCTATACAGTAAAAACAACTTTTCCCAAAACATTTTTTAATATTAAAAAAAAAAAAAAAACTAAAACCTAAAATAAAGAATCACCCGACAACATTGTAACCTAACGACGTCACCTAAAATATATTTAATTCACCACAGGAAGCATTTGCACAGTCACAACAACTTACTAAATTCAGTTTTCAATAAACCTAATAATACCTAATAAATTTCGCCTAAGATTCATAAATGTATTTAACATGTATTCTTTTTTTGACTTTACACCAATAATATAGACAGGCTAACCACCCGGATATAAAAAGGCCGGATGGTTGGTTCATCTGAAAAATTTGTGCAAGAACAAAAAAGTAAAATATGTTAAATATTTTATAAATAATGGGCATTTAAAATTTATATTTCATAATAATTCATCTCCATATTTGATTTATCACCATCCGCTATTGCACACAGGGTTATACTTCCAATGGACCAAAAGCATACAACTATGATATGTTAGTATTTGTTAAATACAGTTAATTGGATTGTATTGCGTAAATAAACAAGGTTCTTTGACTCCAAAGTTATTGATTACCTGCATATATCAGTGTACTACAAAATATTGCAAGAGTCGTAAATATGAGCGAAGAACAAAAATAAATTTAAGCTAATCCGGATTAATTTGCATACCCGGATGGTCAGTGGATGGACAAGTTATTGTATTTTAATATTAATACCTGAGTACCTTAGGTAGTCTTTTTCCATATATTTACACGAATACATCCAGTAACAGATCTTTATGCACTAATAACATTGCATTTATTTAATAATATATATGAATATTTATATTTTTTTTGTATATATCTATATTTTCATCTAATATTGTCTCACTGATCATATAGTTTTAAAAACTTTTAGCGTTTGACACACGTAAAACACAAAATATTTATTTAATTGAAAGCTAAATTATATAAATATAATATATAAATCTATTTATATTGGAACTATCGCTCGTTAATAAAAACAATTTTACTCTTATTACGTTAGATGGAAGGTTTGAAACTCATGATGGTGGTCTACATTTAACTCACGAAGCTTCGTTCTACATTCAATCGAATCCGTAAATGTTCATTACATTTTCTCAAGAGTTTTACAAACGCAGTTTTGAGTGAGCAGACTAATCTGTTTCAAAACGATAGATGTAGTTCAAAGGATTAGTTTTGAAGTCTTTAAAAAGAAAAACACCTACTATACTATGTTGTTTAAAAATTGCAATAATATTAAAACTATTAAAGTTGAAATTGTTTGAAACGATCCATCTATTGCATGCGACCTACTATGTACAATTGTTACGATCGTAGAGACGATATCGATTCGCTAATTAAAGGAAAATGCCCTTTTTTGGCTCGCTTGAAATCTAATAGCTTGTTAACAAAATTCTAAAATTCTACTTAATTTTTTTCACTCATTGTAAAATTAATCAAATAAATATAGATTAAATATTTATATTATATATTTCAGTTAAAATTGCATCAATGAGTACCATAGAATAGTTTTTACTTAGACGAATGGGCATTCTCCTTTTTTATAGAAATGAAAGAGATTTAGGACAAATTGCGGTCCACTGACTCTGCCTACCCCTGCGGTTTAATATTGTATGTGTATTACTAAATCGATTAATCCGTATTAATTTACTTAAAAAGAAAACTAATTATCCTTTGCAAAAATCGAGAGAGAGAAGAGGTAGGGGTTTTCTTGGCGCTTAAAAACGCAGCGTGACTAACAACCCGGATGGTTATATTTCGATATAACCAACCAGTCTCTGCGTATGTACGGTGCGTTGATACGCGTCAAAGAACACCCAGATTAAGATAGTTAATTCAATACTGTTTTTTTAAATATGAAACATTGATTAATAGTGGGAAAATTATGATAAGTGGAAAGGGATTTGTCATTTTAATTTGACAAAATACAACTGTATGCCTACACGATATATGTCTGGTACTATTTTATTTTGTTATATTTACAGTTCTGCCTACCTTCGTCGAACCTATCGCATTCGAGTTTTTTTTAATGTGTAATAGCGAACTCCTATAATAAATAACTGTATTAGCGAAAACGGTCGATTTTTAATGAATTTCAAAATATACGTGTTACTTGTTTACATAACTAAAAAATTAAAAGTCTTTCTTTACATCGTTCAATTCCACTATTAACCAATGTATAATATAATAACTATTAAATATATTTAATAAAAGAAAAAAAACTAGACGATAACAAAAAAACAATAAAGAGAGAATTATGTTAAATAAATGGACGTTTGATATTATTTAAAACTGCATTCAAAATTTATACAAAATATTTCATGTCAAGATTTAATTTTTAAAAAAATTGCCTGCTACTTATATACATTAAAAAAAAAACTTAATTACACCTAATCTGATACAAAAATACTCTTGTATTATTATTATTGGATTATAAAAAAAATATATATAATAACAAAGAAAAAAAAAAGATTCGTCATTGAACTATCTAAGTTTGTACTGAAATGACGATAACATTATCGACACGACATTAATTACAACACTATTCCTTTTCAAATGTCTCATTATGCTAACAACCACAGATCCCCAAACTTGTATACATCGACCACCAGTGTCGATGAAATGAAATTTTGTATAGTGAAAGTTTGGGAAACGTCCAACTCACATAATAAAACAAATGAATAAGAATAATAGTAAATAGTAAGTGAAATAATCATCATAATAATTATGAACTTCGTCACATTTTTGTCTTTGTAAACAGAATAGAGTAACACTTAACTACACAAATGCTCGTCTCAAGTCCCAGTGAGTGCGTGTCGTGGTCGGTGTGACCGACTTCTCGGATGCTACCTGCGACCCACCAGACCGTTGCTGGGACCGCTCGAAGCCGGACACATCTCCAGCTCCACTAGCAGGGGGAAATGGTCTGAAACACGACGATAACATATTCAATTAATAAAGTACAATTAAACTTTGCTAAGTTAAGAGTCTGGCAGGCAGCAGTCGCCTCCGGTATGCCGGCTTGAGGAAATGACACTGTGCCGTACAGCCCGGCTACTTCCAAACTAATCGTGAAACGCGACTAAATCACTTTTATGAGTTGGTTTTAGTCTAAATTTGGACGGCGCCATCTAGCGGCGTGTTACGCAAACGCTTCAAAATTATTACCAGTTTCATTAAGTTTAGCAAATGCTGTTGGAGTTTAGTCGACAGCCGTTAGTGTGACGTCACGTTTTAAAAAAAAAAAAGTAATTAATTTACCTGATGGTATGTGAGGATGCGGACAACCCACAACTTTATGTTCACGGAACCATTCCTGCGAGAGAGGTCCGAGCAGGCCGAGCGGCGTCATCGATTGTTTAGAATAGAATATGTAATCTATTATACCTTTGAAGTCAAATCTGTAAAATGAAAAACATATAACAATTAAATACAAGGTTTCATTTTTTGAAGGCAAATGAAATTGTGTCATTGAAATAGTTTTTTTTTTTTTTTTTTTTAAAATATTTTTTTACACATAATAATTTATAATAATAATAACTGATTTGGTGTATTTTTCGTATGTTGTTTATATTACAGTTTATACATATATAAGATTCGAAAGTGTTACAGTTAGAGCGGCCGTGGTCTAGCGGTACGACGCGTGAACTCACGATCGATGAGACTCGTGTTCGAACCTCGCTAATTCTGACCGGTACCAATGTAACTTTGTTATATGTACTCAGTGCCTATAGGCACTATTAAAGAGTGGTAGGTAGACTGATGATGGTTATTTGTACAGTCTGCCGTCCTGGGGTAGTACCACCGCTTTCGAATGTAACACCCGTGAAGTGACTCGCGTTTCGGGAATAGTTTGAAAGTAGCCAGGTATAACGGGAGGAGTGTGCACTGTCCAAAAATTAATTTAAAAAAAAATTGATTCAACATTCATGTCTTTATACTCACGTGTAATTAGTATAGGGCATAATATCTTCGCTATAAGCCGATGCTAATTTGAAATTATGCGTAAATTCATGTTCTGAGCCGGGCATACGACGCAAAGACGTCGCATAGCCTAACTCCTTGAAATCACGATGCTCGGACGACACACGACCGGATGACAAGAATTCAACAACACCTGAAAATAATAATTAAGAAATAAAAATATATTTTCATGGGTGGCAGGCTCGTGAACTGCTTGTCTCGCTTCGAGATCAACTTGGAAGTAGCCAAGAGGAATTCAATTTTTTTTTTTAATGTGGCAGACAGACTGATTGACTGTTATTTGTCCAGTCTGCCGTCCTGGATCATGGAGTAGTACACCACTTTCGAACGTAACACCCGTGAAGTGGACAAGGTCACTTTTCGGGAATAGTTCGAAAGATACCTGGCTACGAGAGGAGAGTGCACTGTCAATCTAGATGGTACATGCTCGTCTCCTCAAGCCGGCATAGCGGAGGCGACTGCTGCCCGCACAGGTTTCTCTGTAGTAGCAGTTGCTTCCATTCATGGGCCGCACTCTAGCTTAACATCAGGCGGAATGTTGTCAGCTACAATTAAAAAAACCGGAATAGAGGGGCGACTTATGCCTGCAGATATTTCTCTCGTCTGCAATTGTCTCGCACCGCACTCTACCTCAACATCGAGCAGAGTATGGTCAAACGCCGAGGTACTATGAAAAAAAGAACATCGCGAGTAAGCGAGACGGCTTAATCGAAAAACGCCGTTGTCAGAGCGAGACGACTAATAACACTCACCACTATCAGGCAACGAGTTAAAATCACCGCATAATAACAATTGTACATTATCCCTTTGGCCCGCTAATCTGAGCGTACGTCCAGAGTCGTCCAATATTGATCTAAGTTCATTACTAAGCATCATTGTTTGAATTAGTTTCACATCACAGTACTCCGGGTCCCAATGTATGTGCGCGGTGCACACTAATATAGGTTGACCTATTTGACTCGCATCTGCTGGTACTCCCGTAACGTTCACTGCAATGTACGTTTTAAGTTAGTCGGATTATAATCTATCGTTTAACAATTTTCTCTAACATATAGAGAATAAATAAGAATAAAAACGAATTTTTTTTATATTTTAAAAAGTACGACATTACGCACTTCTAGATCAAAATTGTTTTAATAAAAAAAAAACTGATATTCGATCATTACACGAAATATTAAAGGAGAATGTCCATTTTTGGGTCCACTTGATACCTAATAGTTTAGTTACAAAACAATATTCTAAAATAATATCTTCTTTTTTTTATTGATTCATTTTAATTATATCAACACATCATTTACCAATCAATAGACGATGTTTAATTACATAAAAAAAACAGATATCATCAATTATTAAAGCATTTAATATAATAATAACCTCAAATATTGCATCAGAAAACATCTAATTAATAATAATAATAATAAATTCTTTATTGCATATAAAACACAGTTAAAGAAATACAAAATAATAAATAAGTTACTGCAATTGGCGGTCTTATCACTAAAAGCAATTTCTTCCAGACAACCAATTGATATTAAATAAATTGTAAAGAAAAAAAAGAAAAAAAAAAATTACTCAATAACCAGGGTGAAAAAATTTAAACTGATTGGTGATAGGGAATGTAGAGTTATTTTTCTACAAAATGAACTAAAAATCATCGACAAACTCAAGAAAAAAAATTGTGGGTCTATTTTTCTTAGGCGAATGGGCATTCTCCTTTATAAGTTAACATGTTTTGAAATGCTTATGAAAAAGAAAATGCTTATAACTCCAAGTACGTTTTACTCAGGATCCAAAAATGAGGTTACCTCGAAAGTCTTTTTGATCTAGGAGTTCGATTTAGACTTAGGTTCCAAGCTATATCTATCTTTACTTTTTACTATATTTTATTTCACACAAAAACGACATCTAAAGACTGTATAAGCAATAGTATTAAATACCATTTTCCCACGCGGCCTCCTTAGTTTTAAGTAGTGCAGCGAGACCGATATTATCTTTAGGCATGACTCTATTCAACATGTTATCGGAGCCTTCGCTGTTCGCCATCGCTAGTTGATTGAATTCTATCAAATGTTCTTTTACTAATTGAAATCTGGAATTTAAAAAAGAAATCAGTTACTTATTCAACATAGTCGCATTTAGGAATCAGCCTTGGAAGTAGCCTGTTATAAATACGTTAGTCTCCTCGAGCAGGCATAGCCGGGGACAACTGCTGCCTGGAGTACTTTCTCTCTGATAGCAGTCGTTTCCTCGTTCATGGACAGCACTCTAGCACTTGTTTGACCTTGATTTATGTTGCCTTAGTAAAAATGAGTACTAACTTTGCAGATCTAAAAAAGATAGCACAACCATCGACGTATTTCCTTTCAGATTCAGACATCGTTTTGGCTCTCGATTTGGGCGAGAAGATGCCGTCGTATCCGTCCTGCTTCAATTCTGGTAGGAAAAAATTGTAGAATTGGTCCGTTTCGACTTCCTAAAAAGCAATCATTAAATTAATAAGATTACGACTCTCGCGAAGGACTAAATGCGAGCAACATTAGTTGTAATCACCTGCAAACTGATGATATCGGCTGCATAATGTCGTATTTCGTCTAATATTCCTTTCTTTCTGTAATCCCATTCGAGGGCCCAACTCGGACAGTATCCGTACATTTGTCTAGTCGCATACTTATCACATAAAACGTTGTAACACATGACAGTGAATATACCTGGAAAATAGTGGTAATATCATTATTATTGATGGACAGTTTCAGAATCCAGTAATATGACTTCTAAAAGGAAGTGAAGTACACGAATGCACCATAAACATTCAAATAGGTTTATAACATATCGGGTGTGGTGTTAGTACGATACTAATCTAAAATAAGCTCATTTATTTAAATGGTCGTAACAAGTGGGTATTGAAGAATGTTCATGTTCAGTGGGAGTGAACAGCGGCTTCGGAGAACGCTGCTCGTTTGTTACCTTAGGAGGTTTGATAATAAGGTGTTTAGCGACAGCGATAGCTGCCGTGATCCCTCGGGCGTATCGTGTTGATATATCAGGGTTATCGCATGCTATGACTATCATCATAAACATGCACATGACATTTAAAGTTTTATTCAGATTGATTTGAGATATTAATAAATAGTATATAAAAAGGAATCTCGTATAAGTCCCCCGCAGAGTCATTTAAAGTATCCACTTATTACGTAAACTAACGTGGCACGACTGTGCTCTCTCACGCTCCACGCCATTATCTTAGATTTATGCGGACGCGGCCGCTCGCACCCGTCTCATTACCTCGATCAAAAGCTACGAACAGGAGGAAAGGCACCGCCTTGTCTAAATGTCGACTTCGTGGAAGATCTCAGAGATGTAATTATCTATATTTAATCGAGCAGAGTCGTAGTCGATCAGAGCACAAAGAAATCCGCATATATATATAAAGAAGAGCACACGAGACAAAGCGACGTGGACGGACGAGCGACAGGTGGAAGGACAGAACAATGATGGGAGGGAGATCTCGGAGCCGAGGCTCGGACAAATTGATAGGGATCATCGGTCGAGGTGCGTTCGAGTCCATGCTAATCGCCACAAAGTCGGCGACAATCAAATCGACCGCGCGGCACGTGCTCCAACTACGCCATTGTATTCCTGATGTGACGACGCGGAACGCGGAACGCGACGCCCATGCGAAATGACACGAGACAATGCCCGCATCACAAATCAAGCATCATTTATTTAAAAGACGAATAGGCGAAATGAAAGTCAAATCGTGAAACTAAATGATAACAAATAATGTTGTTTAATGTCTTCCACGTGACAAACAAAATAAATAGAAGAATTTATGTCGAATATGGCGTCTGAATACAATGAGATTTATTTTAATTACGATATTAATATGTTTATCATCTTCACTTCTTAACTGTTCTCTTAGTCATTGCATTATTTGAGCATATAAGTAGTCTAAATGGATTAACTCGCATTAGGGAATGATAAAATGCGCCCGAGCAAATGGCAAATTAAAGAGGTTCAAACACTTGTGTTGAGGTTGGCGAGTAATAAGCTAGATGACGCAATAGGTGATACCTCAATAGGTGCTAACAAGGTGCTATTAGTGCTGCAGAGATATAAAACGATATATTGCTAGTGGTGTCTTGGCAAAGAGAACAATTTTGACATTCAGAAGTGTCAACTTTATTCAATTTAGTTAAAGTTGAAATTTGTACAAAACTATAAAGATTACGATCTCACTGCAACGGTTGTTGCAGCATAGTTCACCTTTAGTTAATGGAAATGTATCGTGCAATTATGTCCTAGGTTGGAAAAGACATTAGCTAGCAGGCACGGCAAGAGCCGCTCGCCAAAAATAATAAAAATTTGAAAATTTCTTTAGTAGACAATAATAATCATGAATTGATAAATTATTGAGTCGGCCTTCATTTTTTCAGTTAATACTTTCAACACATGTTTCGGTTTAAAAAAAAATAAGCGCATAAAAATCAATATGATTAAGTATTGCAGCGTAACAACAAACCTACCACATGGCTCAAATGCCATGGGAATATCATCAGCTGTGGACATAATTTTCACGATTAAAGTGAAGCCATACAAGAAATTTACGTTTTGAACATTTAATTTCCAAAGTATAAAATGCAAAAAAAGCTCGCTTGGTATGTTTATTGTTTATATTTATCATTGGTTATTTTTGTGAGTACATCGAGAAGGGGTAGCAACAAATAAAAGATTGTAAAAAATTCAACCGTAAGACGGCACTCGACGAATTAAAAACAAACCAGTTTCGCAATTTAACGTGCGTGATAACACTGCGGCCGTACGGTAAAGTTAATAACCATTATAACATAAGGGAGCAGTAGGCTTCCCAAGCAAACTCATTGACTAATGGCGTTTAGGTTCATCCGATGACCGGCTCTACGTGTATCAACGCAAGTAAAGTCACGTTCTTACATTCTCCACGAACATGCTCGTTTAGAAATATTAGCACTAGTGTGGAATACAATGTTGGCCCTCATTTGGTGATCCACGAAACGATGTATATTATGCCTACATCAAACTTTAACATAAGCTACGCATGTTACACACATAAAAGTGCCATCGAGGTATCCATGATGGTACGTGCGTGGACGTTTAATGCAAACATACAAGAATTTGTACCTTCAGTATCAACAAACAATTTCTATAACTGTCAAGAGCAGGACCAATACAATACACAAGTTTATATCAAAATAGTGCTTTTTCAACTTAAAAACATGGTTCATAATAGGCAGTACGTTAGTGATTTTATATTAATGTATAGCAAAGATAGCCATGTCATGAAACCGAAGACAAAAAAGAAATCGACAAAGCGTAAAGGCATGCGTGTCCTACGCGGCACTATCTCGTCTCATCTGAATATAATGGGGGGAGGTATGGAATGGGCTGTTTATTAGCAAAACTATTACGTGAGCATTTTGTATAACACCCATACACACACACACAACGATATTTTCTGTCAAGATATTCTTATATCTTATAGTGTAAATTAAGACGAGCACGACAACACCATACAAGGTGGTCTCTAACTTTTCAATTTATAGCGAGTTTCATGCTATATTGATGTGGCAGCCAGCGAGTAGTAATAAACACGATTGCAGCAGCCGACATTAGACCTAGAGCTGTACAAAGGGCACACATAAACGACATTAATGTTCAGAATCGTCCATTAGTGCAATATCTTTGTA
This sequence comes from Tinea pellionella, assembly GCA_948150575.1. Classification (NCBI taxonomy): domain Eukaryota; kingdom Metazoa; phylum Arthropoda; class Insecta; order Lepidoptera; family Tineidae; genus Tinea; species Tinea pellionella. The sequence goes on from OX411253.1 coordinate 1,703,109, forward strand.
GAAAGTGCGTGGGGTACTAAATTAAACGGTGGTAGGTGCGCGTGATAACTCAGACCCCGCGACTGACAACCGGACAGTACCACAGTGTAAAGTTGTGATATAAGAGGCACCACGGATACCTATGCCCCTAGCTATGGTCCGGACTGCTTTGTGTGTTCTTTGACCTCATCGTGAGCATCGATTAACTTTTTATGTCGGCCACAATAATTTCATATTATGTCAGACATTTTATATTGACTTTGAGAGTCGCGTACGCTTATTTTTATCTAGGGAACATGAGATCAACTAAGATACCGATCTTCGCTACGGACGGTGTATTAATTTATTGGCACACATAAAAATATCAAATGAATTTTTGCTAAACTTTTTGCTTCATCAACAACTGGAAATAGTAATGAATAAAAATTATTTACGATGACAAATATTGATGAGGTTGAAATACGAATTATACAAATAGTTTTATAAGATAATAATAATTTATAGTAAGTGTTCTAGTTTAAAAAAAAAATTACAGGACAAAAAAAAAAAAATAGAAAACACAAACGCTCACGCATGACCTACACACAAACAAGCATATTATTGATATTAAATTAGGACGTGCTAACTCGACTCAAATGTCAGCAAAATAATATTTATTTTAACACTTTCGAGCGCTTGTTAATCAAAAGAACGACGAATGAAAAACAATATCAACACGTATTCTTTGCATTGTTATGTTTGACGGCTACTTTAAGGTCGCACCGCGTCCGCCCGATTGAATTGTTCATTGTTACTCCACAAACGGAGAGCTGAAGGGCGACCGATGCGATGTCTCGCCTGACCAATTGACCATGGACACGATCCATTGATATTTTTTTGTCAGTTAAAGGAAATGCATTATACTTCCCTAGATCTCGTGAACTGGTATAATAATTATGAACGCTTTGTAGCAGCTCATGAAAGGTATAAAGGTATGGAGTACTTTGTTTTCACAAGGAATGAAAATAAATAATATGGTTAAAGATCCAATTAGGCGATGCACAGTGAAGTAAATAGGCAACGGCCCTAGGAGCGGTTAATATTCATGAGGTGAGTTTTGATTTATGTAAATTCGGCGTGCGCCTGCGCAGGGGAGCTGGACGTAAGCCAGAAATGCGTGACGCCAACTACAGATTAAATTATTACTTAAAAAAAAGGTCGGATAAACATGTTAAGTAGACATGAATTAGTGAATTCAACAGCGGAGATATTTTTATTTTAAACGTGGGCTTATTAACGTTAAATGACAATTTTAGTAAATCCTGAGTACGCCGAAACGCCTTAAGATATAATGATTATAACAATAGTGACAGTCTTGCTGTTAAGATGCGTCGAGTGAAACACCGTGGAGTTGAAGTCGGTTAGCCAAAGCTAGGTTGGACCCTGACACCTTCCCCAAGGACTAGGACATCCGTAAAAGATTTCTTCGCGTAAAAAAAGGGTACGGTTTATGGGCGGAGAAATCACAGAGAAATGGCTATAGCAATTTTTATGACACGTGTGAGCGCCGTTCAAGTCGACAGCCGTGACTCCTTTCGTTAAACAGCCGGTTCTCACACCCGGTTATCTCTGAACTTATCCCGAAACGCGACCAGGGCGTATGAGATGAGATAATAATGAAAAGTTATAATGATAAGCTTGACTCTTAAAGAGGCATTAAAATACTCTTTCATTAGACTATAATGTGTAATGTAGATAACAAATGTAATATAATATTATCACATGTTTTTTTTGTGAGTTCAACGACTTCCCAAATGTTTAATTCAATTATAAAATTTATATTTACAACCCATATATTATTAGTGGCTAATGGTTAGTTTACAAAAACAATTCAGTGTGCCAAGAATATAAAATTAATATGTCAACGATCCCGCTTTATGAATGGTAGAAATTAAAATATTAGCTTATGTATTAAGACAAAAATAAACCCCTTAAAATTAAATTATTATTGTTTTTTAAAAACAATATTTAACAGGATTTGTTTGTAATTAAAATATGATGAAAATTGGAAGGAATAAATATTCAACACGTACACAATAGTCTGAACTGAGATAGATCTCTCCATCGGCTGTCTTTTCAATTGCTGGGCTCACATTTTATTGGATTTTTTCACCACAATACAAGCAATCTTTACTTTGCAGTTGAATTGATTGCTAATTGACACAACTTGTGAATCAATTATTGGTTAAGAATTAGAAATCACTTCAAAGTTCAAGTATATTTTTATATATTGTAATTCGTTTTACAAGACAATATTACTCGACCACAGAAATAACGATAATATACCCCTTTTACTTTCCTCGAAAAATTAAAAAGTTATAAAATAAAAAAAAACCCTTTGATCACGACGAACGGTCCAAAACCCGATCAAAGTTCTACGAAAAGAAAAAGTCATTAGAATGGCTAAGTATTTTTATTAACACAAAGTTCTATTAAACTTCGGGTTTGATAATTCAGCGTATTTTAATCCCGTGGACTCCCACGGGTTGAAACATAGCTCTACAGTAAAGTTGGGCGGACATCGTTTCATTATTTATGAGAGTAAAGTCTCTGGTCCCGCCCGCACCCATGTATGAGTTTGACACATTACAGATGACACGACCAACAATTTCAATTTTATTATTATATGCATACAGGAATGACTAAAATAGAGTGCATTTAAAACCCAACTTTGATAAATGTGAGAGGCGAGACCGCTGCGCTGTTTGATTCAATTATAGCTTTCTTAATGGTGTTACAGGAATGTAGACTAACAACATTTATGGTGTGATAAATCAAGAAAATAATAAACTTATTTAGACATACATAGGTGTCTCGTATCGGAAGTAATAATATCAGAAATGTGTTGGGATTAGAGCAAAGATATAGATGTTATGTTAGATGGGGCTAGAAGGGTAGAAGTTAGCGTAAGTAGACCCAATACTGTCATGGCATATGTGGATGTTACAAACGAAGAATTGAGGTCAGTAACAGGCGAAAAGACTAGACTAGGATGGACAAAAAAGAGAATACTTACAAGTTGGTCTAGTTCTATTTGGCCGCGTCAATGGTATCCAAGGCCTCTGAGGTGGTTGGGTGGCAGTAACTGAAACACACAATAAAAACTTATAAAGAAAAGCTAGGCTAATCATTTTGTAAGATAATGGAGACCGTTCTTTTATATACTTAAAAAACTGATTGTTTTCTGATAAAAAAAGTGTAGTAACATTCAGCGAGCAGAGCGAATTAATTTGAATACCGCTATCGATGGTAGTTTATTATTTTTTTTAGAATCCAGACTTTGTAATCAATATTAGGTAATTACTATGACTTTGTTATGTCTAATTAATATAAAAAAACGAGCTTGTAAAAGTTTATATAGAGATAAACCCAAATTTCTGTTATATTAACTACATAAGCACGACAAAAGGATTTAGACAATCCTTCGTTGTATCTTGTTAGTTCAGAAATTAATTAATGTTCTGATAAATATATGACTAATCATTGCCTCCGGAGGCACATCTCATGACACTTCCATGGACAGTGGGTCTTAATCTGTACCAAAAGCTATTCCAGCTAGAGCATTTGCATCTTTCAAAACTAAATATTACATTACGTTTAAAATAAAATTGTTATCAGATGATGATTACCATCAATACATGTCAATAATGTCTGTGATACTCGTTACTTAATAATAAAATTCAATCGACCGTACATCGCGCAGTTGAAGACATGAGAGTGTGTAAAAAAATTTCTTGAATAGGTTTTCGGGTCGTTCGTCTATGATGGTTTTTTGCCGACAGCGACTAGTTTGCGGTCACTCGTGCGGAAATTATACACTATGAAATGATTTACGGCCTCCCAAATTATGCAATTGAGCCGACGTAATATCCACTTTTAAAGGAAACAATTTTAATATAGAGCTCGAAGTCACGTTCGTGCTGATAATAGAATTATAGCGTTGGAATAATGTATGCATGCACGTAAAAAAAAACTTTACATAACATACTGTTTTAGAAATGAAAAAATACACGTAAAACACCTGACGAAATATACGTTGTTTTAACCGAGGTAAATGTAGTCATAAAAGATGCGGAGATAACAAAACGCCACCTCATTACAATTTGTAATTAGGGCCGTGGGCTGAGGCCGTGCATGCATGATGCGTACGCGCCGGTCCCTGGGTACTAAATCACTCTAGGACGAAATCAACAGGCGCACGCGTTCCCGCCCAACTCGAAAGGCATAACTCACACGGTGTCAAGTCTAATGTGACTTTATGATAATCTTTATTGAGCATACATATACAAGTTTTTCATTACGTTCAGTTTATCCAGCTCGTATCTAATATGAGAACTCGAGGATAATAGTTATTAATAATTTATAGTCGTGACAAGATCGATAAATAACACTTGTCAAGTTGATCAACAGTGTAGCTTCTTGGAATCAAGAAATAATAAACACGGCGGCAGTGCAACATTCAAGTGCTAAAATCCTTTTCGTGTTTACATATAAATAGCATCGAATATAATTCACGTTGAGGAAAAGAGCAGGTGTTGATGAAATGAGCACTTTCTCGCTAGGAAGCTTGTTAGCGAAAGTGGAGGACCGGGATACGTACACTTCAGGTGATAAGCATCGACACGCTCCGCACATTGTTAGCACACCGATCCTAAAGATAGGAGACTTTCTCCGATAATCATTTTAGGGGCTACCGAGAGAAAAACTTCAATAAAAACAAAAGCAGGAAACGTTTACGAACATAAAAAAAAACATTGATTGAATGATAAGGTCATACTTCATACCAGCGATTACGAGGATCATTAAACCTATAAAATAACGACTATATACGAGTAAGTAACTGAAACAACAATTTAATGATATGGTGTAGTAATAAACACCGAGCTAATGGTTTGAAATGAACAAAAAAAAAAAGGTAAAAGCTCATTGAGAAAAGTCTAGACTGTCGGGAGCCGATTGTGAGAACCGGTCTTAGGTAGCCTGTTGCGCTATATCGATCTACAAAACTAGGCGAGCCTACAAACGCAAACTGCTTCAACGTCAATTTTAAATTGTTTAAAGACGATTGCTACGATATCAAAGACATTATCACAATTAGCGATGATATCTAATGCACTTATTTGCAACGGATTTAAATTGAATTTTCTACGACATCACAGTAATAAAACTAAGTTGTCGGTTAAAAGGTTTATTACATCGTCTCCGTATCGTGCATGGCGCCGTGCTTAAAATTTAACGCGACAGCAAAATCGTGACTGATTCAGTTGCGAATGGACCCCATTGTCTGGTGAGTTTATGATGTTTTGAGCATTATTAGGACAGGTGTTGGTTTAACATTAAAAGGTCATGATGCTATCCTTGTATACACAAAGTAGTAACAATATTTTATTATGTATTGTTAAATTCTCCACCTACTGTGCCGCTTAAGACGTGAAGGGAATCGAAATCAGTTTTCTAAGGATAAGAAAACGAGGCAAAATGTCCTTAATCAACAGTATGTTTTATTACGACTATAAAACTAACCTTTAAATTTTAAAATAAAAAATTACCCAAAATTACGATGGACATTTCAGTTGACGAGTGTCCATGACGGTTGGATGATGTAAAAAGATAACCTGTCAACCAGCATAAGGCCATTATAATTTTGCAAATAAATATGATAGCATCGGAACAATGACCCGCGGCGATAATATCTGCAAAAACTGACAAGATCATTTAATGTATGATTTCTCAGATACCCATAATATTACATGTTACATGATAATTTGTACAATTCTCAGATTAATGTACTATAATTTGAAGGCGGAGGAGCCTTTTTACCAAATCACCAGTGGGGAAACATTTATAAAAACGATTGTAGATGTTTTTAGAATAGAAACTCATTTAAAATTAGTACTCCTGTTGAATATTAATTAATGTTTATATCGGAACGTATAATATATTTGTAAGATTCGACGTTGGTGATAAAAATAATCAATTTTGGAAATACGTTACATGCTAAATCTGTATAAAATGACACAAACAATAATTACTGGGGAATTGACGTCATGCTCTCAGAGATTCAGCTTTTTATAACAGTTTCAATGATGATCGCCGAGAGACGTCGGCCACTGCTACTCTCAGCGGGAGATCATTTTGAATTTTGCAAATTTCTTCGCTCGAGATTATGTGGACACAAACTCTATTGTGTGGGAGTAAATTTGGATTTGGATCATGTTGACAATCGTGGAAAATGAGATTTCTTTCACGATTTCAAAGTATTCGTTTACTTAGTTGTTTTTTTTTTTTTTTGTTAAAACGAAACGTCAAGTTCTTTGACACAATGTGTTTTTGCTAGCAAAGTCCTTGTCCGTATCTGAGCGTTGTTGTGAAGTCATCTCATCACACATTTGCCCACGCTAGCGTGTCCTCTCGCGCGATCGTTCACGGCCAAGGTCGCCGCGATAATAAATACATGATGCGCAATGATGAACGATGTGCTACCAAGCAAAAACACGAGCTAGCGTTAGCCCACGTGGGGGTCTTTATGAGGCTCTGACAAGATTTAATGACTCGGAAAATTACAAAGCTTCCGAAGACCGACAAACCTATATGAAACGCTTTGCGTTACCTAAAATTATAGGATGCTACAGGAACTACAACAAACAGATATTGCTTAGAAAGAAAATAAACACAATTTTATGATGCCAAATCAAAGCTATAAAAATATACTTATATAATATCTAATTACAATGTTTAATACGAGGTAATGTACTACGAACTATAGGCGAAATGTGTGATGATGATGTGCACACATGCCAAGTTTTGATCGATCGCGATTAATTTTAAACAACTAACACAGAAGTCAAGTGCTCCAAAACGCGACGTTTTATTTTTGTATTCCTCACATGAAAGTTATTAATAAAAACCTGACTTTGATAACATCGTTCTAGCATTACTTTTTTTTTTCATTTGTGGCGATACAAACACGTGCGGTCCGCCCGAGAAATTCAATTTGTCGAGTCCGCAGGGAGTGGTTAGTTCGTTGAGCTTTATTGTGGTAGATAATATCTATGGTTCCTTGGCTTCTGGCAGGCTTTGTCGCGTATTCAGAGCACGCCAGTTTATTCTGCGAGCCTAGTGCATCCGCTCTCGGGCGTGTGCATCTGCATATTTGAGTGGGTTGGATGCAAAAAAGCTAAATGTTTTACATAAGACCTTGGCGGTGTTGAGGTGAACGAACTGGAGTAATCTCATGATTGGCAAATGCGCCCGTTTTGATTGATTACCTGAAACCGAGATAAATGACGCTCTTATTACAAAATGACTCGATAAATGTTCGGAGTGAAATGTGTGTGTGTTCCGAGTGTAATCAAAATGATAATGTAATAATATGTAATAAAACGAGCAAGAATGGGCGGTGAATGGTCGAATAAATAAAAGTAGCGTGGGCCGCTGCGGTCAACTTTCGCTATATGACCATATTTTGAGATGGCTTGTAAACAAAACAATCTTCCATCAAATGTCAGAAATAGCCATGTTCGCCGTGGCTGGGATGTACGACCTCATGACGAAAACGACTTGCGCATGTCATTCTTAAGACCGATAAAGGCAGTTGTCTTACATCGCGCTACTTCAGCACGTAAATGTTGGCAAATATTGGATACGACAATTTTACAAACAACAAATCTCCCTTCATTAATTTCCCTTTTAGGATAGGCTAACATGTGACCACCACTAAATAATATATAACACAAACATATTTGTATACTATAATATCGTAACGCTGCTACCAATAATTTTCATTCTGAACGATTCAACACATCCATTCGAGCAGAGTAGCATTCTTCCTTGTCGTGAATTACAACAAGCGGCACTGTACGACAAACAAGGCAATTGCTCGAGTGCGGTAGATTTCTATCACGAACCCTATGGTGGAACGGAGCCCACTAAACAGGACCTAAAGAGTGAGACTTCCGCGTAAAAATCTCGACCATCGTAATGCGGCTGTTTACTTGATAATGCATGGATAAGCATGCACAATATTTGCCCTATCTGAACACAAGATATGTCGCTGATTATTATAATGCATGGGAGTTGAGATTTGTGGTTGCGAATAAACATAAAGTGGTTATACTTTTAATTTTAAACCATTTATAAACTCGATACCTATAATAGAAACAATACATAAATACGATCTAAAATTAGATTCACAATAGAACAAAAAAGCTAACAACACTGCAATAGCACCGATAAAATCTCAACTTTAAGAACGGTAGTAAAAAGAAATTGATAACGACTTTGCGGATTAACAATATTAATAAAGAGTATCTACCGAGCTATGAACAGATAGAAATTGTAGAAAGTGAGAACTGTAGAGAAATGACCAGCGGAGCATTTGTACCGGCACAAATTGATTTCGTTATTGGCAAAGCTCGAGTCTCAAATCTGTTTCGAGTGACATATGATTGATCGTGAATGAAAGCTAACAGCAAATGTAATATGTATATTGATACGATTGCATAAATATATTTCTAGTTCCAAACTTGAAAGCGCTTCTGTTACATTAGATCACTTAAAGATTGTAAGAAAGTAGTCTTCGCATAAAAACGAAAGTGAAATGTAATATATTATATATATATATATATATATGTGTGTGTATAACAGCACAAAATGCCTCCATATTACACAAAACTATTCTCACACTATAATAAGAGTGTCTCTCACAAACGCTCAAGATTTCTTAACGCATACGACACCGAATTACGTAGAGTAGCTATTGAAAAATAAACAAACGTAATGTATTGTACTTTAAATATTGCATCAAAAGTGAGCAATAACGTGAGGAATCTATTGCCAAATAGGATAAAAGACGCAATTTCTAAGCGGGACAATAATTGCAACATTTCATAACTTGTGCAGTTTACTGAACCCGTTGTGAAAGGAGAGTCGGGTGCGTGTACAGAGGTTGAAAACTTTCGTGGTAGAGGTCAGGCGGCGAGAGAGGCTAGTGAAAGTGAAGATATAGCCTCGAGCGATGTTATGGTGTATGCCTTACATAACAACTGCTCACGTCTAGATCACTACTATTAGACTATCTATGAAGATGCAAAATTATAAGGTATAAGAGATACCACAGCGCTTGAAAATATAAGTATACAACAAAGCAAAATAAAAGTCAAACGTTATCCGTTGCATGTTAAGCATGCTATAGACTAAAAAGAAAAACTATAAGAAACCGATGTAAGAGCCGAGGGCACAATGAAGAATACTAATTCACTGATACTGGACGAATGTTTGTTTATTGTACACCGGTGCGTAGAGTGAAATCAAGTTTAAATGTTAAGATACATTTAAATATTCAAGCCAATTATACTCGCACTTAAAAGTTGAAAACAAAAATGAATTAAAACAAAACGTATCGGTTTTTATTGTCATTAAAATCTCATTAAACAAACAAGGTAATAACGCGCACGATACGCAAAAACGTAAACATAACAATAATCTTTATGTAAGTCACGAAATTAAGACAACAGAGGCCACGCTACATTAAACAAAGTAAATTATCTTAACGTATGGTAATGAAACTAAATAGGAAGACATGTAAAAATTTTGGCACTCTATCTATCTTTCTACAACAGACAACTAAACGGCTCAAGTTATTGTTTCATAGTACGTGTTCCGAAAGCCTAATAATGTTAGTTATTGAATTTGATATATCTTTACACGGTTCTGCGTTTATTTATAGAACTACAAAATGGGAATAAGGACACGTGTCCCTCATATGCAAAGAAGGATACATATTTTAAGAGGATTAAATGCACAATATACATAACTTTCAAAATATAAAGAGACTTCTGGACGCCCACATGCCATAAAATTATCTTAGCCAGTCTCATTAACTATTGGTGCATTTAATATCGACTGTTGAGCGTTCAGAATGGTCGTCCACCCACGAAAGGCGTGGGAAACAGGCATCTTACAATTTTGCAAGTAGACTTTGTTATTTGTCTTAGATTGCAGAAGGATATTTTTCTGTTAATAAACTTCAGCCGTCTCAAGAGTTCACCTCATAACCAAGCTTAAACGTTTAACCACATGGAAAGGGCACGAACTTTGGTGTTTTGTTAGAATTTCGAAATAAAGTAGCTTTTGTATAGTTCGCTACAAACAAAGAGGACTGTTCGAGGTGAATAACCGTGGACAACCTTATCTAGGAGTAAGTATTCACATGTCATTAGAGATGACATCATATTATGTGCAAACATTATGAAGGACTCCTTATGTAAACGATTTAAATAAACGATAGCAATTGTATTATTATTGTACAAACATACTTCAATATTGTATGTGTATAGACACTCGTCTCTTTATGCCCTCTAATTTATTGACAAAAAGTATTAGATGGTAAGGAATTAATACTAACACAGGTTAGTACTGTTAGTTATTGAATATCGCTTCAGTACTGAGACTGCATTTGCATTAAAGAAATGTATTGTAATAACAATTTTTTTCTTATGGGAAATGGGAAATCTAAGCACCGAGGGGAACCAAAGAAGTTGGTACCGGACAATTTGTATGATTAAGTACATGAGGTTTTCGATTGCGGAATAACAATTCGGCCACGGCCGCTATTATTAATACGTGGAATAGGGATCGTCAGAATAATATTACAAACGCACCGCCACTTTTATTAATGTAAACTGATAAGGACATTATTTGTAATTGAAAACAAACAAAGGATTGAGATAAGAAAACTTACGATGCTTTATTTTTAATTTTGAAAAGCATAAATCATGTGTTAATTAGAGATTCGTGCGGGCATCAAATATCTTCGCCAAATTGTACAAGTAGGAGTGTTTAAATGGCCGTCTCGTGCAGTAAAGACGAGCTCAACTTTATCGTAACGTACAACTTGTTCCAAGGAGACGCGATAATAATGTTATTAACAAAGTCTGCAACATACACTGAAAAATAAGAGTATATTAAAATTATTACAATTTTATTATTAATTTGACTCGATCTTTGTATTTTTACTTGCGTTGTTATTATTCTATCTAATTATACGCGTTTCTATCGAATGCTTCAATGAATATTTGTAACTATGTCGGTAACTACATTTCGAGAGACTGATTAAATTAACGAATACACTGTGTAGATATTAAAAAAACAATGCAATAAGGCTTTGAAGGATTGAAACAATGATTTGGATTTACAGCTTCGGGTCTACGTTTTTTTTTTAAATAAAACCTAACACTTATTTGCTCAGTGTGCCGTCCTGGGATAGTGCCACCACTTTCGAAGGTAACACCCGTGCAGTGATCTTGTGGCGTTTTGGGAATAGTTTGAAAGTAGCCAGGTATAACGGTAGGAGTTTGCACTGTCAATCTAGATGGTACATGCTCGTCTCCTCAAGTCGGCATAGTGGAGGCGACTGCTGCCCGCACCACACTCTAGCTTTACATCAGGCGGACTGTTGTCACATGCCGAGCTACAATAATAAAAAAAACACTGCTGCAAAGGGCTTTGTCAAATTTAGTGTAAGTATAAGCTGGTCTCTCCACCTCCATATAACCGATGAACCGAGTGACATCAGTAAAGGATATTTTTGTGCATCGTTGCCGTTCACTGACCAGAATAGAACACGTAAAGTCAAAAAGAAATGAGAACGTTACCAGTACGTCGGCAGTCAATAAACGTCAGCGTTGTTTTAACAGAACATTCGGCGTACTTTGATCATGCGACAAAAATATCGATATATATAATACAAAACGATGAAATTATAAATTCGTACACATTTATGTTATCTATACATATACTAATACTAGCTGTTGGGTAAAAGCCGCGGGCGCAAGCGGCCCGCGGAGGCCCTTTTTGTCGTAAAACGTATTAGATCGAATAGATTTTAGGCAGTTTTGAAAATATTTAGCTCGCCATCTAAAAGCGTTTACGTTTCTGAACAATATTGGTCTTTACACGGTGACGCTAACGTATCTACTTTTCGAGATATGGCGATTTTAAAAAATTAAAAAAAAAAATAGTGCTGGTCATACTGAACAATATTGGTTTTTACACGGTGACGCTAACGTATCTACTTTTCGAGATATGGCGATTTTAAAAAATTAAAAAAAAAAAAATTAAAAAAAGTAGTGCTGGTCATACTGAACAATATTGGTCTTTACACGGTGACGCTAACGTATGTACTTTTTGAGTAATAGCTATTTTAGAAAATTAAAAAAAAAAAAGCAAATAGTGCTGGTCATACTGAACAATATTGATCTTTACACGGTGACGCTAACGTATCTACTTTTCGAGATATGAAGATTTTAAAAAATTAAAAAAAAAAAAACAAAAATTTAAAAAAAAAAGTGCTGGTCATACTGAACATAATTGGTCTTTACACGGTGACGCTAACGTATCTACTTTTCGAGATATGGCGATTTTAAAAATTAAAAAAAAAAGTAGTGCTGGTCATACTGAACAATATTGGTCTTTACACGGTGACGCTAACGTATCTACTTTTCGAGATATGGCGATTTTAAAAAATTAAAAAAAAAAATTAAAAAAAAAATGTAGTGCTGGTCATACTGAACAATATTGGTCTTTACACGGTGACGCTAACGTATGTACTTTTTGAGTAATAGCTATTTTAGAAAATTAAAAAAAAAAAAGCAAATAGTGCTGGTCATACTGAACAATATTGATCTTTACACGGTGACGCTAACGTATCTACTTTTCGAGATATGAAGATTTTAAAAAATTAAAAAAAAAAAAACAAAAATTTAAAAAAAAAAGTGCTGGTCATACTGAACATAATTGGTCTTTACACGGTGACGCTAACGTATCTACTTTTCGAGATATGGCGATTTTAAAAATTAAAAAAAAAAGTAGTGCTGGTCATACTGAACAATATTGGTCTTTACACGGTGACGCTAACGTATCTACTTTTCGAGATATGGCGATTTTAAAAAATTAAAAAAAAAAATTAAAAAAAAAATGTAGTGCTGGTCATACTGAACAATATTGGTCTTTACACGGTGACGCTAACGTATCTACTTTTCGAGATATGAAGATTTTAAAATTAAAAAAAAAAAATTAAAAAAAAATAGTGCTGGTCATACTGAACAAAATTGTTCTTTACATGGTTACCCTGACGTATCTACTTTTTGAGATATTTAAAATATTCGAAAAAAAAGTCCGCCGCGCGGAGCAAATTCGATGTTCACGCGGCCGCGCTCACCGTCCGACTGACCGGGGTAGAGCCGTTTCGATCGTTCGGCCCGAAAACGCGGCCGTATGAAAACTTTTCTCTCCGCACCTCTCGCTCTCGCCTCATGCACCGACTGATGGAAAAGAGCGAGATGTAAGTATCATCGAGGGCCGACCGGTTTTGTATGAGAATTTTTTTTTTGCCCGATTTTGAAAAATTTTTTTTTGATTTCGACATAAGACGACATTCTCTACAACTTTCTTTTCGGGGTGACTGCCCCGACTCGCCCCGTTTCCGAGATATCGCTACCACTTCCGGTCCAGAATCGACTTCCGGTCAAAATCGTATTTTTCTCGACGGTTTTGGGACGCCCTCTATACGACCCAAAAAACCGCTACCCTCTACTATACCGGCAAGTACTAAATAATTGATGTCAATGAGTGAGTCAGTGAGTGGTATTGCAGCTATATATTAGTACTAGCTGTTGGGTAAAAGCCGCGGGCGCAAGCGGCCCGCGGAGGCCCTTTTTGTCGTAAAACGTGTTAGATCGAATAGATTTTAGGCAGTTTTGAAAATATTTAGCTCGCCATCTAAAAGCGTTTACGTTTCTGAACAAAATTGGTCTTTACACGGTGACGCTAACGTATCTACTTTTCGAGATATGGCGATTTTAAAAAATTAAAAAAAAAACAAAATTTAAAAAAAAATTAGTGCTGGTCATACTGAACAAAATTGGTCTTTACACGGTGACGCTAACGTATCTACTTTTCGAGGTATGGCGATTTTAAAAAATTAAAAAAAAAAAATTAAAAAAAAGTAGTGCTGGTCATACTGAACAATATTGGTCTTTACACGGTGACGCTAACGTATGTACTTTTTGAGTAATAGCTATTTTAGAAAATTAAAAAAAAAAAAAGCAAATAGTGCTGGTCATACTGAACAATATTGATCTTTACACGGTGACGCTAACGTATCTACTTTTCGAGATATGAAGATTTTAAAAAATTAAAAAAAAAAAAACAAAAATTTAAAAAAAAAGTGCTGGTCATACTGAACAAAATTGGTCTTTACACGGTGACGCTAACGTATCAACTTTTCGAGATATGGCGATTTTAAAAAATTAAAAAAAAAACAAAAGTTTAAAAAAAAATTAGTGCTGGTCATACTGAACAATATTGGTCTTTACACGGTGACGCTAACGTATCTACTTTTCGAGATATGGCGATTTTAAAAAATTAAAAAAAAAACAAAAATTTAAAAAAAAAATAGTGCTGGTCATACTGAACAATATTGGTCTTCACACGGTGACGCTAACGTATCTACTTTTCGAGATATGAAGATTTTAAAAATATAAAAAAAAACTAAAACAAAAATTTAAAAAAATAGTGCTGGTCACACTGAACAAAATTGTTCTTTACATGGTTACTCTGACGTATCTACTTCTTGAGATATTTAAAAGAAAGCCCGCCGCGCGGAGCAAATTCGATGTTCACGCGGCCGCCCTCACCGTCCGACTGACCGAGGTAAAGCCGTTTCGATCGTTCGTCCCGAAAATGCCTCGTCGCGGATGCTGTTAGGCCACGCCCAAGCGCCATGCTCCGTTTCATATTGGCGTACCGGCGGGAAAAGGATAAAAATACAATCGAGGAAAAAATTTTTTCGAGCAATTTTGAAAAAAAAAGTATCGTTTTCGAAATTATAGGGCATTCCCTACAACTTTCTCTTCGGGGTGACTGCCCCGACTCGCCCCGTTTCCGAGATATCGCTACCACTTCCGGTCCAGAATCGACTTCCGGTCAAAGTCGTATTTTTCTCGACGGTTTTGGAACACCCTCTATACGACTCAAAAAACCGCTACCCTCCACTATACCGGCAAGTACGAAATAATTGATGTCAGTCAGTGAGTGGTATTGCAGCTATATATTAGTACTAGCTGTTGGGTAAAAGCCGCGGGCGCAAGCGGCCCGCGGAGGCCCTGTTTTGTCGTAAAACGCATTAGGTCGAATAGATTTTAGGGTAGTTTTGAAAAAAATTTTGCTCGCCATCTAAAAGAGTTTACCTTTCTGAACAATATTGGTCTTTACACGGTTACGCTAACGTAAGTACTTTTTGAGAAAACTTTATTAGAAAATTTAAAAAAAAACAAAAATTAAAAAAAAAAGTAGTTCTGGTCATACTGAACAATATTGGTCTTTACACGGTTACGCTAACGTATGTACTTTTTGAGTAAAAGCGATTTTAGAAAATAAAAAAAAAAACAAAAATTAAAAAAAAAAAGTAGTGCTGGTCATACTGAACAATATTGGTCTTTACACGGTTACGCTAACGTAAGTACTTTTTGAGTAATAGCGATTTTAGAAAATTAAAAAAAAAAAAAATTTAAAAAAAAAGTAGTGCTGGTCATACTGAACAATATTGGTCTTTACACGGTTACGCTAACGTAAGTACTTTTTGAGTAATAGCGATTTTAGAAAATTAAAAAAAAAAACAAAATTTAAAAAAAAACGTAGTGCTGGTCATACTGAAAAATATTGGTCTTTACACGGTGACGCTAACGTATCTACTTTTCGAGATATGAAGATTTAAAAAAATGAAAACTTAAACAAAAATTTAAAAAAAATAGTGCTGGTCACACTGAACAAAATTGTTCTTTACATGGTTACTCTGACGTATCTACTTCTTGAGATATTCGAAAAAAAACCCGCCGCGAGGAGCAAATTCGATGTTCACGCGGCCGCGTTCACCGTCCGACTGACCGAGGTAAAGCCGTTTCGATCGTTCGTCCCGAAAACGCGGCCGTATGAAAACTTTTCTCTCCGCACCTCTCGCTCTCGCCTCATGCACTGAATGATGGAAAAAAGCGAGATGGAAGTATCATCGAGGGCCGACCGATTTGTATGGGAATTTTTTTTTTGCCCGATTTTGAAATTTTTTTTTTTGATTTCGCCATAAGACGACATTCTCTACAACTTTCTCTACGGGGTGACTGCCCCGACTCGCCCCGTTTCCGAGATATCGCTACCACTTCCGGTCCAGAATCGACTTCCGGTCAAAGTCGTATTTTTCTCGACGGTTTTGGAACACCCTCTATACGTCTCAAAAAACCGCTACCCTCCACTATACCGGCAAGTACGAAATAATTGATGTCAATAGATCAGTGAGTGAGTGGTATTGCAGCTATATATTAGTACTAGCTGTTGGGTAAAAGCCGCGGGCGCAAGCGGCCCGCGGAGGTCCTTTTTGTCGTAAAACGTATTAAGATCGAATAGATTTTAGGGCAGTTTTGAAAATATTTAGCTCACCATCTAAAAGCGTTTATGTTTCTGAAAAAAAAATTGGTCTTTACACGGTTACGCTAACGTATGTACTTTTTGAGTAATAGCGATTTCAGAAAATTAAAAAAAAAAGTAGTGCTGGTCATACTGAACAATATTGGTCTTTACACGGTTACGCTAACGTATGTACTTTTTGAGTAATAGCGATTTTAGAAATTAAAAAAAAAACAAATTTTGAAAAAGTAGTGCTGGTCATACTGAACAATATTGGTCTTTACACGGTTACGCTAACGTATGTACTTTTTGAGTAATAGCGATTTTAAAAATTAAAAAAAAAAATTAAAAAAAAAAACAAATAATGCTGGTCATACTGAACAATATTGGTCTTTACACGGTTACGCTAACGTATGTACTTTTTGAGTAATAGCGATTTTAGAAATTAAAAAAAAAACAAATTTTAAAAAAGTAGTGCTGGTCATACTGAACAATATTGGTCTTTACACGGTTACGCTAACGTATGTACTTTTTGAGTAATAGCGATTTTAAAAATTAAAAAAAAAAATTTAAAAAAAAACAAATAATGCTGGTCATACTGAACAATATTGGTCTTTACACGGTTACGCTAACGTATGTACTTTTTGAGTAATAGCGATTTTAAAAAATTAAAAAAAAACAAATAGTGCTGGTCATACTGAACAAAATTGGTCTTTACACGGTGACGCTAACGTATCTACTTTTCGAAATATGGCGATTTTAAAAAATTAAAAAAAAAAGATAAATTAAAAAAAAATAGGTCATACCGCACAAAATTGGTCTTTACACGGTTACGCTAATGTATGTACTTTTTGAGATAAGGCGATTTTAAAAAATTAAAAAACAAATAGTGCTGGTCATACTGAAAAAAATTGGTCATTACACGTTGACACTAACGTCTACTATTCGAGTCTACTTTAATAAATCTACTTTTCGAGATATGGCGATTTTAAAAAATTAAAAAAAAAAAACAAAAATTTAAAAAAAAAGTAGTGCTGGTCATACTGAACAATATTGGTCTTTACACGGTTACGCTAACGTATGTACTTTTTGAGTAATAGCGATTTTAGAAAATTAAAAAAAACAAAATTTAACCGCCCCTAAATACCCCGAAAATTGTATGGTTTTTTTTTTGCCCGATTTGAATTTTTTTTTTGCCCGATTATGATTTTTTTTTTAATTTCGCCATAAAATGATATTCTCTACAACTTTCTCTTCGGAGTGACTGCCCCGATTCGCCCCGTTTCCGAGATATCGCTGTCACTTCCGGTCCAGAATCGACTTCCGGTCAAAGTCGTATTTTTTTCGAGGTTTTTTCGACACCCCCTATACACCCCGAAAATTTCACCCCCGTACCCCCCCGGCAAGTACTAAATAATTGATGTCAGTCAGTGAGTGAGTGAGTGAGTGAGTGAGTGAGTGAGTGAGTGAGTGGTATTGCAGCTATATATTAGTATAATAATAATAATAATAAATGTAAAAGATGAACAGTTCTCGATGAAATTCAGTATAGAGGTATATAGATCATCGACAAAGCACATTAGTGTTACCGATCAACATTTCTGGTTGATTTAAAGTTAACGTTATAGGTAAAACAAAGTAGTGAATTACGTGTAAGAAAAAACGAGAAAACAAAAGACAAAAGTGTTGCCTAACATAATTAACAATAAAAACAAACGTTGGAAAGAAAGCAATTTTAATCTTTAGACCATTGTTTTAGAGTTTACAGTTAGTTATTTGCGTCAAAAATTATACGTAATTCGTAAAATCACCAAATAAATAGTTTATTCCGCTACACGCAGTAAGTACTGTCGAGACAACACACACACCCATTAAGTGTAATCTCTTCATTTCGGCAAACAGAATTACAATAATTACTATTTGAAAATCATCTCGTAAATCATAGTTAAAATTATAGGGTTTACACATTCATAGACAAGTCTGTTGTTAATGTGAGTCATCCATCATTCGATGTGGTGGTGCACAATGAAAAAACAATTATATATATTGCTATTATTATTGGAGCAGACGTGATCTGAGCAGGCATGTGACTAATACTTCATCGCAATTAAACAGGCTACTAATCAAACATGAAAAACAAAAAATAAACAGGCATATAATGCCTCACATTAAAGCTCGAACCTACAAATAAGTTGGTTGCTATTATATGATATAGATATATTTTTTATCACATTTTGTTTTTGGCAAAATCAAATGCTGAGGTTTTTTTTTTGTTAAATTTTCATCATAATTTAATAATAACTAATTGATATTAGTCGAGTTAACGTTGATTTGGTTCTAATTGATCCCCTGAACAAACTTAGTTATCTCGTGGTATCAGACATACACGCATTTGGAAATAAAAATAGGTATTTCTGTTTACTCCAATCAATTGTGATTAACGGTGTGAAAAAATATAATTTGTCATTTGCAGTAGATATTAAAGTACTTTTCCACCTGCCTTACTATCTGTGCCTCCGTCTAACGGAGGTCCGTAGTCGGTTATGTTTCTAAATTAATAACGTGAAAAAATAGCCAATTTATGCATTAAAAACTAACCGTTGTTAAGAAAAACATAGCACGCTTTTGTTGTCGAGTTGACCATGGAAAAAAATAATAAACATTTTCAGGTTTCCGTTGAAATTACACGACAAAATGAACACCATGGTCACATTTCAACATAATAATAATATTTTATGATGTAACATAAACTGAAAATAATTTTAGAAATTTCGGAATAGGCTAGGGAATTATGATTTCAGCAACGAAGCGCTGAGAGAACTTTTGTAATTAGCTTTACGGAGCTACAAGCCACAAGCTTTCGGTATAACCTACAACATTTTCCATTTAAGAACTTGTAACACGTGGAATACCTAAAAAGCCTTAGACGATGCCTTGAAACTCAATCAGATACTCCTATATCAATCTGAACTGCGTCCATATAAACACCATTAAAACGGAAAATAACAATCCAATCGAGGCCGTATTCACGTTTCCGAATTTTAAATCAATCTTGTTGCGGGGTCAGATCGCTGCAGGTTTCTTATACGAGAGACTTTGGAATAAACAATTTTATAACTTTCAATCTTCAGCATTAAACTTGATTGGCCCACCTACCAATGATTTTATATTGAATTGATACAGTTTTTGCTCACTTCCAGATGAAACTAGATTAAATTTTAGATTCAATTTAGAGACTTCGGTGACATTTGACATTTAATATAACAAATAATTGTAAATGTTACGGTTTTACAAATAATTTGATCATCCGTTTCGAACAATTTAAAAATAAACTATCATTAGGACCACAGGGGGAACTCAAATACGTGATCTCTAGACACCGTGATCGCTACATTATCCGAAAATAACCGCTTCATCACCCATGTAGTCTACAAAGATAGCCCGAGACGTGTGCATGCCAGACGCATTACAAAGCAAACAGGTGACGATCATGATAATTAAGAGCGAAATTGGCCAGAGACAGCTAGGCGCCTTACTTTTCTAGCCTCGAGGTACGTGCGGTATTCTCCGCAATAATAACATACCGAGATACTAACATACGGCAATTAGAAAAACGTGCAACGCCCGCTTCCCACAGCCGCGTGGTTGACTGTTACAATGTCAGAAAATTGCGAATGACTCTCAATTTATTTGTCGGCTGTTACAGATTTATCTGAACTGCAGATTGCCGGTACGAACGGTTCGGTTAAATAATTATACATGTAGCTTATTTACAACACCCAGTAGGGAATCAACTATTCTGCGTGTTATTTTAGAAAGTCTAATAAAAATCCCCCATTTGATAAATAGAATCAATTTAGAAAAAGTGAAACTAGAGAAAACGTCGTTCATGTTAAAAATAACAAATGAAAAGGGAAAATGTGTGGTAAATTTGAATAAAATTGCAGAAATCCTCAAGTTAATGATGAAGCAACAGTAAGTAGGAAGGCACGCTCTGATTTGCATAGACATATGGAAAGTATAACTAACTGACTGACTAACCTATATGTGTCGAGATAAAACAAAAATACATACAAAGTTTACTCTACAGAGACAAATGTTAGAAATTATGAATGATATAATAAAATGAAATTGATCACTCCAATTAAAATTTAGTTCATTTAAATATTACCTGCTCTAGTTAACTCGTCTCGGTGTTGATGACCGTGCGAACAGATCGCTCTCTAATCTACCCTCTCGCCGGCGTGCAAATCAACTTTTATGCGTTAATAATCGCTAGCAAATAGCCGGCAATCGGTTGATCTAACAACTGATAGATTGGTAGTAATTTTACGAAGGTAAAATTAAAGTAGGCCAGTGAAAAAGTGAAGTTTTGTTGAATGCACCACTTACCTAATTCACGAGAGCGGAACCGAGCGGCTTCGGAAGTATTGTGTTGCCGCGCTCTGCTCACCACGCCATTGTGGGACGTCAGTTAGATAATGCGATCAACAAAGACTCTTTCTTCGAGCGATTTCTAAACTTAATGCGCTTCAACTGTTGTGTACGAAGAAGTACAAACATAGTAAACAACTATTGACATTATTTCTATTAAGTTAAGCTTTAGTAGATGACTAACTTTTATGAAAAATTCAAAACATAAAATAGTTATTTATTTGCAAATTCACGTCGAGATCGTCGATTAAGAGAACTTAGTTACATTTATCCAAAAAGAATCTGACGCGTGAGACAGATTCATCCGCTTTCCTCAGTATCCGCCGTCACATTGTTCACACGCTCTTTAATGTAATGTCAGAACTTTAAAACATTTTTTTTTGTACAACAAACCTACACATAAAAAAAATGCGATACCATTATGATAATCCATGCAAATTCCTTTGCAATAACAAATTACTGTATATATACGCTCGTTTACAATTTGTTTCGTGGCAAGAGTAAAAAAAATATGAACGCCACGGTTTTCGCAAGTTCCAAAGAGGATCATAAATACTGACTGGTACTCGGATATTGTAAACTTGTTCTTAAGGTTATTAAAATAAGAAACGCTATTGTTCCTGAAGTAATCATGTAATAAATCCCCGCACCACACGCGTTGTACGCAATGAGATAAAACACTCTCGCGCACAAACCATAAATTGTGCCTAGTTGAGAAAAAGCATCACTAGCTCCGACAGCCTGTAGGTAATCCTGTCAGAGATCCATTAAAGGGCTAAGGGGATAATGGAAAAATTCTCAGCAGAACGCCTCACAAAGATATATAGTCGCAGCTCTTTTCAAGTAAAATTATCAACAAAACGGTCCAGCGAGTGATACTAATAACAAATCACAATTTAAACTAATATGAAGTAAAGAACTAGTTGTGGCAACGTAATAGGTGTTCAGATAGAAGCGTGGGCGCCACAATGCCGCTAACGAGTGTCTCGATAGCATCTGACAGACAGAAGACATTAGTTCATGCTCCAGCACGGAGTGGTACGGGCCCGGCATAAAGACGAATAGATAACCGTGTAAACCGGTGACGAAGAAAAATTCTTACCGACCCATTTATGGCAATGACTCTCGACTATAGACGGTCTCTACCACTTCGTCTGAAACAATTGTACGATCACGTTCGGTTAAACATAGTTATCTAGAATCAAAATTATACATGTCTTGTACAAATCATGTCGCGTGAAACAACAAGTTAGGCTTGCGATATACACACGTACCAGTATCAGAGAAAGATAATTTTGAAATAGCGTCGTACGATTTCGTCTCCTTATAATGTTTTTTTTTTAAATCATTAAAGTCGTCATGATTATTTCAACGTCCTTATATGAACTACACAGTGTATATAAGCAAAAACAACAAAGATAGTTGTCGAGAGATATAATATCTGCGGAAACAACAAAACCCACATTGTGTTAAGACGGCACGCTCCAGATACATCATTTAGTAGGCTCGTTAAGTTTTTGCTACTTCTTGTTAACAAGCATTACAAGTACAGTCATCAGGCAAAGTTTATTATGATATGGATTCTTTACCAGTGCTTTATAAAACTATTTACTTACATGGACAGAAGAACTAAATGCGTAGTTCTTCTTGAATAAGTATAAGTACTCAAGAACCTGTGAACGTTCTTCTGAATCTTCTCCATAGAACAAAATCAAGAAGCAAACAATATACAATACAAAAGTACAGATAACAAAGAAAAGGGGAATATCTATTCACCACTCACAATTTTTTTCTCGTGTTTGTCGATGATTTTGTAGGAAAATAAATCCACATTCATTATTACTAATCAGTTTTAATTTTTGACTCGGGTGCTTTAATAATTAGATCTGGTTTTTTAAAAATGTAATTAAAGATTGTCTAAAAAAATTAAACGATGTGTTGATATAATTGGATTAAATTAATGATAGTTTATTTTAGAATTTTGTTTTGTTGACAAACTATTAGATATTAAGTGTACCCGAACATGGGCATTGTCCTTTAAGAATTATATTTCAGCAAATATAGTTTAAAAAAAAAAAAAGCGAAATGGCTAAAGATAAACAGATAGATGAGACTATCAACGTTTTGTGTACAATGACACGCAATGGGTCCCCACTTAAGCTTCTAATTACGTCTCTTAGTTAGTTACACGAGTGCAATAGATTATCTAAGAACACGTGTCTACTTTTAAATGCAACGATAATAAAAACTGTAATCTTGTAAAGAACATTTTTAAAGCGGAAAACACAATCATATGACAGACTATTATAATGTACTAGGACAAGTTAAACAGTATTGTAACCAGTCAAATAAGTATGTTAAACTCAAAATCAAATTGAAAACATTAAATATATTGAAATTATTGCGAAGCAGAGTTGGTGGTACGTGAGGCAAACGGAGCGCGGTGGTCGGGCGCATTCGCCTCACTTTCACACTTTCACTGGGGCGACGCCCCGGGCTGCGCACGCGCACGTCGCTAAACTACTGAGCCACCTAATATGCATTGCAAAACAAGATTATTTAACACGTATTGAAAAATAACAAACATTCGACACGCTATACGCATCTAAATGTCAAAAGTCTGTATCTTCATTTCTAGTTGTACCTAAAATAAGCATCACATGAGTTTTTGATAAGTATATTGTGTTTAGTCAAGTGCTAATGTATTCCTGTACTAAGCTGATGCTCGTATCACAGGCACTGAGCGATCAAAGTACATATAACATAGTTAACTACATTGATACTGGGCAAGAACTTAGCGAGGTTTGAACACAGGTCTCATCGATCGTGAGGTACGTTCACTATCGCTAGACCACGGCGTCTTTTAATGCGATAATGGTAGATTATTATTATTATCTATTTAGTATTCGTGAACCACGCACGTTACGTATGCAAAAAAAAAACTAAAATACGAAGAGAGTGCGATTTTTTTTTTTTTCAAAAGAAGAGGAAGTATCTGACAATATTATAGGAAAATTAAATTAATAAACGATCAGTTAGTAAGTACTGTAATAATAGTCGACTACTCAAGACGAGTAAATAAACTCGATCATCGCAAAAATAT
This sequence comes from Tinea pellionella, assembly GCA_948150575.1. Lineage (NCBI taxonomy): Eukaryota > Metazoa > Arthropoda > Insecta > Lepidoptera > Tineidae > Tinea > Tinea pellionella. Next base: position 1,727,122 of record OX411253.1, read on the forward strand.
TAGAGAGCGGAGGATAAAAGGAACAATCATGCCGACCATCATATAGCGTACTTTCAATAGACGCTAAGAAAACCATCATCCAATTTATATAACTGCAGGAAAATATCGAAGATGCCTCCTCGATCATCGGCTAAGAGTAAAAAATAACACAGCCCACAATACGGGAAGTTATTGTTATAACAGTAATGGGCTATTGATAAACTTGAACCGCACAGGTTTTAATTAAATAAACTAAGGAATATTTTACAACACTTTAATGCAACAAAAGATTCGTTATAAAGATATTTAAAAAAAAAACTATATCGCGCAGTTAGTGATAAAATTAATAGGACAACAATGTGCCGTGTTGTAAAACGGGTAGTTTACACTTTAGTTTAATAAATCCTCTCCCAGTCAAGGTGAACCATCGATGCAGTGCACTGCAGTTCTGGTAGGATTGTTTGTTTTGAAGGCTAAATTGTATATATTTTTCATCGCATCTCGACTAAAGTCGCCTTGAGACGCAAATAAGCGCCGACTTCAAGGTCCAATCGGCGTCCCTTCGATTGTGAATATGGGATCCCGTTCACCTCTAAAAGCAGCAACGGTTATTATAATGCATCAGTCGCATGAAAACTACTTTTATTTTCAACATTATTAACATATTATTTTACAATAAAATTAGCCGATGATAAGGAAAAAAAAAATTGAACATACCCTGTATAATTTTATTTATAGAACAAATTAAATTAATCTACATCGATATCGCGTAATGAATACTTTAACGTTCGACAAATTGCTGCATTGTTATTACAATAATAAAGTGTACGTCATTTTGTGAACGTGATTGGTATTGAGAGTAACAAAATCATTAAATGTAAACACATTTGACATAATCACAATGATTTCACTTTAAAATCTATTTAGAAAGTGCATTTTATTTTGCTACCATTACGCATCGCTTTCGTCGGGCGCGTCGACTTGAACTTTCAATCGTTTATTCTGTGTAAATTACTGTGTATTCAAGTAGACTTTCGCTTTGTTTCCGAATGGCACTAAATCCCAATTTCTTCTCACCGTACAATTGTGATATAAAGCCTTACATTGTACGTGTTGTATTGTCTTCCCAAACATAAAATAATGACGTGTAATAGCTTTCTGCATATTCTCTTTTGAGAGTGAGGTACGAGTATCTCTTCACAATAATAAGGTTGAGATCACGGCAGACAATGTACACAATAAGCTGTTCAATATTGCAGTGTGTTCTGGGATGTATTGCAGCATGATTGATGCGCACAATTGATGGCGTGCGATTGCGCCTGTCTCGATCGGGACATTCCTTTTTTACGCTGCCATGAAATTGTTCTCTCAACACGCTGCATCATTAAATTGTGACTTTTTGTTTTCGAATCCTCATCGTCTGTTGTTTGTTGTAGAATTACCATGCTCAAGGTTCAAATTGTGGAGCAGTTAAAACCGAGAAAGTATGGTTTCCATTTTATAACGGTTATTCGTATTGTAATTTCCATATTTCTGCGGAGACGTTTTGTGTGAAACCGCAAGTTTACATTTAAAAATCCATTAAGATCTCGCGAAGGTCTTTCGACTGGCTTCTATACAAGTTTTAATTGGAACGCGCACCCGGAGACCGAAGCATCATTCGTTCCAATTTAAAAGCGGCCTCGGCATGAAGAGAGCACGTAAACATGAGACGGGAACGAAACTCGGGTTGAACGTACGCCGGTGAAAGTTGGGACGCGAATATGGGTCACCCGGTCGTTACCCTGGAGCGCCTGAGTCCACTTTCAAAACTTAGCTTTTTGTTTTAAATCGAATTAACTTGTCAATTTACGAATAATGGCGGGTTCGTTCGATAAATTCTCTTAATTATATTTTTAAAGTTCAAGTGAGTAATTAATTGCTTCTAACGATAAAAATAAACGAAGTAACTAAGTAAATAAATATGAATACATTGAGCTACCGTTTACTTAGTCATTATCAATTAACGTGGCATTAATTTCCGTCGCATTTAGAATATCCGTTATTATTACCGTACTTTTGGCAAATCACAAAAATAGCAAAACGCTGAACAGCTTTTTTCTAATTAACAATTCCGATTCGAGGTTCACATTTAAAAAATATTATTCCAACAATTGTATATTCGTAAAACTGTGCGAGGGATTTCGCGTTCGCTTCGTTAACGAATGCATCTAACTGTACAGAGTTGTGTTCGTCAAAAATAACGGTCCTGTTTACAATAATTTGATTTTCAAAACAGACTCAATGGTGACAGAGATAAATCTTCTGTATGGTTTATTCATAAAATCCCTCCACACTTGCTTCTAGAAAAACAATTTTTTGTTTAGGATTTAACCGAATAATATTAACTTAATAATTAATAGCATTATAATTAACTACACCCAAGGACATATTAAATAATAAAATACTTGAAACGATGGTGACGAACAAAAAAAAGAAGAACGAATATAAGCACATAAAATATTCACGCCGTGGTCACCACGAAAGAGCATTCCCCCTTTGTATCCGTCAAGGACAAAATGCCTATCCGACTTTCACCTCCCACTCTTCCTGTAAGAGAAAGTAGCTTCGGATTGAAACTTTAAGAGGCTCTGGGTAAATATTTAGAGTCGAGATGGTTGATTTTATAAATAAACAAATGTTGGCATTGGTATAATAATCACATGCCTATACAATATTCAGAGTGTCCCAAAATATCAAAGGACATCTCTATAGTAAAAAAAAAATTACTGTGAAGTCTTTCGTGTGACAAAATCCTTCTTAGAGCCAAGTCTCAAGTAGAAATCACAAACGAGCACATTCAGAGAGCTTTTGCTAACCCAACCTGAAAATATGTAGAAATTTGCTAATGGATCTTGTGTATATTGTATATTCTTAAATCTTAAGTATATAAATACATAATTGGGGTTATAGGATGTATGCGTACAGTAAAGTAGATTGCTAATTGGTGTCTTATACTAAAGAGAACGTCAAGATAAAACCAAAGTAGACAGCGATCTGAAAAATTATCTAAACTTATAAAAAGAGTCTGATAATTTTAACAACGAACTTCAGCGTCTAGAATCTTACAAAGGGGAAATAGTCGAAATTCCGACAAAAACATAAACGAATTTATGTTCAAGACTAAATTAAACGGACGACCTAGAACAGTTATTATCAATTAAAATCAACAATTGCTAGACCTTCATAAAAGTCGTAAAGTGTCCTAAAAGAACGTTACGAGCGAGGTCCCTGTGGGTGTGAACGAAGATGCGGAAGACGAGACCACTAAAGTTAGTAAAGGACCTTCGCGCGACATAACCATTTACGAACAGCAAAATTAACACTAATTGATTGTTATGTAAATTAATGAAGAGCTACGTAAAATTAAGAGCAGCCGTGAACCAGCGGTTGTAGGCGTAGACTCGCGATCAAGAGGACCGTGTTCAAATCCTACAAAATTCCGTCCAAAATTGTCCACAGTACAATATACGAAACAAAACAGTGATAAGCAGACAAATGATGGTCATAAGCCTAGTCCGGATTAATTACCATCTCTTTTAAGCATAACACCCGTGTAGTGACCTAGTCGCGAAGTATAGTACTGTGTATTATCAACTTGGACGGTACACATTCAAGCCGGCATAGCAGAGGTTGCCTGTAGCACTCTCCGCTGAAGGACTGCACTCAAATTTAATTAAACATAATGTGTTATATATAACGAAAATAAATATATCCGCAGTAGTAAAATAGGATTTTGTATTTCTCTGAACCAAAATAAACATAAAGCAGGCGTTTACCGTCTAAAGCACACAACTAAAACAAACGTCTACCATGTTTACACGCCATGATAACGAAGATAGTAGTATCGTACTACGAAATAGATTTTACATCATGGGTAGACCTGCCATCATTGCCGACGCCCGGACGAATTTTTTAAGATTATTTGGATGAAATCGAGGCGTCAAAAAATGACGACAAAAATAAAAAAAGGCGTTTTCATTTACATTTTTTAATCACCCAAACAGCTCGATTATACTGACAAAATCGACATGAACTACAGCAAAGTAAACGAAATACGGTTTGCGAGTGGATTTTAACTAAGATTTGTACTAATTTATTGCTGATCATTCAATTGATTGACTTTCATCCTGAGACAGCAAAATGATGTAGATCACATTCGGAGAAACTCGCATGTATGGCAGCTCTAATCATAGGTATAAAGGGCAGTCAAGATAAACTTATGTAATTATACTAGCCTATAAGGAAGTATTCTTATTTCTTTAGGTCAGCAGATGAGGTAATAAAATTAACAAGTCGCAAACACCGCAACGTTATTTAGGAAGCAATTTAAGAATTCGATTGTGTCGAAATTGGAAAACGTTGGGCATGCTTCATCAATTAACAACAATAATATCGATATATTAAAGAAATAAATTGAATTAAAAAATACTTTTAAAGGCGCAAATAATTGTCAGACATATTAATTGTAGTTATAAAAAGGAAAGCTTGCAGTGCCGCGCACGATTTAACATTTTTGCTTTTAACAAATAATTTGCAGTAAAGAAAAAATAAGTGCTTGTGTAAATCGTTATTTAAACTAGAGATCCATGCAACGTAATATCCGATAATAAAAATGTCGAAACGAAAATAGTCAAAGACAACATAAACGTTGAAACGTGAACAATTAAATAACTAAATGAATAGGGGCATAAAAAAGCTGGGAGGTGATCGATGAGCTATTCAACGATGAGCAAGAAACAAGAGCAGGCAGACCTTAGTGGCTAAATCGATTCGGTTGCCTTATAAAGGAAGTCGTATATTGTAAAAAAAAACTTACGATGGCATTACCAAAGAAGTTGCCGCCGACCATGATACAGAACCGATGCCAATTCTTACCTGCAACAAAGAAAGAAAATACGTTAAAAGGGTATAAACAAACGCACTATATTCGATAAACAATGAGATATATTGGTCGATAAACTCAACGCCATTGTGAACATTAAATTTATTTTTTGTTGACATTAAAGGCTAATAGCGACGATAAGAGATGTTGGCTTATTGATAGTGACTGGTGACTTTATACAGAATTCCACTTAAATCAATTTAGTGACCCAAAAACCATTAAACCACCACTTTCGAATGTAACACCCGTGAAGTGACCTTGTCGCGTTTCGGGGATAGTTTGAAAGTAGCCAGGTATAAGAGAGGTGTGTGCACTGTCAATCTAGATGGTACATGCTCGTCTCCTCAAGCCGGCATAGTGGAGGCGACTGCAGCCCGTAGAGATTTCTCTGTGGTAGCAGTTGTTTCCATTCATGGACCGCACTCTAGCTTTACATCAGGCGGAGTGTTGTCACATGTCGAGCTACAATAAATAAAAAAAAAAAAAAAAAAAAAAACGTTTAAAGGGCGCTCTTAAAACTAGAGTAGACAATAACAATGTGACGGCAACAGAAACATCAGAATTAGGTGAGATTAGCTGTGGCAGAGTGAAGATCGAGGGTAGTCGTGACGGCGCCGGAACAGTTCTGGTCGTGACCGCGTCGAAGTCGAGGCCGCGAGACAATACGAACCCCGAGGCGTGGAGACATACGGCACGCGACCAACGAGCTTCATGCTCATCGACCGAAATCAACAATTAGCTGTACTAGATATACTCGTACTATCTAACGAGAACAATTACTCAGATAAATTCTCTTAAATAGCATTTCCAGGATGTGCTCTCTTAATTATACCTACTGAAGAGATGCATATAAACAATTTAAAAAAAAAACTTGTCTGAGACAAAGATTGTGCAAAATAATTGATTTTTCGTTAGTCTCACTCTACGAATTACAAAAGGAATTATGAAAAGTTATTACGGCAATTTGAAATAATTTCATGTATTACGGAGATCGCAGACGCCCAAATATTAAACGCATGTCGCCTATGTAGGTGACCCTGGTCAGTGTGCCGCGACACACGGGCGTCTTAAGTCTTGACCCACAATGTACGAATACACATCTCCCGGAAGACCTTAAATCAACGTCGTAAATGTTCACACTATAAATTATTTGCCAATAACTTCTCAACGGTCATTTTTTACAGCTCCGCCCATGAATCATGGATTACGTTGACAAGTATAAACGTAATTTAAAAGCTCGGTTGCGACATGAGAATTCTAGTGAATGTATAAAGGGTTAATTAAGGTAAAGGATTTCAAATTTGAAAGGAAAGATGTAGTTAGGATGTTGTGAGTGAAGCTATATAGGGTCTGAGAGTACAGCTAGTTATAAGGACAGGATAAAGTTAAACGGATGAGGACTTTATGCTCCTCGACGCGAGCGCGATTCACGCCGCAACTAAATAAGGCGGCTTGTCAAGGTGCATCGCAAATATAGAAACGAGGTTGACTTTATTTTTGGATATTTATTCGAGGATAAACTACTATGGTTAAAATTAATTACGATAAAAAGCTAACAATTTGATTACGATCGAAGCGCGTACGTTCATTGTAATTTAATAAAAACCTTTTTAATAATATCAGGAAGTCGCGGTGAACCAGAACTTAAATATAATCCGTGCCATAGACATGTCAACTAACTTAATATTTCCGCGGTGATATTAATCAGTTGGATCTTTAACAATTGTCCAGTGCACGCGCCTTAAGGACGCTATCGCATTTTTGACACATTCGAATTTGGGTCACACTACGACATTTTACTTACGCACACATTGATACAGTTTTTGCCCGACTTTATATATTATCTAACTAATTTTGATACTTGAAGATATTATTTAATTAATTTTAATATTGTTAGCTTGTGAAATTTTTCAATTGCATTTGGTAGACGCAGGGTGTGAAAGGACTGTGGGTACTCCTTTTAACCACGTTTTACACTATCAATACTAAAATGTTATTGCTAGATATTTTTTTAATCATTAGTTTTTAAAGATGTTCAAATAAATCAAGCCGCAATAACTTCGCCAAAACAAGTGCGCTCGGAAGTCCATCAACTGTGAGTTGAATGCTACGAAGCCGTTTTTTGAACGAACATTGCTTGTTTTTTTTAACAAATAATGTTGCCATAATGTTATGTAGTTGATATTAGACCAATAAATGTCAAAAAACATGTCTCAAAAAAAAAAAAAAAGTAAAATATCATATCAGAATTATGTGATGAACATCTGGTATGCGGGGATGACGCATTTCTTTTTACACTGTGTATAGGTGTAAAAAGACAGACGGCAATGCCATTAATCACATGGTACACTACTAATGCTAAAACTTTATTGAAAATAATTGAACCGCGTCAGTATACAACTTTTGGTTCGCGCGATAGCTGGCTGTTTTTTTACTGCCTGTATACAGGTGAATTTTTCAAGTGAGCTTTCATGACCCTATCTTAAACTATAAGAGACTAGCTGACCCGGCAAACTTCATACTGCCTCAGGATCAATAAATAAAAAAGCTGAATGATAATTGCAGAATGTTTAGCAAAAAATGTGGTCAAAACTTAACCGGAACAAAAAGAATTCGTAATCAAACCAAAAAGAAATAAATTTGATTTCTGAACGACTTTTAAATTTAATTGATTTCTGAACGGTGGTACAATATAAACGCAGTAATAAACTATATTAAATACTTTATTTACTATTTTCATTTTACTAAACCAATTAAATTTTAAGTCATGAAATTTCTGCAGGCGGCAGTCGCCTCCGCTGTGCTGTGATTTGAAGAGATGACTGTTTACCATCCAAGTACTTCTCTACCTGGCTACTTTCAAACTGATCCCGGAAGGCGACTAGGCCACTTCACGGGTGTTACACTTGAAAGTAGTTACTACCCTAGGACAGCAGACTGGCTTATAATTATCATCATCTGCCCACCACTCTTTAAAACTTGACTAAGTATTGACTTATTGTCTGCAAGATAGTCGTATATATTTTTAATTAATTTATAATTATTTCGTTCCTAAAAATTTTAAGTGCGGGCCAGAAAGAAAAATTACTACATTCCCACGAGAAATACCGACGAACAGTATTCGTGGTTCATGGGATTGCTTTATGTCTTTTTACACTCTATATATTTTGAAAAATTCTATCAGTCGTCATTATGTATTAAAAAGTGGATATTCGTAATCACCACCTCTAAAAACTCCAAAATAGCGAGATAGTTAATCTCTTTTTTTTTATTAAAAAGTGACATCCGCCATCTTGAATTTAAAAATATATTTATTATTATCTTTTTCATTATATGAAAAATGTGTTTATCCCTGATACCAAAAAGATAAATTTCTTTATTCCTAAATTAGGTTGTGGTAGTAAATCATATTTATTTTTATTGCGGTCGAAAAAAGTATCAACTTTTTGCAATCGTAGTATACAACTCGGAGTCGTGTATTTACATGTATTTGATTTTTGCAAAAAAGCGATACACCCACCCGTTCACGAGCGCGTCCGAGCGCGGACTGACCAACCGCGTCAAAATTTTGTATGAAATTTTTTCTCTATTTTTATTATATTTCCGATAAATTTAATAGTAATTTACTGAAAACAATTATTATAGACACCATGCATAGAGGACTATATAAGCTACAATTTCTTATGATTTTTAAGTAAAAATATGCTCTGGATTTAGTTATAATGGTACCTAAACAGACCCCATTTTTTGTCATTTTCGGTGATTCTTGCGATGGTAAAATCGTATTTATGGGAAAATTTTGTATGGCACTATACAATTTTTATGCCTTATTTCTAGAGATGAATATATTAGCTATAATTTTATACTATGACATCCTCACAGTTGTGTTCCCTGATTCAGTAAATGGTACCAGAAAAACATCGATTTTTGTAATAGCGTCCTTAAGTGCACGCCTAATCTACTTTCACAACGAAATTATTTTATCAAACATTACTTGTCTACTACAAAGCGTTTCATAAAATTTTATCATAAAAAGCATCATTGTATAACAAACTCGCGAAGAGTTGGGTAGCACGGTCCATTGTTTACATGGCAACTACACCCACACAGATAACATCACGTTGCGGGCATTGAGCGCACGCAATTGGGTCTTTCAATGTTCAACTACTTTATTATATTAGTCAACAACTTCTACTAATTTAGTGTAGACTTTATTTTTGGATGTCGAGATGTCTGTTCTTGAGGCTATAAGCCCTTATGGCTTGGTCAAAGGTCAAAAACGTTTTTTTTATACATTGCTCTTCTGTGATTTTGTTTTGACCAGGATTATCCTTGTAAGAAGAAACGTGTTCAACAATTGTCGATAATAAGGAAAATTATAGTTTTTAATGGTAAGTTCCCGCATGGGAAAGATAAAAGGCCTGCATGAAAATATCGCTACAACCATCAGACGTTTATGAGTCCGTAACTGCTGCGTTATTTAGGTTTAGGTTTAAAGAATTTTATTAGGCTCAAAAGAATATTTAAAACATTCGCTCTATGAGCTTTTAACAAAATAAACAAATTGCCTGTTAACAAAAATTAATAAACTTAGTCTAGTGTTAGTTTAAGTAATAAATATACAACAAAACATCAATCGGTGGCTGACTAGAGCGGGCCACACACGCTCGGCCCCAACCGACAGCTTTAACAGCAGTCAAGACCGAGCGTGTGTAGCGCGCTCTAGTCTATGGTCATGTGCACTGAGAGTGGAGAATGTGCTGCTTGACAGCTCTTTTAAATAAGCCCATTGTTTGAATGCTTCTGATGTTTTTAGGCAGACTGTTATATAATTGTGCTCCCTCATTAACTATTTGTTTTGCACCCGTTTTAGTCCTAGTTGTAGGTATATACAGATCCATCGCTCTTCTGGTTTTACGTGTAAACATTTCGTCATTCTTTTTTATGGTTAATTGTGTATGTATATTGTTTGTTATTATTTTATGAATGTGTATGTAAGTGTTATATTTGTAAATATTAGTTATGTTTAAAAATTTAGTTTCTTTGTACAGTGTTTCTGTTCGTGTCAAATATTGATAGTGAAATAGTACTTTTATAGATTTGTTTTGAATTACTTGAAGCTGTTTTAGTAATGTGGTGCTTGCACTTCCCCAGACTGGTATAAGATATTCCAGATGCGGTAATATTAGAGAATTGTAAATGCTGCGTCGTACATGTGGAGGAATGAAGTTGGTGATACGTCTAACAGCACCTATTGTAGGTATTAATTTTGATTTTATGTGTTCAATGTGGCATCTCCATGTTAGGTCTTTGTCAAGTATCAAGCCGAGGTATTTTTCACTGTCAGTCTTTTTAATAATTTCTCCATTTATTGTAATGTCACTGTGTTCACTGATTTTTTTGTTTTTTGCAGAAAAGATGATATATGATGTTTTGCTAGCGTTAACTGTGAGTAAGTTTGATTTAAACCACTCTGAAAGAGTATTCAAATCCTCCTGTACGTGTTTAATTACGTTTTTAATTTCATCGCCATAATAAAAGAGGCTAGTGTCATCTGCATAGAGTGATAGGTTACCGTATAGTTTGACATTTGAGATGTCATTTATATAGATAAGGAAAAGCAAAGGACCAAGTATCGAGCCCTGTGGGACTCCGTAGTCTATTGTGGAGGGATTGCTCTTTACTTGGTCGATCTGGACAGTCTGACATCTGTTTGAAAGGTAGGATTTGAACATGTTGTATGCTACTCCGTTAATTCCAAGAGACTGTATCTTATATAGTAATTTTGGATGGCTAACCGTATCAAAGGCTTTTTTTAGGTCAATAAAGACACCTAAAACAATCTTATTGTTGTCAATGTGTTGTCTTAATTTTGTTACCAGATCGACTGTGGCTGAGAAGGTGTTACATTTTGACCGGAAACCATATTGTCGCTCAAATAAAAAGTTTGTTTCGGTTAAATAGCTGTTAAGTCTGTTGTATAGTATTTTTTCATAGATTTTGGAGGCTACTGGAAGAACAGAAATAGGTCTATAGTTGTTAGTATCAGTTTTATTACCTGATTTATGAATGGGTGTAATCCGTGCTATCTTTAGAATGTCTGGGAAAGTTCCTGTATCTAGATCTTTATTTATTATTCTTGCTAAGGAGGGTATAATTTGATTTTTGATGCATTTTATGCTTTTTGTGTTAATTCTGTCTATTCCAGTGCTTACATTAGAATCTAGATCATTAATAATTTTTAGTAATTCATCATTTGTACAGTGTTTAAAGTTTGATAAAGTATGATTGGTGTTAGTGGATGTGTGATGAATGTATGAGTTATGATATGTTTGTGGTATTTGATTAGCTAAGTTAGAACCAACTTGTGAGAAAAAATTATTAAAATGTTCACACAGTAAATACTTATTGGTAATTATCTCATTATTTGTTGTAATCAGCTTTGAGGGAGCACTTACATTTATCTTATTATTAGTGAGTTTGTTTATAAGATTCCATGTCTTTTTAGGCTTATTGTTACATTTTGTGAAAAGATTTTCATAGTATTTCTGCTTTGTTCTTCTTATGTTTGTTGTGGTTATATTGCGTTGTTTAATGAATTCTGATCGAAGAGAAGTGTTAGAGGGATTCTTTTTTAATCGTTGCCAGAGTTTATTCCTGTCTGATATATTCTGTAGAATTGATTTATTTAGCAATAACATTAGAAACAATGCAAAGCACAAAATGTTTATCACTTACTTTGTCGACTTTTACGATAGTAGTAAATGTATTAGAAAATATTGTATATTAGCGCTGATTGACAAGCATGTGGGAAGATACTCGTATATCAGCAGCACACATGAGAGAGTAATAAAGTAGCAAATTTATGTATACCTGAGGCAATCTGTCGCAGTGAATCATCATCCAGCCGGAGCAGTTGCAGGATTACGATAACGAGCAGTTAATAGGATTAGTTTGTGACCCACTTCCCGAGTAGTACCAGAGGAGATCGCCTACGTACATCGACGCCTGTCTAATGACTACTGTGCCGGTTTTCAACATTTCTCTTTGGGACATAAGTCACAGACGGATGAACAGAATTGCTTACGGTTTAAATAAGTCTAAGCGTGTATCTTATTTGCAATTAAATTGCTTGCTCTAATTACGAGTTTGTTTGTTTATCAATTCACCTATCCATGACCCTAATCAGACCCTCCTTATTAAATTCTCAAATAATACTATTACAATAAATCTTAACGAGTTTTGGCGGCCGTCTGGAGATAGCAGGTTGGCGACATTCTTGATTATTTCCCTAAACTAGTGTTTCTTCTAATGTTAATGAGTAATAAATGTGGCTTATTATCCATTACGTATTCGTGAACGTTCGTGAGTGTGGGGCAAAATACGAACGTGCGTCTTTGCCTCTCAAAAATCCGTTAGAAGTTTTAGTTAAAATCATTTCCATCACTTAATTGAAGTTAATTTAATTTAGACACTTCATCTCCTCGCTAAGATCAGAATCTAAATGAGAAATAGAAAGTGTGTTTAATTCAAAACTATAATTAAAGATGTTAGAATAATACATTTAAAGCTGTCAGGAGCGTACATTAATTAACGATGATAAAAAAAAGGAATACTAATTGAATTGAATTTGTGTTGCTTACTATACTATCTTCAAGTATAACATCCGTGAAGGGAGTTAGTTGCATTTTGGGATTAGCTTAGCACTAGCCGGTTTTAAACGCTGGACACACTGGACAATGCTCATTGCTCACTCATCTCATAAAGTCGACATCACGGAGGCGACTGCTACCTGCAGACATTTTTGAAGATGAACCGCGCTCCTACTATAATAAATTACATACAAAAGCATTAAATAAAAGCTATTAAGATTTATATAGAGAACGCAATAGGGTTACAAAATAAACAGTTATACGAAGCTAACCTACAAATCTAGATTTAAAATAATCTCCCTGAGTCTAGACTCGTAGACGAATGACAATATATACAAGTCGTAAATAATATCTAGAAGATAAATGCTCCACAGTCGAATGAGATATGCAATCTTGCAACTCGACAAAATAAAGCATTGTGAAAATTTTAAACAATGGTACAACACTAGTTCCTATGAAAACACGTAAGATGAGCCTCCATTGACATAGTAGCATACTTGTACATACATTATTAAATAAAATCTTCCATTATAATACATAAAAACTTCTAAAAATAGACATTAAGAAGAAACACAATGCGAATTCAACGACGACGAGTACGCGACGCGCACTCTAATTTTATCGTAAACTAACTTATTTTATAACGCGACACATTTTGGTAACTTTCCAACCGAACACACGGCGAAACTTGTTTTAATTAATGCAAAATATTCGCGAAAAACCTTAGTCAGGGTACACATATTTCTTATAACACATGTTTTTTTATATCGCACAATTGATAAATGGAATGTTCCTGCCCTCTCACGTGTTCTCCCACTCCTTTAAGCGGAGCGTGAAAAAGCACCTTCTTGGGCCGGCATAGTGACGGCGACTGGGGATCTCCACTGTACTTACTATCAGACCAATCGACGTACGTTACGTCGCGTCAAAATAAAAAAAAATTACGCTCAAATGGCAATCGTGGACAGATCCTTATAATATCTAACATACCTGATAATATCGTTACTTTTCTTTGCTCTTTCATAAGATTTATTCACATTTATTATTATATTTTTATTAACACCTATTAATTAACACAATTATACGTGGAAAAATAAAAAATAAATTTAAAAAATCTCTATTTCGATTTCAACGGTCATCAATCAGGTCGAATAATAATATTTTTTTTCAATTATCATGCCATAAACGCATAGGAGCCAGTAATCATTAGAGCAAACTCCTTTCCGCGAATTTAACACCGATTGTTTTCTTAAAACGTTTTTGTAATCGAATGGCAAACAGAGAAAGCTTTTGTTGCGTTTTTTGAAACACTTTTTATGTTTGCATTAGAACAACCGTTATCGAAATTTTTTTACTGAAAATTATTACAATAATTTACGGCCGTTAATGTGAAGATACGAACAAAAAATTGGGATAGGTACACTTAGTAGATACGAATATAAAAAAAAACTATGTTTGTTTTTCTGGAACAAAGTTTATTAACAAATAATTCCTTACATGACACTTTTATTGCGACCGCGGCTTCCATACTTAACATATCGGGTTACATTCAAGACAGGCACAAAATGATTAACCGTTTGTTGTATTTTAAAGACATAAATTTCTTTATGTAATCAAAAAACCTAACACACGCACACACATACGCCAAAAATAGAATATAACAATTTACATACAATAGATCTACCTAGTTACTTAATTCATATTTAAAAATACTCTTTTTCACTATGAACCTATATTAATATAATATATAAATGTGAAAGTAACTTTGTCTGTTTGTTACCTTTTCGGGTCTAAACCACTGAATAAATTTCGATAAAATTTGTCAAGAAGTTACTACTATATAAACTATCTTTAGTCTACAAGAAACCTAAATTGAGGGTGAAGTAGCGGATGTAAGTTTGTATGTGGAGCCTAGTTAATAAGCCTCAAGTTACAGATATAAAAATTCATGTTTAGGCTTTTGCTAAGAAATAGAGACGGTAAAATAGGAGTCGAATTTATGTTTGCATGGGAAACGAATCATTTCTCAAGTTGAACGCATTCGAAGTCGCGGACTACGGCTAGTACCTATAATATAAAACATTAAAGCTGTCTTCGTGAATGTATATGTATGTAGGTACAGTAACACCCCGCTTTACGCGACCCCGTTATGCGCGGGTTCGGTTATACGCGAATTTCAAATATCGCACTAAAATGACTCTTTCAAAGATTTATTCAGGTTTGGACATATCGCAGAGCATAGACAGTGATGATGACCGTGTTTTAACCGCGTGTCAATCAGTAAAAAACAGTGTGGGATGTTATGAAAATATTTTACAAGACCGTAAACGTTTGTAATCAAGAAGACAATAGATAGGTACATTTTTCGTAAAAAAAATGCATAATGTGTTTTTAGAATTAATGTATGTATTGATTTGCATTTTGTACTGACTTTTGGTTAACGTGACCCCCTTATAAGCGAATTTCACTTAACGCGAGTTTTTGCGGAACGTATCCCTCGCGTAAAGCGGGGTATTACTTGTATATGATTGAAATTCTCCGACACGCTAATAGAGAGTCAAACCCACATGTAACGTTTAGTGAATGCATCCATAACGGGACGAGATACAACACACTATTGTTAAGGCAAGTGTTGATCACCCACTCGGAGCGAGTTTAACAAATTAATTATAATAAAAGGTGGGGTGCAACGATCGCTAAACAAAACTTTATTGGTTAGAGTTACACTGGGAAAACGTTATTGCTATTTGTAACCGAGTGACTATGTTCGCGGGAAGCCTGCAAAGCTTATTGTTAAAATTAAACAAGCCAACTTTGTTAGCGCACATTGCTTGTTTAATATTGACAAAGCTGTTGTGTACGTTTTAGATAAGTCTTGGTTTTCGCTGTCGAATAATTTTGACAAACCAAATTGGTACTTTGCAAGAGCTTTGTTTTCTTAGTGCGAGAGTGAAGCAGAGAAAAATAATGTAATTTATTAAAAAATAAAATCGACTCCATGAACTGAGTCAACGTGTCACGGAGAAACGTCTACTTGGCTTGGTAATATGAGTGTGGACCCACCCTGGTTGACAAGGCGGCCTCGTCTCGTCATTACCGAGTACTTCAAAGCTAATCCAAGATTAGGCCACTTCACCACTACTCTATCTGACTGATAACTATCATTAGTCTGTTGGCGACTCTATAAAGTCTGGTACACCTGATGGGAAGTATATAAAATCGTGTATTTTTTTTCCTTGATACTATAATTATCTCACACAATTCAGGCGTAGTAACGTTGGTCACGGCGTGTGACTTGCATGCATGGTTGATGCATCACTCTAATTATTTTCGGTGCATACAACTTATTAGGTTGTTTGGAACGCTCCTTTTCACATGCGTTTTCTCTTTTTGATTCATCTACGCGCTGTTGTATGAAATATACTAAACTATTAATGACTTTAATTATACTTCATAATGAATAAAATAAAAATAAAATACTACTAAAATTATGTGGCGCAGTGGCGGCCTGTTCGTTTAACGAAGATCCTGGTTTCGATTCCAAATTGAGACAAATCTAAATCTAAATATCTAAATACTTATATAAAATGTTAATGTTAGTACGTAAAGACAGGGTTTTCTCTATGACCACCAACTCCAATCTACTTCCCGCTGGGGTGGTAGATACCCCTTGGTCTCCTGGTGAAAGTAAGGGAGTTTGGTCGCGGTGGGTGGAAGAGAGTGGTTGTGGGAGGCGAAAATCTCAAAAAATGTATATCTGTCCTTTTCTAACTTATGACATATTGACTACTAAGTCTGTCTTTTTCTAACTTATGACATGTTGAGTACTAAGTACTCCAAAATGTGTGCAACTGTTACAATTGATCTAGAAGGTTCTAAAAGTTTCAAGAATGATCTAGAAAGTTCCAAAACGTTATCAACTGCTAAAATCGATATAGAATGTTCTACAAATTTCTGTGTACACATTTACTAGAGTATTTCTTATTTTCAATTCGTTAATTAGTTAATTAATTTGATTTGATTAACTCTATAAACACCGTATGTTTAATGGTCAAATAAGTCTCTTAATATCTACGATACAATATCTACGTTAAAACGGATCCTTAAATATTTTTTATACCATTAAACATGCGATATATTTTAACCTGAGCAACGCCGGGTTTCGTCGCTAGTATTTAATAAGAATTTAACGTTTATTTTATGTTACTGAAGAAAAAAAATCCTAATTTGAGGTCAACGCTTGTAAATGTACACAGATCGAAGTGACAAAATTATCTATAGAGACATTTGTAATTCGCGCTACTGACATTTAAAACAAAACAAAAAATAAATCAAAATCGGGACAGGCCGTCGAAATGGAAATAATAATTACAGCCCGGCGCACTTATCTCTTGGCAGGTTAAGTGGACATTTTTAAAAGTTAAGGTTCAACTATATACGTGTATACTTACGGAACGATACCGTTGTTACTAAGTTACAAAAAAGGTTAATTCGTGTTATTGAATAGAAAAAAAACCTACAAAAATTACTCATTAATATTAGGTACACAGGTTTGACGATTAGTTTGTTAATTACACTTTTTTTTTATTGTAGCTCGGCATATGACAACACTCCGCCTGATGTAAAGCTAGAGTGCGGTCCATGAATGGAAACAACTGCTACTACAGAGAAACCTGTGCGGGCAGCAATCGCCTCCACTATGCCGGCTTGAGGAGACGAGCATGTACCATCTAGATTGATAGTGCACACTCCTCTGGCTATACCTGGCTACTTTCAAACTATTCCCGAAACACCTGGAATTACACCAGCGCTTCCGTGGTTTCAGTTGTCTTCATTCAAGAACCGTACTCCAGTTTAACATCTCAACACGAGAACGAAGTGCGAACTACTATAAAAAAACCAATTACCACAAGTACCGTGTAACACTTTCGGTAATTTGAATAACTAAAGTTGGCTTTGTGGTTAATGAAAACACACACTGCGCCTTCCTGTCGTACCTTAATAGTGGTTTTTTTTAAAGTAACACGGGTTGTTACTTTCACCGCATGCGACCATTTTCCGCCCTCAATTTACTGTACTAAGGTCAATTAATGTACTTAATTAAGCGTGACTGTTTCTTTTAATAGTGTTTAAAAAGTATTATAATTGTACCAATTTTGGTTATTTGCCGTGGTAATTCACACATAGGTTTTTTTGTTTTAATTTTTTGCAGTATTTTTCCTTCTACAAAAAAATAGTTTTTTTAATACAACATAGAATTGGAATGATAGCTTACTTACTTACTTAGCACACGCCTTGTTCCCACTGGGGTAGGCAGAAACTATGGAGCGCCAGCGACACCTCTTTCTACATACCACTTTCGCTTCGACCACATCCATTACTCCCCTCATGCATGCACGTCGGTTGAGGGTGTTCCTCATCTGACCCTTTCTCAGCAGTTGACCGATCTGACTGAGAAAGGTTTTCCTAGGGCGCCCCCTTCCGACACTGCCATCCACTTTCGAACAATAGATCTTTTTAGTTTTTTTTTGCATTTTTTGCATTTTGCAATCATCTAGCATTTAATTTGATATTTTTACACCAAGAATAATAATTTTTAAAGGTTATAAAACATATAATAGGTCTATAAGAACCATTAAATTTTTTTCCAAGTACCTATCTACTTACCTTTTATAATCTAGTAGGTACCCATGTAAATCTACGTACACATTACCGAGTAATCTTTTTCCGATAATAATTTATCTATTCCTAGAAGACGTTATTTGTAGCCCTCCCGGGGCCATGTCCAATGTGCGGACCTTTTTTGTTAACTCTATTAAGCTCATAAAGGACTTCAATCTCGACGTTGCTTGTAAAATTTATTTCAAATTAAAAAAAGAACGCGATTTACTTTAATAATAAATAAATTTTATTTTATGAGCGGCCGTGGTCTAGCGAGTTCAAAACGTCGATGATGAGACCCATATTCAAATCTCGCTAAATTCTAACCAATGAAACTATGTTATAATATGTACTTTGGTTGCTCAATGCCTCTCCTTAAAGAGTGGTAGTCAGACTAGTAATGGTTATTAGCCCAGTCAGCCGTCCTGGAACAGTACCACGATTTTCCAATGTAACACCCGCAAAGTGAACTTGTCGCGTCTCGGTATCAGTTTGGAAATAGCCAAGTATAACGAGAGGAGTGCGCACAGTCAATCTGTGTCAAAAACAAACCGACTCGCACCATACATTCGCTCTCGGACCTTCGGACGGTGCGCACGCATCGCCCGACCGCTCTTGACAGCCATCTACCTGCTACCTGCGCTACACGACCGCTGCCCAGCAGCCAATCACGACGCGTGCTACAGCGCGCCTGCTTCTACGACATCTACCGGACTTTCTGCGTGTGCTGCCGATCTTCTCATCGCTGACCTTGTCAGCTACGTGAGTTTTTTCCTTTCTTTCCATCCGCTCCCTGCCGTCGGGTAGGGAGCATACCTCTCTCCTGACATGTCGCGCCGCGACCCCCACGAATTCGCCCTCTTTCTCCTCCGGGAAGCCGGTCTCTACGAGCGGTTCACGGAGGAGATGTCTCGACCCAACTCGGTCGCCTCCAAACGCCCTTTATCCCCATCATCCGCGTCCGACTCCGAGACGGACGCCGCTCCCTCCGATTCCTCCTCGTGGCAAATTGCCACAAAGAGGAAATCAAAAAAGAAGGCGACCGCCTCACGGTCTTCCTTCGTTTCACCGCTGCCCTCCCCGACTAAACCCGCCACCTTCTCTCCGGCTTCACCCGACCCCCAACCTCGCGCCTCTCCCGTCCCTCCCGTCATCCTTCCGTCATCCCCCGTCCCCCCGACCCCTGCGCCAGTTGTCAAAACCCCTCCGCCCATCATCCTACGCGGTTCGGATAGATGGACCGAAGTGGCCCGTCTATGCGGACAACGCTCCATCCCTCTCGGGAAAGTAACGAGTAACGCCCATGGCATGAAAATTACTGTCCCCACCCCCTCCGCCCACCGTAGCCTAACTAAGCTCCTCACGGAGCGTAGTTATGACTACTACACCTATGCCCTTGAGGAGGAGAAAACCCTCAAGGTCATCATCCGTAACATTCCTCACGGGATTTCGACTGAGGAAATCAAGGAAGATCTCCTCAGCCAAAATTTCCCCGTACTAAATGTCACCCGCCTCTTCAA
The DNA here is from genome assembly GCA_948150575.1 of Tinea pellionella. Classification (NCBI taxonomy): domain Eukaryota; kingdom Metazoa; phylum Arthropoda; class Insecta; order Lepidoptera; family Tineidae; genus Tinea; species Tinea pellionella. The sequence continues at coordinate 1,746,858 of OX411253.1, forward strand.
CACCCGCGACCGCACTCCCTTCAACCTGGTCGCGGTCATCCTCAATAAAACCCCCGCCGGCCTATCCATTTTCAACAGCCTCTCCCAAATCCTCCATGTCGACGTTACCGTCGAAACACCCCACAAGAAGTCCCGGCCCGGACAGTGTCACCGCTGTCAACTCTACGGGCACGCCTCCCACCACTGCCATATCACTCCTCGCTGTGTAAAATGCACAAAGTCACACCTCTCCTCCGATTGTCCTCGTGACAAAAACTCCTCTACCCCTCCATCCTGCGTGCTCTGCGGCAGTGAAGGCCACCCGGCTAACTACCGCGGTTGCCCCATGGCCCCAAAGCCCAAACCCGTTTCAAACCGCCCTCGTCCCAAGGCAGCCTTTGTTCCTGCCCCTCTCCCCACCTCTAACCCCTGGGATAAAACCCAGTTTCCTGCACTCCCTTCAAAACCCTCCCCGCCGACACCCGCACCCCCCGCGCCCCCCAAACCTCTTATGTCCCTCAATATTCCCACTCCTCAACCCGCCACCCAGAAACCCGTCAATCCTCCCAAAGTCCGTAAATCCACTCCTTCCAACCACGACTCCGACGATAATCTTCGAAAATGTTCAAAGATTATCGGTCTCCTTGATCTGGATGCAATCGACGCCTTCATGGACGAGATCACCCCGTTCATTAAATCCGCCGACTTATACAGTGCTGGTAGTGTCATTCGTCGACACGCCACACTTGTAAGGAATCTCAAGACCATGCAATCCTGGATCTAAGCCCACCCGCCCTGTCCCCTCCCCGTAATCCATCCTCCCGTCCTAGGCTTAACAACGCCTTCCAGGTCAAAACCCCGAGGGGTAACCCTCGCGTCCTTCAACGCCCGCGGCCTTCCTCGTCAAATCCACGAAGTCGGTTCGTTCGCCCACAAGCACGATCTCGACTTTCTCCTTATCCAAGAATCCTTCCTCAAAGCTCACTCCAAATCCTGCAAAATACCCAACTATACAATGATCAGAAACGACCGTCTCACTAAACCGGGAGGCGGTACGTGCCTCTACCACAAAAGGTCTCTACATTGTATAGTTATCCCCACCCCTCCCCTCACCCATATGGAAGCCTCCATATGCAAACTCGCCTTAAGCGGCCATCAAGCGGTATTCATCGATTCAGTCTACAATCCTCCCAGTAAACCTCTTCTCTCCCAAGACCTCCAATCTCTCTTTTCGCTAGGGGATTCCGTCATACTTGCTGGCGACTTCAACAGCAAACACGTCAATTGGAATTGTGTTGCCACAAATCCGAATGGCGTGTCGCTGTTAAAACTAGCTGATCTTCTCAATTTTGACATCATAGCCCCCACCCAACCTACTCGCTTTCCCGACTCTCCAAAACATAGGCCCGACATCCTCGACATTGTTCTCCTCAAGAACATTTCCCTTCGCCTCTCGAGCATCGAAACTCTCGACGCCCTACACTCCGATCACCGTCCCGTCCTCCTCTCACTCGGTCCCACCCTCCCCTCCAACCCTCCGACCACCCCCTCTACGAACTGGAATCTAGTCTCAGATTCCATTTCTACGACCCTCACCCCCAAATACATGGACATTAGGATCGACACCATCTCCGACGCTGACAAGACAATCGCCGACCTAACTACCGACCTACAAGACATACTCGACCAAGCCACCACCCAAAAACCGCTCCCCGACCATGGGTGGCGCCTTCCTCCCGACATCCTCGACCTCATACGCTCCAAAAACCGTGCTCTGCGAGCTCACCGCAACTGTCCTTCGGATTCGAATCGGGCAGCCCTCCGTAAGCTCCAACACGAGGTACGAAAACGCATCAAAGAACACCGCGATGCAAAATGGAGCGACCTACTCACCAACATCGCCCCCTCCCACACCGCGTACTGGAATCTAGCCAAGGCCCTTAAGGCCGATCAAACCACCCTCTCTCCTCCCCTCGTCAAACCGGACAATTCGCTCGCGTTTGACGATGATGAGAAAGCAGAATGCTTCGCCGACTCGCTAGAGGCCCAATTCACAGTAAACATCTCTCCCGATCAAGCCCATATAAATACTGTTGAATCCGATGTCGTGCAAAAACTCTCGTTACCTCCTAGTGGTCCCTCCTTAGAACCAGTTACGCCAGGAGAACTCGCCCTACACATCAAAAACCTAAAAACCAAATCCGCTCCCGGTCCCGACCACATCAACAACCGCATTCTTAAATCCCTGCCTATCCCTTTTCTCTATCTCCTCGCCTCTCTCTTCAGTGTTTGCCTAGAACACTGTCACTTCCCACAGGCTTGGAAAGAGGCCGTTATTATCGGCCTCCCCAAGCCTGGCAAACCTCCCAGTGATCCTACCAGCTACAGACCCATCAGCCTTCTCAAAGCTATGGGCAAACTCTATGAGCGAATTATCAACTCTCGGCTCAGATCTTTCCTAGAACCCCTCCTTATTGACGAACAATTCGGTTTTAGACCTAAACACTCTTGTACCCACCAAGTCCTCCGTATTACCGAACATATTCGCAAGAACAGGTTCAACCACATTGGACAACGCATGTCCACTGTGGCCGTCTTTTTCGACGTCGCCAAAGCCTTCGACAGGGTTTGGCACTCCGGCCTGATATACAAGCTGTATCAGATCGGCGTGCCAGATCGCCTAGTCCGTCTCATTAACGCCTATCTCACCAACCGCTCCTTTCGTTTTCGCTACGAAGGGACCCTCTCCTCGTCTCGCCCGATTCGCGCTGGTGTACCCCAAGGCTCTGTATTAGCCCCAATCCTATACACAGCTTACACCAACGACATCCCCATACCCGACGACGTCAAGTTAGGTCTTTTCGCCGATGACACCGCTCTCTTCCACAGCGGTCGTAACATAAACTACGTAGCCCTCCCACTCCAAAGAGCCATCAACACCTTAGGCCTTTGGTTTCAGAAATGGCGCATTAACGTAAACCCCTCGAAAAGTGCCGCCATTGTCTTTGACCACTCTGTGTCTATTCGTCGCCCTCCCCTCAAACTCTATGACACTCCCATTCCTTGGTCTAAAACCGTCAAATACCTAGATCTTAGATCGCAGACTGACATTCACCCCCCACGTTCAACACTCCAAGAAGAAAGCTTCTTTCTACCTATCGAGGCTGAATGGCATGATAGGTCCCCGTAGCAAAATGTCTCTTCGCAACAAACTCGGGTTGGGTTTAGAATCCGGGCTCACGCTTTGAGGGTTGGGGTTAAAGGAGGAGGTGCAGGAGGGGGAGGGCAACCCCTCTGCGGCACTCTCACCGCAAGGAGACGCTTAGTTTTTTTTTTTTCGCATTTTTCTGTTCGTATAACGGAACGGCATTTTGTATTTAAAGTAATATTTATCTTGCTAAAACGTATTAAATAAATACATTTTCGTAATTATATTATAATTATTTAAGTAAATATAATATATATAATATATATTTTTTGTATTTTTAATATAATTACATTTATAACATACGAATATTAAAAAACGGAACGTACATCCGCCATTTTGTGCAGGTATCAAAGTCTGGCGTGTGCATTCCGTTAGGTTTAGGTTTGTATCCATTTAATTCAAGAGCCGAGCGAAGCGAGGCGATTGCCACTCAGAAGTCCTTCTACCCAGTACGAATAGGTTAGGTTTAGGTTTGTATCCATTTAATTCAAGAGCCGAGCGAAGCGAGGCGATTGCCACTCAGAAGTCCTTCTACCCAGTACGAATAGGTTAGGTTAGGTTTAGGTTTGTATCCATTTAATTCAAGAGCCGAGCGAAGCGAGGCGATTGCCACTCAGAAGTCCTTCTACCCAGTACGAATAGGTTAGGTTAGGTTTAGGTTTGTATCCATTTAATTCAAGAGCCGAGCGAAGCGAGGCGATTGCCACTCAGAAGTCCTTCTACCCAGTACGAATAGGTTAGGTTAGGTTTAGGTTTGTATCCATTTAATTCAAGAGCCGAGCGAAGCGAGGCGATTGCCACTCAGAAGTCCTTCTACCCAGTACGAATAGGTTAGGTTTAGGTTTGTATCCATTTAATTCAAGAGCCGAGCGAAGCGAGGCGATTGCCACTCAGAAGTCCTTCTACCCAGTACGAATAGGTTAGGTTAGGTTTAGGTTTGTATCCATTTAATTCAAGAGCCGAGCGAAGCGAGGCGATTGCCACTCAGAAGTCCTTCTACCCAGTACGAATAGGTTAGGTTAGGTTTAGGTTTGTATTAAAATTGAGTGTTGCTTAAGATGAGAGTGGTACCAAATTGAAGCTTTAACTGTGTCTGATTTAACGCAATAATTATTTACTCGAATTTCTAGTCTCCAGATAAAATCGTAACCCAATTTTGAGGTTAGTTTTTTTACTAACTTCAAACCATTATATCTCAATAACTAAGCATCTCCTGGGGGGGGGAATGCCACAAGGGGGTTTCCCTTCCCTCCCCCCTCCCCCTCCCCCCCCCCCTCCCCCCTCAAAGCGTGAGCCCGGATTCTAAACCAACCCCACAAACTCACTATCTACAAAACTTGCATCCGCCCCGTCCTCACCTATGCAAGTCAAACTTACGCCCACCTCTCACCATCTCTAGTGAAACAGTTGCAGATAATTCAATCCAAATTCCTCCGCAAAGCCACAGACGCCCCCCCCTACATTAGGAACCATGACCTCCACAAAGACCTCGACATCACGCCTCTGACTGACTCTATCGCCGCAGCTAGGACAACTTTTCTAACTGCGGGAAAGACTCACAAAAACAAGCTGATCGCTGCAGCTTGTTTCGACAGTGACGACCTTACCCCCACCACCTCCGCCGCACGCATACGCGCTTATACGCCCCGACTCAGGACAGGGTCCCGGCCTCGCCGGCCCCGCTCCTCCCGACCTGACATGACACCGACCTTCTCTTCCAGCCACCGAAACCGCCGCCCGCTAGCGGGTCGCCCTTCTGGCGGCCCTAGTTGCCCTTCAGGCAAACCCCCCGACCCCCCGCCCCCTCGGTAGTCACTCTTCGTTACAGCCTCTCAGTCACTCGTTTCAGCTTCCTTCTCTTATTCGTTTCAGTATTCTCTTTTACTCGTTACAGTTTTTCTCTTCTCGTTTCAGTTCTTCCTCTCACTCGTTTCAGCCTTATTCCTTATTCTTTCGTTTCTAGCTTCTTTCGTTTTTCTTTCACTCCTTCTTTCGTTTCTAGCTCTCTCTCGTTTCTAGCCTTCTTTCGTTGCAGCTCTGCAGCCTCTTCGAGTCGTTTCTAGTTTCTAGTTCTTGTCTACGTCCTTTCTAGTTCTTGTCTACGTCTTTTTCTAGTTTCTGTCTACGTCTTTTCTTCTCTCTTTTCTCGGTTTCTAGGTCAGCCGCTTCTCGGCTGGCCCTCCCCTCCCCCTCTCTCACTCATCTGCGCATCCTCTCAGGAGGACGCAGGCCTCTTTTATCCCATTTATCGCGTTTTGCTTTCGGAGCAGACGCTTCACGTCTGTCTCCACCTCTCATTCGTGCTGAAAAAACCCTTTTAGGGTTAGCAGCGGTTCTCTTTCAGATAAAAAAAAAAAAAAAGTCAATCTGTGTACATTAGTCTCCTCAGGAGAGCATAGCGAAGGCGATTTCTGCCTGTAGAAATTTGTGTGTAGTACCCGTTGTTTGCGTTCATGGACCGATCTCTAGCTTAACAGCAAGCGGAGTGTTATTGGTGTTTTGCAGGCAAACCTAGTCGTGAGACCTTCATCTACACCGAAGTTACATTTTCGTGTAGCAACACTAGATTACTTGACTGTTTTTTTTTTGGATTTAACGTTGAGCTTAAAGGTCAAAATTAAAATAGGTATTTGTGTGTTATTCATTGTTGCTCTCTAAACTTGTGTGTGGAGTAACGTTTACTCCACAAAAAGTGACTTCAGTGTTGACGCACCATTAAGCTATTTAAAATAAAGACAAAGAAAGAATTTCGGCGGGATTCTGAAGATATGGCGACGTGTAGTACTTTGAACATATTTTATATTTCATCATATTATCGCCAAGACCAGTAAACAAGTATTGATTTGTGATTTTTGATTGAAAATTGAAATTAAAGGAGAATCGAGAAAATTCGCCTAGAAGATTTTTTTTACGATTTTGTCGACGATTTTTAGTTTATTTTGTAGAATAATAAATCTACATGCTTTATCGCCAATCAGTTTTAATTTTACCCGGATTATTGAGTAATTAGACTGTTTCTAATGAAATATATGAAGATATTATTGTTTTTATTATAATTGATGATATCTGTTGTTATTTTATGTTAACATTGTCTATTGAATGGTAAACGATGTGTTGATAAGAGTATAACTGAAATAAATTAATAAAAGTCTTGTTAACAAACTATTAGATATTAAGTGGGCTCAAAATGGGAATTGTCCTTTCTTAACAACCTGTTTAAAAAAAAATAAACGTTGTTTTATAATACAAATAGAATAGTGTATTAATAATGTTTATTACCAAACAAACACGCGTATACCTACCTAGTCAAGAAATGTCTCGCTGAGAGGGGCGGGGCAGGTCGCAGGAAATGCGCTCTGATGATTTTACTAGGTATGTGTATCTGTACTATATGTGTCATACTGTAACTGTCCCCGCATTTGATTTCGTGTGCCAGTCCGATCTACTATTATATAACTAACGTGAACATTTTTTTTTCTCAAAACGGTACATCAAGGTCCAATAATAGAGCAATAATTCCGACCCCCTCTCTGAACATCCCCCTGTGTTTTGATACTATTAAATATTTTTATACTGAAAATCCTGAAATATAATTCGCAAATACCTTTACCTTGTTTATTAGATACTCGGTCGATTGGGAGTTTAAAATTACCGAACAGAATTGAGAAAACGGAATAATTTTGCGGACTTTTTGTCGACTTTTGCGGACAAAAGGGATAATCCCGCAAAACGCGATACAGGGTCACGTTAACTATACCTATTACAATTCACCTCTGATGGTAACACCCGTGAAGTGATCAACTTGAAAGTAGCCACATAGGGTTGGCAAAGCGGCGTCTTATAATGAACCTAAAAATGTCCGAGACAAGGATTAATATAATTTGTGCAAGTGAAGAACAAATAAGAAAAACTAATTTTCATTTTTTTATTTTAAGGAGTGGTAGACATACTGATGATGGTTATTAGACCAGTCTGCCGTCCTTGTCGCGTTTCGGGAATAGTTTGAAAATAGCCAGGTATAACGAGAGGAGTATGCATAGTGGAGGCGACTGCTACACGTAGAGATTTCTCTATAGTAGCAGTTGTTTCCATTCAAAGACCGCACTCTAGTTTTTCATCAGGCCGAGTGTTGTAATAAAAAAATCAAATTTTCACATTTATTTATTTAAGTACGAGTCACTTTACGTCTATGCATAGTATGTTGCATTAGTTGTGAACGTAAACCAAACGCGTTACGTAACGCAACTATGCGATGTCCGAATGAAAATGAACTACGTGAGTTTTTACGTTTACGTGAGTTGATTAACACGGCGAGTTACCAACAATTGCATATACTAAATAGTATTAATCCGACTAAGATACCTTATTATATTACGGTTTAAAAAAATATATTTTTTTTATTATTATTCTTTTATTGTAAGCTCGGCATGTGACAACACTCCGCCTGATGTAAAGTTAGAGTGCGGTCCATAAGAGAGACCTGTGCGCCTAGATTGACAGTGCACACTCCTCTCACTATGCCTGGCTACTTTCAAACTATTCCCGAAACGCGACAAGGTCACTTCACGGGTGTTACATTATTAACACATAACGCGATCTTCTTATTAATAAAGATAGATAGAATACAAACTACAAAACAAAAAAAACGAGAAAAAAAAAGGATTATAAATTACAATATGAATAAAAAGAATACAGCTGCTCGCGCCTGCGTCCTCCCTTCCACGCATTGTATTCTCACCGGGCCGCGCACAAACAGCGACGCGCAACGCTCCTCAATGGCCGGGCGATCGGAGAGCGCACCCGTGCGAGCGGGATGTCTATACAGCGTGACATACGTCTGTTGCAGCAACCCGGCTCGATAACCGTACCCAGGCACCGCGCCATGTTGTGGCGTCAGCAGTGTTCGGACAAACGTGGCCGGGAGGTCCGCGTCGCGCGCCCGTTATCGCACGTAATATAACAAAATGTCCGATACAGAATCAGAATCAAAAGTACTACTACATTCCAAAGGGTGGACAGAAGCTAAATGCATCGAACTAATTAGGGAGTACCGTGCGAGAGAGATTCTATGGAATCCTGTGAACGCTTTATATTACAAGCCACGATTGAAGATCAAAGAGTGGAACGACATAGGAAAAAGTTTAAATAAGTCTGCTGATGCGTGCAAATACAAAATTAATATACTCCTGTCCTCGTTTAGACGTGAAAAGTCTAAAATACTACACAGCGTTGCTAAAGGTGAACACAATAAACTCATAGTTATATATTTTTTAAATTAAAATATTACTTATTTACCATTATGTTACGTAATACCTATTTATGAAGATAATATGTATTTATTTCTAGGCGAAATATACACGAGTGTGTGGTTCGCATTCAAAGAGCTATCGTTTTTAATGGAGAAAGAATTATCAAACAAATCGCGACGTACACAACAACTAATGGAACCAGATAAAGATGACGCGCAAGAGGTAATTTATATTTATCATTATTCCGAATAAATAGGTTAGATATGCCGCACGGAAGGTCAATAAATCATGCTTATTTTTCTAATGTTACAGTCCGATGAAGGTGTAGAAGATTACGAGGGAACGAATGAAACGCCGCCGTCCCTAGAGTCGAAACGTCGCAGAATCGATGCAACTATAGAAGCGATGAACAATACCTCGGACGATTACCACGATAATTACTCCGATCATTCGAGAAACAACCTATCGATGGTGGCTGATATGAAATCGTCACAACACAATGACGACGAAACGGATACGTTTTTAAATTTCATCGGTAACAAAATGAAGAAATACAATAACCAATTGAAGACTCAGGTTCAGCAGGCGATTTGCGAAATTATATTTAAGACCGATCAGACCCATTATAAAAGCGCAAACAATAGCGACCCATTATCTAAAATACAAAAAACTGATGATTGTGAGTGCATCTGTTGTGTTAATAGAAAATATTAATATTTAAATATATGTTTTATTTACATCAAGGATTTCAACTAAATAAATAAGATAGGGTAAATATTCAGAATGAATTTTTCAAGTGGGCTTGCGAGGCCAAATCCGAAAAATCGATCTCAAGGTCTCAAGGTCGATTTTTATGAAAACTAAAACAGCATCAGATCATTAGATTCGACCCCACTGATTTTGGAAAATAAAACACACACTGTATTATTGCACATCCGATAAAATGCAGCAAACTAAAGGAAAATGTTGATTTTATATGCTGAGCTGTGCGCCCTTTCGTCTCTACACATTCGCGTTGACACTTGCTATTGTGTATCTTAAAAATATTTTTTTGGGATGAATAAAGTTTTTTTCTTTCTTTCTATTTTAAAGAACGAAAGGGAGGTTTCCTTTGCAAGATACAAATCGTTTTTTTATTGTAGCTCGGCATATGACAATACTCCGCCTGATGTGAAGCTAGAGTGCGGTCAATGAATGGAAACAACTGCTACTACAGAGAAATCTCTACAAGAAGCAGTCGCCTCCACTATGCCGGCTTGAGGAGACGAGCATGTACCATCTAGATTGACAATGCGTATCTGTAAAAAGGTTACGAATTAAGAAGCTTTCTTTGATGATTTATTTTACATACAAGTTGGATTTTAAAAGATATACGCGAAATTTACGTGTATAATTTAATAAAATAAACGAGTAGATAAATATATTCCGTGTTGACGTGGTTTTCATATCAATGGACGGTTACCCAAAGCAAGATGTTAACAATGAGTTTTGCGACTCGCCCACACCAGTTAGTGCCACAGCGGGTTCAACTTTAAAACCGCATTTAAACATTTCAACACCACCCTACCACCAAGATCATGGAATAATAAATAGCAACGACAAAGCATATCAACAATAAGCGACAGTGCGTGACAAGTGCACATTTTTGTAGTCAGGAACGAGGCTTACGCAAATGTATAATTTGCTATACTTCCGTTCGATGCATCCTGTAGTAAAAAATTTCACAACATATGATAATATACAACACCAATAATTATTTACATAGGTAGGAACATTCAAAGGACAATGACCACTCGCCTAAGAAAAATGGGACCACATTTTTTTCTCGAGTTTGTCGATGATTTTTTAGTTCATTTTGTAGGAAAATAAATCTGTATTCCTTATCACTAATCAGTTTATTTTTTTCACTCGGGTTATTTTTTAATTAATTAGATGTTTTCTGATGAAATATTTGAAGTTATTATTATTTTAAATGCTTTAATAATTAAGGATATCTGTTTTTTGTGTAAATAAACATTGTCTATTGATTGGTAAATGATGTGTAGATATAATTAAAATGAATTAATAAAAAATATGATATTATTTTAAACTATTTTTGTTACCATATTATCAGGTATCAAATGGGCTCAAAAATGGGCATTCTCCTTTTAATGCTTTTTTTTATGTTGACACAACACGTGACCTCGACTGGCCTGGTGGTAAGCTCGGTGGAGGTCCATGAGCACTGATGACTGGGGAACCACTTATAAGGTGGCCCCAGTCGCTACTACTATGCTGCGGCCTGAGGTGCTTTTTCACACTCCGCTTGAAGGATCCAAGGTGATAGGACTGGGAGAACAGATGAGAGGGCAAAGCGTTCCACTTGTTAATTTTGCGACACAAAAAAGACGCGCCGAACCGTTTAACCTACTTGATATGCATTTGTTAATTTTGCAAAATTAATATTTAATGATGACATAGATAGACATAGCTCAGAAAGCGATAATCAAATTAGGTAAAACAAAAATCCATGGCAACACTTTGTAGTACCACCACTATCAAGTGTAACACCCGTAAAGTCGCATTTAGTGATCAGTTTGGAAGTGGCCGGTATAACGAGTAACCTGGATATTCGTCTCCTAAGGCCGGCATAGCAGAGGCGAAATTATTGTGGTAACAGTTGTTTCCGTTCACGGATCGCAGTCTAGCTTAACATCAACCTGAGCGTGGTCATACGCTAAAGTATTTAAAAAATCGACCAAATATTGTTACAGTCCCATAATAATGTGAACGGCCGTGGTCTAGCGGTAAGACTCACGATCAATGAGACCCGTGTTCGAAACTCGCTAATTCTGGCCGGTGGCAATGTAACTATGTTATATGTACTTTGGTCGCTCGGTGCTTATTTAAATTATAATTATAATAATAATAAAAAAAGAAAAAGTTAACAATGTACAGTTTGAAGCCACCCACCCTCAAACGTTAACAAACGTCGCATGTGCCATAAGAAGAAGAAAAAACATCGTCCAATTAACCTCAGTCATGTGCATTCCGAGAAATCACAATTAAATTAGTGTCTATCGTGAAACGTATAAGAATTTTATGATCACAATCTAGAGCCGATTGTTTAGAAGTAAGATATACACCGTATCATTTGCATTAAAAAATTATATAAACAAACAAATGCACGCAGGAGGAGTCAATGTTTTTATTTGATAATGACTGTATGTTTGTATGACAATGTTGAGATAACTGCATAAAATTGTAGAATTTAAAAAGTCGTGATAATTGTATTGTATTGTAAGCACTGCTGCCATGGTGCAAGCCAGTCCAAACTTTAACTGTATTCCTATTTTGACATGTATATGTTTGCATGCCGTTTTGTGTGTTGAATTTAAAAAATAAATAAATATTTATCAAAATAAGAATAACCATTTCAATTGTTTTTTTAACGTCTCTTTGTTTTATTGAAATTAAATCTAAATAACTGAGCGAACTCGAAGTTAGTTACGATATAGTCCTAAAAACATTACATTCCCTTTTTTATCAATACAAATAGTTTATTTCTAAAAGATGTGTATGGTGTAGAATTTTACAATCAACGATTGTTTCCACATGATTATTATTTTATCTTATTATTACAAGAAAAAAACTTTAAATACAATAATTTAATAATAACAATAAAACGCGTCAAAAAGAGCAGTCTAATTATTAAAATGTGTTGATGATGGAAGAGATGGATAATTTATGGTTTTAACTATTATTGTTTAAAAAATATAATTAAACAAATAAATAAACTCGTGCACAGAACGCATGCAAAGGCGTTTAATATTAAATGAAAAAAAAAAGTTTAATTCAATTGGAATTGTTATTTATATTTAGAAAACAACTCGCGTTTGAAACAGAGTGTAAACTTTCATGCGAAATTAGAGAACAATCACCCGTACCGCCCACGCTTCAGCAATGAGGAACAGGAATTTAAAATTTAATTAACACACATTTTATGTTACGAGATCGATAAAATGTGCTCGATTTAAAATCACGAACACATACCTGTATACCCCTATTATTAGAATAATTTATAATTGATTTCTAAAATAACAAAATGCAATAATTTTGCTTTTCTGAGGACCACTGGGGATCTATTAAATAAATGTTAAGTTTTATTACTTAATCATCCGAAAAGTAATCTTAATCATAAAGGTAAACGCCCTGTTGATAACATAATAATATAAGCAAATAATCCTGTAATATAATAAAATAAAGATTGTTTTTTAAATTCAATTTGTTGTGGGTAGTTGTGTATGGCTTGCTAGTAAGAGAATAAAGTGTGTGAGTACAATATGCGCGTGTTTCATTGCATTACAACATGGTGACAGCGGTCGGATATTAAAATTAGTGAAGAATATAAAAGAAGAACAAGAAAAAATGGAACATGCAAGACCGCCATCGGAATTACGTACGGATGGGAGTCCAGTCGGCAGGGCCGATGCGTGGCGCAGGTGGAAGCGGCAGTTTGCATTGTTCCTGCAAGCGTCGGGGACGCATAAGGTTGAAGATGCAGTACAGACCAGCTTACTTATCAACTTAATTGGGCCAGAAGGTTATGACGTATATGAAACGTTCACATTCGACAATGAAGAACAAAAAGAGAATATCGAAATATTGTATAAAAAGTTCGACGAATATTTCGGTACAAAGTCGAATATAACTATAACTAGATATAAATTTTTTACAAGAAATCAAGAAGAAGGCGAAAATATTCAACAGTACGTCACAGCCCTAAAATTGTTGAGTAAATATTGTGAATTTTCAACCCTAGAGGACGGCCTGATTAGAGATCGCATCGTATGCGGTATAAGGAGCACAGTTTTGAGAGATAGGTTGTTGCGCGAAGATGACTTGGACCTCGCAAAGACGGTGCGTACGTGCCAATCGTATGAAATGTCGTGCGAGGCCGGGCGTCAGCTGGAAGCGTCGACGAGCGGCACAGCAGCACCCGAACGAGTGTATGCCGTGGGAGCCCGAGGCCGCGGTCGCGGTCGGGGCGGCAACGGGCGCCGAGGCGCCGGCTACGGTTCGCGTGGCCGTGATGCTGCGCCAGCTGGTCAGCAGCGGTGTAACGGATGCGGTTATATAGGATGTGATAGTGATACGTGCCCCGCGGCGCAAATAACGTGTTATGTGTGTCAAAATAAAGGTCATTTTGCGCGAGTGTGTAATAGTGTATATAATAAATCTAAAAGTATTAGAAAAGTGCATGAAATTGAACAGTATGAAGAGGAAGACAATTCAAATTGTGAGTCATTTTATGTAACTGTAGTTAAGGATTTTTCTTTGAATAAAAATAGTGAGTGGGTTGAAACTTTGTATAATAATTTAGGGAAAGAAAATTTTAAATTAGATTCAGGTGCTGATATTAATGTAATATCATTTGAGAGATTTTTATTATTGGGATATGATACTAAAATAATTAAAAAACAAAATGTAAAATTAGAATCGTTTTCTGGTGATATTATACCCATAAAGGGTGTTTGTTATTTAGAATGGTTTTATAAAAACAAAGTATATAATTTAAAGTTTGCTGTAGCGAATATAAAATGTCAAAGTATTCTTGGTAGAAGTTCGTGTGAATTGTTAGGTCTAATTAAGAGAATTGCTGCAGTGAATATTTGTGAATATGATGATTTGTTTAAAGGTTTGGGATGTTTACCGGGTAAATATCACATTAACATTGATGAAACAGTAAAACCGGTCGTCTGTTCTGCTAGAAAAATTCCATTAAGTTTACGTGATCAATTAAAGACGGAACTTGACAATATGGTTAATTTGGGAGTCATAAGAAAAGTGGATCATCCGACGCCATGGGTTAGTGCATTGGTAATTGCAGCGAAAAAAAATAATAAATTAAGACTTTGTTTAGATCCGCGTCCTCTCAACATGGCGGTGCGACGCGCGCACTTTCAATTACCTACTGTGAGCGAATTAGCTGCTAGATTGCATGGTGCCCAATATTACTCAGTATTAGATGCTAACTCTGGCTTTTGGATGGTTCAAATAGATGATGAAAGCGCGGATTTGTGTACGTTTGCGACGCCGTATGGTCGGTATCAATTTTTAAGACTTCCATACGGCATCAATTGCGCACCTGAAGTGTTTCATTGCAAAATGAGACAATTAATAGAGGATTTAGAAGGAGTAGATTCGTTTGTTGATGATATTATAGTGTGGGGTACGAACAAGGCGGAACATGATTTAAGGTTAAAAGCATTATTAGAACGTGCAAGAAATATTAATTTAAGATTTAATAAAGAAAAATGTAAAATAGGTGTAGAAGAAGTGACTTATCTAGGGCATCTCTTTGACAGAAACGGTATGCGACCGGACCCGGAGAAAGTGCGTGCGATTACGGAGATAACGACACCCACAGACAGGAAAAGTTTAGAACGTTTTTTAGGGATGGTAAATTATTTATCTAAATTTATTAATAATCATTCTGATATTACATGTCCGTTAAACGAGTTATTAAAAAAAGATTCAGTGTGGCAATGGGAAGCACATCAACAGGTCGCATTTGAAAATTTAAAACGCGCGGTCAGTAACGCGCCCGTATTAGCACTGTATACAGAATCGCGTCCCGTAGTGCTGTCGGTGGACGCGAGCGCGACGGCACTCGGGGCTGTATTATTACAAGACGATCGGCCGGTCGAGTTCGCATCGCGTACGCTTACCGATACGCAACGTAGATATGCACAGATCGAAAAAGAGATGCTCGCGATAGTTTTTGCATGTGAGAGATTCCATCAATATATATATGGTAAGGCTGGAATTGTTATAGAATCCGATCATAAGCCGTTAGAAAGTATTTTTAACAAGCCACTTATGAGCGTTCCTGTAAGGTTGCAAAGAATGATGTTACGTATTCAAGGTTATGATATAATAGTTAAATACAAACCGGGTAAATATATGTATATACCGGACACATTATCGCGGGCACCTCTTCCTGATCTGTGTTCGGATGAAATTAGTGAGAATGTTTTGATGCAAGTAAATTTATTAATGAGTACGGTTAATATGAGTAATAATAAATTAACATTAGTAAAAGCGAATACATTAAAAGATGAGGAATTATGTGTTTTATTAGATTATATAAAAAATGGATGGCCTAACCAAAAAGGGGCGATGAAAGATGAATTAAAAGTATTTTGGTGCATGAAAGATGAACTATTTACAGTAGATAATGTAATTTTTAAAGAAAAATTAGTTCTAATACCGCGAGCGTTAAGAAGCCAAATGTTATCGATAGTTCACGAGGGACATCTTGGCATAGACAGGTGTAAGCGTCGAGCGAGGGAAGTGATGTTTTGGCCCGGTATGTCACGCGATATTGAGCTTTATGTATCTCGATGTGAGGTGTGTCAATTCAATAGTAACGCTCCCGCGAGAGAACCGATGATATCGATTCCGATTCCGGACATGCCGTGGAATAAAGTGGGTACAGATATATTTGAAATAAATAAAAAATATTTTCTCTTAATTGTAGATTATTATTCTAATTACGTAGATGTGTATCAGTTAGGTAGTATTACGTCATTTAATGTTATAGAATCTATGAAGAAGTCGTTTGCGAGATTCGGGATACCGGAAACGGTGATTAGTGATAACGGTACACAATTTAGCAGTCAATTGTTTAATAAATTTAGTCATGAGTGGGGTTTTAGTCATGTCACGTCATCCCCTAATTATCCTCAGGCGAACGGTCGTAGTGAACGAGCAGTACAAACGATTAAAAAGTTGTTAACAAAATCAGTTCAGAGTGGAAATGATTTTTACATAAGTTTATTAAATTATAGAAACACGCCGCGTGATGGTCTAAGATCTCCGGCGCAGTTATTGATCGGTAGAAGATTAAATTGTAAATTACCAGTACATCCCGAACTTTTACAACACGTGTCATATGACAAACAGCAATATAATAAAATGATTGAATTACAGGAAAAGAGTAGATTAAATTATAATAAAAAATGCAAAATTTTACCAGAATTAAATGTAGGGGATGAGGTCATTATGTGGAATAAAAAGAAAAAAAGTCTGTGTAAAGTCGTCGAAAAAGCCTCCACACCTCGCTCGTATGTCGTAGAAAATAACTTGGGTGCTAGATACCGTCGAAATAGGCGTCATTTAAGATATCTTTTGAATACCCAAAATGACATAGAAGACGAGCAAGGTGAGCAAGACGAGCAAACTGAGGAAGGTATGGAGGCTTGTGCACAAGGTACGCAAACCTCGTCAAGCTGGCTCGACTCTTTCACGCGAAAGGTACCGCGTTACCTCACGCGAAAGAAGTCAAAAACTCTAAATATAGTATTACCTAGCGTTTAAGATATTGTAGTTATTTAGTTTGTTTATAGTTTGAGTTTATTTTTCTCATTTTATATTTTTTCTATTGTTAAAAAAAAAAAAAATTGTGGTGATGGGATAATGGTGATCTTTGTTTACTTGATTGGGGGAGATGTTGTGGGTAGTTGTGTATGGCTTGCTAGTAAGAGAATAAAGTGTGTGAGTACAATATGCGCGTGTTTCATTGCATTACAACAGGGACTAGTATCCAAAATCAGAAAACACAGGTAATATAAACAATCACCAGAGAGAGAGAAAAAAAGGAAACAGTTCGCGCAGGCGACACGGACAAAGCAAACGGGACACGAGTTGAAAAATTGAGGCCACCGCAGTGCACTTGAAGGGCCCTTGCAAGTACATAATACAGAGTACAAATACGAAAGTAAATTACAACGTTTGACTCCAAGGTTGACCGGTCGCAGTTGTGCCGCCGACTCTTCAAAACCAAGTGACCTTTACGTTGTGCAGTTGTGATATCCTTGATAGTTTGTTGGTATGTGAACTTTGTTGTTTTGTTCCTCGAATGTGTCGAATGGGAGCACATCCGTATGAGGTCATACGAAACACGGTGTAACACCACCCTAGACACCACTAAACATAAACAATACTGGCGGTCAACACTTAAAAATACTACAAACTGAAACCGGAACAAGACAACACTCCGCTTGATGACTAAGTTACGAGTGTTAATAAACAGAGCAACTGCTATCACAGAGACATTTCTACAGGCGGCTGCCGCCTCAGCTATGCCGGTACGAGGAGACGAATTGTCAACTTGGACCATGCGCACTCCTCTCGTTTATACCGGCTACTTCCAAACTGAGGTGTTGCACTAAAGTGGTGGGAGGTAGGAAGACAAACTGGACTAATAACCATCATTAGTCTGTATAAAACGTTACACCTTTTTAATAATAACTACAAACGAATATACGAGTAGATTGCGATAGTAATCCGATACAATACCGCCATCGAAATAGAGATTTCTAACGCGTTCGTTCGGTTCAAATCAACAAGTGCTTAATTCTCGATAGGAACTCAATCCGTTATGCAAATCGAAAATGCTTCGACTATGCTTTGACCTCATCTTATTTATGTTTATTTGAACCAAATAAATACAAATCATTTATTCATTCATAAGACACAGATAAATACATAAACAGTTCTAAATTCTTAGTTTAGTTATTTGAATTTCACTATTTTTTAAAATATATTTTTTAAGGGCGACCAGTGGTGGCAATCATTAAATCATGTTTAATAGTATGTGATTAATTTTTTGGCAAATGATCCACCTTTAGGTGCCACATCGTACACAATAATGTATAGAAAAAAGAGTTAAAATCAAATCAATCAATCAAAAAAAAAAAACAATAATCTTATTTGGTTTTTCTTGTTATTATTGTAGCTCAGCATATGACAACACTCCGTGTGATGTAAACAACTGCTCCTACAGATAAACTACAGGCAGCATTCGCCTTCGCTATGCCGGCTTGAGAACGTATATCGACAAAACATATTTTTTAGATGACTCTACTAAGCTAGTGCTCGTATCACGGGCACTGAGCGGCCAAAGTACACATAACATAGTTACATTGGTAAGGGTCGGAATTTAGCGAGGTTTTCTCTCTATTTTCTCGCTATTAACTCCAAGTATATCGAGAAAACACATCAGTAATTTAATTACTTAATTACATTAGAATTTAGAATCAATATAAATACATATAAAGTTATAAAATCTAACATCGTTTCGCTCGAAGTGGAACAGAAAATATAAAGAGTAACCTACACTTCTAGAAAACTGGTATGTAGATCAGATTAGAAGATTTATAACGTTCGAAGTGTTGCCTCATTAAAATCAATATCAACGTAAAGTATGCCCGAAGGACGACGACGGACGATCAAAAAAACGATACGCGCACGAGAATTACGAATCAAAAACGCGCACTGATTATTTCGACGTCTTTGATCCTTCGAAGATACATATCTTGATTGAGCTGCTCCTTTTTAGGGCTTATTTTTTTATTTCCTTTTATTGAGATGAGTATCGTCGATAATTTAGGCATTTTTTTTTATTGAATTCAGTGTTTTATCGGGACTGAACTGAGGGGACCGCTGCCTGCGCAGACATTTCTCTGTAGCTTAACATCAGGCGGACTGTGGTCATATCTGTCTAACTACTATAGCACTAAAAGAATAGTTTAAAGTTCTTAATTAGACCGAAGGCAATAAACAATTGACTTTCAAAACGCAATCAAACGAACGCTGAATAAGAAAAAATGCATCAATAGTCAGTCATTTAATTATGTAATTTGTTATTAATCGCTTTTATTAAATAATTAAGACATCAATTAATAAAGATATTATTGTTTCTAGGTCATAACAGAAACCTAAGTAATTATATCGCCCTATTGCCAGCTAAGGCGAGGCACATTTTTAATAGCTTAGTTCGACATGTGACCAAACTTCGCCTGATGTTAATAAGCTAAAGACCTGCAGACAACAGTCGCCTCCGTGATGCCGGCTTGATAAGACGTCTGTCCACCAACTTTATTACCTTTCCTTTATAAGTAATATTCGTCTATATCACAAAGAACATCCTAGCAACCAGCAACCATTAAAAAAAACAACTTAAAATTCGTAAAGGCCTACTCACCTTGATTAAAAATATGCCAACGGCGAAAGAGTGCAACATACAACAGCCATACATACCTGAAACGATAAAAAAAACATGCTCACTTATCGATTTCCTTGTTGCAGTCGACTTGTAATTAGGTCGTGTGTGGTGTGGCGTTCGTTTATATATTTAAAACTAGTTTTTTGGGCGCGCTTCGCGGCGCTGAAAAAGTTTTTTTTCGGGTAGTTTTGAAAAAAAAATTTTTTTGAAAAAACAAATTATGGATTTCCATATTAGAGGGCATTCGCTACGACTTTTGTTCCGGCACTTTGGCCCCGTCTCATTCCGTTTCCGAGATATCGCCGTCACTTCCGGTCCAGAGTCCACTTCCGGTCAAAGTCGAAGTTTTCCTGAGGTCACGGGACCGCCCCCTACACGCCTCAAAAAGAATCACCCCTCTAACCCCCCGGCAAGTGCTTTATAATATATGTCAGTGAGTCAGTCAGTCAGTGGTAATCGAGCTTTATATAATATGAAAAAAAACAGCATTCATGTATGTATACGTAGGTTTTAATAATTAAAAAAAAAACCGCCAAGATCTCGTCACGACAACGACAGGTATATCCTTGTTTTTATTTAGAACGAACGAAGATTTCGTATTTATATTCTACGTTGTTTTAAAACGAAGGGCTTCCGTGAAAAGTGAGTGTATTTATTTGAAAATATCAGATAGCTGGTTTCAATAAACGAATAATAACGTTTAAAACATTGGAATGTCACTAACAAAGATTCTTATCTATAATAATTAAGAGCGGCCGTGGTCTAGCGGTAAGACGCGTGAACTCACGATCGATGAGACCCGTGTTCGAACCTCGCTAATTCTAACCAGTACCAATGTAACTTTATTATATGTACTTTGGTCGCTCAGTGCCTATAGGCACAATTAAAGAGTGGTAGGCAGACTGATGATGTTATTAGTCCAGTCTGCCGTTCTGGGGTAGTACCACCACATTCCAATGTAACATCCGTGAAGCGATCTAGTCGCGTTTCGGGTATAGTTTGAAAGTAGCCGAGTATAACGAGAGGAGTGTGCATTGTCAATCTAGATGGTACATGCTCGTCTTCTCAAGCCGGCATAGTGGAGGCGACTGTTGCCCCCACAGGTTTCTCTGTAGTAGCAGTTGTTTCCGTTCATGGACCGCACTCTAGCTTTACATCAGGCGGAGTGTTGTCACATGCCGAGCTACAATAAAAAAAATTGTGCTTTGTCTCTCAGTGGCTGTAATACAAGCGCTGTCCTAATATAAAAAGACATTGAATATAATACATATGTTTAAGAGATTGGTAAAGGAATATTATAGAACGTCCTACTTCTTTAGATTTCATTACGGAGAATAGAAACCTAATAATTCAGCTATTACTATTTGATTGTCTCACGGTAATCGTTGTTGTATAGATATTGCAAAATCATAATAACAGACGGCACGAGGCGAATGATACCTCATAGTATTGCGGCACAATTTTACACGACAACGCTTCTTCGATTGGCAGCGGGTAGGCCACTCGGATAAACGTGTGATTATTTACAGATTCAATTATGTTAAAGCGGTCGTCGTTCCGCGAACATATCGATATAAATCACGCGGGTTTATCGATGTCGATATGAATATCAGATATACGACCTGCTTGTTTTATCGTCCGGTATAAAAAGTTAAAGCTGCGTCTACAACTATTAAAATGTTATTTGAATTTATATTCCAATTTGCTGGCGAATGGCCAGAGGGCGTGCGTGTATGTTGATTGTTTGTGTCTGTTTTAATTGGTGGTTGTTTCCGGCGTGAACTTTCACAGGGGGTCGGGAGTGGTCGGACCAGTTCTCCTATATAATGGACGATGAGCATAGAATCGACAGGTGCACGGCAGAACGTCACTACCGGCCGCAGCCGTCTGATAAGCGAATGTATGCCGGCCGTTCACCTGCACCCCACTGACACAATGCGCGTCCTACTCGCACCGGTTACGCTCTCGTACACAAGAATGAGACAACAGACCATATGCAACAATTAAGTAAATAATACTCCGATATCGGCGAATAATGCAGAAAATTTCATTATTGTAGTGATTGCCGGAGACGTGTCCCACGATAAAACAATAGATGTGTTCACGTGGAACGAACGGTCGAGTCTAGATTTAATTTTAATGACGATTTCAACGTGTATGATCAGATATGGTATTATAGATAAGAGGAATGGAATTTGACGTAAAAACTTGAAATAACCTGACCCGATTGCTAAAGTGAACGTCTGCGGTTGGACTTTTCAAAGAGTTCATGGCTACATCGTCATACTAGGCACTACCATTGATACATCAAAACATACAATTACATCCATCATAAATTAATAATACTATTCTAATTAAATTATTACTTTTCAAGGACTGTTTTTAAAATAAAACATTTAAAAGCTATATTTATTGAGTAAAAGAGAAATTTTAAACATAATATTCCCTTTGGTAGTCATACCTAAAGCTTGTTGACACCTAACTGACAGCAAACAATGAAGGAAAGAGAGAACGAAATATGTATATTTAAAAAATCACATGCTTGCCTAGTAACCTTAGTTTTGTAGAGTCAAACATAACTTTCAGTACAAAGTACACAATAGAATCGAGTAGCAGCCATATATAGCTACATATACACATATGTACATTAGGCTTAACGAAAAAAAAACACGCCAATTTCTAGACTCCTTTGTATTTGAAATGTAGGGACGCGTAACAACTATGTCGGAGTGTGCACTGTTAATCTGGATGGTGCATATTCATCTCCTCAAGTTGGCATAGCGGAGGCGACTGCTGTCTGTAGAAATTTATCTCTGGTAGCAGTTGTTTCTGTTCATAGACCGCACTCTAGCTTTACATCAGGCGGAGTGTTGTCATATGCCGAGCTTCAGTAAAAAACCATGATGCCTGCAGACATTTGTCTCTGTAATCATATGGGATTACTATTTAAAGAAAAAACGATGTAATATTGCGAATTATTTGAAATGTTATTACACCCTTGACGCCTCCGAGTCTAACAAAACGGGGACGGTGCATTAGCACACGCCGCAGCAATTACAATATTATAACGTAACACAAACTTAATACATAATAATAACAACGTGAAGTTAAGTTGAGCATTGCCGACGTGAATGTCGTAACCGCAGAAGGCTCCGCGGCACTCACCGACGTAGATACATTTTCGAAACGGCACAGTTACCGCGGCAGAACCACTCCGAGTTGGCGAATATTGCGAAACCCACTCCCATGTAGCAACCGAATCTCAATGGTGGAACGGTTCCCACGCGGATTTCAAACAAAAACAGGTGCAATAATTCTTACTGGCTCATTCGAGAGGATCATTTATATTGTACAATTTTGTTCATACTAATTATGTTAATTGCTGCCGGTACGGATCTTTATAATGTTATGAATGCTACGCTCATTCAAATAAGACAAAACAAATGAGCCTAATTCTAATTGATACTCAAGAAAATAACATAATAAACCAACACTCGTGTCTTAAATTACAATTTTTATTAATAACGGCGGCCGTGGTCTAGCCGTGAGACGCGTGAACTCACGATCGATGAGAGTATGAGACCCGTGTTCGAACCTCGCTAAAGACCGGCACCAATGTAACTTTGTTATATGTACTTTGGTCGCTCAGTGCCTATAGGCACTATTAAAGAGCGGTAGGCAGACTGATGATGGTAATTTGTCCAGTCTGCCGTCCTCTCGAATTCCCACCACTTTCGAATGTAACACCCGTGAAGTGACCTTGGCGCGTTTAGGGAATAATTTGAAAGTAGCCAGGTATAACGAGAGGAGTGTGCGCTGTCAATCTGGACGGTACATGCTCGTCTCCTCAAGCCGGTATAGCGGAGGCGACTGCTGCCCGCACTGGTTTCTCTGTAGTAGCAGTTGTTTCCATTCATGGACCGCACTCTAGCTTTACATCAGGCGGAGTGTTGTCACATGCCGAGCTACGTTAAAAAAAACAACTGACTATCCCGGTTCATTTATTTTCAGTTATTTCACGATGCCTCTTCCCAGACAAACATCATTATAGTTCGGACAATTTGCACCTAAACCTTCTTCGTGAATCAATCCCTAATTCGCTACAGGAGTTTCTCAATCTCTCTTGATGCCAGCGCAATAGAAACATTAGGATCCCATAATCCAAATGTTGGTAGACACTATTCATAAAGCAACATTGTATGTGTCGAGTTGCAAGGCTACGTCGTTTTTCTATTGTAGAGAACATAATACGGTTCGTTTTGAATAAAAAAAAACGAGCAAATGACCAAAGCTCACAAAAAGACTTGACAGGCAACAACGCATGATTAAACTGTACCGATCGCAGCCAAAATATTCTTCAAGGTTTTTTATGATGTAAATTTACTGACAGTTTTGGGCTTGGTCATTTCTTCAACGTATCAAGAGCATTTTGTACAAATAAATAAAGTTCAAGTACAACTAACCAGTAATAATTTATTCATACATTAAAAAATAACGTTTTTATTTATTTTTATTACAAATCTATTTACTTTAAACAAATCAAGATTATTATCATAATAATAAGTACGAAAAACAATTCTAATAAAAAGTCAAGACAAACAAAAACTAAATATCTATCGATTGTAAGTTGCAAGCTGCTGCCAATATAATTGCAGTAGATTATCTTACACAAGTACGTCGATAGCAGGAATGCAAGAGAGGGCTACAAATTGCATCTCACAACTCTATGAATGCGAAGCCGGTGAGGTGTGGCGATCGGCTGACAACCTTCCATTCGCCGGTGCCACGGCCGCACCAGTTCAGCTAGTCATGCATACCCGTAATTGACTTATTATAACATAAAGAACGCTTATTATATTCTAAGATATTCTATTAAGACGTGAAATTATTCCATTATATTTATTTTTTCAGAAAATTGTACAAAAGCGGGGTTAAGGTAATCCCCGTTTAAGAAGGGGCATGTCCTTGTGTAGCAGGTAAAAAAGAAAAAAGATAGGACAAAAAGTCAAAAGATTAAGTTAAAAAAGTGACAGATCTGCGCTGAACGAAACATGAAGTAGATATGGGTAAAACAAACGTACGAGATATAACTATTAACAGTACAAGAAATAACAATCAATTACGAGTGTAAAGAAACAAAAAAAGTAGACAAAACATTATTACAACGTTAGTAAGCCGCCGAGATATAAATTCAGCCGACACGCAAACGTTAACACATATCATAATACGACTAAAGATAATTGATAAAACATTAAATAAATTACGTGTTGTTAAAGAGAAAACCGTCAAAATATCAATTAGTAATGGAAATCTGATCTCGATGACGATCAATACCGTGCCGAGATCGCGGAAACTGGTGTCGATGTTATCTATCGGTGGAATAAAACCAGCTTCCAAAATCAACAACCGAGGTCGTAACGCTAAACCGGCGTAATTTCTACATACTGAGAGAAATCGTAAACCTCATGACCCAAATGAAGATTCACATACAACCGTCGTCGATGGGCATCCGAGACAGCTGAATAACATTGTCCAAGTACGTTTAAGAACAAAAGCATTAACATTACTGTGAAAGTATTTAGTGAACATTATGTAAACCCATTTGTTATTAAGAACGAAAACAAGTCAATAAGCTCGCGAACGACGCGGGCGGTGACTCTAAGCTCGTACACAAAATTATTAAGATAGCAGCGATACGCAATTCTAACACGGGTTGCCATAAAAGTGTAAACAGTTAAAGAAAAAAGCTAGACTACATAATGGAGCTAGGGCCAATTAAGCCCGATGGTAGAGACGGCGACAAATAGTCTTTATTAGTTCAAAGCCACATTGATAAAGTTCATTAACTTAATACGATCTGTTCGCATGCGACATCGACCTTCTGCAACCGATGGAAACCCAGATCACCTCGTTCTTGTAACGTTGAAGAAAAAAAAACCTAGTTTAATTATAAAAAAAAACAATGGCTAGTCATGATCTAAATTTCAAGAAAAGCTGAACAGTATTATTTGTTGCGTAAATATTCTCGGAACGGTGTAGTTTTACAGAAAAACGACAAGCAAGAAGTTTTCGATGTGTTCTAATAATAAGTTCAAATGAAACTTCTGAGAAACTTATATAATATTACAACACTTATTTACATTTAAATTGTAAAAATAACATCACTATCCGTGAACGTTTAATTTTTTTTTATTGTAGCTCGGCATATGAGAACACTCCGCCTGATATAAAGCTAGAGTGCAGTAAATGAAAGGAAACAACTGCTACTACTACAGAGAAATCTCTACGGGCAGCAGTCGCCTCTGCTATGCCAACCTAAGGAGACGAATATGCACAATCTAGATTGACAATCCACACTCCTATCGACTTGATTACTTTCAAACTGTTCCCGAAACGCAACAAGGTCGCTTCACGGGCGTTACATTCGAAAATCGTGGGACTACTCCAGGACGACAGACTGCCTACCACTCACAATGCTTATTTATGCACCCTACTCTAAAAAAAATAACACAATTAAGTTAATTTACTTAACCGCGGTACCTGATGACAAAAAAAACACTTAATAAATTGGTAGGTGTGAATATTTATATAAACATCTAGGAGGTTATTGCTAACATAATAATGGTTTTAACAATTATAAATCGTGTGTCAGTTAACGATTGGTTCGCGTGTCACAAAACAAAGATGACATTTACTTATTACTAATTTTGTCTGTAACATGATTTGTTAATAACAAGTGACTTCATAAAAACTGAACACAGACAATATACGTCTGTACATTTAATATTAATATAAAGTATATAATTAACCCATTACATAATTTTTTAAACAACTACAGATACAAAAACCATATTTAAATCGGTCGCAAAGTCACCTCTATCTCATTTGTCGTGTCTTTTAAACATCCGAATGAAAAGCATTAGTCATACAATCATATTTAGGTCACAAGACTCCTATACAATAACTAACACAAGTCGTAATGGAAATCTACAGTAAAATATTATACCAAGAATTGGGAAGAGGGCATCAGGAACAACGAAAACTATGGAATAGGGAAGGAGCACTAAAACTATGTTGTTATTGATCATATACAAATATAGCCTTCGTAAAACCAAACAACCACTTCGTTAAGCAACATAATATTAATATTCTATTGATAAAATGTATGCAGTAGGCGTCTAAAGACAGTTTAATTTTATAATGAAGTAGTTCATTCTCAGTTAATTATATTTTCAATTTCACAACTCGAACCGCCATCCGCCTCGGGCCACACATATAACAGCCATTTCATACTTTATGTTTAATGTTGTAAGCAATATTTGCGGTTGTACAGTGCTAATATATGTCTATAATTTTATTAAAATCAAAAGAGACTAAAGATGTATTTTTTATAGTAGCCCGGTATATGAAAACACTCAGCCTGATGGTGAGCTCGAATGCGATTCATGGCAACACCTATCACAGAAAAATGGGAGAAAGAACGCGACTGAAATGTTTGTCTATTCAATAGATTTCCTCTCTGCATTCATCCATACAAGTTACATTTAGGTACGTGACGACTCCTAAATGGCAAGAATAAATCGTGCTAACTTTTGGATGGTCACTATTTCAGTGATAACATAATTAAAACCCGATAACAGCAAAAAAAAAAACTCGGTTCAGAATGTAATTCTTAAACCTTCATAAAAGTCAAATTATATAAAGCTTAATAAAATGTATTATATTATGTATAGTACTTATATAACCCTGTTAAAGTTAAATTCTATAATAAAATTGTTGTCATGTGCACGGTACAAAAAGAAAACGTGTAAAGGAATCCGAAGTCACGTTATACTGACAATGGGATGGAACATTGGCACCAAATTGAAGAAAGCTTTTTGAGCATCTATAATCCAATTGATAACCTGATATGAAACGTGAGTTAGAAAGCTTACATTGTAAGTAAATGGTCTGAGAGTATTATGGGAGGCTCACGATACAATATCTTTATTATCAATATAAGTATGACATATCGTATGTATTGAAGGGAAACAATGTCGAGTCATTAGTCAAAATGACAGTGTCGTAATAAAGTTACTTTATTAAGTAGTGGCAAAATCGTAAATTTTATATAAAAGTCCATACAAGTCGTGTTATATTATGACATTCTTTTATAGCTTCACCTTTCAACCCTTTCGATATTTGATTTTAAACATACTTGATATTGACGATTTATACATCTACCATTGCTCCGAGAAAGTGTAGCTTTGAACCGAAGCTCAGTACAAAAGCACCAGTATAAGG
The DNA here is from genome assembly GCA_948150575.1 of Tinea pellionella. Classification (NCBI taxonomy): domain Eukaryota; kingdom Metazoa; phylum Arthropoda; class Insecta; order Lepidoptera; family Tineidae; genus Tinea; species Tinea pellionella. Next base: position 1,774,627 of record OX411253.1, read on the forward strand.
GATGCGAGGGACATCGATACAGAGGAAATAAGAATTCGTGATAAAATTTGCCGATCGTTCAACGGTTAGACGTGAGAGCTTTAACCCGATGAAGACACTGATTTATTGTACAACGATAGACGTGGTTCATTTATCACGATAGGTTTTAGCGGCAGACACAGAAAGGATAAACATAGTCGATTTAACCTAATCGATTACAAAAATGGCATTCACAGAGATAATAAACAAAACACAAAGCGTCGCTTCCGTAGAAACTAAACACATTTATATGAACTCTCAAACGAAGAGGGGATTAAAACGAGGAAATAAGAAAAAATAAATGTCGATGATACCCGCAGTATGTTAAATCAGACCTCAGAAGTATGACAATAACATTACCAAATGACTCGTGACGAGGAAATTTATGGCGAAATAGGGTGCGTGAGAGGCTCCACGCGTGGAACGAGATAAGACGAAAACACATTTAAAGACCTTATGCAAGAAGACAACGTTCAACTAGTGAAGTGAATGTAATGAAATGATTTATTTTTTCTTAGAATATGCAGGAACATTTTGTAGGTTTTCTTAGTTTTCTAATCAGAAACACATCCTGGGGTAGTACCACCACTTTCGAATGTAACATCCGTGAAGTGACTTTGTCGCGTTTCGGGAATAGTTTGAAAGTAGCCAGGTATAACGAGAGGAGTGTGCACTGTCAATCTAAGATGGTACATGCTCGTCTCCTCAAGCCGGCATAGTGGAGGCGACTGCTACCCGCACAGGTTTCTCTGTAGTAACAGTTGTTTCCATTCATGGACCGCACTCTAGCTTTACATCAGGCGGAGTGTTGTCACATGCCGAGCTACAATAAAAAAAAAAAAATCCTATTTATTCACTCGACGTGGAAAGATATAAAGTATAATATAGTTGCCGTGCTTCATCCAAACTGCTCATAGTAATTTTCCAAGATAACTTCTTTACAATAATAAGCGTTATAGTTGTATTAAATAATAGCATATCCTATACAATAACGCTGAAAGAAGTGGGGAATTCGTAGAGACGAACGCAATGATTTGCTGCGGCGATAAATCCAGCAACTGACGGCGACAGGCCCGCCCGCGGCCCCAGAGCCCGCACCGACGGTAAGTGTATCCAATTACTATTCTGCCCCATAATACCATATAGAGCATATACATCATATAATAAATAACACCATAATAATAAATTGATTAATAATTACGTTAAAACAATTGCACATCCGCACCCGCGGCTATCTGCAGATGAAACAAATAATTCTTTACAAATTATGTATAATAAAGCAAGTGATTTTATGTATTTTGAGTGGAATATAGGCATAAAATTAATCAGGTTTATTTATGAAGTTTATTTACGTAACAACATTAATTACGCAAAATAGGATTTTCGTGAATAGTTTTAGTGGACTATAAGGAGCTATTTATTTTCATAGTTCAGTATGAACTTGATATTATTATTATTATGATGATAAAAGTGGCATTACTTGAGGATTTATAACGGTATGAATTGAACATAGAAATATAACCACAACGCCCTAGAGACAGGAAAACATGTTGATCAGAATCAGTTATTAAGCATGTTTGCTCCAATTTCACAACCAGCCATTTACTTAGCAAATCGTACTCTTTCACAGAGATTACTTACCATACCAATAATAGGTTAATAAGTAGTAGAAAATAATCTCCATCTCAATGTTGCTAGTGGAGTTACCTAAAATTTCTTTAAAAAGATGTTAAAGATGAATTACCATAACGTTAGAGGTCAAATAACATATGCTTAAATTAAATGATATCGTAACAAGAGAAGATTCGCCATTTATGCCTCAACTTGACTTTAATCTCCGTTGTAAAAGAAACTGATATGGGGGTTCGTGGTTTTAATAGGGCCATCGTCCGGAGAGTCGTTGCAGCGGTCACCGGACACCGCGGAAGCGCTCCGGTATCGCGTCCACATAAATCAGCCAGCGAAACGCCGCCGGCGATTACGACGCGCCCTGACCCTGCAGTATTATGCCAATATCATTCTATATAACCAAAATCACTATCAAATAGGACATTGTAATCAAAACTTGCGAATTAATACTTATCTACCACAACTCAGTTATATGGGAAGAATATAAAAAAATATATTAAGTTTGACGTTAAACCGTGAATTAGAAATAAACTCGTGTGTCAGAGTAAAGAGCTGCCGTGGTCAAGCGGTAAGACGCGTGAACTCACGATCGATGAGACCCGTGTTCTGAAATTCTGAACGGTACCAATGAAACTTTGTTATTAATGATTAAACGAACTTACCTGTACGTGAAGTTCAATCATAATTACTGGAAGGGCTCCGTTCGAAGATATTAGAATTTCACACATGTAGTCTCACTATCAGGCTAGCCGTCACGCACTATATTTTAGAGATAGGCACTAAAAATAGAGACAAAAAACAAGACACGTCCGGCACACCCCGCCCCTGTCACATCATTCACTTTGGAGAGTGCTGAGCTGTTTACATTTTTTGACCTGGGTTTAAACTTGTTTAAAGGGCGGGAGGGACCCTAATATCTTCGAACGGAGCCCTTCCAGTAATTATGATTGAACTTCACGTACAGGTAAGTTCGTTTAATCATTAATTACTTTCGGGCTCCGTTCTCGATATTAGAATTTCACACATGTAGACATTTAGAGATAATAATATGTCAAAAAATGACAATTACTATTTTAAGTAAGTAATCATATAACTTGACTTAATCATAATTATATGATATTCATAAAACAAATGATATTACAGTAATTAAAAGATCTATATTATAATTTAATATTAATGGGTGTTGAAAACGTAATAATCTCCGCAATAATACGGTTGAGTGGTGTATCACTATGCACAATTCTACCTAGTGAAGATTGCAGAAGTTGCAGTTCATCTTGCAGTATTTCTGATAACATCTAGGCCGGCTTAAGACCTAAGCGCCCTGTAAGTGGCAGCAAGTACGTGCAGTAATGTGCACTAATATGGATGAATCCGTCTGCTTATTGTCTAAGAAGTGACTATATGTTTTCATTTTCTAAGAACAAATCGAATTAGACTAATTTACCATCCCCAGAATATTTTGGTGAACCAAATTTAAATAATGTTTATGGTTAATAATGCTAGTCACTATTTTTGGAATAATTATGAGTTTTATGTGGTGCAATTGTCGTTTTAATTACTTTAGGTGTACTAATGGTGTACCTCTGGCCCTAACCAGAGGTGTCATTATTAATATTGGAATACTCTGTCATTTTCGTAATATTTAAATTATTAACAACGTAGTTGAGATATAACATTTAGGGTCATTATTAAACTAATATAATATTAGACACTATCAATGTGGCTATAATTAATCGATTTTGTTCAAAGTAGAACAACGATGGGGTCCTTTAAGTTTTGTTATGTTTTTTTTTTTTTTTTTTTTAATACTATTTTTTAAAACTTTTATTTCTTTTTTATTTTTATAAAGTAATGTGGCTTCGGAACGATTCGATCAAGAAGGAAGTCATAAGAACCTTGATAATACTGTCAAGAGTAGATCTATAACTATTTAGTGTACTGTAGTTTGGCACTTTTGTTATACTGTAGGTATGTGTAAATCCAAGAACATTGGCGCATGGACAAAATAACCAATTTTTCGGTAACCAATTTTGTACTACAGTACAATCAATCAAATGTGATAGGCAGAGACAACTGAACGCCTTTAAGCGTATATATTATTATAGTGGAGTATTTTTTGATAGGAATCCACGTTACTGGTTATGGTGCACTACGGAACTCTCCTTCAGAATAGTGACGTCCCGACAACCAGCGTAATTCATAAATGAACGTCCAAACATAATTGAAATGACAGTTATTAACAAAATAAATTCGTAGGTTTTTTTTTTTTTTTTTTTTTTTAAATCCTTGCGGAATTTGATATTTGCATTGTGGTACAACTGTCATACTTGGGTAAGCGCGAGTTGAGAGCGCCATCTAGTGAGCAGTTTATGAACTGAGTTGTTTGTTTTACAGCACTTACAATGCGCATACAGTTCAATTCTTCCATTCTGGGAAGGCAATGGAACAAAGCCCCCATACGTCTTCCGTATAATAATTACCTCCTCTGTACATCGAACTGCAGGTATTTTACAGTTCAGTTATTGCAGGAATGATTTTCAGCAGCATTTTTCTCAGAACTATCAATGAGCGCTTCCATGGCGTATCGGCGTGTACTTCTGGCATTCCCATAAGTTGTAATATTTTAATAATTTAAACTGAAATTTTTAATTCGTACGCTAGAATTTGTGTCAGTAAATGAGATTTCGCCATAAATTCAAAATGCATTACCAATAAAATTGAATTAATTTATATATTTATTTATTTGATTGGCCGATGTAACATGCTCGTTGCATATTGACACGTCATTTACAATAGCATACCTATGACTAGTTTAAATTACTAGTTTAAATATCTTTAGTTCCTTTCCTAGAATTACAAATTAGTGGCCCACTGAGGGTTGGTGACAGAATTGATTGATGACTTGTTACTCTGATAAGATGATATTTATTCAATATTCCAAGCTATTAATTGCTCAGGAGCGTAGATAACGCTACGAGACGTATTTGCACGCTAGCTACAGTTACTACTGGTGAATATCCGTCAACTAGACAATAAGTGATATATACGTATATATATATATACGAGTATGTACATACTTGGTACGTCGTACTTCACGCAGTACTTGTCATGTAAAAGAATTTTGTAGCTAATACGCGTAATATCATGATAATTCTTAATTTCAACGCGATAGCTGGTTACTTCTCAAGGATATAATATGATTTCCACGGTTGCAGTTGCAGGTTGCAGTGATTAGAAATAACAAAATTATTTTTAATTTTATTATCAGTAAATTACTTACTTTTATTGTTAATTTTCACAATAATTATTAAAATATTATTTTATTCATCGTTATTAATTAAACGTGTTCATTGAAACGCGTTACTAGTTATGTTATTTAATTATCCTTGTTGTTGATCGTGTTTGTATTCAAAATATTTTGCGACAATGAAAGTAACTTCTTTTCGGTTTCGGTTTATTCATTATTTTAAATTTCCATTCGTTTAAAATTATTCTAAGGATCGCATTTGACGCAATAGAAACTCACTTGAGGTTTACGCTCGTTTTACAGCAGTCTTCAAGAAGCGTCTATAAATCTGTCCATTTTTCATATTACAAATTTTTTAGGGAACTCCCATTTTACTTTCAACCAGTCATAAACTTTGTTCTTAGAAGTTGCGGTGAAATTAATTAGCAGTTCCTGTGTTCATTCTCTTCTTCGTTCGATGACCTTATTCCCTTTATTTCAGAGTACTATAAGACCATTTCATTCCTCTGCCATCGCCAACGATTGCAGATTCAATTGTCTGGGCCGGCTCGAACACTCGAAACAAGTCCAGCAGTGTTTTTGGAGGCTGCACATCTAGCTTGAGTTGATTCTTATCAAGAAGGACGACGTTCCTTCGCTATGCTGGCGGCTGACGCGAGTGCGTCGGCATGCTCTGGGCTAAATAGTCGCCAGGGTAGGGCAGGGCTAACCGCTATCAAACGGATAGTAAAGTAACATTCAACCATATATTCCCGTTTAATGTGTGAATACAAAGACATGGAAATATCCCACAGATAGATCCGAACGTCAAGTATTTTCAAATGAAAGTGGAAAGCCCCATGTGGGCAGTCCGATTTTCGATTTAAGAATTAAATGATAATCCAAATAGCCATAATCCATTTGTTCGCGCCTATTTTTATTATATTAATTTATATAGTTTACGTAGGCAACACACTTATATGTTTTTCCTTCCTGGCAACCCTTCCTACCGCACCACTCAGTGTTGACGTCGTGAAGTTCGCGCCGTTGACTCGCAAGTTAAATTTGTAACCGTTTATTCATTCCGCACCGCTTTTAAATCCGCTTATTTCTTTTCGCTTTCACACGAGTATACGTTTAGTGAAGTTTACTAGCACCAACAACCCAAGGACTGATATTACAGCTAATTATATGAAACCTGGAAGAAGTTCAAAGGTCAGTGGTGCATGTATTTTTCCTTCAGGACAGATTTTAATTCTTTTTGTTCCGCACTGTCTTGATTCCGCCTTCCCTATACCTATATAAGTGTGTAAACCCCGCTGGTCCTTCGAGCATTTTTATTTAAATTATTTTACCGCTTTTAACAAAAAAATAGTAGTTCGCACGCCACAAATGGAGGAGAAATCCTCCATAGTTTGGTCCTTCGAGCCGGATACGAATCTTAAACCGCTAATTTTATTAAAATCGCAACATCTTTAAATATAAATGGTATATTGCTAAGAAACTTTTATTGTACAATACCCCACTTCGCATATTTTTTTCGCCGCTATACAATTATACCTAAGTAGGTCATTTATAGGGTTAGGTTTCTTAGTTTATATTTATTTAATAATTGTTTATAAAAAAAAATAACAGTTATTTTTTGCAAAAATACATAAATTTATAATATTAGTAGGTAGATCAAAAATTCCTCAAGTACAATATTTCATCAAATTTACTGTTATTTCACAAAAATATATTAATTTGTTGTTTCAATCTAATAATAAATATATTAATAGCCAATTATAAATTTATTTATTACCATTTTTGGTTAGTTTTTGATATATTTTTGTGATAATTTAAGTTGGTCATAATGTCTTCTGAAAAGAAAGAAATTGATTCATCTAGTTTAATCAGATCTTATAAAACACAGTTAGTGATTCTCCAAGGTAAACGTGACGCAATATTTGCTAGATTAAATACCATTTTTGAATTGTCTAAAATAGCCCATCTTAATGAGGAGGCTAGGGAGAACTTTCTTGTTACAACCGCCACACTAGACAGATTGCGTGATGATTTTGAAAAGGTGATGGACTCATATAATACGACTTCTTTAACTATAAAACCAACCGCAACCGTAGATTATGAGTCATGGTCGTCATTTGAAGAGTTATTCTGCAGAATCAAAAGTGTTATGACTAAATTAGAGTCCTCACACATAATGGGTAACCAGCGCACTTCACATATTAATGAATTTTGCCTATCTAAACCGCAGCCTCGTTTGCCACCTATCGAGTTGGTGTCATTCGATGGTGATATTCGTAGATGGCCTTTGTTTTATAGGCAATTTACGGATATTATTCACAATAACATGTCTTTATCTGATAGTGAAAAAGTTCATTATTTAATAGGCAAATTAACAAATAAAGCATTATCAGTGTGTGCTGGCATTCCTCCCACCGCTGAGAATTACTCAATTATATGGTCAGCCCTTGTGGATAGATATGAGGATACTCGTTCGCTCGCGACCTCATATCTTAATCAATTATTAGATTTTAAACCGCTCGCATCCACAAGTTCAGCTGGTCTTGATAATTTTATTGAAAAATTCGCATCCGCAGTTCACGCCCTTAAACAATTGAGTATTGATGATTTATTAGATTTTATTTTATTACATCTGGCGACAAAGAAAGTCGACCCAGAGACTACAAAATTATTTGATATGTCTGTCCGCAAAGAAAATATTCCTACTTATACTAGTTTTATTGAATTTATTAAAGAACAATCTAAAATACTTTCTCGTGTTAATAATGATAGTTATACGCCCGCAAAAATAATAAATAATAATATAAAATCACAAAAATCTATATCTAATCTTAAAACTAAATCTTTTATTAATACAAATAATAATAATAATGAAGTTTGTGTTGTATGCAAAGGAGCTGCACACGAACACTTGTATGTTTGTCCCGCATTTATGAAAATGACGCCGCGCGATAGATATAGTATTGTGAAAAAATATAATTATTGTAATAATTGTTTAAGTGTTAAACATAGATTTTCAATGTGCAATTCGAAGCGCTTATGTTCGTCTTGTAATCAACCGCATCATTCTTTACTACATTTTTATAATAAAAATATTTCTCCCGCATCTCCGCAAAGCAGCAATGCTGTTTTTACCGCACCGCAACCGCTATCTCAATCGCATTCTCCACCGCAATCACAACCACCTGTTCAACCGCAACCGCAGTCGGAAAGTGTAGCAATGTGCAACATGTCACGTGGTGATGTTGACACTCGTTCTATTACAACCTTATTAGGTACCGCTAAAATTGCTACTTTCGATAATAAAGGCCAACGTCATTATCTAAGATGTTTGGTGGATCCCGGGTCACAATGTGATTATATTACCTCGGTGTGTTGTGATAAACTTTCTACTCCTATTTCTAAAGAATGTCGATATTCAGAAGTTCACGGTATTGGTGGAACTTCGCAAAAAATATTAGGTGTAATAAATCTTAATTTTAGTTCCGTGTATAATGATCACATATACTCAATTCGGCCGCTCGTAGTCCCGCGCGTAACCGGCCCTTTGCCGGACGCAAGAGTCGATATTACTCTTCTCGATAAAATTAAAAATTTACAATTAGCTGATGATCAGTTCGATGTGCCTGGTGATATTGATGTTTTGTTGGGAGTGAATACTTTCAGCGAAATATTATTATCTGACCGCGTCACCGGGTCATTGACCTCCCCGACCGCACTCGAAACTACTTTGGGTTATATTGTTATCGGGGATGCTCCAAGTGTTTGTTTAAAAAATAATATAACATATAATAATCTAGCGATCAACAACGACCCGCTCAATCAATTACTCGAGAATTTTTGGAAGTTAGAGGAAATTCCCTCGAAATCTTTCCTCAGTCCGGACGAGCAAGACTGTGAAAATATATTTTTATCTACTCATACTCGTTCCTCTGACGGTCGTTATAGTGTTGATTTGCCTTTTAAACAATCCACTTGTGAGTTAGGTAATTCTTTTCAATTAGCTAAAAAACGTTTTTTATATTTAGAGCGTAAATTTATTAAAAATACCGAATTATGTGAACATTATAACACGGTAATTAGGGAATATATTGATAAAAAATATTTATCTATTGTTCCTTATCAGGCTGCGCTTACACCCGGTTATTACATTCCGCATCACCCCGTTATACGTAACGACAAATCTACCACTAAACTTCGTATCGTATTAGATGCGAGTGCAAAAACTGACACTGGTGTGTCACTAAATGACATCTTGCATACGGGATGCAATTTACAAAGCGACATTTTTAAAATTCTACTCGATGTACGCATTTACCGCATCGCTTTTCTCGCTGACGTTCGTCAGATGTATTTATGTATTGGCGTACACGAATCGCACCGCAAATTTCAGCGCATGTTATATCGCTTTTCCGCATCAGAACCGCTTCAAACATATGAATTTAACCGCGTCGCCTTCGGTCTTCGATCATCACCATTCTTAGCTCTTCGTACTTTGCGACAATTAGCAAAGGACGAACGAGACAATTACCCGTTAGCTGCCGCTGTCCTAGAGCGAGACGTCTATATGGACGACTTGGTATCTTCTACTTTTGACGAAGAAGAAGCTATCAAGATAGCCACGCAGCTAATAGATCTCTTCAAGACCGGGGGATTCGACTTAGTGAAGTGGTCGAGTAACTCAAAGGAGTTACTCGAACATATTCCTTCTCACCGCGAATCCGTTTCTTTTGACGGTGACCATAATTTAAAAAATTTGGGTCTAAAATGGCTTCCCACTTTAGATTTATTTAAATTTAGTGTCACCCCACCGCAACGTCCGTGTACAAAACGGAATATTTTATCCGCCACCGCGAGTTTATACGACGTGTTAGGATTGGTCGGCCCTGTTATTTTATTTGCTAAGCTCTTAATTAAGGAACTATGGCTTTTAAAAGTAGACTGGGACGACGAACCACCGTCACATATTGTCGATCGTTGGCAACGTTATGTCAACGAGTTACCGCTCATATCGCAATTAGAGTTTTCCCGCCATCTTAAAATAGAAAAGGATTCTGAGGTTTCTTTAGTAGCATTTTCTGACGCAAGCGAAAAGGCGTACGGCTGTGTTATTTATGTTCACGTTGTCAATGGTGAACACCCGCCCGCGCTTAGTTTAGTTTGCGCAAAGTCCCGCGTCGCACCGCTCAAGGTGGTCACCCTAGCTCGTTTGAAGTTGTGCGCCGCCGTTTTAATGTCCAAGTTAACCCGCATTGTTTTTAATTGTTTATCGCATCATATTAAAATAAAAAATATATACGCATTTTCTGATTCAACAGTGACACTGTGTTGGATACATTCGCATCCTCACAAATTTAATACTTTTGTAGCCAATAGAATTGCTGAGTGTCAATCTAATATCGATGCTGAGTGTTTCTATCATATTTCCGGTAACGAGAATCCCGCCGATTGCCTGTCACGTGGTCTATCACCCGCGCAATTCATGCAACATCAACTATGGCATCACGGTCCATCTTGGTGTTCGCTGCCCGTGAATGAATGGCCTATAAACCGGGTCTTTGTTCAAATGACCGATCTTCATGAAACAAAACCTATCACTACTCAGCCGATCGTTAACCCGCTACTCGACTTAGCAAATAAATTTTCTAATTGGTATATTACACAGTGTTGTCTGTTGTTTAAATTTTATTAAAATAATTCCGCAATTTAAATTAATAATTAGATACTTATATTATTCAGACTTATATTATTCATTATTTGTAAGAGTGTTATTTTGCAATTGATATAAATTTCTTAAAAAATAATAAAATTTGTTCGCCCGCTATTCGTAAACTATGTCCTTTTCTTAAAGACGTCATTATTCGTGTAGGTATTCGTCTTCGCAACGCAGATATGAATTATTCTCATAAGTATCCCATACTGTTACCGAGGGGTGGGCATATAATTGAGCTAATTATAGATTATTTTTCATTGCAAAAATGAACACGCATGGTCCGCAATCATTTTTATATTTTATTTATCCGCAAACCGCATATACATACTCGCATTCATAAATGTGATATGTATGATTTAAATTAAATTAATTGTTAATTTATATTTTTTAGTTCTGATCCATCAGAACCTACCGCTTGGCTCCATCGCCTTTTCTTTCAACCGCACCGCTAGTTGTTTACCCCGCATTTACTCTCGAGGTTTGAAGTATTATATTATCTCCGTCCAGTCTTATTGTAAGAGGTGGTAATTGGAATATTATTTACATAATATTTTAAACCCGAGAGAAAAGGAATACTGCTAATAACCCTATTACAGTAGGCACTACATGTAGTAATTATTTATGTTTATAACGCACCGCACCTACAGTGACTGCTGGATGTTCGTTTATGTCCGTAACCAACCCAGTAGTAGTAGTAGTTAGGTTGTTAGCAATATACCATATTTATATTTTAGTTTTAATTTTTTTCTTTTCTCATATATCCGCTACTCCGCTTTAGTTTATATTCCGCATTATTAATTAGTTAGTTATTAATTAGTAAAAAAAAAAAAAAAAGTATTTTATTATTTCGAAGGGTTCCTTCAAGGCCGGGGGGATGTTCGCGCCTATTTTTATTATATTAATTTATATAGTTTACGTAGGCAACACACTTATATGTTTTTCCTTCCTGGCAACCCTTCCTACCGCACCACTCAGTGTTGACGTCGTGAAGTTCGCGCCGTTGACTCGCAAGTTAAATTTGTAACCGTTTATTCATTCCGCACCGCTTTTAAATCCGCTTATTTCTTTTCGCTTTCACACGAGTATACGTTTAGTGAAGTTTACTAGCACCAACAACCCAAGGACTGATATTACAGCTAATTATATGAAACCTGGAAGAAGTTCAAAGGTCAGTGGTGCATGTATTTTTCCTTCAGGACAGATTTTAATTCTTTTTGTTCCGCACTGTCTTGATTCCGCCTTCCCTATACCTATATAAGTGTGTAAACCCCGCTGGTCCTTCGAGCATTTTTATTTAAATTATTTTACCGCTTTTAACAAAAAAATAGTAGTTCGCACGCCACAAATGGAGGAGAAATAACAATAAGGTGATAATTTCCTTAAACAAATCCTGTAGGGCAGTCCTTACGTAATTGAATGTATATACAAGGACATGGAAATATCCTTCGGATCTACCGAGCATCCAGTATTTTAAAATTGAAGTCAAAAACCCTTTTGTGGACAGTCCGTTTTCGTCCTCAAGACTTTTATTTATTTATTCATTCAAAGAGACATGGAAATATCCCACAGATAGATCCGAGCGTCCAGTATTTTAAATTTAAAGTGGAAAGCCCCTTTTTTGGACAGTCCGATTTTCGTACTCAAGATTCTTATTTATTTATTCAAAGAGACATGGAAATATCCCACAGATAGATCCGAGCGTCCAGTATTTTAAATTTAAGTGGAAAATCCCTTTCTGGACAGTCCGATTTTCGTACACAAGATTTTTATTTATTTATAAAAAGAGACATGGAAATATCCCACAGATAGATCCGTAGTTCAGTATTTTAATTTGAAAGTGGAAAGCCCCTTTTTTGGACAGTCCGATTTTCGTACTCAAGATTTTTATTTATTTATAAAAAGAGACATGAAAATATCCCATAGATAGATTCGAGCATCAATTATTTAAAATTGAAATTAGAAAGCCTTTATTTATTTAAAGTAATTTATTTATTTTATTTCTTCAATAATCCATATTAATAATACATTTTTATAACTATAAGCATTGAGATATATATTAGAGGAGCAAACCTCATGAAAAATGCGTTCAAACGATTTGACAATGTCAATCTCGGCTTACGTCAAGTCAAATACCAACTGGCAGAGAACCTAAATGTGGCTGCGGCCCTATTTCCTCTCGCCTCACATTGGGAGCGTCGTTGCATATCTAGTTGTATATCAATGACTATAAGTAAATAATTCCCTAACCGGCTAGGTAACTTAGATATCGTTAAATAACTGATTTGTATAGCTCCTCAGCGCGGCTATTGCGGGTAGTCGCGCAAAAACTTATTTGTATTGCTCGTTTATTTATTTGATTGTGTTATAATTTACTTCATACTACCTTATCTATTACCTTTATAATAATTTACTACATTGTATTAGTATTTTGTTCGAGTGTCGGTTAAAATAATATGCACAATTTTTCTGTTTGTATGTTTGTACCAATGAAACATCAAAATTAAATTAATTGTAAAATTTCCGACATGACACATTGTAAGAGAAGTGAATAACAAAAAAATGTGGCAACCAAAGAAAAAATATATATAAAAATATTGCCATATATTATAATAAATAATATTATGTGTTTAACATATAAAATATGCACATGTAAAATATTAAAATTTACCGAACGATTATAATTCCTTTACTCACTCTGTTGTTTTCGAGGTGAAGTGACAGCACTAGGCGATGTGGCATGCGAAATGCCACGCGGTGGCGTCCTTTTGTCTATGATGACGCGACGCTTGCGCTTCATCTTTCATTTAAGTTTTCTAACTTCTCTTGCAATTAATTGATTTCACCTACCTAATATCCCTTTGTGTTGTAATAGGGTCATTCTTTACCCTATAATCACTATTTCTTATTCTGTGATGTCTTATATTGATCAATAAAATTTTGCCGAACGAGACGAAAATATTTTCGGGTTACAAGATTTATTAATATTTACAACTAAATAAATACCTCTTGTTAAATAATTTAGATTTAATTTAAAGTTAAACAATTAAAATTGTAAGAAACTTATTTCACGTGCGGACGGCGAGGCACTGAAAAAGTGAATGATGTGACAGGGGCGGGGTGTGCCGGACGTGTCTTGTTTTTTGTCTCTATTTTTAGTGCCTATCTCTAAAATATAGTGCGTGACGGCTAGCCTGATAGTGAGACTACATGTGTGAAATTCTAATATCGAGAACGGAGCCCGAAAGTAATATATACTTAGGTCGCTCAGTGTCCATAGGCGCTATTAAAGAGTGGTAGGCAGACTGACGATGGTTCAGTCTTGGGGTAGTACCACCACTTTAGCCAGGTATAACGAGAGGAGTGTGCACTGTCAATCTGGATGAAACATGCTCGTTTGGAATAGTGGAGGCGACTGCTGCCTGTAGAGATTTATCTGTAGTAGCAGTTGTTGCCATTCATGGACCGCACTCTAGCTTTACATCAGGCGGAGTGTTGTCACATGGCGAGCTACAATAAAAAAAATGCATCTAAAACATGGTCAGATTGTTGCATTCGATGAATTGGCCGCGTGCTGATTCAGATCGAGGTCTGCCAGGTCGCTGGGCAGGCTGGTTGCGATGCGCATGGATCGATTAGTGCGCGTGACGAGTTTTGCAAGCGAATCAGGTCACACAGTACACGCAACTTCAACTCATTGACAGCATCTCGTGTTAATGAACAATGTGACCATATGTCGCCATACATTTAGATGGGTGGGTCTATTATTTACAAAATAAACATTGTATAACACCTATGTATAGAAAAATATGGATATGATCAGTATAAAAGAAAGTTAACCGGTTATATCATTGTGGTGATGGCACAAAAGTATAATATATAATAGACACTCGAGAACACTTAGCCCTGAGGTATTGCATAACACTAGTCATTAGCAATCAATCAAACGGGCCTATTGGGAGACCGCAAGATTGGCCCCCGCGGCGGCACATCGCCCGGCACAGCACGACTCGAGGTATTGTATCTTCGATTCAAATGAGCTGATGAACCTGACAATACCATAATATGTACCATGAACATATAAAAGGAGGTAACGAGTATAATTGAACCGTAATAGATTTCTCAGGGAGAGAAGTGGACTTTGACTAGATGCAGCCGATGTTAATTTTAGATCGACTCGTGAAGCGAAAACAATATTCAGAGCTAGACGTCTACTAAAATGAGGCAACAGTCTGAGTAGTGGGATTTAGCAAAATTATTGGCAACGATACGTCAATGTCTGTGGTTGGCGGCACGCGCGCTAGTTCACGTACGTGCAATTGAAAGGAGCGCGAGTTATGGCGGGAAATGCAAGGGATTCGCGTCACAATTGCTGCTCCCGGGCAAGCCACACAGGGCGCCTTCACTCTAGATAACAACTCCCTTGTCTAGATATCTCCAAGTTCGTCACGCCCGTTTCCATGTCAAACTGATATGAAAATGTGCTTACAATAATGTATCATACTATACAGAATACCTGTTTTCTGTTATGGCAAAACGAATTGCAGTAGTTATAATAACGTGAGTTCTAATGTGAACTTAACAATAAAAACAGAAATAAAGTTAACAAATAATTGTTTTTAGTGACAGTTATAAACAATAATATAAAGCCTCAATACGGTGTATATGACGTTAATTACCTAAGGAAGTTGGCTCGTATTGCCGGTGATTAACCTAAAGAATTCATTATTTATATCCGCCAGTAACACATCGACCGCGCATTTTTGTCGTCAAAAATAAACATTAAATTAACAAACTTTAAATTTTATACAGACAAATAACTCAGTGTCATCGTCACCGACACATTGTATTACTGAAATGTTTAAAATCACGAACCGGGCAAATGAGTGACCTTTCAAGGAGGATGTTTGAAGTTCAAAGTTCAAGTTAAATAAACGAGCAGCGTAACCGTGTTAACTTAAAATTTCAATTTACGAATTTAGACAATCTATATTAGATCGGACCGCGAATGCCAGTAATATCCTGGATGTGTATAGTTTGGAGCAAACGTTCGAAGCATGCCCCAACCATTGCACGCACGGCATACGCTGCCCCGGTATCCTCCAGTTCCACCACCGCCGTGGGAAGATCAAAGATAAAACGACACAATCGTACTTTCATCCGATCACGCATGATTTAAGTGCGAACCATACAACAATGCTAACAAACAGTCACGTATCTAGCATCGGTTTGCATACAAATGATTTCTTCTTCTTTTTTTTTTCTAAATACAATAAGACCTAATTTATTAATGTCAATAGGTTATTTATGCATATGTGAAGCGGTTGTTTATCTTACTTAATATAAGACCCGACTGAGACATCGGTCTTGTCTCAAATTTAAGTCTCGGACTAGTTCTTTAATATCAGAAGAATCCTAGCATTGGTCAAGACAACATTAAGATTAAGAAGTAAAATATATGTTATCTAAAGGACAATACCCATTTTCACTTAATATCTAATAGTTTGTTAACAAAACAATATTTTAAAATAATATCTTTTCTTTTCATTAATTTATTCCAGATCAACACATCGTTTATCAATTAATAGACAATGTTTATTACTTAAAAAAACAGATATCACCACCGATTATAACATTTAATATAATAATAATCTCAAATATTACACCAGAATATTGCAGCCTGATTGCAAGTAGAATGATTGGTGATAAGGAATGTAGATTTATTTATCTACAAAATTAACTAAAAATCAACGACCAACACGAGAAAAAAACTTGTGGGCCCATTTCTCTTAGGCGAATGGGCATTCTGCTTTATGAATTTTATTTTATTTTCCCGATTTATTTTATATTTTATCAAGTCTCGGTCTCAGCCGAAATCAAGAAAACTCGTCTCGGCCGGGTCTTAATTATTAATAACTACATTCTGAAAAGCAATCACAATAGTTTTGGCACCAGCTAGTGTCATAACAACAGAACGACTTATATACACGCAATCTACCGGGTAGCGATATCCCCTAAACACCCCTTCAGGAAGAGAATTAACACGCGCTGCCCGGACAATTTTATCACAAATAGGTGAGATTCGTGAACGAACCAACTGTCACGTGTAGAAGCATTATGGCAGCCCTAGCAACGTTAATTAACAACATTAGCTTCTGTCACTTACATAAATGAGAGCATTGTACAATTTCAAGATAAAAGGCATTCAAAAAGAACTCATTAATGTTACGATACGATAGACCCGAGCAATAAATGTTACAATTTCCTTTTATAGTCCCAACAGATCCGACATATATTGGTACAAATTCACAGAAGAATAAAAACCGTCGTCGGGTGTAGGGAGTGAGTAATAAATCTAGTTTTAGTGCGAGGTCGATCAGATCTAAGCCGATGTAGTTTGCATATACGCCCAGTCACAAGCGGATTGGTGTCTGAGAAATGTATCGTGGCACAGTTATAATGAATATTGCTTACATGCGTGCTGAAGCTACTGGATTGCTGTTAACTGTCTATATGACATGCTTAATATGAATTATGATCCTCAACTTTCCCTATGACGATATTAACTCAACCGACTTATTGAGAAGAGAATTAAATTTTTTTTATATAATTTTTATGTTAAGCTTTACTGTGGTTCGGCTGAAACAACTGCTACGACATGATTGTCTGTAGACAGCAGTCGCATCCACTATGCTACGAATGAGTACCATGTTACTTTACGGCCGTTACTAAAAAAATTCTAAGCCCGTGTAACTCTATCAATCTTGCAAGTGTTGGTTCGCGTGTTGCAATGTATATCGTTATTAATATTAATTTAAAAATTACATATTCATCAGCAAGGGCAAAACCTCTAAAAAGGAAGCCGAACTATTCGACAACGATTATTCGAATCGATTTGACCTCCTCGACAATTTGTATCAAGTGAACTCGAGGGCCGCATTTTACTAGAGGACACAAACAAAGTGATTCAATAAAAGCCGAGAACCAATTTAAAATAACTCTTCCTGACGCATTTATTACATCGCTTTCGGACGACAAAGAGTCCGGATAGAAGTACAAATACGGGCCCGAATTAATTATCTACAATTTTTTAGAGCGACGCATGCATACAATAACTCCGTCTTCATCCATCAAATTGGGCAACATACCGTCAACATAAAGGGCACACAATGACAACGGCCGTATAATCGCATTAAGCCGTGACACTGATCCTAAATACTGAGATCGAACTGCTTTCTTACGAGTCACAATGCGACATATCAAGGGACTATTATTGTAACCGGTTTCCATATGAGGGTTCATTAACACCACCTACCGGCGTACTACGGTGGTGATCGGGTTGAATGGTAAATATCGATGGGCGCGTGACGGAATCGATCGCACCGAGAGAGCTGCTGTACAACTTTCCCAGCGTTCGAGATATCGACATCGGCACCGGTTGTGGCGACGTCTCAGCAGTCGCAAAGGAAACGTAGCGCCATATCGGCTTTCTCTGCCCACCGCTACGACTTTATAGAGAAACTCTGGTGAAAATTATCAAACAATAAAGTAAGTCACTTTTGTATAATGAACTAAACAAACTTGCGACATGAATGAGACGAACATCGTGAAGACAAATAAAGAAACAAAATGGAAGTGATAAATTAGCAGCTATTTAAAAGAATTATGCGACAAATTAACGTAGGTGAACGATCGTTTAATGTGATATTTTCATTTGAAGACGCGCGCTGCGTAAGATTTACGTACAGCATTTGCATTCGCATGCACTAAATAAATTAGGAAAAAAAAGTTTAAACCGCTTTTAAACACGTTTATGTAAATATTCCAAGTAGTAAATGGATCACGTTACAAAAATATATTATCAGATGTTTACTCTTAAAAAAAAACGCGTTTGTCCTAAACAGACGCACGACCTTTTCCAATTCAGATTCGAATAAAGAAGAGTCAAATACATGATAAATGTTTGTGAAGCCATTCTAATTCAGAGTTACATTTCGTTAAACCGATTAGAAAAAAAAACCAGCAAATCATCCTAGCCAATAAAAAAGAAAATCAAATAAAAAAAAATCAATGATCATTGTTAGAAACACGAGTCAATACAAAACAATAAAGTTTATCTTTTGAATCGTAACAACTGCAAGGGAATGAGTTGCATCATACAAATTAGAATAAGGAGATGCAAGGCCACTGATGCACATGAGCCCTGAATACTTCATTAGGTGACTTGACAACTCTTCGTTAATAATACTCGGTACAGTGCAACGAACCTTAGACACAACGGTCAGATAAATATTGCATTTCGGTTAAGAACTGAGTAATATAGAAGAACCCCTAAAACCTCGGCCCGTACTAATATAGAGCGGCCGTGGTCTAGCGGTAAGACGCGTGAACTCACGATCGATGAGACCCGAGTTCGAACCTCGCTAATTCTGACCGGTACCAATGTAACTTTGTTATATGTACTTTGGTCGCTCAGGCACTATTAAAGAATGGTAGGCAGACTGATGATGGTTATTAGCCTAGTTTGCCGTCCTGGGGTAGTACCACCACTTTCGAATGTAAAACCCGTGAAGTGACCTTGTCGTGTTTCGGGAATAGTTTGAAAGTAGCCAGGTATAACGAGAGGAGTGTGCACTGACAATTTAGATGGTACATGCTCGTCTTCTTAGGCCGGCATAGTGGAGGCACAGGCACGCACAGGTTTCTCTGTAGTAGCAGTTGTTTCCATTCATAGACCGCATTCTAGCTTTACATCAGGCGGAGTGTTGTCACATGCCGAGCTACAATTTAAAAAAAAAATTCACCCACAAAAATACTGTATAATTATTTAAAAACTAGAAATGTTAGTAGCACCACCC
Source organism: Tinea pellionella (assembly GCA_948150575.1). Classification (NCBI taxonomy): domain Eukaryota; kingdom Metazoa; phylum Arthropoda; class Insecta; order Lepidoptera; family Tineidae; genus Tinea; species Tinea pellionella. The sequence goes on from OX411253.1 coordinate 1,794,095, forward strand.
ACCTATTCCCGAAGAAAGGCCATTATCTAAACTTAAAATCGAATTAAAATGCAAAAGCTGTGTTCAATTATCAATGGGCTATACCTGCAATTAATGACTGATACCCGCCATAATTACAGTGTGCAGTTAATAATTTTATAATAGAAACTGCATCTAGTGTGCAGGTGCCGCCAAAGGCGTTACAACTCAGGTGCAAGATGGAGCTCGTCGTGCTCAGAACCGAGTGAAAGCAGAGAGAAACTTAGGAAGCCACATCCCAACTGCTTTCTACTTACGACTTGCCTATGCCAACGTATTTATTTAATAATATAATGTAATGATTTCAGAATAAAATATATTAAAACACTATCATGTTTTTTTTAATTATAATAATCTTTGTTATATTAAAATGCTGGACAGAAATGTTCTACGAGATTTGATTATGATGTGCAATAATATTTAATACAGAAGTCCGGCATGTGACAACAGACACCATCTAATGTTAAGCTAAAGTGCGGTTCATGAGCGGAAACAATTGCTACCACAGATAAATACACGCAGGCCTCACCACCGCCATGCCGCCTTGAGGAGACAAATATGCAGCCCGAGCTGAGCCGACTAGGTCAAGGGTGTTACAACTAGAAAGTATAATAGCTAATAGGCTCATAACCAACATCAGTCTGACTAACCCTTTAGTTTGTATTAAGTAATTAAAGTTATATCAAATGACGTGTTTGACATTTCATACATCTCTTTTTTTCTAATTCTGAAATTCCGATCTTCTAACGGGAAATGAACCCGCAACCTTTCGATGGCAAGACGCAGCAATCCCACCCCTAACACGGTCGTAAACAAAAGCGAAGACAGTAATGGGATGCATTTATTCTAATCGCTTGCAATTACATCTAAATGGTATTGCATTACAATGCAGCGTTCATTATTATATTTATATGTAGATATGGGTCGCGTCATACTTTACGGCGGCTCCGAAGTTAGGCGCAAGTCGCTGCGCAGTGCACAAATTGAAGTATCAGCGAGGCACGATAAACGTGGAAGGGAAAGGACATAGGTTATTTTTATATGTTCCGTTCATATTTAAAATTAACTCTTAATTTTATTATTGTAAACTTGACTGTACCTGAGCGAAATAGCGCCCGCAGCTAACTTCCAAGACGTCGTAAAGTTTGACGCGATCTATACGTAGACATAATATGATTTTTCAACGTTTATAATTACGCAGAACGTCCTTGCTCGCTCGCGAACGGTCATGGAAATAAACAAAGTCAAAATAACGAACGGCAAAGCGTCTTACACAAAATCTGGAACGCCACCACACACAATATTCAACTTTAACGCGTCGACAATAAAGACCGTGTTTATCTGCATTATTGAATATCCTCATGAATAATAATAGGGTATAGTTTTGCATTTGCTGAAAATAGAGTCATTGATTTTCAAGTGTTTCACACACAATATTATATACTGTTGCGTCAAAAGACCTTCTGGGATCTATCTATCTGGGATATATTTAGTGACACTGAAGGCACTTTTAACGACATCGTAAAGTAACTCGTAAACTCCCACTATAAAACATAACAAACATTCTCTCCTAGTACGTCCCGAAAAGTACGGGTAATTTTTAATAAAACAAAATTCATCAAAATTCTTTGCTATATTAAATAACTTCAGAACACGATACTCGTTAAATGAATTATGTATGCCACTTCGTCCCCGAGATGTTGTCCCAAATCTCCCTGGATGGGAACAAAGTAATTTCAAATGACCCTAAATTCGCGAGGACAAGGTCGGCTACAATATTTTTTTTATCCCAATTAAAAATACAATACAATTGTCATGCCTTTTTCCCACAAGGATAGGCAGAGTCAACGGAACGCCACTTACCACGATCCTGACACAACACCCTAGCTTCCTTCACATCCACAATTCTCTTTATGCACGCCCGACGATGTCTCCTATTTGATTGGAAAACACCCTTCTGGGTCTGCCTTGTTTAACGCATCCATTCACATCAGATTTATATATTCCTTTCGTCAATCTCCTTTCATTCATCCTTTCCATGTGTCCAAACCATCGAAGCATTCCTTTCTCAATCCTCGTCACTACATCATCTTTCAAACCACATCTATCGCGCACAACACTATTCCTCATTCTATCCGCTATCGTGACACAAACACTCCTTAATGACCGCATTTCTACAGCATTAATCCTACTCTCTTGCTTCTTCTGCCATACCCAACATTCAATTAAAAATAAATCAATCAAAATATTTTTAATGCTTATACCAAGTTAGTACTTATATCATAAGCACTGAGACCCCAAAGTATATAACAAATAGTTACATTGGTATCGGTCAGAATTTAACGAAACTTGAACACGGGTCATATCGGTCGTGAGTTCACACCTTTTACCACTAGACCACAGTTGCGATTACTTTAGACCCCAGGCATTAGTAGCTCCCATGACACGACTAGCGCTTAATAAATAACATAGCGTTGTCGTATTTCGTATTATTAGTATTTAATTTGTATTAAAGATAAATCGATCAGAAGCGGTTGAATAAAAAAAACAAACAAAATTAGTATAATAATAGTAAACTGTGCACATACATTGTTAGCTAATACATATAACTAACCATAGTATAATTAATTAGTTTTAGTAACGTGATTAACACGTGTTAAAATGCAAGAAAGGTGACAAATTAAGATATTGTTTAAAGTACTAAAGTGGTTTGGTGTATGTCAACTTTCGGACGACACTATCAGGTGGTGCAATAAAACAGTGTGTGATTTATTTTTCAAAATCTGCTAATGATGCAGTTTTAGTTTTCATCAAAATCGGTCTGCGGACATGCTTTATGATAATAAAAAAATTTCGGAATTCGAGATTTTTTTTTAATTTTTCTGTCACCTAGTACGGATAATTTCTCGATCAAACTTTACTTTTCAATAGCGTAAGCGTACAAATTAACGATGAGACATCAGCGCTCCGTTATTTAAATACTCGAATTAAACTAGTGCTTGTATCACAGCGACCAAAGTACACATAACATAGTTACATTGGCATCGGTCAGAATGTAGCGAGATTTGAACAAGAGTCTCCTCAATCGTGAGGTCCGTCCTATGCCACTAGACCACTGCCGCTCATTAAATAAATAAATAAAATATCGTCCGCAAACAATGGACATGAACGACTCGGGAGAAGGAATAAAAACAAGCGAGAAAAAATGGTACATTAATCAAGTCAATTTGTCGACACAAGTTTGCGGTTTTGAATCGGAGACAAGATATATTCGCAGTCAATGTCAGACTAAAAAATTATCATTTATGTAGACAAGCCACACCTACAATTTAATAATACGATAAAAACACTAGCTGATGCCTAATTAAAAAAAAAACGAAACACACAATAAATATTTCATTTCATATCATTTCAAAATAGAGGCAATAAAATAACTTAACAAATCAAATTACATTTTTCATTAATTAAAATTAGCTTATGAAATATAAAAATTACATAGGTTTCTTTTTAATCAACCAAAATCTACAAATACCTAAAATACAAGATTTCATTAGGTAATAGTCTGAAAATTCTTCAGGGCAATACTCTTTAGACGTTTCATTTAAACAACATTTTCATTTCGACAAATTTTTTTTTCTGCTTTTTTCCTCATCCCCTAAGTCAATATTAATCAAATCATATAAATAAACGTTTTACTTTCTGGAGGAAATACTCACACGAAATTAAAAAAAATAACCCCCTATAAACGTAAACAACTTTAAAAATAGTAGGTATGAAAAATATTTCACAATACATTGAATTTTATTGAAAAGAATAATCAATAACAATAACATTTAAATTTGACATTGAGGAGGTGATGTCCTTGCCGTTTGGTGCCCGTGGAGAATGAACGGCGAACGCAATCCAAACAACAAAAAAAGAAACACAATTGTACGAACAAACAGCTGTTCAAGCACAATCGGTAGAGCACGCACACTTTGCTGAAAATTCTACGTAATTTTAGTACATTAATTCCACGTACTTTGAAGATTTTTATGCATTTGTAGCACTGAATGCGTTTTACGTTTTTCGGTCCGGGAAAAGAGAATGCAGCCTGTCTCGTTCGTTCGTAAACATTGGTGCGGCCACTATAATACTTATTTGTTTTATTAATTACTTTAGCCTTTAATGCATGATTTTTTTTGTTTTGAATTCATAAAATCGTATATTATAGGAAATTTAGGTACTAATAAAGAATATGTATTTTGAAAAATATAGTACGTATATTGTATACTTTTGACCACAATATGCATTTAAGGGTTAAGTATCTAACAACCGCTTTCATTTTTTTCGTTTTTGTACAAAGTTTTGTGATTGTACCAAAGTTACATTGGTACCAGGTTCGAACACGGAGTATGACGATTGTGAGTAAAATATAATAGCATGTTCGCGAGCAATGACACGAACGGAGATCGCTTGGCAAATCTTTTACTTTACATGTTTTGCAATTTTACAACATTACCGAAAAAAGTTTTGCAATATACCACAACGTTAACTTGTTATTCGACATTCTGTAATCTTTCGAGCATCTTTACGCTTAATTATATTTTCTCGGCTAATTTTGTCTACATAAATTATATCTAAGCTCAACTTTTTTTTATTGTAGCTGAGCATATGGCGATACTTCGCTGATATTAAGTTAGAGTGCGATTTATGAACAGAAACAACTTATACAATAGAAAAATTCTACGGAGGCCAGTCGTCTCCGCTATGCCGGCCTGACTAGACGAATATGCATCATTCAGATTGACAGTGCACACTATCTCGCTTTGCTTCTGTTTGCAGATTTTCTCGATTTTATTAATCGTTACTGTCGCCTTTTATCTATCGAAACAATAGTATCAAGGAAAATTTAAAATCGAACAAATTAAGAATCGTTCGATCTGACCATCGACAAATCCTATTCGTAGTAACGATCGAGAAAAATACGATACCAATTGTATGTGCTACCACACATTTACTCGATTTTCTTTGATTGTACACGTCGATCGTCAAAAATCTGTAGACACCTTTAAATTAATTGTAAATGTAATCGATATCTAGTAGAAAACATAGTAAATATAACGAAAAAATAAATTTTATAATAAAAATATTTCATACGAATAATGAAAAAGTGTAAATCGAAAGAGTAAATAAAAAATATATAAAAATTTTACAACGCCATAAATTTATCTGCGCAACAAGTAGACAAACATATTTTACCTAATAATATCTGTTTTCCTTTTTGTGAGCCGCTATTCACAATAACAAATATCTTTGATCGCCAAGATCTCCAAACGGGACAAACAAAATATACAATTATTAGATAACATTTAGAAAACATTATTGTCTATTATTTATGGAATTTATGATTAATAATAAATACACCTACATAATACGATGCCCCGGACTAAGATACGGGGTGTATCAGCGACAAGCGCAAATTACCATATAACATCATTCCTGAATTATTTTTTCGGCAAAATATTTGAATACTTGTTTTAACCGGGACTCGAAGGTGGGGGTTGCCTTTATCACTGTGGTATTAAATAAAACAAATGTATAACTTCAGGACATGGTAATTTATTTTACAAAAATAGTGCTCGAGTATGCGACTCCTCTCTTCATAAAATCGTAAAATTACTTCCGTATTGTATATAAAATGCAATCACTCATTGTAAGATAAACATAGCCTAGATCATATACTAAGAGTATCGTTGAATCTTGACTGCCACACCCGACGCCGCGCCCCTAAACACCCCAGAAACAAAGACAGGCTCAACGTTATCGCTATCCACAACACTTAACCATATAATAATGAAGCCAGCACCGAACAACATTGAATTCGAAACAGATAAAGGCGGCAAGTAATAATACCAAGTCTACGTTGAGCTTGTCTCGAAGAGAGAAAAAAAATACTTATAGCAAGAAACAATTTATCATGTCGTCCCACGCACGCGCCGGGCAAAATAAACAAACACAAAATATTAAGAAAACCTCTGATAGCCCATGGAGTGTAAAACCCAACGATAGACACGATACTAATGCAGTCAAAGAATAACTTACTTATTATATTCACATTATCTACAAGAGTAGAGGCTTTATCTAATTCATTTACATATCAAACATCAAACAACAAAACTGAAATTAATTCATCAATTCTAATTCAGTTATTCAGACTTAGAAAATTAACTTAATTGGCCTAAAGAAAGCGGTGTGAAGTTATTTGATAATGCGTAAGGAATCCGTGCATAGGTGGTAAAATGAAATCAATATTTAATGCACACGACTATTAACACACCTATATATGTATGTATGTATTGTGAACTTTTAATAACAATATTACACAATATGTAAACAAAGTACTAAACAATGATAACGTAAAGTATCTATCTTATATGTCAATGAACTCGGGTTGATAATGTTTTTTTTTTCTAAGGAAAATATACGAAAAACTTTATTTAGCTCCTTCAAAGTGTTATCACGTAAAAAAAACTCGTAAAATATGAATATTTATGTTTGATAAATTATGATTGACTAATAGTAATTATGGAAAATGTAATGAAAATAGATATAAGTAACGCAAAGAATGTTATGATTGATGTGAATGTGAAATTATGTAATTAACATTAATGGTAACATGTTATGTAGAGACAACGAGGGAATGTAAATAAATAGAAAGCTTTATTATCGATCACGAAGTTAATAATGAATATAATAATTGACAAAATGAATGTCGATGTTGGTGATGATGGCATGGACAAGTAAGATGCGACGCACGAGGCGCCACCCGGAACGGCGGCGTGCGCGGTGAAAACGGTGGGAAACCGCAATAGGAGCGCACGTCTGCAGTCGCGAGAACCGTGTCAGCAGTGAGAAGCGCTAATTACCCACCGCGAGCATCCGTCCGATACACACTGTTAACTGATAGACCAATGCAAAAAGTACATATCTACCAACTAATATTATATGTTCGATAATCATATTTGAATGTCAGATAAAGCCTCGTTCAGTTAACTATACTAATGTTAATAATAAATTATGTAATACAATCTACAGGAAACCAATTCGGAGATCTCAAATGTGGGATGCGACGAGACGCTCCGTTTGCAGCGAATGAAACGATTCGAGTCCACCTCGAATGACAATTGTCGCGCTAACGATATAGACCCAAACGTTTTGATGCCTACATGCGATTTATTAATCCGATCACAAAACGTTCTATACAGTAACTAAGGTTAAATCACACTGGTTCCGAGAGAAACCTCCGCTGCTAAATGCCGAGGAGCAGCCAGATTCTGACAACTCCTCACACTTTTGTGTACCACTCGCGTTTACACCGTTATCGACCTTTCCACTTAACACGACACTCTTCACTTTCAGATCGTTCGACTTAAACGCGTCACTTTCGCTGGTTCCACTAAAAAACGATCTGCGCTCTGAAGACACTGCAGGTGGGGTCTTTGAAAATAGTTTAATCTCAAGATCGCGATGACCATTTATGGATGTGACGATCTCCGAGGATATTTCTAGAGATAATGTCGGTCGAGACTCCTGGGGAGAGCCGGCACGACGTGTCGGCGGAAATAATGAATAAAGATTCGGCGCCGACGACGACGGTTCACAAGCGTCTCTCCGTTCAGGCGTACGAGCAAATGGATCGCTCCAACTCCTGCGTAACGTCGTATCCGCCCTTCGACCCATAGGGCCCACAACTTTCATATTTTCGTCAAGTGTTGTAGGAGCAAAATCGCCTGTCGAAGTCTCGTCGAGTAAACCGGCGATGGACTCAGCGTCCCAAATCTGTCCCACTGGATCGCAATATCTGCACTGACACGAACTCACAGCAGATTCAGCCGGAGAAACAGCTTCCGCCACACCGAACCGGGTCGCTTCTAAGGCTTCACCTAAAGCTGAAACCTTATAACTTTCCGAGACCGGATCAGCATATTCAAATACTTTAACATCTAATCGGTAAGGTAAATCTCGACAGTAATTTTCATCATAAACATGCGAGGTTGGAGTAACACCGTTAACGCTACAATGTTGTTCTATGTCGGTATCTAAATTTGCGGATGCTAAATCGTGTGGTGCCATATTATTCGGCTTTCTATCTTTTTTACGTCGTTTTCTCGGTTTTATAATCCTCGGCAACATAGTTTCAGAGTTGTTAGATCCGGAACTTTCATCACTCGCAATACTGACTGCGTCTGTATTGTGGGCACGGCCACCACGGGTCACTCGAGTATGTTGATGTTGTTGATTACGAGAGCGATTGTTATCGTTCGATCGTTCGCACCTGTCTTTCGTTGGAGTACAATTGTTCGGTTCTACCGTTCCTTGCGGCCGATGGCTGCGTTGTTCTGAAGCCGTAAACTTTTTTCTGTCTTGTCTGTTTTGAATAATAAGCGGTGCACCCTGAGCCTGCATCGCCAGTTTGGATATGGGCGTGTGTCTCGGCTGCGGCGCTCGCCCCGCCATAGAGATGAGCGGCGCGCCGAGCCACGCGTTCGGATGTGGCACACCATATGGCGGGTAATATGACGGTGGATATCCTGGTGCTTGAGAGGCATACTGAGGACGTGTGGGCTCGCGGCGCCCTTGAGGACCGCGCTCGCCCGGACTCATAGCGAGTGTAGAATCGCCTAACCCATTTTCGTTATAAAGCTATACACTGTCACGGGAAAAATCCAAGTGTCGTATCGATGTCGTAATCGCGAATGAACATCTGTAGCGCGACGCGTGCTAACGACGCGACTGTCGGCAGAGGACTAGCGGAGTGAATGAGTGCGCCGTGGCCGGTGCGTTCGGCACTCCCACTCGAGTGAACCACGCGACTATCACAGTGACGCCGTTGCACCGGAAAGCTTTACGCGCCTAATCGCTCTACAATTTAGACTGATAGTTGTTTATTTTGTTCGCGTGTTTACGTTACATCGAGAAACTTTTTACTCTTAGCAACATAAAGTTGAAAGTTGTTAGCGAGTTCTGAATTGGACTTATTTTTAGAACAGTAGTTACGCGAAGAATATGCGTCATCAGCAAAAGTACAAAATAAATAAATAAACTCACCAATAAAAGCCGGTAGCTGGTATAAAATATTATGAAAAAGTTACCTGAAAATAAGATACATAAAATTAAAGCACGTCTTCAGTTGAAAAAAATAAAACATAAATGTTGTTTCAGTAAAAAAAAGTGTGGGATGAATTTAAAAATCATGGGTTTAGTCTTTATTATCAGTGAATTTAAGTTGTTTACTCCAATGTCGCGGAGAAAGTGAAGCCGATGATTCATGAAGCGAAACCTCTCTCTTTCTATTTAGCAAAATCTTGTTACACGTTTAACATATACGAACGAATTAATTAACAAACTTCATAAACATATTAACTTTAATATGTATTAATTTCATCTAATAAAACTCAAGAGAATAAAATATTTGGAGAGAATTAATTACATTTCTAAATAAAAAAAACTACCTTAGGTATTAACGTTCAAAATTAACCAAAAGAACCGCCCCTACACTGGTCACATCGCATAAAGTCGGGAGCTCGTTAAAGAGAAAGTGATCCCGAGATCCGTCGACCTTGAAAGCTGAGAGACCACAGACTCGCGTGTCCAGTTCAAATTAATTTACTTATTACTCTCGCTCTTAACGCATCGGCGTAATACTACATGTTACAAGACCCATAGCATAAGCCGTAACATTAGCTTCATATTTACGTGTCTTATAATTATATTCTACGAGTTGGAAACATTTAAAAAAAATTATCACACAATTACGGGCATATACGTACGACACATACGGACATTATGTATCGATATAAGGATTGAAATATTAATTTTTAATACGGTAAATTAAAATAAACGTATAACGAGAGGAGTTTGCACTGTCAATCTAAGATGGTACATGCTCGTCTCCTCGAGCCCGCATAGTGGAGGCGACTGCTACCCGCACAGGTTTCTCTGTAGTAGCAGTTGTTTCCATTCATGGAGCGCACTCTAGCTTGACATCAGGCGGAGTGTTGTCACATGCCGAGCTACAATAAAAGAAAAAAATAATAACGAACAAAAGGATTGCCTAAAATATCGATGTTAAACGAAAACATAACAAGGGTTATGTTTCAAGTGTACTGTTTGACATTGTTAGACCAAGTGTAAGGACTTGTGAAGTGACCTGGGGCTAAACTCAAAAGCCAACCGACAATTGTCACTTGATCGAGTCGAAAACACGTTTCACTGTCACCTAAGTGATAACGAAACGTCAAATATTCGATAGGACATTTTTTATCTAAACGCTAAAGCATTCAAACATAATTTGCACAAAATATATCATAGGGGAGTAGATCAGTGAATACTTATATTTCATACTTAAATACGAATCTAATTTACTCTTAAATAAATTATTTCTATACTATTTATACTTCACCTCACTTTATATATTTGTTTCTGTATTATGTAATAATATTGTTCTTTTAAACAAATGTTATGTATAGCTATTAGGTTTACAAAATTTGACTTGTCTTCATTTGTGTATTATCTTTCTTGTATTACTATGTTTTGTAAACTGTTTGTTATACTATTTAAAATAAATAAATAAATAGGCTTATGGGTTCAGCCCCTAGTCGCGTTTCAGGGTCAGCTTGGAAGTAGCGACCTTATCAATTGATGGTGCACACGCGTCTTCTTAAGCCGGCATAGCAAAGGTGACGGCTCTGAGAAGTTATCTCTCTCTGGTAGCCGTCAGAAGGATGTCGAACTACTCGTAAAGTTTAGTTTCTCAAGAGTAGGTAAATACGATAACCATAAAAGGCGTTAAAGACCGCGTTTTCCTTGTACTTCCCCAACAGTGTTTCTACGCAAAACCAATACGCAATTCAATACATACAATATTTAAAAAAAAAAAACATATAAATTAAAGTGTTCACACTTTGAGTTGCAGCCCAGTTTTACTGATCAGATTTTAAAATATATGTATGTGACTTTTTCGGCTGCAACTTGTAGTGAGCATCCAATTAAATAAATAAAAAGTTAACGTCATTCGACAGATACGCGAAGGAGTTTTGGCGGCCATCTTGAGACGTCAGGTTATCTGTTTGGAATTATTTCCCTAAACTTGTGTTTCGTCGAGTGCTAATGTGTAATAATGGTGGATTATTAACCATTAAGTGTTCGTGAACGTGTGTGAGTGCGGGCAAACAATTCAAAAGAAGAGAACCTCTGTTTTCATTTTCCCTCCAAAACTCCCTAGGAAGTTTCAGTAAAGACTCTACCACTTTACGGGAATAATTTTTGACATGACTGAGACTTGACCTGACTGTTTGGTATGATGAATGAATGACTCGTGATGCTATTAACTTGATGCAAAAATATTTACTTTGACACTGGCAAATTGTTATAACGCCATATAAAAAAGAAAGAAAAAGATACGCGAAGATGGATATGGCCGAAGCGAAAGAGGAAAAAAAAAGTTTAATGTAGTTGGCGTCCCATAGTTTTCTTCTTACACCAATAGAGACATAGACGTGAGCTAAGATAGACTTCCACAAATATCACTCTCCTCTGCTACATTTACATACATATACACACTTGTACTGCAATTGTGAATTCCTAGACACGGCAAATACTTATATAAGAGATCGTACTAAGTAAGCAGGCAGACTCGACATAAAGCGAAAGTTATAAAAGTACAAATACCCAACGCAGATACATAAGAATAACAATAATAATAATTACATAATAAAAGTCAAGTACAGCTGAAGCCAAATAGTGGGTACTCATAAAGTCATAACTTTCTACAGCGATAACAAAAGCTTAAATAAAACATATTTGTATATTTGTACATTTAACGTTCATTATATTTTAAGTGACGGCCAAGACACCGGGCTTCCGGTGAATGTGCAAGTAATTGCGTTTCCGATTCTTACAACTGGCGCTTCAAGAATAGTGATGTTTTTTTTTTAATCAATTAGATATGAAGATTAAAAATAAAATTTAACTTTTTTTTTTATTGGAGCTCGGGATCTGAGAACACTCCATCTAATGTAAAGCATGAACGGAAACAACTGCTGATACAGAGAAATATTTACGGGCAGCAGTCGCCTCCGCTATGCCGGCCTGAGGAGATGAGTATACACCATCCAGCTTGACAGTGGACACTCCCCTCGCTACACCTGGAAACGCGACAAAGTCACTTTACGGGTGTTACATTCGAAATATGCCAAAATTTAATAAAATAAACTCGATACTGCCAATTTATTTACCCAATCTTTATGACGCTATTAAACAAACGATATTTCAAATTATTTTAGTCTAATCACGTGTTATAAATAATTTAAAACCGCAATTTATTAAATTAGTAAAAAAAAAATTAACATATAAATAGTAGCAACGTTAAGGACGAACTTTAACGAAGAGGAAAACCGCTTCGTACAATTAAAACTTTTAATATTTAAAACTAACGATTGGGGAAAAAACAAACGCAACGAATTATCAACACTATTAATAAACTCTAATAATAAAAGTAAATTAAGGGATGGTAATTTAATTCTGAGATATCAGTCAGTATACATATAAGGTCGTAGCGGTTTTATGTGAATAAAGTCGCGAACTCAAGGAAGCTCAAATATTATAATTAGGAAAAGATTTAAGGCTGGGATATATGTGAACTGCGCTGGAACTGAAGGGGATTAAAATCTTTTTTTCTCCATAACCCGTAACGAGTTTATCTTTAAAAAATATGTAGGAAATCGACATTTTTTTTTTTTTTAAATAACCTTTCAAATTATTATTTTTACACAAATCGACACACAATCGCATGTGCAACCCCTCTGTCGCCCAATAAATCAGTACGGGACGAGCAAGGTCAACGGCGTATATCCAGCTCTTAAAGAGTGGTAGGCAGACTGATCATCGATGGTCATTAGCCCAGTCTGCCGTCCTGGGGTAGCACCACCACTTTCAACTTACACATCCGTAGTGACCTTGTAGCGTTTCGGGAACAGTTTAGAAGTAGCCAGGCATAGCGAGCGGAGTGTGCACTGTCAATCAGGAGACGACTGCTGCCTGTATAAATTAATTTGTAGTAGCAGTTGTTTCCGTTCATGGACCGCACTCCAGTTTCGCATCAGACGGACAATAAAAAAAAGAATAACCGAACCTAAGTTAAAGAAATTTTTAAATTGTCGATAATATACAGACAACACAACACTAGTAGCGCATGCGCGAGATCGGAGGTTAATGCGTTTTTGATTGGCATCACTTATACTGCACTTTCACTACACGCTACCATGCGAAGTTTTACAACCATAACCGAAGTACAATGGGCATCTTCACAAAAGGATTCGCGGTTAGTTCCTCTCACTGCGGGACCACAATTTATGATGTAATAAAGAGTAGAGTCGGAATAAAATGGCTTTATTTAGTATTAAAGGGACACTTTATTCATATAAATACTAAATATTACGGTACATACATACGATTGTTACGGAGACGTTTTTATTTGTTTTAGTTAATGTTAAAAGAAAATCTAGTAGCTCGGCTGATATTTTTTATATCGGCTTCTATATGAAGAGAAGGTAGGCAGACTGATGATGGTTATTAGCCCAGTCTCTCGTCCTGGGGTATTACCACCACTTTCGAATGTAAGTGACGTTCTCGCGTTTCGGGAGCAGTTTGAAAGTAGCCAGATATAACAAGAGGAGTGTGCCCCGTCGATCTAGATGGTGCATACTCATCTCCTCAAACCGGCATAGCGGAGGCGACTACTGTCTGTAGAAATGCACTGAAAGCACTTTACACATCTCCCAAAGGTTAACTGGTAGACGTTCGCGTTTTGTAATGTTTATATTTTATAAACTTTGTGCAATAAAGTATTTTATTGTTATTATTCTTATTATAAATTTATCTGTTGTTTCCGTTCATGGACTGCACTCTAGTTAAACATCAGACGGAGTGTTGTCATATGCCGAGCTACAATTTAAAAAAAAATCTTAATTCCCGTATTCCCGTTTCGACCTTAAATCCTTACATCTGTTTACGTACAAATTAACATTCAACTTTCTATCTCAAAATATAAAAAAATCGACTAACGTTTATGAAGAGAAAACTCATATAAAAGTATGTTGAAGGTTGCGGTGGTTAGGGACAAAATAAGGGTATATCCGCGACCTCCAGACTGCGTCGGACAAGTCAAGGACACATCGATAAGCGTCCTTGCAATGCAAGAGAGTGCTCTCAAGACTAACTTTCGATACCATTATATATTTTATAAAATTCATTAACTCAGAAGCAGAGAGAGTTTTGGCGGCCATCTTGAGACATCAGGTTATCTGCCTTGAATTATTTTCCTAAACTTGTGTTTCTTCGAGTGATTAAGTATTCGTGAACGTGCGTGAGTGTGGGCAAACAATTCGAAAGAAGAGAACCTGTGTTTCCATTTTCCTTCCAAACCTCCGTAGGAAGTTTCAGTAAAGATTCCACCACTTTACTGGAGCAATTTTTGACTTGACTGTTTAGTGTGATGAATGAATGACTCGTGATGCACAATATTATTAACTTGATGCAAAAATATTTACTTAGACACTGGCAAATTGTTATAATGCCATATAAAACAAAAAAAAAACTCAGGTGTAGTCGCAACAGACATGACTACCAGTCACAATGGATGGGACTTTTTAAAAATTGTATCTCGACATATGACTATACTCCGCCTGATGTAAAACTAGAGTGCGGTCCATTAACAAATAAATTTCTATGCCGGCTTGAGGAGATGAATGTGCAGTATTCAGATTAAAAGCTCTCGCTATACCTGGCCACTTCTAAACCGCTGCCGAAACGCGACAAGGTCACTTCACGGGCGTTACATTCGAAAGTGGTAGTACTACCCCAGGACGGCAGATTGGTCTAATAACCATCATCAGTCTGCCTACCACTCTTTAAAAACAGCTAATTTCGTATTAGTCAAGCGATTAAGAATTATCTATTAATTGTTATCTTTGTTCTTGACGTCCTCGCGATGCACCAAAGGGCACATTCAAAATGCATTTTTAACTGCGCAGTTTCTTTTCAAATTACACTTTCATTATCAACTATTAACGTATTGTTTCACCTCTAAATGTACCAACTGGCGGGCGATTATAAATCATACTTAATGAAGTAAACATAATTACGTATAATCCGTTATTTAATACCAAGCTCGGGTGTTTTTATTCATTTACACAATTGCAGGTTTACAAAAAATAAGGTGTTTAATACGAAAACGTATACCCTAAAGCGGCTGTTGGCTAGCGCTAAGGCGCGTCAACTCACGATCGATGAGACCCGTATTCGAACCTCGCTAAATTCTGACTGGTACCAATGTAACTTTGTTTTATGTACATTGGCCGCTCACTGCCATAGGCGCTATTAAAAAGAGTTGTAGGCAGACTGACGATGGTTATTTGTCCAGTATGCTGTCATATACTGAGCTACAATAAAAAAACCCCAAAGTAAAGCAAAAACATAATAAACCACGTAAAGTATAATTAAACCAGTAGTGTAGTAATCTAGCAATCGAAGCATTCGTACGTATAACGTATAGGAGTGGGTTCCAATCCCCACTTCACTAGCTATCGTGTGCGTGTTGATTTTTCCTAATAATTTTTCATTATAAATCATGGTAGCATGGACAAATTTGGATTTAAAATGCGAAAAATACCGGACTACTTGTGATGCTGCTACTACAGAAACGTCTGCGGACAGAAGCCGCCTCCACTATGCCGGCTTGAGAAAATGTGTGGGGACCGTCCAAGTTGACAGGGCGACTGGTTTAAATTTAATTTATGCATTAAAACTGCCATTTTAAATAATTCATTTACTCGAATGAAAGTTAATTTAATTATTAATATCAAAACTAAGAATAGACATCTTCTGGTGAAACTACATCCTGCTCTAAGCGATGACAAGAGATTACTTCATCAAAACCCTCGGCCGCACAAATCCGGATGACGTCACGGAGTTCCGGCTTCGCTTTCGCGCGACCACTTTCTCCGCCGAACAACGGGCGCCGCGCGGCGTGTGTCGCCGATCTTCGCTCTTAGGGTTTTCACAATTTTTATTATAGAATAACTTCTTTTTATTATTTTATTCTCGTTTTTTAAATTGGCCCGCAAAAGGCTCACTTTAATCTACAAACAATTTAATTCAAAAATATTTTTAAACAAGTGAACATCGAACTCGCTCGCTCTTATAATTTAGTTTTAAGAGTATTTGAAAGTAAAACTTATCAATATTTTTATATGGAGGCCTTATTGCTAAGGCGCAATCTCTCTTAGGAAATCAATTTTATTAGAGTAGGGAAGTTTTATAGAGTTTTATCCAAAGTTTAAACAATTTCTAACATTTATGCCAATTTGAAAACGAATTAAGGATTTATTCTAAATCAACTTGGCAACCCAAATTATTTTTGTACCGTATCAATAATAACTTACCATAGAGCACTAAATATTTAAGACTCTCCAATTATATAATTAATTGGTGCTTTTTTTATATAGTAGTATAATAGAACAAAAAGTGTTGAACACTCAATAAAGTTTCTAGAATCATTCTAAGAATTTTCTTTTTCAATAATCGGAACATTTTTTTTTATTGCACGTATTAAGCTAGTTCTCGCTTGTGTCACAGGCACTGAGCTATTAAACCGGTCAGTCTTTGGCGAAGTTTGAACACGGATCTCATAGATCGTGACGTCCGTTCTCTTATCGCTAGAAACACTCCCAACAAATATATAAACGTACAGTATTGTAAACTCTTCTTCTTCTTCGGCCCTTAGTGACCCACTGCTGGGTGTAGGCCTCCTCCATTGCACGCCATTCTGTCCGGTTTCCAGCTTTTCACATCCACTGCTTCCCTGCGACTTTATCAATGTCGTCCTTCCACCTGGCTGACCACTTTCCGTTTTCCGGTCCTGGGTCTCCATTCTAGAACTTTACGAGCCCACCGTTCATCTCCCCTTCTGCAGACATGTCCGGCCCACTTCCACTTGAGTGCAGTTACTCGCTCCAAAATGTCCGTGAGTTTCGTACGCGAGGCACTCGACCTAGGAGCGAGATTCCGAGCATCGCACGTTCCATGGCTCTCTGGGTTACTTGGAGGTGTGAACTCTATGCATGACGTAACTCTATGTACCTACAAAGCCGCAACGAATCGATGACCGTTCAAAATTGACTACATAATTTATTCCGTATACCGACCAACATTATTCATATACGTGCTTGCGGCTTGCCACCACTACGGTCGTGCCTGATTTCACTTTCGCATTTGTGTAAACACTGTTTTCGAATTTTTAATACGCATTTTGCATAATTCGTACACGGATAAAATTGTCACATTGAATATGCTGATTATATTATTAAAATCTCATTTTTGACACTCAAAAGTGTGGTAAACAGACCGACGATGGCCTAGTGTGCCGTCCCGTGAAGTGACCTAGCCGCGTTTCGGGATCACTTTGATAGTAATAACGAGAAGAGTGTGGACTGGCAATCCGAATGGTGCACATATTATCCGAATAGCGGCATAGCAAAGGCGAATGCTGACTGCCGAAATTTCGCACTCTAGCTTAACTTTAGGCGAAGCGTTGTCATTACCGAGATACAATAAACAAAAAAATATATTTACAGTAAAAAAGTTTAAGAAAATAATTCATGATAACCTATTTTCATGAGATGCTCCGCAAAACTCTACATTATGTTTCTTATTTACACGTTGAGCTAGAAAGTAAAACGACAAAGTAAAACAAATTAATTTATATTTGACCTAAGCACACTTAAATTTCACACCTATAGATAAATCTTAATAAAAAAATAACATAAATTTAATAGCGTTGTAGTGATTAATATGTATATAAAATTTCTATTACACATTAATGAATTGAGTTAAAAACAAAAGAAGTAAGTGTGAAGAGAATAAAACAATTAACAGCCACTGCAACTCCATTCTATATAAGGACGTTTGTAGATTAATCAAAAAAAGTTCACGTCGAACAATGTTACATCGAGAGTGCAAAACTATTTTGTTTCGCTTACGATTCGTACTTGGCGTCTAGCATACTTGTACTTCTTAAGCACATACTTGTCATAACATTTACTTTGTCTGAAAACGATATTTTAAACTGTTTTTTTTTAGATATAAAATGGCACTAAAACTAGAAAGGAAGAGTTTGTTAATTGTCAACACAAATCGCTGTTATACCTCTCAAAATTTTACTATAGTTATGTATTTAACCGCAATTTAGAAAAAAAATTGACTTCAATCTAACGTTATTGCTTTTGAAGTAGTTAAAGTTAAAAGTAAGTAAGTAAAGTTTAATAGTTAGTTCCCTCTCTACTGTGCCGAATAACGTTTCAACATTAAATGTTTTTGAGCGAGCGTTGAGAAGAGACGTTCGCGAACTTTTAAAGAAAAGTGTGTATACACCTTTAAAAACGCACAACAATTAACAGACTTATCTATCCAACTTAAGGTCACTTCCCACACTTTCTACTGTCATTGTAGCGTACACAATCGGTTCTTATGCTATTGTCATATACTCTCTCGGTAGTCACGAAGTTTATTTTTACATTGAACAACTCGTTTTTCTTATTGTACAACTTTTCATTTAGTGCGAAGATATCACGACCTACGTCTTTTAACTCTATTATTATATTTGTAGCGGTTGTTAATTACCTTATGTTTTATTTCGTTATTGAGGTTATGACTGCAGTGTATTCATTTCATTGAGAGAGGTCGTGGTTTAGCGTTAGTTTAGTGCCTTATAATGCTACTTAAAATACTAGACGATTATTCCCATACAAAACTCTATAATTAGCGAAGGCGACAAAACCCAGGGATAATTACAAATAGCTTTAATTTAAATAAAATAATCCTATTATATATCTTTGACTGATAATTATTGTCTTCACGAATAAATGGATGGAAAGTTACGTCTTTTCTACAGAGAAAGGCTTATTTCTTTAATTTCCCAATAGACAAGTCTAATATTATTTTTATTAATAACACAGGAATATATAAATTTTTAGGCATTCTTAAATTAATAATAAATAGGATAACTTTAAATATAAAAAAACGGATAGAAACGAATACAAATAAAAAAAAAATAGCTGACTAATTCTATAGAGTAGCAATATTTAATACTCACAATGACAATGTATTTCAGTATTCCTAACCCAGATTTAATGGTAGCTATGCCGTCTCGTCATGGTTTAAGTGTTTTTCGGAAATTTCCAAATATTATGGATTGTTAAGAAATGTACCGTGGTAGTTACGTTACGAATTCGAATAGATTATTTATTCTGCTTAATTTTCCTTGTATAGTCTATGTAAAGCCAACTCACCACGGAGACATTTAATTTTAATTTTTTTTTAAATAAACCGATGTAAATATGTTACATTAAAATTAACTTACAGAAAAGTGTAGTTACTTATTTATTCCAATTTCTACATTTGATTACCATAATGAAATAATCATTTTAAATAATTTATTGTAAACCGGCACATTAGCGCCATCTATTGCAAGCATTAGAAACTAACTCATCGCAGCTACACAGAATCAAACAGAGGGCGCAATCAAATTTTCCTTAAATGGCAACAAAAATCTACTTTACATTAAATAATAAAAAAAAAACATCCCGTTGTTTTCCCCTGTATCACCGATTGAGTTTTACCACTTTAAGGGGTGGGCAGACTGATAACAGTTATTAGTCCAGCTGCCTCCCGGGGTGATTAATAGTGAACTCGCATTTCGAGATCATCTTAGTAGTAACCGGGTATAGTGAACACAGATGGTACACATTCGTCTCCTAAAGCCGGCAGAGCAAACTGCCTCCGTCAACTTTAAATACAGTCATTCCAGCTTGCATTCCAGGCTTTCATATAACGAGGTCAAATAATAAAATATGTACTTTGGTCGTCCAGTAGTTTAAGCATTAAAAAAAGGAAAAACAAATGAACGAGCAGATTATAAAACGAGTCACTGTATTTGTAACAAGAGCATATTATATATTGTGTGTTAGTTCCAAAACAATTTACATTGTTACAAAGTAAGATTTAAAAAAAAGTTTATAAATACCTATTACTCAGTAGTTAATAGAACAATAAACAATTGATAATTTTCTAAACATTGGAAACGAGATATACAGAGTCCTAGAACATATGAGATCTCTAGATCATATGACAACCCTCTGCCCAATCCGTGAGCAGAAACAACTGCTATTGCAAAAATATGTCTACAGGCAGCAGTCACTTCCACTATGCCGGCCCGAGGAGACGAATGTGGTGCAGATTGACAGTGCATCAGGCCGAATGTTGTCATATGCCGAGCTACAATAAAAAAAAATGCAAGCCGCCTACTGCTCTTAAATTTTGTTTTACTTTGTAACCCTATCTGTCACAAGGACACTCAGAGCTGGTTGCGATTTTTTTTTATTGTAGCTCGGCATGCGATAACACTTCGCCTGATGTAAAGCTAGAGTGCGGTCCATGAATGGAAACAACTGCTACTACAGAGAAACCTGTGCGGGCGACCATTATGCCGGCTTGAGGAGACGAGCATTTACCATCTAGATAAACAGTGCACACCCTGGCTACTTTCAAACTATTCCCGAAACGCGACAAGGCCACTTCACGGCAGACTGGACAAATAACCATCATCAGTCTGCCTACCACTCTTTTATTTTGGATATACATGATGTCAGCTACATGTCCAGTGATATGTCCTTAATATCAGCGAAGCAGCTCCCTATTAACATCTTGGCACTTGTCTTTTTAGTCTCTTTTTGGACTTTGTCCTCATGAGGAGCTTTTTGTTGAACCAATTTTGTTCAGTATGACCAGCACTATTTTTTTTTATTTTCTTTTTAAATTTTTTAAAATCGCCATATCTCGAAAAGTAGATACGTTAGCGTCGCCGTGTAAAGACCAATTTTGTTCAGTATGACCAGCACTACTTTTTTTTACTCAGAAGCATGTTTGTTAGGAAATACAAATGTAAAAGGAATTAGCATACCTTGTAAATTGTCGAGCATATATGATAGCAGCTTGGCAGTTCCATTGTTATCGTTATATATAGACAACATCTCCTTACTGAGTGGATTGCCTTGTAAACCCAACATTTGTAGATGAAACAACTTCCCTAGTTCGTACGGTAACACCCTCAAATAATTATTGTGCAGTAACAATTCTCTGAAAATAAACATTTATAATTAAGTATAAAAGGGAGGTGGATCTAACCTATGCTTTAGCTGTTTTCAGCAGTTATAAACTATAAACTGTTTGTTTTTTTTTATTGTAGCTCCACCCGATGTTAATTTAAAGTGCATTCTGGAAACAACTGCTACCACAAACAAATTTTACAAGCAGGAGGCATCTCCGCAATTCCGGCTTGGAAGCCTAAACTCCAAATGGAGGATTTGGATTTCTCTAAACACAGCTGACGGGAACAAAGTATACCTTCTATAAAATATTAACCCTAGATAGAAGTTTAGGAATAATATTTTGTAATACTGTTATAAACCAACGCTTGTAAAATAGTGACGATAGCTATTAAGTTAGACATGATAAATATAATAAACAAACGTAAATGACAAAACCAACAGAATAAAAACAAAAGAATGTACCTGAGTTGTATTAGGTCTCCTAACTCGGCGGGCAGTGATCGTAATTTATTATTGGACAGATCAAAAGTGTGCAAGTTAGTGAGCTGACAAATCTCAGGCGGCAAACGCTGCAGGGAGTTATCATTCATATACAACGCAGTTAGATGTGACAGTTGGAACAGCGAAGGCGCGAGAGCGCGCACACCTCCTGTTACCTGTAAATAATTAATATTTTATTATTATAAGGGCAAAGCCGGGTCATAGGGGTCATGTGTGCTGTGCAGTCAACATCACGTAATGTTGAATACTTTTTTACTATTTATAATTCATAGAATATTCGTATAAAGATCAAAGTAGATTTTTCTATAAGATATATGCATGATTTTGCTTTGTTTATCTTATTTTGTTATTAATGTCTATACTACCTATAGAGCGGCCAGAGTCTCTCGCTAAATATAATTTAAAAGAAATGAATGCAAATTCAATGAACATAATTTTATTCATCTTTATAAGTCATTCATAGCGCAAATATCTCCTTAAACAATGATAAATATTTAGATGTTTATTGTTACTGTTGCTCCAGGGAGGAATTCAGTTCACTCGCTTAGGTCTAGCTTACTCTCTTATTTGTAGTTTATATCAAATTAATAATTTTTTTCACAATGTTTAAGTGATGTTGAATAGTAATACCTCAAGCGAAGTCCAGCCCCCTCGTCTACCGGACGCCCGCTCCGCCTCCGACATGATGTGATATGTGCGCCCGCTTGCGCCCTCATGCTTGTCTTTATTGCGGGACATACTGTCACCTGAAAATTCACTTACGTTTAACTATATTTTTTAATTATGACTACTTTCTAGGTGAGATTTTGAAAACGCAAGCAAATATGTATTTTTCACATTTTACAATTTAAAATTATTTTGATCAAAATTGCACAAAAAAATGGGTAAAATACCTTCTCTTATAATTCAAGTATATAATTCTAAGTTAACTAAATATTAAACTGTTAAATGGCTAAACAAATAGCTACAAAATATGTTAAATTTATAGAAAGGTCAACGTTTCTCATATTTTTAAGGTAGGTATTAATTCTTTCTTGTAGAGCAGACCGCTAAAGTGAACATTATAATAGTAATAAGTACCCAATAGAATGAGGAATATTCTTAATATAGCTACAGATAAACAAAATTACCATATTAAGTTAATATTATTATAAACTTTAACTATAAGATAAGGAAAATGGCAGCAAACATTTACATTTGACCCAGATTAACTTTGTTTACACAAATGTATTCAGGAGTATGTATTTTAAAATAATAAATATTTAAAAATAATATTTTTTTATCAGAATAACAATAACACATAACCTACTCAAAACAGATGTGGGAATAAACAACTTTTTAAAACACATATGAGGTTATAATTTACAACATAAATACTTTTTAAAACTAAATAGATAGGCAAAAACTACCGTTACAATAAGAACAAATAGTGTTTTATTTGTAAATCAACATTTATACAATAAAAACCCAGTTGTTGATGGTACTCTATATTGGTAATTATGTTTAGTAGTCTTATAGAAAGTATACGTTTTTAATACCTTCATAACATCAATAGGAATCATTAAGACAGGCAAGGGTGTAGAATGAAATAAAGGATTATCTTCTACATGGGAATAAGGACAACGGGGTCGCACCATAACCTTTCTATCGGTGAACAATACCTAGAATATAATGTTAAAACATAATAATTTTACGATTTTGGTGACGCTTCCTTGGTTATTTGAACCGAAAACATTGGATTTAATTCATTATCTGCTCGATTTCGTCGTAAATGCGTATCATCTACGTAGAGTTGTCATGAAAGCTTACGGATGGACGCACTGAAATGCTCCCAAGCGTCAAGCCAAATAAGCCTATTGTGGACAAGTTGAATTAATAATAAGTAGTTAAAAACGTGAAACATACCTTCATCTACCTCTAAAATGCTTTTACTTTGATTAGGATATTATAACGGGGAAAGTATCACACTGTAAACACACAAAAGCACAAACTTGACACACACCACATCAAACGTCCATTTACCGACTGCAGCGCCATATAGTAAAGCGGCACGTTTTTGTATTAAGTTTTGGTGTTGCTATAAAATAAAATTAGAGAAGGCGTAATCCTAGTTTTTTTTTAAATATAATTTTATTCAAAACTAAACAAGATAGTTGTTTCCCCACGATTTTTGCAACAAAATAATAGGTGACATCAAAAGAGTAACGATAGGAAAAAATCAAAAACAAAAACAACTTATAGAAACTCCAAATATTTTATTTTTTATTAAACTAAATAAAATTAATTTCAAAAAATGTTATTCATTTTTAGGTTTACTGTCTTCTTTGTAATAAAGGAACACAAATGAAAATACAAATACACCAATCATCATAGAGAATGCACTAACATAATATGGAAATGCACTGGGAATGAAACGCTCATATTGTGTGTGTTGTAATGGACGAACTGAAACCTGAAAATAAAACAATATATTCCTTTAAACCTAGATACACTCTCAAATCCTTTCTTTTGTCTAAAATACATTGTTATGATACTGCTCCATCACATATTAGCGTTAATGTCAATAGCAGCCTCCAACTTCGCGATAATTAGCGAGTTAAAAATTACGGCATTAAAACTATGACTACATTCATTTCATTATAACACGTTAACATGAACTTAGCTACATATGCATTAAGATGGACATAGCCATAACATTAAAGGTATGTAAAAAATAAAATTTTACCTGTGTGGCATGATAAAGTCTTGTATATCCAATTCTATCATAATCTATCTTGAACTGATACACGCCCCACACATCGGGAACTTTGAATCTTCCTTCATAAATCCCGTTGCCTTTATGAGATAGAGTAATTCTTACAAATGGATCAATACGAACAAACTCCAGTTGAATGTCATTTGCGACGTACGGCACCCATTTACCATTCACTAACTCTTGGATTTCTATTGTGTATATCTGTAAATAGATAATTTGTTACCAACAGGCTTCTCAACAAAGATTAGTATCAAGTACTAAAACTGTGTTAATGCGTAATATGTAGTAATTTATAGGGGAGATTAAAAGGAGCGGCATTACCTTAAATCATGTGTTAGAATCCCAGCACTAAAATATTATTTCAAGGTAATATTTTTATTATTAACATGACAAAGGCAATTATGCTCGGTCGTCTACCAACTGTGAGTTGAATGACATCACACAGGCAACTAGGCCGTCACAGGACCACTCGTATAACAATACTTGCATACATAATGCTTGTTGTTAACATTTATTTAACTTACCACAGAATCAGTGATAGTATAGGTATTAGATGAGTTGAGATCGCCTTCATGAATATGATTGACTTGTTGGGCTCTTAGTTGACCACGTTCACCAAATGCCCATTCACTGAGACGAGTCGCCAAAAGTTTGTTACCAGATTTATCTGATTTTAATTTGTCACCCTGGAAAAATTATATGTTTATACTTCTATATTTATCTTCAAAATATTTTCTATTTTTATTTGAAAACCATTATCAACTTTACGAGCATTAAAATGTCGAAAATTAATGAACACTAGTCCCTAAGATAATGGTTTAACAGTGAAAATTACGCTTACACCGCACCAAATGTGGTAAAAAGTGGTAGGCAGACTGGTGATGGTTGACTGCGGTCTGCCGTCCTCAGGTAGTACCACTACTTTAGAATGTAACATCCGTAAAGTGACATTGTCGCATTTCGGGAACAGTTTGAAAGTAGTCAGGTATAACAATGTCAAAATAGATGGTGCATACTCGTCTCCTCAGGCCGGCATAGCTGTAGAGATTTCTCTGTAGTAGCAGTTGTTTCCATTCATGGACCACACTCCAGCGGAGTGATGCCTGAGTTACATAATTCAGGGAACTGAAACTTACATTGACTTTAGTTACAGCAGAATCAAAAGCTTCATTTGAGAAAAAGAATAGAGAACCACTGAAGACAATACGAGCATTATTCCTAGCTTGAAGTGCTGCAATAAGAACAGTCTTCCGTCCGACTGCATGAGGATATTCTTTCATCTGGAATTTGAACTTATTTAAAATTTAATGTTTTAAGAAGCAGTGACTTCTATAGTGTGATACTAAAGTGTTTAAATACTGTAGGCGGTCTATTTAAACATTACATTTATTTTAAACCAGTGTTCGTAAAAAACTGATATTTCTAATAAATATCAAAATATCCAATTTTTGATAATTGTCAATAATTAAAAAAAAGAAGCAATTTTCATTCTATAAGTCTGCTGAATTAAGTAAGTGTAAGTTTACCAAATTTCTAGTTCGGCAGACAGTAAAATGTCTATTAAAAATTATCCACATAAATATGAATTATTATTTATGATATTTATCCACTTAATATCAGCGAAGCCTGTTTAAAACACACAATACCTGATTTTTAGGATTGTAACTGTAAGCCGAGCTGTCAGCAGTTAAAATAGGCAGTACTAAGCTGTTATCCTTGTCTAAAATAAGTCCGGTTCCTTCATACAGCAAAGGTTTTGTATTATCATTGCCTACAATAGTTGGAGCATTGATCAAAGTCTTTGGTGATATTACAATCCTGGTATGTTCACCATCATCTGTGATATCATAATTGAAATGATCAATTACAGCTGCTGTCTCTTCATCCATCTGAAACGTCGAATTTTATTATTTTAAAATATATTATTGAGTGTGTGTTGCAGGCCTATTAAGGGTTATATTTACTAGTTAAATGAAAATACCTCAAAGCCACATTCAGTGGCAATTTCTCTGTAAACATCTCCAGAAGCAGAATTCCCAGCTATAAGTAAGTTACCACCTTCATCTACGAACTTAGTAATTGCCTCAGTAGAAAGTTGCCCACCAAACTCGATCACGGAGGGTGCGAAAATAATAAGATTTTTATACAAGTATTCTCCGTATCTTGATAGCACTAGATTGGCGTCATCAGCCAACTTGAATGTTATTGTGTAGCCACGATCTATAAAATATAAACATGTTAGGTGTCAACGGTTTTGAATTCATAAACCAAAATCACTCCAAATTGTGGTTAGCTTGAGCGGCGACATTAGTTTCTTACCTTGAAGTGATTTAAAGAATTGTGCATGTGTTTCTCTAACATTTAAATTATCAACTAAAACCAATGTTTCTTTTTCAGATAATGCACAAGAAAACCAGCTAATTATAGTTAAAATTATTAAAACCCTCATTTTATCTGAAAACAATCCAGCAAACCGGTGAAGAACACTGACGTGTCGACCATAGATAGAAAAGTTTGACATTTTAGATTTTAATTTTTTTATCATTATTTATTGTTTTATCCATAGATATTCTCGCTTGTGGCTAGAGCCTTTCAAATAAGCGGCAATTTTAAAAACGCCTTGTATGAACATTTGATACATTTTGTTTTTATTTTATTTATTTTCAGTGATTAGTCACTGTTTATCCATGCCATTCTTTTGAAAGTATACTATTGAATGGCTATATAAATACGGCTGAATAAATACACAAACGTAAATAAAAATAATTCATTAATAGTTAATAAAACAAATATTAAACATAAATTTGTAATATCGTATGTCAATGAAAGGATCCCTAATACGCCCATTAACAATAAACGTTGTTGTTTTTTGTTTTCAATATAATTAAAATATGGACTGTGAAGTATGGGATCAACTTAGCCACATGCCTAGGGCCCGTAAATTTTCGGGCCCGAAAACTATGTTTTTAAAAAACGCAATATGTATCATGACTGAAAAATAGGCCCGGAATTACAATGTTGCCTAGGGCCCCCTTTAGCCTTAGTTTGCCACAGTATGGGACGAATGAGAATTATCATATTCTATTAAATTTAATTTCCAAAAAAGGAATCGTGTAGTTTTTTCTATACAATTTTTAAGTTTTGAAATCAGTATTATAGTGTCCCTATGCATTGTTGATGTGTGTACTTACTACATCTTAGAATAATGCGTTGCGTAGGTAATGTATTAACCTTAGGTAGCTGCAGGCACAACGATTTGATCAGCAGTAAAATAACAATGCTCGTGAAACATTGAAATTCATGTATAATACATTTAATTATATGTAATGTTCATGAATCCTTAAATAACAAAGGTATTAACTAAATTATTTAGTTCAGAAAGTGTCACAATCAAGACACGTTTTGTCGTGAAAAATAATAAAAAATGGTTGAGATATCTAAATATTTAATATTACAATCGAACATTGGGCATGGATCTTGCAGTGCCTTGATTCATCCATGGTGTCAAAGTTGTACTACCGCCTCTATTGATATGTTAAAATCATGTGCAGTGGGGTCTTTAAAGTTTTTTGCACCAATACATGGTGCTTATTTTGTAAGTTTTTTAAGTTTGTGTTTTGTAAGATTTTTTTTACCTATACATATTTTTATCATTACATTAGTTGAGGCTTAAGGCTGTAGCTGTCCGGTATCTTTCTTTTACATAATAATACACGTTAAATAGTAATAAAAGTCATTCGCAGTATTTAGTTATTTTACAATAAACCACAATGGTTTGTCTTGGCGTTGCACATTCGTTCCTAATTAAGATAAAATTACTGACACAATTTAAATAATAAATAGATACAATTTTGAACAAATATTAAACAAAATAAAAAATAAATAAAGTCTATTCTGAAAAACTTATAGTATAATACATTTGTATATGTATACGTTAAAAGAAGCGAGCATTGTTAACTGCTACTTTTATATAGTCGGTTAGCTTCGACGCACTGTGGTTGTAACATGCTGCAGTTCTTCGTTCACCTCTCCTCCCGGCCCTCTCGCTTCCTCTGCGACGCACGGAGGGCGGTGGGACACGGTGGCCGCGGCAGTGGCAAACCACATAAATACTCCTTAGCGGCGCGTGGACCAGCGGCGGAGACATCAGCTAGGAGGAATGTCATCAGTCTTCAGGCGTGCGTCGTGTTGTCCATATCACGACGCTTCTGCCATGGGTGATTCTTTGGTTGGTCAAAGTTGAAGAAATCGTTAAACCAATGTCACTAACGTCAAATGTATAAAAAGAAGCCACATAATGTTTTTCTATTATTTTTTTCTATTTATTTTCTCCTTATTACATCAGCCACCCTTCACGATAACGATATGAATTTACGCGTGTGGAGTAAAAGAACAAAAAAGTCATCGTAAAATGTAACAAAGTAACTTTAACGTGCCTTTTGGTGCAATCAAACCTTAGTGGTTATGGTAACGTCATTACAGTTTCACGCAAGTAACATCACGGGTGCTGTTCGCGCCGGACTCGACGCTTATTGGTCGAGCGTTTAGAGCGAGTTGCGCCGCTTGCTATCTCGCAGTGCAACTACACATTAAAAGTTCATTACATTAAAGGAACGAAAGTGGACCCACTTGATGTCTAACAGTTTGTTAAGACAATATTTTAAAATAGTATAATATCTTATTATTTCATTAATTTATTTCAAATATATCAACACATCGTTAATCAATCAATAGACACTGTTTAATTACATGAAAAACAGGTGTCAATCAAATTATTAAAGCATTTAATGTAATAATAACCTCAAATATTAAGACAGAGAAATTACTCAATAACCCGGGTAAAGAAAATAAAACTGATTAAATGTAGATTTATTTTTCTACAAAATTAAGTAAAAATTTCTGTTAGGCGAATGAGCATTTTCTTTTTAATGTAAATTAATAAGTTCAAGGAAATTAGGTGAAATTGCGCTTGAACCTAATTATGCAAACATGGATAAAAATTAAAGTATTGTATGGTAATTATTTCAGCACAATAACATTATTATTGTCTTTTTGTACTAGTAGTACTTTTGGGGTAGGCAGACACCGTTTTCAAGGCATGGGCGAAAGTAGTGGAGATAGTCAAGATGTGTGGAGATAGATTCAAATTTATTACACCTAGTTGTTATTGTCGCAACATCGTCCCACAATGCCCACAGTGGCTCGTCCAATTGCATTACAAAGCGAGCTCGAAGAAAGTCAGCTACTCACGGTACTTCGCGGTGAGCTCGGTTCGTAATCGTACACCCTGGACTTCTGCGCCACCCAGTTTTGAGTGCCTCCCTTAAGCGCGAGGTCAAACCTAAACGTTTGGCGACCTCTGCTTTGCAGGGCTTATTTCATTTCCCAATCAATATTTTGACCGCCGGGGTCAAGTGATTCTATTAGTGGTGAGTTTTCACTTAACGCCGTGAAATCGAAAATTGTATACTTATACTCAGGCCACTGTCTTGTTGTATTGTTTTAATTATAATATTATATTTTATGTCAAGGATCAAGTCAGTTTATTTATTATATAAATAGGTTCAATACAATTTTTAATGATATTTTATATAATTGAGATGTTTTTTATTGCTATTTATATTTTAACTCTTTCACGGCCATTCGCGCGGGAAAATTGTTTACAATGGTTGTTATTATGTATAAGTGGTATAATGATGTGCTGCAGTAGTGAACAACTTGTTAAAACATGAAGATTCGCTCCATATATGGTAAATGGTAATTTTTGTGGCTCTTACACGGTGAAAATGGTCACTATTGATGCTTCTGAAAATGGATGTTTGTTATTGCAAAACCTTCCAAGAAACACGAAGAAGAAGAAAAAAAAATCAAGATGATGAAGATGGCTGTATGATTATTGATCCCTTTGTCTTCTCAGAATTGGAGAACAGAAAAATAACATGATGATTGTCAAACTCTGACGTATTTTTTCATTTCCATTTTTGTGTTGCGCGGGTTGGTGCGTTTCTTTTTCCTTGTTTTTATTATTTTTTATAACCGTGTAATTACAACATGGCATTGTTTCCTCTCTTAAAGCATTAAAAATGCACGTTTGTTTGCGCAATTGTTTTCATATATTATATTAAAACATAAGTGTAAAAGTGAAAGTTCTTTGTACTGTTTTCGTTGTGTATTAAATTAAATAATCGCACGATGGTAGAAGCAAGTAAATATTGGTTTGATAGGGCTTGTTCATCAAGTAATTGTCATGAGCTGATTCACCCTTGGACTAGGAAATGTGGCGATGCAACTGTTTCCATGTTTTTAAATGGTGTTAAAGGCAGTTATAAGTTTTATGCTGTAGTGTATCTTGTAAGTCGTTTTTTAATTTACATAACGTAGTATGTTAATTTGTCAAGTAAACTCTGCCCGTGGTCAATGTGTCAAATCTAATAAAACTTTATACCTTATGTATAGCATAATATTTTTATTCTGATTTCTTGAATAAAAAAGAAAAAGAAGACTATGATTTTTTATTTAAATTCCATAAAAACATTCAAATTTCTTAATTTTCTTTAATTTGTGGAAGCAGTAGGTAACATTTATTATTTTATTAAATTCTTGTTACAGATCCAAATATTGATGAAAGGTAAAAAATTGGATAAAAAGGAAATGGTCGAACAATTTAAATTGTATTTGAAATCTGGTGTCTTTGGTCTGACTGTTGCAAGTGCTTTTGTTACTCTGAACTGTATATTTAGGTAAATGTTTACCTATTTTATATTCTATTTGAAATAAAATAAAATAAACTTCATTGCGTGAAACATGGTCATAGTAAACATGGTGTTATTAAATGGGTTACAATTTATTCACATGTTTCGCCACATTTAGCAGCATGCAAAACTTTTGATAAACCAAGCATAAGCATAAGCATAAAGCATCACATTTAATTAGGTATTTTCAAAAGTAGAGTAGAGTAGTAGGTAGATTCAAAATCACAAATTAAATTTAATATTGTGTCAAATTTCCGTACATGTCTATGAAATCACCATCTATCTATTATGGAACACTCACAGAGTTCCTTTTATTTCATGGAACCTCACATCGATTCTAAGACACTTCAATATTTAAATATAGAAAAGATAAAACTTTTATTAGAAATATTTTAAAAGTGAAACACTAAAATTTTTCACTTTAACTTTTAATATGAAGAATGAAGTTGTTTCACTGTTTTATTAATTATTGCTTTAAAGTTCGATATTATGTCTGACAGTTGCATGTGCATGTCTAAATATTAATATTTAAATTTAATGCAAGAATGTGTATGTATATGTGATCAGAAGATTGTTGCACAGTAGGGGCAGAAAGGGCGACACTTTTAGTGGGCTGCAAATATCACAATAAAAAAAGCTGTAAAATATTTTTATGTGTAAATAAATTCTAGTGCCAATGTACTATGTTATATGTACTTTGGTCGCTTTGCCTGTGAAACAAGCACCAGCGTAGTATTTCATCCCACATATGATTGGAACCCGTTTTTGGTTTTGTTGTCATTTTATAATAGTAAACTATTTTTGCAAATTTTTGCAATAACCTATCTTTGTAAGGGACTGGAGAGTTTTTTTCTCTGTCCTTTTCCCCCAGCTGACTCACACGACACCACTGATGGATGCGAGTTAGCTAATCCCAGGTTAAGAAAAAAGTTAATAAAAAACAATTAATATTTGCTTTGCGTAGTTATATAATAACTAAAAATATAACAGGGTGGTATACACAATTATCTAATCTTATTATGAAATTTAAATAGTATGATGTTGATTAATTGTTTGATAACAATAACATATCTAAACTCTGACTAATTGTTTATTTAAATAGAGATAAGAGCAGCCGTGGTCTAGCGGTAAGACGAGTGAACTCACGATCAATGAGACCCGTGTTCGAACCTCGCTAATTCTGACCGGTGCCAATGTAACTTTGTTATATGTACTTTGGTCGCTCAGTGCCTTTGGTGCTCAAGCCGGCATAGTGGAGGCCACTGCTGCCAGCACAGGTTTCTCTGTAGTAGCAGTTGTTTCCATTCATGGACAACACTCTAGCTCACATCAGGCGGAGTGTTGTCACATGCCGAGCTACAATAAAAAAATAAAAAAAGATTTAAAGAAAATTGTTTTAGTAGCAGCAGTTTGCTATGCTTCCTTGAAGAGATAAATGTACACACTCCTATCGTTACACCTGGCTACTTCCAAATTGACTCTGAAAGATGACAATGTCAATGTACTACCCCAGGGTGGCAGACTGAGCCAATAGCCAGTATGGGCTCCCTGGCTTTCGAAATGTTGAATAATTATTTTAAAGAGTGGTAGATTGACTGATGATTAGCCTAGGCTCTAGACTGCTGTTCTGGAGTAGCACCAACACTTTCAAGTGGCATTGAAATACATATTCTCTTGAAATTACCGAATTTTCTCCAAATATTCTTTGTATATTTAATGGTCAAATGTAAAATAATTTTTGTTTTTTCAGAGCATTATTCTTCAGTAAATTCTACTATTATTCAACTGTTTTACTGCCATGTACTGTTAGTGGTCTCGCGGTCTTCTTTGAGCCACCACACCGACGTGTTCTGGTAGCCAATTTGTTTGTTAATTTGGTAAGTTATCTTAGTTGTTTTACACGACTCTTTTTATTGGCCACATTTTATTAATTAATAAATAAAGGAGAATGCCTATTCACCTAGGAGAAATGGGCCCACAATTTTTTTTTTCGAATTTTTCTATGATTTTTAGTTAATTTTGTAGAAAAATAAATCTGTATTCCTAATCACCAATCAGTCTTAATTGTTGTACCCGGGTTATTGAGTAATTGGACTTTTTCTGATGCAATATTTGAGGTTAGTATTATATTAAATGCTTTAATAATTGATGATATATGTTTTTATGTAATTAAACATTGTCTAATGATTTTTAAACAATGTGTTAATTAATGAAAAAGTAATATATTATTTTAGAATCTTGTTTTGTTAACAAATTATACGATAGAATCAAGTGGGCCCGAAAATGAGCATTGTCCTTTCTTAATACATTGGAAACTGTTCTGGGGTAGTACCACCACTTTCGAATATAACACCTGTGAAGTAACCTTGTCGTGTTTTGGGAACAGTTTTGAAGTAACGAGAGGAGTGTGCACTGTCAATTTTGATGGTGCACATTTGCCTCCTCGAGCCGGCATATCTGCTGTCTGTAGGAATTTATCTATTAGCAGATGTTTCCATTCATGGACCGCACTCTAGCTTTACATCAGGTGGAGTGTTGTCATATGCCGGGCTACAATAAAACAAGTAGCAATCTCATTTGTAATTAGTGATTATACATTATTTAATCTAATAAATGGAAACTGTGATTAATAATGTTGATATTTATATATAATAACAGACAGAGGGGTTCAATATCCACAATATAATTTGTCTAATAAAATAAATTCTCTATTTGTAGAATACCGTTGATACCACTACTTACGGGACATCCTGTATATACATTTAAGTAATTAATAATTAGTAATTAATCAGAATATAGAATAGTTAAATATGATTGGATAAAACAGGAAAATACACTTATTATTGAGTGGTAAAGTGTGCATATAAAAATATACTAATAATTTGGTACTTACATAAGTCGGGAATCCATACTGCAATTCTCCAATAGTCTTTGCTAGAAAGGCTGTGGTTTATATCCAATAGGGCACAGGGCAAAGTCCAAAGTCAAAGAAGGCTTCAAGGAAATCAAAAACTAAATTTTCTCATCCAAGTGATTGGTGTCAAATCCCATACATTTTATCGATTCTATCAAGTGACAACTTTTATGTACTTTTGACCCCTGAACACTGTTTATTAAAACAGTTTCAATTTGTCTGAACCTAGTTTCGGCTCAGACAGGATGGATGGTCTGTGTATTTGTAAGTAGGTATACTAAATGGAGAATAGATTGGTTTTAATGTTATTGTAATTTAAGTTTAATGTAGGTACAATAAGTTTTAACTCGGGTGTACCACTTTCCATCCACATTAGAACGACAAAAATGTGGTTGTGAGTTAAGAGTACTAAATTAGTATGAAATGTCGTGTTAGCGCTCAGACGGATAACAAATTGTGGTCGGTTTCTTTCTCACAAAAGTGGTCAGTACGGTCGATAATTCAACAACTATTTTGTAGTTGGAAAATGGTACATGTGAGGCAAGCCTTAGGCTAGCATTTTCTGTTATGAGAATAAAACCTAATTAAATAAAAGTGGCTGTATGGCTTTGTTCCCTTTGCCTAGTTTTAATGCTTAATGTGAAAAGTGACTCAAATCATATCTAAAGATCTTTTGAGGAGTGTGTATGAATATGGTATATCTATAATAAAATTGCCTACAACATTAATAAAGAAATTCGTGTAAATTTTAGGTGTTTGAATACTGGTTGAGAACATTGGAAATGAAAGGATGGTTGCGACGTACGCCCGGTAGAGAAACGCTCATCTTCATGCTCGGTAGTGCTGTCTTCTTCTATCTTATGAGGAAAGAGCGGGACAATGAGAAACGTACTCCTATATTTTGGTGAGTAGATTATAATTTGCCGCACTTTAGCTTAACTGGTGTTGTCATAAAAAAAAGTGGTACTGCGGGTTAATAACCATCTTCAGTCTGTCTACCACTCTTAAATTTAAACCATTCAAAGCCTTGCTGGGAACGTGGTCCTGAGGAAACCATCATGATGGTTATTAGTTAATCTGCCGCCCTGGGGTAGTACCACCACTTTTGAAGTGACATTGTCGTGTTTCGGGATCAGGAGGTCGTTGGTCAGCGTTACCAGATTTTTTGCCAAGTCGGGTTTTCGGAACTTTTTGAGTGAAAAAAGCGGGATTCTTTCTTCGAACGCTGGATTTTTCGAAAGCGGGACATATAATAGTAAAAAACATATATAATCAGAAGTGTTTAAATATGTATCTTTTATTTGAGTTTTAAATTACGTTTACGTGACAATAGATAGCAAAAATAGCCATAGAAAATGTACTTTAATAAAAATATGATATTTTAAATCAGATTTACCCTATCTTCTTATGGCCGGTTTCTGAATTCTTCGGTTTGCGTAACAAACCGTTATAACCATACAAATTTGACAGATCGTAAACGATAGTTATATCAAAATGTACGGGGAATGTGTCTGTTAGAAAAATGTGGTGTTTCAAACAATAGTATGAAGAGTAATTGTAACTCTTTTTACACAGTTTACAGTAAGCTTTATACTCATCCGATGTCACAATACACACACAAGTCCGAGAAGCGGGACTGAGCCTATCCCGCGCGGGTCTCTGAATTTTGATTTAAAAATCGGGACGTCTGGCAACGCTTTCGTTGGTATACATTCATCTCTTCAAGCTGGCATAGTGCAGGCAATTGTGGGATTGTGGATTTTTTTTATGTTATATTGCGCGTCAGTTTAATTTTCTCTTTTTTTTTAATATATGTACGAGCTAGTGTCTGATGGATTAAAGTAAAATTCAGTAGACTTTGATACTGTAATTGCAAAATGTTTTATATATGGGTGTTAAAACAATGTTAATAGGTAATCACATTGAACAAATGTTATTGTCTTTTGTAGTCAAAGTAGCTTGTGATTTTACCTTGAAAATAATCTCCACGGCTAAAGTTCAAGATTTTTTCGTCTATAAAAAAATAATAATTAAACATTATTGTTTTAAAGAAACAAATACACTAACATTATGAATAAATTATTATTTGTCATTAAAAATAATAAAAAATGTAATTTTATTTGTAGAGTAGAAAAAACTATTGGCTTGACGATACTTATTACTATGTTTGCACCACAATTAATACTAGCAAGCTGTACTATGCAGCTGTCGCAGTAAAGAAATCGACACGGTTTGATTCCCAGTCTTCCCACGGCTGTGCAGTCCAGAACTGTGCAGTTTTGAACTACACACTGGAGTTTTGGATGAGATTAGTTTCTTTACGCTAGCTTGCCCACACACCAATGAACAAGCAGTTTTTCCCACGTGCTTTCCTGTGCTATTAAGACGGATCGTGTAGCCGGGCCGTTAGGTTAAATTCACCCCTAATCTATCTCGCATAAAATGAACCACAAACACATTCGCGTATAGTTTTTGTGTTGCTTGTTGATTTGATTTATTTGAATTTTTGTATTCTTCAGGTTCTTCACACCACCTCGTGTTTCCGAAGAGAAAGGGAAGCCTGTTCCTGGTGTCCAAGGACGAAGTCCGGCTTGTCCACATAGAGGTCCCTGTTATAAATATATATTCAAGGTAATGTAATCAAGGTGAGCGATAATATAGAATATAGTGTTTTTATTAGTTTATTTTATTTAGTCTATAACAAATCTATTAAATTGAAATGTTGTTTAGTAATATGGAGTTTATATTAACTATGTACTTTTTAATTTTATAGTTTTGTGATTTGTCACACCTCAGTCAAACCTCATTTCTGCGAAAATAAATAAATGAACTGAAAATTGAATAAATAACTGAGACTACAAAAAAAAATCTGGAATATTTTCCTAAATGTAAAATTGGGGTATATTTTAACAAAAAAAGTTCTAAAACAAAGTCATTCCAAAAATATTTATATTCAATTTTGACTGGTAGTTACAGAATGCATACGAGACAAACAAAGATACATTCATTTTTTATATTATATATGAAAGATTGACAATTTGTTTCAGGGTACAGCTCAATTATTTGGTGTAGGATGCGCAATGACAATGTTGAGAACAATTTTACCAAATATATTGACTCCGGGGAAAGCTTTAAGATCTTTGAAAATGTCACATATGAAGTTAGGTGTGTTCTTTGGCGGTTATATTGGTATTTACAGGGTGAGTTTATTTAGTAAAATTATATAAAGATGCGGCTTGATGATTGTTATTAGCCTATTCTGCCATTCTGTCATAACATTGGTGTAGTGACATCCTAGTCGAGTCACGGGATCAGCTCGGATCACTTCCAACTTCCTGCTGGCATAAGGAGAGTCTGCTGTATCAACCTGGGTGGTGCACATTCCTCTCATTACAAACCAGAGTGGACTGGCATAACACCAGACAAATCCTGTTTGCAAGTACTTGGGTAGTCGAGAGTGCATAGCGGAGTTGACTGCTGCCTAACACTTTATAACCTACCTACCACCTAACACCATATATGGGATTTCTGTCACTGTCACCTAGGTATTATACCCAAATCGCATTTACAGTGTGAACTCGATTTAACGACAAACTCCTTAAAACGTCGAAATTACCTGACTATGGTTGGTTTACATTGTTGTCCATACTATGTAGCATCACACCAACTCTAAATAACAACCACAATATGTCCTTATTAAACAATAAACAGTACTTTCCAGTTGCCAAAATTAATAAGAACTGCAGCTGTGTATGTTCTTTTATTTGTTATTT
Organism: Tinea pellionella; assembly: GCA_948150575.1. Lineage (NCBI taxonomy): Eukaryota > Metazoa > Arthropoda > Insecta > Lepidoptera > Tineidae > Tinea > Tinea pellionella. The sequence continues at coordinate 1,832,014 of OX411253.1, forward strand.
TGTTGCTTTATTGTCTAGCCCGTATTTGCCTTGACTGTCGGCATCATACGGATCGAAGATTCTGTCGTTAGGTTGTTATGCATAATGTTATATATACTTTATTGGTAAATAGTATTATATTAGTAAAATAGTATTGATTTTTCTTCTCTCAGTTTAACGACAACTCTCTATAACGCTATAAAATGCACAGTCCCTTCAGTGTCGCTATATAGAGTTTACACTGTATTTTGGTTTTCGCTTCTATCAAGTGACAACTATCGATTACTATACTATTACAATACTCTAGCTCAGTGATTCTCAACCACTGTGCCGCAGCACTTTTGTGTGCCGCAAAATTCTAAAAGTGTGCCGCCAAATTTTAGATAATATAATTATGTTAATATTATTAAATAATATGATTTAAAGAAAAAAAAATGCATTACAAGTATTCTTATTATTAACTTGTAATTAATCCCTTAAAAAACGTACTGTTATTTTTGTAGTACATATTATTTTATTTCGCACATTTAAAATTATTACCATAAACTGTTTTACGCAGTGTGTTATAGGTAAATAAATAATTTTTAAAATTATCTTTTTCTTTGTGTGCCGCCAAATTTTTAAATCGTAAAAAGTGTGCCGCATTAAAAAAAAGGTTGAGAACCAATGCTCTAGCTTAACATTAGACAGAGTGTTGTCACATGTCGAGCTCCAAAAAAAATGTATACTGAAGTAGTTTTTCAAATAAATGTATTAGTAAAAATTATTGTACTAATGTTCTCTAAGCTTAAAAATTTAATTTCAGTTGGTAGTATGCCTTCTGTGTCGAGCGAATGGTAAAGATAGTGCCTCATACGCGTTACCAGCAGGATTCTTGGCCGGAGCTGCGTTCAGAGCTGCACCATCCACACCAATCGCATTAGCACCAATCACTTCTATTTTACAAGTAAGTTTTACTACTTTCAATTTTTTTTTATTGTAGCTCAGCATGTGACAACACTCTGCCTGATGTAAAGCTAGAGTACGGTCCATGAATGGAAACAACTGCTACTACATAGAAACCTGTGCGGGTAGCAGTCGCCTCCACTATGCCGGCTTGAGGAGACGAGCATGTACCATCTTAGATTGACAGTGCACACTCCTCTTGTTATACTTGGCTACTTTAAAACTATTCCCGAAACGCGATAAGGTCACTTCAAAGGTGTTACATTCGAAAGTGGTGGTACTACCCCAGGACGGCAGACTGGACAAATAACCATCTTCATAAAAGGTCAATGTCTATTTTTGATCAATCGATGAGACCTGTGTTCGAACCTTGCTATATTCTGGTTGGTTATAAGCCCAGTCTGCCATCTTGGAGTAGTACCACCACCTTGTCATGTTTCGGGGTCTAAAATCTTCAAGGTGACCTTCGCCGATGGTTTTGTAAAGTGTTGCAGCGCAAGTTTTGCTGATAGTACTTCAAGGATATGGGGTAATCGAGAAGCACGAAGGAAATATAATATAATTCGCTCTAAAATAAAAATAATTAATTAATAGATGTTAATTTCCTTTTTAGATAATGGGCAGTTGGGCATATCAACGCGGAATGATACCGGAAAAGTGGCCGCTGATAGAGATCTTATATTGTGTGTGCCAAGGACTATTATTCCATGCACGTGTTATGCATGAAGACGTGTGCCCACGATATATAGTTAATTTGATGCACACCGTTACAAGTAATAAGTGAGTATTACTGTTTTTTTATAATACCTCGGGATATGATAACACTCCGCTTGATGTTAAGCTAGTGTACGGTTCATGAACGGGAACGATTGCTGCTACAGACGACTTTGTGGAAACAGCAGTCGTCTCCGCTATGCCGGCTTGGGGAGACGAATGTACACAATACAGGTTGACAGTGCACTCTCCTCTTACCTGGCTCCTTCCAAGCGAGTCCCGAAACGCTACAAGGTCACTTTATGGGTGTTACACTTGAAAATGGTGGTATTACCCCAGTACAACCTGTAATAACCATCGTCGGGTTTCCTACTACTGTCGGTATTTTTTTATGTATGTAAAAAAATAAGTTGGCTGAATCTTTTTAAATACATTTTTCTTCTAAATATGACTTAATTCCATATGATGTTAAGTTTGAGTGAGGTCAATGAACAGCCTGCTAACAGAAATGGTAGGCAGACTGGTGATGGTTATTTGTCCAGTCTTCCGTCCTGGGGTAGTACCACCACTTTCGAATGTAACACCCGTGAAGCGACCTTGTCGCGTTTCGGGAATAGTTTGAAAGTAGTTAGGTATAACGAGAGGAGTGTGCACTGTCAATTTAGATAGTACATGCTCGTCTCCTCAAGCCGGCATAGCGGAGGCGACTGTAGTAGCAGTTGTTTCCATAGACTGCAATCTAGCTTCACAACAGGACGGGACAGGTCAACTGGAAACGGGACATTGTTGCACTTAAAACTGGTAGTACTTCTCCAGGACTTCAGAATGGGTTGATAGAGCCCATCAGATTTAGGCAATATCAGGCTAGTTATAGTATCTTTATTTAATTATTTCAGAGCTGATGAAATCCAAGGGGCGTTCATTCAGAAGATACTCCGAAGTGTTTGATTGTGGTGATTTTTATATTTATTTTTAACTTTAATTGGATGAAGTTATTGTTATATTATTAATGGAACAAGAATTAGAAAAGTCAGAAATGTTATGCCTCTGATGCGATACATGTGTACGTTGACAGGGTGCACTCCTCTCGTGATGATATGACAATACTAATGTTTAATTAGAGTGCGGTTTATTAAGGTCCGTTTTCACGAAAAGGCCCGTTAAAGTTACTTTAACTATTACTTTAACCGTTACATTTACATTATGGTTTACATTTACTCCGCACGAGTTGCCCCATCGTCGCGCCTGTCATTTTTGACGCTTACTTTAACCTTAACCGTAACCAGCGAATCTTGCTTGGTTAAAGTAATCGTCAAACCAATGTCACTAACGTCAAATGTATGAAAGCCAAATATGTTTTTCTATTATTTTTTCGGGATCAACCACCCTTTTAACGATAATAATATGAATTTACACGATATTGCAACGCGTGTGGAGTAAATGTAAACGTTTAACGGTTACGTCGTCGCCGTAAAAGTAATAGTTAAAGTAACTTTAACGGGCTTTCTGTTGCTAACGGACCTAAGAAAAACTGCTACCAAGGAGAGATTTATGCATATAGCAGTACCTCCGTTATGCCGGCTTGAGGAAACGGATCTGCAGCATCCGGGTTGGCAGTACGTCACAAGTAGCTCGTACCTGGCTATCTCCAAATGCTTGAAAGTGTTGGTGCATGCGGTATTGGCGTTCTTGTGAATTTTGTAATTCTCGTTTTATTAATAACAATTAAATTTAAGATAAATATCTGTGATTCAATTCTTATTTAGTTTGTAAAATAATTGTTTGGGACCTTATTTTGCTTAGTCTTCGAGGGCCCACCAAGTAGACCCCCGCCAATGGGTCGCTGAATACTAATATTTCTTCCAAAATCCACTGAATCGGTCCCTGTGGTTTTTTTAATATTTTATTTTGTTTTATATGGCATTATAACAATTTGCCAGTGTCAAAGTAAATATTTTGCATCAAGTTAATATTGTGCATCACGAGTCATTCATTCATCACATCACAAGAGTCAGGTCAAGTTAAAAATTGCTTCAGTAAAGTGGTAGAATCTTTACTGAAACTTCCTACGGAGTTTTGGAGAGAAAATGGAAACACAGGTTCTCTTCTTTTGAATTGTTTGCTCACACTCACGCACGTTCACGAACACTTAATGGGTAAAATAACCTGACGCCTTAAGATGGCCGCCAAAACTCTCTTCTTTTAAGTCGTATATTTGACAACCAAAATCATAAACAGTCTCCTTGACTACGCGTTTTGTTTTTCTTAAAATGAGTAGGCACAGTCCCTACACTAATTAATGCTTTGAAATAACAAATTACAATAAAGGACAATACCCATTTAGGGCCCACATGATATTTATAAGTTTTTTAACAAAATTCTACCACTAAAGTAAAGATTCTACCACTTTACTGGAATAATTTTTGACATGACTGAGACTTGACCTGACTGTTTGGTGTGATTAATGAATGACTCGTGATGCACAATGTCAAATTGTTATAACGCCATATAAAACAAAAAGAAAAAAGAAAAAAAAAAGACTTAAAAGAAACAACTAAAAAGCTTGTAAATATCTTTATTACCCTGACTCCATACCTAAAATAGTAAATAATGTTAAACTAGACTAGAGTGTCCTAGCGAGCATATTGGTATATTGGTATCCAGTGACCCACTATAGGGGTCGGCTTGGTGGGTCCTTGAAAAAAAAAACGTTTTATACATGACTTGGGGTTTTTTTTAAAATAATTTTGGACGAGATGTATTTCTCCTTTATATTTTAAGTTTATTAATATTTTATTGGGAGTAGGTGGAAGTGATAGTTTTTTTATATATATATATTATTGAGCATTATTATTTAGTGTTTAAACAATACTCATAAACACTTAGATCAATGAGGTTACAGTTTATACACGATAATTGAACCTTTTGTGTACACTATAAGAGTGATTTTGGGTTGAAATTAAGCTTCCATAATTTATCTTCCATTAAGTTGTAAAAATTCGTTCTTCCAATTTATATATTGTCTGTTTTTGAAGTTTTTATTTCTATTGTCATATTTAATTCGAGAATATATAAATAAAGATAATGTATAAACATTATCTATGCTTTTGCTGGATTTAGAATTTTTTTGAGTGTTGCCACGACAATTTTTGAATTAAGTTTGTTTTGAAATATTAGCTATTTTTATTTTTATTGTAACTCGGCATATGATAACACTCTGTCGATGTAAAGCTAGAGTGCGGTCCATGAACGGAAACAATTGCTGCTATAGAGAAATCTACGGGCAGCAGTTGCCTTCGCTAAGCCAGTCTGAGAAGACGATATAACGAGAGGAGTTTGCACTGTCAATCTAGATGGTACACGTTCGTCTCCTCAAGCCAGCATAGTGGAGGTGACTGCTGCCTGCACAGATCTCTCCGTAGTAGCAGTTGCTTCCATTCATGGACCGCACTCTAGCTTTACATCAGGCGGAGTGTTGTCACATGCCGAGCTACAATAAAAAAAGACGAGTATACGCCATCTAGATTGACAGTGCACACTCCTCTCGCTTTACTTATAACTATACTTAAGATAATGAAAATGATTACAAAGAAAAACTGCAAAAAAAAGTGGATTAGAATTACAAAAATAATATAATCACGTCTCAACGCCATCTAGCGGGAAGTGTGAGAGTCGCTACAATATCTATCTATCTATCTATCCGCGTTTTTGAAGCATAATATTATTTTAACAATTCGGCTAAATGCCAATAGCCGTGGTCACAAAGGTACATAAATACTTTATTTATCGATATGGGTTGCTTAGAAATTAGGTGAAAGTACGCATTTAATTTTTAAATTAATATACTATTTGGTCAAATAAATAATGGTATATGACACACGGCTGCTATACTGCAGTTTATTAAATAAAGTTGAAGAAAAATGAAAAAATATATTATTATTTTTTCACTTTCAAATTCTAAACTCGTTTTATTAAAAAATATATTTAGTATTTAACTTTTTTTATTGCTGCTAATATACAGGGTGTATCAGGCAACGTGTAAAAACGAGGTAAATATTAAGTGAGGGATGAACACCCCTCATAAAATAAATTTACTAAATAAAAGTTCTCGTGTATGGTATTATCACAAAAACAAAAGGTCTATAAATGAACCGGCCGACGTGGACCGCCGTTGCAAGTGGGCCGGCACACGGCTTGTCGGCGCGAGATCAAAGGCGAGGCGGCAAAGGTTGTCGGCGTTGATCAAAGGCAAGGTAATGTTTGATGCACCGCCCGACGACACAACGATTACACGTGCCACGATAGGTGTAGCAAATTATGTATGTTTCTACAAGGAAAAGGTGGACATTTGGATTAAAAAAAAGTATTTATTTTTTAAATTAATTTCTGCTCAGAATCACTTACTGAGTTATCTCTTGAAATTTTTTAAACGTTGCCCGATACACTCTGTATATGGTGAACAAGACAAGATATAGGTGAACAAGACATAGGTGCCGGTTTCAATTCCATTGTATATTTGATCAAGTAATTAAAAAAAAAACTAGTTATAATGGTGTAAGCTTTGGAATGCCTTAAATATTTAATATAATAATTAGGTAAATAAAAATTTATTATTTGTAATGGAAATTTGGGCTTTATTATGGGGGATTAGAGTTAAGTTTTTAGTTTAATACCAAAGCTCAAATCAATAATAGGTAAAGTGGACCTTTAGAATAATGACTAGCATATTAACACACTTTAACTTAAACGCAAAAAGTTCTCAGTTTTTTTATAGAGACTCGTAAAATTCACTCGAAAGTTGGGGAACGTATACAGGGTGAATTTTTCAAGTGGGCTTTCATGGCCAAATCCTAAACTATAAGAGATATCGAAGAATGCTGAAAGGAGTCTCGATGCCGATTTTGGTGAAAACTAAAACTGCATTATTAGATTTTTAATAAATCCATTTTCCCGGCCAGGAATCGAACTTGTTGATTTTGAAAAAAAAAAAAAACACACTGTATTATTGCACTATCCGATAGTGTTCCTGATAAGGATCAAATTCTGGGAAGTAATGATATACGACAAACCAAAGAAAAGTGTTGATTTTTAACAGCTATCTTTTTTCTTTTAACACGTGTTTCTGGAAAACTTTTATAACTACTTTTTATTAGTTTTTAAAAGTTGCGATTGCAATGTAGTAATCGTACCGCGCTACGGTATCACTTTATTAATGTCAAAACACCTCGTACGTACTCTGATATTATTGATTCACACTGACTGGTCTTGTTTTTTTAGTTCAGTGCTTCGTGGTACAACTGATTTAATAGTGTCGCTATCTTCACCGAGCTTGGGGACGAATCTGGTCGAGTGGCGAATAAATAAATGTCGAATTCTTCACTCCACCTGCTCCATTCCAAAGTCATATTGTCCGAATCAAAATCAAATTGGGACACATTTTTGACTTGACATTTCGGGGCAAATCTTTCCTCTTTGGCCATTGTGCCCATTGTTAAACTAATTTACTTTTATTTATTTTTATTTTCACAGCTGACGCCATGTGTCGCAATTATATTTAAGAGCGGCCGTGGTCTAGCGGTAAGACGCGTGAACTCACGATCGATGAGACCCGTGTTCGAACCTCGCTAATTCTGACCGGTACCAATCTAACTTTGTTATATGTACTTTGGTCGCTCAGTGCCTATAGGCACTATTAAAGAGTGGTAGGCAGATGATTATTTGTCCATTCTGCCGTCCTGGGGTAGTACCACCACTTTCGAATGTAACACTCGTGAAGTGACATTGTCGCGTTTCGGGAATAGTTTGAAAGTAGCCAGGTATAACGAGAGGAGTGTGCACTGTCAATCTAAGATATCCATACACATATGGGACGTACTTCCGGAATCAATGATCCATTGGCTGGCACAATTTTCAGTAAGCAATGCTCTTTCCGTGGTTAATAAAGTTTGTTGTTGATTCGATTGTCTTTTGTCACACTTTAGTCTATAAGTGACCACTTATGATCTGACCGCGCACCGTTTTAATCTTTTTACTCACAAACGCCAAACTTGAATGATCTCTTGTCTAGGCGGGTCCTCACCAACTCACTAGACAGTGACGCTGTTATGCTTGCAGACTCCAATCCAGATATCAATACGTCATATTCCTGCGGTTAACCGCTTCGTATTTCTGCCACGGCATCTTCTATTACGCGCCCGATGTCTGCTAACTGATGTACAATATGCTTAACGGTGTTTATGTACGTAGTCATGCTGTTGTAGTCGTTATAGTTTATCCGGTGAACTTGTCGTAACAACAGGACTCGCCGATATAAACTCTTGTCCTCGAAGACATCGCGCAGCTTCTCCCAAACTGCTGTGGCAGAATTAACGTTTCGTAAATACTGGTTACAGGTGGTTATGCGTCAAGACACTGTAGTATATATTGGATGTGTAAAATGGAACGTTATTATTTAGAACCTGTTATCTTCGTTTCCACTTTTAATCACATCAATGTAATACATATTACCGCACTCATTACCTTCACTTATTTGATACACTTGTTTATTTAATTTTAAGGGACACATTTTTTTAAAATGACCTATCTCGTGACACATATAGCATCTCACATTTCTAGCCGGACACAGACTATAATCACTACATGGTCGACATCGCGCTAAGTCATTGTCGGTGTCATCAACACAACCCCAGAGCTCCTCAAGCGTCAGCGCCATTTGCATTGTGAATTTCCATGAGACATAATTTGAGCTGCCTCCCAGCTTCTTAAATTTACCTCCAACTAACACAGCGGGTACGACAACCGCGTGCTATTTTGAAGGTTATGCATCATGATCTTTAACTACGATTTACATGAATGGCAACCGTATATTTCAATTTTCGTGTAATCCGGGCACATAAGCTGTTGTTTTTTTCATCATCAACAAAACATCGTGGTTATAGTATATTTTTGTTTTAAAAATCCGATAGTTATGGCTCAAAATCACCAAGGTGGCGAATTTAGAGTTTAGAATTTTGTGAAAAATGTTTAAAAGTTATCGATTTAAAAATAGGTTTAAATGATTGCGAGCTTTTTTTTCTTAACATATTTTGCAGGAGCATGCATAAAAATTATATTTTTTTAAATTACAGTGTGTTAAAGGATACTTGTCAGCAATTTTCGTCATTTCGGGAACGATTTTAAATATTTAATTTAAAATAAAAAATGTTTGTAATATGTATATTAAAATTAAATAAATAACAGTACTTTGCTATATTTGAATATTCCTCATATAAAACCTTTGAATTTTCCTCATATTTTTTATGTAAATCGGAATCAAAGTTGAATTTATGGTAAGGTTACGATTTTCAAATTTAAAGTTTACTTTTACAAGAAATTCAAAAGAAATTTAAAGTGGAACTATAGTATATTATATAAAAAAGAACATTTTTAATATATTCACATAATAGTACATTTAAAAACATCTAACATTTGTGGTAAATATCGAGTTTAAGTAGTGTTCCCGAAAATGATTCAGTGTTCCCGAAATTACCAATGCGTTCACTGAATGATGACATAACGTTTTGGGAGCAGTTAGGGACGGTTATGTTAAGAAAAACACAGAAACATAGTTGTTATTAACTTTTAATTAAATGATTATCAATATAGGTATGTTATTAGTAAGAAAATTAACATTTATAAACTACATAAATCAGTTCACAACTGCAGTCTTCTCAATCACGTAACACTTACATTAAAACTTTGGAACTTGGTTGTTACACCTAATAGTAAGTAATAATAATTATTTAAAGATAAATTAACGGAAGTATATCAATTAAAGTAAAATAAATGAATCTTTTGAAGGAAAATAACTAAGCATTAATGCAATTAACAAAATTAAAGTAATAAAGTCTCTTTCAAATAAGCAAAAATGTAATTAGTCTTTTTCGAATATATCAACATCTGACTTAAAATAATAATACTGACGACATTTTTCCTTTTTAATTGTAGGAACCGGAACTATCTCTTTTATTTGTTCATATGCAATGTAAGATATATCTTTTGGATCCAGTTTGAATACTTTGGCACTATTGCGCACAGATTTCAGGAAAGTAATTTTAACTTCTCCGTCGTCTTCTACATATGTTTGACTGACACCAACGTATCTGTAGAAAACGCCTTGTTTTTGTGTTGGTACATTAATTAACAGGTATGTCCCAGGAGAAATTAAATTAGGATGAATGTTTTCTTTCTCAGCCCCGTAAGACGTTCCAGCTTCAGCATTAATGATATTTTGCTCCGCTTGCTTGCGATTTGAGATCGTCATTAAATCCTCATCATCTGAAGACGAAGAACCATAAATGGCTTTGAAAATACTTTGCTTCTTGTTGTTATTCACCAGGTCTTTGTAATAATTTGCTTCAGTTGGTTCTTCAAGATGCAACGGGTCAATAGGCGGTTCTTCAAGATGAAACAAGGTTTTGCTCTCAGTAATGTCGTGTAAGGTAAATTGATTCCAGTTTCTTGAAAGAACTTTGGCTGAAGAGCTTTGACACTGTCTAGGAGAACTCGTTTTTGTTTTTTAACGCCATTTTTCTTCACGTAATCTCTTTTACCTGGACACATTCTGCTGATATCATCCTTCTCGAAGAAATCCTTGACTTTTTGACGCAAATCTGGCTTCAAAACTACTTCACGATCTTTCACGTCTGTTTTCAGGATTGGTTTGTCGTTTTTCTCTTTTGGCATAAAAGTCTTAGCCATGTGTAATAATCTATATTTCCTGACGGTAGTGCCGCTTACACATTTTTGGAATACTTCTCGATCTTTAGAATTTTTCGGTAACGAGTCAGCTTTATCTTTTAATTGTGTCGTTAGTACCTCAGCAAATAATAAACGCTTGCGAACTTCTGGCGGCACATTAATATCTTTAACTAGTTCATTAACTTTGCTTTTAGGTGATAAGACCGATGACGATATATTTTTCTCTTTTTGAGTGTTCCTTTGTAACTTTTTCTTCAAGGATTCAATTGTGCGCCTCATTTGGGTAATCATATTTTCTTTTTTTTGTATTGTTCTATATGCTTTTGCTCTATCTTTTCTTACTATTTTTCTTCCAACCCCTCTTCGAGCTAAGTTGTGTCGAATTGCATTTTCAGGGGTTAAACTGCGAGGCGTTGATTCATCTTCTGAAGTTGGAGGCGTATTACTGATTGCATTTGCGAATATCATCTTTTTTTCTCTGTATGTTTTTGATGCTTTTCTCCACCGCTTTCTTAACTTGCGCTTTTCACGTTCTGTCATATCACTAACTTTAGTAACTTTTTTTTCCGCTTTTTTCTTTTGGTAATACTCCCTGTCCTTAGCTCGTTTAATTTCTCTTTGTTCGGCAGTCATATTATCTAAAAACTTTCTTTTCCTAGCATTTGCTTTTTCTCTATACCGTAAATATGCTAAACTATCTTTTTTTTGTTATTTTTTTGGCCTTCTTTTCTTTTTTCCGTCTTTCTCTGCTTCCATGCTTGCTGAAATTACATTAAATAGTATTTTTTTATATTTTATCATTGAAAATGTATTGCTTTAGCATCATATCATCATTTCGGGAACATTGTCGTCATTCCGGGAACGTGCCATCATCCTCGGGAACGCTCCCGAAATGAGCGTTCTCGGAATGACGTTTTTGAATCTTCGCGCGCTTGACACCGGCGGTAGCCATTTTGAACACAATATTTCTAGGTTAACGACAAGTAAACTATAATAGTTTTACCGATTATTCTATGAAAAAGTATATTTCCAATATTACAAACAATAACACGTGCTCCCGTAATGATGTACTATTGATGTACGGTATGGAAATTGTAAATAGAAAACGACATACCACTTTATTTTCCAATAATTTGGCGAAAAACTCAGCGACACTCCACCCACACACGCGCTTCCTCTACGTCAGGTTGGCACTACTAAAGGGTGCGTTCATCAATCAAATATTTTGGTCAGTTATTGATGCGTTCACAAAAATGACGTGTACTTTTCCGGACAAACTATTTGACAAATTTTATGCTACAAATAGTTTTGTAATGTAAACATTATATCAAATTGTCCCTTTTTAAGAAAATAATTATTCTATTTAGCCCATTAATTAAATAAAATGATATTAAATACTTCGTGATTTAGATGCTTGTTTTCCGGCAATAGTACTTCGGGACGCGTTCTCGGAATGACTTTAAGCACAAACATTTTATCATGATAAATGAAATAATGCATTCTTACGAAAATAATAATAATGTACAGATAAACAAAATCAATTTCAATGATTTAGAGTATAGATTTTTGTAATTTAATAACTATCTGATACTTTTATTTCTTTCCAAATGAAATTTGCCACCTTGGTGGTTTTGAGCCATATAGCATCTCACATTTCTAGCCGGACACAGACTATAATCACTACATGGTCGACATCGCGCTAAGTCATTGTCGGTGTCATCAACACAACCCCAGAGCTCCTCAAGCGTCAGCGCCATTTGCATTGTGAATTTCCATGAGACATAATTTGAGCTGCCTCCCAGCTTCTTAAATTTACCTCCAACTAACACAGCGGGTACGACAACCGCGTGCTATTTTGAAGGTTATGCATCATGATCTTTAACTACGATTTACATGAATGGCAACCGTATATTTCAATTTTCGTGTAATCCGGGCACATAAGCTGTTGTTTTTTTCATCATCAACAAAACATCGTGGTTATAGTATATTTTTGTTTTAAAAATCCGATAGTTATTCGTATAAATCACTGTTATTGTAAGGAAACTCGAAGAAAATATATTTGACAAACTTGTGAGGTGATAACCATACACTACAAAATTGTTATTTTGGTACTTTATCTTCTATGCTGTGTAAGGTCAATCGTGTGTCATTACAGTTTTTCTAATATCTCCGCGGTCTTAAAGTTTTTCAGAGGGGGGAAAAATCATCTAATTGAAGTGATATCCCGAAATTGTTTTCGATTTAACATGGCTTAATTTTTAAACACCTTGCTCATTCTTTTATTTAAAAATACTGGTCGTGTGTAGAGAGTACTAAATTAGTATGGAATGTCGTGGCCAGGTTGGTTTCTATCTTTATAAAAATAAAATATTTTAGTACGAAAGGATCAAATATTAAAAATAATTTTATAAATTGAAATTAATTAAAATTATTATACTATTTTGGCAGAATAATGTAATGAATTGTGGTCGGTTTTAACAATAGTCGTCGTGCGTGGTTGATGTCGCCCACTACACTGGCAGATGCTAACCAAACTTTATTCACAAGTCGACGACAACGTATCTGATAGAACTGTATGTTTTATGTGGTTGGTTAGTGGTTATCTGCCCATATTAGAACTACAAAAAAGTGGTCGATACAGTCGACAGTTCAACCACTTTACAACCACTATTTTGTTGTTGGAAAGTGGTACGTGAAAGTTAAGTGTAATATGTGTTAAATGCTATATGTCATTATTCTGAGGGTTAAATAAAATTGTACATATTTTTATAATACTATACTCCTTTGCACACAGGATCAACTTCATATCTACTTTGTCACATACTTAAGTATATCCGGATAATATCACGCAAATAATTCTACTTAAGTCATAATAAGGGTTAGAGTAAGAAAACAGGCGAAAATCGAGAGCAATACACTGTTTAGTGTGGTGTCCACATTGTAATCAGTTTTAGTCAAATAACTTCTAAAATTGAGGTCAAATCGCAAGAATGTCAGAAATATTTTCAACTTTTCTTATTATTAGCCACACCATGGCGCTGTCTGTATTGGGAAATTTTTATATTAATAATAATAATTCGTTTGTATGGAGTCTATCCAGTGTGCAGTGGTGTCAAGCTTTATGAGGAATGCTGCTTTTGCATACTATTTTGGTTTAGCAATTTTGCCCTTAAATATTCATATCACAATAATAATTATAATTTTTGTAGGTAGATAATTTTAAATATTTAGAGAAGTATTCTGGGGACAAAAAAGGTATGGAATGTTTTTTTTTTTAAGTGGTAGTTGGTATTTGCACAAACATTTATTGAAAAAAAGGTATGTTCAAATTTCAATATAAAAAAAGGGAATAAGTAAAACGCGAAAGCTTTCAATAATTTTATATTTATTAACGTTAACATGGGTGTGTATCTACCAGCCTTTACAATTGTGAAATAATAAAAGAAACAAATAGTTATCTATTAATAAATTATATAAACGAAAACAGGCAACGCATACATGCAGGCACACGCAGAATGTATTTATCTAAAAAGTCAAAAGGAAAGCCTTTCCTGTTAGCCACAGATGTCGCCCGCAGTCGCTACATCCAGGGAGATTTTTCTTCTGACTTTCCCAAACTCTTTAAACTAAAGGAGAATGCCCATTCGCCTAAGAAAAATGGGCCCACAATTTTTTTCTCGAGTTTGTCGTTAATTTTTAGTTAATTTTGTAGAAAAATCTATCTACTTCCTTATTACCAATCAGTTTCAAATTTTTCACCCGGGTTATTGAGTAATTAGATGTTTTCTGATGCAATATTTGGGGTTATTATTATTTTAAATGCTTTAATAATTGATGATATACGCTTTTTATGCAAATAAACATTGTCTATCGATTAGTAACACGATTTACTAATCATAATTAGAATGAATTAATAAAAAAATAAGATATTATTTTAGAATATTGTTTTATTACCAAACTATTAGGTATCAAGTGGGCACAAAAATGGGCATTCTCCTTTAACTTTATTATATTCGCAATAAGGTTACTTATTAAACATCACAATAGCCATGGTTTTGAGCTTTCTACCAAATTTATAAATCAATTTTTTTCTTTAATGAATTGTTATATTTTTTATTAAATACTTTTTTATTTAAACTCGCTTTTTTTATTTTCATTGAATTAAACACACAAGTGCTGTGAGTGAATCTGAACTAGTGCCAAAACATCAAGGCTGGAAAAGAATACAGTTAAAATATCATCAATTATAATTATTAGCTTTATTTAAACAAAGCTAGGAAGGATCCCCTGACATTGCAGACTGAAAAACTTGCCTTATTTAATGCAAAATGTACGTTATTACAATACAGTGCAAAATCTCCTAATCTACTTCTTCAACTCTTGGTGCACCAGAATCTGGTCTACCATGACTGGGACCGCCTTGAGCCCCGTGGAGTTTCATCATGGTGGATTGACAGGCTGCTTGAGCCGCCTTCAAATGACTTTCCAAATCAGACTTGGAAGCGTTCGGGTTCAATTCCATCCATTTTAAGTGGTTGTTACATTCGGTTATGACAGCTGTTTTCTCGTTTTGTGTGAGTCTGCCGTCAGCATTTTCTACTGCCTGTAATTTAATGAAACGAGATTGTTGATGCCTACGCTAGCGAGTACCATAGGCACCGAGAGACCAAAGTACATTGTTACATTGGTACCGGTCAGAATTTTGCGAGATTTGAGCAAATAAGAATAGGACAGGACTTTCAGATACGAAAAATTAATAATAATAAATAGGAATAAATCCGATTATTTTTTTTAGCAAATAAAAATGTAGTTAATTCCTTTAACTCGTTGAACAAGTCTTAAAAACGTATAGGCACTGAATCACTCAAGGATGTAAATAAAACAACACTTGCAATTGATTCGAATCCACGTTTGTGGTCCACCTGTTGTATTCGTCGTTTAATTTTCTTATAAGTTAGGGTCTCGGCCAAACCGCCCGACGTTGTTAAACAACACTAACGCCATCTAGTAGTGATACACTTAAACATACCGCCCCCGATGGACCAATAGTCCAGAATTATTCCAATACTACAAATTATAAACAACGTACAATACAACTAATATTAAATAATGATTTTCTAAATACCAACTAATACTAAACCATGAAATCAAAAATACAAAGCCTTAAATTTATTGAATATACAAACTATAATCATTTATGTTCTAGCAGTGTCAATGGGTAAAATTAAAAAATTTGGCGCTAAACTTCCCTTACATTTCAAAGTAATTACTAGAGTGAGCTTGTCCAACCTTGGGTGCTTTGCTATGAATTTACCAAGAACAATTTTTTGTTCAGACAACCAGGGGGTGAAATTGGGTTTCATTTTTGTTCGAGTCAGGCATGCGAATCTAAGACACCAAACAATTATTCTAAGCAATATACTTAGTGAAGAAAATCTGTCAAAGATATCGCGGTCATTGAGAGTTGCAGTATGAAATACCTTAGCTGACCTCTGCTCCGTCCAGGCTCGAATGCAGTCCTTGGAAATTTCTGATATTGCTCCTAATTCACGAAGGAGTGCACCATTGCAGGCGTGCATCCATCTGGGAACTCGGTATTTGGTCAGATTGGAGAGATCCGCTCGGTATTCTAACCAATCCTTTAGCAGTTTAAGCAATAACTCCTGGTCCCATTCAGTTCCTGTCATCCAAATCTTCTGAATACATATTTTGGCAATGATTATTACCGGAGCTAACCAACCTAGTTGATCAAAAAACCGAGAAAGGTCTGAAATTACTTTCCTTTTTCTAATTGGAGCATCGAGTGGAGGTAGAATAACTGAATATTCGAACTCATCTTTACATCTACTCCATCCTAAACCCAAAACCTTCATTATTTTATCTATCTTCAACTCTATCCTCTCCTCTGGTTTCATTATCTTATCACTTATCTTCATCAACAATTGATCATCATTGCTCATCCATTTCTGAAGTTCAAAACATCCACGACTCATTAGTTTTGTAAGATGTGAAAAGAGATCTAAACCTTCATCCACGGTCTGACAACCTGTCATCATATCATCTACATAAAAATCTCGCAAAACCACTTGAGCCGCTTTGGGAAATGATTCACTTTCATCTCGAGCTAATTGCTGCAATGTCCTAACAGCAAGGTATGGAGCTGAAGCTGTGCCGAATGTGACGCGTACCATTTTATAATGTTGAATCTCACCTATTTCATCGCGCCATATGATTCTCTGAAATTCAGCATCATCTTCAGTCACCCGGATCTGTCGATACATTTTGACTATGTCCGCTATCAGACATATTGGGTGGAGACGCCATTGCATTATGCTGTGTCTCAAATCCGACTGTAAAGTTGGACCGACCATGAGTTCGCTGTTCAGTGACACGCCGTTGGAGTCTAGACAAGATGCATTAAATACTACTCTGACTTTAGTTGTGGTCTTGTCTTCTCTAACAACAGCGTGATGAGGTAAGTAAACCGTGCCCGTTGCATACCGTTGTTCTGGTGGAACTAGTTCCATGTGACCCAGACTTATATACTCCTGCATTACATCCGAATATTGCTGCTTTAACTGAGGATTTTTCATTAATTTTCTTTCCAGCAAATTAAAACGTCGACCAGCAATATTACAGGAGTTGCCAAATCTCGTTGCGGGATTTGTGTGGCGGAAGGGCAGACGAACAATGTAACGTCCTGACTCATCTCTTTTTGTGGTGTTCATATATATTTCTTCACACTTTGTTTCGTCAGGAGTCAAATGCTTCTTACTGTCGAGCGAACACTCATCAGATTCTATTTCCCAGAATCCTTTGAGCAAATCGTTTTCATTATTCCTACTTATGATGTTATGGCATACCACAGAATCAGTGTTAGAACTAACGCCGATCTGGCCAGAGAGAATCCAACCAAATTTGGTGTTTTGTGCAATAGGATACCCTGGTGGACCTTTGATTATTCCTTCCATTAAGATCTGACCATAAACATCTGCACCAAGCAATAAATCAATTTTATTGGGTGTGTGATATGCTGGATCCGCTAATCGTACATCTGAGAGCGTGGACCACAGCTGAACTATTTTTTCCCTAGGAAGAAATGTTGTTAACTTCCTTAAAACATGAGCGTTAACTACAACTACAAAGCTGGAATCTAGGAGTGATTGAATTTTAATCCTTACCATATACTTGGAGGCTATTGAAGCCCCTTGATCACTACCTAGTCCTGATACATAGCTCATGTTTGGTTCTTTCTTCAGTCCAAGTAATTGGACAGCAGACTCCGTTATAAACGAAGCCTGAGATCCTTGATCTAATAAGGACCTTAGTGTATACGTGTTACCTGTCTTCGACTCGGCTTTTACCAAAGCTGTGGCCAATAAAACTTGGCTGTGAATATTCGAAAAACAAGTAACCAAAATGGGTTCGTCCTGTGAGGACGACTCTGTTGCGGACGCAACTGCTGCATCTACTGGTTCGGTGGACCTTTTGACATTTTTTGGATGCAGCAAGGAATGATGTTTCCGTTTACATACGCGACATCTAGAGGGCATGCGACATGCATACGCTGCATGATTTGGACCTAAACAATTAAAACATAACCCATTGGATTGAACAAACTCACGTCGTTTTTCACAATTCTCCTTCACAAATCCCTTACAATTGCACAATTTATGACCCTCATTACAGAAAGCACAGGTGACAGTGGTAACATGGTGCGTTTTAAGATTAAAATTGCTTTTAATAGGTGGTTTGACAGCCTTGGTGTCTAAAAACTCCAATGATCTAAAACGATGCTCCATGAATTCCCTGAATTGTTTAATTGTTGGCAATTCATCAGACGCTTCACTCGACTTTTGTTCCCACTGCTTCCTGGATTCCGAATCTAATTTTAAACTAATTATATAAATAATAAGCACATCCCAGGAACTAATGGACACACCAACATTCTGTAATCCATATAAGCACTCGTTGGTGGTATCCAGCAGCTCCTTAATTGCACTTGAAGATTCGGTATTTATGGGTCTTTGGTTCATCAATCTCTTCAATATACAATTGCATAAATATCTTTTATTATTATAACGTTCATCCAATTGTTTCCAACAAATATCATAATTGCTTTCAGTAATTGGTTGATGTCGCAAAAGTTGTTCAGCTTCACCTGTCAAATGACCTTTCAAATAATGCAACTTTTGGACACCATCCAATGATTTATTATTATGAATTAATGAAATGAACAAGTCCCGGAAAGATGCCCATTCTGTATACTTTCCCGAAAAAATTGGTATCTCTATTTTAGGTAGTTTGACTAAATTATTACAAGTATTAGATTGATTATTACCATTTTCTTTACCATTAGATTCTAATACAGTATGCTCTTTATTTTTTAGTAAATATGTTTTTAACTCAGATTTGTACTCTATATATCTTTCCATTGCTTTTTCATATACATTACTTAAATTATAGTTAGATTTCTGAAACTCACTGTCACTTACTTCCGAAATTATTTTATTGTGATTTTTACTAAAATTCAACCATTGCTCTTCTAAAATTTCTAAGCGTGATTCTACATATGCTATTGACAATCTTTCTTTAGGTGATTTTTTATAATTTATTTGTGCTTTTTGTATATTTGAATATACGTCATTTTGTACTCTCTCCATGGAATTCATTTTTAATAATTAAATTAAGCTAAAACAATATGCAACTACAAGCAAACTTAAAAATAGCAATACTACATACAAGCCAAGCAAAATGAAATAAGCAACTGTCTATATAAAATAAGCAAAAAATTTAAAACATAAAAAAAGCAATTAAGTAAAAAGGGCTAAAACTACAGCTAATTAAAAGCAACAATTAAAGCTTTAAATGAGCAATTTTGGGTACAAATTAACAAGCTAAAATTAAATAAGCAACAAACTACAAAGCTAAATTTTACAACTCCCTATAAGGGAAACAGCTATGTTATAAAATAAGCAGTTGACTAAAAATACAAAGCAATTGTAATGTAACTACCAGAAGCGATGATATTTCTTCAGCCAAATCCAAATTTTTCTAAGTGTTTTTTCAAACTTTAAATATTTTTGAAATTTGGGCATGGATTCCCCGTCGGTTCACTTTTTGTAAAACTATTCTAAGTCCATGCACTTTTTTGTAAAATTATTCTAAGTTCATGCACTACTCACAATTTTCAAAGTCAATTTTGCTAACTCACTGTCGCTTCGGTGTCAGTTTCATCCGTAGCTCCCTCTGCCGGGTCCTGCACGTACTTCTTACTTGCGTCGTGTAGACAGAACCTGCTGCAGCCTTCGTGACGATGTCCTGCCGCGCCGATGCCTTGCCGCGTCGATGCCTTGCCGCGACGATGCCTTGCCGCGAAGACGCTGCCGAATGTACGCCTCCCAGGAGACGTACGATTGAAGAGCGTGGAGACTTGACACGCTGGAACCAACCCTCTACAGCCGCGATCCGGCTCTCGAAGGACCATGAACAAGTCTTAAAAACGTATAGGCACTGAATCACTCAAGGATGTAAATAAAACAACACTTGCAATTGATTCGAATCCACGTTTGTGGTCCACCTGTTGTATTCGTCGTTTAATTTTCTTATAAGTTAGGGTCTCGGCCAAACCGCCCGACGTTGTTAAACAACACTAACGCCATCTAGTAGTGATACACTTAAACACTCGTCATAATCACATTTTAGTAGTTATCATGACTTGTTTTTACTATGTTTAATGTGTTTTTCAATGTGTTTTGTTTATTTGTTTGTCTTTTTTTTGTACATCACTCATGAAGTACGTGCGAATGGCGTCTTCACGGTCCTATTTTTTTATTTATTTATTGTAGCTCGGCATGTGACAACACTCCGCCTGATGTAAAGCTAGAGTGCGGTCCCATGAATGGAAACAACTGTTACTACAGAGAAACCTGTGCGGGTAGCAGTCCCCTCCACTATGACGGCTTGAGGCATGCACCATTTTAGATTGACTGTGCACACTCCTCTCGTTATACCTGGCTACTTTCAAACTATTCCCGAAACGCGACAAAGTTACATTCGAAAGTGGTGGTACTACCCCAGGACGGCAGACTGGACAAATAACCATCATCAGTCTGCCTACCAGTCTTTTGGACAAATAACTATTCTTTAGTTGACTCGCATTCTAATGTTACTTATCATTAATACCCAAAAATAATACATACAGATTTACATCCATATAAATAAGCCTCCAATTGGTTCCGCACTTCAATCTTCTCCCTCAATTTCTCATCTTCAGCTTTAAACTTTTCAGCATCAGAAAGCATCTTCTCTATGTCTTTCTTACTGAGTCTTCCTTTATCGTTAGAGATTGTGATTTGTTCTGATCGACCAGTGCTATTGTCCTTTGCGCTCACGTTTAAAATTCCATTAGCGTCTATATCGAATGTTACCTATAACACAAATGTATAGCAAAGCAAGATACACTCTATAGTCTTATACAGAACAGCGATGATGTGAGCACATTTAAAGAGTGGTAGGCCGACTGGTGGTGGTTATTAGCTCAGTCTGTCATCCTGGGATAGTAACTACGTAAGAAGTACGTACCTACACTGTCAAGTCTAAAATCTGTGTAGCTCGGCATATGACAACATTCCGCCTTATGTTAAGCTGCTAAGAGTACGGATGTCACTGTAACAATTCTGGCTTGAAAACGTACCTCTATTTGTGGAACTCCTCTAGGAGCTGGTGGAATACCAGTGAGGTTGAAGGTTCCTAACAAATTGTTATCTTTTGTCATAGTTCTTTCACCTTCATAGACCTAAAAATTATCAAATATGTATAAAAAACTAATAAATAAATTGTAGAGCAGTCGTGGTCTAGTACGATCGATGATATACGTGTTCTAATCTTTCTAAATTCTCACCAGTACCAACGTAACCCACGTATGTACTTTGGTCGCTCAGTGCCATAGAACATAGGCAATAGTTAGAGTGGTAGGCGGACTAATGATGGTTATTCTGCGGTCCAAGGGATAATACCACTACTTTCAAGTATAACATCCGTAATCCAGTCGCGTTTCGGTAAAGCATAAGTGGAAGCGATGGCTGCTTGGAGACATTTCTCTCTGGCAGCAGTTGTTTCTGTGTATGGAACGCATTCAAGTTTAACATCAGATGAAGTGTTGTATATAATATAGCTATAATAAAAAAGTTAACTTACTTGAATAGTGACTGCGGGTTGGTTATCCGAATAAGTAGTAAAAGTTTTATTTTGTGATACGGGAATTCGAGTGTTCCTGTCCACCAAATTGGTCATAACACCTCCAGCTGTTTCAATACCCAAAGAAAGTGGCGTTACATCTACAAGGAGTACGTCCTGTATGCGACTGTCAGTTGATCCAGATAGAATAGCCGCTTGAACTGCCGCTCCATAGGCAACTGCCTCGTCAGGATTAATCGACAGATTTAATGCTTTTCCGCCAAAGAACTCCTGCAAAGAATACCTTGTATGTGAACGCATGGTTATTAGCCCAGTCTACTGTACTAGGGTAGTACGTCACTTTCTTCTGTATCATCATATTCGTCTCCTTGAGCCGACGTGGCAGAAGCGACTGATACTCTGTAGTGCACCACGCCCCATCTTAATACCAGATATATCATGCGTATAAGCAAAGAAACCGTACCGAAGTAAGTAATCGTAAACCTCGGTACTGAACTTTGTCACTATGTCATTTGGTGGCTTGACACTTTTGCTACAGGCATTTCTAAATTTAACAATATTATTAAAACGATTTTCCGATCCTTACCTGCAACATTCTCTGTATTTTTGGAATTCTAGTTGATCCGCCGACCATAACAACATCGTGTATTTCTCGAGTATTAAAACCAGAATCTTTTAGAGCTCTCTCTACAGGTCCTATAGTTTGTTTGAATAAATCTGCGCAGAGTTCTTCGAAACGAGCTCGAGTTATTTTAGAATAAAAGTCGATACCCTCATGTAGAGCATCGATTTCAACGCTAGCTTCTGTGCTTGATGATAATGTACGTTTAGCACGTTCACAGGCAGTACGAAGTCTTCGTAAAGATCTAGGACTTTCTTTTATATCTCTTTTGTATTTACGTTTGAATTCCTCGCAAAAGTGGTCGACCATCCTGCTATCAAAGTCTTCTCCACCAAGATGAGTATCTCCAGCAGTGGATTTCACTTCAAAGAGGGAGCCTTCAGCTATTTGTAATATCGATACATCGAATGTGCCGCCTCCTAAATCGAAGATAAGGACATTCTTTTCCCCTTTGAGGTCTTTATCTAAGCCATATGCTAAAGCTGCAGCTGTAGGTTCATTGATGATTCTAAGAACATTAATACCAGCTATGGACCCAGCGTCTTTTGTCGCTTGGCGTTGGGAGTCATTAAAATAAGCTGGAACAGTTATAACAGCATCTTTCACATTCCCACCTAGGTAGGTTTCAGCCGTTTCTTTCATCTTAGTTAAGACCATAGAAGATATCTCCTCTGGTGAGAATTTCTTCGTTTGATTCTTATATTCGACGACTATTTTTGGTTTTCCTCCGTCAGAGATCACTTTAAAGGGCCAATGTTTCATATCTTGTTTAATTTTTGGATCGTCATACTTACGACCGATTAAACGTTTTGCGTCAAAAACAGTGTTTCTTGGGTTCATCGCTATCTGTAATAAAAACAAATGGAGTGGTAAAACTTTCACATTTCCGCGTAAAAGCTCGAACTTGGAAAGCACAACGTTATTCAGGTTAACACACAGATTGCGGCCGCGCTGTCCCCTTGCAATTATTTAAATTGGATTATGAGGATTATACAACATAAAGGATTAATTTTAATATAATTTAAGTAAATATATTTCTTTTTTTTAAATTTCTTTTTGTTTTTCTATGTCTCAACGACCGTATTCGAGTATAATTGCGATGTTTTACCTAAATGTTTAAATTAATAGAAAGAATGGGCCAGGTGAAGAAATATAAGTATTGTAACTTTGACGTAGTAATAAAAGAATAATAAAATAAAAATAAAATTAAAAAAAGTAGCCAGGTATAAAAGAGGAGTGTGCACTGTCAATCTAGATGGTACATGCTCGTCTCCTCAAGCCGACATAGTGGAGGCGACTGCTGCCTGTAGAGACTTCTCTGTAGTAGCAGTTGTTTCCATTCATGGACCGCACTCTAGCTTTACATCAGGCGGAGTGTTGTCACATGCCGAGCTACAATAAATAAAAAAAAAAGTAAAAAGGTTTAACGTAAGTAGAGTATCATCGGACATGCAATAGCAAGTTAGTATTGACATGAATCAGGTATTGTTAAATACGTCGGCATTGATTATGTCAATTGTTAAAAGGTTACAATGATTGGCTTTAATATTAAATGAACTGTAGCAAATTTTGGACAGTTTAATCGGATAAATATCAATAGGTCATTTGAATGAGACCACGACCGCATATTAACGAATATAAACCGTGCAATGTGTATCAAGCAATGGCATAAAATATTAGCAACGACCGAGCAACGATATTTGGCGTAACAGATTTGATATAATTCTTTCTATAGTAATTTGGCGTTCGTTTAATATCTAGGAATACAGGTGATAAGCAAAGATAATTGTGCCACTGAAAAATGTCTACGGGCAGTCTTAAGGAGATGAATGTGAACCTTCAGGTTGACAGTGGACACTCCTCGTCATACCTGTCAACTTCCAAACTGATCAAAGAAACGCGACTAGGTCACTTCACGGGTGTTACATTTGAAAGTGATGCTACTACCCCGGGATGGTTTACTGGGCTAATAATCACAGTTTTTTCCGTGAAAACTGCTGGTAGCTGATCAAGGCTGTTCAGTGACAACGAGTGAGTAGTTAAAAACCATCATTAGTCAGTCTAAGACGCATATAACAATTATAAGTCTGCCCACCTTTCTTTACTTTTTGGAAATAAAATAAATACAAATTGGATGGAGTTAAACATACTTGATTCTTAGCAGCATCTCCAATCAACCTTTCCGCCTCCGTGAAGGCTACATAAGAAGGTGTAGTTCGATTGCCTTGATCATTAGCAATAATTTCCACTTTACCATGCTGGAAGACACCAACGCAAGAATATGTAGTACCTAGATCAATGCCCACTGGTGGTGTTTTACCCATGGTTTACTGAAAATTTTAATTAAAGTGAGTCAGTGTAATTTGCTACAGTACAGTCCATAAACGGAAACAACTGCTACTATAAATTCGTCTCTGCTATGCCGGCTACGACGAATGCCCATCATCCAGATTGATAGCGTACACTCCTCTCGCTATATACCTGGCTACTTCAAAATCTCGAAACACGACTAGGTCACTTCACAGGTGTTACATTCGAAAGTGGTGGTACTACCCCAGGTGGGAGACTGGGCTAATAACCATCTGACTTATCTGCTTACCACTTAGCGACCTAAAGACATTATTTAATCCCTAATAAGTATTAAATTTTTCATGAAAAATATAGCTTACCTTTAAATAATAAAAATTGAGCGAATTACGCAATGAGCAGCGAGTTCTAACAAAGCGGTGTACCGCAATAGATTTATTTGACGACTAACTGAGTTGGTAATGTTGGTACCATGAAAAACCTTGTACCGCATTGACTACATAGCGTGGGCGTACTATAATATATATACATATCACTATGTATTCAGATCAGACACGTGTAATTATGTAAATATCTATATTTCTTTAAAAATGTATTTTCAAAATGGGAATAAATCGGTTAGCAATATTGCTGTACTGTTTATGTCTATGTCTCTATAAGATTACGGCGATGTCACTACTAGTGTAGTCAGAGACTTTGGAGTGCCAAAGACCTCACTCTGCTTAACACTAATACTTACTACAATTAATATAGAATTAATTAGATTAAAATCCAAAGCCATATCATTATTCTTTGATTGTATAAAAATTAGTATCTACTCTACACTATCTAAATTCTAGAACTCCGACGAGAGCGGTCTATAATATAAGAACTGCATCAACAAAAATATTTCCATATTGCAATAGCTACAAATGTTTTACGCGTCCATAAATACTTACATTTAATATTTTTTTCTCTCAAATTTATCTTCCACTCTATTTTAATTGTAATGACAACTTAAATTGACAAACCGCAAGATTCGTTTTCCATGTCAAAAAGTTTTTTAAAATAAAACTAATCATAGTTGAAAACATGTTGAAAACGTAATATTGATCGTATGACGTCACGATTGAAAGCTAGCGAATACCGAAACACTTTTTTTTTCTATTACCTTTTTATTTAGTTTTGTTTTTCCTGAATCGTGTGGTCTATAAGTGGAAACAACCACTAATATAGAGAAGTTCTACAGGCATCTATCGCCTTCATTACAGGTCAGTGTGTACAGTTCAGGTGGACAGGGTAAATCTTTCTAGTTAAACCCTGCTGGTTCCAAGCTAAGCTCAATGGGACTTCTTTCACGGGTGTGCTGATAACCATCATCATTAAAAGTTCTAATTAATTATCATCATTAGTCTGCTCTTCTATATTTAAAATTCACTTAATAAAACAATTTAAATTATTTTGAAACATTTATTAATAAACATTAACGTTTTCCTTTCTTTTTCTTCTTGTTAAAGTCTGGTGCATGGAATCCTCTCGCTTGTAGTAGCTCTTGCACATTGTGGCAGGCGTAATACACATTATCCATCGCAGCCTCTGTTAACATGTCGACGTTACAACGACCTTTTGATTTACCTTTCTTGCCCTTTCCTCCGCCTTTTTTCGCCTTTTTCTTTTCTCCTTCATCATCATCTTTTGCCTTTTCTTTCTTTTTTCCTTTCCCCTTTCCTGCCATAATTTTCGCAGCTAAGCGTTTATCGATTTTACATTTTCCTGTTTTGCTAGTGTTGTTGTAGTAACGCTAGTGATACTGCGGTAGTTATTTTTATCGTGAAAGTAAATAGTACAATAAATAAAGCTAACAGGAGTATCGCAAAGAGTGGTAGGCAGACTGATGATGATTATTAACCCATCTACCACCACTTACCACACTTCACCACAAGTAAATCACCCGCAGCAGCCGGGTATAAGGAGAGGAAGGTGTATAGAACAGTCGCTACCTCAATACTTATATAATACCCTACCAGCATATGAATTTTATCCTAAAAAAATTGTAGTCAAACGTAATAAAAAGTAAGTTCTTATTAAATTAAAATTGAAAAGCAGATTATCGTTTAGGTTTTTTATTTAGATAACAAAATATAAAAATAACAAATATTCTTATATAAAAATAAATGCATTAATTTATAACAAATTCATTGCTTAAAATACTGCTTATTATTTAATATTGTAAAGTGGTTCTTTTAGAACATGTTCTACTTCGATACGATGTAGAGTTGACGCTCCAACTGCTGGTGTGGGAGCTTCTGATCTTCCAGCATATACCAACTGTGGGAAAATACACGTTATACACAACTCAATTATGTACAAAAATATCAAGCGGAATAGTAACAAAATTCACAATGATAATATTCACCCGGCCACACAATTTCAAGTGGTAACCTTTATGTTGGCCAGACCTGTCTTAGATTTCATGTAACAATAATAGGTACAAATATTTTTACCTTTCTACCGAGCATATTCTCGAATCGAGGCTTCATGAAAGTCCAAGCACCCATGTTTCTGTGTTCTTCTTGACTCCATATGAATTCTACAAATATAAATCAAAATTAAAACCTATTTCTCCCGCAATAAAGCCTAAAATTCAACAGTAACTGAACTCACTTCTAGCGTTTGGGTATTTTTCTAATTCCTCTTGCAAAGTTTGTATAGGAAACGGACTGAGGCTTTCAATTCTGATAATTGCTACGTCATCAATAGCACTCTTTATTTGTTCTTTATGCAACTCATAATAATGTTTACCACTGACTAGGATTATTCTTTTTACCTTTAATGGATCTGCTATTACGTCACCTGGAATGGGGAATATTTTTTTAATTATAGTTCGACATATTATGAAGAGCGACCGTGATTTAGCGGTAAGACGCGTGAACTCACGATCGATGAGACCCGTATTCGAACCTCGCTAATTCTGACCGGTACCAATGTAACTTTGTTATATGTACTTTCGCCGCTCAGTGCCTATAGGTACTATTAAAGAGTGGTAGGCAGATTGACGATGGTCATTTGTCCAGTCTGCCGTCCTGGGGTAGTACCACCACTTTCGAACGTAACACCCGTGAAGTGACCTTGTCGCGTTTCGGGAATAGTTTAAAAGTAGCCAAGTATAACGAGAGGAGTGTGCATTGTCAATATAGGTGGTAAATGCTCGTCTCCTCAAGCCAGCATAGTGGAGGCGACTGTTGCCCGCACAGGTTTCTCTGTAGTAGCGGTCGTTTCCATTCATGGACCGCACTCTGGCTTAACATCAGGTGGAGTGTTGTCACATGCCGAGCGACTATATAAAAAAAAAAGAAAAACTCCGCTTAATGTTAAGCTAAAGTGCGGTCCATGAACGGAAACAACTGAGAAATCCCACTAACGACATGTCGGGCTCTAATCCAACCTACTAAAAGCTCTCATAGAGTTCCAGTGTCATATGGAACTCGGTGTGGAGTCATGGGTAGGCTTTTCATTCTTCGACGTTAACTCTTCAGATGTGTCAGAAGAGGAGAGAGACAGAGTATGTACTTCTCTCGCAGACTGCTTTAACTTGCGGTCTAGTATCCAGATATTCCGGTACCAGACGAAGTGTTGTCAATATAGAAAAAAGTTAAATTAGAAATAAAAAAGTTTATTAACCAATAACAGTCTTGAAATGTGTTCCAGGAGCAAAATCAGTAAGAGGTGATACAGCATCAGCTAATCGCAGAAGTAATTTTGGTGAGACAACTATCAAAGGCTTCCTATAGTTACGGACCATCTGTGAAACAAAAATACACAGAAAAATATAACATAATTCGATGGCGATAAAGTAGAAATCGTAGGCGTGGACCCACGGTTGGAGATATTCGTGTTCAAAATTCTGATCGGTACCAATGTAACTCTGTATAGCCAGGTATAGCGAGAGGAGTGTGCACTGTCAATCTAGATACATGATAGTCTCCTAAAGCCGGCATAGTGGAAGCGACTGCTGCCCGCACAGGTTACTCTGTAGTAGCAGTTGTTTCTATCCATGGACCGCACTCTAGCTTTACATCAGGCGGAGTGTTGTCACATGCCGAGCTCGAATAAAAAATTAAAAAAAAAATGGACTTTGATAGCTCAGTGCTTATAATATAATGCAGGCATTAATTACAAGAGTAGTAGGTAGTCTGATGATCTCCTAAACCTGGCATTCGGCAATCATAGGGAATACGACTACTAACTGGAAATATTTGTCTGTGTTAGTAGTTGTTTCGGCTTATGGATCATATTCTAGCTTAGAATCACGCGCATTACGAGCTACTGTAAAAAAAATACCTGTCTCCTTAACAAATGGAAATACTGTGCCGGTGTGGTTGGGTTTGCAACATGTAGACATACTCGTTCGGAGTCAGGCTTCGTTTCTGAACTATCACTTAATTGAAGAAACCTTTCAACCCTGCATGATGAGTGTTCTGATGCTGCGCCATCGTATCCATGAGGTAGGAGCATGACCAGGCCGTTACTGCGCATCCATTTAGCTGCGGAAAATGTCCTTTACCCTTAGTGTGGATTTTACTTAACGTACTCACCGCGTAAAGTGATGCTGTTCACCAATAGGATCATTTTATCTCAAATTTCTTTATCTTGACTGTTAAAATTATATTGTTGGATTGGCGGATAGTGCTTATCTCGAAACGCGATGAGGTCACTTCACAGATGTTACGAGTATCCCTTTTCCAAACTGGTACCAATGTATCTTTTTCCTTTTTTTTACTTACATTCACCAGAGGCGAGGAATGCATCTACGATGATTTGTGCACCATTGTAGAAGTCTCCAAACTGAGCTTCCCAGAGACAAAGATTATCAGGGGAATCAAATGCCATACCGTATTCAAAACCCAAAACTGCTTCTTCTGATAAAATCGAGTTTGCTACCTGGAAATTTATATAATTCGTAAAATTGGAAAAATCAAATTGCGCAATTGATTGATTGACACTTGTTGGGATAAAAGGCTTTTGTGACAGAGTGGTTTTAGCTAGCATTTCTTTTAGTAACTCGGCATGTGATCATACTTAGTCTGATGATAAGCTACAGTGCGTTTCATGAGTGGAAACATCTGCTGCAGTCTCCGTTGTTCCGATTAAGGAGACGAGTATTGACAAGGCACACTCCTTTCGTTATGCTCGACCTCTGCCATGCTGATGGAATGCGACTAGATCACGGGTTACATTTGAAAGTGCTAATTAACCATCATCAGTCTGTTTAACACTGTAACTTGTAGTTCTATATGTAAGTTAACTATTAAAATTACAACTCACTTCCAAATAAGCTTTTTGATCATCATGTATATAATTTAACGGTATATGTATGTGCTCCGATTCCTGATCTACCAGCATAACGTGACGATGAGAGAACGTACCACGACCTACGTCTTCTCCACTAAGACGTACGTGTTTCCCTTCCATTAATAATGATCCTGGAAAAAGATTTTTGTTGATACTCCAGTTGATACTAAGCCCGAGTGAGATCCAGGAACGAAAACAAATAAATTTCTGCAGGCAACAGTCGCCTTCGCTATGTTGGTTTAGGAGACAAATATGCAGACTGACAGAGCATTGCAATACAATACAATTGTCACACCATTTATTTTAAAAATTACGATAATGCAAACTACACGTTTTAAGTCTACTACATTCGGTTTAATATTGGGGGAGAGTAGTCAAATGCCTTACTTACCAATAGCTAACGCTTCAGCCGTAGCCCAATCCAAATCTCTTTCTTCACTGATTTTTATAAGACGATTTTTTACATGAGTTTTGGCTAAATGCGCATGAATATGCTGTAAAAAGTATATTGGTTAATTTAAGAAAAAAATAAATAGCAAGGAACATAATAAAGTCTCAGATGATCTAATTAACTTACAAAATCAGAAGGTACTTCAACAGATTTGAAACCAATAAGCTTTAATAAATTAAGATCGACTCCCGTGTTCCACATTTCAACAGCTTCTGGTGGTGTCGACATTTTCGACCATTGCTCTTGGTAATAGGAAACCTAAAGCAAATACTTATTAGATTTTATTAATTGTCCTTAGACGATTTATTTATTTTAGATCTTCTTCTTCGTTTAATAATAATACCTAGTGAATGGGTGGTTTGGATGATATTAATAATAGTTATAAGAATAAATATATATACTGAAATACAATAACCTTTTTTTTAAATTTTTATTGTAGCTCGGCATGTGACAACACTCCAGCTGATGTAAAGCTAGAGTGGGGGCCATTAATGGAAACAACTGCTACTACAGAGAAATCTCTACGGGCAGTAGTCGCCTCCATTACGCCGGCTTGTGGAGACGAGCATGTATCATCTAGATAGACAGTGCATACTCCTCTCGTTATACTTGCCTACTTTCAAACTATTCCCGAAACGCGACAAGGTCACTTCACGGGTATTACATTCGAAAGTGGTGGTACTACCCCAGAACGGCAGACTGGACTAATAACCATCATCAGTTTGCCTACCACTCTTTAATAGTGCCCATAGGCACTGAGAGGCAAAGTTACATTGGTACCGGTCAGAATTTAGCAAGCTTCCAACACGGGTCTCATCAACCTAATTTAATCTGCATTCGGCAATATAGTAATCGAGAGTTATTATCTCCATTTTGTATAGAAATCAATTTCTTTTATCGTAGTTTAAATTGGGGTACAAAAGCTATATTCACCTCAGGTTTATAAGAAGCGACGGATTCGAATTGTGTTTGTAAATATTTCGTATAATCAGCTAAGATTATTTTAACATCATCTTCTTTTAGTAATCCTTCCCCTATTAATTTGTCCGCATATACATCTGGTATTGATCTACAATTTATAAGCAATAACTCGTGTGTATATAAAAAAAACCATCAAATTACATTTTGCTAGCATTTTTCTATAGAGTTTAGTTTTTTTATTAGGACAGTTTAAGTAAAACTGAAACCATAAGAGGTACGGGAAAACAGTCTTAGAAACCTTAACTCACGCTTGAATAAAAAATTTTAAAATTTTATTTTTTTACAAAAAAAAATAGTTCCAAAAACAGTTTCTCCTATGGTTTCAGATTTTCACATACTTTTTTTTTATAGTAGCTCGGCATGTGACAACACTTCGCCTGATGTAAAAAGCTAGAGTGCGGTCTATGAATGGAAACAACTGCTACTACAGAGAAACCTGTGCGGGCAGCAGTCGCCTCCACTATGCCAGCTTCAGCATGTACCATGCACCATTTCCTGTCCCATTTGTATTATTTATTACATATTTATAAAATACACTGAATATGATTAATTTTTTAAAATAAATATTAATTTGATAATGAAAATAGGCAACCAATTATATAGGTTGAGGATCCTGTGTTAGGGGTGTCCTCGCCCCTTCGTTATAACAATTCAATTTAACTAAGGATTAATTTAGGGTTAGTTAGTTAACGCACACAGCGTTAAAGGAAGTGGTTATTGAGGCAGCATAATGAAGACTGTTGCTCCAGTACTATGTGAAAGCTAACATCACCATGAGGATTGCGATCTTAATTTTAGTAGCTAGTGATTGTGTTTTCAGGCAGAAGTCGCTTCCGATATGCCGCCTTAATGAGTGCGTTGTGTCACTGGAGAGATCAGGTTTTCTGCATGTCTGAACCGGACAATAGGATGTAATTTTACTATTTAATTTATTACTATTAATTTTGACCGGTTTTTTGTCTCAACCGTAGTATCTTGTGTATACTAATGGATTTTTACTTACTTTCTATTATGAATAACTTTGTAGAGCAGTGGATTTGTAAATGTTGGATCATCGAGTTCATTATGCCCCCATTTCCTAAAGCAGTTGTAGTCAATAAAAACGTCTTTGCGGAACTTTCTCTGATATTCGAACGCTATGTTAGTTGCTTTGACCATTAACTGCGAAGTAGGTAATTTATGGAAATAATATTATTAGTAAATTGAACTCTGTTTTGTTTTGTCCCCTTCTTTTAAATGCTGAATGAAAGAGACCAACAATATGTTAAGAGAAGTCTAAACATAACTTTCAACAAATATACTCTAAGTATATATATGTATAGTGTTTTATATGTAAGTATTGCCCTACTAATAAAACATCGGCTAGCACTGGGGCAAGCAAATTACAAGCACTAACAGAGTGGTAGGCAGACTGACAATGGTTATGAGCTCAGTCTGCCATCCTAGTACCACTACTTTCGAATGTAACACCCGTGAAGTGGTCTTGTCGTGTTTCGGGATCAGTTTGGATGTAACTTAACATCAGGCAGAGAGTAGTAGTAGAGTATGGCGAGCTACATTAAATTTTAAAAAAACCTAGAAGATACAACAAAGTTACATTGGTACCACTAGTGGTGCCGAAGTTATTTTAAGGTGAAAGCCAACACCTGAGCGTCCATACATTTTGTTTTACCACATTGTTCGAAGTATGGCAGATTTATGTTGAAATTAAGTAATTTGATAACTTTTTCAGCACTAATTATTATCGCAAATCACTATAATAAACATAATATATGTATAAAATGCTTGTGAAATATAACTAATATAAAATGTTTAAAAAATTTAAAACTAAATGTAAAACAAAATGTATGGACGCTCAGATGTTGGCTTTCACCTTAAGAGATTCAATTGCGAGCCTACGTTATATTGGTCTATTTTTAGAAAGTACATACCTCAGGATGATCGCCATTAACGTGAATAACTGGAGCGGCAATTGATTTAGCTAAATCTGTTACATATCGACAAGAACGACCACGACTAGCTGGCAAGGTAAAACCTACCTGAAATTTAAAAAAAAGTACTCCAATGTCCTTGAGGTCCGGGTAAGATAGCTCCTCCGCAGTACAGAGTACGCGAACTAAGGTAGGGATCATACCAACATATGCAGACGAGAAACAAATGCCGACTTTTTATCTTAATATTACAGGTGAGATAACCAGGAAGGTCCGTATTTGTCTTCTTAAGCCATCAACTGCTGTCTGCAGAAATTTCTCTGTAGTAGCTGTTGTGTTCCGTTCATGGACCGCACTCTAGCTTAACATCAGGCAGAGTTTGATCACATGACAAGCAACAAAGAAAATCATAACTAGCTCATAGGTAAGTTTAGTATACTAATAGATCTTATTGTAGGAACTTACTTGGTTATTAACTACAATATGAATAGATCCACCAATATCAAAATGTGGTGCCTGTGACAACATTAGTGTCTCTTGATTTACACCTTGACCAGTAAATGCTGCATCACCATGGATCTATAAAATAGATATTAATTATTCACTACTACTTAGATATCTTCACACAGTCCTCACGTCTTTATTGTAAACGATAAGTTTCACGTCAAAGGACAATGCCCATTTTTGTTTAGATATCTAATAGTTTGTTAACAAAAGAATATTTTATTTTTTCATTAATTTACACATCGTTTACCAATCAATAGACAATGTTAACTACATAAAAACAGATATCATCAACTATTAAAGCATCTAATATTGATAGTAACCACAAATATTGCATCAGAAGAAGTCTAATTGGTAATTTTTTTTAATGTAGCTCGGCATAACACTCCGCCTGATGTAAAGCTAGAGTGCGGACCATGAATAGAAACAACTGCTACTACAGAGAGACCTGTCGCCTCCACTATGCCGGCTTGAGGAGACGAGCATGTACCATCCAGATTGGCAGTGCACACTCCTCTCGTTATACCTGGCTACTTTCAAACTATTCCCAAAACGCGACAAGGTCACTTCACGGGTGTGACATTCGAAAGTGGTGGTACTACCCCAGGACGGCAGACTGGACAAATAACCATCATCAGTCTGCCTACCACTCTTTAATAGTGCCTATAGGCACTGAGCGACCAAAGTACATATAACAAAGTTACATTGGTACCGGTCAGAATTAGCAAGGTTCGAACACGGGTCTCATTTATCGTGAGTTCACGCGTCTCACCGCTAGACCACGGCAGCTCTAATTACTCAACAGACTGAGTAAAAAAATTTAAACTCAATAATGAATAAAAAATTAATGTTAACTCGAGAGAAAATTTTGGGGTCGTTTTTGTTAGGCGACTGGTCATTCTCATTTGTCTCATCATATCTCTGTATGTTTTACGTTGGGGCTAAAGACAAAAGCCAACGATAGTTGTCGCTTGATCGAACCGACAACAAAACGTATGGGATTTGATGTTTTGTTATCACTTGGGTGACTGAAACGTCATATACCATATATTTTGTTTTCGATTCGATAAAAGTGACAGCTGCCGATTGGTTTTTGACATTAGCCCCTGGTACAATATTTATTATAAATGAACAACTTTACACAGATAGAAAGTCTAGAAAACTAATAATAATAAAAACAATACTACTAATAAAAATTACCTGAACGTTAAGTACTTTATCTCCCATTCTTGAATCACCATTAAGTGAATAATCGCCTTCTTTTAATTGGAGTTGTTTCGATCTAGCTTTACCCATTGACACTGGATTTACTGCCTGTGAAAAAGGTAATTATATTTTAATTCTTTTAGTTTTCTATTTTATTTTTCTTCTAGCTCGGCAAATGACAACAGTCTGTCTAATGCTAAACTAAGATGAATTTCTTATTTTCGCTATGCCGGCTTGAGAAGACGAATGTTCACCACCCAGATTGACAGTGCACACTCTTTTTGTTATTAATAATTTTAGTTAGTGCTAAAAACACAGGCATTAAGCGACTAAAGTACTAATACATAGTTACATTGGTACCGCGACCGGTCAGAATTAGCGGGTTTTGAACACGGGTCTTATTGCTCGTAAGGTTCGTTCTATACCGCTAGACCACGGCCGGTAGTCAAATTTCACGTAACTAGTTTATTAATTTAAATGAATTTAATAAAATTGTATTGAATTAATACAAATTTTACCTCAAGATGCGATGGATTATTTAATAAAGAAAACTTCACAGATTTATTATTCAACGTAATGTCAACCGAAGCACCTGAAAATAATTTTATGTTACTTACGTGTGTATTAAATAAATTGCTTTCGTTTCGTACAATCTCGTTTTAATTAAATAATTAATTTCTACCTAAATTTAAGATTATAACATTATTTTCATGCCTATGATTCAATCACTAGCTCAGGCTTTTAGTAAAATATGTCGTTTATGCAACAACTCACTTAGGCGTCTCGTCATAGACGCGTATAATTAATAGAAATATTACTTACAAAATACTGCGATATACCAGATTTGTTTTGATTTTTTTTTACAATACAACACTCACAACACCCCGCCTGATAAAGTGCGGTCCACAAAGAGATAGAAAACTACCACAGAAAAATATCTGCAGGCATCAGACGCTTCCACTTTGCCGACTTACTCAAATGCGTAGAAATATCACAGGCAGCTCCAGAATTTAATGGAAACTCAGGTTGTCCACTAAATTTGTGAAAAATCTTCACAGGTGGACATTTGAGTAGACCACTCAGCACGTTTAATTTACCACGATGTGCCATTCCCACTACTACATGCTCTAGCTCCTCTGAAAATTATAAATAAATTAATCATAGAGCATACGTGTAAGAAATGATAAATGTGAACAAAGAGAAATAGGTTTATAGGGATTGCAGAAGGGAAATATAGTGTCTTAGTCTAGTTTTGTAGGACTAAATAAAGCGTAAAGATGTATTAGGAAAAATGTAATAGTTTTACTTCGTTTGAAATTAGACACAGAAGAGGATCCGTTTCCTAAGAAACTGTTAGTACTGCTCATTTAAAAAAAGTTGTCGTTTTATTCCCCTCGACCCTTTTATAGTAAAAAAGGACTCAATCTTAGAAACATTCTTACATTGTAATAATTTTAATTTTGAACTGTATTAGTTGCGAATTAATAAACTAGCGCTTTAAATATCTCCAATTTTTTTTACTGACCGCTGTTGCCCATCTAAATAGAGTATATATATCACTAACCTTTAGTAGTCAATCTAAACATAGTAGAAAAGAAAGTGAGCAACGTCTCAGCACCTTCACCACAATATCTTTTAACTGTCGGATATTTGACACTCAAAAACTTATCCCAAGCTTGAGAATGCAGTAACTCTTTCAATATTTCCAATCGCCGCTCATTATTTATTAAGTCAGAACCATTTTCTATTCTTTCTGCTAACCATTCTCGTTCAATCTCATTCTGGAAATAATATTATGAATCAATCGCGAAAAGCTAATACAGTGTCACCGCGGCAACGATGGCTGCAAAGCGTAATCCAAATGTTTTGGACCAATATTGAGCAAAATAAACGCTATTGTAAGGCGCGTAAGGTTTTTATTTCAGTTAATAGCAAATACTGTCTCTATACTGAAAGTGCTGTATATTTTGTGTACATGTATTAATCTAAGAGACCTGGTTCAGTTTTGGGATCTGCCCAGTTGCTGTACTCTAGTTTAACGGCATCAGGTGGTCACCCACATGTCTGAATACTATATGAATGAATTTATTATTATAACATT
This sequence comes from Tinea pellionella, assembly GCA_948150575.1. Lineage (NCBI taxonomy): Eukaryota > Metazoa > Arthropoda > Insecta > Lepidoptera > Tineidae > Tinea > Tinea pellionella. The sequence goes on from OX411253.1 coordinate 1,869,024, forward strand.
TCAATATTTAAACATCATTACTCGTGTTATCTATTACTGCTTTTAATATATTTTATTTATGCATAGCCATCAAAAACGTTATTGCAAGAAGTTTTTTGTTTAAGTTTTGAAAGATTTTTTTATGTAAAAATTATTTATATCAAGCGGTAATGAACGCGTAACACCATTTATGCGCCCGCCCGTCTATCAGCCGTGAGTTGAAGGACCTCGAACGTTATACGCGAGGCAGTTGCGATACTATCCGCATATCGATCTGCATGCGCTTGTTTCTGATATTTCAATGAATTTTGTGTTGTTTTAATAAATGATATTATTAGACAAATAAATGTCTCAAAATTATGTAAATAAAATAAAGATATGATCTTAAAAAAAAACAGAAAGGAAAAAAAGTCATATTTATTTATATTTTGTTTTATTTTTTATATTATGCCTACAATTATTGAAAAATCAATAACAACAGAAATAGTTAGTAGATAAGAGTTATTTATTGATTTAAAAACAATAAATGCTGTAATTTTAGAGATAGGTTGTATCACTTACTTCCAAATAAACAAATTCATATGAGATTGATCCACAATATATTTGTTCTAAATCCTGTTTTAGTTTTTCTACATTTTCCCTACCATTTCCACCGTATAATACTGCTTTGTCCACTACATTTTCAGATTTTAATCCATATCTAGCTATGTTTAATTCTTTTATGTCTCTGTAATAAAATATAATTACTTTTAAATACCAGGGCTCAAATTAGGATAGCTATTCTGTCCTATGGGTCGGCACGTATAAGGACAAGGACAAGACAAACATAGAACAATACAATGTTTTTTTTTTAATTATCCTAAGATACAGTGGTGGACTAAGGCTAAAGCGGGCCCTAGGCAATATTGTAATTCCGGGCCTATTTTTCAGTCATGATCCATACTTTGCGTTTCGTAAAAACCTAATTTTCGGGCCCTAAAAATTACGGGCTCTAGGCACGTGCCTAGGTTGCCTAGGCCTTAGTCCGCCTATGCTAAGATATTTTGTATTAATTGATAGTCTTATACTCAAGAGGAGTGTGGCCTGTAAATGGGTGGTGCATATTAGTCTCCTTGAGTCGGCAGACACGACTGCTGCTCGCAGATATTTCTTTGTGGCAGCAGTTGTTTCCGTTCATGGACCGCATTCTGTTTGCAGTAGCAGGCACAAGTCGCCTTTTCTGTGCTGCATGAGAAGACGAAAGCTGGCCCAGAAACGTGAGTTCACTCACGGCATCTAATAAGGTTAAAGTTTGGTCCGTTGAAAGTATTATAACTTTAACTTACTTATTAAAATATTTATAATCAACATTATCCACAGTGGCTCTTTTATGCCCATGAGTCCGATATGCATTAACTAGCTGATATGCACGACATTCCTCATTTCTTTTAGTTACCACTACGGAAGGTATTTCTGGAATATGACATTTAAAAAAGAGCTTTATTGGTGGTGCACACACAGGTTGACAAGGCAGACTTCTGTCGTTATACCCAGTGAAAATATCAAGGCAATCAAGGCAACTTTATGGGTTGCCGCTGGGCTGCCGCCAGGTCGCTGAAAGTGATAATACTGCCCTAGAAGAATTGGATAATTAAAAGATAAAAATGCTAAAGATAAAAGAACAATGGGAAATAACAGTCGTAGGGTAAAGTTGAAAAAACCTAATTTAAAATAAAAACATGAAACCCTGCATTATTTTACTTTTTTAAAAATGTTTTAACAATTATGTCAGATAATGTAATAAAACCTCGGTCCCAATGTATCTAATGCACTTTATTAAAGAACAAAATACTCTCTAATGTGGATAATTTAGTACTTTATTATTATTTCACCGGCATTTTAAACAGTATTATACGAATATTCAGACACAGGACAGGAATTTTATAGTTGTAGTTATATATAGCTGTAGAGAAAAAATGCTTATGTCTGTGTAAAAATTAGTGAAGTTTTACCGTATTCCTCGTCCCGTCGCGGTCTATGTCCAAATACACCCAAACCCGAATGGTATCCTTTTTCACTGTAATCCTTCCATCTTAACAGCTGTCTCTTTCCAACTCTTTTAATCGAGTACATCTTTCTCACTCGCACGAAAAATCACAACAGTTAAATAGACATATTTTTTAAACTGCGATAACCTTATCAAGGTCGTTCTAAATGGAACAACGAGCTGCGCAGGAGTGCTTGGTCGGAACGTTTTGATCGTACTGAATGGAAGATGTCTTTATATTTTCTATAGCTGTCTCTTTTTATGTTTTTTATATTACGATAAATTTTCTGTTGTACATTTGTTTTTTATTCATTGTTTCTTTTGAAAAGACATTTCTAAACCTTTTATAAAGAAAGCCAGCGATGTATAGCAATAATATTATAATTAAATTCTTTATCAAATTAAGCAGTAATTCAACATATAATAGGCCATTTATTTGCCATAGTAACGAAGATAAGATAATAAATAGAATAATAATATGCAGATATATTTTTGTTATGTAATTAATTTAGGTATTTGCTTATTTTTTTACTAAAAATATGAAGCAAATATCATATAAATGTAGAAAGAAGATAGCTCGGTAAAATAAATTGTTTAGAAATATGAGTTCTCATATATTCTCTCCAAATTCTGAAGTGGCCGCCCGTAATTTGGCATTGTTACGAAGTTAGCGGACTTATGAAGACCCGTGTTGAAATCTTCCAGAATTCAGACCGCTGCCAATGTAACTTTCTATAAGTGCTTTAATCGCTTGGTGCCTATGGTATGTACACATATAGACAATATAATTTTATCAATATCCATTCAATCGTTTCGCCGTGATTGAGGAACAAACAATAATATTTTAATATTTATAATAATTGTAGATTTAATAGAACTATGTAAAATATATATAACATTTTACGATATCTCTCTACCCTATATTTAAGACTTTTTATCGTAGCCAATTGTAAGAAGGTCCGTCAATATGTCGCCGGATATACCCCCATTACCCTATAATGTAACCCCTAGCGTTTTCCCCTCAAATAAAATGACGTGTTATCGTATGTTACATTTATCGTATATTTCTTTTTCTTTGTTCTATTTTTTCTTAGAAAATCTATGAATAAAATCAAACTAGAAACTCTATTATTCCAACATATAAGGAAACAGTAACGCGTTAGTGGTTACGAAGAGGTCCCTACTTCGATTTCTGAATAAAGCAATTAGGAAGGTGTAAAAAGACACAGCACTACTGTGCATTAGAAGTTGCATTATGATTTTCAGATAATATATTTATTTGTATTATTTTTTTGACATTTATTGATTTAATATTAATTAATATGGATGTACTATATTTAATTAGTACTAAAACGTTAAAGATTTATGATTAACTGATTAAAAAACCATAGATAAAAAAATGTTTTCAAATCAATGATAATTTCGAGCATATGTACTCGTATTTGCCTCAGAAGAACTTATTTAAAATAAAATTATTTTTAAATAATTGTACATTCTACTTAATCAATAAAGAGTACGTATAAAAACCTCACGCACAACGAGCGGCCATAGCTGCTCAATTGCGGAGAAGGAGCCTGCGAGAAATCTACAATTTACAGTACGTATAAAATCATACGTACTGTAATGGACGCAACTGTAAATTATTGAAAAAAAAAAATTTAAGCATATTATTTATTAAATACTAAAAAAGAACATGCTGTGAACTGTCCATACACAGGCATCATATGTGAATATGTACAGAAGTATTATGAGACCGAGCCCGAGACGCACAAATAGCCCATTCTTTTTAATGAAGTACCTTAGTACATTCGGTTACAATTTTATTAAATTTTGGCATATTAATTGTGGCGGAGTATCTCAGTAAATATGTAGGGTTGCCATCTGTCCAGACAATTTTTAAGTTTATGTTATTGGCTTATACTCGTAAACTTTGTCCAGTTTTTTCTTAACACATCTGGCAACCCTAGTGACATGTGACGTCAGTATAGAAATTAGAAAGGATATTGATGGAAGTAAAGATACTGTGCAGCTTAGTGATCAAAGATCAAGGCATCCATACGCAAAGCAGAGGACATTGGTTCGATTTCCACCTCAGCTCAGGTTGTGTGCGTGTTGATAGTCTTTCTATGCAATTTTCATCATAATTTAATAAGTACAGTTTTAATTAAATAATATAATAGCAATAGTAATTCAGTAAGCTTAATGCGACTTTGGTCCAGACCAGGGGTCGGCAACTTGCGGCTCGCGAGCCAAATGCCGTTCTTTGGATGTGAAGCTGCGGCTCTTTAGTTCCATAAACATAAGTTAACAACTTTGAAATTTTGTAAATTGTAATTTTTGACTCTTCCGGCTTAAAAGGTTGCCGACTACTGTTCTAGACCCGTGTTCAAACCACGCTAAATTCTGACGCGCTAAATCCGGTACCAATACATATGTATATGTTATATGTATTAGCTTAGTACAGGCATTATAAAAAACACACGGTCCTGTTTCAGGTACCGTGATGTGGAAGAGCGAGCAGGCTATATTGTGTCATCTCTTTTGAACTTTAAACTTTTTTGTAAATCTGTTTTTTGAAAATGATAACTTATTCTCTTTCACCTTTCAAGTTTATGAACGAGAGAATGAAATTGTGCTCTCATCTAAGCTAATATGAATTCAAAGCGGGACTCACATTTATGATTCTGATAACATAATGCAATTACTACGCGACTCAAGATTATGTTGTCTTTCAGCTTCCTCAGAAAATGAGTTCAACTGTATATTATAATATATATAACGATATAGTGACAAAAATATAATACCATCAAAATTGTTTAAGGCAGATGATGATGGTTATTAGCCCAGTCTGCCGTCCTGGGGTAGTACCACCATTTTATTTAACACCCGTGAAGTGATCATGCCGCGTTGGGGTAGCCAGATAGCCGAGAGGAGTGTACGCTACCAATTTGGATAGGATACATTCGTTTCCTCAAGCCGGCATAGTGGAGGCGACTACTGCCTGTAGTAACCAGACAATGTTATTTTGGCGGCGAAGTTTAATAGTTAAGGTTGATTGATGGAAAGGTCTCACTTTACGCCATGACAGCGTTAATGTAAATTCAGACTTGGCCTTCAGGTGAAGTGTAATTACTTCGTTGACGCAGCTACGTTATAAAAAAAAAGTGTGTTAAAATACGTGTAGACTGTAGATAGATAGATTTTTAGGGGTGAAATAATATCCTTTGTATGAATTTTATGATATTACATAATTACTTATTTCATGAAATTGGGGTCATGACATAAATATAATTAAGAAAAGCGAGTACTCTTGTGTCGTGGGAGACTAAAGTACGTATAACAAAGTTACATACTTACTAGCCAGAATAAACTTTTTAAAAGTAAATTATACTATTTAAAATTATGATGAAATGAACTGAAAGAAAGCAACGCGTACACATTCGTTATAGGACAATTTATTTCTATAAATTTTTCATCACAATCTAACAATAACGAATCCGGTATATTAACATCTCAAAGTTAGTTAAAAAATTATTTAAAATCTTTCTTATAGTTATTCTTTCTAATACATAAAAGGTATACAATCTCAATGACACTTAAAACTGATGCGCCGAAAAATACTCCACCGATGCCTCCAACGTCCACTGAAAAATAAAATTAAGTTAGTCAACTTAAGGATGATTTTTCTTTGAAATAATTTTATGAAACTAAAGTAACCACTTTTCGAATTTGATCCTCGATCGGATACCAGCATTTAAATCTTTTAAAGCTGGAGAGCGAAAACAACTTCTCCCATAGATAAATGTCACCACCGCTATACCGGCTTCATATACAATACTATAGATTAAATCGCATCAGCTTTATAAAACGCCATTCAAATTGGTTTAGAATAGAGATGTCTAACATTTAAATATTTCTATTATCTAAATTAAAATCCTCAAGCCGGCATAGCGAAGGTGACTGGTGCCAGTAGAAATTTCTTTGTGGCAGTTGTTTCCGTTCACGGACCGCACTCTAGCTTTACATCAGGCGGACAAAAAAAAGAACATTAGGATTACATACCAACTAAACTTAAAGTATCTTTTATCGCCTGTCTACGAACACGTAAAGTTGGAAGATCAGTGAACTTCACCACAGCTCTTGATCCTCGTTGTTTTAGTTCTGCGGAATCTACACCCGTGTGGCGCCTTTAAGATACGTTAACATAAATAAATCTCTCATTGACACAACGGTTATCTATACTAATATCATGAATTTGAAAGTGTGTTTGTTTGTCACCTACCTCCACTTTCGAATGTACACCCGTGAAGTGACCTTGTCGCGTTTCGGGAATAGTTTGAAAGTAGCCAGGTATAACGAGATGAGTGTGCATTGTCAATCTAGATAGTATATGCTCGTCTCCTCAAGCCGGCATAGTGGAGGCGACTGCTGCCCGCACGTGTTCCCCTGTAGTAGCAGTTGTTTCCATTCATGGCCCGCTTCTCTAGATTTACATCAGGCGGAGTGTTGTCACATGCCGAGCTATAACCAAGCTCAAATGACTGAATGGATCTTTTATTTTATTTAGGGACTTTTAGCTCAGATTGGTTACTCTAGTCCCATCACACCTTAAACATTAGTAGATCTTAGCAGTAGATCATAAGATTCATCAGTTATCATAAGTTAGAATTGGTTATAGGAGAACATTATTTTATATAAGGCATTAAGCTCGCCTATGTACGATTTATGTGTGCAATAAAGTGTTTTTTATTTATTTATTTTTTCACCTATTTTAACACATTTACATTTTGGGTATTTATGCGTTACCCATAATAATTACAATTAATTATATGCATTTGAAGTCATAAGAATAGCTAGTTCGAAATAATTCTGGAGTTTTGTTTTATCTCTTTATTATTGAAACATAAATGGGAGTGAAATACATAAACAGTGAAATGAAAACATTAATTAAAATTACTCACTCATTAAAAACATGAACCATTTTATAAAGTGTCTCTTCACAAGCCATGGGACAATCGCACTTAATTGAATTGAGATCTGGAAATAATAATTCTCGGTTATTAATTTAAATTAATTTTGGAATATTAGATAAAGAGTGGTAGGCAGACTGATGGTGACCGAGTCTGCCGTCCTGGGGTAGTACCACCACTTTCGAATGTAACACCCGTGAAGGGACGTTGTCGCGTTTCGGGAATAGTTTGAAAGTAGCCATTTATAGCGAGAGCAGTGTGAACTGTCAATAGATGGTACATGCTCGTCTCCTCAAGCCGGCATAGTGGAGGCGACTGCTGCCCGCACAGGTTTCTCTGTAGTAGCAGTTGTTTCCATTCATGCACCGCACTCTAGCTTTACATCAGGCGGAGGGTTGTCACATGCCGAGCTACAATAAAAAAAAATTATCATAGATTCGGGGTTGTTGATTATTCAAACGAAAAACAATCTTAACTATGAATATATTTACTGTTGAAATATGCAACAATTATTATGAAAAATTAGAGAGAAAAATAATCAAGCTGAGCTGGGATATTTTTCCTCTTCAATTTTCAACTTGATTAAATAAGTTTTTTATTTTAGCACGTCATATGACCACACTCCGCCTGATGTCAAGCGAATAGAAATCGTGATTTTTTGGTATAATTTAATGATTTTTACCTTTAAATTTGCTCAAACATGTTTGGCCCGCTATATCACACATTGATACGCCATCTGTAAATTTGATTAAAACATATCGCAATTCGGAAGAGGCTAGTGTGCACCGTTCAGGTTAACATTGGAGTCTTACCGTTACTACCTGGCTACTTCCAAACTAATTCCGAAAATACTTTGTAATGTATTTCGAATAAAACACACAAGAACTGACTTTATTGCATTTCGGGATTAGTTAGAAAGTTAACTCAGATGGTGCATATTAGTTTCCTCAAGCCGTACATAGCGGAGGCGACTGCTACCTACAGAGATTTCTTTGTAGTACTACTTATTTCCGTTTATGGGTCGCACTTCAGGTAAAATAAAAAAGATGAGATTTTTAAAGCATCAATAAACACTGTAAAATTTTATCATGTAAAAGCAGTTTCTTGTAATAAATCTTTATAATCATTGATAAAGCTCTTTCAGCATATTACGACATGTTTCTTTGTTCCCAAATTACATATTTTTTGGAGGAACGCGCAGGGAATATAAAGTAGTTGACTTCATTAAAGTATTTTTTATTAAAATTGTTGTTTATTTCCTGTTTTTGAAAACACATTTTTTTCTTTATTTTTTTTATTTTTTTTTTATTTTATGCGAACATCTTTTACCTGAATTAATTATTTTCTGCCGCGCACCATCGCGTCTATAATTTATTACAAAAATCCAAAGTTTTGCAGCTATCTAATACAGCTACTACGATGGCTAAAAAGCTTCCAAAACATAATAAGCCGCACAAAATCCTTAATCTAGATATGACATATTACGAAGTGATAGAAGAACGATATACACGATATAAACTGTTTACCCTTAACAAGAACCGTGCAAAGATAGGGTACAATGTGTACACGTCAGTGCATCGTAGCTAACAGTATTGTTTTGTAATTAAATCAACACTTGATACTTTTAATTAAAATGATTACGATCGCCGCCGCAAGATAAAATTCCCATGAGAATTTCTCCTTGTTTATACCCTAATAAATTACGCCTATTTTATACACAATGACTTATTTATTAGCATGTAAATTATTTTACTTGTTGGAAAAGTTAATTATTCTAATGGTTGCGGTTTCTTCAATTAAAAGCCGAATCAAACTCGATTCAAATCTGCAGACTCTGTACGTGTGGCACGGAAACAAAATAATTGAATAGATAATCTTGCTGTAATCCGTTCGAGCACTTTTTTTTATGTAAATGCGGTACTTCGTACGAAATGGACTATGTGCTACGGCGTGCACATTCGTTTCCTCAAGCCGGCATTGCGGGGGCGACTGCTTTCTGTAGACATTTTGTCATGTATTACAATTTAGCTTAATATCAAGCGGAGTGTGGTCTACTACAAAAAAAAATGTAGTCATTAGCCGTAGTCGCCTTGCGTAGCTCTCAGGTGCGCCTGTTGTTTGTAGTAATCCTCATGGAATAAATAATAATACCAAACCTAAAGGCTCCATTAGATGGTGTGTACAATTGCACCTATGATATTGTGCAATTGCACGACAATGCAGAATGCACGCACTGTAAGTATAACGCTGTACGTTCCATTTTGTTACATTTTCTGGTCGTTCGTTCCACTGTAAACAACCCCTTGTTGCTGGTGGTAATCTTTTCACTGAGGCGTCGCTGGTTGTCTCTTCTACCTATATATTTTATTTATTATTAGAATAGGGTTTCAGGAACAGGGGGAAAAATAGACTTGTAGATGTACTCGTAAATGCAAATTAATAAAAAAATATTATAATTAATGATGACTGAGATAATGGCATCGCGATCACATCAGTTTGGCTCTCCAAACTCGTCAACTCTAGGTACTCTCACAACGCCCTCTAGTGGCATCTAGAGGAATCTTGACATAGTTTGAACGACCATTCATAGTGTCGATAACCATCTTCTAGAATAATCTAGATTTTATTGATTCTTTTATCAGTTATTTTTTTTATTAAGTTTTATTTTATTTTCTTATTCAATTTTAATCATAATTTAATATTAAATAAAACAAATTATATGTTCTTATTTAAATTGATACATAACACGGTATCCAGGATTGATTTTTAAGGTAGAGACTAGCGCTTTAAAATAAAATGATCAATATCGAAGTACGAATACCTTTAAAAAAAGTTCAAAGTCTGATATAAGTGGTACTGCTGATTGTTTACCAAGCAAATTTTCTGATGCTACCGATATGGTTTCATCAGGAGAATGTATTCTTATCTGAAATTAAAATATACTATTTATCAGCGGCAAAGAGTGAGTTTAAACCAAACAAAAGAAACCATTCTTTAAACAATAATCTAGATTCTAGATGAATAACAAATTCAATATCGCCATGATTTTTATTTTTTTGATAGTGATTTCGCTACCGGTATCGCGGGCGGCACAAAATGTTTCATTTTAAATGTTTTTATTCTATTGTATTATATAATAAATAGTTTCAAAGATACAACCGATGGGAAGACATGTTTGTCGGCATAATATTTGCTGTCTGCAGTTCCTAGCCAATTCGTACAAAACGACAATTTCATTGGTAAATACCTATTGTTAAGATTATTATTGTAATCTTTATTTTATTTATACTTACATTAATATATTGTTTAATATGAAATACTAATTCTTTTAATCCAGTACGTCGACTTAAACGAATAATTTGAGAGCCATTTGAAGTTAATTGTGAATTAAAGGTGTAACACACGCCATATTCCGTTCTTAGAGGTTTAAACCTAAAAACCCAAGATTTATATACCATTTATATAATAATATAGTGAACTGTATACATTGAAGTTTGGAAATAAAATATTAAATGTACCTATCACAACAAGAAAACGCGCGATTATCCCACCAGCACTCCGTCAATATTTCAGCACACTTCAGCCTGAAATCCTTTACTAATTGAGGTATATTTTCAGCACAGGTTTGGTTCATTTTACAACTTTTACATATATTACAGAATTTACTGCTCCAAAAGTTTATTTCTTTATAAAAGGCCGCCATACTTAATGGCATGTTCTGTCTGAGAAAAATACATCATCATAAACAATTGTCACGACTTTTTTTTATTTTTTTTATTGTAGCTCGCATGTGACAACACTCCGTCTGATGTTAAGCTAGAGTGCAGTCCAGACGCATTGTTACAGAGTCACTTGGTGTAAGAAATAGTATCTATTAAAATTAATAATCTATACTAATATTATAAAGCTGAAGAGTTTGTTAGTTTGTTTGTTTGTTTGTTTGTTTGTTTGAACGCGCTAATCTCAGGAATCTAAAATAAATATCAAGTAACAATTTACCCAGAATGAAATACATAGACAATCCTTCTGTGTTGTAGTTAAATGTGCTCTAACTAAACCTGCAGTTGAATCAACAGTTGATTGATGCTTTAAGGGTAAATTGTACCGCAAAAATATTTGTTAAAACTACTTACTCATGCAAATAAGCGTGTATGCGATCTGTATCCATGTTCTCACAGACAGATACAGCGGGGAAAGGTGTCTCCCAATCAAGGTATGATGTTTCAACACTATAGGAAACTGATTGTGTAGCGAATAACTTCATGGACTGAAGAAATATCCATGCTGCTCCGTATGATGTACATATGAGAATGGCGAGCCAGAAAATTCTAACAATATATTTAATTTTTTTTATGTTAGTATTGTAGTTCGGCATATAATGTTAAGCTAGAATGCGGTCCATAAACGGAAACAACTGCTACTGCAGATATATTTCTTTCAGCAGTTGCCTCCGCTATGCCGGCTTGAGGAGACGAATATGTTCCATCCAGATTGATAGTGCACACTCCTCTCGTTATACCTGGTTACTTTGTTATACCTTACTTTTTTTTATTATACTTCCATATGACAATAAATAAATAAATGTATTGTCTTACATTAATAAGAATTAAAAGCTGTGTTTCTATAAAATTATTCATACCTTTTGAACCACCCAATATTTTTAGGTAAAACTTTTCCAACGCCATGTAGAGATGTTTCAGCACCAAAATATTGAACTTTTTCAGTGATATTTTTAAAAATATTACAATTTCTAAAACCTTTTTTCAGTTTCATTTTAGGCTGATGTTTTATTAACGTTACCCGATTCAATGTGATGCACGTTTGCACATAATCATATAGAGCGTGGCCTTTATTGTTACTTTATGCGGTGGAGTAAAATATTTAAAAAAACTATGTACAGGTTGCTTTTTTTTGACGTGATATTAAGTTAGAGTGCGGTTCATTAGTAGAAATTACTGCTACTACAGAGAAATTTCTAGAGGCGTAAGTCGACTTCACTATACCGCTCGCCATGCTTAGGCTACGTTTATGCTAACACCAATGTGGTATAATTAATTATACAGTTTGCGTGGCTTTGTCGATCACGTTTTTTTTTACTTTCAAGAAGAGCTTGTACTGCAAGAAAAATTGGAAAATAAAATCTCCTTGCATAAAAGTAAAATAAAAATATGCTTTTTTTTAATTCAACTGTATATTCAATTGTACTCATCGCATTTAGTTTGAACTTTATTTAATAACTGCAATTATATCTACCGCTAATGGATTTTCTGTGTTAATGATCTCACTTTCATGCAGTATAAAATGTCAACCAGAAACATAAATCGTAATAAAATGAGTTAATAAAGTAATATTTTAACAGTAATTTTTGTACATTCAACCTTTTAAATAGAGCAGTCGTGGTCCCAGTGGTAGAGGCGGACCTCACAATCGATGAGACCCGTGTTCAAACCTCGCTAAATTCTGACCGGAACCAATAGTTATTTATTTATGTATTTATCGACTTCCATGATATGTGATAACATCCAATGATGCGGTCCGTTAGGGGAAACAAAGTCGCCTCCACTATATCATATACCACGATTACGAAGGATCAAAATAAATGCAACAGTAAACCGAATAAAAGTTAAAGGACAATGCCCATTTTTGGGCCCACTTGGATATCTTATTTTTTTAACCGACTTCAAAAGGAGGAGGTTACACTTAATTACTAACTACTATTAAATACTACTATATACTAAATACTATTTACAATTAATTTGTAAATAAATAATAAGCATCTATTCTTGTTTATGCTTATTAAATATATTTTTTAGTGATTTATGTTTTATTTAGAAGTCGGTTCAATTTTTTTCAGAAATGTTTTTATTATTAATTCATTTCATTATATCACCACACGTTTACTAATCAATAGACGATGATTGACATAAAAAACAGATATCATCAATTATTAAAGCATTTAATATAATAATAACCTCAAATATTGCATCAAAAAAAGTCTAATTACTCAATAACTTTGATGAAAAAATTAAAACTGATTGGTGATACGGAATGTAGATTAATTTTCCTACAAAATGAACTATAAATTATTGTGAAACTCGGAAAAAAAATTGTGGGCCCATTTTTCTTACGCGAATGGGCATTCTCCTTTTAAGGTTTGTCGGCGAAGAATGTTGTGTAAATTGGCTCGTATTACTGTCAACGTTGTTACCAATAATAACTTGACGAAGTGATAGTTAAAGTGAAGTATTATATAGAGTTTAGGTTATAAACGTCATCTTAATTGTTTTTGCCTATTAATAAATACACTCGTACTTAAAATCTGGTCAAACGACATCACAAATCTGGTCTAAGAGTCAACCTAAAATCTACCTAAATTCTATAACGGTAAAAGTGTGAATTGCATGCACTGCGAATGGAATCGTAATAGAAGTTTAGCGGAATGCTATTTAATTTCGCCGAAGTAATTTTGAAATACAAACAAAACACTCGCGAAATTAATTTACACGACACATTTTAACAACACATTGTGACGTCATAAACTCACTTCAAACTGTTTCATTTCCTTTTTATTTGATACAACAAGCTTTTATAAATACGTAAGTAAATGAATTAAAATACTTATTGCAGCTTCTTTTAATTAATTTTGATCCGCAGCTGTCGTGGTATCGGTGAGAAGGCTGCAAAGTCGTTCGCAAAATTTCAGTAACAAACCTCGTTTTCGTGAATATCAGTTTTGACTGGAACTTTTATAGAATACGTATTTATGTTTAACAGTAATACCCAAATATATATTTGGGTTTTATGTCATTTTCTTGATTGCTACAGTTTTGTTGTTCACAGGCATAATGTTAATTTAACCTTTTATGATTCTTTGGTACTTTAAAAGGGTTTAGGTTAACGATCACGTTATTGAATAAATTAAATGTTTATTGATTAAATACAGTTTATATAATATAAATAAAGTTATATTTTATAAAAATGAACACAATATTACAAATATGATAAATACCTACTTTAAATCAAGAATTGAACCCAGAACCTCAGCGTAACAGACATATTTTCACGAATCTGTTTACTGAGTATGTGAAATTGTAAAAATTGAAATATCACACATTTGCTTAAAACGATAAAAACTTCGTATAACCAACTTACCTTCTAAAATAAATTTGTAATTCATTGTGTCAATTTCAAAGTTTCTGATGAAAAAACTTTTTCGTCTCCATCTAATCATAGATTTAACTGTAGAACAGAACTCGTTATAATATTCTAATAAAGTAATTAAGAAAACAATTGTAAAGTACTTCAATTTTTATTAACTGTCTTTGAATTTTGGAATAAAATTTTTATATTTCTATTTGATTTTTTCTTTTGACGATGAAATTAAAATACAGTGTATCAAAGCCTACATTTGTCTGTCCTATTATTATATTGTTTTATATATTACTTAAACATTGATAAAAAATATCCGGAATTTTTAGCATGTATATTTTTCTATGTTAAAATTATTGTTTTTAGTACAAATTCTTTTTAAAGAAAAATTTTGTTAAGTTTATTAATTTAACCAAAAGTAGGTAAGTATATAATAAATAATATATATACTCAGGAAAGAGAATTATATAATATGTCACCAAAATATATTGCGGCAACTTAATATGGCTTACGTACTTATTTATCAACTCACGAGGCACTTTCTATGGTACTCAGCTACGAGTATAATCTATTTAAGTGTACTATTAAAGTCTATTTATAATAAAACAGGAAACACATTTTCAATATTCTATAATACGTATATTATATAAATATATATTTTTTTTATATTGACAAAAAACAAAACAACAAAAATACTTGCAAAGTCGACCAACGGCGCATAGAAAATGTTACAATAATGCGAAAAAAATAACGCGTCTAACAACGTTTAGGTAGACTAATATCGCAGTAGAACGCAGAAAAATAAGTCGTTTAGATATTTAGATTTAACTCCATCTAATTGCCCCATTTTCCTCTGAAAACGATTTTAGTGCAAATGAAAATACCAGCGTGTTATTCTCAGGGGTAATGGTTGACACTGTTCTAAGAGTACGTTAGCTTAGTTTATGTGTTAACTAAAGGTTAATCACGTCGCGGGAATTGTAGTATTTTAGATATTAACCGTGCCTAATTATTACGCTATACTATACTAGTATACGATATATGTATATTATATAAATATACCTTTGTTATGTAACAATAAACATAGAACTACTCGAAGTAGAAGTTCGATAAAAGATTCTGTGAAGTTTACAAAAGGTTTTGACCTCGAATACGGTTTCAAAAAAGTTTAATCATTGGTTGTTGAATAATATTCATGAGAGGATCCTCAGAAGAAAGGAAATAAAATAGAAATGCGGTTACGATTTTTGACAACTTTCAAGTGTCTGGTGGTTTTACTGTATTGTATTGGAATCGCCCAAAAATCTCGGTCAGAACAAATGTAACTTTGTTATATACGCGTCTAATGTCTATGGATTATAAAAATATAACATTTATTTAATTATCCATTACAAAAACATTTTATAAAGGTTACTAAAACGTGCGAATGGCTCAGATAATAAATTGCGACCTAAATTATATTTTAATTAAAATACTCTTTTATTTAACTTGTTTACTGGATTTTTTTTTATTTTCTTTTAAACTAGTATCGTATTAACAGTGGCGTAGGCGTACCTAGGTTTCAGGAGCTTTTTCGCCCACGCTAGCTACGCCACTGTACGAAATGCAATGCCCTGACCTGAAACTAAGATAATGGCTGATTACGCAAAATAACACCCAGTTATTGTTAATGCAAATTCAAATAAAACGCAAAATGAAAATATTGTTGGAAGTAAAGTTGCTTTTTCGTGAGATTGTAAATAAAAGATCACTTGAAATTTGAATAAGATTAGATGGCGGGACATGATTTGCATTTTACATTGCAAGATGAAAAGGTGAGACTTATTTAATTCAAACATTTTAAATATTCTTTTGAAATGATTTTGGAATTCACGACGTTCGTATAAATTGCTAAAGTATTGAAAAATGATTTTAATAATACCTCCCTATACATTATTGTATTGATACCGTGACTTCTATCTGAATAAATCAGAATATTTTACTAAAATGATGATTTTCCAATTAATTTTTTTCTAAGTTAATTTAATATTAAGCCTTAAAAAATTTTTAAGATTTAAATTAACAAGGCTAACGCTCTATTTAAGGAAATACCCAAATGCGGCCTTTAAAGCAGTAAACACTTGGCAGATAAAGTTTTCATCATGAATACGAAAATAAAAAATGCAATATTAAAAAATACAAATATGCAATTATATTTAGAGATAATGCTATATCAAATACATTAATCGTTTCATTAAAGAAATTGAATAACATCAAAATATAATCTTTATTAAAAAAAAATAAGAATAGAACACGGTAACAGAATTACTACGCGACATTGGCAGTAGTTTCCTCACGACATTTGAGGGGAGATTGACATTAAATCCAATTAAGAAGAAGAAAAAGAAGACTAAAGAGTTGCCACTTAACAAGAGAAGAATAATACATTCAAAGTTTATTGTGATAAGGTTCCATCTGCGTGTTATAAAAACAACAAACCAAAGTCACATTATCAAAATTATCACATAATATTACTCCTAAGACTCCTTCATCAGGGTGGTGGATCTGGAGTAGCAGGTCTTTCTTTATCACTTAGCATGTGACCTTGGGGACTTCCGGCTTGTCCATCTGTAGTACCTTCTCCGCTACCTCCACTGGCTATAGCTACTGATGTTAGGGGAACCTGAAAGAAAAAATATCAATTTTTTTTGTAGCGTCGACTATTATAGATCCTTATAAATAATAAAGAAATGCATATAATATACGGCCGAGAAGTATCATTTGGGAATGCGATATTCGGTTGGCATCACATTACATGTAACTCGAAATTCATGTGGTAAAGTTCAAAGATAGATCAAAGTACTGCAGTGCCGGATTTAAGCATTGGCAACATAGGCAGGTGCCTATGAGCCGCCACCACACCACAAAAAAAAAAATTTAAATCAATAAAGGTTCAGTAGATACAAAAAAGATACTGACTTTTGTTTTAAATTTTGTGTTAGCCTACTTATTTAGTTGCTCTCTTCTTTACATTTAACCACAAACGATTTTAGGGCCTAAACGACATGCTCTGCCTATGGGCCGCCGAAGTCATAATCCGACGCTGAAGTACAGATGTCAGAAACCTTGCTATGCGAAATGTTTGACAGATAGGGCACAAAAGATTGTTCTCGAGTTTACAATCAGGACAAAGACCGCACAAACAAGACAGGATATGAAATTACATATGCGATAATAATAGTTATCGAACCCGAAACCGTTAATCACTGCACTAATCTAATCTAAAGTAAACGTTACCATAGAAACAGCAGTGCAGGTATGTGCATCAGAATTTCTTGGTGGCGGCGACAAGGCAGGATCAAATCGCAAATCCAATTGCAGCATGAAAACAGCTGCTGCAAGTGTTGTAATTGAGACGGATAGTTGAGCTCCTGCTACACCGGCACAGGTAGTACTGCTGCAACTAAAATTGATAAGTACCAGTACAAGCAGGATGATGTTTAACCTATTGAAGGCTTTTTCTCAGTCAAATTGGTTAACTACTGAGAAAGGGTCAGATGAGGAGCACACTCCGCACTCACACACCGACGTGCATGCATGAGAGGAGTAATGGATGTGGTCGAAGCGAAAGTGGTATGTAGAGAGAGAGGAGTCGCTAGCGCTTCATAGTTTTCTGCCTTCCCCAGTGGGAACAAGGTGTGAGCTAAGTAGTAGTAGTATACACGTAAGTGTTACAGTTACTGAGTTAAACTACTTTAAAAAGTACATATACCAACATTTACAAGCTTAATATCTAGAAAATGCGAGATACGTGTAACTTACCCAATATTTAATAGCGACCTTATACAAAAGGCTACCATAGCTATATGACTTCCAATGGCAGTAATCCATAATAACGTAAGCGGTACAGCAGCACATGGTGAAGGACCGAGAGCTCTCCAAGGTGCTCCCCATGTTCTCCCACCAGACCTAGCTGATGTCCAACCGCCGAAACCACGACTGTAGTATACTGATGTTGCTAAGAGTAATAATTATTAATTTGTTATTACTAAATTTTGATGACGTGACGCCGATGAAAAGGCGTGACAATTGTATTGTATTGTAAATTATGATGAAAATTCAACAGAAAAAAATGTGATGTAAACTCCAGTAATATGTGACGATGTATGTGTTTTTTTTTTAAATTAGTTGGTTTTGTAAATTTTATTTAATATCAATGATGGACAATTTTAATATGTACCTACGCTGTGGCACCTAAACTTAGATCAATACAATACAATACAATTGTCACGCTTTTTTCCCACAGGGATAGGCAGGGACAACGGAACGCCACTTACCACGATCCTGACACAACACCATCGCTTCCTTCACATCCACAATTCTCTTCATGCACGCCCGACGGTCATGGGTACTAGGCATCCCAGCTTTCATGAGGATGTCTCCTATTTGATCAGAAAACACCCTTCTGGGTCTGCCTTGTTTAACGCATCCATTCACATCAGATTTATATATTCCTTTCGTCAATCCTCGTCACTACATCATCTTTCAAACCACATCTATCGCGCACAACACTATTCCTCATTCTATCCGTTATCGTAACTCCACATACACTCATCTATCTTAACTTGAATCATTTATCTTAAATTAACAAATCGCTAATTGTCGTAAAGCTGGATATCAAATCCAACTGCTGGTCACCCTTAAAAAGTAAATAAATAATTAAAAAGTTAACTAACCATCCATAAACATACATTAACTATTTAATAAACCTTCCCCTAAGTTTTAATTATATTTTAATCCCAGACTAATCTCTCGAGAACTTCTACTTCGTGCTTAATTAAGTCGCTTTATCGCGTCAATTTCGCTTTTTCTTTCTTAACCCTTGATCATTTTTCTTTAAAATACTTCAAATGTTAAATAACTTTTAAAAATAGAGAGATTTACGTTTACATCGCTGCGTTTGTTTGTAATATATTTTTTATTGTAAAAAAAAACAAACAAATTCTATTTAAATTTGACAGCTGACAATTTCTTTTGTTTGCATGATTTTAGGTAAGGCATGTATTGTCGCGAATGCGATATAAAAATACAAAGGATATTCGCTGATTATGGCAATATCAATTAAAATTAAAGACAATATGAGGTGGTTGTCACTGGCAACACTGAAGTAGAGGGGGCAAGGAGAGGAGGTAAGAGAGGACAGAGGTAACATAGAAAAAACATACAATTAGCTGTGTTTATGATGTAATTATTGAAAGAGGTACATCGGTGTCCAAGTGAGTAGATTAGTTTATTATATTATAAATTATTAACAGAGATATCAGTGAGAGAAAGAGAACGAGAGTCACGCCGACATGGTGGTCAGGGAGAACTAAAAGGGGTGTTGTAGAGGTTCTTCAGAGGGACAGAGAGGTCCATTATAACGGCGAAAAGAGGGAAATCTATTTCTCTTGCTGATAAACGAGAGAGTTACCCTAAAGTTAATAACTATGTATTGATATAATTTGGATTCAGGCGCGAATTATTCGCAAGCCAAGATGGAATTTGCGACATGTATGTCACAAATAATATATAAACCTGTATAGAAGATATAATTGTAAACTTACCAGCTGCCAGGACAGTCATTGCTCCAGCAGGAACACCCAATCCTAAAGCAGGACGATCGCGTTCTTCTAACCATCCAACAGCACCGACTACTAAACCCGCTATACCGCAGACTATCTAGAAAATTTCACTTATGAAATGAAATGATATGAAAATATTTTATAAGTATGGGTCATGGTCTTAGCATATACTTGCTCTTCGTCAGACTCTGTATGGCTTCAGAAAGGTGTATGATGAAAAAAAAATCTGAATAAGTTACACTCCGAATTTCTTTCAATCACTACAAAACTTTTTTTTATTTTTTATTGTATGTGACAACACTCCGCCTGATGCAAAGGCAGAGTGCGGTCCATGAATAGAAACAACTGCTACTACAGAGAAACCTGTGCGGGCAGCTGTCGCTTCCACTATGCCGGCTTGAGGAGACTTGCATGTACCATCTAGATTGACAGTGCACACTCCTCTTAGTTATACCTGGCTACTTTCAAACTATACCCGAAACGCGTCAAATAAGTTTTATTTTTTATCAAGATAGGTGAGGTAAATCTAATTAGCGGACAGGGCCTTTGTACGCATAATTGGACATTTGAAAATTAATAATTAAATTTAATTAAAGCAAATATAAATAAAAAAAATAGATGTAATAGTTACGTGAATTAGGGAACTACCTGCAAAGTAGAGCGTAAAGAAGTTGCTAAGAGTAATAAAGATTTATTATGTAGCTGCGCCACAACATCGCTAGTGAACACGCAAACGCGCTCGACTAATAAGCGAGCGCAGCAGCGACACAGCGTACATGGCGTAACCCGCAACGCGTTCAACCAATGAGCGTGGGTCATGGCGTGACGTCACAACTCAAGACGCTACTGTAAAAGAAACCAGAAACGCGAAGGTCCAGCTGATGACGTCACGCAACACCACCACTGCGAAACCACGACGCTTGCTCGCAGGCTGCATGTTCACCTCGCCGATCAAACGTTCCTCCATCCGTAGCCTCGCGTAACTGAGGACGGACGACGGCCGCGGTATATTTATATTACATTCAACCAAACCGGTTCGTCGGTCCTCCGAGCGTTCGCGCCGCACGGTGGAGGAGGGAGAGGCGCGGCACACAAAAGACATAACGGGTTACGATCGCAGTTCCATACAACCAGACGTATTATTTATATTAGGTTAAGTTTTTAATAAAATTATCGAGTCAAGACGCAAACGTGGTATTAATCGACATTCCCAGCAGCTATTGCTCCGACCTCAACAATTATGATAAAAATTAAGAAAAAAAAACCCAGTAATATTTGATGTTGTTTAAAGCCAATGGAAGAGTTTTGACGTGGTCACGTGAAGCGCCAATGGCTGTGTAGCTTAGTAGTACGATTCCCACATCAGCTTAGGCTGTGATGTGCGCGATATTTATTTTCTAGATCAATTTTATGTCTTCCATAATAGTGGTCACTATAATAAATTCAATTAATTCATTGAACAAGCAAACCCTTTTTCGTAGAGGTCGTTCATAAAACTGATGAATACTTCAGTAGGTTTGGGAGTTTGTGCGAGATTGTCTATGCATGGTTTTTATAGAACCTTTTTACGGTTTAATGCTTGATAAATTTAAATGAGAAATCCGTTCTTATTGTCTAAAATTTCTTCCTTTTTTCATTATATCAATCCAATAATTAGAGACTTATTATGTTAAATGTGTGTGTGACTGCACTCCACCTGATGTTAAGCTAGAGTGCGATCCATGAAAGGAAACAAAAAAATCTATTGTCTGCAGGCAACAGTCGCTTCCGCTATGCCGGCTTAAGGAATGCTTGACACTCGTCTCGTTATACTCGATACAAGCTGATTCCGAAACGCGACTAGGTCACTTCACACTTCAAAGTGTAGGTGGTACCTATAACAGGACGGCAGATTGGGCTAATCTACCACACTTTTCACATTTGAAGGTTTTGTTTTACATTAAACCTGCACAGCGTTAAGATAAAAGAAGAAGAAATCGATGTATTAACAGAATGCTATTCTCGTGAAATGAAAAGCACTTACTTGTAGTACTCTAACACGTAATGCAACAGCAAATGGATAAATTTGATTGGTGATTCCAAAGTCATCGTCGCCTCGAGATGTACCACTCACAGCGCTGCATACAGATTGCTTACGTGACCACATCTTATTCGCCTCGAAATCTGTCGTCAAAACAAGAAGTTATTTGAAATAAAGATTAAATTTGTTTATTTATTCGGGTGAACAAATAGAGTTATGGATAGGAAATAGTGGGTACCTAAAGGTACATAGAATAGGTAGAGTACACTACATTGGAAAAAAAAACAAAAAATGGGTTAATTCATCTACGGTGGTTACAAACTTTTAGAAACTATTAAAATAATCAAAATAGAAGCAATAATAGAACGTCGCATAAAAAAAGCTTACCTAAAAATATAGTAATATAAATATCAAAAGCATAGATTTTGTGAAATGTTAAAAGCTTGGCTGACAATTTTATATTTTCGCTTGGAACGATTACATTAGAGATTTGTAGGTATGTTGATAGATAAGATAAGAATACAATAATTTACGTATTACGTATACTATAATAATATGCAGTTTTTTATGAAAAATATCATGAAAAATAAATTAAATATTGAATAAATGGCCATTTACCTCGGATATAAAATATATTATGTAAAGAAGGTCTCATTGAAATTATTCAATGGTAAAAAATAGACATTTCTTTAAAGTAGCAATATTAAATTACAGATCACAGATTTTCTTTTGCTTTTTTTAGCTTCGTTTTGATAAGTTTTATTGGCTTCCAAAGAACGTAATATCTACTTATTTATTGCAAAATTTATTAATACAAATAAACCAATTATAATGAAAAAACATCTAAAAGAAAAATTTGGTTACCAGCCCAATCTGTCGACCACCACTTTTAAGTGACTTTGTCGCGTGTCGTGTGTTTGGTAGTAGCCAGGTATAGCGAGAGGTATCCACGGTCGATCTGATGGTGAACGTTCGGAAGCGATTGAAAATTCCATGTGGAATCAGTGGGTGCCGTTCATAAACCGCACTCTACTTAGCTTATCATCAGGCGGAGTGTTGTTGTATGCCGAGTTACAATAAAAAAAGTTAAGTATATACTTTGTCATAAAAGTAAATGAAAAATTTTACAAAAAAAAGTTATAAAACGTGCGAGAAAAAGTAGAAGAGTCAAGCAATAATATAAATTTAAGTGCAACGTCTTGAAAAAGATAGAATTTATTACTTACATAAATCGTAATAATATGATTCTGAAAAATTATTTTATCTCTTTTTTTATGAGAGTTTGTTATAAACATATTTAAGAGGATATTTTTTTATTAAATTTAACTAAATAAATACATTTTTATGTTCTTCTTTATATTGTTGATAATTTTTACAATTTATACTTTAATTAATAGCATTGTCGTCCGGGAGTAGTAAACGTAAAAAAAAAGTAAAAAAAGTCAACAGAGGTTTCAGGATCAGTTAGTTTTAAAGTAGCCGGGATCAACGAGAGGAGTGTGCACTGTCGAACTGGATGGTGGACATTAGTCTTCTCGACCGGCGTAGCGGAGGCGACTGCCTTATTTGTAGTAGCAGTGAAATCCGTTCTTATTTTACAGATTAATTAATTTCAAGCGAAGTGTAGTTGGATGTTAGGCTACGAAAGAACTTTTTCTCTCTGTTGTATTTTTAAGAAAACTCGATAAAACAAATAAAAGAGCCCTCAGTCAAAGAACGAACAATCCTAAGTGCTCATCCCGATAAGGTCAAGTTGGGTGGCCCTCTGCGGAACAAATAAGCTTGTATTTATACAGGCTATATATATATTTGTTCTTTTACTTAGACACGTGTATAGGAAGTAAAAGTAAGTTGTAGTAGAATCACTTTACGACAGGTCTGCCGTTTTAATACATCTATCTACCATATTTTATGATTCTGGACATACCTCCTGCATAAATTGACTCCTTGCCCTAAAAGTTGCTCCATTTAACAGTGACGCACTCACTGAATATCGGTCTCCTTGAGGCGACTGATGTTTATAAACATTTCTCTGTGGAAGTCGTTTCCGTTCATGGACCGAACTCTAGCTTAACATCAGGCCGAGCTATAATAAAATAAAAATCTAATCGTTTGTTTTGTTGTATTTTTTTCTCATTATAGAATTGACGATTTAGCATAGTTTTATTTTAATATTTGTACAAAATAGAGCTATTCTTACCTTCCAAACATGATTGAAAGTAGAGCGGTCAAATTTACTGCATGACAAATGTATTCTCAAAACACGTATTTTGCATTTTGTATTAAAATACTTTTAGTAAACTATTTTTCACATTTCTAATCGTACAGGCACTCTATACGAATATGTCCTACATTGTGAATGTGCAATAAAAGCGACAGATATTGCAATATCTGTTGATACGTCTTTCATATGTCAGTTACATAAATTGCAGCGTAAAATGGAATATTATACAATAGATTCTTTCATTGGCGAACTTGTATTTCACGTTTCACGTTCACTATAGGCAAGCGTGTCACTACTGAACATCAGCCAGGGTGTGGTCAAACGCTTGTCTATTAGGAATTTTGAAAAAAAGTTTAGATACGCACAAAATTTTTTGTTAAACATCTATTTGGATGGATTTCCAACTCTGCTACATATGCGGCAATTTAATTCCAATAAATATTGATATATTTTTTGATATAAATTATTATTATTAAAATTAGATGAAAATTTAAAGAACCGCGATTGTGTTTTGTCAATTTTGTCAATATTTATTTATTTTTCATTGCACTGTAGACATCTCCGCTCACACCAACAAAGGTTAGCTGGTAGACAATGCCAAAGGCATTAAGCTCGCCTATGTACGATTTGTGTGTGCAATAAAGTGTTTTTTATTTATTTATTTATTATTGTGTTTTTTCCAAAGAAATTCTAACAATGTATAGCTAGAAAATATTTTCACAGGCATAAATGAATCTAATATTTAATTGGCATGAACAGGGGCTTAGCATGCCCTTACTAAATATTAATATTAATTAATTATTAACTGACTTCAATATGTTATTTGCTACGTCGTTACACTATGAATTGTAAAATTTAATTATGACATGCAATAAATAAATAAATATATTCGTCAAAGTTCTATATTTTCCACCTAATCGTAGCACAGAGTTAAAACTAAGAAAGGATCGTTGTGAAGCTATCAATCCACATTATATACAGTCGAATGAGCATATTGATGATCGATTAAGTTTGTACATTGTCCGACATATACGAACGCTTTACGATTGACTAGACGTATAAAGTAATATTACTAAGCGAATTTTTGGACACATACAGTACTCCGCCTGAGCAGAGACAACTGCTACCACAGAAGAGCTGCAGACAGAAGTCGTCTCCGCTATGCCGGCTTGAGCATGTAAATGTTCAGGCATGGCAGTGCACATTCCATTCGTTATATCCAAGTTGATCCCGAAGAGCAACTAGGTAACACCACGGATTCAGAAAGGTACTCCAGGATGGCAGACTGGGCTATCATCTGGGGATTGGCAACCATCATCAGCCTGCTTAGTTGTTAAGTAAAATGTTGATAAATAACACATATAAATTACTAGGATTGTCATAGATTTAACTTTTCATTATAACAAAATAGTCAGTTTAAAAAAAGACTATAGGAAAAGGTTAAAAACAGATTAATCACGTTCAGGAGTAATGAAAGCCATCATTGAGTTCGTATTATTAAGGTTTCAACTACTACGAAAATATATGGACAAAGATTTGTTTTGGTAATGTGGCTCATATTATTGGCATATAATTTGCAAAATTTCATTAAAAATTCTACTTAATTCTATTTAATAAAAGAAATCTTATAAATAAACCAATCAAATCTTATAAAATAAATCTTTTAAAATCAGCACAAAACCGAAGACATAAAAAATAATAAGGATCAAAAAGGTTTTTTTTTTTAAATATTAAGAAAATTTAATAAAAATAAAATCAACACACAACTGCGTGAGTTGAGGTGGGATTCGAATCCAAATCCTCCGTTATGCATGCAGATGTTTGACTACTAAACGTATAGTTGGTGATTTACTTTACTTGCGATCTGTGTGTTGATTTTTTTCAGTTCAATTTATAAATACAATAATTCTTGTATTTGAATTAACCAAAAATAACCGATAAAACGTCGTTGTTAGTTCGTGGAAATCTGTTTCGAACTTTTAGGTTGATCCCCTGAGTTAAAGAACAAAGATATACCTGAATACGTAACACGATTCATTCAGCAAATTTTCACATAACTTTTTCTTTCACAAATTATATTAAACTCGAGTGACTTTATTCCGAGTGGATATGTCAAGCGCGTCTACGCGGAAAGGCTTTCTGAAAGTTACTGAAACAGTGAGGCAGTTTTCAATACAAACCTTACTCGTATATTGTCACATGTATGTGGAAGTATGCATGTAGAAGTAGTAACTAAAGGTATGCCATATTATTTTTTAATTTTGTACTTTATTGTTTTTTTTATCAACGAATTTGTTGTTGTAAATACAATAATAATTATTATCTTATTGCGCCAATCCTCTAATTTCTTGTATAAAGTAACGTACTGAACTTATGTTGTTTTAAGATATTATAAAGAAAAAGAAATATATTAATTAAAATAATTTTATCTAGTATAACAATTATTGTGGAACATAGATCAGGACATATTATTTTCTAATTCAATATCATTGTAATAAAAATTTGCCAAATTAATTTTATAGATATTATAGATATTGGACCCCTTTATCTGTAGAATACCGTTGATACTTACGGGATACTGCACGCATAACTACTTACGGGACAACCTGTATAATTCATAATTCTGGCTCGATTTTTTAATAACCTGTTAGCTCATTTACTATTGACTAACATTGGCTATTATTTTTATGTTTAATATGACTAACAGACGTCAGGTTAGGTTGTGGGCCACAAACGAGGATCTTCTTTCCAAAATTATATGAGATTTCAACAATCCTGTAAGGGGAATGCGAGTTACTTTGATCTTGAAAGTTTTCTTCTCTCTACTTTGATGTAAACTATTTCTTAGTGAAGGCCTAGAAATATTGCTTGCTTGTTATCTTAGCCATTTTGTGTGCTAATGAATAATATTATAATATAGATATAATAATTATTAAAAGGAGAATGCCCATTCGCCTAAGAACAATGGGCCTACAATTTTTTTCTCGAGTTTGTCGGTGATTTTTAGTTAATTTTGTAGAAAAATAAATATACTTCCTTACTACCCAGTCAGTTTTTTTTTATACCCGAGTTATTGAGTAATTAGATTTTTTCTGATGCAATATTTAAGGTTATTATTATTTTAAATGCTTTAATAATTGATGATATCTGTTGTTTTATGTAATTAAACATTGTCTATTGATTGGTATATGATGTGTTGGTATAATTAAAATTAATTAATGTAAAAATAAGATATTATTTTAGAATATTGTTTTGTTACCTATTAAGTATCATGTGGGCCTAAAATTGGCATTCTCCTTTATTTTAAACTATAATTAAAAGAAAATTTCTTTTTATGTGATTTTTCATCGTTAATGAAAAAAAAACGGTTAAATGGCATTGTAATTTTTTTCTTTTTTCTAGAATTGTTTTTAGGTTAAAAAGAAACGATTTTGACAATACCCAAGTGAAAATACCCAACTTGGTAAATGGACACCCTAGTGACCATATTTCATCTGATGTTAGGCTAGAGAGATACGGTTCAATTTTGAATGCGATATACATGAATATACATATAAGATTCTGGACATCCCTGTGGGGAAAAGACGTGACAATTGTATTGTATTGTATTGTACATATAAGATAAGATATACGTAAGTGATATCAGCGATACAAAGTGATTGTGACTCTCTCTAACTCTCGGACTACCTGGTTACTTTCAAACTGTTCCCGAAACGCGACAAGGTCACTTCATGGGTGTTACATTCGACGGTGGTGGTACTGCCCCAGGACAGGAGATTAGAGATACGCAATAAAGTGTTTTGTTTTTACGTAAGAATATTGTAACTACAGATAGTATTTGGAAAATAAATCCTAAATTAAGAACTGTAGGTGTGTAGTATTCTGATTATCGTCAATAAAAAATGACAGTTGTTTATTTTAATAACGCGCCGCAGAAACGCTGATAAATATAGTTGTTTAATTATTATTTTAACCGACATACTTTATGCCTGGTTTGAGAATTATGAATTATTCGAAAGACGTGCTAATATTCTAATAAAAATTAATGTTTGTCCGTTTCGTATGTGTTCCGAAATGCCGTTGGCTGGAGCACCGCAGTACAATGTACAAAGCCACAGTCGCCGTCTCTATGCCGGCCTGCTTGCTTAATAATACGCAATACGAAGTTACGGTAGTTAATTTTATTATATTGAATTGTAAAAATATCAACCAATCGTATCGTATTGTAACAATACTGTAGTTTGTATCGATGGTAGCATTAAGTGGCTATTGAACTCGTCTCACTATGTTTGCCACTCGAAACATATTGTTCTGCCACCTATATTGTGATAGAATGCAGACATTTTAAGTGTCAATGCTGTTACATTTTTATGTATTAATCTTTTTTTATGACTAAGAAATAGAATTCAATTTGGAAATTAAGATTAAATGAGACTAACGTAAAGATAGAGCGGCCATGGTCTAGCGCTAAGACGCGTGAACTCACGATCGATGAGACCCGTGTCGCTCAGTGCCCATAGGCACTATTTAAGAGTGGTAGGCAGACTGAAGATGGTTATTAGCCCATTCTGCCGCCGTGGTGTAGTACCACCACTTCCAAATGTAACACCTGTGAAGTGATCTTGTCGCGTTTCGGGAGCGTAGGCAAGTATAGCGAGAGGGTTGTCATTACAACCTTACAATAAAAAAAAATTAAGAAAGAAAACAACTTGATATAAAAATTGCGTCAATAAGTAATGAATCCAAACAGAGATGTAGGTAGTAGTTAACAAGTATTAATTGTGGCGAATAAAATATAATAATAAGTGGAAGGAAAGTATTCGTGCGCAAATATTATATGTATTAGGGTATGATAAAATTTAACAAACTTAGTATGTTAGCTGTCTTTGAGTTTGGTAGCAACAAAACAAACATACAAACAATGCATTTATACTTATATAGTTTTGAGGATCTACTAATAATTAGATTTCGTACATTATCTAGAAAAGCTTTTTCCAAAGAACTAAGGATTGCTCTTTTTTATCGTTTTTTACAAATCCAATTTCTTAGTTGATTGAGCCGTAATAATACCTTTTTTATTCCATCGTTCATTCAAAACTATTAGCTATATTAGAAGAGATAAAGTCTATTTTCGAGTATAACACTTTTCGTAAATATATTACTATATTACAGGATATATTGAAAAAAAAAAGAGGAATAAATAAAT
Organism: Tinea pellionella; assembly: GCA_948150575.1. Classification (NCBI taxonomy): domain Eukaryota; kingdom Metazoa; phylum Arthropoda; class Insecta; order Lepidoptera; family Tineidae; genus Tinea; species Tinea pellionella. Next base: position 1,898,201 of record OX411253.1, read on the forward strand.
TTGGGTAAAGGAAAAGAGAATATAACTGCGACGTCTTTTTGCTTTTCCTAATTTAATTTTGATTTATTTAATAATAAATATTTACAAAAAAAACAAATGAAATTAGTAGAAAAAACATTAATTATTTTATTTTTGTTTGCATTAGTAATTATTTATAGTAATCCAGTATATTGATGAGCGGTGACAACAGCTACCATAAAAAAACGTTCGCACTGCAGGCAGAAGTTGCTTCCGAAGAGACAAATCATCCTAGTTGACAGTGTATGCTCCTCTCGTCATGCCCGGCTGCTTCTATAAGTAGATCCCGATCTTTGGAAGTTTTTTTGTTTTATTTTTACTATTTTTTGACATTTTATTTTATTGTATTTTGTTCATTCTATTACAAATATTGTATGCCATAGGGGCAAAACATAGAGGACTTAAAAATTATTTTAACATCTACAAATGTAAAATCTATGTTTACAATAGATTATTTTGATTTGAAGTAACGGTACTACGCCAGGACGCGTCCGTGCCGTCCGGAAGGCAGACTGGGCTAATAACCATGATGCAAACAATATGGAATAATAAAACGAATAAACGAATAATTATTGTTTATTAATTATAATATAATTACAATTTACACTTACATTGTTTTTTACACTATGTCCAACGGCACTAACAGAGCGACGAGTTATCCGGGAGGCATATACAACTAGATGTGCTATAACGCTCCCAATATGATGCGAGGGAAAAGATGTCTGCAGTCACCTTTGGGTTCTCTTTCAGTTAGTATTTGACTTGACCGCCACATTGTCAATTCGTTTGAAGTGGCTTACACTTTTTTCATGTCCGATGTATGAAGTTTGCACCAAGTTTGTATATATCTCTATGATCCATACATTCGTATAAGTAAACATTACGGAGATTGAGACTTATTAACATAGAGCACAAATTCCACTTTCGAAGTAGTCATATCAGACCAAAGTGTACATCGCACCGTTAAATACACGCCCAATGAAAATTTAGAAAATTGTACAGCTACTATAGGCGACGACTGAGTCATGTTCAGCGAATTTTTTCTTGGATCAAAACCGGGTGGGTAAGGATAGTATCTTATATGACCTAAATGCTCTTTAAGCCACGGCTCACTTCCTTCACAATAGAGCAATAATTTTTGAGTTTTAAATTTCACCCATCTTCGCACTTCTTCCGGTATCTCTATTTCCGAGGAATTAAATGACAATGGTTTAGCAGTCCATCCTCTTTGTTTATTGATCTTGATATATACACAAGGTTCGGACCCGTAGCCGTAAGGTTTAACACCACAAGGTCCCAAATCATCATTATTTCTATTTCTAAACGAACTTATATTTTTTCTTTTATTTAAAAAATCTTCAATTTTATTCACGTATTTTTTGTACTGAGTTTCATTATTAATTGTATACCAAATTAAGGCTTCATCATTTATCGAAGGGATAACAGTCAACCCTATGCCCTTGCGTGAACATTCAAATAGGTCTGTTTTGTTAACCAAAAGTGTTTCTGTATAATGGCCAATAAGCCACAAGGATGCATTTAAAATTAAAAAGAAATATGAACCGAGAACTAGAAGATATAGTAACACATATAATGCAGTGATTAAATAACGCTTCCATTTGAATCCAGTTTTATTGCTGTTATCATAACAACAGCAACATAAGGATTTGTTTTCTTTGTCCGCTTCTAAATGTGACAAATGAGGAGTGTGCGATGTACCTGGTTTTTGAACGTCACCTATTTTATTAATCGGTCTTGCATTCTTTAACTCAGACTCGTGAGGCTTTATCCTCTGCATTTCAGCATTAACTTTTCAATGTAATATCATTTGTTGTTCAATAACACAAATGTCAAGAAATAACTGAAATCATTATGGTTATGAAAATGTTTTTTTTTGTAGTAGCTCGGTGTATGGCAACACACCGCTTGATTTAAGGCTGGAGTGCGGTCTATAAGCAGACAAGTACTTGTATTGTTTAAAACATCATCCTAAGTGCGCTTGTAAAATCGACCTCGTCCTCGATATAGGGCCCTACCTTTTAATAAAGCTATGTAAATGCAAGAATGTAAACATATTTTTCATTGTAAACTGCTTTTATGCCGTCAATTTCAATTTTTATTATCACCCCTATTTATTAAGGGAATAGACGGAAAATTCCATGAAAAGTACTAATCTACCAAATTAGATCTAATTGGGTAAACACATGCAATGGCAAAATGGATTAGATATAAAACAAGTTTTTTTCACTGAATTAAAATAATTTACTTTTATTTTGATTATTCTAATTCTATCAATGCCTGCCTCTCTCTATGTGGGAAAAAGGCGCGAAAATTGATGCTAATATTGTCTTGAATAAATAGATTAGATATTATTTAAGACCTACAATTGTTAGAATGCAGCTTAAATCGTAAGTTGTTGGTAGCAGCCCTAAAAAGCTATCGATCGTTAATGGAAATATCATGTAACTCTTTTTCTAAGTACCTTATCCTATTGACGACCGTAAGTAAAACATTTTCTCTCGTACCTAAGTGTATTCCATTAAAATGTAGAAAATCAGAAATTACGGTTTAAATAAAGTTTAAGTTATCTATTCATACAATATATATCTCATTCTCTTAGTGTGACAGGGGTAGGTAGATGCTACTACGTGCAATTGCATCTAACCACGTTTGGCGCGACGCGCGGGTTAGTTAATGGTAGCGACTACCATCTCTATCCAACAGCAGCCGGTACCGCCTGGGGATCGTATTCTAGTTTAACTAAAAATATTGGTTTTGTAAACCCAAATGATAAAAATATCTGCAGATTTTAATGTTTTGAAAGCTTTGCAGCCATCGTGGTTACGAAGAAACTTGACCGTGACCGTGATGGAAATAAAGCATCCTAAATTTAAAAAAAAAGATTAAAATAATAAGAAAATGTGATAGATAGCAAGACGTATATTATGGTTAAATTTTTCTTGAGATAAAAAAGAGAAAATTCTAGCAAGGATTTTCTACGAAAACAAAGGGAGTAATTTTTTATTGAAGGGCGTGAACAATATCATTATAATGTGACATTATGTGATGTTGACGTCCTCGGTTCTCTTATTGGATGAGGTTTCACGCTGTGTCTGAAATTAAACCACGTTCTATATTACTAGCTTCTGTGCCCTGTTTTACTTACTGTACATTTTGAATTAAAACTTGTATTTTATATTTGAAGTAATCAGCAAGCATAAAGCATAAAGGAATGTCTGAAGGCCGCGTAGCCGCCACCACTATACCTAATAATGATTAAAGAGCATTAAAAGAACGGATATTTTGTGATTTTTGCTTTTCAAGAAAAAAGAAAAAATGAAGAAAATAAACTTTTTATTTATTTAAGTATTTATTTATTTTTAAACTATTTTAAAATTTAGTTTTATTAATATAGTGAAGACAATTTATATTCACCTAAAATTTAAGAAACACAATTTGGTAATCGTTACAATAGTCAATAATATATATTTATAATAATAATTATATTAAGTAAATAATTAAAACTATTCATAAAAATAGATTTTTTAAATCACTAAGTTTAACACAAAAATATATTATTATATTTACAAACTTAACTGAAATAAATTTGGTAAGATGGTAACGTTCGGATAGAAGTTTTTTTTTTAATTAATAAAGTTCGAAACATGCTTAATGAACGCAGAGATAGGCAGGGACAATGCTGTACAACCTTCTATAGTCCTTAATACAGACGATGCTTACCTCCTTCGCATTCACTACATGTTCTACAATTTAAAAGGTAAAAAAATCAAAGGTAATTATTGAACTTTAGGATTAGGCGACAAATAACTCAATAAATCTTTTTTTCCAATATAATAATTAAACGAAAAAAAAAAGTTTTTTTTTTGTCCATTTAAAGTTAAAGGGGATCTTTAACAGTCCATTGTCATTTTCACGTAGTTTGACAAAATTAGTATCGAGTGATTGGCACTACAAGTTTCATAAACTCTATCGTAAAAGGACCTCGAATTTTGTACTATGAACTTACTAAGTTGTTATTTTAAGAATAAATATGGTGGTATTTTTTTAGTAAGGAAATTAAAAAAAATTAAGATATGTTTTATTATTCTATAAAGAAAATTGTAATTAAAATAAATTTTAATTTAAGGGTATGCCTACGTTCTGTGACTCGCGATGTATAAAAGGGGTTCTGATTGTCACCTAGGTTTTTTTTTATTGTAGCTCGGCATGTGACAACATTCCGCCTGATGTAAAGCTAGAGTGCAGTCCATGAATAGAAACAACTGCTACTACAGAGAAACCTGTGCGGGGCAGCAGTCGCCTCCACTATGCCGGCTTGAGGTGACGAGCATGTACCATCTTAGATTGACAGATATAACGAAACGTCAAATTCCATATATTTTGTTGTCGATTCGATCAAGTGACAAACTGTCGAATGGCTTTTGTCTTTAGCCCCAGAAAGACACAGAACGCATTAGTACACGTATATAGCACTGTATTTTATTTAATAAAATAATGTTCGTTATATTTGTTTAATAAAACGTAAAGTTAACCAAAAAATACCACCACAAATACTTAATTAATCTACAATAATAAGCTTAAATCTTTAATTTGCAAATGGTTTATTTAAATATAGACTCAGCTAATACAATTCCTAATAATTCAGCAATTATAATTAGAAGGATTTTTATCAAAAATAGAATGATTACATATATCACAAAATATATTTCATCGTTACGATAAATTGGTATTAGATGCTTGGTCAAACAAAGAATGGCGTTAAAATCGTGCAACAGCTGACGTGCAGAAAATAGACGACAATATTATGTGCGTCAAATCAATACTTAGGTCTGTTTGAACCAGAAGGCCCGTTAAAGTTACTTTAACTATTACTTTTATGCTTACTTTAACCATTATGGTTTACATTTACTTCACACGAGTTGCACCATGGTCGCGCCTGTCATTTTTGATGCCTACTTTAACTTTAAACGTAATCAGCAAATTTTGGCTGGTTAAGTTTTCGTCAAACCAATGTCACCAACGTCAAATCTATGAAAAGAATCATAATATGTTTTCTATTATTTTTCGGGATCAGCCACCCTTTTAACGATGAATTTACACGATATTGCAACTGCGTGTATGGAGTAAATGTAATAGTTTAACGGTCACGTCGTGCGTCGTCGCCGTAAAATAGTTAAAGTAATTTTAACGGGCCTTCTGGTGCAAACGGACCTTATTCTTTTATTTTGACCAATTACTTAATACACAATTGTTTCGTTTTCAATGTATTTTTAATTGGCCTATTTTTGTTACATACACTAGGTGATAGAAGCCCGATATTATTATAAATATGTAAGGTTTACTCAATGAGAATAATTGTAATAAATTATTACTGGTAAATAATTTATTTATGTGATTATTAAAGTATGGGGCTTGATTGATAAAAAAAAAAGAATTCTAAATAAAATTTTTGAAAAATAACAATCTATTTATTATTTTATAATATTTAATAGTTATTTTACAACATGCAATAGGAAATTTTCTACAGACTTTTTTTTTCAATATATGTCATAAAAATATGATATTTTTAACAATTTTTTTTCAACCAGATAGACTTTGTACACTACACAACAAAATTATAGGGAGAACATTAAAATTATTAAAATTTTAGGCAATTTCGGTTGATAGATAGATTTTTAAAATACCTATTTTATATTTACATTTTTATTCTAAACGTATTTACTTAAATAAAATAAAGATAAAGTTTTGCAGTCAAATATAAAAAAGCGAATAATTAGGCGTTAACTTTTAAGCCCAGTCCTGGGATAGTCTTGTACTATAAAAAATAAAATAGCATAACACTAACTACATCCCAAAGATATTTAATATGATAGACTACCAATTACAATCAATAATATAAACAACTTGACTAACATTTGATAGACGAGAAAAACAAAGCCACTTCAAAATACGGACTTACACATATACTATCAATTTTCGTCATGACTTGACTTGAATGCTTGACTTGACTATCATTTGATAGGTGAAGAAGTCAAAGTCACTGGTGTACTTAGTGTTGAGACACAAATAACTGAATACGAGTATAACAATAGTAATTGATTAATTGGCAAATCAATTCATATGTAACATGTCTAATACTAATAATAATTACACTACAACGCAAAGAAAATTATATTTAATAATCTAATATAATGGACGAACACGTCATTCGAACGAATGCAGTCTACTTTATTAACATTAGGTGATTCTTTTAGTTCGTGTCAGAAAGACTATTGGATTTGCCCCCGTTTGCTTTATTGTAAACACATTTCACCAATTGCAAATAGAGAGAAATCATGGGAATAAAAAATCTAAAGTTAAAATTGAGAAGTCTCTATTTATTTCTTTAGTCCTTGTAATACGTAAACATAAAAGCAATAGAGTTCAGCTAAATAAAAAACTGCCACGAACTTCTACAATCCCACAATAACATTCATTGCTTTGTAAGTGAACTTATCTTAAAATTCGTTTTTAAATGCTTTTTTCTTACACATAAAGTCCACTTTTCAACAGTTGCTATTTTTAATTAAACGGTGGGTTACATTTTTCATAAAATACACACCAAATGGCACAATTAATAATTTATATTATAACTACTAAATAAAACAGGACCGGTTCAGTTACATAAAGGTTATAAAACATGATATAACTTTAAACATTTTGCGATAGTTAAAAATATGAACCCGCAGCTCCCGTAATCCCGATTCATTTATAGTTATGAACAATTCGTTACTAGACAACTATCATCATAGTTCGATTAATTCACACAAAAACTACAAGATTCCATCCACATTATGACTCTCAATAATCTCGATATACTCCTATGATTTTTAAATTTTTTTTTTTGTAGCTCGGCATGTGACCTAGACAGGGACGCTCTAAATAAATAATTTAAAAAAAACTTATGACTAAATTACACCATCTGTGTCTGACCTTGAATAGGCCGAGTGTTATTTATGGTACTCTACTATTTCATTAAAAACAAAAGGAAAAAGGTAGATGAAGACTAGGCTGCATGGGCAATAACGTCTTTGCCTTGACAAGCAACGACATGTTGTTTATCGTTACATTATTGATTATATTTGTTATATCACATTATTACAACCTAAGTGTAGGAGCACCATGACAATTGATAAATTACTTTATGAAGCTTATTAGCACCAAGACTCGCCACACCCTTCAGTAACATAATGACATTTTATTATTATTTTTTTTAATTTAAAAATTTAAAAAATTATATTGAACTTGTAAAAAAAAAAATATAACCCACCGTTAATTAAATATCAAGCACACCAACACTCCAAATGCTACGAAGTTAGCTTCCTTATCTCAAAAAATACAAGCAAAATCGCTAATTAATACTTCTACATAAAACGAACACACACAAAAAGCAGCTGGTGTTACTTGTAATAAAAATAATACGTATTAAAACTTAAAATTGAGATCAAATCTTGATCAAATTATTTATAAACGATTACACTGCGAGTCATGAATAACTGAATTTTTAACAAATTACAATTAAACATAATTCACTGTAATTATTAATTTTAAATAAACATAAATAATTTGTTTACAAAATAGTATTTGTTATAAAAAAAAATTAATCAAGGCGACAATACTGACAGATACCATTGTCAAGATAGATTTTAACAAATGTCATTAAGGCTAAATTATAAAAATAATTAAGACACTTCATTTACATAATATAGGAATTTCACAAACATTTAATATAACATATTTTATTCGTTGAATATTGTGTGTGTTAGGGTAAGACTAGTCGTGAATGAATGAAATAGAAATTAAATGGACTTTGTAGAGAAAAATCTGCGTAAAGAAAGACGCGCTGCCTCTACGAAGCCCGTTTAATTACTAACTCAATTACGTACGACTATGGTTACACTTATACTAACACACACATGCACACACTATAGTATTAAAAGAAATGTGTAGACTATTTGGGTGATTGCAATAATGACCTCTTAACCTACTCGAAAAAGCTAAGTTATGATAAAATGCACTATTTCTTTGTAATTTAATTTAAAAAAATCTAGGTATCCTAGGTACTCTACAAAATGACAAAGTTATATTGAAAAATATTTTAATAAAACACTATGAAAAAATGTATTGTATCACATTAGAAATATTTAAATTAGCTGTTAATTACGAGTAGATTAAGTTTAATTACGTAGAGATCAAAATCTAATAACTATACCCAATAACAACATTAAAATTATAGTCCACCGTCCATAGATTTCAGTAGACTATATTTGTAATTGCAATTGTCTATTAACCAAGATCTATAATGAATAGATTCTAGCTAAATAGTCATAAAAGTCAGAATATATCCCAAATAGCCACATCAATACTCAAATGTAGAACATTGTAGCAATAACAAAGCCTGCAATCATGTATGCTTTGGGGGAAATGCTGAATCCACTGCCAAAATAGCAATCTAAGTCATTTATGAACACCTGGAATAAAGAGTATTTGTATTAATTAAAAAAATCTGTTTGAGGTTGAGTGGAATGCGGAACATTTGTTGTCTGTGGGTGTACATTTTCCATTTAACTGGTAAAAAGAAGATATTAAATTATATGGAGTTTTGGCGGCCATCTTGAGACGTCAGGTTATCTGTTTTGAATTATTTTCCTAAACTTGTGTTTCTTCGAGTGCTAATGTGTAATAATGGTGGATTATTAACCATTAAGTGTTCGTGAACGTGCGTGAATGTAGGCAAACAATTCAAAAGAAGAGAACCCGTGTTTCCATTTTCCCTCCAAAACTCCGTAGGAAGTTTCAGTAAAGATTCTACCACTTTACTGGAGCAATTTTTGACTTGACTGTGACCACTACTATTTTGGACAATACCGGGACACAACCTGACTGTTTTGTACGAAGAATGAATATTTTTGCTAATATTTGTTTTGGCGTTGTAAATATGTGAAAATAAAACTTACATCATTCAAGCTCCTATTTTCATAATTGTTACAATTTGAAAAACGGACATCGTCTCGAGTCGCTACGCATGTCGACGGATCTTTGCACAGATATTGTCGTCTCTTTCTGTCCCATGCTTCAACCCATCTGCGAAACGTAGTGAGAAATTAATATACTGATTGATGAATCCCATTAAAAATTTTAATTACGACTAATTATATTATAAATTGTACAAAGGATTTATTTCAATAAATAAATATTAAGTATGATTAAAAATGAACATAAAAAATTAACGTGCACACAACAGTTTGGGTTCGATTCCCATAACCGCATGTGTGCTGTACGTGTTGGCATTTTAATAAGCGGAAATAGTAATAAAAAAGTAATCTTACCCAATTCCACAATCACAATATAAAGGATTCGAAGAGAGTAGAATATCGTGTAGAAAAATGTTATAAGGTACACCAGGCCAGGGTTTTCGCGATGGATTAGGAACACCGGTGAGGCGATTCCATCTAAGGTCTAATGTCAAATTCTGAAGACGTCCAGGTGACCAGAAGGTTGAGGGTTCTATTTCCGTAATGCTCGTGTTATATATTGTTAGGCGTAAAACTCTTGAATACACACCCTGTAAAATAAAAGTAAATTAGAAAATTGAACTCCGCCTGTATTTAAGTTAGCGTGCCGTCCAAGATCGCAGATAACTGTTATCACTGTGTCTGCAAACAGCAGTCTCCTTTGCTCTCCTTTCGGTTTACCCGACTTCTTTGAAGTAGATGTCAAAACGTAATTGCGTCACACATAATACATGTAAGTACTACCTCGAAGCTAGGTAACTGTCAACAGACTAGTAGCCATCATCAGTCTATTTACTTTCTTTTAGTATTTTTATTTAGAGCGGCCGTGGTCTAGCGGTAAGACGCGTGAACTCACGATCGATGAGACCCATGTTCGAATCTCGTTAATTCTGACCGGTACCAATGTAATTTTGTTATATGTACTTTGGTCGCTCAGTGCCTATAGGCACTATTAAAGACTAGCAGTTGTTTCCATTCATGGACCGCACTCTAGCTTTACATCAGGCGGAGTGTTGTCACATGCCGAGCTACAATAAAAAAAATAAAAAATCTTTTGCAGTCTCATAGTTTTGGAGGTACACTTTAACATTGATCAAAAGTGTAATTAGTACAAAAAGATGTTTACTTACTATAAGGATATTTTCAGAGAGATATTCCAATGCTGGTCCAGTTATACTTATGTTATTGAGCTTAGGTGGCAAAGTTCCATACATTTCATTACCAAGATTTACTCTGTCATCGTTTACCTGGAAAAAATGTATTACAAAGAACATGAGTTAATTTTAGTTAATTAGAGTTAATTTTTTTTTCCGGATATTAGCAAATTTTTTTTTAAATTATTGTAGCTCGGTTTAATGATGATATATGTGATTCTATCAAAAAAGAAACCTCATAAACACAGTTCTGAGTGGGAGAACTTCGTTTTACGTCAATTCGAAGTAGGCCCCCGAGTGCTAAACGGTAATCTAGATTGGTACAAAAAAAAAAAAAAAATTATGGGGATTAGGACACGGGATTCACAATTGCAAGTCTATATTTATTCTCGTTTCTCTCTCGGCGCTATATCAAGAGTTTTTTTTTTATTGTAGCTCGGCATGTGACAACACTTCGCCTGATGCAAAGCTAGAGTGCGGTCCATGAATGGAAACAATTGCTACTACAGAGATATCTCTACAGGCAGCAGTCGCCTCCACTATGCCGGCTTGAAGAGATGAGCATGTACCATCTATATTGACAGTGCACACTCCTCTCGTTATATCTGGCTACTTTCAAACTATTCCCGAAACGCGACAAGGTCACTTCACGGGTGTTACATTCGAAAGTGGTGGTACTGCCCCAAGACGGCAGACTGGGCGAATAAACATCATCAGTCTGCCTACCGCTCTTTTATAGTGTCTATAGGCACTGAGTGACCAAAGTACATATAACAAAGTTACATTGGTACCGGTCTCATCGATCGTGAGTTCACGCGTCTTACCGCTAGACCAAGGCCGCTCTACTTACCTCAATCAAAAGATTTTGCAGGCCAAGATTATAAGTCAACATCCTTGGTATATTAGTGTTTCTATTCTGCGCGTACACATTCAGTTTTAGAGTTCTCAATGCATACATTCGACTGAAGGCACCACTCTGAAAGTATATATAATTCTTTTAAACATACAAACCTACCAACTTTGCGAGTATTATTGAACTTGCGCATTTTTTGTAACGCACAAATGATAAATGAACGCCCACGTATTCACCCACTCCAAACGGAGCGTAAAGAAGCATCTTCTTGGGCCGGCATGGAGCTGTACTGTGCATACCATTAGATCAGACGAGGTCACATGCAGTGTCATTGTAAAAAAAAATATATTCATCCCACATAAGCGACAAAGTCGTGTAAGACAGTCGAGTTTGCTCTGTTAACCTAGACGGTCCACGCTTGTCGCTTAAAGCCGGCATAGAGGAGGTGGCGCTCATGGAGCTCTATTGTGCATACCATTAGGTCAGACGAGGTCGCATGCGATGTCATTGTAAAAAAATATTATATTCATCCCACATAAGCGACAAAATCGTGTAAGACAGTCGAGTCTGCTCTGTTAACCTAGACGGTCCACGCTTGTCGCTTAAAGCCGGTATAGCGGAGGTGACCGCTGCCTGCTTAGATAGATGTTGTTTCCGCTCATAGATCGCAATTCGACAACTCACCTCAATAAACCTGAGCCTTAATTGTGTGATATCCAAGTATTCAAGACCTGGTGTTAACCCTAACAGACTGGTGTTCATCAGTGCTGTGATAGGGTTACCAGAGAGTGACAGCCAACGGAGTTTTAACAGTGAATGCGTTGCCTGGAATTAATCATTTAGATTTGTAACCAGAGCTTTGTGAACGGTAGAGTGTATACCAATGTAACTATGTTGTATGTAATTTGATCGCACAGTGCCTGTGATACAAGCACTAGTTTAGTATAGATAGGCGGTTAATTTTTTTTTTTAAATTGACTTAGCCTTGACTTGATTGTTTTGTATGATGAATAAATGATTAAATTCAATATAAAATAGGCAGACCGATGATGGTTATTAGCCCAGTCTGCTGTCTTAGGGTAGTACGTGTAACGTGTGAAGTACCTATTTGTGTTTCGGGATCAACTTTAAAAATTGCCTAGTATAAGGAGAGGAGTGTGCATTGTTAACTTCGTATATAAATCGATAAATTAATTCAAAAAGTAACTCACAACAGGTACAGTAGATAGGTCATTGTAGGAAATATCTAGAGACCTAAGTCTTGATAGATTTTGTGTTGCTTCAATAGAGAGTGATGGCAAATTGTTGTATGCCAAGTCTAGACTCTTCAGGTGTGGTAGATCTAATGGTGGAACCTAGAAACAATAATAAGTTATTTATCTTTTTTTTTTAAAATACATTTTTGGCAATTAAAATGATGTACGAGTATATTAGTTATCAGAAAATTAAGATGAATGAAAGATAAAACATAAATAAACAAAAGCGCCAAGAGCTGGCACAAAATCCAGCAAGCAAAAAAATGTGCTGGATCCAGCAATTTCAATCCCTTGTCATGTGTGCAAATAAACAAATTTAAAAAAAGTGGCAATGACTTAGTGGTCAGAGCACAATTCCCATGATACAAGCTCTAGTTTAATATAGACATTTAAGAAAAAAGTTATAAATGTAATATAATATAACTCGTATATATAGCATATTATTTCAAACCCATTTTGGAATATTCTCCTAACCACTGCTATCAAGCGTAACTTTCGCGGTTGCGTTTCGGCTTCAGTTTGAGTAGCCAGATAGAACGCGAGTTAGAGGAGTGTACATCGTCAAGCCGGAATAGCAAAGGCGGCTGCTATAACCATATGCGTAATTTATTATACATACCGATTTCATACTAATATTTCTCATTCCCAGATGAGTTAAACTTCTCTCTAAGCCTCTAAAGATATGCCCATCTCTGTCGAACGTGATCGGGGGGTTGTTACTAATATCCAACCATCTGAGTTTCGGTACAGCTGAGAACGCCCCGGAGTCGATACGCACCAGGAAGTTATTCGATAAGTCCAATACTGTTAAAGACTGCAATTATAACATTTTAAATTATTATTGTAGTTGGCCCGATTCATTTTTTGGTGGCCAGGACAGTGGAGGCCCATGAGCGTTGTCCATTGCAGGACCGCAATACAAGATAGCCCCAGTCACCGCCCTAAACCTTTTCACGCTCACCTTAAAGAATTCAAGGTTAAAGAAGTAATTTTGAGCGCTGCATTTGGCAAATTTTCTAGTTTATTTCAGAATCGGAATCGTGTATGTCCGAGAGATAGGGTTAACAAAATCAAGTCCATATTAAATAGCAAACCAAGGTGCAAAAACACAATCAAGACAACCCTACCTGATATATTATATGTTGTGGATATGGCTTTTTTTCATGGAACACTCTTGTATCATCTCTCCTTGCTGAATGGTACATATAGTCGTCGTTATACTCCGGTTCTTCATTATTATAATAATAACTTCCGGGGCGACCGTCCTGTCAAACCATGCATTTACAAACGTAGAGGTTAGCTGAAGCTACACATTACAAATTACTAAATGACAGAGTTTAATATACACCTATCCCCCGATTTACACGGTAGATACGTTCCTGAGAAAAACGTGTAAATCGAAAATTAAAAATTTTCAAGTCAAAACCGTGTAAATCGAAAAGCTTGCAGAAAATGCATAATTTTGCTATTTAACAGTTGTGATTTATTTCAATATTTTTAGGTGTACACAGAAATAAAAATAAAATGCATTGACAGGTTAAAATATGTAATATATTACGGAAACACTGTTTTTTTATTTAATTACAATACATTAAACAGAAGAACAAAAAATAAAACCAAAAAAACGATAAAATAAAAAAAAACTTATGTATTTGGAAAACGGTGTAAAAGCGAAAACGTGTAAAACAAGTACCGTGTAAATCGGGGGATAGGTGTATTTAGATATGCGTTTAGGAATATTTGGAAACTATTTTCTAGGACTTGCCCATTCGCCTAAGAAAAACGGACTCACAATTATTTTTCTCTAGTTTATCGATGATTTTTGGTTAATATTGTAGAAAAATAATAAATCCTTATAATTTTTTCACCCGGGTTATTGAGTAATTAGATGTTTTCTGATGCAATATTTAAGTTTATTATTATTTTAATTGCTTTAATAATTATAATTGATGTTATCTGATTTTTATGTAATTAAACATTGTCTATTGACTAGTAAATTATGTGTCGATATAATTAAAATGAATTAATGAAAAATAAGATATTTTTTTTATTTTAGAAAGTTGTTTTGTTACCAAACCAAATTCTCCTTTCCCGGACTCGATTCCCAGTCCCGGATAATTAATACATTATTATAAACCTACCTAAAGATACAAATAAAACTCACAACAAATATTTACTTAATTGACTTTTAAAAAATTCGGCTTACTATTTGTTTAATTAACTTTTACCTACTACCATCATGGTTGAAGTGAGATTTATTATAATATTATATTATGTATTCGTTAAGAAAATTTAAAGTTGTGCATTAAATTAAAAAATAATAATTAAACTCTGTCATTAAAGTTAGTATAGCTCAAGGAATCGCATGTTATTCTTATTTAACAAATTACTGTTAACATCTAACTACTTGTGTTAACTAACTACAATTTGTAGACAAAACGGGGGAAAACAAACAAAAAAATGCAATGAAGCATTAAAATTTAAAACCAAACTAACGAACTCAAAGGGTCGACTTCAGTGGAACGCGATAGATACGACAGACGCGTGCTTCCGAAGTTCGAAGGCTTGTAGCTCTTACGTGAACTTCGGAAGCGGACGGAGCGTCACGATTTTTCTTTTCAAGTTATATAACCTATTGTTAAATATTTTTGAATGATTCGCAAACTCGGTCACGATTGTTGCAAAGCAAAAGTCAACCTTAAAAGTTCTTTATAGAGAGTATATATTGATTTAAGGATAAAACGCAAGCATCCTCGACAAATGGCCAATGATACTCATTTAAAAAACACTTACCCTAAATCGTGGAACAAAATCTAACTTAGTCACAGAAGGAATATTATTTCCGCTCAGATCTAATTCTACTAAATTCCACGCAGCTGCCTCTGTCAGACAATTAGTTGGGATTGATGATAGATAATTGTTTGAAAGATCTAACCTGTAACATAGAGATAAAACACTTCAAAGTGATACCGCGGGACGTCAGACAGGGTTAATAACAACCAGTCTGCCTACCACTCTTTCAATTAATAGCTATATTGGTGTGACTAAAGCAAATTTATAACGAGGTTATATTAGTATCAGTCAGAATTTTGCGAGATTTGAACATGGGTCTCTCATGGATCATGAAATTGTAGCTCGGTATTAATTGTGACAGACGTTTCGACAATTCTTGAGGAAACGAATGTGTACTATCTAGGTTGACAGTGCATACTCTTACACAGTAATCCTAGGCTACTTCCAAATTGATCCCGAAACAAGAATAGATCACTTTGCGGGTGTTACACTTGAAATTATTTGTTTTCTGTGTTAATATATTTGCAATCAATAATTTAAAAAATATATTGTCAGTATATTTAAAAATGTAGATATTTTCTTACCTTTCTAAGTACGGCGAAGATATAAAATTATCAACCAGATTTCTTAATCTGTTATTAGAGAGATTAACAGTTGTTAGCAATTTCATATCTCTAAACACCTCAACTGGCAGGTCAATCAATTCGTTGTGAGATAAGTCGATAATCTGAAATGAATATTGTATTTTTAGTTCATTTAAGATTTCAGCATGAGACGGTACATTTTGACAAGGACTGGATTAGGATTGTAATTATAATTTTGTCTAGAAATTGTACAAAATACATACCTGTAATTGCGTAGATCTTTTAAAGCAATCATATTCCATATCAATAATAAAATTATGTGATATATCCAAATATTGTAATTGGACCATTTGACCGAAGACATCTCGTGTTATATTGCGCAGTCTATTGTGGGATAAATGTAGCTTTGACAGGGTTAATGCGGTATGTCTAAAAAATTAATATAAAGTATTTTTTATTTGTTATTTTTATAATGTTACTATTAAATTATGATGAGAATTAATTAGAACGCAAGCTACTGTCTAATGGACTGTCTAGTCAAGATCGAGCGTCTAGCTGAAGCTTCAGCTGTTTTTTTTTGTGCGGTCCATGAATAGATACAACTGCTACAACTCATAAATTTCGACAGGCAGCAGTCGCCTTCGTCTATCCGAGGAGACAAATGTGCACCATCTAGATTGACAGTGTACACTCCTCTCGATATACTTGACTAATTCCAAACTAATTTCGAAACGCGATAAGGTCACTTCACGGGTATTACAGACGAAACGGGTGTTACACGGATATTTCATTTTCATAATAATCATATTATATAAAGCTCGATTACCACTGACTCACTCACTGACTGACATATATTATGAAGCACTTGCCGGGGGGTTAGAGGGGTGATTCTTTTTGGGGCGTGTAGAGGGCGCTCCCGCGACCCTAGAAAAACCTCAACTTTGACCGGAAGTGGACTTTGGACCGGAAGCGATGCCGATATCTCGGAAACGGAACGAGATAGGGCACAAGTGCCGGAACAAAAGTCGTAGGGAATGCCCTCTAATATCGAAATCTATAATTTGTTTTTTCAAAAAAAAAAATTTTTTTCAAATTACCCGAAAAATAACTTTTTCAGCGCCGCGAAGCGCGCCCAAAAAACTAGTTATATTATATACAGCTCGATTACCACTCACTGACTGACTGACTGACATATATAATGAAGCACTTGCCGGGGGGTCAGAGGGGTGATTCTTTTTGGGGGGTGTAGAGGGCGGTCCCGGGACCTCGGGAAAACCCCGACTTTGACCGGAAGCGGACTCTGGACCGGAAGTGACGCCGATATCTCGGAAACGGAACGAGATAGGGCACAAGTGCCGGAACAAAAGTCGTAGGGAATGCCCTCTAATATCGAAATCGATAATTTGTTTTTGCAAAAAAAATTTTTTTTTCAAAACTACCCGAAAAAAAACTTTTTCAGCGCCGCGAAGCGCGCCCAAAAAACTATTATATTATATACAGCTCGATTACCACTGACTGACTGACTCACTGACATATATAATAAAGCACTTGCCGGGGGGTCAGAGGGGTGATTCTTTTCGGGGCGTGTAGAGGGCGGTCCCGGGACCTCGGGAAAACCTCGACTTTGACCGGAAGCGGACTCTGGACCGGAAGCGATGCCGATATCTCGGAAACGGAACGAGATAGGGCACGAGTGCCGGAACAAAAGTCGTAGGGAATGCCCTCTAATTTCGAAATCCATAATTTGTTTTTTCAAAAAAATTTTTTTTTTCAAATTACCCGAAAAATAACCTTTTCAGCGCCGCGAAGCGCGCCCAAAAAACTAGTTATATTATATACAGCTCGATTACCACTCACTCACTGACTGACTGACATATATAATGAAGCACTTGCCGGGGGGTTAGGAGGATGATTCTTTTTGGGGCGTGTAGAGGGCGGTCCCGGGACGTCGGGAAAACCTCGACTTTGACCGGAAGCGGACTCTGGACCGGAAGTGACGCCGATATCTCGGAAACGGTAAGAGATGGGGCACAAGTGCCCGAACAAAAGTCGTAGGGAATGCCCTCTAATATCGAAATCCATAATTTGTTTTTTTTTTTAATTTTTTTTTCAAAACTACCCGAAAAAAAACTTTTTCAGCGCCGCGAAGCGCGCCCAAAAAACTAGTTATATTATATACAGCTCGATTACCACTCACTCACTGACTGACTGACTGACATATATAATAAAGCACTTGCCGGGGGGTCAGAGGGGTGATTCTTTTTGGGGCGTGTAGGGGGCGGTCCCGGGACCTCGGGAAAACCTCGACTTTGACCGGAAGCGGACTCTGGACCGGAAGCGATGCCGATATCTCGGAAACGGAACGAGATAGGGCACGAGTGCCGGAACAAAAGTCGTAGGGAATGCCCTCTAATTTCGAAATCCATAATTTGTTTTTTCAAAAAAATTTTTTTTTTCAAATTACCCGAAAAATAACCTTTTCAGCGCCGCGAAGCGCGCCCAAAAAACTAGTTATATTATATACAGCTCGATTACCACTCACTCACTGACTGACTGACATATATAATGAAGCACTTGCCGGGGGGTCAGAGGGGTGATTCTTTTTGGGGGGTGTAGAGGGCGGTCCCGGGACCTCGGGAAAACCCCGACTTTGACCGGAAGCGGACTCTGGACCGGAAGTGACGCCGATATCTCGGAAACGGAACGAGATAGGGCACAAGTGCCGGAACAAAAGTCGTAGGGAATGCCCTCTAATATCGAAATCGATAATTTGTTTTTGCAAAAAAAATTTTTTTTTCAAAACTACCCGAAAAAAAACTTTTTCAGCGCCGCGAAGCGCGCCCAAAAAACTATTTTATATTATATACAGCTCGATTACCACTGACTGACTGACTCACTGACATATATAATAAAGCACTTGCCGGGGGGTCAGAGGGGTGATTCTTTTCGGGGCGTGTAGAGGGCGGTCCCGGGACCTCGGGAAAACCTCGACTTTGACCGGAAGCGGACTCTGGACCGGAAGCGATGCCGATATCTCGGAAACGGAACGAGATAGGGCACGAGTGCCGGAACAAAAGTCGTAGGGAATGCCCTCTAATTTCGAAATCCATAATTTGTTTTTTCAAAAAAATTTTTTTTTTCAAATTACCCGAAAAATAACCTTTTCAGCGCCGCGAAGCGCGCCCAAAAAACTAGTTATATTATATACAGCTCGATTACCACTCACTCACTGACTGACTGACATATATAATGAAGCACTTGCCGGGGGGTTAGGAGGATGATTCTTTTTGGGGCGTGTAGAGGGCGGTCCCGGGACGTCGGGAAAACCTCGACTTTGACCGGAAGCGGACTCTGGACCGGAAGTGACGCCGATATCTCGGAAACGGTAAGAGATGGGGCACAAGTGCCCGAACAAAAGTCGTAGGGAATGCCCTCTAATATCGAAATCCATAATTTGTTTTTTTTTTTAATTTTTTTTTCAAAACTACCCGAAAAAAAACTTTTTCAGCGCCGCGAAGCGCGCCCAAAAAACTAGTCATATTATATACAGCTCGATTACCACTGACTGACTCACTGACTGACATATATAATGAAGCACTTGCCGGGGGGTTAGGAGGATGATTCTTTTTGGGGCGTGTAGAGGGCGGTCCCGGGACCTCGGGAAAACCTCGACTTTGACCGGAAGCGGACTCTGGACCGGAAGTGACGCCGATATCTCGGAAACGGAGCGAGATAGGGCCAAAGTGCCGAAACAAAAGTCGTAGGGAATGCCCTCTAATATCGAAATCCATAATCTGTTTTTTCAAAAAAAAATTTTTTTTTCAAAACTACCCGAAAAAAAACTTTTTCAGCGCCGCGAAGCGCGCCCAAAAAACTAGTTATATTATATACAGCTCGATTACCACTCACTCACTGACTGACTGACTGACATATATAATAAAGCACTTGCCGGGGGGTCAGAGGGGTGATTCTTTTTGGGGCGTGTAGGGGGCGGTCCCGGGACCTCGGGAAAACCTCGACTTTGACCGGAAGCGGACTCTGGACCGGAAGTGACGCCGATATCTCGGAAACGGAGCGAGATAGGGCCGAAGTGCCGGAACAAAAGTCGTAGGGAATGCCCTCTAATATCGAAATCCATAATTTGTTTTTTCAAAAAAAATTTTTTTTAAAACTACCCAAAAAAAAATCTTTTTCAGCGCCGCGAAGCGCGCCCAAAAAACTAGTTTAATAAGTATAAAATTAAAGAGCGGAACAAGTTAGTTCCAGTTTTACAATGATTGTTTATAAATAGTTATTAAATTTTGTAATAGTTAGTTATATAATAAATAGAATGATTAGATATTATAGGTTGTATAGATATTAAAAAGAGAGCATTTACCTGAAGTAATTGGATGCGATAAAAGTTATATTGTTGTGTGAGAAATCAAGCACTCGAATATTGACTGATACTATTCTACCTGTAATATACAAAAAAAATTTAATACACAAATAGAAATAAAAAAGAAGAAGGGATTTAGCATTATTTTTTTTTAGAAAATTGGAAAGTATAATATAAGTTTAAGATTTAAACTTCACAAACAAAATATTGTATGTCTATATGAAATTTCAAGCACGCGTACAAAATAATGACGATACGTTTCTGCAGAATATTTTCTAGCGGTTTTTACCAACACAAAAGGAATCTTTTGCCTCCCTTTTACTTGGATTCAAAGATTTTTTAAACTTTTTGATTAACTGGTATAGCTAAAAGACATTTATGGGTTGATGGAGTTTAATTTTCCTAATAATAAAGTTTAAAGCAAAACGAGATGAAAACATTCACAAACATAAATTGATAACACAATTTATCACCTAATAATTCGCCGTCTATAGGTACATATTCTTCTGTCGTTGATCCTTTAGATGAAAATTGGGAAATAAAATGAAATAAATTAATGCAAAATTATAACATGAAAAAACCAAAAAAAAGTTACGTAAATATGTAAAAAAAAGCTAAAGAATATGGGTTAAGAAATGATAATTCAATAAGAAATATTGACTTAAGAAAATTACATTCAGTAGATAGCTTAGCTTTTGCGTAATCAAATTGTGACACAAATTATAAGTGTTCTTTGGCACTTAGGAGCATTTTATCCCAAGTTGTGATCAGAGCATTGTATGGTTTGCTTTTTTTTTATGTAAAAGGTCTTACCCTGAGCTGCTGGTGGTTGGTAGAGATGTGAAGTGAAGTAACTTGGTGCATTGGAATCAGTTAACGTAATAATCCTGTTATATGAAACATTAAGTTTCAGAGCCGTAGCCGTTCCAACTTGATCAAACATCGAGAATTTAAATGATTCCAATTGATTAAATGATATGTCCAGTCTGAAATATGACAAATTTGAATTTAAAATGATTTTAGGATTACGAACAACATTATTTTTAACCTAAGTCGCAGGGATATTCATATATCAATCGCTATTAAAAGAGTTGTAGGCAAACAGACGATTGGTGAAGCCAGCACAGGTGACTGATTTTAGCAGACATTTCTCTGTGGGAGAAGTGGTGTTCGCTTATGAATGGTGTTAGCTTAACATCAGGCAGTGTGGTCATATAAAATTTATATATATATTTTTTCTTTTTTATATTGTAGCTCGGCGTGTGACAACACTCCGCCTGATGTAAAGCTAGAGTGCGGTCCATGAATGGAAACAACTGCTACTACAGAGAAACCTATCCGAGCACCAGTCGCCGGTTTAAGGAGATGAGCATGTACCATCTTAGATTGACAGTGCACACTCCTCTCCCTATATCTGGCTACTTTTAAACTATTCCCGAAACGCGACAAGGTCACTTCACGGGTGTTACATTCAAAAGTGGTGGTACTACCCCAGGACGTCAGACTGAACAAATTACCATCATCAGTCTGCCTACCACTCTTTAATAGTGCCTATAGGCACTGAGCGACCAAAGTACATATTACAAAGTTACATTGGTACCGGTCTTTAGCGAGGTTTGAACACGGGTCTCATCGATCGTGAGTTCACGCGTCTCACCGCTAGACCACGGCCGCTCTTTATATAAAAAAATTAACAACAATTGTTTCAATAGTAACCAAAAACTTACTCTTGTAAAGCTGGCAAATTTTGAAAAGCTTCATCCGATATAGCATAAATCTTATTGCCTCTCAATTTTATTGTGTTTAAATTATCAAGGCTTGTGAACGCTCGTCTTTGGACCACATCGATAAGGTTATCTTCGATTAGAACTTCTTTTAATTCGCGCAGCTGAACGAATGTGTGTTGGGATATTTGGCGGAGTAGATTATGGGAGAGGCAGATACTCTTTAGTTGTTTGTGTATGTCGCCCTGGAAAATATATTTATTAGTATATTGATTGGCCAATATGGCAGAAGAGGGGCTAGGTAACTGTTCGTTACGAAAATTTAAATTAGAACAATATTATATTTTATTGAGTCTGGATATTTCTTTTGTTCTTGTTCTGATAGTACACTTTGGAACATTATACGTTTTTAATTATGGTTAGCTTGCTGGGTATTTATACCGAAATTCCTGGAAATAAGTGTTATCCTGACAACCACTGCATATCCTAGTCGGGGTTCGGTAAAGCATATTTATTATAATATAAATTTACCTGCAGTGTTCCTTTTGAGAAATAATCAATAGCATTATCCTGTAAATTCAACTTTTCCAATTTGTAGAGAAAATGGAAAGAAGTGTCTGGAACGTTTTTCAATTTGTTATTGCTCAGATCTAAGTTTTGGAGTAGGATCAGCGCTTTCAGAGATTCGAATGGTAATATTCTCACTGATTCATCAAGTCCGTTCGCCATTTTTAGTGTTGTTAGAAAATGGAGCTGAAATTAAAAAAGAATTATAATCCGGAATAAAATAGCGTAGAAACACCAACACGTTGCCAGAGCATGAACCTTATGTGGTCATTGAGCGTCCAAAGTACACATAAAAATATGCATTTAGGCTGGCATATAATAGATTTAAACACGGTTTTGGATCGCTATAAATGTTTTTCTAGTTTTCAAAGAAGAATGAACTTAGTACAAAAAGTATAACGGGAGTAATCTATTCTGTTTTGGTAGCAGTTCTTTGCTCATAATTTCCACACTAGCTGAACACCGAACTCACCTCAGCAAAAGCCAAAGGATCAATGTAATCCACATTATTATCAGACAGATCCAAACTTTTGAGCGTCCTAACATGTTGGAATGCATTTGCATCTATCCTTGTAATGGTACTCCCAATTATCTTCAGTTCCTCCAGTTCGACGCCAAATTCAATGAAATCTTCGGGTTGGAGTGATTGACCTATTAGTTTCCCAACGGACAAGTAGTGGAGGGATCTCATTCTGAAATAAATTAGAAACATTAATTGACAGTTTTGGGGGCATCTAGAGACAACAGGTTTTAGATCTTTTTTTTTGTAAAGTTGTTTCGAGTGTAACCACATTCCGCCTGATGTTAAACTAGATTGCAATACAAGAGCGGAAAGAACCACTAGAGGCTTGCCGATTAGAATCATATTTCTTCAGCGTGCATCCACCATAGAGTAATTGCATTGTGGTGCCATTCAGTAAGGCAAAATTCGGTTCAGCTATTTCCTAATGGACGCAGTTTCAGAGCAAATATAGGTAAGCGTATATTTGCGATTTGATTAGCGAGATAAGTGGACGCCAGCCATAAGTATTGTAAATTAAAGAAGGTGGTAATCCATTGGAAAGCGGAACCTCGTCTCTTCGTATTAATTTTTTATTTACCTTCGTACATCTTGAAGTGTCATCTCGATTGATGAAGCTCCACTTATATCCAAATAATTTAATTTATATTGAAAGTTATTATATGAAGTAGCATACTGATAGTCAAAAGGCGAATTGAGACTGTTGACCTGAAAATTATATTTTACATTTTTATTTAATAACTTACGTGTAATTGAAGTTTGTTTAAATAATTTTTTAATGTGCAAAGTTTGTCGTTCAAATGTTGCAAGGACCGCGGAAGTAGTCTTACTTACTTTTTTGAATGATCAGATTCTAGACGAGTTAATCAATGGGGTTTTAGAGTCAATGAAAATGTAATTAATTTGTTAGGTTAATGCAGCTGTCAAAATGAATCCCATTGCCAAGTTTGATTTTGAGAGGTTGCATTCTTGTGAAAATTTAATACCATTTCCTTATTACCGGTTGTGTAAATAGTTGTTTTGAGTCTGGCATGGGTATGGGTATTTAGTAAATAAGTAATTTTATATAACCTTATTTTCCTTGAGATTAAGATATCGGAGTGCATCTAATTTCTGCAGCGTAACTGTGGTGAATAATGTTAGGTTATTCTGAGACAGGTCAAGGTTTTGCAGCGTAGTTTCTAAACCAGTGAAGGCCGCTGGGGAGAGCTCAACAATGCCGCAGTCACGAAGTGAAAGCGAACGTATCTTGGCGTTTCGGAATGCGTCTTCCTAAAATGTATGAATAGTAATTAGTAAAAACATTTTGTTTCCTGAAATAAACTCCAGTTAGTTGACTTACAAAACATTAAGTTTAGGCTAAGTATTGAACTAGAACTGGTTGAAGATTTGAACCGTGGACAGATATTATGAACAGATAAAAAAGTATTCAAGCAAAATTGTTGGAAATAAAGTATATTTTTAATATATGTATAATATTAATAATGAAATTGATTGGCCTAGGAACGTTTTGGGGTCGGAATAACGATAGTGCCACACTCTTCTCCTCAAGCCGGTATAGCGGAGGCCACTGCTATCTTATTTCTTTGAGGTAGCATCTGCACTCTAGCTTAAAATCAGAAGAAGTATGGTTTTTAAATTATAAAAATTATCTAAAACCTTGTAGCTATAGGTCAACTGAGGTCACTGACTTCAATAGAACAGCTGGGAATATCTAATTTTTATTGCGAAAATTAGAACCTAAGGATAGGTGCTCTACGTGTTAATTATTACAAATACGATTGCGTTTGTGATAATATCACTTCATACATACATTTAGACCTATTTTCATGTAATTAAAGTACATCGGAAAGATTGGAAAGTATTGCGTCATCACACAATAATTTGACATTATTGTGGAGAAATAGAGCGTGACTCGGGAGTGCCATAATAGCTTATGAATAAATAATCAGTGTAATCATTCTCTCAACTCTTTATGTATTTAATTTTAATTAATTCCAAAACATTCCGCGCGGTTCGGTTAATAACCAGGAACAACTGCTACCACTGAAAAAATTCTGCAGACAGCAGATTCCCTCACTATACCAGCAACCAATGTGCACTATCCAGGTGACAGTGCACCTCGTTATACCTCGCTACTTTTAAACAGACCCCTAAATGCGACTAGGTCACTTCTCGGGTGTTACATTCGTAGTGGTGGTACTACTCCAGGACGGCAGACTGTGCTAATAAACATCATCAGTCTGCCTACCACTCTTTAATAGTGCCTATAGACACTGAGCGACCAAAGTACATATAATATACTTAGTTACATTGGTTTAAATTAAATGAAATTCCATTTATATCAGTAAATTTTAGATAGAAGTCAAACTTTAGCTTACCCTAACTGAATAAATAGGGTTTCCGTCGAGCGATGTAGTGTTCAAAACATCGAAATTGTTAAATGAATGCGGCAACAATACTGTTATAGCATTGTAATCCAACCTGGAAACAAAATTTTTATAAATATTTTTTGATAGTCAAACCCTAATGCCCATAACCGTCGGGCGTGCATGAAGAGAATTGTGGATGTGAAGGAAGCGAGGGTGTTGTGTCAGGATCGTGGTAAGTGGCGTTCCGTTGTCTCTGCCTATCCCTGTGGGAAAAAGCCGTGACAAATTGTATTGTATTGTATTGTATTGATAGTCAAAAACTTTAAACTATCGATAAAAAAGTTTAACATCCCTACTTTTATAATTATTTTTTACAGTAGCTCGATATACGATCACATTTGGCTTGATGTTAAGCCACATAGCAATGTTACAGCTTCCACAGAGAAAAGTCTACAGGCAGCAGTTGCCTCCACTATGCCGGCATCGGGAGACGAATGTGCATCATCCAGTGACAGTGCACACTCCTGTTATACCTGGCTACTTCTATCCACTTCATGTTTGTTACATTGCCTGCAGAAATTTGTTTATGGTAGCAACGTAGTGTTGTCATTTATGCCGTGATATAATTTAAAAAAAAATGAAAAGGAATTCCGTACTCTGTGGTTTAGCAGAATATGATTCTTGTAATTAAATTAAACACATGAGAAGGAACGTGCTCAGTCACTATTTGATTATGGAAATTTAATATAGATTCTAGACTCCAGTTTCTCTCGTTAGCTAAGATTTGAAGGTAGTATGACTAACTTTGTTACCAGTTTCAGTACTGACAAATTATCTTCATACAAAATCCTCTTTGAAACTTGTTCCAAAGAAAATCTTGTACTTAGTAATAAGGGATTATTAAAGTTTACTTTTTATGTGTGAGAGTGGTTTGGGAAGTGTGTACGTTTTCAGTTTTTTCTTCATATTTCTGTATACATTTTGAGAGCGGCAGTGGTCTAGCGGTCGCTAAAACCCGTGTTCGAATCTCGCTAAATTCCGATCGGTACTAATGCAACTGTGCTATATATACTTTCGACGCCCAGTGCCTATGGTATAATAAAGGCATTAATTAAAGAGTGGTAAGCAGACTGATGATTGTTATTAGCCCAGTCTGCCGTCATAGCATCACTTTCAAATGTAACACTTGTGCCACCCGTAACAAAAATAACCAGGTAATGAGAGGAGTGTGGACTATCGATCTGGATGCACATACGTATCCTTAAGCTGGCATGGCGGAGTTGACTGTTGCCTGCGGAGATTTCTCTGTGGTAGCAGTCCGTTCATGGGCCGCACTCTAGCTTTAGTATTGTCATATGCAGAGCTACAATAATAAATAAAATACTTAAAACACTTACTTTAAAGTATCCAAAGACATCTTATATCCTTTTATATCACGCTGTGGCTGCACTGATTTTATAATATTATTTGACAAGTCCAGAACTCGGAGTTGACGGAGTGGTGACAGCTCATCGTAGGGGATCGCTGTGAGTTGATTATCTTGGAGTAAGAGCTGAAATATATAAAATACAGTAACATCCCGCTTTACGTGACCCCGTTATCGGTTAGTTAGTCCCGTTAGCGCAGTTTCAGTTTTACGCGAATTTCAAATTTCGCGCTAAAAGATTAATTCAGGTTTGGACATATTGCAGAGCATAGATAGTGATGATGACCGTGTTTTAGCCGTGTGTTAATCAGTAAAAAAAAGTATTGCGTGTTATGAAAATATTTTACAAGACCGTAAACGAAACGCAACCAACAAGACAAATAGATAGGTACATTTTCCGTAAAAAAATGCATAATGTGTTTTTAGAATTAAAGTATGTATTGATTTGCATTTGCGTGATCCCCTTATACGCGAATTTCATTTAACGTGAGTTTTTGCGGAACGTATCCCTCGCGTAAAGCGGGGTATTACTGTATATTAAAACAAAAGAAGGAAATGATATTTCCTCATGTATGTTGTTCGTAAATAATTTTCAGTTAGAGCAGGGATAGTGGGAGTTAGGTTCTTAGAATTTATTATCACGTACAACGTTGCTAGTTGATTAGTAGTGAAATATATAAGTAATTATTAAATAATGGTTCTTTGTTTGTTTTTGGTATGCATTTCGCAGCTACCAGTTCGATTTTTTTTGCTTTAGATGGTCCGCATAATATTCCTAATTAAACATACAAAGTTGCAGACGTTAAAACGTGCTTAAATAAAGGTACACGGGTACGTTTTATTAGTCAAATAAAAAAGAACAAAATGCTATCGTTTTTTATTGGGTAGGAAATGACAGGTTACAAAAAGGGTTAATGGGTTTGTCCGTTAACGAATCAATTTGCAATGTCTATATACATTTACTATTTACAATGACATTTTCCTGATTACTTTATTTGTAAATATTTTATTTTTTTATTTTATTTTATTTATTAGGGCATCGAACAGCTTTTATAAAACATAACTTAATATAAATATATACATCTAAGAGCCATTAATTGATACCACAAATATCCAATAAACTAATAATACAGTACAGTTCATGGACACGATGCAATAAAGAGTACACTAAAATAATTATAAATTACAAAAGATTTACAATGGTTGAGAGCCAAAGACATATGTATATAAGCGTAAATTTGATTATCTCTATCAATATAGTATGACGAGAAGCATTTTTTTAAAAGCAACCCGGGCTAGATAGAATTCATGTGCAGAGACAACTGCAGCCTCAGATAATTGTATCCTGGTAGCAGTCGCCTTCGCTATGCAGGCTTGTGCTGTAGACAAATGTGAACCATCTAGGTTGATAACGCTCCTTTCGTTATATTACAAGTTTCCTCTTCCCCTTCCAATGTGAAAGAATTTTAATTTGGGCATGTGACATATTTGAATAATACATTTGTTTATTAAAATTTTTAAAAAACTCACATTTGTCAATCTATTCATCCCATCTCTAAAAACTCCACTGTCAATGATATTGATATGATTTCCGTGCAAATCCAAAGTTTCCAATATAGGTAATCCAGCAAACGCATCCAAGGGCAGATTTCTAATAGAATTTTTAGCTAAAATAAGCGTATGTAATTGTACACCGAAGCCTCTCCAATTATCGCTAGAAATGTCTGTGATTTCATTGCCTGTGAACATTTAAATTTATTTAGGTTAATTAGTCCTTAATACCGACTAAAATCTTGTAAGTAGCTTGACATTATTCTTGACTTTAACTTGATCCGTAAAGCTTTTTTATCTGCTATAACTTGATATATTATATACTATAAAGAGCCATAGTGATGACGGCTAAACATTTTTTTAGTAGTAGAATTAATCGATCTATCGAATAACATTAACTTAATTATTTTATGCAAACAGTTATTTTTTTACCTTATCTTTGATTTTGACATTTTAAATGATGAAATTGTTTTATAATCGATAAATAAAATCAAGAAGAGTATATTGTCTAAAATTTGTGTTAAGAAAGCTTACCAGTTAAATCTAGATGTTGTAATTTCTGAAGATACCTGAGCGATCTACTCGGTATTGTTGTAAGTTGATCTTCTTTCAACACTAACTCCCACAACGAGTTGTCTAATCCATAAAAAGCTTCATCGTGTATAGTTTCTAAAGGATTTTGATTTATTTCTAATCTATATAGTCCTACAATAAAAAATATATTAATTTCTGCGGTCCTGTGAGATTTCGGCGGTCTGATGCCATGATCAAACTGAATGAAATATATGTTTCAAATCGAAAACTCATCATATTGAATCTAAGTAAAACAATACAGTTTTATTCAATTTGTGTTTGTATAAGATTTTTTAAGATCATGTGTATCTAAAGTGCGTCTCATTCTAATTGATGTGATAAAGACGAAAGTGGTATGTGGGTGGTAACTGGTACTCGTATGGTAGGTACTGCATATGGGTGTCAGTTTATATACAATATTTTTATATACAATATAGAAAAAATAGGTTTTGTGACTTTTTTTTTGATTTTGGCAAACAAATCTTTAAATCGATTCTTCTTTTTACCCTACTAACTTATCATTAACGCGTTCCTACACAAATTATTAATTTTATTATTACTTATATTAAAGTACGAATAATAATGAACCCAAATTTAATTAAATTTAAAAAGTAAAATTACCAGTTAACTGAAAGAACTGAGGCTCAAGAAATCGTATTCCATTTCCTTGGAGTTGTAACGTGAATATTTTGGAAGTATTGATTGAGTGAGGTACTCTGAGAATTGGTACATGATTGCATGTTACCACCCCAAGATCACCAACTGGTTTCGAACACGTACATAGGGCTTGAAATAAACATGGTAAATGGGACGTGTCCGCGTGTACCTGGAAAAAAGTAAATAAGTAAATAGTCAAAAACTAAAATACATTTCGTATTTTGGGGGTATATCTAAACGACCAACTAATGTGGTTAGAATAACCCATTATGTCCACAAAACCGATTTAAATATTCAGTCAAAGCTCTAATATAATTAGTTTAATTTGTTCTGTCCATATTAAATGAAAATGTCCGAACAAAATCAAGCAAATTCAATTTAAAGTAAAGTTTGACTATTTGACCGTAAAGTGGACTCTTTAACGAGACCACTAATTTTTGCAATGCTATACATTTAATTAATCCTAAGCTACATATAGCAAAGTTACATTGGTACCATGCAAGGACACTCCCGGAGGTGTGAAAGAATATAAAGAGACTCTTGGCCTGCCTGAAAGATGACGGATGGCTACATGTGGACGACCTCACGCACAACGAGCGGTCATAGCTGCTCAATTGCGGAAAAGGAGCCTACATCTTTTTTTGTTTTTATTTTATATGGCGTTATAACAATTTGCCAGCGTCAAAGTAAATATTTTGGCATCAAGTTAATAACATTGTGCATCACGAGTCACTCATTCATCACACCAAACAGTCAAGTCAAGTCTCAGTCATGTCAAAAATTATTCCAATAAAGTGGTAAAATCTAAGAAGTTTCACTAGGGAGTTTTGGAGGGAAAATGGAAACACAGGTTCTCTTCTTTTGAATTGTTTGCCCACACTCACGCACGTTCACGAACACTTAATGGTTAATAATCCACCATTATTACACATTAACTCTCGAAGAAACATGTATGTGAAGTTGGCCCCCCATTATGAAAATTTTGAAAATTTAAGCGGAGTTCTGGTAGCCCCTCCAATAGTTCTAGAGTTCCCTATTAATAAAAAAAATAGTTCCGCTGATTAAAGTGCTGAAAACACGAAATGAAGTTTACACAATTTCGAAATTTTAAACACCTGTAACTCTTTCATTTTAGCTCCGATCGATTCCGTTTCTTCAACAAATCGATAGAACTCCGAGGGGGGCCAATAGAACTCCAAAGAAAATTAACGATTTCTGAGAAATAAATTTTTTTTCATACAAAATATGCTAATTTTAAAAAACGAAATTTCCGAGCCCCTTAGCTCTTTCATTTCAGTTCTGATCGGTTTCATTTCTTCGACAAATCGATAGAACTCCGAGGGGGGCCAATAGAACTCCAAAGAAAATTAACGATTTCTAAGAAATAAAATTTTTTTTCATACAAAATATGCTAATTTTAAAAAACGAAATTTCCGAGCCCCGTAGCTCTTTCATTTCAGTTCCGATCGGTTTCATTTCTTCGACAAATCGATAGAACTCCGAGGGGGGCCAATAGAACTCCAAAGAAAATTAACGATTTCTGAGTAATAAAATTTTTTTTCATACAAAATATGCTAATTTTAAAAAACGAAATTTCCGAGCCCCTTAGCTCTTTCATTTCAGTTCCGATCGGTTTCATTTCTTCGACAAATCGATAGAACTCCGAGGGGGGCCAATAGAACTCCAAAGAAAATTAACGATTTCTGAGAAATAATTTTTTTTCATACAAAATATGCTAATTTTAAAAAACGAAATTTCCGAGCCCCTTAGCTCTTTCATTTCAGTTCTGATCGGTTTCATTTCTTCGACAAATCGATAGAACTCCGAGGGGGGCCAATAGAACTCCAAAGAAAATTAACGATTTCTAAGAAATAAAATTTTTTTTCATACAAAATATGCTAATTTTAAAAAACGAAATTTCCGAGCCCCGTAGCTCTTTCATTTCAGTTCCGATCGGTTTCATTTCTTCGACAAATCGATAGAACTCCGAGGGGGGCCAATAGAACTCCAAAGAAAATTAACGATTTCTGAGTAATAAATTTTTTTTTCATACAAAATATGCTAATTTAAAAAAACGAAATTTCCGAGCCCCGTAGCTCTTTCATTTTAGTTCCGATCGGTTTCATTTCTTCGACAAATCGATAGAACTCCGAGGGGGGCCAATAGAACTCCAAAGAAAATTAACGATTTCTGAGTAATAAAATTTTTTTTCATACAAAATATGCTAATTTTAAAAAACGAAATTTCCGAGCCCCTTAGCTCTTTCATTTCAGTTCCGATCGGTTTCATTTCTTCGACAAATCGATAGAACTCCGAGGGGGGCCAATAGAACTCCAAAGAAAATTAACGATTTCTGAGAAATAATTTTTTTTCATACAAAATATGCTAATTTTAAAAAACGAAATTTCCGAGCCCCTTAGCTCTTTCATTTCAGTTCTGATCGGTTTCATTTCTTCGACAAATCGATAGAACTCCGAGGGGGGCCAATAGAACTCCAAAGAAAATTAACGATTTCTAAGAAATAAAATTTTTTTTCATACAAAATATGCTAATTTTAAAAAACGAAATTTCCGAGCCCCGTAGCTCTTTCATTTCAGTTCCGATCGGTTTCATTTCTTCGACAAATCGATAGAACTCCGAGGGGGGCCAATAGAACTCCAAAGAAAATTAACGATTTCTGAGTAATAAATTTTTTTTTCATACAAAATATGCTAATTTAAAAAAACGAAATTTCCGAGCCCCGTAGCTCTTTCATTTCAGTTCCGATCGGTTTCATTTCTTCGACAAATCGATAGAACTCCGAGGGGGGCCAATAGAACTCCAAAGAAAATTAACGATTTCTGAAAAATAAAATTTTTTTCATACAAAATATGCTAATTTTAAAAAACGAAATTTCCGAGCCTCGTAGCTATTTCATTTCCGTTCCGATCATTTTCTTTTCTTCCACAAATCGATAGAACTCCGAGGGGGGCCAATAGAACTCCAAAGAAAATTAACGATTTCTGAGAAATAAATTTTTTTTCATACAAAATATGCTAATTTTAAAAAACGAAATTTCCGAGCCCCTTAGCTCTTTCATTTCAGTTCTGATCGGTTTCATTTCTTCGACAAATCGATAGAACTCCGAGGGGGGCCAATAGAACTCCAAAGAAAATTAACGATTTCTAAGAAATAAATTTTTTTTTCATACAAAATATGCTAATTTTATAAAACGAAATTTCCGAAATTTATTTCTCAGAAATCGTTAATTTTCTTTGGAGTTCTATTGGCCCCCCTCGGAGTTCTATCGATTTGTCGAAGAAATGAAACCGATCGGAACTGAAATGAAAGAACTACGGGGCTCGGAAATTCCGATTTTTAAAATTAGCATATTTTGTATGAAAAAAAATTTTATTTCTCAGAAATCGTTAATTTTCTTTGGAGTTCTATTGGCCCCCCTCGGAGTTCTATCGATTTGTCGAAGAAATGAAACCGATCGGAACTGAAATGAAAGAGCTACGGGGCTCGGAAATTCCGATTTTTAAAATTAGCATATTTTGTATGAAAAAAAATTTTATTTCTCAGAAATCGTTAATTTTCTTTAGAGTTCTATTGGCCCCCCTCGGAGTTTTATCGATTTGTCGAAGAAATGAAACCGATCGGAACTGAAATGAAAGAGCTACGGGGCTCGGAAATTCCGATTTTTTAAATTAGCACATTTTGTATGAAAAAAAATTTATTTTTCAGAAATCGTTAATTTTCTTTGGAGTTCTATTGGCCCCCCTCGAAGTTCTATCGATTTGTCGAAGAAATGAAACCGATCGGAACTGAAATGAAAGAGCTACGGGGCTCGGAAATTCCGATTTTTAAAATTAGCATATTTTGTATGAAAAAAAATTTTATTTCTCAGAAATCGTTAATTTTCTTTGGAGTTCTATTGGCCCCCCTCGGAGTTCTATCGATTTGTCGAAGAAAAGAAAATGATCGGAACTGAAATGAAATAGCTACGAGGCTCGGAAATTTCGTTTTTTAAAATTAGCATATTTTGTATGAAAAAAATTTTATTACTCAGAAATCGTTAATTTTCTTTAGAGTTCTATTGGCCCCCCTCGGAGTTCTATCGATTTGTCGAAGAAATGAAACCGATCGGAACTGAAATGAAAGAGCTACGGGGTTCGGAAATTTCGTTTTTTTAAATTAGCATATTTTGTATGAAAAAAAAATTTATTACTCAGAAATCGTTAATTTTCTTTGGAGTTCTATTGGCCCCCCTCGGAGTTCTATCGATTTGTCGAAGAAGTGAAACCGATCGGAACTGAAATGAAAGAGCTACGGGGCTCGGAAATTCCGATTTTTAAAATTAGCATATTTTGTATGAAAAAAAATTTTATTTCTCAGAAATCGTTAATTTTCTTTGGAGTTCTATTGGCCCCCCTCGGAGTTCTATCGATTTGTCGAAGAAATGAAACCGATCGGAATTGAAATGAAAGAGCTACGGGGCTCGGAAATTCAGATTTTTAAAATTAGCATATTTTGTATGAAAAAAATTTTATTACTCAGAAATCGTTAATTTTCTTTAGAGTTCTATTGGCCCCCCTCGGAGTTCTATCGATTTGTCGAAGAAATGAAACCGATCGGAACTGAAATGAAAGAGCTACGGGGCTCGGAAATTTCGTTTTTTAAACTTAGCATATTTTGTATGAAAAAAAAATTATTTCTCAGAAATCGTTAATTTTCTTTGGAGTTCTATTGGCCCCCCTCGGAGTTCTATCGATTTGTTGAAGAAACGGAATCGATCGGAGCTAAAATGAAAGAGTTACAGGTGTTTAAAATTTCGAAATTGTGTAAACTTCATTTCGTGTTTTCAGCACTTTAATCAGCGGAACTATTTTTTTTATTAATAGGGAACTCTAGAACTATTGGAGGGGCTACCAGAACTCCGCTTAAATTTTCAAAATTTTCATAATGGGGGGCCAACTTCACATACATCGAAGAAACACAAGTTTAGGAAAATAATTCAAAACAGAAAACTTGACGCCTCAAGAAGGCCTACGTCTATAGGTATTTTTTTATATTAATCCGGCATCTGACAGCGCTCAGCCTATGCTAAGATAGAATGAAGTCCAAAAGCAGAAACAACTGCTATTACAGCGAAATTTCTGGTAGCAGTCACCTCTGCTATGCCGGATTAATTAGACGAGTTTACACAGTCATAGATAGATAGCAATTATTCTTACCTCGGAAGCTCTAGCAAGTGAAGCCCATATCATTAATATCACGGATACCACGACTAACATGTATCCGAATTTCACGAAAGCCATTAAGCTCTGAAACAATTAATATAAAATTTAATATCCGCGCGTTATTTCTCTATAATCTAGTTTTTTTTTGACATCGACAAAGCTAGAGTGCGATCTATGAACCGCTACTACAGGGAAATTTCTACAGGCAGCGGTCGCCTCCGAAATGCAGGCTTTAGGACAGGAATGTGCACCATCTAGATTAACAGTGTACACTTCTCTCGTTATACGTTAGAGCGGCCGTGGTCTAGCGGTAAGACGCGTGAACTCACGATCGACGAGTCCCATGTTCGAACCTCGCTAAAATTCTGATCGGTACCAATATATCTTTGTTATATGTAGGCAGACTGATGATGGTTATTTGCCCTGTCTGCCGTCCTGGGTCAGTACCATCACTTTCTAATGTAACTTTCACTTCAAGGGTTTTACACTTGAAAGTATAAAATATGAACTAAAACTATTTTATTTAACACCTAATATTTGGGTTGCTTGTTTGTATGTAATTTCAAAG
Organism: Tinea pellionella; assembly: GCA_948150575.1. Lineage (NCBI taxonomy): Eukaryota > Metazoa > Arthropoda > Insecta > Lepidoptera > Tineidae > Tinea > Tinea pellionella. Next base: position 1,933,491 of record OX411253.1, read on the forward strand.
TTAAATGTTGTTATACACTCGATGTAATTAGGCTTTCTGTTGACATACACTGAGCCGTAAATAAACAAGCTTACAACTTTGTCACCTCTATTTATAGGGAATGTAAAATCGATGGTGGGATTATGTTTTTCATCGTGTCCCTTTTCGAAGATTTGTTTATTTTTAATTTGTCACACTGTCCGATGTAAGTTAGAGTGTGGTCGTCCAGAAATAGAAGTCGCCTCCACTATCCCGACTTGAAGAGACGAATGGCACTGTCAACCTAGATGGCGCACATTCCTCTCGTTACGCGGCTGCATGTTTTGTTTTATAGTAGCTCGCCATATAACAACACTCCGCTTGATGGTAAGAGAGTAGTAGTCGCCTCCACTATGCCGACTTAGGAAATGAATGTGCACCATCCTGGTTGACAATGCACACTTCTCTACTTTCAAACTGATCGCAACTACCCCAGGACGGGTGACTGGGTTTCAAACCAATTTTGTTTTTATTTTTTTAAATATATTTTGTTTTATGTGTTTACTTTAAACTTTATGTGGTACAACATTATCATGATTGTGAATGTAAGCTACGTCCTACAACAAAGAATTATAAAAAAAAAGGAAACTTTTACAGAACAAAGTAGCAAGACATGTTCTCTTATCCACTTTAGCCGTTATTTTCCAGAGGCTTTTATAACAATTCCCTATAAAAATCCCGGTCAAATCCACTCACAATTGAAGTACTTCAGGCAATACAATTTAATTTTAAAATAGCCTTTGTCAACAGTTACTGTTCGCGACATTTTAATTTTAGTTTTATTATATTTTCATCGAAAAACGACAAGGACCCTTGACGGGTGTTACATTCGAAAGTGGTGGGGCTAATAACCATCATCAGTCTGCCTACCACTTTTAATAGTGCCTATATGCACTGAGCGATCAAAGTATATATAACTAAGTTACTCGTACATTGGTACCAGTCAGAATTAGCGAGGTTCGAACACGAGTCTCACCGCTAGACCACGGCCGCTCATTAACAAAAACATTTTTTTTTTTTTTTTTTTTTTTTATATTGACGCGACATGTGACGTCGACTGGCCTGGTGGTAAGCACAGTGGAGGTCCATGAGCGCCGACGACTGGAGTACCGCGGTACACGGTGACCCCAGTCGCCGTCACTATGCCGGCCCAAGAAGGTGCTTTTTCACGCTCCGCTTGAAGGATCCAAGGTTGAAGGATTGGGAAAACACGTGGGAGGGCAAAGCATTCCATTTATCGATTGTGCGACATAGAAAGGATGCGCCGAACCGTTTTGTTCGGCTTCCAATTCTGTCGACGTAATGAGGATGCTTTCCCCGCCCCGTGCGGGTGTTACGGGAGTGGAATGAGGAAGTAGGATTTGTTGTTACATTAGTACCGGCCAAAAAAAAAAATCTTTAATTAAAATTTAAAAAAATAGCTAAAAATATTTCAGTTAGTTAAAACCCTCATTAGTGAAAACATGTGTTAGAGGACGCGAAACGAAGTCGACGGGCGCTGCGTCAAGATTAAATTTTAAAATTCCTGGGATTATTATACCGACCTCACAGGTTTATTCTTGTGACATAGGCAGCTTTTTAAACGATTTACTAATCCCGGCAAATAAGCAAGTAACCGCACTCCGTATCTACAAGGAACATTATGTAATAGTGACTATTATTTTTAGTCTTTATTTACTCTGAATATTGTGCGATTTGTACTAGGTGTACATTGAGAATTGGACTACCAAGTATAATAATTTCTTCGGATGCAACGTCTCGTATAATTATAGTCAAACATAACTTCAGGTAAGTTCGTTTAACCACAAATTATATAATATTATACTAAAACTGATTACTGCTATTACATAGAAATTTTTAGAAGTCGCAGTCGCCTTCGCTATGCTTCAGTAATACAATATAGAAAACGTGGACTATATACTTTTGATTTACGAGTCATATAGGTACCTATATAACACGTACAACGAAACCGAGGGAACATCAAAATTACATTTGAAAATGAATTTCAACCGCATTCAATTCAAAATAAAACCTAAAGACTATCCTAACTCGGCCAAACATGAACCTATACAATATTAAAAATATACATAACAAAAAAGTACTTTAATCCATTAAAATAGAGTTCAAAATAAGTTTATTATTTGAATAAAAACGTGTCTAGAACGTTATTACGTGACGAATAACGTGAAATGGCTAGAAACCTTCGCTTTTTGTCACTATTAAGAATTGGGTTGAATGCTAACCTAGCACTTTTTATTTACAGTTTACGTGACATGAATGGAAACCTTGATAATATAGTTTTAAACTTGTAAAATGGTTTGACATTGCATATTATTTATTTTAACATATACCTACGCGTGAGAACCTTTTCGGAGGTTTCTTGGTCGAATACAGTCATTTAGGGTTATTTAATTTAATTTAGAAGGTACATAAAAATGCTTTAAATGCGTAAAAACAAAATTAAACTACATATAACATAGTTGCGTTGGCACTGGTCAAAGTTCGTGGATCGTGAGGTTTAAATAAAAATTATTTTGATTTAGGGAAATAAACCTTAATGTCGTCTATTATATGTATGTAAATGTTATTTTCTCACTTATAATATTATGTTGTATTGTATTGTATTTCTGTTGTTATTATTTTACATTTTTTGTGTTCTGTAACTATAATTTATGTAAAATTGTAAAAGTATAATTTGTTTTGATTAACATTTTTAAATTTGTTGTGTATAGCTATAATTGGAATGCAGGTTCAAACTATTCTTTTGTTTTAAGCCATGTATTAAGGTAACTATTTAATAACTTGTGGTCTGTTGGTATACCTCTTAAATAAATAAATAAAGATTTGTTTTTATGATATCCCGAGCCCAGACTATCATAATAATTAATTAATTTTTTTATTATAGCTTGGCATGTGACAACACTCCGCCTGATGTAAAGCTAGAGTGCGGTCCATGAATGGTAACAACTGCTACTACAGAGAAACCTGTCCGGGCAGCAGTCGCCTCCACTATGGCGGTTTGAGGAAACGAACATGTACCATCCAGATTGACAGCGCACACTCCTCTCGTTATACCTGGTTATATATACATAACTACGTGTAAATATGCTGATCTTAAACCAGGAGAGACAATTGAGTAGTTTTAGATCTTGTTACCGTCTGTTTCCGACAGGGAACCAAACTAGGGATGTACCGCGTAAAGGATTTCGTCAATAGAACGCAGTCACGCGTTATGCGTTTTTTTGTATTATATTACCTACGTCAAATACACATGCTCACACAGTAGGCATTGTGACCGTGTAGAAGGTCCACCGCACGGCACGTGAGTTTACGCTCTAATGCAGAAAGTAATCAAACATCGGGGGTCTACAAGATGGGCATTACTGTTTGATAACACCATTGGGTGTGCCAGTGCATGTTGGATAACGCGTGGAGGAGTCATCAGAAGTATAAATAGAAGTGAATATTCATTCGATGTTTAATTGTTCAGTACTTAATAAATTTCATAACTAACTTTATGAATATCATCCCTATGTGGTAATAAACAAAGACGTTGTTTGTATAATATGCAACGTTGGATATTGTAATAATTATGCATGTGTGGGTAAGTTCCGTAAACAATGCGATATTATTCGAGCGTGAAAGATTGTTCTAAGTTTTGTTTCTGACTTTCTAAAGATGTTTAATGTATAATATAATATATTTTAATAGGCGTGAATTATTTTCATTATTGGACATGATTTAAATTCTTGGACCCAGTCGCGTTTCAGGAGATCGGAAGTAACAGAGTTTTAAAGTGCTGTCAAACTGGTGCACTCGCACATCAAGCCAGCAAGCGCAGAGGACTTCTGCCTGCATATATTATTTCTCTGTGGTAGATAGTCGTTTTTTTCTGCCTACGAGTATGGACGGCAATCTATTTAGCACCTCAATTACTAATAAATTAAATATAAAAAGAGGATTCCAACGAAACTTTGACCGCATTTCCGTACAATGTATGTAGGTGGGTATTTTATATCTCCACAAAATAATGCCGAAATATTTGTATGCAGGGGAGTGGAAAATTCAGAAGGTAGATATTCGAGGTAGATATATCATCACAAAAGCTTTTGTTTATTGTGATGTTTAAATTTAATATACTCGGATATATATGGTATATTTTTTAAAACGAAATACTTAATATGTCAGGTGTATGCCACCTGACCTGTAGGGCTTGAGTTAGATATCAGGGTATCTGGGTATTTGCGATTTTAGTCGTAACGTGCACGACTGGATGTAGGACTCTCCCATGGAAAGAAAGCGAGACCACGGTGGAAGTAAAATTTTTATCTAGTTCAGAAATAAATAAAATTGTGTAAATTGTTTATGGTCACACGCGAAAATTGTTAGAACGCAAATAAATCAAATCACAAACGTACAACAAAACGTTACACATGCATGAAAATTCACTCAAAATCAGTTGCAGCGAAATGTATTTGATAAACCTACATAGTATGTCACGTTATTCATGAAAACGCTAATTAATTCATACGATATGAAGTGCATGTAAAATTCATAGCCGAAACTGTTTTTCGGGGAAAATCATATATAATGTAATGGAATATTTTAACCAACCACAGAATAACGTTGTTACGATGTTATTTTCGTATTTAAATGAAATTGCATGCTGACTTGGCAAGACGCATGTGCACCGTCCAGGTCGACAGTGCACACTCCTTTCTAATGAAAGGCAACTTGGCAACTTCCAACCTGATCCCAGAACGCAACTAGGTCACTTCACGGGTGTTTCAATTGATTTTTTGTTAATGCCTGTACTGGCACTATTGCGCGACCAAAGTACCTATATATAACATAGTTACATTGGTACCGCTGAGAATTTAGGGAGGTTTGAACACATCGTACATTTGAAAGTGTAAAAGGAACTCGTAAAGCCATAAAATTAAATGATTAACATATTAATTCAGTCTTTATCCTAAACAATATGTGTGAAAGAGATGAAATAATAATAAACGAAGTTACGTAGCGTATCATAGACAAAACAAATGAGTAAATATAACACACGCTTTTACGTATGGGCTTTAGAAAAAATGAAAGTGTAACTAGGGCGTGAGAAGAAAGGTAAGATAATAGAAATGGATAAATTGTTATCAGATAGAGATGTCCGGAATAGGTCCTCATAATATGGTAGGGGAAGAGATTAGTCTTTTGTCTCGCTTCAACGACTTTGTCATATCTGTTTCATTGTAATAATTTGATTTTAATTATTATTAATTTAAACAGGTAAATTATACATAAAGCGACTCTACGCAAAATGTGTGGATCAATAGATGATGGACATAGCGCATAGCGGAAGCGACTGTAAAACGTGAAATGACTCTATTTTAAACTTATCATAATAACGGTATAAGGGTAGGTAATGAATTTTAACAAGAAAACATGTTGGTTTTCTAAAAGTAATAAACACATTATAACACTCACCATGATTAAGGATATAAGTGCACTTGTCCATAAAATAAATCCAACATGTGGGTCACCAATCACATCACTTCACACTGTTATTATAACAACCACTTATCGTTCTTCACATACACTGAAATTAAACAAACAATTTTAGAAAAATCATTTTTCATCAAAGTCAAAAAGTCAGAAAAGTCATTGCGGACAAACCGCAAAAACAACGTTACGGATGCAAACGCGACATTAGACTGACGCAAGCAAAAAGAACGTCCAAAAAATTATGCAACTTATCTACGTGCAAGTGAAACTGGTTGTATTGACCTACTCAATGCAAGTACCTAGTCGGAGAATCTACTGCGTGCTTTAAAAGTTACGACACGGTTAAGTTGTGCCGGCTGCTGCCAACACTTTCATTTTCGACAAAAATGAACTGTAATTCTGACGTAGTTTTCTTAGAGTTATATCTGTCTCATATACTTTGAGTTAATTCAAGTCTATAAATAATTAAATTAACACTACAATTAACATTTTTTAATTTCTTTTTTTTTCTCCCCAATATAAAAAATTGACATATTTTTTATATATACATATATTTTTAATAATAATTTCACAGGGTTGTTACGTGTCCTTTTGCACCTATTTAGGTAATAGACTGTTTATCAAATAAAATGGCAGATTGGTGCAGAGATGGTTATACCCAACAAACGAGTTTTTATAAAAAAAGAAATTCTCAGTTTTTCCTCGAAGGCTTGTTCATGCTATGAAAAAAGTTAACAGGTTTTAACTAATGGAATATTTTATGATATAGGAGCTTTATGAATATTTAACTAATGTTCTATCTATAATTTACAGTCTTAAAAAGGTATAGATTCTCTACTACTCTCCTACCTCTTGAGGAGTCATTAAATATCAAATTGTTCAAATTATTTTGTTTTATATCTAAATTTTATAATAATCTATGCTAAAATACATTTTTGTAGTACTTTTGTTTCTTATTTTTAATTATACTTTAAATATTAAAGAAAAGTGCTTCTTGTAAACTTATATTTTGCTTTAATATGACGAATAAATAAGCATTTTTGCACCTTATTGCATGTAACTAGAGTTCAATTCGCTACGACCTAGAGAGCTAGAATTTAGGTACCAACGATTGTGACCTTGCCCTCCTCTCAACAAAGAGCGACCGTATTCAGAGGGTCGAATACGGTGCAGCAACGAAAAATCATTCTTACCGCAAAATTACTCTTTTAAAACTTGCTTCTTTTTCAGCATTTGTTTCTTTAGTAATCCGGCTTTATTGTATTTTTAAAGACTGCGTTTATCTCGCCGGTGATTTTATTAAACTATATTAATATAAATAATATATACAAATATATTATATATATTTATGTTAATTATTCTTTTTTTCCTTCAATATAGTTTTTGTATCATAGTAGTTAGTAACAAAATACATAGGTATACAAAAATTATATTCGTATCGTATCACATAATTATAACACGGCCACGGTTGTTCTGATTGGTCAGTATTGTGTGATATTATATATTATATGAAAACTTTATTTTACTTGCAAATGGAAATCCTTGGACAAAGGTTACATGTTTATAATACTAAAAATGCATTCTGTTTTATGATTTATGGGAATAGTCGGTAAGTAATTAGTAGTAATGAGTTTCATGACTATCTTATTAAAATAATTACGTAATTTACATGGAATTCCATCAATTGTAATTTAAAGTCATTTACCTATGTTTTTTTTGTATGAAAATTACAATGTCTTTAATTTTTTTTTTACGGAAGAAGTAACGCTTTAGTAAACTTGATATTAATTTAATTTATGTTTTAAAAAAATATTAAAAATAACTTAATAAATAATTCTAATTTTATTATAATACAAACTTTTATTTAACTCAATTTCCTCAATTAGAAAAAGTATTTTATAACTGGAGTAACAAAAATTGTTTGAAAATATTTAACATATTTTTTTTTCGCTCGTATTTAAATGAAAATTGCAGACTAAACTCGGCCAATTTTGCTTAGAAATATTTTTAATAGTAGCCCAATCTGCCGTCCTGGAGTTGTACCACCACACAAGTCCGGTAAAGTGACGTGGCCAGATCACAGCGGACACAGTTAACTAACCACCTCGAGCCGGTATCGCGGCGGTGACTGTTTAATGCCATTTCTCGATGGTGTTTCTCTAGCTCAACATCGTTCACGGGTGTTATCGATTGGGAGCCCACTCTACTGACTAGGCTACATCGATTTATACGTAGTAGTACCAAGTTAATTAAATCATAAAATATACAAATTTCACCGCAATATAATTAACTGTTTACAAAATAAACCAGACGACTGGACCACAAAACTGATTGTGTTTTAACCTATTTCCAATATGCGGTTTAAATTCTAAATATACGTACGCAATTGTTTCCCGAGTAAAATATAAAGCTTGTGCTATGAAATAAGAGATTTGGGAAGCGATTTTGTGTTAACGATATTAGATGTTAGTGCATTGTTAATTTGTTTATAGCTGCGATTTTTACAATACTCGTACATTAATTTAATTCCAAATTTTTTAAATTACGTAAATTCTTCGACCAAAGACAAATCGTGTTCTTTATTTATTTATTCTTTTTATTAATTATTTTTTATATCCGTTACTATTATTTCTGTAGTATATTAGGTAATAACTGTCAAAGTAAACCTTATAAAGAAAACTGAAGTCTAGACTAAATTAAATTGCATATGGCTTATAGACTTAAGTAAAAAAAGTTTATGTGAATAAATTTTTTCCGATGGTATTGTAGCCAAAGCCTAATATACAAATCAGGTCACCTCCCCTGTACTGTATCTGCATTCGACATTGTTATCCGTTATTTGCGATGGAAAAATATATTTTAATTTCAATTTTGTCAAGAAAATGTTATATCAAATTGAAAATAAATGGATAACGTCGTTCTCTTTGTAATATTTTATTCAAATTTTTTTTTTATATTAAAGAATGAAAAATCCTTAAATTTGTCATTTAAAAAGTAAATATGAACCATTAATCTATTGGAAAGAAAATCCAAGAGAAATTGTTATTCACAACCCTGACCTGAAAAGTTATACAAAGATTGCTGAAAATTGCCTACTTGAAAAGATTCTTGTATCGCGTGAGGTTTTTTTTATATCCAAGGCGAGTATCGATTTTAATCTTGCCCAGATTTCTAATGTCATTTAATTTGTTTCTTTTTTTATTAAGTCCGCAAATACCAGACAAAACGAAATGCAGTCAACTTGCTTTTATCATTGCCCATTTAGGTAAACGAGAAGTCTACAAAATATTAAGCCTGCATAGTAGAGAAGTTTGATGCTGGCAGTATTTTGTGGTAGGAATGGTCTTAGATCGTGGACCACACTGGCTTAACATCCGGTGTACAGTCATATAATGCCGGACTACTTGTATTAAGTAAAAAATTTGTATTAACGTACATACGTCCTTCACGTACGTATGTACGTCCCTCAGTTTTGTCAAATGAAAGGATGTACAGAAACCTTAAGGTATTAAGTATGTCTGAGCTAGAATTAAGGTATAATTTTGTACGGTTTCCTTGGAAGGGATTATTGTAAAATATATTTTTTATTTGGTTTCCAATTAGCTTCTTAAAAATTGTAAATGTTTAAGTTAAATTAGATTTAAATAAGAATATTAGTATACGAGTAAGTATCGATTTTAAATTTACATCTCCTAAAAATGAGACGAAAATATAATTTTTTACATTTATAGCGGCGAAATTGAATTTGTTGAGTCTCGCATCCTTTCTTAATGACCTAAAATAACCGATAAAAGAAAATTTATTAGCTGGTAATTAGAGAAATTTTCATCGTGACTTTTCTCTTTTTTTTTAGTCACATTTCTTGGAACTCGATCATATTTCGTCTGATGTTAAGCTAGAGTGTGCTCCATAAGCGGAAATAACTGTCACAATAAGTGTTTGGAGGCAGCAGTTCTCTCCGTTATGCCTGCTTGAGGAGACGGAAGAGCATCAACCATTACCAGTGCACGTGCCATTATATCCGGCTACTTCCAAACTCATCCCGAAACGAGACACGTACACCTGTTTAATAGTTAGGCAGAGACAATTAAGTAGAAGGTTACGTTCTTTACACACCTTTTTTGCATCCGTCATATACTTATTATTTATTTACCATCTAACTCAGGGTAAAGGATATGTGCTATGATTATCTATGGCTACACGATACATTCTTAAAGGTCTATCATTGTTTATGAATATAATAATTCAGGCTAAACAGAAAAGGATTACGCGCGATTTTCTGAATTTTTAAAGGAGCCCGCAACAAATTCTAATCTTAATAATTTTAATAAAAAGAAAAAAATGCTTTATGAGGTAGAAAATCTCGTACTTTAGTAAATGTTAATCCATTGTAATTTAATTGAAAGATTTATCGACACAATTATACATCACTCAATCTTCTCGCGGAATTTCCGTGACGTTTCCCACCCTGTTGCCCGCCCCCTTGGGTAGGGTTACATTTTTTCTGCTTTAAAATCTCTTCAGCATAAAATACCTCAATAATCACTTTTTTGTTGACTCTCTATAAATTCAGAGATTCTCTATGAAATTCATAAGTATTTTTAAAAATTATAGGCGGCGCAAAAGCGTTTATTTTGGTTATTTTGATTCGACGTTTTTGAAAGCTTTGCAGCCATAAGTATTTTATTAAACACGATGAAGATTGAGGAGAAAAAAGTATTTTATTATTCGGCAGGCTCGTACAGATTAGGATATTTTTAGCCTTGAGTAGGTGAATTATTTATTTCCAGAAAGCATTGATTTTTACTGAAATGTCTCAGAAGCATGAAAGATTGTGACGACATCCATGTGACGTGAAATTCAACTTTTTTATTATAGTCCGACATATGTATACAATGTCTCTCGCAAATAGGACTCCGCTGTGCCGGCTTGAGGAGACAAATGTGCAGCATCCAGGCTGACTACACATTCCTCTGGCTACTTCCAAACATTAACATTATCATGAAAATTACAACTTATTGCAATAAATCGCAACGCGTCTCTAATGAGACATTTTCAGACTAATTCATGATGATAATAATATCATAAGCTTCATTGTTCATTGTTTAATTAGGTTACATTTTAAATATAATATAATATGTATAACAATTGGCGAACGCTGTGCACGCCTATAATTGATATATATACTAGTTTTTAAGTTGGATGTGTCATTGCGAAAGTTGTTTATATATATTGTTGGCGTGCCTATCAAAAATAAATAAATAAGCAGATCCGATAATACAGGATATGCTGCTGTTGACCAGTCGGCCGGATCAAGTCGAGATAAAACTGTTAAAAAAATAAAATATTGTTTATTTAAAAAATTATGAATCAACAACAACAATTTAACACACGATCTTGAACTACAAGTTGACAACAACATGCGAAGGATAAAGTGAGTCATTTATGTAAATTGATTAATAAAATATTTACATTTTATTTACAAATGTTTTGCGATTTGAATCAATACGTGTCGTCGCATGTCACGCGTCGGTCGGGTTTTTTTTTCTACATTTTAATTTGGACAATTTTTTTTTAATTTAAAAGCTATTTAAATTTAAATTAAAAGGACTGTTAATTGTATTATGCTGCTCAAGTAAAATATTTAAAACTGCTTAATTTTAACTTTAACAGTTTTGAAACTAACAAGTTCGTTAACATGTTTTATGATAGTTTTCTGTAATATGTACTTTGGATACATTAGTACAGGCATTTATTTAAAAATTGTAATGTGAAGAAACCTTTAAAAAAATCATCTTCCTGGACACGTATAGTTATCTATTTTAAATATATTATTGGATATACCATAATGTCTTCAAGTTTTCCGAGAATGCCACGAAATCGTTGAAATTCTGTGTCTAGGACAACTGGTTGTAGTACATTCTGTTGGTATAATACTAAACATAAATTTGTTTCATATTTATGAGAATAGACATATAAACTATTTTTATTAATTAAGACCTAAGTATGCATAACCAAGTTAGATTGATACTGGAAGATTCGAACAAAACTTAGTCTATACATTATTACATATACTATACAAGTATATAAGGTAAACAAGTATATAACTGAAAATAGAAAAAAAATTAAACTGAAAAAGGACTGAACTAAGTACGACATACACAAACCTATTTTTTTTTAAATTATTTATTTGATTAACGTAAATTTATTTTTCTCTTTAAACTTCAATTATTTTATAATGCAATTAAGCAAAATATAGATGTACCAGGAACTAATGGCATTGAAAAAACAAAAATTAATGTGATTTTCACATTGTCTATATCTATTTTTATAGTAGTACGACATGCGCCTCACTTCGCCTGATGTTAAGCTAGAGTGCGGTCCATGAGCAAATACAAATGCTATCACATAAAAATACTCGCATCTGCAGGCAGTAGCCTCCGCTATAGTTTAAAGAGATTTTCTTTCGCTATAGCCGGTATAAATTATTGCAAGCTATGTACAAATATAATATACTAAATTGCACAAGTTTTCCCGTTCTAAGTTCCATTCACTTGATCCTTATGGCCTTCATAGTTAAACGATCAATTATGCACTCGTGAAGATTGTACTAACTGGTACCTAGGGACTGACTCACTGATAGTGTTGTACATTGGGTGTGATTCTACTAATAATTTTACGACTAATAAACTCTTGGAACTTGTAAATAAATCATTAAAGTTTGAGATAATATAAATAAAAATATATTTAAAAATCGAGAATTTTAATTTCAAATATTATAGTTTTTTTTTTTAAATTTATATTATTAATTTAATTTAACTTTAAAAGTTATGAGCTATTTTGTAAATACATATGTGTTTCTTTTCTGCTTTTATTTGTATTGTTAACGAATAAAGTTACTTATTATTTATTTTTATGTACTAAGATATTGTGTAAGTACTAAACTTGTCCTATTAATTTACATTATTTATCTAATAAGGTGATGTTAACTTCAAACATGTCATTAGGCGTATTGTTTTTAAGACCTAGGGAAGGGACAGTCAATTTTGAACTTAAAAAGTTCGATTTACGAGTATTATTAAATCTAATTTAAACCAAATTGTGTTTCAAGAATAACTCTCTTCATTACAGGTCAGCAATGATTCACAAAGTAACACTATAAAAATGTTTACTACGAAACATACCTATAGGTTTATGTTGTGCTAATAAATGTACTATATTACGGAAAAATATTTGATACGTCCTTAAGAAGTGTTAGGTCATTTCGTGATTCATTTTCTAACAATATTTTGCTATTTAAAAGGCAATATGATTTAAGGTTTATAATATAGGCATTAATTAAAGAGTAGTAGGCAGACTAGTGATGAGCCCAATCTCCGGTACTGGGATAGTACCACCACTTTGGTACGTAACACCCCTGAAGTGGCCTTGTCGCGTTTCAGGATCAGTTTGGAAGTAGCCTATTGTCAATCTGTCTGGATGGTGCACATTCGTCTCCTCGAGACGACATAGCGCAGGCGACTGCTGCCTGCTGTAATAGGTATACGATAATTTGTTTTTTTTTTCAAAAATAAATACCTGAATGTTACTGCCCATAATCTTCAGGTATTTTTTTTCAACATAAAAGCAAAGCCAAGAACCACATAAACAAATCCAGGTATTTTTTAATACCTCTAAGCCTTTGATGTATTTAATGGTAACGCGTAACATCGATAGTGTATACAAATGTTTAATATGTATGTCAGTTTTTGACGTTAATGTGATGCTCCCTGTTCAGTGTCTTGTCAGGTTTAATGCTGAATAGAATTGTTATAGTAGGTCAAAGGATATTAACCCTTACCTTATAGCAAAATGGGTATTCATAAGGACTGTTGTCGTATGATAATTACTTCGTTTTTAATTAGATTTTGATTTAAGTTATACCTTTAATTATGCCTAACTAAGCTGGTAATTTTTTTTATAGTGGACCGGCACGTGACTACAGAATTGCTATTACTGCAATGAGACGCTCGCCTCCGCTATGTCGGCTTGAGGAGATAAATGTAAACCGTCCAGATTGACACAGGTTGACAGCGCACAGTAATACTTATCATCAGTCTGTCTACAACACGTATAATTATCTATCAAAGTACATATATAAAATACATTGGTACTGACTGAAGATTTTTGGAAGATTGTATGTAATACGGTTAGAACTATACCGTCCATTTAACCCTTTAAGATAAAGCCTGGATGTACAAAAACGATAAAAACTATTTTTATTAATAAGAACAAATAAATCTCTTCCATTCATTAACCGAATGTGACGGACGCTCATTAAGGGTTAACTGAAGGTTAAATAAAAGTTATTATTTAATAGAACGAACTAGCAGAGTGAGCTTTGTCGGCTTTTGTAATCTTAATGTTCGGCAGCAGCTGTTGCGTTTTTTTTACCTTTATGCACTATACAGTTTTTTTAATAAGTATAGTTTATAAGTTTATTTATAAAACAATTGATTTTTTTTATTTAGACACTTAAAAAAATTAATTTCCTCGTCATAAAGTCGCTAAGGGGTTTTGTAGACGGTCACGCGTTCACTGTTCGAGCGTGTGGAGTTAACGTCACGACAGTTCTTCACCGGAAGAAGAACTATTGAATTTTTAGGCCCCATTTCCAACTATGCTTATCTTACTTTCCTTCGGTTTTATTTTTATTGTAACTCGGCACATGACAACACTCCACCTGCAGTAAAGCTAGAGTGCGGTCCATAAACGGAAACAACTGTTACTACATCCAGATTGACAGTGCACACTTCTCTCGTTATACCTGGCTACTTTCAATTTGTTCCCGAAACAGGTCACTTCATGGGTGTTACATTCGAAAGTGGTGGTACTACCTTACGACGGCAGACTGTACTAATAACCATCATCAGACTGGCTACTACTCTTAAATCTTTATTTTTTTTAACATAAAAACGACTTTGTCTGCCGTCCTGGGGTAGTACCACCACTTTCGAATGTAACACCCGTGAAGCGACCTAGTCGCGTTTCGGGTATAGTTTGAAAGTAGCCAGGTATAGCGCGAGGAGTGTGCTCTGTCAATCTAGATGGTACATGACCTTCTCAAGCCGGCATAGTGGAGGCGACTGCTGCCCGCACAGGTTTTTCTGTAGTGGCAGTTATTTCCATTCATGGACCGCACTCTAGCTTTATATCAGGCGGAGTGTTGTCACATGCCGAGCTACAATAAAAAAAAAAGTTGACACTAAAGAGTAGTGATCATCCGACCACGTGTTATGGTTGACCGACCGTGTCTGAATGCCTGCCGTGGGCATGTGTATTTGACGTTACACAATACAAAGAACACAGAACGCGTGACTGCCTTCTGTCTGCGAAATCCCTAAACTGTGTCCAGAATGTGAGATATATTAACTAATTCATATGAAATTTCCTTTGTACGCCCTTAGGAAAGAAAATGATACTAATTCCCTTCACAATAAAGACGTAAATTGCGTATATTATATTAAGAAAATACCTAATATAGTTATTTTTTGTACCTACATGTTATTCTCAGGAGAGAACGGCAATTAATAAAAAAAAGTTTCTCTAATATAAGAAGTCAAGGAAAATGCTCAATTAATCTAAAACAAAAGTAGAGTGGACCTAAGAAAACAAAAGGGATCGTATCTGATAGCTAAGATCCGGATATTTTCTTAAATAGACCATAAAAATTTGACCTGTTTTGGAATTTACGTTTTTTTTAAAGTTTATATTAATGAAATAATAAAATATATAAATAAAATATAAAAAAATGAAATAAATTCAAACTTCATTGTTTTAGATAAATAAATTTTGATATTTATACTCGTATATTAAATAAACTAGTTTTATTGTGGCGCGCCTCGCGATGGCTGGGATAGTTTTGAAAATATCAAAAAAAATTTTAGATCGATATTAGATGATATTTCCCACAACTTTTGTCCCGGAACTTTGGCCCTATCTCGTTCCGTTCCGCAGATATCGCGTTTCGGGACCGGACAGAACGGACTTTCGGAACATATCGAGGTTTTCCTGGGGTCACATGGCCCCGCTATGCTATGGGTTACCCATAATGGGTATGAAAAAAAATCTCTCTCTAATCTCTCGCAAGTGCTTCATAATTGATATCAGTCATTTAGTCGGTGAATGGTAATCGAGTTATAGACGCGTATAATATGATCCCGCATAACAGATTGATGTGGCGCTACTTGGAATATACAGGTCAAAATAAACAGGTCTAAAGCTAACAGTTGTAAAATAAAGGGAATATGAAGAGGTATGAAATTTTAGGAACATGCCCTAATTGAGTCTCTTGAACTTTGACCAGATGAAAGAGCACCATTAATGATAATCATTTCATAAGAGCGAGAGCAAATGTTACAATACAATAGCTTTTGTTAACAAGCCATTTTATATTTCTTTATGAAATAATTAAGTTATATTATATTTTAATATAATCTATCTCCCTTCACGTAAGGACGGTTAAAATTCAAATTTATTTCAAATTTCAGAGAGGACGTGGTCTAGCGGTGGAAGGTCTGAACACATGATCGATACGACGCCTGTTTAAATCTCGCTAAATAAAATTCTGACCGGTACCAATGTAACTATGTTATAATATGTACTTTTGGTTGCTCAGTGCCAATGATACTAGCTTAGTAAAAATTCTTAGAATTCTATTTTTTTATTTTAGGACGTCATATGACTGTACTCCGCCTGGTGTTAAGCTAAAGTGCGACTGCTGTCAGAGAAGGGGATCTGCAGACTATTCAATAGTAAATGCCGTTAGTGTCAAAGCAGAAAGTACGGTAACTTATATGAAATTTTTGTATCAAATTATACGCATCTATGACGATACGCTCCAATAAACATTGAGTCTAATGGGCGCTGTGCTACTGAAGTACCTACTATGATATTTTATAACAATGTAATCCTTTGTTATATGTTTACTATATTTTGGTACTCGCTGCGATTAGAACAATTGGCTTTAATTTTTTTTATGTACAGAATGTCTCCCAGCCACGTCTTTCCCCCTTCCTATAACATGGGATCCTTCAAGCGCAGTGTGAAGAGGCATCTCACTAAGCCGGCATAGCGGACGCGACTGCTGTCTGCAGATCCCCTTCTCTGACAGCAGTCACCTCCGTTCATGGATCGCACTCTAGCTTAACATCAGGCGGAGTGCGGTCATATGACGTGCTAAAATAATTTTAAAAAAAACTAGTAGTTAACTTCAAGATAGGAGGTAAAACAATCCATGACAGCTTTATACAAATAGTCAGTATTATTAAGTTCTAAGAGGTACGTCAAAAAGTTTGTCACTAATTTTGAACATGAGTGATTTCAAGCCCACTCTTTTCAACGTATGTACAGAATAAATAAATAAATAATTGAGGATTAAACCTGTGACATTCGGATAGCTTTTAAATTCTTACTTTACTTTAAAAATGAGCTACTGTGTAAGTGTAAAAGGAAGCTAATCTATGTCTTTTTTTTTTTTTAGCTAGAGTGTGGTCCATGAATGGAAACAACTGCTACCACAGAGAAATCTCTACGGGCTGCAGTCGCCTCCACTATGCCGGCTCGAGGAGACGAGCATGTACCATCTAGATCCTATAATAAGTAGAATTTAAGACTAAAAAAATAAATCATTGTTATTTTGGATTTCATATTTTTTTTATATAAATATATTTTTATTGAAAAATAGCCCAGTCTGTCGGTAGGATTTGCTATGAAATGCTTTTGCATCTACAGATACATCAAAAACGTGGTAATAATGTATAATTAATGAATTGATAGAATTACTAACTTTATTACGATCGTAATAAAGTGTACTATTCCATAAATGAGATCCGCAGGTGCAACATAGCATAGTATTGTCACAAGTGTAACCTAATTTCATAACTCCATGTATTAATTAAGTAGTTTAGTATATTTTGTACTTTAATGTTTAGTACACGTATTGTGTTACACGAAGTTCCGGATTTGATTCCCGTTAGGAACAAGTATTTTTATTAATTAAATTTATAATATTTATTATTCATAAACACCTATAATTAAAAAAGTAGACATTTATTTCGGATCTGGGTGTTATATGTTTGCGTTGTCTTTATCCTGACAGACTGTCCTATTTCTGAATCCGGGATATTGTAAATGTATTTATGATATTTATACGAGTATCTTTAAATAATTTTACATGTAATTTACATTGATATATACAACTAGATATGCAATAACGCTCCCAAAGTGACGGTTTTAGGTTTTCTATCAGTTAGCATTTGACTGTCGACGACATTGTCAAATCGTTTGAAGTCGCTTACGCTTTTTTCATGTCCGATTTTGTTCCAAGGTTTGCTCCTCTAATATATATCTCTACGGTAATTACTACTCTACACTACACTATTTCCCTTTAGCTAACTGATTGTATAATAGATAACTTTGGTTTTTAATTTTATCTACAAGTAAATATTTTTAAACCTGATGTTAAGGTAGAGTCCATTATTATTATTATTATTATTATTATTATTATACTAATATATAGCTGCAATACCACTGACTCACTGACTCACTCACTCACTGACATCAATTATTTAGTACTTGCCGAGGGGGTACGAGGATAAAATTTTCGGGGTGTATAGGGGGTGTCTAAAAAACCTCGAGAAAAATACGACTTTGACCGGAAGTCGATTCTGGACCGGAAGTGACAGCGATATCTCGGAAACGAGGCGAGTCAGGGCAGTCACCCCGAAGAGAAAGTTGTAGAGAATATCATTTTATGGCGAAATAAAAAAAAAATTCAAAATCGGGCAAAAAAAAAATTTCAAATCGGGCAAAAAAAAACCCATACAATTTTCAGGGTGTTTAGGGACGATCTATGTGACCTCAGGAAAAATACGACTTTGACCGGAAGTAGATTCTGGACCGGAAGTGACAGCGATATCTCGGAAACGGGGCGAGTCAGGGCAGTCACCCCGAAGAGAAAGTTGTAGAGAATGTCGTCTTATGGCGAAATCAAAAAAGAAAATTTCAAAATCGGGCAAAAAAACTAAATTCCCATACAAATCGGTCGGCCCTCGATGATACTTCCATCTCGCTCTTTTCCATCAGTCGGTGCATGAAGCGAGAGCGAGAGGTGCGGAGAAAAAAGTTTTCAAACGGCCGCATTTTCGGGACGAACGATCGAAACGGCTTTACCTCGGTCAGTCGGACGGTGAGCGCGGCCGCGTGAACATCGAATTTGCTCTTGCTTTTTTTCGAATATTTTAAATATCTCAAGAAGTAGATACGTCAGAATAACCATGTAAAGACCAATTTTGTTCAGTGTGACCAGCACATTTTTTTTTAATTTTTGTTTTTGTATTTTTTTTAATTTTTTAAAATCTTTATATCTCGAAAAGTAGATACGTTAGCGTCACCGTGTAAAGACCAATTTTGTTCAGTATGACCAGCACTCCTTTTTTTTTTATTTTTCTAAAATCGCTGTTATTAAAAAAGTACATACATTAGCGTAACCGTTTAAAGACCAATTTTGTTCAGTATGACCAGCACTATTTGTTTTTTTTTTTAATTTTTTAAAATCGCCCTATCTCGAAAAGTAGATACGTTAGCGTAACCGTGTAAAGACCAATTTTGTTCAATATGACCAGCACTATTTGTTTTTTTTTTAATTTTTCAAAATCTCCATATCTCAAAAAGGACATACATTAGCGTAACCGTGTAAAGACCAATTTTGTTCAGAAACGTAAACGCTTTTAGATGGCGAGCTAAATATTTTCAAAACTGCCTAAAATCTATTCGATCTAATACGTTTTACGACAAAAAGGGCCTCCGCGGGCCGCTTGCGCCCGCGGCTCTTACCCAACAGCTAGTCATATTATATAAAGCTCGATTACCACTGACTGACTGACTGACTGACATATATTATGAAGCAGTTGCCGGGGGGTTAGAGAGATGATTCTTTTTGGGGCGTGTAGAGGGCGTTCCCGCGACCCCAGGAAAACTTCGACTTTGACTGGAAGTGGACTTTGGACCGGAAGCGATGCCGATATCTCGGAAACGGAACGAGATAGGGCACATGTGCCGGAACAAAAGTCGTAGGGAATGCCCTCTAATATCGAAATCCATAATTTTTTTTTTCAAATTACCCGAAAAATAACTTTTTCCGCGCCGCGAAGCGCGCCCAAAAAACTAGTACTAATATATAGCTGCAATACCACTGACTGACTGACTGACTGACATATATTATTTCGCACTTGCCGGTATAGTGGAGGGTAGCGGTTTTTTGAGTCGTATAGAGGGCGTCCCAAAACCGTCGAGAAAAATACGACTTTGACCGGAAGTCGATTCTGGACCGGAAGTAGTAGCGATATCTCGGAAACGGAAAGAGATGAGGCAAAAGTGCCGGAACAAACGTTGTAGGGAATGCCCTCTAATTTCGAAAACGATACTTTTTTTTTCAAAATTGCTCAAAAAAAATTTTTCCTCGATCGTATTTCTATCCTTTTCCCGCCGGTACGCCAATATGAAACGGAGCATGGCGCTTGGGCGTGGCCTAACAGCATCCGCGACGAGGCATTTTCGGGACGAACGATCGAAACGGCTTTACCTCGGTCAGTCGGACGGTGGGCGCGGCCGCGTGAACATCGAATTTGCTCCGCGCGGCGGGCTTTCTTTTAAATATCTCAAGAAGTAGATACGTCAGAGTAACCATGTAAAGAACAATTTTGTTCAGTGTGACCAGCACTATTTTTTTAAATTTTTGTTTTAGTTTTTTTTTTTAATTTTTTAAAATCTTCATATCTCGAAAAGTAGATACGTTAGCGTCACCGTGTAAAGACCAATATTGTTCAGTATGACCAGCACTATTTTTTTTTTAAATTTTTGTTTTTTTCTTTAATTTTTTAAAAACGCCATATCTCGAAAAGTAGATACGTTAGCGTCACCGTGTAAAGACCAATATTGTTCAGTATGACCAGCACTAATTTTTTTTAAACTTTTGTTTTTTTTTTAATTTTTTAAAATCGCCATATCTCGAAAAGTTGATACGTTAGCGTCACCGTGTAAAGACCAATTTTGTTCAGTATGACCAGCACTTTTTTTTTTAATTTTTGTTTTTTTTTTTAATTTTTTAAAATCTTCATATCTCGAAAAGTAGATACGTTAGCGTCACCGTGTAAAGATCAATATTGTTCAGTATGACCAGCACTATTTGCTTTTTTTTTTTTAATTTTCTAAATAGCTATTACTCAAAAAGTACATACGTTAGCGTCACCGTGTAAAGACCAATATTGTTCAGTATGACCAGCACTACTTTTTTTTAATTTTATTTTTTTTAATTTTTTAAAATCGCCATATCTCGAAAAGTAGATACGTTAGCGTCACCGTGTAAAGACCAATTTTGTTCAGAAACGTAAACGCTTTTAGATGGCGAGCTAAATATTTTCAAAACTGCCTAAAATCTATTCGATCTAATACGTTTTACGACAAAAAGGGCCTCCGCGGGCCGCTTGCGCCCGCGGCTTTTACCCAACAGCTAGTACTAATATATAGCTGCAATACCACTGACTGACTGACTGACTGACTGACATCAATTATTTCGCACTTGCCGGTATGGTGGAGGGTAGCGGTTTTTTGGGTCGTATAGAGGGCGTTCCAAAACCGTCGAGAAAAATACGACTTTGACCGGTAGTCGATTCTGGACCGGAAGTGGTAGCGATATCTCGGAAACGGAAAGAGATGAGGCAAAAGTGCCGGAACAAACGTTGTAGGGAATGCCCTCTAATTTCGAAAACGATACTTTTTTTTTCAAAATTGCTCAAAAAAAATTTTCCTCGATCGTATTTATATCCTTTTCCCGCCGGTACGCCAATATGAAACGGAGCATGGCGGTGGGCGTGGCCTAACAGCATCCGCGTCGATCGCTCGTCGGGGCTCGCGCTCTCTATGTTCCGCCCGTTCAGAGCGCGCAATGAAAATATAACGACGCATTTTCGGGACGAACGATTGAAACGGCTTTACCTCGGTCAGTCGGACGGTGAGCGCGGCCGCGTGAACATCAAATTTGCTCCGCGCGGCAGGCTTTTTTAAAATATCTCAAGAAGTAGATACGTCAGAGTAACCATGTAAAGAACAATTTTGTTCAGTATGACCAGCACTATTTGTTTTTTTATTTTTTTTTCAATTTTTTTTAAATCGCCGTATCTCAAAAAGTACATACGTTAGCGTCACCGTGTAAAGACCAATATTGTTCAGTATGACCAGCACTACTTTTTTTTTTAATTTTGTTTTTTTTTTTAATTTTCTAAAATCGCTATTACTCAAAAAGTACATACGTTAACGTAACCGTGTAAAGACCAATATTG
This sequence comes from Tinea pellionella, assembly GCA_948150575.1. Classification (NCBI taxonomy): domain Eukaryota; kingdom Metazoa; phylum Arthropoda; class Insecta; order Lepidoptera; family Tineidae; genus Tinea; species Tinea pellionella. The sequence goes on from OX411253.1 coordinate 1,955,384, forward strand.
TTCAGTATGACCAGCACTACTTTTTTTTAATTTTGTTTTTTTTTTTGAATTTTCTAAAATCGCTATTACTCAAAAAGTACATACGTCAACGTAACCGTGTAAAGACCAATATTGTTCAGTATGACCAGCACTATTCTTTTTTTAATTTTTTTTTTCAATCTTTTAAAATCATCATATCTCGAAAAGTAGATACGTTAGCGTCACCGTGTGAAGACCAATATAGTTCAGTATGACCAGCACTACTTTTTTTTTTAATTTTTGTTTTTTTTTTAATTTTCTAAAATCGCTATTACTCAAAAAGTACATACGTTAGCGTCACCGTGTAAAGACCAATATTGTTCAGTATGACCAGCACTACTTTTTTATTTTATTTTTTTTTATTTTCTAAAATCGCTATTTCTCAAAAAGTACATACGTTAGCGTAACCGTGAAAAGGTCAATTTTGTTCAGAAACTTAAACGCCTTTAGATGGCGAGCTAAATATTTTCAAAACTGCCCTAAAATCTATTCGATCTAATACGTTTTACGACAAAAAGGGCCTCCGCGGGCCGCTTGCGCCCGCGGCTTTTACCCAACAGCTAGTACTAATATATAGCTGCAATACCACTGACTCACTCACTCACTCACTGACATCAATTATTTCGTACTTGCCGGTATAGTGGAGGGTAGCGGTTTTTTGAGTCGTATAGAGGACGTCCCAAAACCGTCGAGAAAAATACGACTTTGACCGGAAGTCGATTCTGGACCGGAAGTGGTAGCGATATCTCGGAAACGGGGCGAGTCGGGGCAGTCACCCCGTAGAGAAAGTTGTAGGGAATGCCCTATAATTTCGAAAACGATACTTTTTTTTTCAAAATTGCTCGAAAAAATTTTTTCCTCGATCGTATTTTTATCCTTTTCCCGCCGGTACGCCAATATGAAACGGAGCATGGCGCTTGGGCGTGGCCTAACAGCATCCGCGACGAGGCATTTTCGGGACGAACGATCGAAACGGCTTTACCTCGGTCAGTCGGACGGTGAGCGCGGCCGCGTGAACATCGAATTTGCTCCGCGCGGCGGGCTTTCTTTTAAATATCTCAAGAAGTAGATACGTCAGAGTAACCATGTAAAGAACAATTTTGTTCAGTGTGACCAGCACTATTTTTTTAAATTTTTGTTTTAGTTTTTTTTTTAAATTTTTTAAAATCTTCATATCTCGAAAAGTAGATACGTTAGCGTCACCGTGTAAAGACCAATATTGTTCAGTATGACCAGCACTATTTTTTTTTTAATTTTTGTTTTTTTTTTAATTTTTTAAAATCGCCATATCTCGAAAAGTAGATACGTTAGCGTCACCGTGTAAAGATCAATATTGTTCAGTATGACCAGCACTATTTGCTTTTTTTTTTTAATTTTCTAAAATAGCTATTACTCAAAAAGTACATACGTTAGCGTCACCGTGTAAAGACCAATATTGTTCAGTATGACCAGCACTAATTTTTTTTTAAACTTTTGTTTTTTTTTTAATTTTTTAAAATCGCCATATCTCGAAAAGTTGATACGTTAGCGTCACCGTGTAAAGACCAATTTTGTTCAGTGTGACCAGCACTTTTTTTTTAAATTTTTGTTTTTTTTTTTAATTTTTTAAAATCTTCATATCTCGAAAAGTAGATACGTTAGCGTCACCGTGTAAAGATCAATATTGTTCAGTATGACCAGCACTATTTGCTTTTTTTTTTTAATTTTCTAAAATAGCTATTACTCAAAAAGTACATACGTTAGCGTCCCGTGTAAAGACCAATATTGTTCAGTATGACCAGCACTACTTTTTTTTAATTTTTTTTTTTTAATTTTTTAAAATCGCCATATCTCGAAAAGTAGATACGTTAGCGTCACCGTGTAAAGACCAATTTTGTTCAGTATGACCAGCACTAATTTTTTTTTAAATTTTGTTTTTTTTTAAATTTTTTAAAATCGCCATATCTCGAAAAGTAGATACGTTAGCGTCACCGTGTAAAGACCAATTTTGTTCAGAAACGTAAACGCTTTTAGATGGCGAGCTAAATATTTTCAAAACTGCCTAAAATCTATTCGATCTAATACGTTTTACGACAAAAAGGGCCTCCGCGGGCCGCTTGCGCCCGCGGCTTTTACCCAACAGCTAGTTATTATTTTAAAATTCGAAATAAAACCTAACACAACACTTTCACTCTCATTTACAAAGCTCAGAATAACCTCACTAAATGTGCAAGTGAATAAGACATATTCAAATTTCACAAACATATACAACAGCGTTCGCGAATACTAAACTAATTAGCATAACTTCCGTCTAACGTCAAATTAATATGACCAAATGACAAATCGACATTCGTGTTTCAATTCATATTTAATAACTGCTATAATGACGTCAGCAATTAGAAAAGTAATATAATGACACATATATCTATTGCATGAGTCAATGTCAATAATATGACACGATGACGATGATAGAAAATACTTCAGTGAGTACGGGAAAAATCCAGCTTTGACTAGAAGTCAACACTGGACTGGAAGTGACCGCAAAATTTCAGAGACGAAACGTGTTGGGTCCATTGTGCCGAAACGAAATTTGTAGCAAATATTATAATATTTTCACGAATATTAAACTTTTTTTTTTCAAAAGTAGTCCTTTTTGCAACACACTAAACTAGCTTGTATGCATAGAAAACTGATTTGCTGTTCAGAAAAGAACCTTCGTATAGAACGAGCGCAGAAGAGTAATTGGATGTCGAGGTCGAGGTCGAGGCCAAGAGAAAAGTAGTATGTAGAGAGAAAAGTCGCTGGCGCTCGACACTCTGCCTACCAAGACACTGAATTTTTTTATTGTAGCTCGGCATGTGACGACACTCCGCCTGATGTAGAGTGCGGTCCATGAATGGAAACAAATGCTACTACAGAGAAACCTGTGCGGGAAGCAGTCGCCTCCATTATGCCGGCTCGAGGAGCTCGTGTACCATCTAGATTGACAGTGCACTCTCCTCTCGCTATACCTGGCTACTTTCAAACTATACCCGAAACGTGACAAGGTCGCTTCACGGGTGATTCGAAAGTGGTGGTACTACGGTACGGTGGTACGGTTGGTAGGACCGCAGACTGGACAAATAACCATCATCAGTCTGCCCACCACTCTTATTGATATAAGTTTATAGATGGATGTAATACTAATAGTTTATTATTAAATTATAATGAAAAAAGAGTGGTAGGCAGACTGATGATGGTTATTTGTCCAGTCTGTCGTCCTGGGGCAGTACCACCACTTTCGAATGTAACACCCGTGAAGTGACTTTGTCGCGTTTCGGGGATAGTTCGAAAGTAGCCAGGTATAAGAGAGGAGTGTGCACTGTCAATCTAGATGGTACATACTCGTCTCCTCAAGCCGGCATAGTGGAGGCGACTGCAGTCCGTAGAGATTTCTCTGTGTTAGCAGTTGTTTCCATTCATGGACCGCACTCTAGCTTTACATCAGGCAGAGTGTTGTCACATGTCGAGCTACAATAAAAAAAAATGTACAGAAAAAAGTTGTTTATTTCTTGGATAATAAACAGGTTTTTTGAAGTAATTTGTAAAAAAATACGAGAAATAAAATTCACTGTCAATGTGTCGAGGTTACATTAAACAACAAATATTATTAAAGCTGCTCTTTTTATGGAGTTTACACTTTTATGTAGGGTAATCGACTGAATAAATTGCCTTAGATGCCTGAAACGTGATTAAATTTAACGCGCTTATTACCTAAGTCATAAGGTACAAATTGGCACACAAATCGGTGTAACAACACGTGTTTAATCTATAAATAATAAAGAATTTTGTATGGCTTTATTAAATATGGTAAAGTATAGGGTAAATAAACTTATTTGAAATTTGGACTAAGTTATAAGTAGTGTAGTATTTCTTTAAAGAATTTTCTTTTTGTAATCCTTTTTGTAAAGCCTTGTATTATAGCCTTCAGTCGTTAGGTTGGTTGTCCATGTTGAACTATGACGTCGTATTTGTTTCCATCGGGAAGCGAACTCGGGACTAGTGTAAGGATATTCCGATACTAATAAATACGAGTAGGTACTCGATACTTTTGATTCGATACCAAGTATTTATTGTATCGAATCAATTTTGCGATACATAATCGGTATCGAAACAAAAATACTTGGTATCGAATCGAATCAGCAAAACAACCGAAAACAATAAAAAAAACCCGAGAACGCATCGTCCGACTTCAGCCGAGCCCGAGCCGAAAGCGAGAGTAGACACCCGCGTCCCGCACCCGCCCGCAAATCATCAAGCCATTCCGCCATTTTTGTTAGTGTAATAGTGTTGTTAAGTGGCTGTAGTGTTGGGGTTGGTTCTCAATTTTGTTTAAATTATTGTCCTTCAACGTTCATTGATAGAACCCTCAAAATAATAAAACAAAATAAAAGTTCCAAAAAGTATCGATATCAGTAAGTATCGATACTTTAGGAGTACTTATTTAAGTAGTATCGAAAAAAGATTTGAGTATTATCGAAATGAGTAGGTATCGATACTTAGGTGGTATCGGAACATCCCTAGACTAGTGTACTGTGTGCGTTACCACTGCGCCACATACCCCAAAAAAAACAACAAAATTTCGCTCACAATTTCAACTCATTGGATTAGCAATAGTGCAGTAAAACAATATTGTATGTGAAACATATTTTGGTCTATTTTTTAATAATAGCGTTATAGGGTATAGCGAGAGGAGTGTGCACTGTCAATAGATGGTACATGCTCGTCTCCTCAAGCCGGCATAGTGGAGGCGACTGCTACCCGGACAGGTTTCTCTGTAGTAGCAGTTGTTTCCATTCATGGACCGCACTCTAGCTTTACATCAGGCGGAATGTTGTCACATGCCGAACTACAATTTAAAAAAAAAAAATTTATAAAATATTTTATAAAGTTTTAATTAGATAGTTTTTTCAATTGTTTTTTCTTTACCATCCCTTTTATTTATTTGAAACGTGGGTCCTAATAATATACCTATAATAAATAAGTACCTATTCGATATAAAGTATTGATTCACAATCCAATTGAGCAATCTTGTTTTCATCGAGATGAACTTAGCAAAAGTGACATTACGTAAACAGAATAAGTTCGTTAAAAACGGCTCTCGTATATTTTTTATTTGCATTAGAAACTTGTCTACAACCACATAAGGAATGTTATAAAGAAAAATCTTTGTCGTAAACCCGTTATTGACCGCACAAAAATTCACCTATCGCAGACCTTGAAAAATAACGATCATCCATTAGCAAAATCAACATATATTATTTTCTATCGATAACTAAAAGAAATTGTATTAATAAAAATAACAGAGAAAAGGGGGAAGAATAAAAATAAAAATGCACCAACCGCCCCTGAACTTGACGTCATTGTTGCTTTACCAATCCTAGGAAAATTCGACCGTATGTTTGCGAAAACCCGGGAAAGCCGCACTTTAACAGAAAAATCACACAAAACACAAACACAAAATTAAAAACAAAAACAAAATTATGCACCTTAATTTTTATAGAATTATTTCGAAATTGTAATGTTATTATTATTTTTTCTTTCTTTCGTTTCGCTGACGAGCGCCGTTCGACGCGACGATTCGGGGCGCACTACGCAAATGTCAGAGCGGATCGGCACATGTGCGGAGTAAAGTAAAGGCGCGCACACAATGTACAAGTTTTCCCGTTCCTCATAATGTAATTAGCGTGTCAACGTATATAATTAGGACTATAATAATTGTACTGGAAGCCGTATAGTTGCATAAACTAGTTCACTATGTTACTGATTTAATCACTGAGTTACTATGAACAATTACATTAATGTGGTAAATAAATAATTTTTATTATTAATAATTCATGACTATAATATTAATAAGCAATAGGCACTATAAATAAGAACTGCAAATTAAATTCTTTGTTACATTTAATGCACTTAAAAATAAAAAAATATATACAAAAATTGTTGTGGTCATTATTTTATAGTAAATTTATTATATTTCCTGCGATTATTATGTGTAATTTTATATTTTAACCTAAATTTAAATTATATTTAAACTAGTCATAGGTATGCTATTGTAAATGACGTGCTAATATGTAACGAGCATGTTACATCGGCCAATCAAATAATCTTAAAAAATTCTGAATTTTAAACTAATAACGTAAATAATGAGTGTGCACTGTCAACTTGGGTGTCGCACATTCGCCTCTTAATGCCAGTGCATATCCCTGCAGATATCTCGGCTTATAGACCTCACTTTAACTTGACATTAATCTTCATGCCGAGCTACTATAAGAACAAAATTAACAAAAAATATCAAGATGAGATCTCATGATTCAATATGACTGTAGCTTTATTTAGTCCGAGCGAGATAGATAGAAAGCCCCTTGGATCCGTTTTCCTCTGCGTTATGTAAGCTACGACTACGGCGCCTCCCTGGCAGCCCTGGATTCTGCCCCTACTACTCGATTGCCCCGGTCCACCCACAAAACATCCCAGTTCCCCCCGCCAGGGACACCCTCAATAGGGTTGACACTTTCTATAAAGAACATTACTACCTATCCCAATAATAGAGTTAAGTTTTAAATCTAACTACTTTTAACAAACAATCGTTGTTATATCGAAAAAATTAAGGCTTTTTTTCAGTTTTTTTTTAAATTTTTGCTAAGAAACGTTTATTGTCGTGCGTGTGATAACCCTATTATAACTCCCCTTAGACATCCCAAAGTGGGTTACTCTTGCCACCGGAATTCGCAACTAAATGTACACGAATAAAAACTCATTAACTTCAATTTGTTTATCAAATTGATTTTTTATTTTTGAACATTTTCGATTTTTATCTTCAAACTCTAACGAGGTTATTGACAGCATATTTATTTTTAGCAAACTATTATAATAACTAATAATTTATTTTTAAATATCCTCAATTTTCTTTAATGTGTAAAATATATATATGCGTAAAATTGGAAAATGGTCGCCTCTTAAAGTGAGAACTTTCCGCCAATCAGACAATTTATTTGATCGCTGAAATAAAAAAGAAAAACAAATGAAGCGTTCCAGTCAGTCCTCAGAAAAATAAAATTAAAGATAAATATTTACCTATATATTTTTTCTTTAATAAAGCTAATGTATAAAATAACGATAACAAGTCCATTTATAAAGTCATTTTCCACTAGAATGGGTCAACAATTTGCGAGATTGTTTATTTAGAATAGGTTAATTAATATAACATTAAATTTTATATTATGTGGCTGAAATTAAATTAACCGCATTATTTCAGCTAATCTTCGGGTAATCTTCTGAATTTGGACTGTTAGTAATTAATTTATATTGCGGTATTAAATAGTAATCTGAACTATCACTTGATTGTTTATAAAAATAAACTTTTGCATGGAAGAAAATCATTACGATAATCAAGTATTATGACAATTATTTTAAACCTGATTACATTCCGTAAAGATCTCATTTTTTGGTCATAGTGAGGCAATAAAATAAGTCTAGAATTATTAGATTATTTAAAACAAGCAATCGATTAGAATAAATAAATAAAGGTATTTCCACATGATTACGCAAAGCGCCAATGGCGAAGTAGTTAGGTGGTCATCGTCTTAATAATTTTTTTTTTCATAATTTAATAATATCGGTAACACTAGACTGTTACAGAGAAAAATGACTTATTTCGTTTTGTTTCCCAGAAAATATAGGTAAAAACACGTAGTAGATGGGTATATAGAGATAGACTAACTAAACCTTTAAACACTAACTACGTTAACGAACTTTTGAAACAAGCGAGCGAAATAAGTACTCGTAGATACCTAACACGGCGCGTGTTTATTTACAAAGGAAATTGAGACTTCCGATGAGAGCCGTTTCATTTCTTGCCATCACACTAGGACCCCCATATACGTCAGTCAGGCGTGGGATAGGTAATTAACCTTTCACCTTTCACATCACATCACACACCTCTCTTACTTCATTTACCCATCTATAATAACTTTGAGAAAAGCTTTTTAACGTCAACATTTTGGTAGATAATTCTGTTTCTTTATTTTAAAATCACATGTATACGTACATTAAATACCCTATCCCTAGAGCAGTGTATTGGGTAGCAAGCCGAAAAAAATATAAATTATTTAAAAAAAAACTAAAAAAAACCTGTGCAGGCAGTCTTGTCGCAAACTAGACTGGACCACTGCGCCACAACGGGCTCTCGTACCACTCGCCTGTGCTAGGAAAATCCTGAGTTCACGTGTCTATGAGTTGTTCGTAAAGTCTTAATCTCAAAGTAACTGATATTCATTAATCTCCATAAATACTTTTCCGATCTATAAAAACCTACAAACATAGATTCCATTTTATATACGTCTAACTCTTTTAGAATAGTCTTTGGTATTTATTTCCTAGTTAAAGTAGACTTCACCATTGTGTTGTTTCACACGTGTGAAAATTTCCAACTTCTTTTAAATGAAATAGTGAAATAAATCTATTGCCATTGGTTTCTTTTCTTTTTTTTTAGTTTTAAATGAGTAAAAGAGTGATAGGCAGACTGATGATGGTTATTAGTCCAGTCTGCCGTCCTGGGGTAGTACCACCACTTTCGAATGTAACACCCGTGAAGTGACCTTGTCGCGTTTCGGGAATAGTTTGAAAGTAGCCAGGTATAACGAGAGGAGTGTGCACTGTCAATCTAAGATGGTACATGCTCGTCACCTCAAGCCGGCATAGTGGAGGCGACAGCTACCCGCCCAGGTTTCTCTGTAGTAGCAGTTGTTTCCATTCATGGACCGCACTTTAGCTTTACATCAGGCGGAGTGGTGTCACATGCCGAGCTACAATAAAAAAAAATTAGTTATTTTTTAATAAATTTACACAGAACATCTATTATTTATCTATTATAGGAATATAATTAATATTCAAACAAAGGAAGTTAACGAACTAATTTATTCTGTTCTCTATTGGAAACCTGTCTAACTCTAATAACATAATAATCAAGGTATAAACACAACAAAGACCTTAAATTAAAGTGAAATTGAATTTTGAACTCGATTAATATTAATAATTTCTTTAATTTAATGTTAGCTTCTTGGGGAACTTTTAAACGGGTTACTAGAAAGCGTTTTAATAAAAAAAAAAAGGAGAATAAAGGGATCAAAACCTCTCGTTTGGTATTTCCATATTTCCTAACGTTTTTCGACTTGCAAACCTTAGATATTCATAATGTTCAGGTTTTCATAATAAATTATGTTATCTTTAAATAATTTTCAATAAATCATTGGATGTCCATTTATAAAAGTAGGTTATACAATATACATACTTCGGTCAGCCATAGATTATCTCCTTAATTAAATAAAGTGACAATCATCAAAATTGATTAAAATAGAATGAGATTAAAATTCCACTTACCTACCGTTCATCTGTTGAGCGTGATTGGGAGACAATCAAACGTACTTTCATATTCATTGTATTAGTATAGATTAATCAAAGCTAAACTCTGGTTAATTTACAATAACACAATACGTGCCAAAGTTTTATTGCAGTGATTTAACAGCTGCAACACTATATTACGTGATTCAATGTCAACGGATTGATTATAATTTCCGTTTGTGCGGAATATAATTTTTATTAGACACGCATGGCATTATTTTTATTATCTGTACATCTTTCTTTAAAAAGCGGTAGGCAGACTGATGGTTATTAGCCCCAGTTTGGGGTGACCTCTACGTATACCACCGTATCTCCACCAGTTAAGGGTTTAAACCGTGACCGTGATGAACTATTTTTGCATTAGCTCAGTATGTCGTTCATAGGCAGTGCCACCACTTTCAAGTAAAAATACCTAGCCGCGTTTCAAAATCGTGTGTACTCCTCAGGCCAGCACAGGGGAGGCGACCTTATTTAACCACGATTTGCACACTAATTATACTCATAGGAAGTTGCAGATTCAAACTTTAGACCAAGTTAAAACTAATTACAAAATCAAAAACGAAAATAAATAAAAAGAGACATAATAAAATATATTTATCAAAATGGACGTAGTAAAATATTTAGCAACAGTTGGTTTATTGCGAAGTAAAGGAAATTGTCAGGAAATTCTCTCTCCCGAGGCATGACCTGACGGAAAGATGTGTTCCACTGCATTGCACTGCTCTCTACAATATTGTACCAACATTAAATTTTACCTGGATCGAATATTCTAGTACACTATACAATACTGTTTCCCGCATGCCCTGAAAAACGTAAAGTATCTATTTAGGTCCGCGCTCTTTTTTTGTTTCAGAGACCACTGTGGGAACCATACATCTGAGGCATTCTAAGATGTTATTGACAAGAGGTATTTCGAGTGAAGCGTGCGCGGCACGGCTGCTGGGCGGGACACAGCGCGACATTTTAATATTAATTTTAATAACTAAACCAGATATAACAACAGAATTTAAGATATAGAGAAGATAAAATAGTGTAAGTTGTAAGTTACGCACTCCGACCTCGCAAGATGGCGGCGGGCGTCACTAAACAGATGAAATAATGAAAAAGAAAAACCAAAGATAATAACAAAAAAGGGCACGGACAAATGTCTGTGGTGAACATGTATAAAAAAAGTGTTATTGATGATTTTTCAACTCTTTTTTTATGATTTTTAACCGACCCATTATTATATTCTGAATTAGTATTCCGGTCGCTAGTTAGTAATACAATAAATCTACAATTCGAACTAACAAAATTTGTCGTAGAGTCAACTCAATGACCCGTCTTCCTGCACCCAATGAGTGGCAAAATGACCACCTATGACCCGACTCAATTGCCGGGAATAGCATTAATGCGATTGTGAGGAAGTGAGCTAATTCTTTCATTTATCACGTTCCTTTATTATTTGTCTTTATTTTATTTTTTTAATTCTAGCTTGACATTTGACAACGCTCCGCCTGATGTAAAGCTTGAGTGCGGTCCATGAACGGAAACAACTGCTTATACAGATAAATTTCCATAGGCAGCTCATCTCCGCTGTAATGACAGTTACTATTCCCAAAACGCGACAAGGTCACTTCACGGGTGTTACATTTGAAAGTGGTGGTATGTTTCGTGTATCTATACTGTAAAATAATAAAACACATTTATTTCTTAAACAACTTTTTTTTTTTACGAAATTTCTATAGGCAGCATTCGCCTCCGCTATGCCGGCTTGAGGAGAGAGAGCCGGGTTGACAGTAGTTGTTTCCGTTCATGGACCGCACTCTAGCTTTACATCAGGCAGAGTGTTGTCATATGCCGAGCAATAATAATAATAAAACCACTTCAAGTTAATAATAATATAGAAATGGCGACAGTATTGATTCACAGTTCATACTAAAATGAGAACAAACGGGAACAAAGACGTGAGTGTATGTAGGTATTGTAAGTATTCCCTGACACACCTGCCTGTGTTTGTAACCATTATGCCGTTGACCCCGTGCTTGCGACATAAAATGCCTTCAAACAGAAGGCCATATCATATCGTATGCAGTCACCATACTGTTCTTGTTAACTATAAGCTATAGTAGGTTGATATTATTCCGTTTGAAGATATACAAATAGTGGCATTGGTACCGGTCAGAATTCTGATGTAAATCTGTAGTTCCATCTGATGTAAAGCTAGAGTGCGGTACGTTTTTTTTTATTTTAGCACGTCATATGACCGCACTCCGCCTGCTGTTAAGCCAGTGTGCGATCCATGAACAGACGCGACTGCTGTCAGAGAGGGGATCTACATATAGCAGTCGGGTCCGCTATGTCGGCTTGATGGATGGACTCTTCTGGTGGATGAGTGAGAATGATCACATGAACGAAAAGAACTGCTACTACAGACTTTGTACAGGCAGCAGTCGTCGTCGCTATACCGGCTTGAGGAGTGGACCAAATTTAATAAATAAGAAGTTTAATTAATTATTTATTTCAACGTAATTTATATTTCTATTGGATGTTTAATTTGCATTACGTATCACAAAAGCATTATAATCTAATCTAATTGTGGAGTTAATATTTTCGTTTTCATTAATCACAATGCATAAAAAAAATTAACAAAGCCATTATGAAAGTGTTCGCATAACAGTATTTATCTACAAGTCTACCTATCTCTGAATGTTGAAATAAGGCGTGAATATGTAAGTACATAACCTACTCGCAGCGTTACTGAAACGCCTATCAAAGTCATTAAGACAATTTAAATTTGTTTTACAAATTTTATTGTTAAAAATACCCATTTGCACTTCCCTTAACACTTAGCCGTAGCTTCAGTTCTTTAGATTTTTTTAGCTTTGTAAATTAGGTATTTTAAAATAATATTATACAGGCTGTAAAAGGACCGCGGGCATTTCTTTAACAATGAGTTACTCTACCAATACTGAAACGTTATTACAAGGTTTTTCTTTTTATTATTATATTTTTAAAGATTTTCACATAATTCAAGCTGCAATTTCATATTAAAATCGCTTATTCAAGTACGCTTGGCCGTCTAGAAAGACCTCGCGCGTACAACGAGGCCGTCGCGACACAAGACGTGTATTAATCCTGCATTTATATTGCTTTTTTTGTTATATATTTTTTTTTTATTGTAGCTCGGCATGTGACATCACTCCGCCTGATGTAAAGCTAGAGTGCGGTACATGAATAGACACAACTGCTACTACATCTCTACGGGCGGCAGTCGCCGCATATATGCCGACTTGAGGTTGACAGTGCACACTCCTCTAGTTATACCTGGCTGCTTTCAAACTATTCCCGAAACGCGACAAGGTCACTTCACAGGTGTTACATTCGAAAGTGGTGGCACTACCTCAGGACGGCAGACTGTACTATTATCAGTCTGCCAACCACTCTTTAATAGTGCCTGAACGAGCAAAGTACATATAATAAAGTTACATTGGTACCGGTCAGAATTTAGCGAGGTTCGAACACGGGTCTCATCGATCGTGAGTTCACGCGTCTTACTGCTACACCACGGCCGCTCTATTAGTTTTAACCGGCATTTTAAAAAATATTCAGATATCGTTAACGAAAATAAAGAAATATTTCGATATTAGATAGAGTTATCCCGACATCGTGGCCACAAACAATTGTTATAAGAAATAAATATTAATTAAGAGATAATAAATAACAAGAAGGTTATTACCAAAGGAGAATGCCCATTCGTCTAAGAAAAATGGGCCCACATTTTTTTCTCGAGCCTGTCGATAAATTTTAGATAATTTTCTTCTTACCAAAGCAATTAGATGTTTTCTGATGTAATATTTGAGGTTATTATTATTTTTAATGTATTAATAATTTATTATATCTGTTTTTTATGTATTTAAACATTGTCTATTGATTGGTAAATGACCTAATGATATAAATAAAATTAATTATAAAAAAATATTATATTATTTTAGAATATTGTTCTGTTACCAAACTATTAGGTATCAAGTGGGACCAAAAATGGCCATTTTTCTTTATACCGGTATTTCATTCCCTATTTTGCCACCTGTACCGTATGTCTGCTACAGACAACACTAATATCATAAGCTGATACAGACGGCGTACACGTTACAAAAAATGTATGAATCACCGTTAATAAGGTTACAAAACAGGACACCAAGTCAGACGTCTCAATTACGTAATGCACCCGTACATCGGATATCGGTCACGTATGGTCATTGAATATTTATCTTTTTTCTTCTTTTTTATTTAAACTAGCGCTTGTATCATAAGCACTGGTTGACAAAGTATATACATCGATATAGGTAAGTACCTACTTTTAGGAGATTAAACACGAGTTATAGATTTCGAGTCCCTAGAAAAGGATTTTATTTGAAGAGTAGTAGCCGGACGAATGCTGCTTATTAGCCCAGCCCCTGTCCTGGGGCAGTAGGGACCTCAAATTTCCAGTGAAGACCCGTGAAATGATCCTCTCATGTTTCAGGATGTAGAAGTAGTGTAGACGAAAGGAGTGAGCCCTAGTCAACATAGTTAACGTTCATCTCCTCAAACTCTAGGAAAAAAAAAGATTGTCTCTTCTTCGAAATTGTTATTCTTTGACTTCAACAGTCCCCAATACCTTTGCACTTCCGTTACCTACATAAGCAAGGCTTCGCTAATTGGATTCGCGTAGGTACTAAGAAACAGGACGTTAGAACGCTAGATGGCTTCTCTGTCGTTACGGCGGCGTATCATAGTACATATATACGAAAAATTAGGTAGTTAGATTTTTTTTTATTATATCGGTATCTCGCATTCCGGGGTAGCACAACATTTAGGAGCAACACGGAATCTGCTTAGAAGTGACCGGGTATACGGAGAGGCGCGTGCCTAGTCAGTGAATGGTGCACATTCATATCCTTAAACCGGCATAGCGGAGTCGATCGCTGTCTCATTGACAGTGCACACTCTTCTCGTTATACCTGGGTACTTTAAAACTGATCCCGAAACGCGACAATTCACTTCATGGGCGTTACATTCTAAATTGGTGGTATTACTGGGCATGGCTGGCAGACTGGGCAAATTATAATCATCAGTCTGCCTACCACTCTTAGTTTTATAGTAGTTTTTCGATATCGGCGGGTACTTACAGACAGACAGGCACGGGAGAAAGTCTGCCTTGCCTAAAAGTATCGTAGTTATGGGTCAAAACCTTATATTAACAAAGTGGGTTCAAACGAAAATTTAACTTATTCATACAAGTTTGAAATTTTCGTTTACAATATTAAAATCGATAAGAATTTTGTTATGAATTTAGATTTTCTTCACTTTGAAATTCTAAGTAGGCGAACTTGTCAGCGAGAGATGAACAAGATGTCTTCTTCGTGTAAACTTTACAACTCGTGAATTATGTTATGATTTTCTAAAACATGCTTTATTTATGATAACATTAAGACTTATTTATACTCGAGGCAATCTCATTTGTAATTAAATTAAAACGAAAAATACTACGTTACTCAAAGAGCGGTAGGCAGACTGACGATGGTTTGCCGACCACCACTTTCGAATATATCACCAGTGAAGCGGCCTTGTCGTCCTCGTCTCCTCAAGCCGGTATAGCGGAAGTGACTGTTGCCTGCAGAAATTTCTATATGTCGGAGGGGAAAGGTCATATATCGGGCTACTATGAAAGAAATAATAAAATAGAAATCCAAACTTTTTGTTTATGGACAATTTTTTTTTTTATTGTAGCTCGACATGTGACAACACTCCGCCTGATGTAAAACTAGAGTGCGGTCCATGAATGGAAACAACTGCTACCACAGAGAAATCTCTACGGGCTGCAGTCGCCTCCACTATGCCGGCTTGAGGAGACGAGCATGTACCATCTAGATTGACAGTGCACACTCCTCTCTTATACCTGGCTACTTTCAAACTATCCCCGAAACGCGACAAGGTCACTTCACGGGTGTTACATTCGAAAGTGGTGGTACTACCCCAGGACGACAGACTGGACAAATAACCATCATCAGTCTGCCTACCACTCTCACACATGAACACTAGTCGAGTCTGTCTCCACTTTACGTGTGACAATCATGAAGTGATCTTTATCATTTTAAGATCAGCCTGATTTTTGATATTTTATTTAAATTGGAATAGGATATAAAAAATAATTCCTTTAAGTATATATACGTACGTTAATTAACGTTCATAGGGCAATCAGTTCATTAGAGAAGCAGAGACCCGTCTCGAGGAGTACAAAAAATTAACTCAAATAGTAAAAGCCGACCTAATTTCATACGCCATTGTGTCGCATACTTACTCGAGGGAAAATACTCACATGAATAGAGTTCATAATAATTCTGAAGACGTATTTAGGAAGCTGACGCGCAAAAAAGACGTCGTCCCAACCTTCTGTCGCGTGGCTAGTAAGCTTTTTAGGTAACTTAGAGTATTTCTTTTATGTGATATACGCGAAATCTGGGCCCATTTTGAAAAAGGGGAAGGGAGGGATCCAAAGAAAAATCACACTCAAGAAGAGTGATACCTGACTACTTCCAAGCTAATCTGGAAACGCGAATGGTCATTTTTTATATATTGTAGCTCGACATATGACTACACTCCGTCTGATGTAAAGCTAGAGTGCGGCCCATGAACGAAAACCACTGCTACTACTACAGAAAAACCTCTACCGGCAGCAGTCGCCTTCGCTATGCCGGCCTGAGGAGACGAGTATGAACTATTAGATTAACAGTACACACTCCTCTTGCTATACCTGGCTACTTTCAGACTGCTCTCGAAACGCGACAAGGTCACTTCACGAGTGTTACATTCGAAAGTGGTGGTACTGCCCCAGGACGATAGACTGGGTAAATAACTTAAAATAACCATCATCAGTCCGCCTACCACTCTTTAATAGTGCCTATAAGCACCGAGCGACCAAATTACATATAACATACATAGTTACATTGATACCGGTCAGAATTAGCGAGGCTCGAACATGGGTCTCATTGATCGTGAGTTCACGCGTCTTACCGCTGGACCACGGCCGCTCTAAAACTTTACGGGTGTTACATATTTTTATATAAAAGATCCGTGTACGTATTCGGAACTGTTCTCTCACATGCTCGATAGAAAAATAAGTACTAAAATAACTAACCCTTAGTGTCGTAGTATAATAATAATCTCTTACGGCATCTGATTAACAAAGAACTACCACTTGCCCAGAACTTCTGGGTTAGTATATTATAAACTTGAGTTAACAGAGTCAGTCAGAAGCACATGGCTTCAAAGTATAAACAACGTTTACAATTATTGCTATGAATATAAACAGATATGTGTGGTGAAAGCTTGTACAATCACATCGAAAAGTTAACTGTTTTATAATTCGATTTAATATTAATAAAGTTGATAGGGGACAATGCAACGCTTGAAGTGTATAGAATTTCATTTTGTAGTCTATTAAACAAAAACTTTGCCTTTGCTCCCGCGCTCTTTTTCCCTGCGTCTTCTAAAATCACTTTCTGAACTCAAAGTTCGATGTGGGCGTGGCCTAAAAATTTGTATCGAGTAGCGTACACAGTTGGCTCCAAAAGCGAACAAGACTGCGGGAGAAGCAAATATCTCTATAAAAATATTCAATTACTTAATGACATTTACGTGTATCACCAATTTTTACAGGCTTTAGGTTCAGACGTGTTTTACATATTTTCCTTTTTGGATCCATAATTTCTACAGACCCTTATTTTTTATCGAATAAACTTTTCTATCTAATTGTCCAGCATATTGCAGAAAATATGAGGCATCGTGTAAATGATCCATCAAAATTGTTAATGAGATTATTAGGTCAAAGGAAGTGATGTTTTGTTTATGAAATCTGAACATCTTATGTATACAGATTATAATTAACTAAAATGAGTACTTTTTAAATTTACCTTCACTTGCGGAATCGAAACCAAGACTGGGACATAGGACAAAAAATCAATAGGACGAGATGTGATAAAAAATTAAATATGTTTTAATAGAAAAAGAAATCAATAAAACAATTATTTATTTTGTAAAAAAAGTATTTTATTTAACATTTAGAAAAACCTACTCTTGCAAATATAATATACAAATTAAATTTGAGTTATAAATAAAAATTATTTTTTATTTATACTTATAATATAAAACCTTAATTATAAATACTTACATAATATATCTGAGTGTAACCTAACAATAATAATAAAAAAAGAACCTTTATTTAACAGTTAAAGAGTAAAAAAAAAACTTGGACTAAGAGAGAATATGGCGGTGCATCTATTTGTGTCGCTCTCACACAATTCGCAAAGGCTTGTACGGACAGCAAAAAAATTGTTTTACACTAATATGATTATTATTATATTAAATGTTTAATTTATCTCGCTCGTTTGTTTTTAGTTTTCTTTTTAAATTTTTGTTACATCAATATCGCCTCAAGCGTGAGGCATATTTCGATATTTCAATGTTTTGCGCAATGTTGTTTTTAACAAATAATGTACTTGATATTGGATAAAAAAACATTAAATATGTAAAAAAAAGTGTACAACTTCTGGTTAACGAGATTTCTTTATGTTCTTTTACAGCTTGTATATAAAATGGATGTTAGTATATATTATAGCTGTGCGAGACTTTGACTAACCACCATGAATGCACATGTATTTTTTTATTGGGGTTTCAGCTATATACCTTATAACTCGCCACTAGATGGCGCTGCAGCACATCTATTTGGGTAATAGACAGAGCTAGCGGTTGTCGTGATACTATTTTTTCAATATTTATTCTCCAATTTCAATTCTGTCAATTTACATAGTTTTTACATAACATAACAACTAAAACAAATTGGCAGCGAGAGGAATGTGCACTGTCAATTAGGACGGTGAACATTCGTCTTTTCAAGTCGGCATAGAGGAGGCGACTGCTGCCTGTAGAAATTTCTCTGTGGTGGCAGTTGTTTCCGTTCATGGAGAGCACTCTAGCTTTACATCAGGCGGGGTGGCGTCACAAGGCAAGCAAAAAAAAGTACCAGTATTAAATTTTTGTCGCTAGCTCTTGGATCCCAAATAAATATACGGTGGAGTATTTAATCTTCAATTCCAATAGTACCACGTCCTCCATCTTCGGTGCAGAACACGTTGTATATGGAAGCAAGACATGTAGAGTAATAATTTAAGTCACCCAACACGGTCGTGTCACATTCGTTGGACTGCGGTTCTGTGGATGTTAGTTATTATATAAATAGATTGTATTTAGGATTTTAATTTCTTAAATATAGAAAACAGAGGCCCAAGTATGAGTTTACATTGACACTGTCACGGCGTAAAGTGAGAGATGATAGCGATCACGGTCTAGCGGTAAGACGCGTGAACTGACGATCGATGAGACCCGTGTTCGAACCTCGCTAAAGACCGGTACAAATGTAACTTTGTTATATGTACTTTGGTCGCTCAGTGTCTATAGGCACTAATTAAGAGTGGTAGGCAGACTGATGATGGTTATTAGCCCAGTCCGCCGTCCTGGGGTAACACCCGTGAAGTGTTACTTGACTTTGTCGCGTTTCGGGAGCAGTTTGAAAGTAGCCAGGTATAGCGAGAGGAGTGTGCACTGTAGGTGCATACTGGTCTCCTCAAGCCAGCATAATGGAGGCGACTGCTGCCCGTAGAGATTTCTCTATAGTAGCAGTTGTTTCCGTTTATAGACCGCACTCTAGCTTTACATCAGGCGGAGTGTTGTTAAATGCTGAGCTACAATTAATAAAAAAGTCTACCAATAGGATCACTGCAATCTTCGTGGTTATAATAATATTCTCTGATTAGTGGCGAGTCCTCACTCTACGCCGTGACAGGGTAAATGTAATCAAATCCTATACATTTTGTCTTCGATTTGATCAAGTAACAACTGCCGAGTAGCTTTTGACTTTTAGCCCCAGGGCCTTCAGTCGCCACGACAAAGGGCGCTCCCACGTCCACAGTGCCACAATAGTTTTACATAAAACAAGCTGATAGGACAGTTACTTATAGAAGACTAGAGTTGAGATAAACTTACCAACATATTTCCAGCTATATGGTGGAAATATAGGTTGCTGTGTCAATACGTGAGTTTCTGTGAATTTTCTTAACAACGGCTTATTTAGATTTGTCTCGTCCAATTCGAATATGATGCGGTACCAATACGCGGGTTTTCTGCAATAAACGTTATCTTTTTTTTATTGTAGCTCATATCTAGCATAGCTCATTAGAGCGGCCGTGGTCTAGCGGTAAGACGCGTGAACTCACGATCGATGAGACCCGTATTCGAACCTCGCTAATTCTGACCAGTACTGATGTAAGTTTGTTATATGTACTTTGGTCGCTCAGTGCCTATAGGCACTATTAAAGAGTGGTAGGCAGACTGATGATGGTTATTTGTCTAGTCTGCCGCCCTGGGGTAGTACCACCACTTTCGAATGTAACACCCGTGAAGTGACCTTGTCGCGTTTCGGGAATAGTTTGAAAGTAGGCAGGTATAACGAGAGGAGTGTGCACTGTCAATCTAAGATGGTACATGCTCGTCTCCTCAAGCCGGCATAGTGGAGGCGACTGCACACACAGGTTTCTCTGTAGTAGCAGTTGTTTCCATTCATGGACCGCACTCTAGCTTTACATCAGGTGGAGTGTTGTCACATGCTGAGCTACAATAGGAAAAATATTTCCGCCGTACCACAGACTGCGGTCTGTGAACAGAAACAACTGCTATAAGGGTGGTGTGCACCAGAAAAGTAAAGGAAATTTTACCTATTACTTTTACGGCGACGACGACCGTTAAACGTTTACATTTACCCCACACGCGTTGTAATATCGTGTAAATTGATATTGTTATCGTTAAAAGGGTGGCTGATCTCGAAAAAAACATATTTGGCTTCTTTTTATACATTTGATGTTAGCAAAATTGGTTTGACGATTACTTTAACTTTAACCGAGCCAATATTAGCTGGTTAAAGTTAAGGTTAAAGTAACCGTCAAAAATAACAGACGCGACGATGGTGCAACTCGTGCGGAGTAAATATACACCATAATGTAAATGTAACGGTTAAAGTAAACATAAAAGTAATGGTTAAAGTTACTTTACCTGGCCTTCTGGTGCAAACGACCCTTACAGAGAAATCTCTATGGGCAGCAGTCGCCTCCTATATGCCGGCCTGAGGAGACGAGTATGCATCATCTAGATTGACAGTGCGTGTTAAAGATAATCAAGGCAGTATAGCGAAGGCGATTTCTGCCTGTGGAGATTTATTTGTAGTAACATTTGTTTCTGTTCATGGGCTGCATTCTAGCTTTATATCATACGGAATGTGGTCATATGCTGAACTACTATAAAAATATATATATTTACTCACAGCAGATGTTCTTTAACGAGTGCAGTGTCGATGGGTAACTTAATATTGTTTATTGGATCGTTGATTAATTGTCCCACAGTTTTAATTGGTGATTTATCAGCTACGAAATGCTCTCGGAGACGTGTGGCTACTGGTTTCAATGCAGCTGAAAATATAACACCAGGGAATTAAAACTGCTCAAACTTTTTTTTGCAGCTCGGCATGACATTCCGTCTGTTGTAAAGCTAGAGTGTGGTCCATGAGTGGAAACAACAGCTACCACAGAGAAATATTTACGGGCGGCAGTCGCCTCCGCTATGCCGGCTTGAGGAGACGAGTATGCACAATCTAGAGTGACAGTGCACACTCCTCTCACTACTTTCGAACTGCTCACGAAACGCTCACTTCACGAGTAGTACATGGACCGCACTCTAAGCTACAATAAAAAAGTGGTGGTACTAGCCCAGGATGATAAACTGGACTAACAACCACCATCAGTCTGCCTACCACTCTTTATTCAGAGTTATTGTGTCTTACCAAAATCAGCCTTCAAGCAATCCTGAGCCCTATTCAAGTGCTCCAGACAAACATGAACCTGCGCGAATTTCATAAGCAAAATCTTCCAACCACTTATATCAATCTCGTCGGCAATCAGTGGGACTTCATTTGATTTTTTCTCCGGTAAACCTAAAAATGAAAAATCGTCGTCTCAACCCTCCTTAGAATCTGGCCATATTGGGAGGTAAGGTTTCAAATAGAAAAAAATGGAATTGTATTTCTTCCCGGTGACATGGTCTACGAACCGCGGGTCGGTGAGGTCGTGGATGATCGCGAAAGCATGCCAGCGACCCCACCATAAGACGTAAAGAACTGTGGGATTTTAGTCATGTATCTCAATATGAGGATGCGTGAAAAAGCACCTTCTTAAGCCGGCATAGTAGTGGCGACTGGAGCCACCGTGCGAGCGGTTCTCTAGTCGTCAATGCTCATGGACCTTCAGAGTCTACCACCAGACAAACCGAGGTCACATGTCGTGCCAAAATAAAAATAAAAATTGAGAAGTTAGGCATGCCCTGTCACCTTCGACTGTATCTGTTATCTATAAAAGATTACACCACGTAAAGAAAGGAACGAAGTTAAAACATTTTGTTGCCTAATATTAAGTTGCGGGAAATTAACACCACAGAGAAATGTCTGCAGGTAGACGTCGCCTCCCCTATGCCGGCTTGAGACAAACACAATTGAACCTAATGCATACCTAACTGTTTTAAAGAAGCAAAATCATCGACGGTCAAATCATTATCGTCATCTTCATAGAACGATTCACAATCTATTCTAATAGAAGTTTCCGCCGTGGATTTATTATCAAAGGGATTGAGAGTGAAGTCACCACCAAGTGTCATATCATATAGTGTTTGATTGATTTGTTCTATTGACTCATTTGTACTGAAAAAAAAATTGTAGCTTGATATATGACAACACTCCCGCACGCCTGATGTAAAGCTAGAGTGCGGTCCATGAACGGAAACAAATGCTACTACCGACTACAAGCGGCAATTGCTTCTGCTATGCGGACTTGAGGAGACGAATGTGCAACCATCCAAATTGACAGTGCACACTTCTCACGTTCTACTTGGCTACTTCCAAAATGACCCTGAAACGCGACATGGTCACTTTACGGGCATTACATTCGAAAGTTATGGTACTACAGTCATCAGTCTGCCTACCACTCTTTAATAGTGCCTATAGGTTACATTGGTACTGGTCAGAATTTAGAGGTTCGAACATGGGTCTCGTCGATTGTGAGACGCGACTTACCGCTAGACCATGGCCGTAAAAACAAAAGAAAGTAAATAAAAAAGGTGGTACTACCCGTCCTGGGGTAGTACCACCACTTTCGAATGTAACACCCGTGAAGTGACCTTGTCGTCGCGTTTCGGTATAACGAGAGGAGTGTGCACTGCCAATTTAGATGGTACATGCTTGTCTTCTCAAGCCGGCATAGTGGAGGCGACTGCTACCTGCACAAATTTCTTTGTAGAAGCAGTTGTTTCCATTCATGGACCGCACTCTAGTTTTACATCAGGCGGAGTGTTGTCACATGCCGAGATACAATAATAAAAAAGGGACACTCACGTAACCTCACTAGACCAAATACCAGCAATGAAAAATGAATGTTCAACCATAGACATCAGATTCGTAAACTCCCACATAGTTTTCTCAATACCAACTTGTCCTAACATAGACAGAGTTTGTTGTGGATTCGAACGAAGATTCTTCAATAATTTTGCCGTTTGAGAATGACCGCGTGAAAGTTTCAGAACTAATTTACCTAAATATGTTTTGTTGTTCGCGTCGACCTGTAATTTAAGAGATTTATGAGTTTAAATCTTTATATTTCTGAACCTACTCCAATATTATATTTTTTAAAATATGTGTAATTTTAAAATTTCGTATCAATTAATAAAATAAAGACATAAAAGCATTGAGATATATACTAGAGGTGTAAACTTCATACATTTTTAATTCGTAAATTTTAATGACATACTTACCTAATTAAATGTGATGATTGATTTTATATACATTAGATTTATCAAAAATTTTGCATGCCACTAAATGTGGCGAAACATGTGAACAAATTTTAACCCATTTAATAACACCATGTTTACTAACCATGTTTCACGCAATAAAGTTTATTTCATTTCATTTCATTACATCTGACATAAAAAAGCGTTGGCCGTTTCAAACGATTTGACAATGTTACCGTAAAGTCAAATACTAACTGATAGAGAACCTAAACGTGGCTGTGGCCATGTTTTCTCTCGCATCACATTGGGAGCATTGCTTGTTGTTGTATCAATGCATAAAGTATCATTTTATCATTATTGTATTGTTATTTTATATTTTTGATTTATGAAACATTTTTTTTTATTTGAAAGAAAGTGATGCTGGTCTGTCTGGGATAATACCACCACTTTGAAGTGCACTTTCCGTCAAGTTACCTAGTAGCTACGGGATCAGCTTGGAAGCAGCTGGATATAACAATAGCAGTGTGCACTATCAATGGATTTCATTCTCCTCAAGCCGGTATAGCAGAGGGGACTGTTGCTTGCAGACATTTCCCTGTTGTAGCAGTTGTTTTGCACTCTAGCTTGAGCTACTATTTAAAAACCATATGTATTAAGTAGATTGACTATATGATTTTAGCATAAATTAAAATAACAATACTAACAAAAGGTCTCATTTTCCCTGAAGATATAAGTTTCAAAGCTTGTATGAGTAAAGTTATTAGATCCTCAGCCGTCTCGCAGTCTGAAATTAAATAAATAAATTACAAGTGTTAGGCTTAACGTCAGCATATCGACAAATGCGCACTACCCAGTAGACAGTACCTCTCCTTATGCCTGCTACTTTAAAACTAATCCCAAGTGAAAGTGGTGGTACTACCACAGGACGGTAAACTGGGCTAATAACCACAGACACTGAGCGACCAAGGTACATAATTATAATATAGTTACATAGAGCAGAATTTAGCGAGGTTCAAACACGAGTCTCTTAGATCGTGAGTCCATGAGTCTAACCCCTAGACCACGGCCGCTCTAACTGCAGATAAGCATAAAAAAGAAAATACCTTTCAAAATGTCCCACAGTCGATAAGTAAAATCATTGCTTGATCCTCCAGCGTTCAATGATTCCAAACATTGTCTCAAACTGTTACAATTATCTGGAGCACAAATGAACCCACCCTTTTGTGGCTTAACCATGTATGTGTACATATTAACCTCTTTTAACAGATTGTTTAGACGTCGATTATTATCTTTTAATTTGACTATAATTTTGGTTTTTCTGTAATTTCAATTAAAAAAAAAATTATTGTCTTTATAACACAATAGAGGATTAAAATCACTTTACTAATAAAAAAATATTTAAAGCAGGAATTTTTTGATGATTTAAAAAAAATATATATTGACTAAAATAATATTAAAATCCAATAAAATGTAATTTAATCTTATTTAAAATTGCTATACCCTAGCAGGTTCACATTCAGAAAATAAAAAAACTTTGTATGTACAATATGAATGTAATAAAGATATCTGTATTATTTAAATATATATTATTACTTTTTTTGTAGTACACACCACGGATAAACATAGAAGTATACTGCATAGATAAAACTAAAACAGAAAACACATCTGCAATACTAACGCAATAAGAGATTTATCCAATTCGATTGCAGAAATGCCGGCTGCAGTCATATCAACTAAGAGTTGGTTAATACTCTGCAGAGCACACACAGACTTCCAGATGCTGTTACAAGGGCTGTTCACATGACCTATTATGACTTCTTGCTCCTGAAACAATTTTTTTTATATACAGTTCTTGATTCTTGATTTTCCGGGCTGGTTTCCGCACGCAGATACACCATGGAGGTCCCTGGTGCGTCCTGGCGTACTTATATAATCCTATCCTATCTCCTGCATGAGGGTCAGTACGCCGTCGACATTCCGGCACGCCTCAGGGAGTGTTGACACTGTCCTCAGGAATTTCCTTCTCGGTGCCTACAGTTCATGAATCCCACTAAAGCTTAACATCAGACGAAGTATATATAAAAAAAACAGTAAGCTGACATGTGACTCTATTCTGCCAGTCCTTAAGCTGGAGAACGGAGACAACCTCAACAATGACAGCTTGAAAATATGAGTATGCAGTTTTTTTTTACTGTAGCTCGGCATGTGACAACACTCCGCCTGATGTATAGCTAGAGTGCGGTCTATGAATGGAAACAACTGCTACTACAGAGAAATATCTACGGGCAGCAGTCGCCTCCACTATGCCGACCGGAAGAGACGAGCATGTACCATCCAGATTGACAGTGCACACTCCTTTCGTTATACCTGGGCTACTTTCAAACTATTCCCGAAACGCGACGAGGTCACTTCACTGGTGTTACATTCGAAAGTGGTGGCACTACCCCAGGATGGCAGACTGGGCTAATAATCATCTTCGGTCTGCCTACCACTCTTTAATAGTGTCTATAGGCACTGAGCGACCAAAGCACATATGACAAAGTAACATTGGTACCAGTAAGAATTTAGCGAAGTTCTAACATGGGTCTCATAGATTGTGAGTTCATGCATCTTATCGCTAGACCACGGCGCTCACAAAGTTCAGGTTAACAGTGCATCCCACTCTCCTAATACCTGGTTACTTCCAAACTGATCCAGAACCGCGACTAGATCATTTTAAGGGTTTTACATGCAGTTTTTTTTTAATTGTAGCTCCGTATATGACAATATAATGCCTGATGAATGTAAACAACTGCTACTACTAAATCTCCGCATACAGCAGTCACCTCCACTATGCTAGTTTAAGGAGACTGTGCACCATTAGGTTGACAGTGCACATTCCACTAGTTATATTTCATAATTTCATTTAAATCACATGCCAACTGAATCAAGTTATATAAAACTCTTACCAAATCAACTTTACATTTGTGTAGTGGCACTTGAAAAGTGACTTCAGACCATTCACAATGAAGACATGTTCCGCCTAAATGTGGTGCCATCAAAAACTCTTCATTAGGTTCGGAGACACCATAAAACATCCCACCTAACAGATACTTGCTGTCCACTGTTGTTATCTGCAATAATTATTTATTAACATTGGTTCACAAAATTGTAAGTTCTATTTTTTTAAACTATGTCTGTACTTTATGGTCACATTTTGTTTTTTTTTTATTGCAGCTCGGCATATGACAATCTCTACGGGCAGTAGTCGCCTTCATTATGCCGGCTTGAGGAGACGAGCATGTATCATCTAGATTGATAGTGCATACTCCTCTCACTATACCTGGCTACTTTCAAACTGCTCTCGAAACGTGACAAATTTCACTTGTGGTGTAACATTCGAAAGTGGTGATACTACCCCAACACTGCAGACCAAACTAGTAACCATTCTTTAATAGTGCCTATAGGCACTGAGCGACCAAAGTATGTTACATAACATGGTTACATTAATATATCATATTAATCATTTAAACTTCATACAGTCCTCAAAATTTACTGAAGTTTACTTTTACAACATAAAAGTACACCCCCAGGGTTCAGCTATAACTAAGACGTTTGATTAAACAAAAAAAAATCAACTTACAACATTTTTATTTCCAACAATAGGTTGTTTTCTATATTGGTTTAAATAATACTCCGCATCAATATTCTGGTAATTGACAATTCCATCAAAATAACATAGTCCTCTAATGAAATGATTCTTGTATGATTGTATGGTTAATAACAAGGGAGTTATTTTGTTAATTGGCTCACATAGAATCCACAGTGGTATGCAGTTCTCTTCATCTAGCTCCTGAACTTGTTCATTAAAGAGATTTGCTATTTGTCTGGAAAAGAAAATAAATAGACTTCTTCAATGTGCCGTTCTCGTTCTGTATAAAATAAACTACAGGAATCAATTGACTAAACATCCACACACAACAAGATGATGGCTGCATTGCGCTAAAACAATGGTAGGCAGACTGATGATGGTTATTAGCCCTGTCTGCCATCCCGGGGTAGCACCACCACTTTCGAATGTAA
Organism: Tinea pellionella; assembly: GCA_948150575.1. Taxonomy (NCBI): domain Eukaryota; kingdom Metazoa; phylum Arthropoda; class Insecta; order Lepidoptera; family Tineidae; genus Tinea; species Tinea pellionella. The sequence goes on from OX411253.1 coordinate 1,982,783, forward strand.
CACCCGAGAAGTACCAGGCGTAACGAAAGGAATGTGCACAGTCAATCTGGATGGAGCATATTCGTGTGCCTCAAGACTACTGCCTGTAAAGATTTCTCTGTAGTAGCAGTTGTTTCTGTTCATGGATTGCACTCTAGCTTTACATCGGGCAGACTGTTACCAGACGCCTTGCTACAATAAAAGGTTCTTGTAGATTCCTTGTGAGCTCTTTTTCTAAAACGAATGACAAATGCATCATCAGAACTTTCCTTGAAAGCCTTCTAAAGGCATTAGGAAAACACTTTTCATAATCATAGTGTAGCCTATAGCAAGAATTTTAATAAAAATGGTCATAAAGTGAAACTACAATCATATTTAATATTAGAGCAGCTGTAGTCTAGTGGTAGAAGTAAACGCACGATCGATGAGACCCCGTGTTCAAATCTTGCTAAATTTTGACCAGTATCAATGTAGCTATGTTAATTAAAATTAAAGCTAGGTAATTTGGTCACTCGGTGCCTGTGATATTTGGTATAGTCATTTATAAGAAAAATTATTACAAAAATATATATTTTTTTATCAAACTAAGCGACAATACAATACAATTGTCACGCCTTTTTCCCACAGGGATAAGCAGAGTCAACAGAACGCCACTTACCACGATCCTGACACAACTCTCTCGCTTCCCTCACATCCACAATTCTCTCCATACACACCCGACGGTTATGAGCACTAAGCAGCCCAGCTTCCATAAGGATGTCTCAGATTTGATCGGAAAACACCCTTCTGGGTCTGCCTTGTTTAACGCATCCATTCACATCAGATTTATATATTCCTTTCGTCAATCTCCTCTATCTAAGAGAGACTAAGAAGGTAACATGATAAAAGGAGTTAAAACAATATTGAATTAATCAATGCCAACTTACCTGGCTTTATTGAAGTTTATTGGTACATGAATAGATTCCTCTTTTAACCAAAGTTGTGGCTCGTCACCCAACATTGTCTCATCAAAAACCAAATGTAAGCTCAAATCCAATTTTAATGGTGAACCAGTTAGTTCAAAGTCATCTGAAATGTGCAAGTTATAATAAAATAAAACACATCATCTTAATGCAACTACCTAGTGGTATCAAAATATATTTGTACGATTACTTACCTTTTTTTGTATTGTTTTTGTTAGCATATCCTCTAGGAGCGGTTGGTTCTTTGCCCTAGTAAAACAAGAAACGTATTGTGAATAATACTGACAATTTTAAGGAATTAAACGATTAATTAATTGAAGAATTCATTAGAATACCTTAGTATAAGCCAAGACAACACTATGAACATTCTTTGAGAAAAACTGCACGTAACTCGGAGGCGGCTGAATATCAATTGTGTATTCTGGAAATACTTCTCTCACGTTGCCGACTATTTCTTCCATTATTATGAACAAATTGAACTTATTAATTGATAAATTCACAGCAGACAATCACGCGGCAACCGGGAACAAAATATAAGTAAAAATAAAAGTATAAGCAAAAATCAATCAACAACGGTTGCTGATTGTTGACAGTTATTTTTAGTTTAAGGCAAAGGTTCTAGTCCATGCAGCCTTGACTTTAGTATTATTTTCTTTTTTTGATTTATACATCAAATTGTAGGTATTTTGGCCAACTACCTAACAAATACTCTTTGGTATATTGCAATTTTTTTTAAAGAATTAGTGGACATTTTGTGATTATAACGTAAAATAATTTTCTTAAATTGACTACATGGTTCCCACTACCCACACGGTTAATTTGTTGATATATTTTTTTAACATAGCAGTTTAGTACTGCTCAAGTGTATTAATTCCATTTAATAAAACAGAAAACATTAATTGAACAAGAGAGCTTTCGAGCGGGTATCGAAGCGTTACTATCTGTAAAATGTTTTTTGCATCAATAAAGTTGCGTTTATACATAATGCGATGCAAAATTTAAATTATTTTTCAACTTTAAATAATTAAAGGACGAAATAATATTTCTTCTCAATATAGAATCAATAAAAGTATAAAGACGCTATGAGAACTTTTGTAGAGCACTTTAATGGGAGAATTATAATTGTTATTTTATAAACAATGTTATTAAAGATATGAAATTTTAAATAGTTAAACTATATCGATTTAATAAATAAATTTAAAAAATGGTAGATGCGGTTTCATCAACTTCTTAGTAAGTAAAATCATAGGGAAAAGACCTGTTTATTAACAGTAGTGAAACCAAAATGTGACATTTGACTAACACGAGCTGAACGTTACCAAAGCATTTGCCGAAATTTTCACGAAATGCGCACAAATCTGGTTTGTCTCTGAAATATATATTTAATTATTCATTTAGGTACCAAATTTTGTTAATTGGGTTATTAGCTTCACGAATGTCTTAATTGATAGGACTCGATTAAATTTAGGACACATATAGTTGGTGTTGTCAAAATTTTAGCGAACAAAGTTTTGTATATGCGCAACATTAAGGTGAACCGGGAAATGTTAATATGTGGGAGTAGTGAGATCATTTCCCTAACATTCCTATCGATATGTACTTTATCTAATTAATTTACAGGCGTTATTATAATTATTAGGAGGATTATTGTTTCTAAAAATATGCATGAGATAAGATAATTGTTCAAAGCTAATAATAATTTATAATAACGAAACGATGCGATTAAATCAAAAAGCCTTTTTTTAAATTTGATTTCTGATAACGAGGAAGGTCTATAAAAATTAAACCTAGGTAAATCGAAAGCCATTTCGAGATATTACTTCTATTAGACGTATTTTTAAATTCTAAAATTTTAAAGTTTCCCGGAAACATGTGTAGACTTTTTTTTAAATTTATTTATTTATTTATTTACAATATTTACAACTATACCGTTTTGCACTATTGGATCACAAAACCTAATTGGTTTGTCTGTGATCTTATACATTAATGACAACATCATTCAACCAATTTAAAAATATTTATGAAAATTATGATAGAAAAAGGGTAGCTTAACCTAACTTAATCACGTTGATGTTAAGCTAGAGACGGTTCATGCAGTTACGTACCTGTTAATATCATGCCAACATGACTCCTCTCTTTCTAGATTCGGCTGCAGCTGATCTCGAAACGCGACTTCAAGTTGTTTCACTGGAAAGTATTAAAATCTCGGCTGGTATTAATGCATATTGTAATGTTGTTTTCTAAGAGTGTTTTGGCTGTCGTTATACAAAAATAAAAAAATTAAATAGATAAAAACAACGAATATTAATATTAATAATTGTTTATTGTACAAATACACGTTGCACAATGGCGAGCTTAATACCAATAGCCATTTTCTTCTAGCTAACCATTGGGAGATGGAAGCAGAGTCAAAATAAGACTTAAATAAGATTTATTAATTTTAAAATTGAATTAAAAACAATAAGACATATTCACCTTTCCCGTTTTTGTTTTATTTTACTGACACATTCAGTAGCGGTTGCCCGCAACTTCGTATAATTACTTCTGTTTCAGTTTCATCCCTAGACGACCAAAAAAGTCCAAATCTTTCCGTAATGGCTGTCTAACTGATTTTTTTTTTAATCGGGCTGGTCTCATAGGGCGAATAAGGGACATACAAATTGACTTTTTTTTTTTAAATAAAGGATGATATAATTAAATAATCCTGAGAATGAACTTCCCAAAATCTAACTAAATTGATTTTTTTGCTATTGAAAATGATTTCCAATAATTTCACAATAGTTGTAAAAAAATGACGTCATAAATTACAGTGTAGGTGTTTCACTTCCTGTAATCTTTAGCATGTTATGCCTGAAAGCCTGAAAGTTAGGTACAACCCTACGCGTGCGTGACTCCTCCTTTCCTCCGCCCAATGGATTGGCGTGGTATAAAACCGTGGACGATGAGCCGAGGAACTCAATTGCAGTCGTGATAGTATTCGCGCGCCCGAAGACCAAGTTTCAATTATCTTTCAACTTTATTCCTGTTCGCTGAAGTCAACTCTTCGAAGGTAAGTTACTTTTTTTTGTATCAAAACTAAATGAAAATTTTATGAATGTATATGCAACCAATAATCAAAGATATAAATATAAAACTCTTATATTGTAATAAACAATTTTTTTTTACAATAAAGGAGTACTCTTTAAAAAGCCGTACGTTCGTTTTATGCCTAAAACTTTGGGTTTAAAAATGGTGAGTTTATATTATTATTATACGTTTATTATATAATAATTATTTTCTCACCATTACCTATAAATTTAATAAATTAAACATGGTAAAAACTTTACCACTTTACTTAAAAACTTTATTTATGACTACAATAATTAATAATAATAAAATTAGACGCAAGTAAAAATACCATTTATTTGAAAAAGTTTTATAAAAAAGTTCTTAAATAACAAAAAAAAAAGAAAAGATTTTGTGGGACTTACTATCGCATTTTTTTAAATTTATGATTGTGACCACGATTGCTGCACAGCTGAAACTTTCGCATTAATCGGATTAAAAACAATTAAAAAAATATAATCGCACAAAACATTTAAATTCAGTTAAAACTTGTTCAGGAATAAACAGAACAATTAGTTAATAAAAAAAAAAGAAATTAACTTACATATTTTCTCAAAATAATTTTTCACATTCTCAAAAAATTACAATACCTATGTAACTTGGTCGTTCAGTGCTTATAGGCAAAGAGTGGTAGGCAGACTGATGATGGTTATTAACCCAGTCTGCATTCCTGGGGTAGTACCACTACTTTCGAATGTAACATCTTCGGGAATAGTTTGAAAGTAGCCAGGTATAACGAGAGGAGTGTGCACTGTCAATCTGGATGGTACATGCTCGTCTCCTCAAGCCGGCATAGTGGAGGCGACTGTTGCCCGCACAGGTTTATCTGTAGTAGCAGTTGTTTCCATACATGGACCGCACTCTAGCTTTACATCAGGCGGAGAGTTGTCACAACTCATAGACTTTTCTAAAATGAAAATAAATTTTACCTATATGAAAGAAAACTATAGAAGTTAAAAGAAAAATGTAAAAATAACGTAATAAACGCTATGACAACTTTGTAAAGTAGATGCGTGATAAGTTGCCGACTTTTGGGATAATAAGGGTTGCATAAATAATATAAGAAATGGGAGTTCGTTCAAATAAAAACCTTTCAAAACTATTACAATGTGTGTAATACTTGAATAAAGAAACACGTTAAAAGGGATATAAGTTACAGTGGTAAATAAAATACAAAATTTATTTGTGACTTCTTTTATTAGTGTTGACAGATATCTATTACATACATTTTCTATGTGTCTATGTACACTCACTTATATTGTTATTATCTTTTTATGTTTTTTTTTTCTTTAATACATCGCAACTGAGGATGGGCCCTCATGGTCTTAACAATCTAATTTCTCAAATTAATTCATTCACCTTATTATTCTTAATTTATTAAAAAAATAAATAAACATTTTTTTCCATTGAGATATATACCAGAGGTGCAAACTTCATACATTTGACATAAAAAAACCGTAGGCCGCTTTAAACGATTTGACAATGTTGCCGTAAAGTCAAATACTAACTGACAGAAAACGTAAACGTGGCTGTGGTCATGTTTTCTCTCGCGTAACATTGGGAGCGTTATTGCACATCTAGTTCTATATATCAATGCTTTTGTCACACTGATTTCGAGATGAATAAAAAATTTAATAATTCTCGCTCTTTTTAAATGTTTCATAATACTGCAAATAATTAATTATAATTTTTACGGCTTGTTTTTTCATCATAGGTATTTATGACGGAAACACTTTATTACAATAAATCTAAAAATAAATACGTACCTCATAACCATTACAATGACGAGTGGAGTCTACCCTGTTAACTGTGCATACCCGTCTTATCTAGCCAACGTAGAAGTCTAGTTGCGCTTGTAGACTTTTCTAAAGAACCCCTCATTTCCCTTGATCGGATGCGTTGTTTCGGAAATTTATATCACGATGTATGTACATACGATATTCGACCAGAAACCAAACTTCATAAATACAGTTCTGAACAAGAAAAGCTCTCAAAATTCACCGAAACTTCGTCACTTTGATCTACTATAAAAAGGCATCGTGAGACGTACTTAATTGTTCCTAATTATTTAGTACAGCGTGATTGTAAGAGAAACAAGAGAGGGTGTTACCTCTACACAGAAAGTAATTAATAATATTTAAGTAGGAACTTTACGTCTGAGCTTTTAAGATACATGTAGGTGATAATATTGTTTACTTTATACGAGATCAAAAGATCTCTTATTAACGCCATCAAGGCTCCATGTTAATTCAGTTAAGCCTAAATTAAATTAGACAAAGAACTCACACGAGCTGGACATATTGTTATAATTGCTTATCATAATTTTATTACATACCAAAAGCATGTGTTGGCGATTCGTAAATACGCGTTTAGGATATTTATTAAAACCCCTCTCCGCTTCGTTCTTCTTGTGGTTTTATTTTATGAATACATACCTAAATAAAACTTTATTTGCATCATTATAATAAGCGACGTGTTCTACGTGGTCTAGCGGTAAGACGCGTGAACTCACGATCGATGAGTCTCGTGTTCGAACTTCGCTAAATTCTGACCGGTACCGATGTAACTTTGTTATATGTACTTTGGTCGCTCAGGCACTATTAAAGAGTGGTAGGCAAACTGACGATCCAGTCTGCCGTCCTGGGGCAGTACCACCACTTTCGAATGTAACACCCGTGTAGTGACCTTGTCGCGTTTCGGGAATAGTTTGAAAGTAGCCAGATAGAACGAGAGGAGTGTGCACTGTCAATCTGGATGGTGCATGCTCGTCTCTTCAAGCTGGCATAGTGGAGGTGACTGCTGTCTGTAGAGATTTCTCTGTAGTAGCAGTTGTTTCCATTCATGGACCGCACTCTAGCTTTACATCAGGCGGAGTGTTGTCACATGCCGAGCTACAATAAAAAAAAAAACTAACGTTATTACAAGTTATGTTTTTATTTAAGAACTAGCTTTATGAAGATTTTAATATAATATTTATTTTTATCGAACCACAATAGACGCGTAAAAACGGTATCAAAAGCGCAGAGCACCTCTCGCGATGCCGCCAAGTTACCAGTTGTTTAGGTATTAATCGCATTCACATTGATTCGATTGTTTTTGATATATCCGCGATGTTTGTATGTTTTAATAAATAATGCACTATAATGTTTACATACAGGTAATATTGTACTAATAAATGTCAAAAAATTATACAATTTTTTCTTAATTTGCTCTCAAAAATAAAAAAAATAATTCTCGTGCCACATTAGTATGATGTCAACTTCTGGTGAACGGGATCGCTATATGTCGTTTTAAATCCTGCATAATTTGGAGAATCGATTGAAGAAGAAGTTTCAAAGATGAATAGCGTCAGATCATCAGCATCAAATCTAAAATTATTTATCGATATTCATTACAAAAATAAAGCATGTTTTAGATCAGTGATTCTCAACCACTGTGCCGCGGCACTTTTGTGTGCCGCGAAATTCTAAAATTGTGCCGCCAAATTTTAGATATATGATTATGTTAATATTATTAAATAATATGATTTAAAAATCGCATTACAAATATTCTTATGATTAACTTGTAATTAATCTCTTAATAAACGTACTGTTATTTTTGCAGTATATATTATTTTATTTCGCTCAATTAAAATATCACCATAAACTATTTTACGCTGTGTTTTATAGGTAAGTAAATAATTTTTTAAAATTATCTTTTTGTTTGTGTGCCGCTAAATTTTGTATCGTCAAAAGTGTACCGCAACAAAAAAAAGGTTCAGAATCTCTGTTTTAGATAATAACATCTTATGAACAATCTTCTAAGAACTAAATAGTTCGTTAAGAAAGATAATTAATATAGTTTTAATATTTATTTTAAAAAATAATTGTTTATTTTATGAACTTTAGTATTTATTGAGCCTACCTCGGAAGTCTTGAGTCTAGATATTTTTAGAAATACGAGTATGTAGGTGCTTACTAACATTATTATATGTTTATAAAAATTTTTTGAAACAATTGTTCCGCGTATAATTTTTAATGAAGTTTTCAGCTACATATTATTTTCTTTAAATTAAGTAACTCATTTACATAGAATTCAAAAAAATATTATTTCAAACTAAAGTTTTGTTTTAATAATTAGCGAGAATTTTAATTACAGAGAACACGAGCTTTGCTTTTGAAAATTTAAACGGGAGGTAAAAAACTTAAAATTATTTAATTTTTATTAAAGAAAATAACGCACTGACTAACAATGAAGGAAACGTTTCATATTTATTTCATAAAATATAATTATAATAGCAACTTAAAAATATGATACGTTAGTACCTACTGAATAATTAGAAGACCTGGTCATCCATGGTTCACTCCATTTTAATTTTCAACTAAAACGTGTACCAACCAGGTACACACTCATTCATGTTCATTTAATTTTTTTAATTTTTATTATTTGAGAGCGATTGTCAGTGCAGTGGTCACATATTGATGTGTCTGCGTAACTAACAATGACTTTGACGTTCAGTTTTAACTGTACAGTTTTACTGTGCAATTAAAATTGAACGTGTGTAGGCAAAACTGAGAACTGTACAGTTAAACTCCAAAGTTATAACGTCCATAGAATGTATACCTTAAATTAAAATCGGAATTAAAAAATAAAACTTAAAATTACGATCGAAATCAGAATTAAAATTAAAATTAACTCGTAAGTTACAAATGATAATGCTGGGTTTATACATAGTAGCTGCTACGCCGTTTGATGGTAAAATATTTCGCGATATCTTTTTTTTTTAATTATTGTAGCTCGGCATGTGATAACACTCCGCCTGATGTAAAGCTAGAGTGCGGTCCATGAATGGAAACAACTGCTACTACAGAGAAACCTGTGCGGGCAGCAGTCGTCTCCACTATGCCGGCTTGAGGAGATGAGCGTGTACCATCTTAGATTGACAGTGCACACTCCTCTCGTTATCTCTTAAACTTGGAAATTCAAGAGTATTCATAAAGTCAAAATGCAGCCTAATTTTTTATTCTTATCATTTGGTTCGTTCACCCGGCATAAACCCTTTTTCTTCCTTTTAAAAAATAAATATTTACTTTAATAAAATTCAATGCTGTCAAATACCTTTTTATAATAGACGTTCGAACCCGTTCATTTATGAATTTACAAAGATAAAATTTTAGGATTCATTCATTCGTTGAAATTTGACAATAATACGAGCCTAAAATTAAATTACAGTTATTGAAAAATCACACTTTACATTGTGTAAAGAAATATTGTAATGTGTACAACATTAAAGATAGGTACATATTTTTTTGTACAATTTTTGCCTATACTAAGGCAGTGTTTGATCACAAGTACTGAGCGACCAAAGTATATCTAATATAGTTACATTAGTACCGGTTAGAATTTAGCGAGGTTTGAACGGGTCACATCAATCGTCAGTTCACACCTTCTATCGCTAGATCATCGCTAAAATTTGAATAAATTCTAATTTTCCTCTATCATGACTGGCGCCCACTAAATCGAATAAAAGAAGTTAGCTTATAAATCTATATTTTTATGACGCTGGGTCCATCAGGAAGGAGGCGAATTCATCGCATACATTATACATTCTAAGGGTTTAAATAAAAATAGTTGGAAAAAAATCCAATATCTTCCATTTATTATGAAACTCTTAACAATATTTACAGAACATTTGAGTTGACAAAGGCATTCGTTTCGTCATTTAGACATTAGTAGCGTACATAAAAATTACTAAAAAATGTATTCATGGTGAATACGTTTTATAATACAGAATTTGCACAATACTAAATGCAGTGGTATAAAGACTTTAATAATAATAATAAGCCATTGTGTACTGCAATAATTATGACATTCGAAAGAAGGTTTATCCGGTTTAACGGACATTAGCGAAACTTGGTAAAGCATTAGCGTTGCGGATAAAACTTTAAAGTATGGTTCGTTTGACAATTATAGGGATATTTGGTCACAAGAATACTCGGCTATCCCCTTAGGCATTACAAACAAATTAGAACGAGGTCTAACAAAAAGCGGTTCATAATATTAAATTACATTTTTTCAATAGTATTAAATTTCTGTTTTAAAGTTATGGATATCACTTGACTTTTACATCAGGCGGAGTGTTGTCATATGCCGAACTTCAATAAAGAAAAAACTTATTTTAAACGAGAATTGATTAATTAACTATTATTATTTTAAAACTAAAGAATAAAATAGCTGAAGAATACTTAAAAATCAAAATATATTCATTAAATTAAAGATAAACGCTTATTATTTCGGTCACAAACAAATCATTTATTTGTAAGAACACTCAAATATTTATTCTTTTGATATGATAATAACATTCACAATGATACTTTAATCGTATATTATTATACATTTAGTTTAATTCAATAGGTCTATTTAAGGTATTAAAAGAAATCTTAAATAAACCTGAATATTATATAATGTCTGTAACACGTTTTAGTTTCGGTGGTAGGCTGATTCAAATTGGTTATTAAATTCAAATTCAAACTCATTTATGTCTGGGGACAGTTCCACCATTTTCAAGTGTAGATAACAACTAAAATCTGTGATTTTTTTTGTTAATAATTTATGTAAATGTAATCATCTATAGGACTATAAAATTGACATGAACATTTTGCAACTGGACAATAAAGCTTTGGAGTAAAACTTTCAAAGTATAAAGATAAACAGTCGTGCCAATAAATCCCTCCGTTCTATAGAATTTCTCTAAATCTTCAATATACATAGATTTTGTTCTAGTTTGTAATGTTAATAGGATTTTCTAGAGAAATACATACTTCATTAATTTTATTATGAAATTAATATTATGGCAATATTGAACTTTAAGAAAAGTATAAAACAAAGATATAGTTTGTATATTTTTTTATTATTTGACCGGGACCAATGTATCTTTAGAATTTATGTACTTACTTTACTACTGTGGAACAATCCTCCTAATGCCTATGACACAAATACTAACATTAGGCGGTATAATTATTTAAAAAATATATTTCACCATGCCTCTGTTTACCCCATACTTCTTTCTAATAAAGCGTACTCGATTTCAATTGAAAATGCATTTACCTTATAGTTTATGTTAGTTATGTTGTCAAATAGTAACATAATATATTGTCAAGGGATTTGCCCCTCTATTACCGTTGTTAATAATTAGTTTTGTGCCTATTATCGCCTGGAGTCCTAACCTACATAAATGTCACCGTTAGATAAACATAAACAATGGCCACCCACTCATTTTCAATTGATGATTTAATTGATTGTTTAAAATTATAACCTAATTTTCGCGCCTTCTATTTTACAAAATAATAATTTAGGATGACCAGTGGCCGCTTCAGGATCCGTTTGAAAGTAGCTGGCTATACTGAGAGAAGTTTCATGAGACCGGTATGGTGGAGGCTGCTGCTGCTGCGTTAGTACATATCTCTACTCTATCTCCTCTCTAACTTTTAAGATTTAATAAGTATATTATTTTTTTATAATGTTTCATTATACTCATATCAAGCTGGGAGTCAGAGGGATGATTCTTTTTCGGGAAAATGTCGACATGTTCCGAAAGTTCGTTCCGTTTGGTTCCGGAACGCGTTATCTCCTGAAAGGAATGAGATAGGACCGATGTGCCGAAACAAAAGTTGTAGGAAATGCCTTCTAATTTCGAAATCGATACTTTTTTTTTCAAAATTTTGTTTTTTCAAACTATCCCAGCGCTCGCCACAAAACACTAGTACACTAGTTTGTAAAACTAGTATGTAACAGTAATATTGTATATATTTTTGTAAAGCAGAAGTCGACCGCTGTTCCTCAAAACAAAAGAAACAAAATTAATAAAAAAGGACGGGCCACATTAAAAGTTTCAAGATATTGTAATATTTGAAACTAACATTATTATATTATGTTTTCATAGTCTCAAGTACGAAAGCATATAATTATGTCGCTTTTCACATGAAAAAATAAAACAGGAAATTCATCTAAAAATCAATCAGAATCGAGTTTCGAGAGTATCATCCCAATTGTCATGGGAATAAAACAAAAACCCGTTCAGTATCAATTTCCATTAAATGTGTAATTAAGTATTCACTATTCAGGTAACGCAATACCTTGATACATCACGTTACATTATTGTCAATCATAACAGTGTGCTAAATAAGTTATGAGGCAGTCACTTCACCTCATATTGGGAATATTATTATTATCAGTTGCTCATAGTAATGCCATTAAATACTTATTTATGGGAAGATATTAAATTAACGCTTCAAATATTCATCAGTATGTTATAGTTTGAATAAGAGTAAAATTATTTTGTTGATGGGTTCTTAGATTGTATTAAAATTTTATTAAATTTTAAAGTTACTAACAAGACATAAAAAATCACTTTATTATGGTGCAGTAAGCGGTAATTTTTGTAGCAGCTCACGCCGCGTGTGATAATGCTCTTTACACGAGCATTACGATGCTTCTGAACATAATCCAGGAAAGAATCAGATTGTAAAAATACCCGGAATTCTAGGTACAAATGTATAATATATAATATGCTGTATGAGCTTTGTCTTACCAGAATGGGGGAATTGAACCAAAAATAGATAATAAAATTAAACAAACGTTGCTCCTTTTGGGATTTAGAAGAAAATGACTACATTCTAATTTATTCTACAAATGACCGAATAAAATATTTTTTAGCATTTACTAAATTAATTCCAAAAGATTTGACAAATGCTTAAAAAGCACCTATAAGAACCGAAAGTGTTACCTGTAAAGAGAGAAGTCAGCGTATAGACACAGTGTATCTGTTTAAATATTTACAATTTTGTTTACAGATCTTAAAATGTTGAGCAAGAACATTGCAATTTCTCTCGTCGTGGTGTTAACTCTGGTGTACTTGAACGAGGCTAGAGAGGAGGGTCCTCACGACATGGCTGATGCTCTACGCATGCTGCAGGAACTCGATCGCTACTACATGCAAGCTGCCAGACCTAGGTACGTTTAATTTTATTCACTTTAAAAAATAATTTTGTTAAACTAAAAGTATCCTTGATGCGGATAATCGCAGTGAATAGACTTGGGTAATTAGGTGTGGATTATTAATCATTTTGTACGCTACAAATAACTACCTTAATTGATGAATACTGTGAGGAAATGCTTGTATCGATTAAGATATTGTAATGTAACACAAAGGTAAAATACTCAGTAATAATTCTACCTATATAATTTTCATACATTTCGGTCAATACAATAACCAACCTTGTAGGCGCGAAACTGCGAGAAGTAACGTCAACAATTGCATTGGGTACAAAAGACTTTCCGGACATTTACCGGGAGCTTTCAGGAACAGGCGTGGCTGCAACACCAAGTGTAGGCCGTAACTGTACGGCGCTGAATGTAAATTGATGTAGTTTACACTCTGTTTCGAAATTACATTCTAGGGTTGAGATTTGTTGAAATAATAACAAAAGGGATGAGTTTTGTGAATTTTAAAATATGTATTTAGTAAGTATTTGTTTTATTATACCTATTTTGGAAATTAGTCTGAGTATATTGTTACAATTTTTAAAGATTTTAACATTAATCAATATAGAATGAAATAAAATGGGGTTACATCGGTAACAGTGTGTTTTTAATGATATTGTCAGCGTAATAGTTGCAGTGAGACTAAACGAGAGAGAACTCAATTGAACGAAAATGGAAATAAAAAAAAAAATAAAAAAAGTTTCTATACTGAGATGGTCATGCGGTCAATTACCCTAAATTATTACAAAAATGACATCTCTATTTATTTTATAATCGTGCGGTAACCCTACTTTATAAGTAAACATAGAGTCCAATTGGCTATCACGTACCCATTTTAGGGTTGTTTGTTTTCCAACTTGTTCCAATTTAACTTGGATGTTAAGATCGTGTAAAGAAAGCAATATGGAAGTAACTGTAAATTAGTTACCAAGATCCAAGGCGTTATGTTTTACCGAGATAATTTACACTAATTTATAATTATTAATAGATTTAATCTAATTAACAACATATTTTATGTATTTTATTTACTTTTTCTGTAATTTTAAAATGACTTAATATTATATAGACATTTTTTTGTAAAATAAAATTGGACTTGTTGCCACAGCTCTGGACCATTTGCGATATACCTGTATTCACCTGAACTGAACATCGTGTGTACCTTTCAATATTAGCATCGCGCTTTAGACTCTCTGTTATCATACATTTAAGCACATTTATTTTATTGAGAAAATCGATCTTCAGGACGTTAAGATATAATTCAAAATTCGGTGTCACTTATAAGAATTTGGAGTTGTACGTACTTTATACAATACTATTCTGTTTTTTTTTAGAATTTGCAGCTAGCACCCTATTAGACAAGTTAGGTTTCAGATTAACTCAAGCGAGTCTAATTACACATATCACAAACGGATCCACAAAGCATACCCCAAACATTTTGATTACTCGAGTTAGACGCACCTTCATTTGCAACACTTGGCATGTCAAAGTATTCTGAGATTACTTGGAGAATTAGTCTTTGTGTTCTGGACTCTGTATTCTCTGAAATATTTTGTTACTATTCAAACTTTTTTATTTTTACGTTTTCTTTATTTATTGGAGTTTGACATATGATAACAATCCGCCTGATGATGATGGAAACAACTGCTACCACAGAGAAATATCTACATTCGTCATGCCGGTTTGAGGAGACGAATCTGCACCATCCAGATTGGCAGTGCACACTCCTCTCGTTATATCCGGCTACTTTCAAACCCGAAACGCGACAAGATCACATACTACCTCAGGACGGCAGACTGGCCTAATAATCATCATCACTTCATCCACCACTCTCATCTAGCTTACCCTTATGAAATTTTATTTTTATTTCATTTTTTTTTTAAATTTATGTACTGCGTTGGATTTGGTTATATTATTTTTTATTTAACGTGGGTGAGACCGTTTTAAAAGTTTTAAGAAGCACAATTAAGCAAAACAAAAACTTTTAAACAACTTAACACCTATACTGCAAAACGTTCAATCATCGTTCACAAAGTTATACCTCCCCTGCATTTTAAATACTAAAAAAACCTTTTTATATTCAACTTCATTATCCAACCTTTACATCATTAATGGCATAGTGTTGTACAAAACTGGGACGTGCGCAGGAAAAATTCAAAAGTGTTTTGTTCCCATTTTATTATTCAATATTTTTAATTATGACTAGGTGGACGCCATGCTCCTACGTGATAAAAAAAAAACAATTTAAAAGTGTTTTTTGTAAAATAAAATAAAAAAAATAAATAAAAAAATTTTATTCAAACATCACATTTTAATTTATAAAAATAATTAGATGCAAAAATAAATAATTATTGTTTGAAAATTCGAATTATGATGAAAATTTTGCAGAAAAAATATAAAAAAAAACAAAATTTAATAAAATACTTTTTCTTTATTATTGGGATTTAGTTTGACGTAAATAAATACCTTTGTTCTTTAATATCATAAAGAGTCAAAAACTCGCAAGGAATTTTAAATATTTACGCCGAAAAATCCTTGATAATTTTTCAACGTTTTTGGCCTCGAAATTGTTTTAATGAGACTTTTAAAGAAACACACTTACGAATGAAATATCTCACAGATTTCTTAGCGCCTACGTAAGTACGTGCTGATTATAATATTATTAGCCGGGTCCTAAGGCAGTGATGATATCTCAGATTTATTTCTTGGTTTCTGACCTCGTTCGACTTTTTCTTTTTTCATTAAGGCATTGTAAGAATCATCGTTAAAACAGTCAGATCGAGCCCTAGTCACGTCAAAATATGCATCAGTAAAGTGATAGAGTTTTCAACAAACATCACAGCATTTCATTATATTTATTCCATGTTTGCATTATGTGGTGGATTGAGTTTTTTTCTCTAGTCCACCTGTGCAGTCTAAGCTGTGGTGTATGAATGGAAATAACTGCTACTACAGAGAAAATATCCTTACAGGCAGCAGTCGCATTCTTAGAAAATTTTTACAAGCAATTGTTTTTTGTTTTATTTTTTTATTTATACCTTATTTCATTAACTATTCGTGATTATTTATTTATCAAAATAGGTAGAGTTTTTAAAGCAGTAAAACTATGTTTACACATAATAGTATTGTTTGTATGCTTATAATTCTGAGAAATGTAGACCTGTAAGTTTCTCTAACTTATGTTTTGTGCATAGTTTTGTTAGGCTACTGTGTATACAAAAGTAACTAAAGTTAAAGTCTATGTTTAAATGTTTATTATATTATTAATGCTTTAGATATTTTGATTAAAGATTTATGATTGATAAATGTTTTTCGAGGGTTTACAGAAATATATTTTATCAAAATTAAAACAATAATTGTGATGAAAAAATCAATGTAAAGGAAATCATTACATAAGGAGGTATTGTGTTAGAATTAATTCGTGACCGTAGTTTCAAAATTGAAGCAAAAAGTGCATAGAGATATTGTGTTTTTTTAGTAGTCCAATATACGACGACACTTTTTCGAAGACTCGAAGTCTGTTTTTGTTAAAATGTTTTCCGGACCGTAAGTTGTTTTACGGGTGTTAAACTTAAAAGTGCAACTGGGCTAGTAACCACAATTCAGTTTGGCCACCGTTCAAGTGACTTGTAAAGTCAGGAGAGTGTGTAGCGCTGCATTTGGTTTCGCCGTCTCCTTTCTTTCGTCGGACGTCCAGACACTTTGCGGTATCTCTCATGTCTCGATCCGTTTGTGGTCCAAGTTCCTAAAGGACGAAGCGTTTTGACAACACGTTCTTCGTACTTACTGTGAAACTGTGGACCTCGCCGTGTCTGTGTTTTCTGACAAGTATAATAGTCTTTTTGAATTGGGGGTAATAGGTACTTCATGTGCAAGTATGCTCCACCTTAGACCGCATCACTGCTTGCCCATTAAGAATAAAAAATAAATAGAAATATTGTTTAAATCCTGATGTTTACTATGCTTCCACATTCATTGATGTAACCGCTAATAAGGCATTAGTCGGCCAACACACCTGTTCTCATTTGATAATTTTAGTAAATGAGTTCATCAATGGTTAGAGATAAAATAGCCACTTGTAACAATGGAAATATCATGTAAAACGACTTATCTATTAAAATTGCAAATTGACTATTTTTGTATTTGATTCAAGTGTTTAAAGTGCATGCCATGTATGTCATTGATGATTGGTTGAAACCTGATTTAAAATTATCACTGTATATTACTATGTATAATAGCAGGGATTTGTAAGAAGTGACTCTTGACATATTTTTTTCTAATAATTTGTAAATTAATTATTATTTGGAAAATATGTATTATTCATGTATTACAACATTTTAAAGAGTAGTAGGTTGACTATGGGTATTAGCCAAGGTTAATTAATAATTACAAGGTCAATTAGCCAGGATATCTGCTGTCCTGGGGTAGTAGCACCTCTTTCAAGTGTAATGCTCCAGAAAAGTATAGTCAGACAAATGTTGACTACTATCTGTACTACTGTTTGACTCCGCTCGAAGGCTGCACTCTAGCCTAACATTAGGCGGATTGCCGTCAAATTCCGGAATACTACTCGTATAATAAAAAAACAATAAGAAAAAAAAAAGATTAAAATAGAAAAGTTTTTCCTGTTTTAAAATTATAAAACCAGTGAAGTATGAAAGTGTTAAATATAGATATAGTTTAGAATTAAAGTCGTGAGCTCATTCATCCAACTAAAGCTTATGATATTAACGGTTCCGTGATCGATTTAATGAATTGCTGAAGTGTACTAATTATTGATAATATGTCATAGCTTATTACGATGTTTTATCAATAGTTTGATTAGATTAGGTATTTGTTCGGTCTTTTGTCTTTGAAGTTTTTTTCAACGAAGTTGCTATTGTTTAGTGTCTAATTTGGATACTACAGTGTAGTATTATTGACATCCCACATTTTTTAGGTCATTTTCTTTCTGATTTTAAGAAATCTTGTCAATCTCATTTATAATTAGTATGGACGTAGCTAGGAATACTTTCTAGGGGGGTTAGCGGACATCGATAATTAAATTTAACGACCTTTTTATTTTCTTTTCTTCGTACCTACATTGGGTTATTGTGTCCCTAGCAAAGATTTTTATGCTTTTTTACTTTGTGCACAACTTTTCCAGGGGAGGGCGATGAGTTTGTCAGGGAAGGCAATGCCCTCCCTTGCCCCTACCTATCAATGATAATCAGTTTTAGTAGGTACGATTCGACATACCTACTTACACATATATTTTTATAAATGATAATCACGTACTTTGGTCGTGTTCCAAGATTTTAGTTTTCAAGTGATGTCTTGATGGCAGGATCGACCGCCGCGACGTAGCGGAGGGCGACAGAGTTGATCCGGGCTTGTTAGATCGAGCCGTGAGACTTCTTCAGTTGCAGAGTCTAGACCGCTTTTACTCCTACCACACGCGACCAAGGTACGAGTCCGATTTCAATGCGTACGACAATATTTAGTTTTAAACTGCGTATTTGTATATCTTTGTATATTATGAAGATTTTTTTTTAATTAAAAAAGTAATACGCACCAACTTTAAAACTTTAACTTCTTTTATCATTACAATTAAAATTTAGTTTTGTTCTCTCTAATAAAAACTATGCCAATCCAAGGAGGATTACTTTTAGGTTATTTTTATTTTAGTTTTTCTTATGACTGTATGTATAATTATTAATTTGTCATAAATGTATAAAAACAAGCAAAAGAAAAACGTCTTTATTTAACAGCAATAAGTACCATAATAGAGTAAACTTGGTGCGCCATCATACATCATACAAAGATACACAGCTATAAACGTATGCACTGTAGTTAATTAAATGCATGAAATACTTTCTTCTGCTAAATCTTCTCCTTGTAGGTAACACAAATAGGATTCTATCAGTAGTCTGCATTTTATTTTGTCAATTTGAATGTTTCTATGTTTTTGTTTTCAGTAATAAGTATGTAGACATTTTGATGGGATGTTAATGTTTTTTTATGGCATTATCCTACTAACCTAATTAGGGGAAGCAATTTTAAGCGTCTTGACATGCATAATTTTTGATAAACCTTTTGTTCGCAGATTTGGAAAGCGCGCCGATGCAATGACTAACTTCGCGAAGGACACCGAGGTTAGTTTAAATACATTATTATTATAGATTTGGATTTCATCTCTGATCGGTATCAATTATCGAGCAGTCTTTAAGATTTGGAGGGCAATTCTTAAAATGTACCAGAGTTCATTTTTATCAATTTTTATTTTTACGAATTCTTTTCCTCAAAAAGCGTTTTGTTTTTATATTATTGTAACTTTAAAATTTACTTTAAATAGCTTTTTAAATTATAAATTAAAGATATCGGTTAACGTCAGTTATAATACACTAAAGATAACAAAACTTTATTTTATATAAAAATTAATTTTAAAGTTGTTTAAATTTATATTTCAAATGATTTCCTATTGGCTAAAAGATTCGTAGAAATGAAAATTGATAGATAGATACGTTTTAACTCTACTCCATTTGAGAATTTTTATTGCGTTCCATATGTTTTTTTTTTAAATACAATCTTTTTTATTCATTAACTAAGTAACTCTCAATATATACCTAGATAGCTTCACTTAAATAAATTAACATTTTGATATCAATTGCTCTTAGAAGTTAGAAGTATTATTGGAAAACAATTTGTTTCCCCAAAGACCAAAATGAAACCCATATTAATTTACATAGGATTAGGTAAGTACCTTTTTTAGATAGGTTACCTAAAGCAGTACAGTGTGTTTATACTTTACTTTTACCGAATTGTACTGTTAGGAAAATCAAAAATAAATAATAAAATACAGTAACACCCTGCTTTACGGGACCCCGTTATGCGCGGTTTCGGTTTTACGCGAATTTCAAATTTCCCGCTAAAATGGCTCTTTCAAAGATTTATTCAGGTTTGGACATGCAAAGCATAGACAGTGATGATGACCGTGTTTTAATCGTGTGTCAATCAGTAAAAAACAGTGTTGCGTGTTATGAAAATATTTTATAAGACCGTAAATGAAACGCAACCACGAAGACAATAGATAGGTACATTTTTCCGTAAAAAAATGCATAGTGTGTTTTTAGAATTAAAGTATGTATTGATTTGCATTTTGTACTGACTTTTATTTATGCTTAAACGTGACCCCTAATTTCGTTCGCGTTTCACTGAACGCGAGTTTTTGCGGAACGTATCCCTCGCGTAAAGCGGGGTAGTATTGTACTAAAATAAAAAAAAATAGAAAAATCAGCCCTGATAGCGCGCAGTCGGGCAGACATATATGGATATTTAGGATTGTGGTCGTTAGAGAAGATATATTTCAAAGATTTTGTATGGAATTAACTTTTAATACAGTTTCATCTAGATAGTCAACCTACTTACCTATTTATGTATATACTTTTTAAATACATTAATAAATAATGATCAAAATTGAAAAAAAAAGTAGTGCAAACCCAATAATAGATGATAAAATTATTAAAAATTTGATGCATTCACACATGCCGCTATGTGGGGATCTACCCCATATGAATATACCAAACATTACATCTGGTTTCTACATACCTATAGACCGTACTTACGGTTTCATAAATCTTAAGAAAAGTTCAAAATTACTACGATGAACTTTATTCGATACCAGTCATAATATGTGCTAAGTATAGTGGTAATAAGAGTGAATATTGCATGAGATTTGAGAGTATCTAAATAATTAGTTTCATAGTTACTCATATGTAAATAGAGGTTTCGCGTTTAATTGTTTTGTAGGCTTAATATTCTAACGGTTATCCTTTAAGTTTATTTGGGTGTTTCTTTGATAAGTTCCTGCTTAAATATGGATGAAGATTTGGTTTAATACTTCAGTAACTTTTGTTATTTTCTTACGAATTTTTTTCCAAATTTCCTGATTCCTGATTGTTCAGAAATTTAAAGTAATTGTAGGGAAGGTGAATATTTTAAGACGTGCATTCGAAAATATTTTGTAAACTTAAATTAAAACACCTTCATTAGGTAATGATATTAGTCCACAATTTGATAATAAAATTATTTTAATTAAAAAAATGTCATCAAAGAAGAAAGGTTGAATATAATTTCATGTCTTAAACGGGAGTATCCTTTTAATTAAATTATTAATTTTTCGTCAAAAATTAACTTCATTTATTTTCATTAAATGTTTAATTCTTTAGACATCTTTATACGCATTTAGATTATAAAAACATGTTTTAAACTAATGCTTCTTATTTGAAACAGTTTTTAGTTTACATTAGTTTATACGATAAGCATGTGAGCATTTACCAAAATATCGGCCGGTACCAATGTAATTTTGTCAATAGCCACCTGGGTGTCAAAGCTGGATGTCCGAGACCTTAGCTTTGCGAGGCCTCTTTCAATTTGAGATTTTTTAAGCTCTGCATACCGCTATTAATTTTATTCAAGTGAACAACTTGTCTCTTTTGTGAGAAGTCGCTGACCTAGCGCCGTTACTGAATTTTGTTATATACTTTGGTCTCTTTATAAGTATTAGTTTATATATAGTTTATATAACATTTAAAATATTATTATTTATATCGGAATTTATTTATAATTTCTCAATAACATTCGTATAGGTATGTGTGTACGTAATAAATATGAACTTTAATAAAAATAAAATAAATACTAAACCTCAAGTTTATATTAATATTAAATGAAAGCAAAAGTTTGATAAACCCGTCAATATCGGCCTTAGATGTGTCACATAAAGATGATTTTATTACGTAACCTCATATGAAAGATTTACATAAATATAATAGAAAATCTGTTATTGAATTATTAAGTTCTCAGTAGTGTATATTTTTATTTCAATTGATAAAAACGTAGGTACACTACAATACCTACGCTCTTATAAAATTAAATAAAAATAGATCATCTTAAAACGAAACACGTTTAGTATATCTCCGTATAAATTTTGGGATTTAATCTTATCGGGGAATGACAAACGGATTTTAATTAAATATATTCGCCGCAACTATAATGACTACAAAGCTTAAAGCGATACGCTCTTATTAAGACAAAATATGTTGAAAACTGAATAGAAAAAACAGTGTATAGAATAAAAAAGTAAAAAAAAAAGAAAAAAAAATAGATACATTTTGACACGGTCATGTGAAGAGTCAATGGTCGAGTTGTTTAGTGGTCAGAATACACGTGTGCGAGCTTATGCCGGCTTATACTGATTTTTTAAATTGAAATTAAATTATTAACAAATCTAATATGCCAAAAACTAATTTAAATTAATAAACGAGAACGGTTTTAGTTTTCTGTTTAACCAATTTTTAAATTGTTTTATTTTATATTTTCCAGAAGCCGGATTATCCTGCCTGGCTGGCGTATGCTAGGAGAAGATGAGGAGTCAGCCAAAAAGCTTCGATGACAAAATAAAATAACCAATGGTTGATAATCACGTCACTGTATCTGAAAACATAGCCTAACTTTTAAAATATTATTAAAAATTCTCCCAGTATTACATGCAGTAATCAATTTAATAAAAACCTATACTAATTAATATATATTATATAAATCAATTACCCAGTTTGAATTATATAATTAAAAACTAATTTATAATTAAAATGATAATTAATTATTTGATTCTGTAATATTTATTTCATTATCCTTATTGGTTTAGGTAAATTAAACATTGTAATGTTATGATTATAAGCATTTGAAAAAAACAAACTTTAATATCTTGTTTTATTTTAAACCTTTCAAATACTTAAGCTCTTTATCCATTGGAGTATATCCTTATTATCCTTAGTTTTGGTGCATGATGATAAAAGCTTGAGTGCGTCCATTAGCGAATACCTCTGCTTTTCGGTTTGATGCGATGACGATTCAATCCCACAACATCCAACCTAATCCCGAAACGCGACTAGATAGTTCACTCAGTCTTAAGAAACAAAAAAATACTGAGTTTTGTTTTAAATTTTGTGTTAGCCAAGTTATTTAGTTGCTCTCTTCTTTACCTTGACCTTAATAGAAACTTTCAACAGTTAACCACAAACTATTTGAGGGCCTCCACAACATGCTCTGCCTATGGGCCGCCGAAGTCTAAATACGAGTAAATCCGGCGCTGTTGTGTAGAACGCATCGCAAAAATACGCCAGGCGTGCATTTTGTTAAAGACTGCATCTACAACCGCGATAAACGGTGCGCGCATCTATGTGACTCATAGATACGTATCCTGCATAAAGTAATTATGTAATATACAATAATAACTACAATAATTGTAGTTAAATTAAAATTACAAGGAAGCTATTAACTCATTTAAAGGTTTCCTAGAAATAAAATGGAAGATTCATCGCATAATACAAATTATACACATTCGAAATTGCGGGTTTACAGCTGGTATTATGTGAAATGACCTTGTCGCGTTTCGGGAGCAATTGGAAAGCAGCCAGAGAAGTGTGCACTATCAATCTAGATGGTGCATACACGTATTCCTCGGGACGGCATAGCGGAGGCGACGGTTACCCGTAGAAATTTCTCTGTAGTAGCAGTTGTTTCCGTTCATGGCGGAATGTTGTTGTCATGTTAAGCCGAGCCACAAAAAAAAATTGTTATTATGTACCTATATATTTTATTGTATGTACATAAACAGCACAATCATGTTTTTTTTATCTTTGAGTTGTTTTCGTTATAATTCTTATTTACACGACAAAAGTGAAATCATCTGTAAATATTACAGGAAATTATACAAAGGGCCTTTTGATTTAGCGATTAGGAATAGTGTTTACAATTGTAATATTTATTTGATTGAAGTACACATAAGTTCTTTTGGCATGTCAAGTTATGATGAAAATTGTACAGAGAAACACGCACACAACAGTCTGAGCTGGGGCGGAGATCAAGCCCACGATTTGCAAGCCCACGTCCTCCCCTTTTGCGCATGAAGTTTCCGACTTCTGAGATTCACAGCAATTGGCGCATCACTTTCCTCTTCGCAATTATTTTGGTCTACATTTGAAATGAATGAAATGGAATCTTAATTGCGTGTTTGGTATTAGGTAATTTTAATTTTAATTTTAATTTAATTTATTTAATTTTAATTAGATGCTCCTCACGTGATTCTTTGTTTAAAGTTAATCAGATTTATTTGCATCAATATTTCTAAATATTTGTAGGTTGAATACTCAGCGCCATCTAATATAATTTTACTGAACTAAAATCACAGTATATAGACTACAGTTTCAAGTTTTTTTAATTTTGCATTTCTTTTCGTAGTTGTAGTCTTTTGTTTCATAGTTCACGTTTTTGCCTAATAATGTCTTTTTTTTATTGTTGCTCGGCATGTGACAACACTCCGCCTGATGTAAGGCTAGAGTGCGGTCTATGAATGGAAACAATTGCTACTACAGAGAAGTCTATACGGGCAGCAGTCGTCTCCACTATGCCGGTTCGAGGAGACGAGCCTGTACCATCTATATTGATAGTGCACACTCCTCTTGTTATACCTGGCTACTTTCAAATTATTCCCGAAACTTCACGGGTGTTACATTCGAAAGTGGTGGTACTGCCCCAGGACGGCGGACTGGACAAATAACCTTTATTTTATTATATTTTTTATATTTATTTATTATATTATTATCTATATCTTTATTATAAATATTTTTATAATATTTAATAATAGGTACTTCCTGACTGCATCACCCGCTTTTCTCTTTTCCTTACAATTTATTTAATATCAATTGGTTGTCTGGAAGAAATTGCTTTTAGTGATAAGACCGCAAAAACAATTGCAGTAAGTTATTTATCATTCCGTATTTCTTTAACTCTCTTAAATGCAATAAAGGATTTATTATTATTATTATACTTAATATTTGTGAAAATTTGTATTTGTGTTGTTGTTATATAGTTTATATTTAATACATATTATAAATTTGAATGCACATTTGTTTTGTTACAGAGATTTTAGTCGGGGGTTCATCTGGTGTGATAAATGAGTTTATTTCATACTATGGAAAAAGAAAACATATAATTAATTTAATATTTTATTTTTAAACCTTATAAAGTAAATTATCTGTTTCAGTACATCGAAATATATAGTTAGTTACTAGCTTAACTGTAAGCACAATTTATTATTATTAATAATATATTATTAACTAAATTAGGGGCCTACCCAGAGCTTACGAAATTTTTCATTCTTTTATCTATCGTATTTGTAAATATTACACTAGTTATTTGGAAAATATTAAGCGAGTAGGTTATTTTTAGTTCATCATGTCCCATCGTGAAGTAAATTTTATTACTTAACACTCGTAAAATGAGATTTCAAATTTTACAGTAGTTTTACGTAACCTTAAAGTAGGCCCCCTGGTACGTGCGAATAAAACCCGTAGAAATTGAAATTGACTAGAAATTTCTGCCCAAGCACCTAGTTTCATACAACCATTCATATTAGGACAATTTTAGATGCAACAGAAATTAAGAAAATTTAACCTTAACCACGCAACTTAAATATAGGGTTTAGAAGAAGACTAGAAGAATACTAAGAACATTAAGTTTTAATACATAGATATTATATAGAAGGATAGATTCTAAATTCTACTAAATTCAACTACATGTATAGAAAAGCCTAAAATTACAAATAAAATACACAGAAAGCTATTATAAAACAAAGTTACCTACACAACATCTAACAAAATGAAATGTGCTGAAAGTTTTTGCGATTAAACTAAGTATGAGTAAAAAAAAATTAGCAGCCATGGCGGGGTTCGAAAAATAAAGATAGATAAAAATTTATACATTGTAGATGTTACTGAATTCATGTAGAACAATAAAGTAACAATCACCATCATCGATTGTCACGCCTTTTCCCACAGGGATAGGCAGAGGCAAAGTAACAAAAACAAACTTTATTGACATAAATAATATTAAACAGTACTATAATACGAGAATAACAAAACACTTTCGACTTTCATTTAATACTTAATGTTAAATGGAAAAGCAGGGGTGATTTTTATTAAGTTACATAGTTCGTTCGTGCATACAACACCGATCGTGACTCAGCACCTATCATATAAGCAGTTAGGTATACATATAATAAAATATTATATAAGCAGTAAGCGGATAGAAGCAAAATCTCAAAAACTTTCACCACACAAAACGCTTACAAGACAAAATATAAATGAAAATCTAGACAACCTAAGCATTACGATACATCACAAATAGACACAGAAAGATATAGATTAGACGGATGGAGATCTGGGGCTTTAGCATTAACCATAATCACTAAAACTAATTACTTTGTATAGGTCTCTAAAAGTTAATTAACAATAGAAGATAATAAGATTAAGGAAATATTTACAAACACGCAAAGTTTCACTACGGGTTATTTGAAATTTATTCCTTCTAAAAATCTAAGAAACTACATTTTTCATTGATTATTTACTACTTTGGCAACTAGGTACGAATAAGTAAATTGAAGTTTATTAGGTTACTAATAACCAGGGCTTTGAGCAAATTGGCGATACTTTCTTTAATCGCGCACACATACACTTTATACAGGTTCTATAATTTTACTTAATTATTATAATATTATATACAACACATTTATCAGGACGACACTTATGGGTGAAAAAGCATAAGTCAAAAAAGTAGTTTGTGTTATTTATGCGACCATCACATTAATCTCGAATTCTAATGATTAAAGAAATGGAATAGAACGCGAAAATAAAGACACATTTCGGGGGAAGATTGTGAAGCTAAGATGATCAACTTTGTACGTGTAAACTCGTAACGTATCTTTCTCTTTTGATCATGTTGGTCCGATATATTGATTTATTTGTCAATATGTAGGGACATTTGGAAAGGATATTAACTAAAAAGATTGATTGTGCGAAAGTGGACGGCGGCGCCATAGAAAGACCTTTCTCAGTCAGATTGGTCAACTGCTCAGAAAGGTTCAGATGAGGCGCACCCTCAACCGACGTGTATGTATGAGGGGCGTAATGGATGTGGTCAAAGCGAAAGTGGTATGTGGAGAGAGAGGTCGCTGGCGCTCCATAGTTTCTGCCTACGCCATTGGGAACAAGGCGTGAGTTAAGTAGTAGTAATAGTATGTAGGGACGTAGATCGAATTCATCACACGATAAATGCGTAAAATAATTTTTAAACCACACTTTTGACTTACGAAATTTTCCTCGTATAGTTGTCGACTACACTCAAATCTTAATTAAATTATATTATTATGAACAATGAGTGCAAGTAAATACTAATAACTATTATTATTCTGAGCTGTGTCAAGCTACAGAACGTTTTAAAAAATATATTAATTAGGTGTATTCATAAGGTTCAATTAATAGCTAATGTAAATTGAAAGAATTGGTTACAAAAATATCTTTCACAAGTGTTTGGGTAAGATTTATAACCATTACTTAGCATAAGTATTGTTTTTATTGAAGTTCGGTATATGGCAACACCCCGTCTGATGTTAAACTAGAACACGATACATGGACAGAAACAACTCCTACGACAGAGAACTGCAGACATCAGTCGCCTCCGTTGCCACTATCAGGTTGACAGTTCGCGCTCTTTTCGTTATACCTAGCTACTTCCAAACTGATCCCGAAATGCGACAAACATTGATTGGGTATCAGGACGCAAGACCGTAGATTCAGACCGGAAACAAATTTAATTTATTTACAAATAAATGTTTGTACCGACTTGTTGTCGAATACGTGAGTACCATGTAACGAATTAGAGAGCTAGCTACACCTACACAAAGTAAATCATTAGTTATTAGCGCTTTACGAGTATGTCGTGACAATTTGCCAGTGTCGAGTGTATTGTGGTCAATTTTAAGCAATACTTATTCTAAGCAACGTTTATGAATATTACCTATTTATAGGATATTTACTTACAAAATATATAACAATGTTTATAAAGACCTATTGTTTAAATTACTTGAAGCATTCAGTGCAACTACACCTATCCTTGTGTGAACATTTATTTTATTTTCTACATTTATAGCCTCTGGTATGGGACCTTCTTTTAGCAAGTCCCAAAGGTTGTTTTTCTCTAAAATCTCGTAACCGTCACGGTTTTCAGGAGCAATATCTTGTTTTTCAGATTGCTCTTGCAGTGACTTTGATGTTTCAGAAATTGGTATATCCGGTATTTTATGTATTTCCTTGTTCACTGATTTATAAGGTTTCACGAAGTATTTTTGTTTTGTATTATTCTTTATTTTAGTAATATTATCTTTAATACTGTTATTAATTGTACTATTTATAAATGGCTGTGAAGATTTTTCATTTGGTAATTTAAATTCAATTACAGCTTTTAGATTCTTGTTCTTTTGTAATATTGTCTTTAGATTACCTTTCGTTACTGTAGCAATGTGTGGTGAAAATGTGTATAATTTTGAACTTTCATTGGTGGCTTTTTCTATAGTTTCTTTGCTTTTTGGCAAACCATTATCTTGCTGAGTACTTATATTTGTAATTTTATTCATTTTATAAGTAAACATTGTATTTTTATTTTCGTCTACTTTTTGCTGTTTCTCATCAATTTTTGCTTCTGATATTAGCACTACTTCGCTGTTATTATTTAGTATTTTGTTGATTTTTTTAGATCCATTGTATTTTTCAATCAATGCTGGTTTAACCAAAGTATTTGGTGTTATTTGATTTTTAGGTTCAATTAAAGTATCATTTATTAGATTAATTATCAATCGTGTTTGAGGAGTTGTAATGATTTCAGGTACTTTGTCATCGACTTTAATGTTAATAATATGAGAATCAGTGGTAGTGGGTGGAATATGAGTTTTGTTGAAGAATAAATCTTGTTTGTCACCATAAGTAGCTTTAAGAGTACCCTTTCGTCTTGGTAATTGTTTCTTTGTCAAACTCTCCTTAACGTTTTTAATTTTAAATTGTGTTAACTTTTGAATAATTAGTTCTCCATTGGGTACAAATGGTGTTATTTTATTTTCTATTTCCATATTTACCTTTGATTCGTTCATGTATGTTGCAGTCGGTATTATTATTGGGTCATCGTTTACTTGTGTCACCATTGGTTTACTTTTTATTGGTTTAATGTCATTGGTGAGTGCTGTAGTAGATACTGATGGTGTGGTAGATGTAGAGACATCCACTTTAGTAATTAATTCCGTTGTTACAGTATTAACAGAAATTTCATTTGTATCAATATTCGTACTTCCAATAGTAGCTACACTTTCAGTATTTACATTTGTTGTCGAAGCTTCTGCAGGCGACTCAGTAGGTATATCGCTTGTACTAGTCGTGGCAGCTTCACCTTCCTCCCGTCTACAAATTCTTCCACACTCGCAAATATCATCAACGCTACTAGAAGTTTTAAGGCTAGCGAGTTCAGTTTTATCAAACCATGTTATGAAGTCGTCATCCGTTATACCTTTTAGTAAAGGACTGCCAGCATGAGCGTGGAAAAAAGTCTCTACAGCGAGATCTGGTCTTGTTGATGGGTAGATTTTTGCGAACGCTGGACGTAAGCTGTTGATTACGAAACGTGATCTCGCTTGATATGTGGTGCAGACCGGGCACGAAGAGCTTATCTATAAATAAAATATTATGTAGCAAGTGAAGAAGAAAATATTTTCACATAAGTAATGTACAAACTTACATTGGCAAAAACGAACCAAGCCGACTCTCCTCTTGATCCATGATGTAGATCAGCAAATAGTGCACCATCTAATACGACAGGGTTGACTGAATGTAATTCATATCCAGAAAATAGAGACACTTCCAAACGAAGTATTCCAGATCTTTCCTTGCCCTTCCAGCTAAAAAGTTAGACAACATGTTTTATTAAATAGAAAGTAAATTACTCTTTACAATAAACCGCCCGCGTGAATTTAGATTTATATGTGCTCATTAACATGCATACGTTTGCTAGTTCCGTACATTGGACATGGTGCGCACACGTCACGCATGTACCCAGGGGGTGTGTTCCATCCATTAATGGGGAGACAATTTAATACAAATTAGCGTAAAAAAGATACTACTTACGTACCTGAAACAAGTTTTGATATTTAAAGTAGGAAGGTTTCCTTGAAGGTCTTCAATGCTACTTCTTTCGGGTCGGATTTCTTCAATAATTGCGGATTGGACGCTCAGCAAGTTATTTTCTGCTTTTGGTGTATATGTCGAATATGTTATGGTGCCCTTAAAATTTATTTAATAAAACTGTTATTATTTTCTACATGGAAATGTATGCTGGTAACAAACGCCTCCGCTATATCAACCAGCTATTTTAAAATATAACAAAATTACTTGGTATTATATAGGTACCTGCACAGTTGCACATCCAGCCCCAGTAGCGTAGACAAACACTTTAGTTGGCAAGCCTGGTAATTGTAAAGGCCGTGATGGAGTTCTAGCTCGCAGTTCTAAAGTATCAGTCAGTTCCATACCGGCTGTCGCTAATGAAACTGTCAAGGCTCGGTGTCTGAAATATTGTGTTTTATTGATTATAAGACAACACTTCGTCTGATGTTACTAGAGTGCGGTCCATGAACGAAAGCAACTGACACAGCAACAGCACAGACAAATTTCTGCATACAACAATCGCCTTCGCTATGCCGGTGCAAGGACAAGAATGAGCATCACTAGGTTGACAGTGCACACTCCACTCGTTATACCTGGTTACTTCCAAACTGATCCCGAAGCGCGACGCGCGGTGGTTTGCGTTTATTTTTAGTATAATATAAATAAATTTGACTAATAATTAATATTTCTATTATTTACCTATCATGTGCGAGAGCAGCATATTGTGCAGCTGCCTTAGTAGCGCTGTAAGCAAGTGCTGGATGTTTCTGCAGAGTAGGAGCTCTGTAATATAGGAATCTTGCAGCCGCTTCACCTTCAGCTAGAGCACCTCGAGCGCAAGCTGTTAGAAGGACCCGTACACCAGCTATGTATTGTTCCATTGATACTGCTTCTGTAATATTATAATATACTGGTATATGCTTGAACAGATGTCCTCTACAATTTTTACATACCGTAGGATGTGGTTTTTACAATTTTAGTAGAATCTTCAAGAAGCCAATCAGCAGTCTCTTTTATCGGTGGTGGCCAACCAAATTCACCTTCTTCTGTCGTCGAGGCATTTCTCAAAATTGCAAGTGCTTCAGGTACAACTGGGCTCCTAGAATTTTGAAAGTTTTATTATTTTATTTTATTTATTAGGGCATCGAACATTTTTTTTTTATTGTAGCTCGGCATGTGACAACACTCCGCCTGATGTAAAGCTAGAGTGCGGTCCATGAATAGAAACAACTGCTACTACAGAGAAACCTGTGCGGGTAGCAGTCGCCTCCACTATGCCGGCTTGAGGAGACGAGCATGTACCATCTTAGATTGACAGTGCACACTCTTCTCGTTATACCTGGCTACTTTTAAACTATTCCCGAAACGCGACAAAGTCACTTCACGGGTGTTACATTCGAAAGTGGTGGTACTACCCCAGGACGGCAGACTGGACAAGTAACCATCATCAGTCTGCCTACCACTCTTTAATAGTACTGAGCGACCAAAGTACATATAACAAAGTTACATCGGTATCGGTCAGAATTAGGGAGGTTCGAACACGGGTCTCATCGATCGTGAGTTCACGCGTCTTACCGCTAGACCACGGTCACTCTCAAACAGCTTTATATTAAACATAACTTTATATAAATAGATTATCTTGGTAATTTTATTTGAAATAAGTGAATTCGTAAAATAGCAGTTGGCTGATGATGAACTACTATTAAAGTACGATTTATATTTGTCCTTAATTACCTTGCTACGACTAACGACAATACAGTAGCGGCAAGTGCAGCTGGTGATGTAATATTACGAAAATTTTTCTCTAAATAATATTGAGCTTTTGTCACTACTTCTGCATCTCTCTGATTTTCGACACCAACTTCTAGTAAAGTCGATAACGTTTCTGCGGTAATTTCGACACGTTTCTCCCATTCTTTTTGTTCTTTATTCACATCACTATTCTTGTTATAATAATAATAACTATCAACATCCATTGGTTCAGCACTACGGTTAATGTTTTTGATATCCACTGAATAATAATCAACTTCTTTATCAGCCGGCAAAGGAGTAAATGATCCATCAGTGTTTTGTCTCATCTGGATCCACTTTTTAATTGAAGAAAGTAAATTAGGATCAATAGGATAGTAAGATTGGATCTTAGAAAGAATTTCCAATATTTGTATCGTTGACAAATGGCTGCTCATGGCTGGATGGTCGCTGAAGGAGTTGTCAGTTTTACGGAATGATAAGATTATTTGAACCTGAAATGATAACAAAGGCATTTAATTTACTAGAACTGTTCTTAAAAGATGTTATATATCAAAGCGCCATAATATTGTACCTGTTCTGGAATCTTCTTCAAGATTTTCTCCCTTTCTCCATCATCAACAAGATGTGGAATATGTTCTAATGCAAGTAAAGGTGCCAATCTAGCAGCTGCAGCGGTTAATTGAGAATCTTTCCAAACTTCAGCCCATTGGTCAGTAGATTCTGTGAGAGTAGTATAAAGTGGTAGATGAAGACCTCCAGATATGAGAAGGGTACCACCTGCAGAACCAGGTACTACGCCATGAGGTAAACCGAGCTCTAAAACCTGGGAGAAACCAGCCTCTTCATTGAAATTCCAGATCCTGTTTACAAGAGATATTAATTTTTACTTAACATATTTCGGGTATATCTACAATACATAAGGTTAGAAACAGTCTTTAAATACGAACCTAAAATCAGCCTTATCTCCCCACAATGCAGAAAATCCAACATATTTAATTCTCATATCAGGAGCCAATGGCCACACTAAAAGTCTTCTCTCCGAAGGTGCTGCACCTCGTCCTACTGAAAGTCTTCCACCTTCCCACCAAACCCACCAAGCGCACCAAGAACCAACTCCTGCACATTCATCATCTGTTTCCGTTTGCTCGGCACTCGCAAGATGGACGTCATATCCTGAAAATAAACAGATAAAAATACATTAGCTTACTACATAAATAAAATAATCACAGAACTTAAATATCTCACCGTGTTTTCCTCTAGCAATCCACACTTTACTCTTTTCAAATACGACCCTATACATATCATCAGAAGGTTCTTTATCGGTTGACAATGCTACATGAGCTGCACCTTGAGCTCGAAGTTCTAATACTAAGCCAGCTCTGTTTCTTGGAGCTGCGACCCATTGCCATTCCCAAGAACCACGTGAAGAAACAGCTAGATGTTCTGAAAGGGGATAAACTTAAGAGGTTAGTATTTGTTGGTTTTATGTCTTAAAAATACGATCATCATGCTGGAAGTTGGAGAAGACGAAATGATGAGTTATGGATTTATTGACAATACTTAGTAAGCATTATTTACATGGAAGTATAGATAGGAAGGCTAGATTAGATATGTATAAGGATCTACATTTATAATACAAGATGTTATATTCCACTCAATCATAGCGTCGAATATCAGCTTTCGGCGTTACATTAAATTTGTAGTAGTGCTCGAACAATTGATTGCGTCCTCTATGCGCCATCAGAATTTATTTATTTATTTATTATTTGTTATTTTATTTATTTCTATAGTCTTTTGACTAGTCACTCGTAATCGTTTTGCTCACGTAAGTGATTGTTATGTTCTTGCTAGTGAAATCAAATAAAGATCTTTAAACCGAAAAACATTTACCATTAGCACAGAAATAAGCGCTCTGTGTGTCGCTTCGATGTAGACCCTCTGGCAATACAAGTACGCTTGCTGAACGGATGACGGAACCAACCAAAGTTTCATTGTTGAATGATGTGTACGACACGGTACAATTATCGGCACTATACCCTGTTACATCAACTGAAACAATCGAGAATTAAATTATAATAAGCTGTGTATAAGGATTTACATTTAGGCGTTTTCTTTAATTGGTATTAGCATGACATCCATTTACTCTATAAAAATGAGGACGATAATAAATTGGTACTTTCATTAAATTAACATTCCAATTAAAAAAAAACTCTGCTTCTGCCCGCTTGTGACCGTACTCTGCTTAAATTAGAGTGCAGTTCTTGAGCGGAAGCAGCTGCTTCTACGTAGAAACTGCAGACAACAGTCGCCACGGCAATGCAAGCTTGAGGAGACATATTCCTCATTTCATCTCTTAATAAATTTTGACAGCGCTCACGCCTTTATACCAGAGTTCTTCAATCTTATCACAAAACGCGACTAGGTCACTTTACGGGTGTAAGTTTTACGGCTGAAGTTAGCATGGCAAAAGTAGCAGGCTAACAAATTATGTATTGGATAATTAGCCGCTGATTAGTCGTGAAAGAAAAAAAAATACCGTTCTTCGAGAAACCTGAAAATTTATTAGTTTGCTAACTTCAACAGAAATGCTAAAAAGTGAGTAGCACCACTTAAGCTAATGAGAATCACCATTCATCAGTCTGCCTACCACTCTAATGTCGTAATATTTGAAACCAATAACGCCATGAAACTCGTTAATAAATTAATATTGATCAGAAATATGTAAATTTTCAATCGAATATGCAGCTGCATAAAACTGGATTAAGCTCCAATTAATTAGCTAAATTGAATAGGCTGTGTTGATCTGTTGTATGAATTTGTTATTGGAATCAGTGAGATATTTTGCGATAACTTAATAAATATAACTTAAACTAGTTTTTTTGTGACGCGATTCGCAAGGGCTGGAGTAGTTTTGAAAAGAAAAAAATTAAACAAAATTTTGAAAATAAATGTATCGATTTAGAAAATAGAGCGCATTTCCTACAACCTTTGTTTCGGAACTTTGACCTTATCTCGTTCTATTCCGGAGATATCGCGTTCCGGGAGCGGATGGTTTCCCCGAAGTCGCATGAGCCTCAAGTAGGGATTGCAATCCGGCGTCATTTTCAGTCCGGCCGGATCCGTCTGGGTTCCCATATAAAAAAAAATATCTCTCTAAGGCCCCGGCAACTGCTCCGTAATTGGCAGTCAGTCAGTCAGTGAGTGGTAATCGAACTTTATATAATAAC
Source organism: Tinea pellionella (assembly GCA_948150575.1). Taxonomy (NCBI): domain Eukaryota; kingdom Metazoa; phylum Arthropoda; class Insecta; order Lepidoptera; family Tineidae; genus Tinea; species Tinea pellionella. Next base: position 2,017,907 of record OX411253.1, read on the forward strand.
ACTTGTTTGAAGTAGGATTCTTAAATAGCATCTCGGCTAAACCTTTTGCTGCTTTAGACAGGACGATGGTAGTTTTGTAAATAGATATAGTAAATGTAGAATAAATTAGATACATAATAGAATAATTGGTAATAATTAGAATAATAATTATTTATGTTAAAAAAAAAGAAAAAGTTCAAAAGTAATAATGATTTTTTTTTCTGAAGAAAGACCGAATACGGTTTACAGAAGCTGCAACCTTTAAGCACAAACTAGTACATGTTGGTACTGGCAAAATAATAGCAAGTGGTAGTAAATGTAAAAAATGTAGAACTTCATTTCAATTTGAGTGCGGCAATTACTTGAAAATAATAAAAACCGAGATACTCGAATAATAAGAGAGGCAATTTCAGACTCGTTGCAGTTGTCGAGTGGACATTTGCAGTCCCATAGATCTGTTTATAGGGTGTCCATAAAATATAAAGAAAATTAGTTTTTATTCAGTACTGTTTTGTTTATTATTTTTATTCATTATAATACCATTTATAATCCAATGCCGACCTGAAAAAAGCAGTTCTTTATGTGGATGTTGTCCGCCTAAAATACAGCTAGAGAACGAGCAATGAGCGGAAACAATTGCCACATCCCGGTGAGGAGACAAGTGTGTAAAGTTCTGGTTAACTAAACAAACTTTTGGGACGCGTCCGGATGGTAGACTGGGCTTATCTGCAGTATGCCTCTTCACAAATACTAATGACTCGGCATATGACAACACTCCGCCTGATGTAGAGCAAGAGTGCTGGTCATGAACGGAAACGACTGCTACCACAGATAAATTTCTACAGGCAGCAGTCGCCTCTGCTATACCGGCTTGAGGAGATGAATGTGCACTATCCAGATTAACAGTACACACATCTCGTTATACCTAGCTACTTTCAAATTAATCTCGAGACGCGACTTTGTCACTTTACGGAAGTTACATTCGTAAGTCGTTACCATCATTAGTCTGCCTACCCCTCTTAAACTAGAAAGTAGTTGGTAATTGAATAATTAATAAGATAGGGTATAAAACATGTCCATTTTATGAATTTAGAATTATATGAACCCTAATTGCAGATAACATTAAATTTCAGCTATAAAATAAACCTTTAGAGAAATATTTCTTCAATACGTCTGGGAGCAGCGACTCTCAAATTTTATTATTCTCCTCGTTGCATTGAGGAAACTAGTGCAGTTAATTTTATACTTCATTCTCTATTTGAAAAAGCTATCAGGGGATTTCTTAACAAGGATTTAATCAAGTTTTCAGTCCGGTATGTGACCGCACTTAGCCTGATTTTCAGCTAAAGTGCGGTCAAGGAATGGAGACAACTGATACTACAGAAACAACAGTGTATTTCACAGTCCTGGTTAATAGGGCTTCTCTCCTTATACGCGGCTAGGACCGAGCCAAACGCTACCAAGTCAAAGTCAAAGTATGTCAGTTAGACCTAGTTTGTGGGGTAGACTTTTTAGTCATGTGTAACGTATTTTTCTCTTTTTGTTTTAATCTAAGCTTAAAGTTTCTAATCATCTAATCATAATAATAGAAGGTTACCCTGGGTAAATAAATGTGTTAGGCAATCACAATTTGGTAATCAAGGTGAATATTTTTCATGATTGTAACGGTCTAATTGTATTTTTTTATTGTAACTCAGCATATGACAACACTCCGCCTGATGTAAAGCTAGAGTGCGGTCCATGAATGGAAACAACTGCTACTACAGAAAAATCTGTGCGGGCAGCAGTTGCCTCGACTATGGCGGCTTGAGGAGACGAGTATGTACCACTACTACTGGCTACTTTCAAAATATTCCCGAAACGCGACAAGGTCACTTTACAGGTGTTACATTCGAAAGTGGTTTTGGAGTGATAGGGGACACTCTAATTAAATAAAATAAAACATGTTGTTGCTTGAGTAAAAATATATTTCATACTGCATAAAAAAAAGATCGAGCTTGTCATATTTTTGACATATTACTTTATAAAACAGAGCTATTAAATAGAAGTCGCCACATGGTGATACTACCCCAGGACGGCAGACTGGGTAAATAACCATCATCAGTTTGCCTACCACTCTTTTGATAGTATTTTATCAATCTATCAAATTAATTGTAGATTAATTGGAACGATTAAATTTATATAATCCACAATAAATGTGAGCCGCGGCCAATTTGTTGGTGAACTGTTTCAATTAACTTTGAAATTGAAGTCGGTTCCAATTTTCATTCCGAATAATGCCGCGTCAGTGTTGTATTGTTTGAGCTGCATTTTGGACGTTGTTATGTTCATTCAATTTGTTTTTTTTTTTGCTCTATTATACGTCTGTTTTATGTCCCAGGCAGCGACAGTGTGTCCCATTTCTCAATAATTTTGTAGCACCTAATCGGCTTACATAAATTACGGAAATAAACTTCAATGAATACGTTAAATATGTATGACAATAGGCCTCATCGATCGGGAGGTCCGTCCTCTACTGCTAGTCCTCGAAGGCCGCTTTATGTATTATAATTTAGTTATATTTCGTTACTATAATTTTGGGCACATTAAATTGCTAGATTGTTTAATAATAAAACTTTGTGGGACACAAAATAAAGGTTGAATAAGGATAAAACCTTAAATACGAATACGATGCGATTTGGATTAAAAGTGGTTGTGTAATTGGTATTGTGTTATTTCAGAGGCAATCTTTTCCAGGGATTTACTGAAAATACATTTTTGTCGAACAATTTTATATATTATTCGGGTCACTGAGTTTTTCAATTTGACAGCGAATCTTTTATTTCTTTTCCTCATTTATTCATTTCGCGCTTTAGAATTTTTATATTTACAATTGTCACCCTCGTTTAAAACATAAAAAAAAATTCTTCCATATTTTCTCAAAGCACTCCCTGGTACAAATTAAAATATTGTTATGATGTATTTGTTTCTAAAAATAATCAAAATAATGATAAGCACGACCAAAACAATTAGCTGTTAATAAATTTAAAATGTTAATAGCTAGGTTTTTTTTCATAGACACAGAGTGACGAAAGTACATATTAAAAAAAAGTTACGTTGGCACCGGTCGATGGTCGAGATGTTAAGGAGAGACGAATAGAAATATTATCAAGTATGAGCTTACGTCTGTACCAACGTTTGACCTAATTTTTTTATAGTGACAATCGCTACCACTGAGAAATGTCTGCTGGCAGCAGTCACCTCCACTTAAAGAGAGTGATTGTGCACGGAAACAAAACTCATCCCGAAACGAGTCTAGGTCACAGATGTTACACTTGAAGGACCGCAGACTGGGTTATTAACCATCATTACTTTGTCTACTACTCTATAAATTAAATCATTTCTATTGAATTGTATTTTCTAATTTATAAATGTTAACAATACAAAGAAGTGGTTGTTAGTTTAAAAAGCAATCCACTTGCGAGGTTCACATGTCCCCATGCGTCTCCGCATTAAGTGAATGAAGTTCCTCGTATTTTCTCATGTTCTCAATTCAAAGTGAAAATTGTATTTACTTAGAAAGTATTTTATATCGGTTTTATGGAGCCAAACATAACTTACTTTTATTACTAAAACGCATCAGTGCACTCTACTTTTATTAAATTGCGTTCAAATATTGTCTGTCGCAGATGTTTGCAAAACTTGAATAATTTTTTTAAAGAAACAATTTTTTTTATCGTAGTTGGGCATAATATGACAATAATCTGTCTGATGTAAGGCTAAAACGCGGTCCATTAACAGAAACAACTGCCTACCACAGCCAAATCATTGCTACAGAGAAATCAGTCAACTCCGCTATGCCAGCTTGAGGATAAGATTTATTACGGAAATTTGCAATAATATCAAAACAAATAATACTCACTTCCAGTGAGGTGACGAGCTAATTCCACGAGTTACAGTTTGTTTCTCCTATTAAGTCCTATTAGAACCTAAATCGCATCTTCATGTACCGTAGTTTACTATGTCAACAGGCTGCTTGCTTTGTCTGGTAAATTCTCAAGGGGACACGAACTATCTTAAACGTTTACCGACCTCTATATTCTATCAATAGATATATGCAATATTTATAACGGCTTTATTTATTACTTTACAATAAAAAAAAATATATATTAGGCCGGTTATCGACCTAAGCGTCTCTTCATAGACGCGTACAAAACAATTAATATTGATTATTAGATTAAGCAGAGACAAAAGATTAGGAAGATTGTACTTATTATTCACCTCATAAAGAAAAACTGACTTTAAAATTGAATAATAATATTATTATCATGTAATATAATTTTATTATAATATAATACATATTATATTAAAATTAGCAACTTTATTCAAAGGAAGTACCTACTCAATAAAGTCGACAGAACTTTACGAATTCTTTGCGTAACAACAATGACAGTCCTGAAACATTTAAAAAAGTTTCAGAACTTATTTGTTCTTAGTAACTCTTTCACAATGTGTAATTAAATAATTTAAATAATAAAATAAAATAAAATTACAAATCAGTCATCGCCCCCTAAACCAATTTTCTTTGGACCCTTTACTGCTACTCTATAAGCCTTCAACGCCCACAAGGGCCATTATTGCCTACTTTGCGAAAGACTATTCTAGATGATCAATAAATACATACAAGTAAATGTATTAAATAAATTAATTACCTAAATATACATTGACAAGTAATATTATGCATTTCGTTTACAATTAGTAAGTCGTTAGAGTCATTATTAATCAGAAAATAAATTTAAAATGAAATTCAGTTAATTATTCTACATTTGTCTGTTTAAAAATAAGTACATAAGGTTTTTAATCTTCGTTAACAGCTTGAAAGTTAAGCTGTCTACTAGACTAGAAATCTCTCAGTAACACCATTAAAATATTTTGCTTCAAGAACTAAGAACCATTAAAATTCATAGAATTTTAATACTTTTATACGAATAATTATTAAGACAATAATTCCTGTGAGTATATTCTTTGTTTAATTTTTTTTTTTGAAAATATACATTTGCGACACCACAATTGCGAGTTAATGTCTATTGGTTTGCTTTTAATTATATGTATATTGTATATATTATATCACATATACATATATTGGTTAAAAAAAACAAAAGACGGATTTATTGCCAATGCCGCTTTATCAGTCGCAGCTTAGATTCTATGAACATGCAGTTTGTATCCAGTTTTTGCGAAGATTTAGAAAAGTGCAATAAATAACATACTTCGTTGCTATGTCATATTTTGTACATTCGTATATTCCCAACATAAAAAATAATGAAATGGCAATTAAATAAATACCTGTGATATTCTTCCTTCCAGGTGTATTAACAGCAACTCGTACAACTAATTGCGTTCCACCTCGAGGTCCTAAGCGAAGTCGTTCAGTCACATACAAAGCTCCTGTGCTAGCGAAGGCTGCTCCAGCGCTTAAAGCTAAAAGGGCTGTTACCTGAAAAAAGAAAATCTAAATTTAAAAAAAAACACAACAGAATAAAGCTGTGATGGTTAAAGGTTCTAATCCGTCTTTACGTTGGTACCAATTTAAAAAAAATCAAATCATAGGCACTGAATGACTAAAGTACTATACATTACTACTATACATTAGTACTATATATTATGATAAACATTAGAAAATAAATCCCAAACTTCGAACCAACAATCAACATGAACGAGTCTCTCTCGCATAAATTCGCAACCACTTTAAGACCCTCTAAGTCATCTTTAATCAGAAATAACTCAGCACGTGTGCTCCCGATTTGTTTGCGATCGATGTCGCCCATCGAATGCCGATTAGGGATTGCGGGGATTCCACGATCCCGTCCGCAATCCCGGCAAATGGTGTGATTAGGCAATCTATCCCAGTTTAAACTTCGATCACACTCGGGTATTGTGGGGCGGCGTCAATATCGCACGAGTTTAACTTTTAATCCTGGGTTAATAGAATTTAGTTGAGGAATAAAGGATTAACGTTTAATTTGTACTTTAGTAGGTTTACTTGTGGAATAGAAAGTTTTGTTAGAGCTTGGTGGAATACTGTTCAATTATTTTAAGGTAATTTTTTTTCTCGTTTAGCATTACACGATAGCTAAATTTTAATTAGCTATCGTGTAATATAATTTTGTTTCTTAATACTTTAAGAGATATTATAAATTAAATACCAAGAACAGTTTTAGACGTTTTACTGCGTTTAATTTTTTAAATATTTTTTCTTGGTCGCTAAAAGCTTGTTAGAGAATAATATTTGTTCTTGTATAAAGTTATATAAATCAATTTGATCAGTTAACTCTTGTGTGTAATTAATTGGTGCGGAAATGTTTTAAAACGATATTGATCCAGTTCATTCGACCATCCTTTTCATCAAAAGCTGTTTTACAAAAGTTCATACATAATATATTTTTATATTATCGTGAAAATAGCAGGTGTTTATTAAAGTATATACGAACCTAAAGAAACATCGTTTATTCTTTCTTTATTACGAGTATCATCGTATGTGATAATGAGTTTTATTGTGCTACAAATTTCGTCCCTGTAAATGTCTTCAAATAGAATTTTTGCTATATGTACTAAATTGTATTGCTTATTATTCCGACGAGTTCTGAGTTTAACTAAGTATTATAATGAATTATAAGTGTAATGGACGGTTTAATTTGCGAATATTATGTGCGAATCGCCTATTGCGTATATCTGAAGATTCGTATGAGAATATATTGTACGAATGTGAATACTCGTGCGAATCGACTACTAAAAATTTGTTATTTTAATAAGTGGTTTTCGCGCACGTTTCGGACGAATTCAATTCGTGTGAATCGCCCCCTAGCCCCTGCGCACATTCTATATGCGCAATGTTTGGAAGTTAAATAACTTTATTATTGTTCATAAATACTCATGTGGAAAAAATTGACAACCATTTTTATAAACGTAGTCTTTGGCACAATAATTTTTTTCTTTAAAATTTTTATCATAATTTTATAATAGATAAATTAAAAGATTCAATAGACTTTTGTTCCAATAGACTTTTTAATTAAACCAAGCTCAGAAAATACTTAACAAATATTAGGTTAAAGACGGAAATAGAATCCAGGTCTTTCCGATGCTAATGTGCATTTGCGCCCGAATTTAGCCGTAAATTCAAATTTCACTCCGCGTAATAAATGTGTCCCGTTCACAAGGTTCACAAGCAAGAATAAAGAAACAAGCAAGAATTATTTGAAGCAACGTGAAGATCGGTGGACGGGCGAGCGCGGAGACGTGAGTCCATTCTCACTCGTGTTTCACGGCTTTCGGTGTGCTTTATATGAAATTACTGTCATCATCATCGAGTATTTGTTATTAAATTATAATGAAAAAAGCGCTGTTATATTTTTCTGCTCAATTTAAATTTACAATAATAAAACAATTCATCTGTTTGTAAGTAGCCAGGTATAGTGTGCACTGATAACATTCGTATCCCGAGGCGGCACAGCAGAGGCGACTGACGCTTACAGAAAGGAGAATGCCCATTCGCCTAAGAAAAATAGGCCCACCATTTTTTTCACGAGTTTGTCTATAATATTTAGTTAATTTTGTAGAAAAATAAATCTACTTCCTTAATACTAATCTGTTTTAATTTTATTCACCCGCGGTATTGAGTTATTAATTGCAATTATAAAGCTTATTATTATATTAAATGCTTTACTAATTGAAGATATTTGTTGTTTATGTAATTATACTACAATGTTTAATTGATTGGTAAATGATGTGTTGATATAATTAAAATGAATTAATAAAAATGTGATATTATTTTAGAATATTGTTTTGTTTACCAAACTATTAGGTATCAAGTGGGCCCAAAAATGGGCATTCTCCTTTACCTGTGATAGCAATTATTTTCGTTCATGGACCGCACTCTAGCTTAACATTTGGCAGAGTGTTGTTATGCGTCGAGCTACAATAATAAAGAAAGGTTCGGTGGGTCGAAAGGAAAGTCTGGAATGAAAGCTAGCCTTATTTGTGTTCACGTGCAAAACCGCGTAGGTCATATATATCACTTTAACACGGTCATAAATGTTTTTTATATCTTTTCATAATTGTTATTTATGGAAACATGTACCCAATCTGAGTAACACTAGGATAAAGCGGTTTAAAAAAAAAACAATATTAATATATTCGAACCATCATGGCTTTCAACTTAAAATAAGTTTTGTGTTTTAATTTTCGATAACCAAAATCCGCTTGATGTTAACCTGAGTGCGAACTGGTACTACATATAAATTTCTACAGACAGCAGTCGCCTACGCTATACCGGCTTGAAGGTGCACCATCCATATTGACAGTGTACATTCCTCTCGTTACCTGGCTACTTTTAAACTGTTTCTGAAACGCGACAAGGCCACTTCACGGGTGTTACATTCGAAAGTGGTGGTACTACTCCAAGACGGCAGACTGGGCAAAGTCATCAGTTCGCCATCCATGATTTAGTTACATAGAATACTTACATCCATACAATTATTGATATTGTTAGTAATCTTCACGTCGACTTCCACAGTTTCACCAACTTTCAACGCTGGTGGTAGAGAGAAGTCCAGTTGTATTGGTCTAAATACATTTATTGTTCTCGGAGCAGAAAATCGGAGGCCACGATTCGAGAGAGATAGTGCCCATAGAGACCAACGACCTGCTTCTGAAGGTGCAGAAATTGTCACTCCATCTGTTGATAGTTGGCTCCTAAAAAAAAGAAATAATAAAAAATTTTACCCTACACTAGGGTGTCCTCCCTATGCATATACTATGGATATCAAGATAAGGGCACTACACTTTTTTATAACAAAAAAAAAATTGCGAAGGAAATATTTTCCCGTACTCCTGAATACTCTTGTTGAATGAAAGGATATTTTAGTATCGGAAAAAAGCTTAAGAGTGTTTTATGCCACAATCGGTAGATTTATCAGTAACAAGGATATTCTATCTCCGACGCATATACTAGCAAATGTATGTGAGTGCAAAACCACGAATGTTATTCAGCATTTTAAACATTGCGATATAAATTTAAATTTTAGAAAATATTAGAGTAGAATAGTAGGTACTTTTAAACAAATAATATCTTAATATCCTTACCCTAAAATAATGTTTCATAAACAACAAACATAATAGATAACACCCGAATTTAAAACAAATATTTATACTTTCTATGTACTTAATAGTCTATTATATTTACAAATTAATACATTATATTTTGGCACAAAGGTTAAACTCGGGTCCTGCCTTACGCACGGAATAATACGAGTTACGACCTTACGTTTAACATTAAACATATATTTGTATACCTATAATATATTTATGTAAATGGTACGATATATTAGTATGATTTATCGTTTAATTTTTACTCATTATTGTTTGTACTTTCTTGGCAATATTGGTCTACTTATTTACTTCTGTAACCTGATTTTTGTGATAACTATTTGCTACCAATATAAAATAAATAAATATATACAATACTTTAAAAAAAGGCGAAGACATGCTATTAAAACCTACGTACTGCATATTCTTTTTAAGTTCGTCTATCGATATTGCAGCGAAACATTCTATTGAAAAACTAAAGCCGAGGTCTGGTGATAGCAGTAAAACCCACTATCGAGTCGACCCGTTTTCAAACCTTGCTAAATTCTCACTGATACTGATGTAAAGTACATAATGTTACACATGCTTTAGTTGCTTAGTGCCTATATTATATAGTATTTAATAATATTGATTATTTAAAAGTAAATATTATTTCCCAAAAATTGCATCTAACTGAACAGTTACATTCGTGCTTTTGACGTGCACAGCGATACAAGGCTGAGCAAATCCCGGATTCCCGGCTCCAGTTTACTCGTAGCGAGTATAGTCCAAAGGGAAATTGCCGATGCATTGAATCGCTTCTATTGAGTCGAGATATTGTGTTTAATAAACATTGATACATTTTTAGAACTAAGAGAGATTTTGTGATGAAATGCTTATTTTATATTTTGGGAAGAATGCGGTTATTTTTGCCTAAAAACTACGACCTAGTACGAATTTAAAGATATTTTTAATATAATATTATGGCCCACTCCAATGATGTTATGCCAAAGTGCGGTTTATGAGCAGGAATAACTGCAACTATGGAGTTTGCAGATAGCAGTTGTATCCACGCTGTGAGGATACATTTCTCTCGTTATACCCGTGTAATTCCAAGTCAATTCAAAGTACCCAAGTTACCCAAGACAACAGAAGGAGCATTAAAAAAACTGTATTTAATGTATAGGTTTTATTTTCAAAATCAAAGTTGAAGATTTTAAAATTATATTCAGATTAAATTTGAAACATTTCATAGTATCCGGTCACGTACTATGACAGACTGGAGCGGGATGCCATCGCCGGCAGTTTGTCATCTTTCCGAAAACGCGAACATAAGTTATAGTAACGCTTTCCGACAAACCCGGACAACGGATTTTCGATTTATGCCAGCTGACGTTCGTTCCTTTCTAAATATTATTATACTCAGCAAAAGCCTAAATCTAAAATCGAGTTTAAAAGTTTTCTATACGATATTCTAATCATATTTTAACAAGTCTGCACTATATCAAGTCGGCATAGCGAGGGGGACTACATGCTGACATTTATCTGTGTTAGCTAATATCTCCACTAATAATCCGCACTCTAGCTTAACATCAGGCAGACTGCGGTCACATACATGATAAAACTACTATAAAAAAGCGTTTTTTTTTTAAATCTCTGTAAAGTTACTATTAAATTGAGAGGAAATTAAATGTTTAAAACATAATAATATTATAGACATTTAAACGAATTCTTAATTAAACTTGAAAATAACTTCAAACTGTTTTTATTAAAAGTTTACAAATTGGCTGTCGTCAAATTAATTTATGTTTGTGAAATTTTCAATATAAGATTTTATAAGTAATTATTTTAATATTAATAAAAAATAGGAATATCTAACTTTTTTTTAATGATAAAATGATATAGACATACTTTTAATTGTAAACAATTCTGTTAACGAACTTTTATTAAAAAGCACAAAGTTTTGGAAAGAATTTAATATAGGTAAATAAGTTGTTTTCTTTGGATTATTATTCTCATAATTTTCATTTATGTTGATATATTGCAAAATAAATATATGTATATCTAAATCTTTATATTATCTTAGTTAACCTGTAGATTTCAACTACGAAAAAATATAAATAAACTCAATAAAAGAGACTTACGTATAATTAAAACATTTCCACATCCAAAGTCTATCATGAGCGCCTGGTGGTACCAGATGAGCTGGTGCATGTGGCGCTGGAGCTGTCCTCTGTCTGTACAAAACGCCTCCCCCACAAGCACCTCCACCAACGAATAAGGAGACGCCTGCTGATACGAATTCTGGACCTGGTTGCTCATCATGTTCTGCAGTTGGAATTCTAAAACAATTTTTTTTTTTTTTATTGTAGCTCGGCATGCGACAACACTCCGCCCGATGTAAAGCTAGAGTGCAGTTCATTAATGTTTTTAACATAAATAATAAATTAATTTTAAAAAAATTCATACACAAAGCTAGATACTTGTATTACAGGAACTAAGCGACCAAAGTACATATAGTATTAATACCGGTCAGAATTTGGCAAGATTTGAACTTGGGTCTCATTGATCGTGAGGTTGTCCTTTACCACTAGACAACGACAGCTCAATAACTAGTAGATTAAAGATATATAATTAATTCTTCGAAAAGATTAAGCGTAAATTTCCTGGCTTGTAACCAAAAGATTCCATTGTGGAAAATCCCGTTTAACTATCAACTAGTATTAAGTATCTAATAGATAAATCTATTTTAGCATTGGTTAATGGAGACAACACTTTTTGATTGGTAAGCAATTAAGTTTTTTTTTCTTTTTTTATTGTAACTCGGCATGTGACAACACTCCGCCTGATGTAAAGCTAGAGTGCGGTCCATGAATAGAAACAACTGCTACTACACAGAGAAACATGTGTGAGCAGCAGTCGCCTCCACTATGTCGACTTGAGGAGACAGGGACAGTAGAGTGATAGGCAGACTGATGATAGTTATTTGTAAGTTTGCCGTCCTGGGGCAGTACCACCACTTCAAGTTTAACACCTGTAAAGTAACCATGTCGCGTTTCGGATACAGTTTGGGAATAGTTCCAATAGCGAGAGGAGTGTGCACTTTCAACCTGGATGGTGCATATTCGTTTCCTCGAACCGGCATAGCGGAGGTAGCTGCTTACTGCAGAAATTTCGCTGTGGTAGCAGTTGTTTCCGTTCATGGACCTTAGTTTTACATTAGACCGCAGACGGATTGTTTGATTGACATATGTCGAGCTACATTAAAAACGTATTTAATTATGTATTCGTGAAGGTGGTCGGTGATATTTTAAATATAAATAAAATATAGACGAATAAAATTGTCAAAAAAAAAACCAAATTATTAACAACGATTCGGGATAATACACGCATGGCAGGATTCCAGGAATCGTGTAATGCTGAAGAATAAGTGGCCAATTACAGATATCCAAATTCTTTTGATCATTCCCCGCATATCTTCACGATGAATTGGAGCGAATATATCCTTCAAAAAATATAAAGCCTTGTCTACATCATTGACGAATATTTTTTATGTGTGTAAACACCCAAACATATAACAAGAAAATACGTATAAAATAAATAATAAGCCAATGGTCTAGCCGTAAGACGTGTGAACTCACGATATCGATGAGACCCGTGTTCGAACCTTGCTAAATTCTGACCGGTACCAATGTAACTTTGTTATATGTACTTTGGTCGCCCAGTGCCTATAGGGATTATTAAAAGAGTGGTCTGCAGACTGATGATGGTTATTAGCCCAGTCTGCCGTCCTGGGATATTACCACCACTTTCGAATGTAACACCCGTGAAACGTGTCGCGTTTCAGATATAGTTTGAAAGTAGCCAGGTAAAACGAGAGGAGTGTGCACTGTCAATCTAGATGGTGCGTGCTCGTTTCCTCAAGCCGGTATAGCGGAAGCGACTGCTGCCCGCACAGGTTGCTCTGTAGTAGCAGTTGTTTCCATTCATGGACCTCACTTTGGCTTTACATCAGACGGAGTGTTGTCACATGCCGAGCTACAATAAAAAAAAAAACTAGTACCTATAGTGGTATATAGACGGATCAAGTTTATTAGCCCAGTCTCACCACTTAAAGGTCGCGTTTAGGGATTAGTTTGCTAATGAGTGCAATGACCTGCATTCTTGTTTAACACTAGGCGAAGTGTGGTCACATATCGATGTACTATAAAAAATCCTAAAGGTAATCCTAGAGCCACGATTAACATTTATTTAAAATAGGCCGTTTGTAAAAAAAAAGAAAAAATCAAACGTAGGTATCACCCTTAAATTCTGAAGTTTTACGCATCACTGGCCGCAATATATCTGTCAATTCACCATGACGCGTGATCACGCGAATTTTTCATGATGGATACACTTATGACACGCTTCGTATCCGTTGATCATACGCTTTTACACGCATTTATATTATTGGATTATTGTTACGTTTTTTTATTGCAGCGCTCCGCACAACGCACCGTCTGATTTAAGCTATCTGGAGTAGTCGCCTCCGCTATGCTAGCCTGAAGAGACGAATGTGCACCATCCATGTTGACAGTGCACTCTCCTCCCCGAAACGCAATAAGGACACATCACGGGTGTTAGACTTGAAAGTGGTGTTACACAAGGATAAATATTTCTATTTAGTTCTACATAGTTTTTACGTATGGTTGACAAGACTTTAAATTTTTTTTTATTGTAGCTCAGCATGTGACAACACTCCGCCTGATGTTTTTTTTTTTTTTTTGTGCGGTCCATGAATGGAAACAACTGCTACCACAGAGAAATCTCTACGGGCTGCAGTCGCCTCCACTATGCCGGCTCGAGGAGACGAGCATGTACCATCTAGATTGACAGTGCACACTCCTCTCTTATACCTGGCTACTTTCAAACTATCCCCGAAACGCGACAAGATCACTTCACGGGTGTTACATTCGAAAGTGGTGGTACTGCCCCAGGACTCTGAACTTAACGTTAATTTTACTATCTTAGGTAGAGTTCAATAATAACAAATTATAACATGTTATAATTACTGTCCATAATATTTATTTTATATAAAAAAGAAGAATCAGTTTAATCTTCCTTAAAATAAAACCAATATTCCAATGATACTATTTTAAAAATCATTTTTCCCTTTATAATTAGATCAGAGCAATTTTCCTGTTTCAGTGTCTTTGCTAATTGATTCAGTAACGGACTATGAGAATAATTTTTAAATCTTTCAGACAATTCTAGAATGTATTTCAAAAATATGGCCCGTATTATGTTATGACGTCATCATAATTTTATTTTAGGATCATTTTATTTTACGAAAAATAATAACGTACTTTCATTTTTAAAAAAATTCGAAAAAATTTATTTAAAAACTGATAATGGAATTGAAAAAATTAAAGAGCACAAAACAGTTTCAGCTTAATCGAACCCACGTTCTCCGCTTTACACGCATATGCTCTGTCCACTAAGCTATAGCCATTGGCGCCACACGTGATCGCATCATCCTCTGTTCTATCTTTCCATCTTTTATTTGTTTGTTTTTTCGACGTCATGGCTAAAAATAAATGATCGACAATAAAGACATTTTCTCTAGATTTCTTACTTAGAGAAAAAAAGGAAGGAGACTTCCAAATAAAAAGAACTATCGATATCAAGTTGACAAGCGAACGTTGAGTATATAAAAATAACACAATTTATATACAAACAAGAAATAAAATAATTCTGAGTCTTAAGCCATTGATATTTGAGACGAATATTGAATGGAATGTTTTCGTTAAATGTGTCATTGGTAATGTTTACGGAGTTCTTGATTAATGATCGGATGCGAGAGCTCTAGAAAATATCGATATGAAGGAAAATCTTTTGGAAAACGTTAATCATCCATTGAACGTCAAAGATTCGTGTCGCATTGGAAAAATTGCCTCTATCTGGCTAAGTGATTTCGAATGAATGATACGCTTCAAGTAATTTTGGGGAATTATAAAGGAAGCGAAGCTATATTGAAATTTTAATTTCGAGGTATTTTTGGGAATTTGTTTACATATTCTGATTCTAATAATATCATATTTTATAAAAAAGACCTAAAATCAAAACAGAATAAAATTATATTTACAAATATTTACTATAGGCTGTATAATGTTATAGGATAATATTCTTACGTATGTGGATCAAATTTAGCATCCATAGGTGCTCGAGCGCCAATAAGACACATGGTAGAATCAGGAGGTGCCAAAACTCTCAACTGTAATGCTGCACGAGGATACCACCAACGTCTCTCTTCAACCGCCACTGCTACCTGTAAATAAAAAAATACGTCAAATCCGAATTCAATGAAGACCGTACTTCGCCTGATATTAAGAGAGACATATCAGCAGGTAATCTACATAGATTATTGCAACCTAAATTCTTCTTCGACAATTCCAAAACGTTACTAGATCATTTCACAGCTATAAGGACCAAACTAGTCGTCAATCTGCCTCTCATTCTTTTATTTAATGCCTATCTTACGAGTTAGGCACTGAACATACAACAAATTTACATTGAAAAAGAACAAAAGAGAGGAGTGTGTACTGTCAATCTAGATGGTGCATACTCGTCTCCTTAGACCGGCATAGCGGAGGCGACTGCTGCCTGCAGAGATTTGTCTGTAGTAGCAGTGGTTTTAGCACTCTAGCTTTACATCAGGCGGAGTGTAGTCATATGTCGAATTACATAAAACAAATAATTAAATGATTTGAACAAGCCCACAGGCACACTCAAACACCTTCAAAACTGTGATCATTATCCAACAATAAAATCCAATTTCATTAAATCGATCCTTAATTAAAACTTAGACTTTAAAATGTAGGAACCCAAAACTACGAGATAAAGCGATGAAAATCATTAAAGCGATTATTCTGAATTCGTAAAAGCGTTTAAAGATTATAGTGAAATTGGTCAGGATTTGTGTCACGGAACCAATTAAAGTATCCAATGAACGCGTAGGCCATAAAATGTGCTACAGGGAACAATCCAATGAAATAAATATAAATTGTGGAGGGAATTAAATTCCTTGCTGGTAATTAATCTGAAACTCTTATTATGTTCATTGGTTTTGTGAACGTTATTATTATTATTAGAATTTGCATTTTATTTTTTAAAGTTTATGAATAAAGAGTTTTAATAGATGATTTCATAGTATAAGAGTGGTAGGCAGACGATGATGGTTATTAGCCCAGAGTCAGTGTAATATCCACGAAATCGCGCTTCTGAATCAGCATTATAGTAGAAGTAGAATAGGGTATAACGTGTCTCGCGGTCCTTTGACCGTGAGTGACAGTGTCATATGGAGGGCACTGTTGGAGTTGCTGATAGAGGGTCCCGGGATACCTCCCTGAGGAACCGCGGCGTTAACCAAAACCGGCAAAGTGGGGTCTCTCCTCGGCTCACACTCTGCTTTCAGAGAAGGTATTCTCTGAGTGAGAGAGGTATAACGAGAATGTGCATTATTAACAAATGGTGCACATTCGTCTCCTTAAGGTAGCATAGTGGAGGCAGTTGTAGGCAGTTCTCAGTCTCTGTGGTAACAAAGCTGCTACTATATTATAACTGAAATTAAAACTAGGTAATTTATAGAATTTTAAAAAAAGGCTTCTGAATTAACCATTACCAATTTGGAGAAAAAAAAAAACAAATTTATTAAACTGATCTTTTGAAAATTAATTTACCGAATAAACGTCGAAAGAGTTTCACTTTAGATGATTGATGAATTTTAACTTGTGAAATGATTTGACTATTAAAATACCAAATTTAACTTGACTTTATTAGATACTAGCTGTTGCCCCCAACTTCGTACAGGTATAATTAATATTAGGCGTTTAACTTGAGAAATGATGAAATGATTTTTTTTTATATTGACGCGACATGTGACGTCGACTGGACTGGCCCCAGTCGCCGTCACTATGCCGGCCCAAGAAGGTGCTTTTTCACGCTCCGCTTGAAGGATCCAAGGTTGAAGGATTGGGAGAACATGTACACCACCCAGATTGACACTGCACACTCCTGTCGTTATACCGCCTACTTTCAAACTATTCTCAAAATGCGACAAGGTCAATTCACGGGTGTTACAATCGAAAGTACTACCCCAGGACGACAGACTGGGCTAATAACCATCATCGATCTGTCTACCACTCTTTAATATGTATTTTTTTATATTAATATTTGTAAAGTAATTTTGAAAGTATAGTATTAACAATGTCACAACATTTAACGGGCTAAAATCCAACTTTGGAAAAAGGATTAGGTACCCTATGCGTTGCCAGGGTTTAAAATACAATTTGACACGCCGGCAACTCATGCCGACAGATTGACAGTTTAATCTTCTTACTTAACTGCAGCGTGGTTTAGTTGCCTCTGCATTGAACTGTTTTGACTATAATGAACGATTCGACCCGCCTACGAGTCTGAGCAAAATAGCAATTAATATTTAACATTATTTTAATTATTTAGGCCTGGTGCCTTCTCTTCACTTCATTTTAAAACAAAACACACCACTTGGATTACTTAAAACGTAAAAATGAAATTTTCCTATAATCCTAACCCACGTGAACCAACAATCTATTTTAAGTTAATTCGAAAGTGGTGGTACCACCCGAGGACCAGTGACGAGTTTAAGGATAGGCAACATAGGCAGTTGCCTATGGGCCGCCACCACACCACAAAAAAAAATAATTAAATCGATAAAGGCTCAGTAGAAACAAAAAAATACTGAGTTTTGTTTTAAATTTTGTATTAGCAAACTTATTTAGTTGCTCTCTTCTTTACCTTGACCTTAATAGAAACTTTCAACAGATAACCACAAACGATTTGAGGACCTCCACAACATGCTCTGCCTATGGGCCGCCGAAGTCTAAATCCGGCACTGCCCAGTACAGCAGACGGCTAATAATTGGACATGGGACATTATACCATGGGCATATACTAAAAACACAAAGCGTCCAAAGTACATAATTATAACAGTTATGTACAGGACAGGATTAAGTGCGATTTGAACCCAGATATCATTGATCGTCAGTTCACCGTCGTCAGGTCTTACCACTACACCACGGTCGCTCTAAAATTGAAAAGTTATTTTCTATTATAATTTATAATTACATGGCATTATTTAATTATAAATTATAATAGAAATCGCAGATAATCTGGTTAAAACATTAATAAAGTAGTTTGCGATAGTTTAATTTAACGGTCATTGGACAATGGCTGGTACAGCGTAATTGGCAATTTGTTGAAGGTGCAAATAATTGCCTATATTGTTAAAGTTCCATGGATTAGAATAAAGGATCAGAGTGATCATTGGTGTGGAATATTTTATAAATAGTCTCAGAGAGGGATAGGTTGTTAGTGTAAAAGTTATTTTTATGTATTTTAATTCGAATGACGAAAAACTTTACTTTTACGTAAACCTATTGCTAAATAATAGTTGCAAAGTTGCTCTACAAAAAGCAATTCACTCAAAGAAATACAAGCCTCAGAAAATAAAAGTCAAAAGTTCAGAAAGCACCTACGGCCAGACTAATGATGGTTATTAGCCCAGTCTGCCACCCAGTCGCGTTTCGGGATCAGTTTGAAAGTAGTCTGGAATAATGAGAGGAGAATGCTTTGTCCATGGATGGTGCGCATTCGTCTTCCCAATCTGGAGTGGTCTCAACATCATGATCAATTGTAGACCTACTATAAAAGTAACTGCGAATGCTCCATTTTACATTAATACTTTGAGTTGCAGCCCAGCTTTACTGATCAGATCTTAAAATATATGTATGTGACTATTTTCGGCTGCAACTTGTAGTGAGCATCTAATAAATAAATAAATAAATACTTAAAGAACAACAGTTTAGAATTTTTTTATAGATATAACTAGAATTCCATAGCCTAAGAAGACTAGAACTCAGACCCGCAAAAGAAATAATAAAAAAAAACACAATACTGCCAAAACTTTTTTTAAAGATAATGAAATATTTTACCTCCTTATGTAGTAATTTAACGTGGAAATTAGCAACATCGCTGACAGGCTCTCCCGCTTCGGTTACATAGTAGACTAAGAGAGAACTAACTGGTGCCATATCTGCTGTTACTGGGAACCTGCGAAAAAAATATATAAGTATAAAATAAGTTGTAACCCAAATAAAAAAAATACTGGATTTAAACAATAACTGTATTTTTTAGTGTAGCTCAGCGGAGGGCGGTCCATGAACGGAAACAACTATGAGGAAGGCAGCTATGCCGGCGTGTGCTCCGGATTGACAGTGCACATTCTTCTACTGTGGCTACTTCTAAACAGCTTCCGAAATGCGACACGGGGGTTACATTCGAAATTTGCTACTAATTATATGCGTCTATAACGATATATTAAATACATATTAAAATAAATATAAAAAAGTTGACAAACTAAAAGGCTTACAAAATAAAATTGCTACTAAGTTTTATGACTTTTTCGCAACAATATTTGACGTTTTCGTTAAGAATATTCAGGATATAGACGTTTTATAATCGGGACCACTGATTTTATTTTATTTTTATTTCCAAATTTTTTGTCAAAATAACATTAGTTAAAGTAGATAAATTAATTGCTATTTGCAGGAGAATATTTACAATTACCATTTAATGGAAAATGTTCATTTGCCTAAAAAAAATTTGTCGAGTTTGTCGATAATGTTTAGTTAACTTTGTAGAAAAATAACTCTACATTTCACCAATCAGTTTTAATTTTTTTTGAAACCGGGATATTGAGTAATTGCACTTTTTCTGATGCACTGTTTGAGGTTATTATTATATTAAATGCTTTATTAATTCATGATTTTTGTTTTTTTTTATGTAATTAAACATTTTCTATTGGTTGATAGACAAAATAAGATATAATATAGGGCATTGATAAGAAGCCAGTTTACAAATGGAAATACTGATCAGAATTGTATACCTACACCTTCTTTGGTCCTGCTAGTTTGACGCTTACACTTATACTTTCTAAGAATTTCCCTAATACAGATGTCACTCAGACTCCTGCGGTTACATTCTATTGACAAGTTTTAGAAATGTTTAGACTTTCTGAAAACGCTCTCTTGAATTGGACAGCACAAAAGAAATAAAAAAGGTAAGATTGGTCGGAGGCTTTCATTTTGTATAGATCTGTGTGTGTAGTAGGGGTATGCGCAGATTGTGAAAAATATTTCTTACCTAATATTTATTAAAGTCAACTTGATATATTATGTATGTTTAACTTTTTTCTTTGGTCGTTCTCTGTGTTAGAATTCTTTATATAAGTTTTTATCGTATTAAAATGCTGAATTTTCTGTTTAATGTACATCGTATTTATTATACCAGTACATCATATTAAATCCATAATATATTATTTTTCAGTATATATATTAATAATTTCACCTATTGCTAATGGTAAAAATTATACAAAGAGAGTGAGTAATTGGCATCGAAGGTGAGTCTGTCTGAAAGCACAAAAAGAGGGGTAGGCAGACTGAAAATGGATATTAACCCAGTTTTACGTCCTACCACCACTTTCGAATGTAATGCCCGTGAAGCGACCTTGTCGCGTTTCGAGAACAGTTTGGAAGTAGCCTTTCTTTCTGGCTTTCTAGAACTATAGCTTTACATCAGGCGGCGTGTTATGCTGAGAATATAAAAATACATAAAAAATAATATAGGTCATCCGAAGTTCAACTACTATCATGAAATATACCGCCAATAAATCTATGTCAAATGTACTGAAAGTAACAAATATAGCGGCACCCGATCGCAAATTATGTTCATCGTGAATAAATAAAAAAAAAGAGGAAACTGTTTCGATAGAATTTGCTGACCAATTTTCGTATTAGGTCAACTATCCGTTTGAATTTACTGTTTTGTTTTATCGTAAAAGAAGAAAAATAAGAGTTTTGGCGGGTCTCTAGAGATAAAACGTTGTCGGTCTGAAATTATTTTCCTAAACGAATGTTTATCGAAATGTTAATGTGTAATGGATTAAAAATAATATAATTATCACATTCATGAAATGTCTGTGATTGTGTATGTATAAAATAAAATAAAAAACCAACAAATTTACGCTGAAATTGTTTCACCACTCTAATAAATATATTTAAAAGACAAAACTGAAGACTAGGCAATGCCTCCTGAAAAATAGAAAACAAAAGCTTTTAGAAAAAAAAAGAAAACTTGGAGCTGCATAGACAATTATTCCTTTTTTTTATTGTAGCTCGGCATGTGACAACACTCCGCCTGATGTAAAGCTAGAGTGCGGTCCATGAATGGAAACAACTGCTACTACAGAGAAACCTGTGCGGGTAGCAGTCGCCTCCACTATGCCGGCTTGAGGAGACGAGCATGTACCATCTTAGACTGACAGTGCACACTCCTCTCTTATACCTGGCTACTTTCAAACTATTCCCGAAACGCGACAAGGTCGCTTCACGGGTGTTACATTCTAAATCCTTGGAATTAAATAAAAAAACAACACCGGAAATACATAATAATAACTAATTCAACAGTAACAACAACAACAATTACATTAATTGTCACGCCTTTTTCCCACAAGGATAGGCAGAGACTACGGAACTATACTTACCACGATCCACTAACAGTAAATAACCTTATATACAGTAAATAACCCTATTAAGATGTTTTCCCAATCAACGTAAGACAGTAATTACGGCATACGAAGGAGACCCCTTGGAAAGCATGCCTTAGGAAAACCTAAATAAAATAGACACGTTAACACATCTACATAACAAAATTGGACCTTTATTAAAATTTCACAGAAGCACCGCACAAAATTCATTTAAAACGGAACTCATAAAAAACAGACGTTCCTGCATTAATCGACTTCATTGGAAAAACGAGGGAATAAAATAAACAATTTTTATTTCAATAACGTTTTCATGGAGCTCATACGGCTCGTTTATAAAATGCTTGGCAAATTATTAAATTATATTGGCGTCAAAATAAGTCTGATTTTAATTTAATACCCAATTTAATGCCAAACTGCCGAATAATATTAATATAATATTTAATATTGGGTTGAAAATTTTAAAAAAACTTAGGTACCACGTCCACCGGTACGTACTAACGCTTTCAATTGTAATACCCGTGAAGAGTAAACCTACAATATAATATGTCATATTAAAGCACCATTTCTCTAAATTTTACCACACTTCTTTCGCATCACCAAGCCAAGAGGAAACTTCACGCATCCGTTGTCTATTATTCAGTATTCACGCAACACGTAGATGTGTGTGAGTCTGTGTGTGTGCTTCAAGAGTCTTCTAATACGTTATGAATTTATATGAGAATATTCTACATATATGTTTCATGCCACGTGTGACCTTATTATAATTCTCCACTTATTTTTCACTTGTTTTTTGTCACTTTATATTTTTTACATTGAAACCACAATCTCTTTCCTTTTCATTACAAATTAGAAACAAATATTTACTTTTATTTTTCTACGTGCTCCGATCAACAACCACGTAAAACAGACTAACGAGCTAACCAATCTGTTATTGAAAACAAATTCGATTTTTTATAATAGCTCGTCATGACGTGACCACACTCCGCCTGATGTTAAAATAGAGTGCGATTCATAATGAAATGAAAATATTTTATAAGCATGGGCATGCACTTATCGTCAGATTCTACATGGCTTCAGAAATGCGTATGACGTGAAGACAGCCATAAGAAACTCGTCAATACATTAATATGTATATGATATACAATTATTAACTTAAAAAAATGATTTATATTTCAGTTAAAAAAATAGTGAATAATTTTCATCCACAAATAAACATGGATCACTAAAATAGAGAAATGTTATAGATATTAAATAAAAAACCCACGTTGCAACCGTACAAAATAAAATGAAAATAAAATGTCAAGGTGATGTGGACTCTTCAGCCTAGCGCATACCGTTGGACGCATAAAACTAATAGTGGACTGAATCTGAGCACTCGTTAGCATTCATCCAGACTATTTGAAGAAAACATAGATATCGCTTTATATCTAAATATAAGTTACGTTAAAATAGTTAAAATCAATATAGTACTGAATATTGGGCGTCTGTGTGGCATAGATTGAAAAGCCGGAAGCAAAATACAGCAATATTCATTGAACTGCTCGCTGGTCGTGGTTTATGTTATATGTTGTTAACATTGAGGCTTTATGAAATTGTGTTCCCTCTCTCTAGAGGACTTAGATGTTCTATATTCTATAAACAAGGTTTCAATTTGAATAGATAACTGTCACAGAATCCTTAATGTATACATAGGTATATAACATAAAATATAGAAAGTAAATATCTACTACCTAACTTACCACAGAGAAATTTCTGCAGGAACAGTCACCTGCGTAATGCCGGCTCGGGGAGATGAATGTGCACCATCTAGTTTGACAGTGCACACTCCTCTCGTTATAATATTTTGCTACTTTCAAACTGATCCCAAAACGCGACTAGGTCACTTCAGGGGCATTACATTCGAAAATGCAAATAGTACCCCAGGTCGGCAGATTGCGATACATCTTCTTAAAAAGGTAACAAATATAATGAGGTACTTAGCATAGATATAGATACATATAAATTATTAAAGAATGCAAATTAAAAAAAAACCTTTTTATATTAAAATATTTCAAAATGAAACTAACGAATAATACTCAAGATGTTCTGCATAATCACAGCGCTTGAAATGAAAAATAAAATAAAATCAAAAAGATTTTTTAAAATAAAATTGCAATGTTCTTGATAAATATTTCAAATTCTAGTACAGCGTAATATCTCATTAAATAGAACGGTTTAGCGATAAGGTCCTGTCCGATGCAAATAGGCTCATTAATTCTGTCCGCATGATATCGTCGTTTGGGTTCTTTCATTTATTATTTTCAGTTTTACGCGACGTTTTATCGCTGTATCCATTCATTTTTTTTCTTTCAATGAAATTGATGAATAGAGGGAGTAAATATGAAAGGCTCATTTTTTATTCGTTTAATTATTATGATTATTGACCAGATTAGTCTTTTTTCGAGGCGATAAAACAATTTTCGAAGTTTGACAAAAAAAAAACCTTCGGACTGAACATATATGCTCGACCACACGCATACACGCAAAGTGGTGCCAAAAACTAGTTTTATTTAAAAACAAAAGTTGTCAATCTAAAAAAGAGACACAAGTAAACGTCGTTTATTCGGTAAACACAACCCAAAAACACCTGTAGGTACACGTTGATAGGATTGTGGCCAAAACGAACTGGCGAAAAATAACTAGGATGCGACAAAACCCAGCTAGGAAACATAGAATTTTTTAAACGCTTCGTTCCGCGTTCAAGTTTTATGTGTTTTATAGCTATACAAATTATTGACAGAAATTATAGTAAAATCTATCTTTTTTAAAGTTGCGATTACGAATGATTTGCCCATGTTTTTCATGTTGTTTTGAACTTTGAACTAAAATGTATATATATTTTTTGTGAACGGTAGTGATCTAGGAAATCTTTTTTGTTGCTGGTCTTTCATTGGGCGCGTCCCAGATCCTTGTCCCTTCTTTGACCATACTGGAGCACCCTCAATCGTTGATGTCTGGAAGAGTGAATAGTGTCTGCCGTGATATCACCTGAGCCCTATCTAGCGCAATAATAAGTAATAAAAGCGTGAAAGCGTAGTCTTATAATATAAAAATACACATGAGTGCGAATTGTGTCAGACTAAACAACTCTCTCTATATTTCATTTTATGTTCCCCTTTGTCCTGTGTAGATTAAAAACGTGATACGAATGGGTCACTGAGAACTCATGTTCTAGTATTTCATATTGGTATTGAAACTTGTTTTTGTATCGCTTGTTTGTACGCGTACAAATTGGAATAGAAATTTGATTATAAAAAAACAATTAATTAATTTAATTGGGTAGTGTATGTTATATACTTAACCAAATAAAAAGTATCATTTAAGCTGTTACACGCGTACTTTTTGAGACACAAAGGAGCGGTGTAGTCAACAAAAAAGTATGATTATTGATAACATATTTTTGCTATTCGTACAGTCATACAAATAACAAAGAAGTTACGATTTCAAGTTTGTCATTATTCAAAGTCAATCGGTTCTCTTTTTGCAGGAAACTTTAACCCATTAGGTATAGTTGAAAACTTAGAATTTAGAGTCACTTGGATAAATTACTTTGAAGTTTAAGTAATTTTGTTATCGCTTTTCTAAATGGATGGAACTTTTGACTGCGTTATTCGATTTTTAGCGAAGCGCTGAGGTTTCTTGTTTTTATTCTGTAGTATATACTACTAATTTTTAACATATTATCAATGATGTAGTCTAAAGGACTAAAAAAAAAAATTAAAATACGGCGAAATTTAAAAATTCTTATTGTATCGTACCCATTTAAATTCATATTTTTTTAAAAATTAAGCAATATTTTTTTATTAAAATTTCTAGCTGGGGTTGTTAATATTAAATATATTTATTTTTGAGAACTCAACAATTACATTAAGCGATATGGAGGGTGTACAGAGCGCCATTTAAAAGTTTATACTAGTAGAAGTATGTAGCAGCGCGCGGTGCATTTTTTCCGATCACTTTTCATTACACACAAAAGACACTAAATTAATTGTCGAATGTTAACAAAACAATCGTCTCCTCAAGCCGGCATAGCGGAGGCGACTGCTGCCGGTAGAAATTTATCTGTAGTAGCAGTTGTTTTCATACGCCGTGATACAATAATATATAATATAATAATATATAAATGTTATTAAATTATAACGAAAAGGAGAATGTCTATTCGCCTAAGAACAATGGGCCCACTATTTTTTTTTCTCGAGTTTGTCAATGATTTTAAGTTAATTTTGTAGAAAAATAAATCTACTTTCTTACTGCCAATCAGTTTTAATTTTTTCACCCGGAATATTGAATAACTAGATGTTTTCTAATGCAATAATTGAGGTTATTATTATTTTAAATGCTTTAATAATTGAAGATATCTGTTTTTTATGTAATTAAACATTGTCTATTTATTGGTAAATGATGTGTTGATATAATTAAAATGAATTAATAAAAAAATAAGATATTATTTTAGATTATTGTTTTGTTACCAAACTACTATAGATATCAAATGGGCCCAAAAATGGGCATTCTCCTTTGAAGTAATTATAAATATTTATTTGTTTTCTACCGTACTCTAATATATGTAAATTAGGTAAAGTAGGCACAATAAACATAAACAACAGCTGGTCGTCGCGCCCCTTGAGGGCCATTTGTCAAAACATGGCCATGTCTTGTTTTAGCTGTGCCAGTGAAATATTGAATGGTATATTTTTGTATATAAATAAGAACATATACCGCTTTTAACATAAAATATTGGTGCGGTGAGCATTTTACAGAATGACGTTATCGTTCTACCCACATTTTATATGGAAAATGCAGCAGTTACGGGTGACATTGTACAAGCGAGATACAGAATGTTAATTTAGAATACACTTGTGAATTATTTACAAAGTGGAATTTGTAAATTGACCGATATTTTTGCTACTTTGATCTGCATGTTTACGGTAGAATACAGTTTAAGAGCCGTGATAATTACCACAGAGAAATGAGCCACCATCCAATGTAACATATGTATGACCTTGTATTAGTTTGGAAGTAGCCAGGTATAACGAGAGGAGTGTGCACTCTTAATCTGGAGGGTACATACTCGTCTCTTCAAACCGGCATAGCAGTTGTTTTCGTTCATGAACCGCACTTCTGGTAGATCTGTATAAACATTATTAATCTATTTGCCTATCACTCTTTAATTGCTTATTTTGAGTAAATTAACTAAAGGCTGATTATTAAGGTTGAAACCGCACTTGAGAGGCGCAAAGCGATGCGGCGCGGCGCGTGGCAGTCATGCGGCTGAGTTGAGTTCCGGAATCGCGCCCCACCGCGCCGCTAATCGTCCCTCAAGTGCGGTTTTCGCTTTAAACTGCCCGAGATTTTAATAGCTAATTAAAAAAAGAAAAATGACATAACTTTATAATTGCAAGTAACCTAAAAGTCTCATTAAAAAGTACAGAGACAGTTCCAGAATATATTTTATTAGTGCCTTAAACTTAAAAGTTGAGAATCGGAAGAAATAGGTCATGGCATTTAAATATCCCGCTTGGGCTATCCTCTAAAATGCATATAAATCACGGCAAATAAACTTCTTACTGGGGACGGCGTTTTATTGTGGAACTTTCCCGGACGACTATTAAAATGGCTTTTAAGGGAAATTAGAAAAAAGGAAACAACATGAACGTAATCCTTGAGAGTTCTTGGGATTTGCTGAAACTGCAAATTCGAGATTCGACAACTGCGATTTAGTCACTGATTTATTTATTTTTTGAATGTACTTTTCCCTGAAAAAGTTTCGAATTAATCTATTTTTTGCGATAAATTAAAAATTCATTGACACTTATTTGCATAATAATTATTAATCCTTAATATTTACTCTGTATTTAAAAAAATGTAAGTATAGGTAAAATAGGTGCTACAAATATGAATAGTTTTTTAAATGAAAAAATATTTTATAAAACAGTTGTAAAAAAATCCGTACAAAACCAATTTTTATAGAAACAAAATAAATATAAAAGTACTCACGTGTAGTTAAATTTACATAGCTCTGTAGTATTTGAAACGTTATGTGACGGTACAGCTGCCCAATGCACAGCTCTCCCACCGCTAGTCACGGCAGCTAGAAGCCGTTCTCTACAACCGCATGATGACCACACAGTGGCGCTTGCAATTCCACCAGCCTGTCACAAACAATTGTTCCAATGTCTATTAGATGTGTTGAACATTTAGCTTAAATTTACATATGTTTACTTCCTTCAAATCCAATTTAACAATGGATATAAATTAACAGACGTTTTAAGTTATACATAAGTAATATAAAAATTCAGGTTTTGAAATGTTGAATAATACGCTCCTTCAATTTTGACTTCTTTAAAATGGTTTTTTACGTCAAATAATTTTTTTGAGTCGGCGACTGACGCCACCGTGTACTGCAGTTCTCTAGTCGTTGACGCTCGTGGACCCGCTGTTATTGATACAACTTTACAAAGTGTCAAATAAAATTCTACAACATATTTTTGTTATACAATATAAACTTTAGTTACCTGTAAAGGTGTAGGTAGATTTTCAATAAGCAAATAGCACTTTGAAGTAGAGTTCCATCGTCGAATTCTTTCACGAGCCAATACGTAATGCGTTTCTATTTCTTTGCCTTCAACAGCTACCAATTCGGCCTAAAACAATAATAACCTTTATAATACAGTAATTTTTATTGTAATCAATAAAGATGAAAGGCAATGCCCATTTTTGGTCCCACTATATTAAATAATCTGATAACAAAACAATATTCTAAAATAATTATTTTTATTTTTTATTAATATTTATTTATATATCAACTCATCGTTAACCAATTATGTAAAAAACAGGTATAATTGATTTTTAAAGTATTTATTACTTCAAATTTAGCACCAGAAAAAGTGAAATTATTCAATAATCTGGGTAATCCTTCAAAATCAAAATAAAATCAATGACAATCTCGAGAAAAAAAATTTGGGCCTATTTCTCTTAGACAAATGGGCATTCTCCTTTATAATACATCTATTAAAGTAAAGTTAGAATTTATTTGTTAATCTGTCTTCCCCATTTTTCACTTGATGACATTTTTATGTAAAGAAAACATACTGAAAAAAAAAATGTTTTCGTACAACGTCATATTATAAGCTAATAATTTCCAATTCATAAAATATAATTATAATAAGGAAAAAGGGTCTAACGTATCTGAATAAGGGTTGCGCTAAATTCACTGGAAGGTTAACATCAAAAGAAAAATCTGTATTTGAAAGCAAACCCAATGACCGTATTTTATCTTAATGTAATTAATAAATCAATCGGTTTTTAAGAGGTGTTTGTTAATTATTAAATTGCTAATTTGTTGAGAAATATTTATTTACTTACTTTAAAATGTTAAGTAAATTAATTGATTTGAAAGTTTGAAAGTGTTTTTTTTTGGATTACTACATACATACATAAATACTGCGTTATTTTTTAAATATTTTTAGCTTTTTTATTTATTAAAGGAAAATGGCAACAGGATACATAGAAAAGAAGTATGCAAATAACTAGTTTATAACTTTACAGTTACAAACTAGTAAAACTATTATAATAAAAAGTCTAGTACGCGGTCCACTAGCGGATTTTTGTTATGTCTAAAAGAAAACAAATATATTATTATTATTGCTTCCTACTATATGTCTATAAGTATAATTACGTGCAGAAATAAAAAAAAATGAAATAATAATATAAGAAATCCAGAATAAAGTAAATGTAAAAAAATTGCTTAAAAAGCTAAGAAAAAGCTAAAATTTCATTACAATCTTAAATTATTCAACATCATAAACGGACACAAACTTTAACTTTATTCTTTACAAGGCCTAAAGTTTCAAAATATATGAAATACTAAAAAAAAGGTTCGCTGAGAGTTGCAAAGTGTCATCAGGTCTAATGAGATTGATCCAAATTTGTAAAATTTCCTTAAGTATTCATAACTTATCCCACAGGCTCGAGATATAACTTTTTTCTTTTCAAATTTATTTATTGTTTTTTTTTGTAATGTTTTTTAACAAGTGTTAAATTTAGAAAACGATATAATCTACAAGTACCTTTTCCTTGAATTTGAAAAATAATCTTTAATATTTTATTGAATTTTCAAATAATAATACAAATAATAATTTCTATACAAAATATATAAAGCTGCAAACTTCTTCTTAGCTATTATGCAGATAGCGTTCCCGTTCCAGTTCCACCCCTAGTTCCAATAAACGGGATATCTGAGGTAAAAATAATTAAACTGGTACCTGAAACACATACGCGACGAACTAACTTTATTTTTGTATATTATTAATTTTTTCCAAAATTCATTAATCCGTTTGAACGTGCATGGGGGACAAACAAACATACTTTCACATTTATAATAATTAGTACATACTGGCGAGTTAATAAGTAAGTAAGATAATAAAAAAAAACTTTAATTAGGTATTGCAATTAGATAGGTCAGCATAACGAGAATGAATAAAATTATTACCTGAAGTAAATATGAAAACTGTAACATTCATTGCATAATAACGTTAAAAGCTAGTTTAAGTACAGTAACAGCTCACCGGTTAAAATTTTGTGGTTATGCCGACCTCGCTCAAAGGCCCTCGCTTGCACCTGACTTTGCAAACTTAAATGTATATAATAGCTATTTAATTTTCACCACGGAGCCCAACGGCTATATTCTACATATATCGTAAAGGAAAGCTTTTATTTTTTTATGACATAATTAGTAGGTAAATTAGCATTTGAATTTATTTCAGGGTTCATAACATCGTCATAAAAGTTCGAGTTCCAGTCAAGTCAAATATAGTTTTATAGCAAAATAGCAAAATCTTCCAACGGACTTTTGGACAAAAAATAAAACACATAATGGATGATAATTTTTCTCTTTAAGCCGTCATAGCAGCGGTTGGGTCATGGATATAAATCTGGCGAACATACTATAAAATTCCGAGTTACTATATATATAAAAAAACTAAAAGAAAAGCAAGTATAGAGATTACAGGATCGAAGATCTTCTATTATCAAATAATTCGATTTATCAAGATGTGGTCAGTTTTAAAGAGTGGTAGGCAGACTGATGATGGATATTAGCCCATCCACCGTCCTGGGGTAGTACTACAGGATAGTTTGCCATTCCATAGATTGATTTAGGAAAATTTTATTGTATACATTCTAAAAAATATAACAACACAACAACGGAAGTAAAAAGTTATTTAATTAATTAATTATTGATGAACCCTATCAAATATCGTATTACGTATCTTTTAGAAGATACGTAAACAATATGAAAGGATTCATTAATTTAAAAAAAACTGCTGACTAATCAAACTGAAAAGAGAGAAAGGAATCCTTAAAAAGTTTGCTTTTCAGAAAAATTTCGTCAACAAAAACAATAACAAGCTTTTTTACGTTCAATACAGAAAAAATAAACGACTTATCGTCCGTGGACAAAATACATTAAATAATAAAGTAAAAAATATTATTTTTTTGTTCCATATGCGTGCCGGAAATTCTAGTCTAATTTGAAAAAATATTTTTGCGTTAGCCTAAAAGAAAGGACTATTGTTTATTACGGACGGTTTTACTTTTTTTTTTAATTAACGTGTGCTCCGCAGTACATTTTATCTCTATAAAAGGTTCCCTAGGGATATTATTACGGGTATATTATACGCTTAAAAGTTGCAACAGCTAGTGTTTCTCGAAAAAATGAAATAAAACATCGTACAAAATTAAATAGGTATTCGCGTTAAAATTTCTCAGACAAAGATTAATATTGTCTTGGAAGGAAAAATGTTGAACTTATTTAATTATAATTATCATTTAAAAAAACAATGTATGAACAAGTTGTACTGAAAAGTCAAGTCAAGCGAAGATAGACTGGACTGGTCTAAACACATAAAATTTAAGCATCTAGATTTGAAAGTTATGGGCGATTATGTAAAATTCGTGAAAATCACATTTTTTATTGTTTAACACTCGGAATGAAGTGGTTAAACAAAAAAAAACCAAATTGTTGAAAGTAATTAAACAGTTTTCTCTACTATGAAGTCGAGATAAATCGACTTACTTGCAAGGTCAGAAAACCGCAGCCCGAGCGCTCTACCACATTCTAGTTTTGCTGTAGTTGCTCGAGTTTGGAGTAATTGAATTAATCTCAGATAGATAGATTGGATTTGCCGAGCGCGAAGGCACTGATTTCACGCTTTGTTCTTATCAATTGCTTTTTAGAATTCGAAAGATGTTTGCGTGGATGCAATTTAAATAGAGTTTTATCTATCTTTTGTACTAAAATCTACATCTAATAAGTAGAAAAATCTCAGAGAAAAAAAAACCTAGTAATTTTTGGCTATGTATTATTTTATTTATAAATAGTTATGAACTTGATTGTACTTTAGTTACTCAGTGCATAAAGCTAATAGATATTTTAGGTATTACAATATTATTTCTTTATTGTGTCAGAAAACACTTATTTATTTAGAATATGAACTGACGGGCTTGGGGAGACGAAAGTTCCAGGTTCATAGTGCAGTGTGTACCTCTCATTATACCTGGCTACTTCCAAACTGATTCCGATACGCGATTAGGTCACTTTACGGGAGTTACGTACATTTGAACGTGATGGTCCTACCTCAGGACGGCAGACTGGACTTCTATCCACTCTTAATATTATATATGTATTTGGGTATTTACATAGGTATATACATATGATATCAAAGTGAGGCTCCTCAAATACATTAGGGTAAATAGAGCTAATAGATCGATAGTGCCAAAAACAAAGCCTTTAATTAAGTAAACCAAAGTCATCGAGGTTGGATAACGTCTGGGTTAGTTTTGTTAAGCCTAAACGAAAGTTCTGAGTAATTTGATTAAATCCTATAGATTGAATTTGTTGAAGGCGAACACCTAATGTTTTCTACCTAAATGATTCCTCCTTAATTACCTACATTAATTAAGAAAATTGAGTTATTTTTTTATTAAAGATATTATAAATCTATTTGAAAAAATTTAACTTTTTTTATAGTAGCTCGACATGTGACTATACTCAGCTCCAGTTAAGCTTAAGTGCGATCCATGAACGAAAACAACTGCTACCACAGAAACACGTCTGCAGGCGGCAGTCCTCTCCACTTTGCCGGCTTGAAGAGATGAATATGCAGCAACCCATTAACAGGGCACACTCTTGTTGTACTCGGCTACTTCCAAGCTGATTCCGTGAGTAGGTGGCTTCATTCGCATTTCACTTAAAAGTGAAGGTACTATCCCAGGACGAGAGACCGAGCTAATTTTTTGTACTATGATTTTTTATTAATAATTTTCAGGTTTATTTTATGTTGCAACTTTTTCTAAGAAAATAAAATTCAATTTGTATTCTGGATGCAGGCAGAGTATAATTGCGGGATTAAACCTGCCAAATTCAGTCCTCTTCACTGTACACGGCATGCGGTTACGCTGATATTGCAATTTTGCTCTAAAATCTCGACTAATGGACATGAAATTGAGATAGAATTTTTAGATTTGTAAAGTTATGTTGTTTTTGATATAGTAAAATAAACAATACAAATAATAATATCAATATTTTTATAGCGGTAATAGCCTAGCGGTTGAAGGCGTGGAATCGACATCGAAGTGATCCGTTATCAAATCTCGCAAAATGTTGCAAATGTCGCAAATGCACTTTGGTCATTTAGTGCCTGTAATACTACCTGTAATATATTTTAATTAATTATAATTCAAAAGTAGTAGGTACACTGATTATAGTTATTAGCCCTGTCTGCCGTCTATGGGTAGTACCACTATTGTGAAGTTTAACGTCAGACAGAGTTTGGTCTCATGTATATAAAAAATTAATAAGAAAAGATTTTATTTTATGTAATGATTTTAAAATTGATCTAATAAATATCTCTTTTACACTATTTTAATGAAAACGCACGCATGTTTTGAATTATAATGCAAACATGCATGCTTCAATTTAATTAAACGAAAATATGTCTCAAATAGGTAATTTACCTCATACTACGAACAATTTCAAATCCTACAGCAGTTTACTAAGTAATTATAACAGTAAATGTGTTCAAATTAGGCGTCCTTAGTACACTAATACAATTTAAAGCTCGTTCATACGACACATACCATTAACGTCCCGTTATACGTGTTATTTTAACGTTTGAATCACAGGCTTGTTCTTGGGGACTAACCGAGATCTTGCATATTTTTGTTTTACATTAATTTGGTCTCACCCGATGAAGATACGCGAAACGTGGGTTATAACTTCGTAAATGTATGTTTAAATCCAGAACTATTGGCTCAAACTTACCTCCGTGGTTGAAACAAATATTTACGAATGTTTTTTTGATTTATGAGGACCTAAGTATTCGTTTTTGATACTATAGTACAGGAACCCATTTATGAGTTAGTTTTTTTTTCCAGTATTTACACGTTATCTTTTATTTGCACTTTTTTATTTAAACTTTTTATGTGTATAAAAGATACGAGTAGCTTATCAATTTTAATAATGAAGAAATAATAGCTTACAAATAGCTATTTTTGACATTAACTTGTCTTATTATGTTATGTCTGATATTATACATATATTATCGTTAATCGATTGTTCGACGTTAACGGGCCGTCTCGTATAGTTGGACCTTTACGTGGGCCAAAACCCATTAGCGTGCAGACGTCACGTGACAGCGGTACATCATAATTCATAAGACTGTTATCAGAGAACTAAAAGCACTTTGCTCGAATTGCCAATCTCGTTGAGCCGTAATGTATTTGCATGGCGATGGGCTCATCTAAACTCACAAAATGTAATTGCGTTCGAAAGTTACTTTAACCATCAACAACGACAGCCAACTAAAAGTATCGTTACTGCCATTTTACGGCATTAATTTTTTAAAATAATCTTATTAAAATGTGACACAATTTAATCTAAATTATTAATGATTTTTACATATACAAGACGGTGCATGGAAAAATTAATTTATTGCATGATTTTAATGACATTAATTACACTAAGTCAATGTAACTCCGGGAGCTGGTTATTGATACTATGATTGATCGGCCGAATTATCTCTAAAAGACACTAGAGGACGTCGAGATAAAAGGGATAAAAATAATATTAATGTCGATTTGCAGTTATGTTTCAATATATATATTTTTAATAACTATGTTGTTATAGTTAGAGTAGTTAATTTCACAGGTTTGGAAGACAGACAATGCATGTGATCGCGATCAGGGCTTTTGGTGGAACATTCGACTCCTATCTCGACAAAAAAGTATCTTATTTGCATAGAGATATACACTAGAGGTGCAAACTTCATACATTTGACATAAAAAAGCGTAGGCCGCCTCAAACATTTGACGAGTTGCCGTCAAGTCAAATACTAACAGACAGAGAACATAACGTGGCTGTAGTCATCTTTTCTCTTGCATCACATTGGGAGCGTTATTGCACATCTAGTTGTATATATCATGACAAAAAAATTTGAATCAAATATAATTTATTTATTTATTTATTTATTTTATTTATTTATTTTTTCGCAGAAATCACAGCGTTAATTATAAAAAAAAA
Organism: Tinea pellionella; assembly: GCA_948150575.1. NCBI lineage: Eukaryota > Metazoa > Arthropoda > Insecta > Lepidoptera > Tineidae > Tinea > Tinea pellionella. The sequence continues at coordinate 2,053,225 of OX411253.1, forward strand.
TTACAGAAAGAAAAGTCAATAATAATTTATAATTTATATTATAAACAATAATATAAATATAAGAAAAACAATTAGTATTTGTTTTATCCAGACAAGAAAATACGTCGTGTCTCAAAAACATATATTTGAAAACACAACATGAGAATTATACTAAAAACTGGATCATCTTGAAAGCTGCTTACACAAAACACGAACAACTAAAAGGTCCAGATTAAACCAGAATAATAGAGGGAAGCTATAACTCGCCAATAGGTCGTTGACGCCTAAACCTAATTTAGTTAAATTGACTCATTAATTGAAGACCCAACTCTTGAAACTTCAATATAAATGGGAGAGACAAGTCGATGTTCTATCCTAGAATACAAATGATTAAAATTAACTCTAGTATTAAGATAGGGGTGTCTTGTTGATATTATAGTATTATCCGACGGTTTATAGATTTAAACATAATGCTTAAACAAAGAGTAGTGAGCGGACTTTTAGTTATTAGCCCAGTTGGCCACCCTAGACTAGTATCCACTTTTAAATAAAGCTCCCGTGAAGTGATCTAAAAATAGCCGAGTATAATGAGAGAAATAACAACTTGGACGGTGCTCGTTTCCTCAAGTGGATATAGTGGAGGCGGCCGCTGTCTGTAGTAGCAGTGGTAGCAGTTGTCTCCGTTCGTGGACCGCACTCTAGCATCAGGCGGTGTAGACACATGCCAGACCACAATATAAAAAATAGCAGTGAGTTTGCAACGGATAACTCGCGTTTGGATCTCGCATAAATTTAGGCTGGTACCAATGTAAGGTTGTTACAATATGTACTTTGGTCTCTCAGTACCATTAGTTGTATAGGCATGTACTAAAGTTTAATTTAAAAAATACAAACTTATTATCTTTTTTATTATTGTAGCTCGGCATGTGACAACATTCCGCCTAATGTAAAGCTAGAGTGCGGTCCATGAATGGAAACAACTGCAACTACAGAGAAACAGTCGCCTCCACTATGCCGGCTTGAGGAGACGAGCATGTATTATCTTAGATTGACAGTGCACACTCCTCTCGTTATAGGTACCTGGCTACTTTCAAACTATTCCCGAAACGCAACAAAGTCACTTCACGGGTGTTACATACAGCTAAAAGTATTAGAATTCATTTCCAATATTTAAAAGCTAGCTGATTGGAATGTAGTACTAGTATGGTACTGTAGTACGTAAATAGATATTGAAAGAAAAAATCAGTAAAAGTTTAGGGTTGGCAAAAAAATATTGAGTTTACGTGAATTTAGATTGCACAACCCTACTAGCAAATTATAATTTTAAGCTGTACGTACTATTGTACATTAGCATGCCTAACTGGGCGATAACGTTTGCAAGTATTAATACAATTCAAATAGAGAGGCAATAGGTATTTAGAGCAGACACTTGAGATAACTAAGGGCCGGTAATTCAACCCTTCCTTAAAGATAATACGACTTCAGTCAGGTCGTTTTCTTAAGACTCCGCCTGATGTTAAGATAGAGTGCGGTCCATGAGCAATCGACTCCGCTATACCGGCTTTCAGAAGACGAATGACCGTTGACATGGCTTTTGTTACACCCGTCACCTCAGTGTACCCAGGACGGGAGACAGGGCTAATAACCATCGTCAGTCTGCCTACCGCTCTTTTAAATTGGATATCTTAGGGAACACTTACGAGTTTCCTTTAGCGGCTACTGTCATTGCAGATTTCAGCAAGCCTACCTTAGTATGCGGACTGACTTAAGTCAGATTTCAGTTACCGGCCCCGAGAGACTATAATTATGTTAAAAGTCACTACTTCAACACGTACAGTTAATATAGTTTATACTTAGTTAACTAATATTCTACTAAAATTCAAGGTTCTTGGTAACTGGTTAATTAGTGGAAGATACTCCATATCCGCCGTCACTAGACTATGGAAACAGGACATTTCTAATAATAAAATTCTCTCTAAATATATCAAAAAGAAAAAAAAAAGGAAAATCACGGACACGTAGTAACTTGGATTTAAAAAAAAATATGAGTTACAAAATAATGGATTGAATAAATCTTACATATCTGGAAAACATATGGAATAATGTTTACCCATAAATACAGTGTATGATAAATAATATAACTACATAGTCAATTTGTACGTTGTACGCGAAACAAACAGCTAAACATACGGGTATTTTACATATTATAAAAGATAATAAACATCATAAAAAGTTTCGGCTCAGAAAAAAAAACAATCGCACAAAATTAAACGAAAAATAAAATAAAAGAGAGACATTAACGAGATGCCTTCTGTCCACTTCTGACGTCACAGCGAAATGGAGACAAATACATTGAACATCAAGTGAACAGCTCTCGCGATTAGCCGGTATTAAATTTGACGAAACCACCCCCCGAATTAATTTCACAGATTTACGTGCAATTTTTCTTTTAGATGTGAAATTGAAATTTCTAAAAAGTAAATACACCGAGCGGCCTATAGGCTCTTAAAGAGTGGTAGGCAGACTGATGATGGTTATTACACTCGTGACACCCTGTCACGTTTCGGGAGTGGTTTGAAAGTAACCAGGTATAGCGAGAGGAGTGTGCACTGTCATTCTAGATAGTGCATGCTCGTCAGGCCGGCATAACGGAGGCGACTACTGCCTGTAGAGATTTCTCTGCAGTTGTTTTCGTTCATGGACCGCACTCTGGCTTTACCTCAGGCGGAGTGTTGTCATATGCCGAGCAACAGTAAGAAAAAAAAAGATAATAAATAGTCGCCTATGAAAAGAAACATGTTGAGATGGTTCAGCTATGAAAAAGATTGTTTGGTGTGTCTTCCCAAATGAGGCCAAGCGTCGGTGGGGTCGCGGATGCATGGGAAAGCGTGGGGTTTTAGTCGTGTATACCCGGTGAGCACCGGAGGTTCCAATATTACCTAATCGTCTTTCCCGAGACGCGAAGATTACCACTGCGTAATAAAAAAAATGTGGAAAGGATGGATGAAGATTAACAAAATATATACTCAGAAGATTTCAGATAATGAATATCCTTACCTGGTGTGATGCATAAAGTCATGCCTATTATGGTTTCCCTGACCCTGGTATTCGGTCTCTATCTATGTAAATATTGTGAACTAAACGAACCTGTAGATTAACGTATGGAGAATCAGCTAAAACAGTTGGTATCACAAAACCTCCTTCCCCAGTCGACATGTCAATATCTTGACTATAGATGTCAGTTACGTTGTCATAAAGTTTGACGCGCACGCGCACACGTTTTTCTGTACTCATAGCTTCTACCTGTAACAATAAAGTTAAGAATAATGTACCACGTGATAGGCAAACTGATGGTTATCGACGCAGTCAAGTGACCTAGTTGAGTTTAGAATTCATCGGGGTTACAATACATAGCGGAGACGATAAAATAATGAATTGCAGATAAAATAAAAATCAGTATAAAATAGAATTTAAAAGGATAATTTAACCACCTTTATAATTCAAAGGCAGTTTGACACGACTAAATTCTTAATTAAGTCATTAAGTAGAGTCAACTGTGGCACTCTGGCGGAGATCCAACTTTGTTAGAAGTAGACATACTCTATACGTTCAACTGAATAATTACGTGGTTATTTTAACTAATTTAATATATTATACAGAAATAACCAACCCATTAATTTGTTTGTGTCAACTAACGATGGTTTATGAATTTCAAAATCTGTATATATGAGTATAAAAGAAGAAGTTCTGATGAACTGACTGACTCAAGGATTAATAATCAACGTACGTACAACCAAAATTGTGATAGCATATATTAAATGACACGCCGAGTTACTATAAAACAACTACTACTATTACTGAACCATGGAGCGCCAAAGAGTCCTCTCTCTACAGACCACGTTCGGTTCGACCACTTCCATTACTGCCCTCATGCATGCACGTCGGTTGAGGGTGCTCCTCATCTGACCATTTCTGAGCAGTTGACCAATCTGACTGAGAAAGGTCTTCCTAGGGCGCCCCCTTCCGAAACTGCCATCCACTTTCGCACAGTAAATCTTTTTGTTAATCCCCTTTCATCAATTTACCACCTTAGCATACTCCACTCTGGTCACAATACTTCCTACTACCAAGAGTGGTAGGCAGACTGATGATGGATATTTGTCCAGTCTGCCGTCCTGGGGTAGTACCGCCACTTTTGAATGTAACACCTGCGAAGTGACCTTGTCGCGTTTCGGGAATAGATTGAAAGTAGCCAGGTATAACGAGAGGAGTGTGCACTGTCAATCTAAGATGGTACATGCTCGTCTCCTCAAGCCGGCATAGTGGAGGCGACTGCTACCCGCACAGGTTTCTCTGTAGTAGCAGTTGGTTCTATTAATGGACCGCACTCTAGCTCTCCATCAGGCGGAGTGTTGTCACATGCCGAGCTACAATAACAAAAAAAGCTCGCAGCGATTTCTTATCATACTGTTTGGAATTCGCTGGAATTCAAGGTTACTCCACTCATACTTCTTCACTATAAAACAAATTAAAATAAAATCTCGAAAATTATTTCACCCTTCAATTGTAATAACTCAATCAAATTGTAAAGGCGTTTGCCCCTTCGGAGTTTCATCTTAAATAGTAATGACTGTTTGAAAATTAAAATACGATTGTGCTTAAATCAGAGGGAAATTTTATGTATTAAGTCTTGTACACATTTTGGGGCAAACACGCGACGAACACGAAATCATGAACAATTTAAAATAAACGTGACAGAATGGGATAAAATATTGGACGTAAATCGTCAAAGTAAATTATACTAAAACAAAAAACACATTTTCAATATTGTGTGCGCGAGAAACAAATAGGTGTGCTACCATCTTGAATTTATATGACCCACTAGTAATTAAATTTAATTGCAAGAAACCACACTTTAGCGCATTGCAAACAGAAAGAGAAAGAGAAAGTAATTAGCTTGCAGTATTTCTCAGAAGCACGTTTTGTTCGTTTATTAGTAGCTTTATTCTAGTAATGTCATACGAGACCAAGGGAATTATTTTTTAACACATATATAAAGCTATTAAATTAATGCTAGAATAATTAGATTAAAAATTACTCAAACTCAAGCTGGTTAATACCAATTTTAGTTCGAGTAAGCCTAGATTTGCTCGTGTTCTAGTATTACTCATAACATTACCTGAAAGAAAACTAACAGTTCAGATACGATTTTATAGGTTACACTACACAAAAAACGATAAATGTGTAGTCAGCTTAAATCGCAACACAATAACGCTGGCGAGTCGTTGAGGGTACAATTCCGATATAAAACCTCTTCGTTAGACATCTTCTGTAATTTATTACATTGTTCTGTTGCCAAGATAAGAGAGGTAGTTGTGGATATTCCTCGAAGAAATAATGAGACAAGTAATTGCTGTTTCTTTTATTCTCCCTTTTTGTGCTGACTCATCGATTGTTTATTAAACGAGTAACTCTAACAGAAAAATAAGCATTTCAGTGAAAAACAATAAGTATTCCGAATTCAAATGCGAAGTTCAATTGGGTAGAAAAGTTTGAAGTACTTTGTTTTTAGTTTGAAACTTTAGGTCATTTGTGGACTTTAAAAAGTTAGTTTTTAAATTATTACATTTCTTTAGGGAGCTTTTATTCTACTTCATAGATATAAAGGTATATAGTAGTAGTATATAGAGTAGAGTATGTACCCATTTTTCATTTGACCTAGTAGTACTAAGTTTTGCAAACATAAATCATTGTCAATTGTAAATTTTTATTTTCATTCATTTTGACAGTTATGTCCATTATTCTTCTAACATGGCACTCCATCGTCCTTTCAACAAGCAATGGATAAAATGCTACCTCAACTTTGAAGCTCACAGCATCAAACGATCTATCATTTGTTATCCGTAGCCCTTAACATCGACGCTCCTTGTTCAAGATGTAATTTTAAAAAGTACCTAAGTTTATTATAACAGGGGCATAATTTTTGTTATGGTTGGATTATTTTGAAAGAAAATCTAGTGACTTGGACTGTATTTTGATGGCCTTTGTCGCCTTTGTTCGAAGCCCGTATTTTTCTTATTATTTTTTTTTTGTTTGAAAGTTTTTGTCTCATACGAGTACGTTACCGTATTATTATTAACAAATTTTTTATTTAAGCACATAATTTTCACTTAGACCAAAGTGGAAATTCGTTATGGAAAATATTGATAACATGAAACTTGCGTATACCGCGATGTAACTGGTATAAACTAATAATGAATTTATGTTTGTGAAAAAAAAAACTAAAAATGAGTCATGATGGCTGACCTAGAATTATCTGTGGAACATTGTTACATCTCTGGTGATTAAGCAAGCCCCAGTGTAGAGAGCGGCTAAGGGCGCTCACACTAATGGCATTTTTTCTCTCTCTTTGCTATCGACCGACATTCGTTGACTCGTAGAAAAAAATTTAGTAGTTCCAAGCCAAACTTTGAATGCTATTTATTTCAAATTATTGTTGTTTTTTTATAATTATTTTAATTTCGTGCAATATGGATTGAAGTTTATTTTTATTTTCGGGATGAAATCTACTCTTTTAAAAATGACACTCGTGAAGAGACCTAGTCGTGTCAGTTCTGGCAACCTGGCAAACTCTTTTTACCAAAGCCAACATTGTACGTAACTTCTGTCTCCAGTAAGCACCTCGTTTCCGGTGATGAACCGGTCTATTTAGTTTAACATTACGAAAAAAGAAATTATCTTATTAAAATCTTCCTTCTTAACTTTGAAGGAAACACACTTGAAATTAGGGATCTGAGATATTTTTCAAGCGACAACAAAGAAGTCTCAGTGAAAGAAATAATACAAGAAAATAAACATCTTCAAATACAATGATTTCGTCCAAGCGATCATTATTCTTTTGTGCGAATTTTTTGCTTTTGTGAATGAATTCCTCAACTTCTGGATACATTTACAATTCTGATGAGGGAGTCAGCCATTAATCATCTTGAAATGTGTTATGTATCCTTTATTCCTATGGGGTAGCCCTTTGTCTTAGACAATTGAACAAAACAAGCTTTTTGAATTGTTTTTATTCAAATATTTTAAACTGATGTATGGATAATTTTTAGATCTGAACTATCTCTATGCAAATAGAATCTAAGGGCCAGTAATTCAATTATAAGGCAACTTTAGTGAGCTTTTAATCTAACTCATGTAACATACGAGTACCAGGAACAACCACTCCGCCATAGAAGACGACAAATGTTATAAATGTTTATTAGCATCAGAATTCAACATCTCAATTCTCAATTATTGTTTATTTTACTACAAGATTATATAAAAAATATAAAAATCCTTATAAAACAAATAAAACGAAAAGTATTTTATAGTTTTAGTTTACCTAAAATAGTTTTCAACGTTCCAGTTGTTTTTTTTTTTTTTTTTTTTGCAAAAAAATGTGGGCTCAGATGACAATGTAAAAGCGGTGAAGTGTTATGAAAACGAAAACTATACAACTTGATTAAATATGGTTAAAAATACATGACCTCTATATTTCGTATGGCGTTATAACATTTCACCCGTGTAAAGTAAAAGTAAATATTTGCATAAAGTTTATAATTATTTAGTTTAAACTTTAAATTTACAGACAAAAATCTGAATTATCAGACTATAAATATTTTTATAGAATTTACAAACTCACTCTTCCAACAAATGGCAGTCCTGGCTTGTATCTTTTTCTCATATTATCAGCAAATCTAAGCTCCACGTAATGTTGTTCAGCGGCTGGAGCAGCAGGAGGGCTATTTGTGTCTGTAGTACCCACATTCAGGTCCACTCTGGCTGATCCGCCTCCGCAACGGGCTTCGATACGCCATATTCCAGAACGAGCTCCCGGGGCGAGGATTGCATTGAGTTTATGTACACCTGAAAATAAAATTACTATTATTAACTTGAATTTATGAAAAATACACCAGTTTAACTTTGTTATTTATGCGTGATTTGTCGGTTTTTTTGAACGAATACAAAGGGAGCGCACGTGCACGAAATTAACATGAAGGATGGAGGGACAAGGTGACAACGTGTGTAGTAAAAAAAATATTTGCACGAGTTGTCAGAAAAAGCATGTAGGTATATACGCTGCTGGAAACTGTTACATGTTATGTTTTACCAGTGTGTACCATGTATAGTGTAATGCAAATCTCAACAGAAAAATAATCCAAAAAAAAAAAAACAATAAATCACAACTAAACCTTACAAATGTCATTTCAATAACACTTAAACCATTCCAAATATCAATAAACAGTCGTAAGAAGTGATTTGTCATAACCAGAAGAAAAATCCCTTGCCAAACTTAAGGGGCAGGGATCCCTCTATAACAGCATTCTATAGATCCGATGCATGTCAGACTAAGCCGATAGGATCCCTCGCCCCGAGTAAAAGAATTTCCATGTCTTACTAGTGATGCGACCTGACGCGATTTTTTGACTCGAGTTATTCGATTTGCTTGAGTAATTTTATCGTTTCTAATGCACTCGAGTCGTGGAAATAAAACTATTTAATAATAGACACATTAACTAAATAGATTATTATATACATACAAGAAAAAAATATAAGAAAAATATTTCGAAAGAATCGAACCTATTCCTGATATTATTTGAAACCCCGTATCCAGACTATTATTTACTAACTCAAGTTAGTTATTATTTAAGTGCAGTCGCATCACTAGATCTAACCAACATGGTTCAGAATTTGATAGATCGCCTTTGGGTTATTGGCATGAATGAATTGATTTTAGAAATGTTTCCCTTCCAATCGGAAATCCAGGTGGTTTGGTAGACGTCATTTTTGTGTAGATGATTGATATTTTGTCGGTGATATTGTCATCATTTTTTTTATACAACTATGCATTTTTTCTAGTAGTTCGACATCACACTTCGCCTGATGTTTAATTTAAAGTTCATGAAAGGAAGAAAACAAATATACACCATTCAGGTTAACAGTGCATTCTACTTCCAAGCTAATCCCGGAACGCTCACTTCACGGGTGTTGAAAAGAAAGTCTGTCACTGTATATTATCAGTCTGCCTGTTACTCTTTAGGTAATCATTCTCTTTTGTCTTTTTTTTTAAGTAGTGTCATATTTTATTAAATAAAAAACAAGAAATAATTTTCATAAATAACAAATTAAAAATTGAGACAAATTAAACGCACACATCTTTGTCACGAATCGGAAATCGTAGAACAAAGCAAAATTTCCATAATGTAAAAGTTTATTACTTAAACTTTTACTTGTGCATGTTCATATTAGGATACCTATTATTGAATAAAATTATAAAACGAAACAATTAAAATTAAATTTTAAATAACTTTTAGAAAAAACTAAAACATTTTAAAAGATTTATTCTGTTCATTTTGAATAATTCTGGCGTAGTTTTGAAAGCTTTGCAAGCACGCATCATTACCATTGCTCGCCGTGATTGCCAAATCTCAAAACTATGTAAGTTATTTTTAAAACTATTATTTTATTTTGATTTACTATAATAATAAGCGTTTTCTATGATAATGTGTTTATACTTTTAATTTACTCGTCACGTAACAAAAGTACCACAATGTGAACTCGGAATCTGTTTGGAATTAAAATAATGGGTGAACAAGCTCTCAACGTAATTGCCAGCAAAAAGTTTTCTTATTTCGCGTAAAGAACTTTCCCATTCTGACTTTACTAAAGCTATTTGACGTGAAATACTCGTCTTTCACCAAAACCGTGTAATGAGAGTTAATCGTAGGTAATTTTTAAGAACCAACAATATTACGTGTTTTTTTTTATTGCAGCTTGGCATATGACAACACTCCGCCTGATGTTGCCCCAGAATGTTGTTCATTGCTCTGCAATGCTCTCGTTTTACCTGGCTACTTCCAAACTGTTCCCGAAACGTGACAAGGTCACTTCACCACTCTTCGAAAGTGGTGATACTACCCTTGGACGACAGTCTGGACTAATAACCATCATTATGCCTACCTCTCTGTTGATGTTACTTTTTTATTTTGTGATGGTCGGCCGTAGGTTGGCAATGAAATCATCATCGATGAGACCTGTGATTTAATTTCACTAAATTCTGACTGTTACCAATTTGTATGTATTTTGGTCTCTAAATGTTTATAATATATACAAGCTTTGCTTAGTGATTAAAAAATAAATAATATATAATATAAAAAATATATAATATTTTTTAAAGATTTGTATTTAGTGCGAGAAGAGAATGCCCATTTTTGGGCCCACACTATATCTAATAGTTTGGTAACAAAATAATATCTAATTTTTTATTAATTCATTTTAAATGTATCAACACATCATTTACCAATCAATAGACAATGTTTAGTTACATAAAAATATATATCATCAATTATTAAAGCATTTAAAACAAAAATAACCTCAAATATTGCATCAGAAAACACCTAATTACTCAATAACCCGTGTGAAAAAATTAAAACTGGTAATAAGGAAGTAGATTTATTTTTCTACAAAATTAACTAAAAATCATCAGGAAACTCGAGAAAAAAATAGTGGGTATATTTTTCTTAGGCGAATGGGCATTCTCCTTTGTACTAGAAATAAATTCCTGTAATAAATTGGTCCAGAAATACATTAGTCCAGAAAAATTATCACCTATTTATTTAACGGACGTATGCAGTAAAAGTATCATCCTACCCTCGAAGTCTTGTTTAATGAGCGACAAAGTCCAAAACACATTAAAAGCCAGCGAACCGTAACTACACCCGTTTCGCATCGCAACTTTCGCCATCTATTTCGCGTGTAAAACTTAGCTCGCGTCTATACTGGCATGTGCAGTACTATTTTCCTTGCTAATAAAAAAAATATTTGCGATGAAAGTTTTTTTTTTACTGCTAACTTATAGTTGCCATATTAAAACAAAATACGTCTTTAGTGTCTTCATGTCTCCTCAATCAGACATAGCGGAGGCGACTGTTGCCTGAGATTTCTCTGTGTTAACATAACATCACAACTTCAGCAGCAGAACTAGAGACAGGTTATTGATGAAGTTAATACCTAACTGCTAACGAGCTATAGTCATTTTCAAACAATTAGTACATTATTAAAATATATAATGGCAGCGAGAAAAAAAATTACGTGTAGTATGAACGTAGCTTAAACAAAATTAATGTAGCATCGCACGAGTGTCTGCGGAAACAGTGCTTTCAGAAGGAGACATTAAGTGGTGGATCGAATGAGAACCGCGATTCATTGAACCCGTAATCAAATTGTAATCATATTGTGAAAGGATAATAAGCAGCTGAAATGGAAATAATGATTCTTGTTTTGTTTTCATGTTATTTGTGATTTATTATTAGATTTGTTGTTTGTTTGTTTATTACTAGAAATGTTATGTATAATCGCGTGCCAAAACATCTACCCACTACGTGTCTCAAAAAAATAAGAATTATATATCTGTTTTTAGTAGCTCGACATATTGTGACCACACTCCGCTTGATATTAAGCAGAAACAGTAGAAACAACTGCTACTCTAGATAAATTTCTGCAGGCATTATTTCTTTCCGATATACCATCTTTTCACGGTACACTCCTCTCGATATAACCGGCTACTTGGATGCTGATCCCGAAACAAGAGTAGGTCACTTCACGGGTGTTAATCTTGTAAGAATGGCAGACTGGGCTAATAATCATCATTCTAATACATGTTCTCTTTCTAATACACTGACATTGTCTCTTTTCTTCTCAATAGTGCTGTTCAAAGCGTTGCGACGATCTATATCGATAAAATTATAATTTATTATTATTTTTATTTAATTTATTTAGATGAAATATTTTTATTAATCGTCTTAAAAAGAGGAACTATCTGCCTACTCCTCTTTGTGAAATATATGTAACGAATACGAGAAATAAATTGTTCATTTGAGCTAAATGTTAAAATTGAATCAGTTTTAATCAGCAACCGTTGTTAACAACGGTCATTTAATTAATTACATTTAATTAATTACGTTCAGTCATGTATTGGAAATCAACATCAAATGTCACAGATAAAAATAATAATGAACATTATTTTATCATAATTAACATGCTAAAAATTTAACACATTGCCAGTGCACACTCCTCTCTCTATACCTGGCTACTTTCAAACTATTCCCGAAACGCGACAAGGTCACTTCACGGGTGTTACATTTGAAAGTGGTGGTACTACCCCAGGACGGCAGATTGAGCAAATAACCATCATCAGTTTGCGTACCACTCTTTAAAATTTTAAAAAGCTTTTTTTTTGTTCAATATCGTAGTGTAAGAATAATAGATCTTTTTGCGTTTTTTTGTGCTATCAGGGTCAAAGTAATCGTACGCTCGAGGTGATTAGGAGGTCCATACGTTAAGTAAAATAAAGTTAACTACGACTCTAATACTATTTTGTCATAAAATTATTCATTTTATATTCTAAAAAAAGCATCAAAGAAGAGATCTTATTAGTCTATTTATAAGTAAAATATCTGTCATGTAAGTCAATCAATTTATAAAGAAAACTCAATCTATCATGCTATGACAGGGGTTTGGTATGCAGAGTAACACGAAAATGCTTTCACACGAAGAATTCTTGGAACTGAGTGCTTTATCCTACACACAATAAAATAGTGTTGCATTGTATCGAGAATATCCTTTGCTAAATATGTTATTATACTTTTAACGACTTAATCTTAGCAGAAAACGAACTCATTAAATAGTGGCAGGCAAGACTGATGATGGTTATTAGCGCAGTCTGCCATTCTGGGGTAGTACCACCACTTTCGGATGTAACACCCGTGAAGTGACCCAGTCGCCTTTCGGGAACAGCTTGGAAGTAGCTAAGTCTAACGAGAGGAGTGTGCACTGACTGATAATGCACATTCGTCCGTTCAAGTCGGTATAGCGTATGCGACTGCTATATCTAGAAATTTAACTGTAGTGGCAGTTGTTTCCGTTCATGGACCGCACTCTAGCTTTACATCAGACGGAGTGTTGTCATATGCCGAGCTACAAATAAATAAAATTTAGAAAACGTACCTTCGTCCATAGAAAGCTGATCCCAAATAGCAACCTTAGTTCCTGCAGGATCACTGAGTGCAACATATGCCAATTCACCTCGTACCAGTCTCAAATCGTGGTCTAGCGCCAGAATCCAGAACGTTACTGTTAGACAAAAGAAATATAACTTTAAATAAAATACACATAAAAGAAAAGCGGATTTTTTTAAAACAATTTCCTGTCTGGAGGGCCCTATTAGGTCGAGGCTGAAGATCAGTAAATTCCCAATTCCCATCGTTTAGTATACACACAATACTTATGTTTAAAAAATATAAACTATAACCTAGAACAAAATACCTATTTTTTATGTAAATAAATGAAAAATGTTTAAAATATTTATATAATATAGTTACAGTAAACCTAGCGTTAGAGGAGTAAGGATTCATAGATAAACTATCCTTAGTTTCCACTAAAAACTATGGCTATCGTGTGGAAAGCACTTTGGTGTTTTATGTATGTTCCCATCTCATTAAATTCTGCTCAAGTTTATGTTTCATGATCCCGTTTTATGACACAAAAACACTATAATCGCTGTTTATAAAAAAATATCCTTTTCAATTTATATTAAAATTCGGTTTCGGCTATTTATGGCCGATGGTATAAAGTTAGAAGACATTTGCTGTAGTAGCAGTTGTTTCCTTTAATATCAGGCTGAATGTGGTTACATGTCGAGCTACTATAAAAATGTGTTTAAATAAGTTTTCTCAAAGTTACATCAATCCCTCTTAGGGTTAAAGCGATGAGTGTGGAAACAAACTCTAGAAAATAATTTATATAGGGACTTTACTGTATAATTAATTACTGGGAGGGAGGAGTTAACTCGAACTTGGACAATAAAGCAAAAGTTACCAGTGGTTCCCCAAGTTGTGTCCTCACCGGGCCCGAACTGTTGCGGGGTTAGGGCTTTGCACGACCATTAGGGCTCATTTTTGATGTCAGCGACAACGATATGTTTAAATAAACAATAATTATTATTGATACAAATAATGAGTATGTTTGCAGCAGATCCCAAGATACAGACATATTAGTACCGGCCAATTTGTAGACTAAATAAATAAAATTTCTAAATATTTATTTATGATTTATATAAAATATATTTTGCTCAGAAAACTCTGAACATAGAAACTTACGTCATATAATATACGAGTATATACGTTAAATTATTTAATTTTAATTGAATGTCGCTGTATTTTGAAATATTCCTTTAGAAACTTTGTTCGAACCACATATATAAGTTTCACTCAGTCTTTTTTGTCCCTCACGTTTGCAGACTCGTAAATAAACTTTCATTTAAAAAATATAAACTCAAGTTTAATTAAAAAATAAATTGGACTTTATGTCATGTTTCTAAGGACAATTTTTGAAATGTTTTAGTTTTTTTTATAACAGAATCAAACCTACGTCGTTACCACTAGACACTAGAAAAAATCAATTAATCTATCCAAATAAGTAATTAAATCGTAATTAAAAATTAATTCACCAATTTAAAGGTAATAATACAAAGACAGTCTATTCCCTAAGCGGAAAGCTACAACAATCACAATCAGAATTGGAATGGTACCTACCCGCACGATCATAAATAAACCTCTTAATCCTTATTTGAAAGGGTACCCACCTAACATTTTGTAGACAGGTTGTTAAGTAGCTAACCATTGACCTTTATCATTTGGGAGAACAAAAAATGGCTAAATCACATTTAAGAGGTTCTTTGTGCTAACGAGAACTAATTACTTGAAACAAGTATTAATAGGGTAAGCATATAAATGATATATAATGAAACATTTCTACAGTAGCTCGGCATGTGACCATACTCCCCTCGATGATAACCTAGAGTGCGGTTCATGGATGAGACAAATAATATATCTTCTGAAAAAAAAACAAAGGATTGCGAACTTTGACATCCTGCTTTTTAAAAGAAAACTTTTTAATAGAGGTCGCCACAATACCCCCTTACGTAAAAAGAAACTCCAATATAAACAAAATGCTGCTATTTGCATATAAATGATCTAACAGGATATATATCACAACCAAAGCAATGTAAGGTTGATCTGTTGAAAAAGGTGTTGAAATGGCGGTGTGACAGTCTCAGTAGAAGGAGATAATATTGTTGACTGAGTGTTGGCCACTGTATGGAGGCGTTAATGGTCGTCGTACGGCATCGTCACGTAAAAACATATTAGTGGCAACCGATAATTCCTTATGCTGGAAATGAGGCGAAGCTGGCACGGGTCTTAACTTCGCCATTCTGTTGCGTAATTGAGCAACAAAGTCAACAACGCTGTCCATAGCAACGTGTCGAGTCTTAGGCATGTGGAACACGCCTGGAAGACCTAATGACTCGCGATATAGAAACTCGGCTGAAGAAGATTTTCCTTAAAGCAGAGCGTATACCGAGCATCACGAAAGGCAAGGCTGCCATCCATGTGTCTTCATGATACATTAAGACGACTTTTAATTACCGATGAAAACGATCCACCATTCCATTGGTACAAAAATGATATGCTCTCGTTCTGATCCTCTTGGTGGCACAAAATTGAAGAAACTTGCAGTGGTGAGGAAGAGCTCTTTGAAGGTCTCGCAAGACGGCACGTTCACGTATTATGAGCAATGTAACTAATCTTGCGTAAATTAAACTTACTGGTCTCTCCTGGTCGATAATGATGTCGTGCTGGTCTTACGATGACGTCTCTTACAGGACCAAGCAACCTGATGACGCTATGACTTCTGGAGGTGCAATCGTCTATGCCGACACAGCCAACAGTTGTATGCAGCGTGCAATGAGACGCTGGTGATAGAGGAATCTTGAGTGGTATTATGCCATAATCTGCAACAAAGAAAAATATTATAAACTTGACGAAAAAAATAAATAAAACAATTGTAGCTCGGCATATGACAACACTCATCTTGATGTAAAGCCAGAGTGCGGTCCATGAACGGAAACAACTGCTACTACAGAGAATTCTCTACAGGCAGCAGTCGCCTCCGCTATGGTAGTTTGAGGAGACGAGTATGCGCTATCTAGATTGACAGTGCACACTCCTCTCGTTATACCTGGCTACTTTCAAATGCGACAAAGTCACTTGACGGGTGCTACATTCCGAAGTGTTGTTACTACCCCAGGACAGCAGACTGGGCTAATAACCATCATCATACCACTGTAAAGATATTTATCCTTAGTATGAAATTAAATACATTATACACGATGTATACATGTGTGTATGTAATTATTAAACATAACGAAACAATATATAGGTAGAAACGATTTCATAGAAGATTCTAATTTAAATTTGTTAGAATCCATTAAAGGTACTAGACTCTTAGAGGCATAATAGAAAAAGGAATAAAACAGCGCTTCGAGATAAAAGAAGACATAATAAAACGCTCTAAAACTAATAAATTGAATTTCAATAGTTGTTTTGCTCTGAACGTCCATGTTTAGACTTAGGAAGGTTAAACGAACAGAATCTCGTTCAAATAATTGTTTTTTGAGCAACAAAAAGGCCTTTATGACGCCAATAAAAGCTTTTGGATCATCTCCAAATGGAAAAGATACGGCTAAAGTTCGTATCGATTCTCAATCTAGTATTCGAATGGATAGAATTGATATCATTTTCCAGGTCATATTGCAGTAGTATTCTTTTAATATCTTTATTTGATCTAGAAAGATATTAACCGATAAAGTAGCGAATTTTTCGTTTATACGAGCTTGACCAGTAAATCAGTAAGTGCTTCTGGTTGTTTTTCTAGAGAACTAGTTTCATTCCCAGTAAGCTAGCGAGGAAGCTAGTAAGTCAGTATGTCAAGCTAGGAAAGTTTAATATATAATAATATAATCTAGAGCGGCCGTGGTCTAGTGGTAGGACGCGTGAACTCACGATCGATGAGACCTGTGTTCGAACCTCGCTAAATTCTGACCGGTACCATGTTATACGTATTTTGGTCGCTACCTATAGGCACTATTAAAGAGTGGTAGGCAGACTGATGATGGTTATTACCCCAGTCTGCCGCCCTGGGGTAGTACCACCACTTTCGATTGTCGCGTCTCGGGAGCAGTTTGAAATTAATGAGGTTATTAGAGGAGTGTGCACTGTCAATTTACATGGTGCATACTCGTCTCCTCAGGCCGGCGTAGCGGAGGCGATTGCTGCCCGTAGAGATTTCTCTGTAGTAGCAGTTATTACCGTTCATGGACCGCACTCTGGCTTTACATCAGGATGAGTGTTGTCATATGTCGAGTTACAATATAAAAAAAAATACGATGGCGTTTAATTTTTTGAGTCATACTGGTTTCTGAAAACTAGCCTCATGTATCCCGGACATTGTGAAAGTAGTCCTTTCTAAAGTACACCTTGTTTATTGAAGTTAGTTTTATAGATGTTTGTAAAACAAATTTTAATAAACTTTATCTCTTATATTTCATAATAATTACAATATCAAGTTTCATTTAAAAATAAAAATGGTAGAAACTACATTTTTACATAAACATAAAAGTTTTTGATATTACTACTTATGTAATTTGATAATAAAGTTGCTCTTCGTGGAAATATGTTTTATGTAAGTTAGTGAGTACGAGTACAAGAAGTTAGCGGAGCGGAAGTCGACTTACTTTAATTCTAAAGTATTATGAGAGTTATATAATGCAAGTGCAGATGTCTTTTAAACTACTATCGTTGAAGACAGGTGAAAGGTTATGAATAATGTGTTCATTATTTTAATATAAATATTTAATTTTAATTTGTTAGTAATTAAAAAAAACTTTTATTTCTTTTTCTTTTATAGTATTTACGTTTATTATAAAAGAAATATCTACCACCCGAAAATATTGAAATATAAAACACTGGATTTTGCCTAGTGCCCATAACTGTCGAGTTTGTGTGAAGAGAATGTGGATGTGAGGGAAGCGAGAGAGTTGTCTCAGAATAATGCCAAATGGCATTCTGTTGTGTACCTGTGGGAAAATTGTAGATGATGATTCTAAAAAAATCTAGTTAATCATACCGTTACTTCTTAGAGAAGAATTTGACCCCAAAATAAATGTATTTAGTTTATTTAAGACAAGTAGTATCGGTTAAAAATCTACAAAACCCTAAGGAATAATAAGTTCTAAAACCAAATGACACATATGGGAATAAAACTCGTCTGTTACGTTCTTGAATATGAAATGAAAGGAAATGGTACATCGCTTCTACACGTTTAACGCATAATTACGTTTAGAATCAATAAACGGTCCCTTTGTTTTTTTTTATTGTAGCTCGGCATGTGACAACACTCCGCTTGATATAAAGCTAGAGTGCGGTCCACGAATGGAAACAACTGCTACTACAGAGAGGACAGGTCCGGGTAGCAGTCGCCTCCACTATACCGGCTTGAGGAGACGAGCATGTACCATCCAGATTGACAGCGCACACTCCTCTCGTTATACCTGGCTACTTTCTTTTTAACAATAACATCTTTCTCTCTTATTATGGCGGCTAGATTTCAGACTAAAGTAATTGAAGTCATATTTCAGATTAATATCTTCTATATATGTGTGAGATAATTGTCTTTTGCGTCTCGACAGGATTTAGTAACATCGCAACTACGATATTTTCATACGTGTTTGTCTTTTAAAAAGTAAGTGAAGACTTAACTTTTAAAGACCCCCACCATGAGCGATGGGGTCAGCGGTACGGGCCAAATGTCAATGGGGTCGCGGTGTTGTGACTTCACCATGACGTAGAGAGAGATCCCGTAAAATAAAATGAAAATAGTTTATTAGCACATTAACATGAAATAAAAATCCTTTATTAACGTAGGCATGGACTTGGCATGCACTTGTTCATCGTCAGAATCTACTTTTGGCTTCGGAAAGACATATGACGAGAAGACAGCCATAAGAAACTCGTCCATTATATGCAATCTACTATGTGGTGCTATATCACCGTGGGGGTTTAGTCTTTAATCGGTATTGGGGAGTACCGAAGAATCCGGCATTTCTTGTCGTCGTGAAAATATATTTTTTGAAATATTTAATAACATAACTGTATTTGCAGTGTCTTATTCAACAATACGGTTAGATTAAAAAAAAGAGTTAATTCTTTTCAACCATTGAATATCCTGACTCTACAGAAGCTTTGCTTCATAGTCTTTTATATTTTTTGTACACTTTTTGGAATTCGTCCAAGATATTTTATCATTCATGGCAGAGTACCCTTAACGACGCCAATGTACACTCTAACAGCGAAGTACAAAGTGAAACGTGATGTACATTATTTAAATATTTTATCTTCCGTCTGTGCTCTGGGAGAAGATTTATTTCTTTAGAGATTGAAGATAAGGAAATTATAAGACTACAATCTAGATTAAAACTAGGCGATGCGGCGGACCGCTATGTAAAAGCTTTTTTAAAATAATAATGATACGATAAGGAGTAAGTAATAAATACCTTTATTACTTGAGTAAATTACATTAGATACAAAACAAGTTTCAATGACTTTGAAGTTGTATTAAATTCACAAGAACCGCCAGTACTTGTAAGTTGGCAAAGAAGATTAATGGCATATCCCTCTAGCTGACAGTCTACATTCCAAAAGCGTTACACAAACTTTGAAGCACTTAAAATTCCACTCCTATATTTTAAATTATGTATTTTAGTTGGTAAATAATGTGCTGATGACGTAGATGTATTCAAAGAGATAATTAATAAATATTCGCAAAAGGAAAATATTCCATACATAATATTAAATGTCT
Organism: Tinea pellionella; assembly: GCA_948150575.1. Taxonomy (NCBI): domain Eukaryota; kingdom Metazoa; phylum Arthropoda; class Insecta; order Lepidoptera; family Tineidae; genus Tinea; species Tinea pellionella. The sequence goes on from OX411253.1 coordinate 2,072,998, forward strand.
TGCATCCAAGCTATGTGTTTTTACAGTAGCTCGGTATGTAATCTCACTTCGCTTGAATGAATGAATATGATAGAATGCAATCTATGACGAGTAGCCCTCATCAAGCTGGGGGAGAAGATTGTGTACCGTTCAGGTTAACAGTTCACTTTTTCCATTATACCCAACTACTTTCATTTTGAAGACTGGTAGGCAGACTAATGATGGTTATTTGTCCAGTATGCCGTCCTGGGGCAGTACCACCACTTTCGAATGTAACACCCGTGAAGTGACCTCGTCCTCGCGTTTCGGGAATAGTTTGAAAGTAGCTAGGAGTGTGCGCTGTCAATCTAGATAGTACATGCTAGTCTCCTCAAGCCGGCCAAGTGGAGGCGACTGCTGCCCGTACAGGTTTCTCTGTAGTAGCAGTTGTTTCCATTCACAGACTGCACTCTAGCTTTACATCAGGCGGAGTATTGTCACATGCCGAGCTACAATATTTATATTTTATTTTTTGGTAGAATTATGTCACTTCAGGGATGTTAAAAGCAGTGGTGCCAAGGACAGCCGTCTAGGACCTAGGCTAAGCCCATCATCAGTCTGCCTACCACCTTTTAAGGTGTTCAAATGATATTTAGATTAAATTAAAAGATTACTACCGCTTTTATTGTGATTATTTTAATCCGATAGCCTTGGAGGCTTTGGATCCATCATGGTTGCGGCGACTCAAGTCCTTATTAAATTTATTGCTTCATTCTTTAGTAAAATCTAAGGATGAAATGATAAAAGTGAGTATATGAAATCAATAAAAAATAGTCTGAACTAAAACTATAAAATCGAAGACAAAAGCTTTCAATTCAGCAAAGCCAAAATAGATTGAAATGGAAGCGACACGTGAAAACAACGAAGGCACAACTAATCCAATGCTAATCACAAGTCACTTTATCCACATCTCTGAAGCGAATTTAAATTGAACTTTAATACGTTTCGATAAGGTTGAATTTTGTTAAGAGAAAATGTATAACGTAAACAGGATACCGGTGAGCGCGAAGATAATTTGATTACCCTTGCATCATGGTCCATTGCGTTTAACCCGCCACGCGCGATGAGACATTTTGCCTCAACATCTAGAATCTACACGTGTATGTTCTATAAGTTAACACAAGTATTGTGACTGTATCTGTTATGTTTTTGAAGGAAAAAAAATAGAAGAAAAAGGGTATATTTTTGTTGTAGCTCGGCATATAACAATACTGGTGTTAAGCATGACAAAAAATAAGTGCTACCACAGAGAAATTTCTGCAAGCACTGTCGTTCCCGCATGCCGGCTTAAAAAGACAGTGCACACTCCTCTCGTTACACATGGCTAAAGCTGATCTCGAAACGCGACTAGGTCACTACACGGGTGTTACATTTGAAAGTGGTGGTACTGCCCCAGGACAGCAGACTGTGCTAATAACCATCAATTGTCTGCCTACCACCCTTTAATACATACCTATGAATACACTGAGCGGCAAAAGTATATATAACATTTATACCGGTCGGAATTTAGCGAGGTTTGAACACGGGTCTCATCGATCGTGAGTTCACGTATCCTACCGATAGACCACGGCCGCTCAATCAGTGATGTTTGGTGTTATTGTTTCTTTAATTGTTAAAAAATGATTTAAATCAGTAGTTAATAAAAAGCTTCGAAACACAATAGTGGATTTTAATCACGTTTGTTAATGGCAAAGTCCCAATTAAGCAGTAAATGCGAACAAATTTTAATGTAAATTAAATGTACGCATTTTGAGTATGAACAATCAAACGAATAAATTAATCCTAAATACCTCTGTAAATGCTATTTATTATGTTGCAGCAAAAATGGTAATCAAATTGTTTATTATTTATACATGCAAGAAAATATACACTTTTATACTAAAAAAACATATGAAGTATAGTTAGAATAAATAATTGAACGACTAGGTGCTAATGGACTCGAACCTTAGAACCTAGATTCATCTCTTTTGATTTTTTTTTTATAGTAGTCCGGCATGTGACTGCACTCCACTTAGTGTCAGTTTGAATGTGGTCCATGGTAACTGCAACCACAGTGTGCATTCAACTCTTCTAGTTAGGTATACCCGACTACTTTCAATACCGAAACGTAACTGACACTTGGTTGTTACACGCGTACTCTGTACAGCTGCGTAGGACGGTAGACAGCTAATATCAATTTGACATTATTGTAATTTTAATCACAAAATGTTATACAGTGTTTTAAGGCAAAATAAATATTGGTAAGATACGCATGAAACAAAGCCATCAGGTAATATCAAAAACGAGTCACGAAATAATTACTTGCGTTAAATATATTTCGTATTCTAACCAAAGCCTTTTTCGTGAAAATCAATTACGTAGGGCATCCCCCCTCTTCGTGCAAACGGAACCCAATTAAAACTTGTCTAATACGATTTCCATTTTGTAAATAAGTCCCACCTACTTACCTATCATCTCGAAGAACCAAACTTCTAGTTTCTCAAGATTATTCCAAATAAAATTACAACAAAGATTTTAAAATTGAATTTTAACAGAAATCTACGGAAAGAAGCGATAATGTTGGGTTATTTTCATAAACTTGTGTTTTTTTGAGTATTAATTTAATGAGCAGCCGTGGTCTAGGGGTAGAAGGCATGATCGATGAGGCCCGTGTTCAAATCTCGCTCAGTGCTCTGACACAAAAAATATGAAGTGGAAAAGCTTTAGGTAACCTCACCACATAGCGCGACGCGAATAAGTAGTGTCGCGGAGAATATAATTAAGGCCGTTCTGCGCCGCGCCTCTCTAGTGCGGTTTCCCTTTACATTTATGTATGTGTTTGTCCTAAATCAAGGTCATATTTACCTACTATCAAAATCTGAATTAGAAAATCTATATTGTCCAAATGGACCATGTATGAGACAGACAAAAGCTCCTGGAAGACATAATCCTCAGGGGATATACGTAGAATATTAAATATTTACAGAAATTGAATATTCATTAATCAATATCCAGATAAACTAATTGAACTTTGTTAACTAAAATAATGTATAGATGAGCGACCGTAATGTTTAAAACGATGCGGTTTTAACTCTGATGCATTACCGTTTGATAATTTTAGTCGAACCAAATAATATAATTAGACTAAAAGCGTTTGAAATTTTAATTATGTTTAGATTTTATTATGAATTATTAATAAGTATTCGATATTACTAAAAACATTATGAATAATTACCGAGCCGCTCGGGAATGATTAGTAATCTAATTTTGGAATTAAAGTTTAGTTATTGACTTCATTTTACTACTAAATAAACGCAATTAATAGATTTATTTGCGGTAGCAGTTGTCTCTGCTAATAGACCGCACTCTAACTTAACATTAGCGGAATACGGTCACATATTGGAGTAATAAAATATCCCTTATAAAGGTCGCTATATAAAATTGAGAATTTATTTGTTTAATCATATATTTATAGCTCTTCCACTGGAGTAAATATACAGGTCTTTATACGTATTTTCAAAGATATGTATTTATAGAACACATTAATAGCAGTATTTACATTTTTAAAAACGAGGAGTGCTTTGACACCTTTTATACACTAAAATTTTCAATTTCCACCTCCCCTGTATTATGTAAACAATGTATCTATCTCCGAATTCAATTAAAACTTTAGCTAAGGAGAATTAAATTTAATGCTCTGTTGTCATCTCGGATGTTGGTATAAATTTCGTGAAATCACTGATTTTAGGTGAATTTTTTCTACTAAAAGTAATAGCAAGATATTTTTCATATGAATTAATTAAAAAGTTTCATACGGTCCGTCAGTATGCGAAATAATTTATATCTTTATAGTAACCTAACACAGAGAAATCTTTTACATATATATCAGCGAAAGCAAACCCTCCAATGCGACATATACATTATACATTATTAAAATCGTAATAGGAAAAAAAACCGTAGAATATAAGATATAGATGTGTAAATCAGTTAGTTGTATGCTGAAATTAGAACATAGTTATAAGTTATAATATATAGTACACACTCCGAGTTCACAAGACAGAGGCGGACGTCATCATTAGATTGTCTGCCACGGAAAAAAAGAATGTAACGACAAATAATAAAAAAAAAAAAAAACAAAAAGGGCACGGACAAACGTCTGTGGAGTCTATGCAATAAATAACAATAATAATAAAATAACTTTTTAGGCAAAAGTCGTAGTTGCCGCCTCCACTATGACTCCATGTTTGATTGATTGACAATTAATTCTAAAATTAAAAATGAACTAAATTATTATAAAGCTCTCACATTATCAATAAAATTATTATTATTATTATAGCGTAAATATATTTTCAAAGGAATTTTCACTGTAATCAACTAGTCGGTGACACCGGAAAAGGCAAAGGCAGACGGAACTCGGGGAGCGTAGTATTTGTTAAACAAATAGCTCTTGTATTCTTGTTAAATTTTAAAACGGAATCATAACGAATTTTATTCACCACGTTATTAAAATTTTCTCCGAATAAATACCACTGAAGTTCAAAAACCTAAATTTTTTTTTATTCTAATAAATGTGCAGAAAATAATTGCAAACAGGATGGTCCAAATAATGACATCCAAACCTTACCTCTTTTGTCATTTCTAAACGTACCTTCCCAAACAATATAAACGAAAGCAGACTAGTTATATGATATATCAACCACTGTACTAAACACGCTTGAACTTTTTTTATTGTGGCTCGGCAAGCTAAAGTGTGATCCATGAGTGGGAATAACTACTACCAGAGAGAAACATACAGAATATTCACCATCCTTTAACAGAGCACACTCCTTTTGAATTGGAAACAGTACCAAAGTATTTATAAAACAATTCTTATTCTTCAGTGGTGGTACTAGATTAAGCTGAACGTCGCCGACATCAGCTTTGAGAGGCCTCCTCAAGTGCGAACCGAACCTGATCGTCTTCCAGGCTAACATACAAGATATTTTTAATTTCCCATTTAGTTCGGCATGCAACTCAACTTGTTAAATTACGTGTATATGTCGAAACAGGCCCATCACTAAGCCTAGCTGTCCACTAATATTGGTAATAGAGGTTACACAATGACATAATGTTTAACGATGAGAAGCTACAGTTTCATCGTCCATTGACACATTCCATATTTAATGACTTCGAATCATGTTCATTTCAGTTCCATGAGTACAGTTGGTTCGCCGGAATTCAGTTGCGTGCAGTCAGCCGAGTTCACTGATTAATCGATCGATTTGTTTACCGTCTGATACCGTAAATCCGATTTGGTGGTTTTAATATTTATAAATTAACAGCCAGTGGTACGTAATAAATGCTTTTTACGATAAAATATATAATTTAACGTTTCACATACTGCGTTTATTTATAATTCAATAGCATGGTGTGAGCCGTATTGTCAAATATGTCAGAACATCGAATAACCGAATAAATAAGAGTGACCATAGACGAGGATGGATTTCCGAGAACATCTTTTTTATAAAGTAACATGAAACATCACTTCGCGTGATATTAACGCAAGAATGCTTGAGGCTTATAAACGAAAACAACTGCCATCATAGATAAATATATGCAGGTAGAACCACCTCCGCTGTGCCAGCTTGAGGATATAAATGTGCACCGTCCAGACTTGCAGTGCAGACGTCCAAACTGATCCTGAAACGCTAAAGTCACTTTACAGGCGTAACGCGGACGATAGTATGGGCTAATAACAAAGTTTTAGTTTCTTTACTATATGGATAAATATAGTATAGAAAAATAAGCAGACTAAAAAGCTTTAGCAAAAGAACTTGTCTAATTATACCATTACGCGCTCTTGACTTTAACTAACTTACAAAAGCACTCCTAGGTACTTGCATGTTTCAGAAATGCAAACACAAAATACCAAGATATTCCTCGTGGTGCATCGTGAAATTATATCCATTATTCTGTACACATTATTCGCAAGTAGCAAACGTTAAGAGATTCAAGTTACAATTTCAAAATTCTATTATTATTGTTTTAAATCCGTAGGTTGAGGTGCATTTCTCTGGTGAAATTTTTATTTAGTTTTTAATGATGATACTTTTAGTTTTAGTTCTTTGTAAACGTGTATAATTTGATAAACAAATTACTTTCAAACATACTCTGCTGAATTAAAATTAAATGTCCTTAAATATAAACCTTAATTAAATACCATACAATTTTAATCGAGATCGAGAGAAGCCAGCCACATTAAGTTGAACTGCATACACTTGTAAAAAAAACTAAGAAAGATAGAATATAAACAAAACATAAATTTTATTTATCATTAACAAAAAAACAGAAACAAAGACAATCACAAGTTAAATCAAATTAAAAACATTATTAAAAAAATAATGTAGGTATAATTAAAATTTAGTACCTACATTAGATTTTATAAATACTCTGCAAATATTCTACCAGTTTTCCGTTGAAATAATAAAGCAGTAACGTTGTATAATAGACATAGAATTCCGAGAACATCATAAGCCGTAATGACGCTCGTGAAACGTGAAATTGGTTTTTGGATACAATTGCAAAGAACAGCTCCATAATAAAAGTCTAATGCGAATGAAAAATGTTACTATTATGCGTTTTATGTAAAATATGCATTTAATCCTATGGTATGGTAGAGATCTCCAGGGTTTCATAACTATACTTTTTTTTTTTTATTGTAGCTCGACATGTGACAACACTCCGCCTGATGTAAAGCTAGAGTGCGGTCCATGAATGGAAACAACTGCTACCACAGAGATATCTCTACGGGCTGCAGTCGCCTCCACTATGCCGGCTTGAGGAGACGAGCATGTACCATCTAGATTGACAGTGCACACTCCTCTCTTATACCTGGCTACTTTCAAACTATTCCCGAAACGCGACAAGGTCACTTCACGGGTGTTACATTCGAAAGTGGTAGTACTGCCCCAGGACGACAGACTGGACAAATAACCATCATCAGTCTGCCTACCACTCTTTAATAGTGCCTACTTGATGTTATTTAAGCAAGCCATATAATGCGAAGATCTTAGGATGGTATTTCTTGATGCTACACTCTTCTTCTTATCTTATTGAGTATAAAAATAATGTATCCTTTACTAACCTTCAATAATTCTTTTTTTAAATTGTAGCTCGGCATATGATAACACTCCGCCTAATGTAAAGCTAGAGTGCGGTCCATGAACGGAAACAACTGCTACTATTGAGAAATGTCTCTAAAGGCAGCAGGCGCCTCCGCTATGCCGGCTTGAGGAGTCGAATAGAACTATATAGTATATACGGTGCACACTCCTCTCGTTATACCTGGCTGCTTAGAAACTGTTACCGAAACGCGACGGGTGTTACATTCGTAACACATGTATCCAATCTAAGAACCTTTATCAATATCGGAACAGTAACTCAAAGCTGTTAATAGCTAGAAGATTGCTTTCTAACATATCAGTGTAAAGTGCCAATGAATCAGGATGCTATCATAATGGGTAACCATTTTGGTTTAAACGGTGGCGTTGGCTAGATTTAAAAGTTCCTTTAATATAATGCTGTCTCTAACATCATCGACTAAAGCTTAGAAATGCCGAATCAAATTAGACTCTAAAAGTCTTTAATAAGATAATACTATTTTTTTACATTTAAATTCAGTTTGCCGTCCTGGGTTAGTACCACCACGTTCGAATGTAACACCCGTGAAGTGACCTTGTCGCGTTTCGGGAATAGTTTGAAAGTAGCCAGGTATAGCGAGAGGTATAGTGGCGGCATAGTGGAAGCGTCTGCTGTCCGCACAGGTTTCTCTGTAGCAGCAGCTGTTTCTATTCATGAACCATACTCTAGCTTTACATCAGACGGAGTGTTGTCACATGCCGAGCTACAATCAAAAAAAATCAAGTCGATTGTCTTCGGTGCACTCAAAAATTCTACCAAGCAATTCAAAAGACTAAAGAAAAAAAGGGTAAAATTGAATCTCAAAGTCGGCATCAGGTGTTAATCGTTGAAAGTGATTGCTAATTTCGTCTGGGGGAACTGATTTCTTTTACATCTGGAATGGACCGACCCTAACGAACCGTACTAACGCTTAACTACGTAACAGCTTGACAAGAACGTTTCTACACCTGCTATTTGTTTATTTATTTTTTATTTTCTTAAATATAAATAACATTATAACATATTGTTATTTTTATGGCGATGGTGAGTTAGTCTAAATAATATTTTTCCGTATTTTATAACACCCTAAACTGGAGGAAATCTTTATAACCACGGACCCACAGGACAGGCTTTTCCCTAGTGTGGGTCTTGTTTTGTAAACTAAAATTGTAAAATAAAATAAATAAATAAATAAAATAAAATAAAATAAAATATTATTTAGATAAAGAAACAGAGTCGCAAGGTAGGCATTTTTTTGTAATAGATATTTTGTTTTATTAACATCCGTGAAGTGACGTAATCGTCTTTCGGGATCAGCTTGGAAGTGACCGGGTATAATGAGAAAAGTGTGCACAGTCGATCTGAGTATATAGCACACGAATGTCTATTGTTAAGGCACACTCCTTTCGTTATTTTCGGTAACTTCCAGACTGGCCCCAAAACTAAATATCCTGTCTACCACTCTTCTAAATAATGAAATACGTAAAACACAGGTATCCAAATAATTGAAACAATAAAATGATAAAATATAAGATGCGGAGTTTCAATAAGAGTTATATTGACTCCGATAGAGTTACGTTCTGAAAAGAACCGGGTGTCAGATGTTCCTCTTTTTGATGAAATGGAAAAATTAGATCTGGTGTGCGGTGGAGGAAATCGCTTACTGAGAATAGTCGTAGCGTGTCAATAAAGGTTGTAGTCTAACACTCTTTGAAGTGAGATTGAAAGAATAAAATATTAAACGTTTGCACTGATTTAAAATTCGTTCACTAAAGATTTCTTTTGTGATTACGTGCAGTAATTTGTAAAACAAGTATAGTTAGAAGTTTTTTTTTAATCTCTCAAATCTAGGTCGGTACCAATGTAATTTTGTCATAGTATTTTAACACTATAAAAAGTGTTCCAATAAAATATTATATGGTTTTTTTTTAAAAACATATATTATATTGGTCTGCCTTCCACTATTTTAATAATTGCTAACGAACAAGTGCAATAAACAAAAAAACATTAACGACTTAAATTCGACATTGCTATGCGAATTTGATTCTGAGGCACTCTTGATTATGAGTCCACAGCCGCCCACGTACTGTTAAAAACAACGACAAAATATTAGTATGTAACATGTAACTAAAGCAAGACAGCAAATAAAGCCAATAAGCAACGTTCATAAAGCGCATTTTATTAAGCTAATATCCCTCTACTCTTATTGTATAAAAGAAGTTTAAATGGCTTGTATTTTCTGAATGGACCTTGTATTTCCAAGTGCCTTTGAATACAAAGTGTGCTGTTTGTAGGACCGAACAAAGCCGATCTTTTCATACTCCTATGCAAAACACCTCACCCGGAACAAAATATTATAATAGAGTATATTGTTACTCGTGAGGGTGTTATGTCACTCTTGGATCTTACACGACTCTTGTACGAATACTAACTAGTTAATTTAATAAAGTTCTAATGTGCAGTACAATAACATGTACAATACAAACAATTTCTAGGCCTAAAACGAATATTACCTTTACGATTTTTTAATTTATTGTAGCTCAACATTCCGCTTGATGTTAAGCTAGTTAAGATGAAATCCTCCGCTATGCCGTCTTGAGGAGACGAACGACGCCATCAGGTTGACTCTCGTTAAACCTGACTACTTCCAAACTGATCCCGAATCGGAACAAGATCACTTCACAGATTTTACACTTGAAAATGGTGGTACTACCCTAGGACGGCAGACTGAACTAAAATCCTCATCAGTCTGCCTACTACAATTTATTCTGAATGGGAATCGAACTAACATTTTTGCGTTTTAATTAATTCGTTGCAGAGGATCAAACAGGAAAATGTACAGATAATATAAATGTTGGCATAAGGTAGAATGACAAAAGATAACAAAAACAGTAAAATAAAGAGGGATAAAATTTAAAATGTCGAAAGTAAAGGATGACGTAACAAGAAGAGTCCTATAAAACTTTTGTTGTTTCCTGAACAAGCATAACTAGAATAAATATCAATTCACAGACATCACTTTAAGAATCGTAAAGACGCTCGCTTTCTTTGAAACTTCGGCAATCTCTTCTGTATTCATGCTTCCATGTGAATGTTTGAAGATGACAGACAAAATGATGTTTTTTTACTGCTTTTATTACCGATTTATATTGCATTCAAAATAACGTGTTTTTATTTTACAACCAAATGTTTACACTTCATTCAAGCTTAGCGCGAGGGGGTTGCTGTTAATTTGGCAATAATTGTAATAATAATAATAAATTTATTTTCAAAATGATCAGAAGTTTTAGTATATTTTTGTTTTGTAATTCTGTAATTAGTTTTTTTTTAAATATTTGTGAGCTGAAGCGCGGTTTATTTATTGTTAGAGATAACTGCTACTATAAACAAATGTCTGCATGAAGCAACCGCCTCCGCAGTGCTTGATTGAGAAGACGAATGTGCACCATCTGAAGTGACAGTGCACACTCCTCTTTTTACTATGTGTGTACTACGTATAACTTCCGTTCCAAAACACGATTAGGCCACTTCACTGGTCTAATAACTATCATTACTCTGCCTGCCGCTCTTGAAAGGTGAAACACAGTGCCAATTTCAAAAATAATGGTAAATATATAGCTAAATGAAAACCTGACAGGGGTAAATGCAGCGATCGATGTCTGTGATTGATAGGGCTCGGATGGATCTCAATGTTGACTAGATTGGAGAAACATCTATTCTACTCGTATAGTATATAATCTATTACAAACTGTTCGCAGTGAAAATGCTATATTTTTAACTATACAGTGAACCTCGGGTCAACGAAGGTGACCTTTGTGAAACTACGACAAAAATAATATCGATACTGTTATTGTGTTTTTGAGTTATTTTTAAACCTTCATCTATTAAAGTTATATCTATATATTCAATCAAAAATAACATAAAAACTAGGCTCTATCACTAGGGTTGTCAAATCTTAATAAAAATAATATAATATAGTTAATAGTATTATGAATCGTAGATGCATTTCCTGTTTTTAAAATAAATTCAAACTTAAGGATAGCAGCACATGTCATTGAAAGAAATGCAGGCAATTTCTCAGAGCTGGCTGAAGTTTTGAAACGCTAAGAAAGCAATCTCTGTGAAAACCATTTATCCATGTCAAGATATAAGAGAAACCGCTCAGGGTACCAACCCACGGATTTGGACAAACTTTGCACACATAATACCTATGAATCGGATTTTGGCTCTTATTGTCGAACGCATTTGAGGCGAAATTATTGATGTAACAATTGTAACAAAGTCTGTCTTGGCTGCAACGCAGGACCGATTGTTAAAACATGCATTGCCAAGAATATTTTTCGAGGTTTATTCTTGAAATCTCCTTAAGTTTAGCTTTAATTATTTATTTCTCTTTAGTTACCTACTCTTTTCTTATCTTCCCCACCAAGATTTTTCAAAACTAAAAACGAAAAAGACAGACATAGTCTTAAAATTAGATTGCAACAAGATTTTTTATAGTAGCTCAGCATGCAACTACATTTTACGTGATGTCATTCACTATAACTGCTTGAGGAGAAGAAAGTGCACCGTTTATTGACAGGGCACACTCTTCTCGTTATACCCGGGTACACTTGAAAATGGTAGTTCCTACCACAGGACGACAGACATTAAACTTAAAGTTATTTTAAGTTTTTTAGTTAAAGTGCGGTTCATGAGTGGAAACAACTGCTACTGCAGAGAAATCTCTATGGGTAGCAGTCGCCTCCACTACATCGGCTTGAGGAGACGAGTATGTATTATCTAGATTGACAGTGCATACTCCTCTCATTATACTTTATAATTTAAAACGAAAGTTATATTTTAATGTTTTAAAAAGAAATATTTGATTTTTACCGTAAATTGCAGTGTTTTGAAAACATTCAATTCAGTAAATCGTATTAGAAAAATAGTCAAAGTTATCATCAGATATTGAACAAGAATTCAATACTATTGTTGAATGTTGTATTTGTAGGTGTGTGTGTATGTGTACACATACACGCATACATGAATTTAAGGCGAGTTGCCAACTACTAACACTAATATTGCTCTATTTTTCTGCAGAATATTTTCGCTCTCCTAAAGTACCCTTCGGAGTATATTATTGAACGAGTTCGTTTGGGAGAAATTTTTATTTTATTAAGAAAATTTTTATCGCTTTTTGTAGTGTTTAATTATTAATGTTTTTTTACTATCCAACATTTACATTTTATTTATTTATTTAAAGCGTAGTGTTGCATGTACACAGGCGAACTTAATGCTAAACAGCATTCTCTTCCAGCTAACCTCCGTGTTTAGGACAGATGTGAGCGAAGAACAAACAAATATTAATACAACTAAAGTCTAGACAAATACTATACATAAATACTATATATAAATACCTATAATGTATTAATATTAATTAATAATTGTAATAAATAAAATAACATATAGATTGTCTGGAGAGGTTAAGAGACATTCAGTAAAAATTTAATTAACAGTCTTATAAAGGCAACCTGTTAGGAGCCTCCTGTATGTGCTGATTTGTTAAAACTTTAACTGACTAATAATTATAATTAGGGAGGTGTATCTGGTGACAGCTATCTTTTTTTTTAATAATATAGATTAATTTAGTCGACACGTGTTTCTGGAAAACTTTTATAATTGCTTTGTTCCTTTTTTATTAATTTTTAAAAATTGCGATTGTAATATAGTAATTGTGACGTTTCGGCCGGAACCAAACCATTGCCAATGAACAAGAAACAATAATCATTTATCAAAAGTTCAAACAAACTTTTGATTTTTAAAAGTTCCTGTTAATTAAAACATCGTGTATATAGTGTAGTTTTGTTTTAAAAATTACAATAGTTATTCGTATAAAACACGGTTATTGTTAGGAAACACAAACAAAAGATATTTGACAAAGCGAGATGACAACCATAGACAACAAAATAATCTACAAAACTGTTAGGTTGGGACTTTGTATTTCATCTTGTCAAACTCTCCGAAGAAGGTCGAAGAAGGTCATTACAGTTTTTGAAATATATCTGCGATTTTTAAGGTTTTTCCGACAGGAATCAAAAAATACATCTAATTGAAGTGATATCTCGAAATGGTTTTCGATTTAACATGGGTTAGTTTTTGAGGACTTTGCCCATTGGAAATAACTTAATATAATCTTTAAGTATTAGTAAGAAATAGGCTATACGAGTAATGAATAAACAAAATTATTAATATTTCAAGTACCAGATTTTCAAGCAAATTCATCAAATATTGATATTAGAAAGACGCCATTTTCCTTTATAAAATATGTAATACTCGTTAAATCTTACACGAACCAAGAAAGGCAATTTATTATAACAATGAATAATTTCATTTTGATCTATTTTACTTATACTACTTGAAATGAAATGAAATGAAATGAAATGAAATCTTTATTGCGTGCTTGGTATTAGGTAATTTCTGAGGTAGTACAATAAATATGTCCAACTAATATCTGCCTTTGCAGGCGTACACACATTTGTCCGTATTACATAGTTACAGTCCATTATTACAAATAATATAATGTCAATGTATAAACAGTACCGCGCTACAGAATCTTAAATATGAAATCTTGAATATTAATGTCATAGAAAATTACAGAAAATTATAATAATAATAATAATAAAAATAAATTAAGTGTGTTTCATTTATATTCTATGTAATCCTTCACCGAATAAAAACATCTTTCCGTAAGCCATGCTTTTGTATTCTTTTTAAATGAGTAAATTGATTTATCTTTAAAAGTGTCTGGTAGTTTATTATAAATATTAATACACATTATATATGAGTTTTTGTTTGTTAAAGTTAGTCTTGCATGTGGTCTGTACTTCAAAATTATGATAAAATTTTGACACGTAAAAAAATATACAAGAGATATTCAACACAACTCCGCCTGATGTAGTAAGCTAGAGTGCGGTCCATGAACGGAAATAATTGCTACTACAGAGAAATCTCTACAGGCGGTAGTTGCCTCCGCTATGCCGGCTTAAGGAGACGAATATTCACCATCTAGTTTGACAGTGATAAGAAACCCGACAAGTCACTTGTATATTACATTCGAAAGTGGTTGTAGGTACTAGGTAGGTAGGTTGTAGATAGGTAGTTAAATTATGATATTACGTCATTAATACTTGAAATGTGTTATGTACGACATGTATGTGTGAATTTAATTACTCAAAGTACTACATATAAACTTGTACATTAAGACCCGAATCTGTGGTAAACAAGTTTTAGGAGCAGAAATTCAGCAACCAACTGAATCTTACCAAAATGTATTGTAAGCAGTCGATCTACAATTTAGTGCCAACTTACTTAAAGCTGTGAACGTGACTACAGCGGGACTTCTTATTATTTTATTTAACATGACAATTATTGTTAAAATTCTCAGCATATTTTAAAGTGGTAAACTCTTTAGTACTGCTGTCTTAACGGACACTACATAAGATTTAATCTATTCGTAGAATGGTCGGCGATACACGAAAAGTTGGCAAATTCCCTATTCGATAACTTTCAATATATTTTTGCTAGAGTAATATATTGTTGAATATAGGACGGTTGAGTATCTTTTATGGAATGGTATATTTAGTATAAATAACTCTTAATGTATAATGGTCTTATATGGAAATAATGTTGCTTCTTTGGACGGCCTCTGTGGCGCAGTGGTTAGTTAAATAAAAAAAATATAAAAAAAAAAAAATAATAAAATTTAAGCATACGCTACTCAACATCTACAATAGGTAGATTTAAGTAATAGTTAAGGAGGAAATGTTCAAAACAACACACAAAACAAAATTAATTAAAATCTAATCAGAAAACACGAAGTCAATTTGATTTACCGTATATTAGGCATATAATGGACTGGCAGGATGCCTTCCTAGGTGCTTCCCAAAGTTTAATTGGTTGGGTCGCATTCCACTCGCGTTTCGGTATTGCCTCGCAAACAATATTAGAGCTCTTTGACAAGGCGTTACTCAGTCATTTATATGCGAATAGTTTGCCTGGTCTAGCTTGATTGGGTAGCTTTATGCGAATTTGAATACTGCTACAATTTACTTTGACGAAATATATCTGTCTATGTATATCTAATTAGTAGTTGATATTTACGACCGATATTGCGTGTGGAGTAAATGTAAACGTTTAACGGTCGTCGTCGCCGTAAAAGTAATAGTCAAAGTAACTTTAACGGGCCTTCTGGTGCAAACGCACCTTAGTAAAGTCTACATACTGACTTATTAGCTTCCTTTTGTATGCGCGAAACAAAACTGAACAAAAGTCGAAAGTTGAAATAAAAATTAAAATAAATGGGTAAAACATAAGACTAAAAGGAATTCGTTAAGAGGAGGATAGACGCCGTTGACCTTTCTCACTCGATTATGTGTCGATTTATGTAAAAAAAAAAAATTGAAAAAAATAAACCGAAGATTTCCTAGGTATTGTATTATCTAATATCATGATGAAAATAAAAAACCTAGCTATTAATAGTTTAGAAGAAAAATTCAAATTATTTTTTTTTTTTTTACATAAAAGGTCAATGGAATTTGAATAGAAAGAAAAACGGAATGCCTCTAAGAATACTTATCGATTAAATTGTAACTTTTGCGCTGAGACCCGGCGAGCGCATCATCCAGATTGACAGTGCACATTCCTCTCGCTATACCCGTCTACTTCCAAACTGATCAAGAAACGCGACAGAGTCACTTCAGGACGGCAGACTGGCTTAATAACCATCATGAATCTGCTTACCACGTATGAATTAAAGCGGAAAACACACATAGGGCGGGTGCGAGTCGGAACGGGAACACCGTTACGGCTGGTTTAGTTCCTTGTCCTTGCGCGATACGCACATGTGTGATGACAAACACAGGGTGCTATGATGTCATTAAAGTTTAGTTCCTTGTTTATATAAGCATTAGGCATGAGAAATTAAATTACTTACCGGTAATCATCTGACTAGACATCGTCAGCAGTTTGATTTTATTATCCAGATCTTGAGCTTCTAGTCTTACAGTGACGTTTAACGGCTGCATGGCATCATTTTCACCTCTCCCATGAAGGGTCACCAGTACTGCTGTTGTTTTCCCTGGCACAGCGACCTCGGGAGCTACAACTGAAAAACCCCTGTTGACAAAATAAATATATTTAGGTAAAATAGTAATTCTGTCTACATAAACTCCTGCGCATATCTAAAAAAATGGTAGATTCATCTTCTCAACCCAGCATAGCGGATGCGACTGCTGCCTGCAGATATTTATCTGTGACAACAGATACTGGTCTACTATAAAAAAATAATAAAAGAAAGTGTAATGTATAAAATACTATGTGAAACGCTTCGCTGCATTGCGTCAAGTTCGCCGGACACGTGCGAATTATTGTGTTTGGCAACTTTTGTGTGTCGAATACGAAATTTGTTTGGCGAAGATTCGTATTTTCTGATTTACAACTCAAAGTTGTGACTGAAATATGGAGAAATTTTAAACTTTATTGTGAAGAAATTTCATGTCTACTTAAAAGTATTGTTTTCTAATAACGATGCACTGAATACTCCTAATATACACATTAAATGAAAACGCACTAGGACAAGCTAAAAAATCATAAAAAATATCCCTCTTTACTCGTATACGTATTGCAAAAATGATAAGTTTACGAGATACTTGTAATCTAATGTTTTGATTTGGAAATTCATAATGACAAGCTTTTTCATCTCTATCTGGTAAATATTCAATATTAATGTGTTTTTTTTTTGTAGTAGATACATAGCGGTGGCGACCGGAGTCACCGTGTTAGCGGTCCTCCAGTCGTCAATACTCATGGACCTCCGCTGCGCCTACCATCAGACCACTCGAAGTCACATGTCGTGTCAAAATAAAAAAATAGATATACAAGGAAAAATAAGTGCTGCAACAGAAAATGTTTGCAGGCAGAACTCGTGTTCATTAGGGCTTGTTTACTTACAAGCTGATTTCGAAACGCGACTACTCCTTCTACGGCAGACTGTTTTAATAACCATAATTAGTCCGCCTGTCATTTTTGTGTATCAAATTATATTGTATTTTATACCTCTATATTAACCACTAAATTATAAATTTTCTAAGAAGTTATCGATTACTATTTGCTAAATAAAACATATATTTATTTTCACAGATAAGAAAAATATAAGAGACGTATAGCCTTGTAATTCGGCAGTTTGATGTGGGTATGGACGTAACCAAGAAACTACTAAAAGCATTTTCCGGAAACATCAATAATGATCGAGTCTGTTTATTTTTTTTAATACTATCAAGTAGGTACTATGATTTTAGTAAACCTTCTAGATCTAGTTGGTATAGTCAGCTACAAAAGTATAAACATATAAATATTTTTAAATAAATATAAAACAAGATGAAAAAAATATTGCTTCCAATATTTTGTATTGTATAGTTTTCATCAATGAATATAGAAGATAAAGCACTATATGGTGCGCACTTTTGTTTCCTGAAGCCGGCATAGCGGACACGACTTGAAGAAATTTCCGTTCATCGAACGCACTCTAGCTTAATTTCACTTTTAAAAGTCGAGCTTATATAAAAAAATAAATAAATCTTTTATTAAAATTTATTACAAAGTTTATTTCAAGTAATAGGTTTTGTTCAACGTTAAAATAAACTTTCAACTCTTTCACGTATTAGTTACCAGTTCGTCAAATAAAATACTGTTTCGTACCAACGAAAACAACTTGTTAAAGAGAGGAAAACTTTTACCGTGTTCCCGCATTGCAGCTTTAAAGAATATGTCGACAAGATATACAACGTGTAAAAGTTTTAACACAATTTAAGAGTGGTAGCCAAACTGATGATGATTTTAGCCCAGTTTACTGTGCTAGAGTAGTACCACCGCTTTCGGGTGGTAATGCACGCGGCCGTGGTCTAGCGATAAGGCGCGTGTTCGAACCTCGCTAAATTCTGACCGGTACCAATGTAAGTTTGTTATATGGACTTTGGTCGCACAGTGCCTATAGGTAGTACTAAAGAGTGATAGGCAGATTGATGATGGTTATTAGCCCAGTCTGCCGTCCTGGGGTAGTACCACCACTTTCGAATGTAACGCCCGTGAAGTGACGTTGTTGCGTTTCGGGAGCAGTTTGAAAGTAGCCAGGTATAGCGGGAAGAGTGTGCACTGTCAATCTAGATCGTGTATACTCGTTTCCTCAGGCCGGCATAGCGGAGGCAACTGTTGCTCGTCGAGATTTCTCTGTAGTAGCAGTTGTTTCCGTTCATGGATCGCGCTCTAGCTTTACATCAGGTGGAGTGTTGTCATATGCCGAGCTCTAATAAAAAAAATCTAGTCCAGGTTCGGGATTAACTTGGAAGTATGACGAGAAAAGTGTGCTCTGTCAATGAATGGTGCGGATTCGTCTTCATAAGTGGAAGTGATTGTTGCTTGGGCAGAGTTCGCGATGTCAGTTTGCAATCGATTACCCCTTGTTCGGCTATTTACACGGCCGGTACTAATGTAAATTAGCTTGCTTGGCATTGGCAAAGCAGACAAGCAGGTAGAAAGAAATAACTTTTTTATAATTATTGTAGCTCGGCATACGACAACACTCCGCTAGAGTGCGGTCCATGAGTGAAAAAACTTGCTACTAGCATTCGCCTCTGCTATGCCGGCCTGGAGAGTCGAGTAAGCACTCGCTATATGTCTCTGATAAGTTAGTGCTTGTAACACGGACACTGAGCGACCAAAGTACATAATACATAGTTACATTGGTACAGGTCAGAATTTAGCGAGGTACGAACACGGGTTTCATCTATCGTGAGATTCATTCTGTACCACTAGACCACGGCCGCTCACTTAACTATACATATTTAATCAAAAGTAGTTCATCAAAGGTAACATGACGCAGATGTATATAAAATGAAATTTGAAACCCAAATCACATCTCAGATGGGTAAGAAGTTAAAACACGTTTCAACGAAGTTATTGCGTGCCACAGTAACAGTGAGGGGTTGAGAAAACTAATCCGTAGTAAAGTAGTGCCAAGTTTATATGCTTTGTATGTTATTCATACAAGTTTCAAGCAAACTGTGTCACGAGTCGGTTTCCTGACTTAAATATGTTTTGGTATTTCGTATGTGGTGAAACTTTTTTAATAATAAATCGACTGGTGCAACTGACAAAATATACAAATAGTATACTTACTTACTTAGCTCACGCCTTGTTCCCACTGGGGGAGGCAGAAACTATGGAGCGCCAGCGACTCCTCTCTCTACATACCACTTTCGCTTCGAAAACATCCATTACTCCCCTCATGCACGTCGGTTGAGGGTGCTCCTCGTCTGACCCTTTCTCAGCAGTTGACCGATCTGACTGAGAAAGGTCTTCCTAGGGCGCCCCCTTCCGACATTGCCATCCACTTTCGCACAATAGATCTTTTTAGTTAATCTCCTTTCATCCATCCTTTCTAAATGAGTATACAAATAGTATAACTAGTATAATTCAGAAAAAAATATAGTGGGATTTACTAAGTATTTTTTTAAGATTGTCAGAGTTCATGTAGACAGTCCCGTGGCTCGCAGTCGTTTGACTGTCACTCACGGTCATGTGAAGGGCACTGGAGTTGTTAGTTTCAGTGGACACATCTTCAGGTGGTGAACAGAAGGTCATATAAAAGATTTCCTCCACGTAAAAAAAGATTTAATAAACAGTGGTAAATCATTCCACAGCTTCTCAAGAAATTGTGGTAGAAGAACGTAGAAGAAGTAGATTGAGAAGTAGTCTGTAGTGTGACTAGTAGAAGATCGAAGAGAATACTCATAGAAGAGGTTACGTTGATCCTTGTGGCACTGAGCGACCAAAGTACATAAGTACATAGTTATATTGGTACCGGTCAGAATTTAGCGAGATTTGTACACGGGTCTCATCGATCAGAGTGCACGCCTTAAATATTTATTTCACAATATTATGAACTATAAAAATTATTATTTTTATTATTTAACAGTCTCATGAATCACAAAAACAGTACCCTAAAAAAATAAATAATAAATACATAGACATTTATTGACCTTCCGGACGCCAATCTTTACTTTACTATTGACGTTAGCAAAAGTTGTGTATTCGCATTTCGTTAGTTTATATTTTGTTAGGTCTGTCGAGTGGCAGTAAAGTGGACCGAGCACGTGACTTCTTTGTTGTGGCCCACTCCTTGATGTGGGTTAGAAATGGGCGGGTAAAGCTGCGAATAAATAGAAATGGAAATGGCTTATACGTGGGAATTGCGAGCGGGTTTTCTGTCAGCAAAACTCACTACTACTCGATGTAGCGTGTGCATTTACTGCTTCATTGCTAACTACAATATTAGGTGTTTGAGTTAGTTTTTATTTCTGAGGATACATCAGTATATGTTTTATTATGTATTCTCTTTTTTTTTTTTTAATAAAAACTGTCGAACTGTCGTTTGCATGCCCGTGTCAATCTGTTACGCGGACGTTCATATTGATTAATATTTATATGTAAATATTTATTATTGAAAAATAAAAAAGTAAGTATGACTTTCGGCTACAGAACGTTATATTATATTTTTATTATTTATAATAATAACTAAATATTACTAAAAATATTACTTCTGACAAAATTTTCTTCTTATTTTTAATTTTTTATTATATAATACATCATTCGTGTAGTAATTTGTTATCGTCTGAATAAAAGGCAATGATGGATGTAAAAGAGGTTTCTTTGTCTCTGTAGAGCTGAAGGCGTGGATATTATAAACATTAAGACGCCCTAAAAGAAGAATAATATAACAATGTACTAAGATAATAGATATAACATAATTATTATTAGTAATTATTATAATACTGCAAAAGAAAAATATCTAAGTTAATTTCTCTTAGCTCATACCTCGTTTGGTTGATAAAACACCTATAAATTATTCAGAATAACAATATAGTCCCGAGTTCTTTTTCACCTTACGTTACTTCCTCCGTTTATTCTTATTTATTCAATAAATATACATATTATTATCTCTTTTGTAAATTGATAACAATTAATGTTTTGTTTATTTACAACAGTGCACATTTGTCAGTCACAAGCGTACATTCCTCTGTGATAACAGTTGTCACGGCTTATGGACCGCATTCTAGCTTAAGACCAGGCGGAATGTGATCACGTGTCAAGCTACTATAAAAAAAACATACTAACAATTGAGCACGATGTTGTACGCGAAGTTACAAATTTAGTTTACGCTACACAGCTCTTCCACAGCCAATCATTATCCCTCCAATTTACATAAAACCATAAAAGTTAGCCTTCCTTGTAACTTTATCTGTATATTGGTGAAAGCAGTACCAGTAATTGTTTTTGTTTTTTTTTTAATTTTTTTTTTTGCTTTATTTGCCACTCTCGTAGTTATTTTTCTCTGTCATTACGCTAGGTTTATTTTAAAGTAATTTATATACACACCTATGACGCCTGCGTCACATATGACACGCGCATGTTATGTGATTTAATTCAAATTATGTTTGTATATAAAATTAAAAAAAATAAATAACAAGCACTAACCTTTAATTAAAATTAATAAACTATGTATTATTAGTAACCTCTCCAATTATATTATTATTAGGTCAAATAGTTTTAATAATAGTTTAACGATAAACATGAAAAATGGGGATATCAAAATAAAACAAGAATCCATTAAGACTGAGATCCTCTCAAACTTGCTTCTAAGATTTCTAACAAAACATACACACTTCGTTAGACAATTCGAAAATCACTCATTCAAATAGAACCCTTAATTTGTAAGTGGTAGAGTTTGAAGTGCTGTTAAAGCAGTTAAATAAAAGGGTAACTAGGAATATTATCGTGTGAAGGGGATGACGGAAGTTCTAGCCCTCGGCTCATTACGTCTTAATGAATTATTCATGTGCTTACATCTTTCATACTACCCCCCATCTTTCTTGTCTTCCTTCCTTGTTTATATCGGTAAATTTTAATCAGGCACGATTGACAACGCATTAGAATTCGTAATGTATTGTGTTAACATTTCCATCTAAGAGTAATTCTAATAATTGTTTTATTTCTATCTAATAGATGTATTTTTTTTTAATCGACTTTAGTTAAATAAGCATTTACATGGGTTCTAGTATTCTTTTTTAAATAAATGTAGATTATCCAACTGATTTTATCTTTTACTAATGTTAAGCAAAAGTGCGGTTCATGAACTACAAAAGGTCTCCTCGGGTCACCCACATCTTACGTACCTACAGAGTTGTGTCAGTAATTTTTCAATTGTAAGCTCTTTACTAATCACCTTAACAATTTTGTTTTTATCGCTATTTCATATTAATTATACTGGATTATAAAAGAATATAATAAATTAAAGTATCCCTCTAAAAGACATTAGATTATCAAAAGTAGCTTTCGAGTTATTCGAAACCAAATAAACTGCTACAGGAATTAGGTAATGAACTAGTCTATTAAAAAAATGTTAGAGAAATAATTCCTTATAACAAATCTAATTTGTAATACATATAATAATCATGTAAGCAGAAATAAATAATTTACAGTTGAAGCATATTCAAGAAATATGTGAATTTTAATGAATACATAAGATTCCTAATAAACAATAAA
Source organism: Tinea pellionella (assembly GCA_948150575.1). Lineage (NCBI taxonomy): Eukaryota > Metazoa > Arthropoda > Insecta > Lepidoptera > Tineidae > Tinea > Tinea pellionella. The sequence goes on from OX411253.1 coordinate 2,095,792, forward strand.
TATTCGAAATACATTTCCTAATCGGTAGCAGATAGCTTCAGAATTCACTCAAGTGTCAATAGAGCCCGTTGTTTCAGTACACAATTCGCTGTGAACTGGAACGAGCTACCTATTTGTTTATAAAACCATTGGCTGTACCGTTGTTTCACTATTGTTTAGAAACCTTTATCTTAACTGCATTTTTGTATTTCTTTTATGTTTAGAATTATACCCATGTGTTACGTTTATATACAAGTTGCTCGTACACAAGGGCGTCGCCAAGGGGGGGCAGGGAGGAAGAATCTAAAAAAAGTTGTCAAATGTAAAGAAACCAAAGTCCTAAGCCTAAGTTGTCGACCACTATAATATTAAAATATGGTAATTTCAAAAACAAAACACCTATTCAAATTCAAACTCCCAAATTATTTTTATTCTATTCTTCTAATAAATAACTTATTTACAAGTTTTATTTATTGTACAGTCAAAAGCTCGTGTAGCTTTACACGTTAGATTCTGCACCGTTGTTATTACAATCGCCGTAGATGTAAGGCTCGTACAAGTGAAAAGCTTCATGTGCTCTCGATTTTACGTACAATTCATACTTTTCTCATCCTCCATATCAACTTGCCCCCCCTAGGCCATCGGCTGGCGACGCCCTTGCTCGTACATATATATATTTTGTAGCTCGGCATATAACAACACAGCGCCTGATGCAAAGCTAGAGTGCGGTCCATAAACGGAAACGACTGCTACTACAGATAAATTTCTACAGGCAGGCTGAGGCGACTCTGTTATGCCGGCTGGAGGAGACGGTTACTTCCAAACTGTTCCCACACGACGAGGCCACTCCACGGGTGTTACATTCTAGAGTTACATTACTACCAGGACGGCAGACCATCATCAGTCTGCCTACCACTTTAAAAAATATATATCTTTGAGATTTTGTATATATTTTATTTATATGTAGATAATTTATACTCAACTTAGAAGTTATTTTGATATACCCGACTGATAAACCAATAGCAATCGCTTATTATTGGTCTGTCTCTCTGTAAATTGGGATAACGCGTTGTTATGTCGCATTCAGCGATTCGTGTTATTTTCAAAGGTAAAAAAATTCAAATATTTGAATGTAAAAAATTCTGTCGAATATAAAAAAATATGTTAATTTTAATATTTACACAATTCATGTTATAAAGAAATGCTAATGAAAATTATTTGTATATCATTTAAATTTAATATTACAGTCCGTTGAACGTTTTAATTAATGTAGCTCGTGTTGTTTTGATTTCGTGGACGAGATCAAAACAAATAAATCCATTAATATTTAGGTACCCTTTGACATGCAAAAACAATATTATTCACACAAAAATTTATTGATACTGACTGTCCAAATGGGCTGAGCGCGAGGGCTGTAATCGATTTAGTAAATAAAATATATTAAGTCTTTGTAACTTAAAATATTAATTTTAGATATTTAGTATCACCTCACGGATGACCTACAGGTGTTTCAGGATCAGCTTGAAAGTAGTCGGGTATAGCGGACGGGACTACCGCATATGTGGTAGCAGTTGTTTCTGCTCACAAAACCGCACTCTAGCTTAACATGAGACGGAGTGATGTCAGTTTATCTCATATCGAGTTACTATAAAAAGGATGTTAACTTACCTACTATTAGATGTAAGTATAGCTTAAAGGTACGATTTTATTAAATTTAAGTAACGAAGGAAACTTTGTCGAATTTAAAATTTGATACAATTGAATTAAAATTTATTATTAAACATTTAGCGGTCTTTGTTGAAGGCCTTTTCATTAGCCTACTTGGAATTTTCAATAGAAATAACTTAATTTCATAATAAAATTGAATATTCATATAGATATAATACAATTTAATTTATATTTTGGCCAATATTTAAGTTGATTATAAAGTTGTAAAGTTGTAAGGTAGTAAGGTTGTAAAGTAGATTACTTTTAATAATAAATTATTATTTTTATTATATAATTATATTTTAACTAGTTTTTTGAAACCCTTTTTGAGGTAAAAGGTTTTTAGGGTAGTTTTGTAAAAAATAGCCTACCATCTTTTCGCGTTCGTCTCTCTGAACAAAATTCGTCTTTATGTTGTAGCGCTAAGGCGTCTATTTTTCCAAATACAGTAATTTGAAAAAAAGCAAATAAAAATAGATGTATAACTATATGTTAATTTATATATAGCATAAAGAGGTTAAATTATCTGGTTGAAATTGACGTGACCTCCTTTCATAAGTCTGCCTTTAAAAGTGACGCCACTGAGTAGTAAATTTTATTAGGAAAAGCGAAATGATTAATTGATTTTCGGTGTCAGCATAATATCCTGTAATGAATGACAAACAAAATTATACGAAACCGGTTAAGTGGGTGTAAGTTGCTAAATGACATATTTATACTAACGAGATTCAAAACTTTGTATAATACTTACATATATTTAGGTATGTGGGATACATACACGTATGATGCCCGCTTGGATGCGGGTGAGTAGCAAAAACTATTATATTTATTTTAATACCTATGCTAAACTATAATACTTGTATCACATAGTTTTTTGTTTTTTTTTAAATATTATAATCTGCAATCAGTCTGCATGGACTATAAGCAGATCTGCTCGAGTCGTTGGTCTTGACTGAGAACCCCTCCACCGAGGGGTTTACTCTAAGTGCAAGCTGGTCAACTGCTGTTGCATAATTTTTAGTAACAAAGTTTAATTGGCACTAAGGGAAATCTTTGAGACATTCAAACACGGGTGTGCTCGATTCAAATCACTCATTTATAATCACAAAAGCGGTGGCTGTAACCATCTGATATTAATTCACATTATAATTTATTTTATCACATGCTATAATTTAAATTCTTAAATTATGATGCAGAATAAATCACGCCGGCACACCCACCGTTGGTCTCGTGAATTCATGAGTTCGATCTCAGATTAGTAAAAACTTTGTTTTACTGAGCTGAAGGTTTGAGGAGGGCCTCAGCATAGGCTGTAGGTAATTTTTTTCTCCTAAATTTTCATTATAATTTATATAACATCGGGTACATAAATACATAGAATTAGGTTAAACAATAAAATTAAGTCAATACAAAAAGGAACTTGAGAGTCGTTCAAAAGAAGTCATTAGCAAAGAAACGTTCATCAATCAAATGCGAAAATTCTAAGTATAAACGAATGAATAAATAAAAGATACAAACGATAAGTGGGTATTAGTCGTTGCGTTTTCATTTTATAAATACATTAAAATGTAAGGTTTGTAAATGAAGCAAATATTCCAACTTGTTAAAGAATGGTAGGCAGATTGATGATGGTTATTACTTTATTAGCCCATTCTGCCGTCCTGGTGCACCATCAATTTGGATCGTGCACATTCGTCTCATCAAGCCGGCATTGCGGGAGCGACTATTGTGTTTACTATAATCTCTTCAGTCTGGTTTCAAAGTTACTTTGGTTATTCAGCGACTTCGAGAGGAACGCTAGATTGGTATAAATTGGTATAAAAAATAGATAGTCAAACTAAAAGCAATATTATTATTATTTCAATAACGTAGTGGTCGAATAATAATGTTAAAATAAATAACGAATAAATTAAACAGAAATTAGTTGAAATAAAACAAAGTTCCCTCAACATAAAGTCCACATACCTACCCTACTTATGTATACATATTTAGGTACCTATTTATGTATACCTACCTATCTATTTAAATAAAAAATTGATAAAAAGGCAAGCTCCTAATATAACATACTGTGTTTTTTTTTTTTGGTTGAAATATAGTTTATATTTTTATTATATTATCTAAATATATGGCTGTCGCAATCAAAAAAAACCTCGGTTTTTCCGAGACTACGAATTTAATTTTTTATTCCTTTTTTTTCTTGGATTATTAAAAGTACTTTCTGAAAATTATTTGTGTAACTTATTTAATATTTGCCATATTTAATATTGTAAGTAAATTATATAAAATGCCGTCTTCACAATTCATTACATAACATATTTTCTATTTTATTTGGTATTTCCACATAAAATAAATTATTTAATATTCGAAAACGTAGCGGAGCACAATTTTTCCAATTCATTTATTTTTGTTTGAGTTTGAACTTTCTTGTTTTTGCTTGGATGTATCTACACCGAAATGGTACACTAAAAATATCTCTTCCTATGGTAGACACAATGTTTTTCGACAAAACTAATAAACAAAATCTTATTCCCTTCAAATTAAGTTCAAAAACTAAAATTTAAGAAAAAATGTCAAGATATTTTTTTAAAGTACACTTAAAATTAAATATAATAGAAGTCGGTGCATATTTACAGGAAAATTCAAAGCTACCTTAAACACTTCTCGTGAACTAGTCACGTGCTTACTTTCCACTTGACACACATGTGTAGGAAAGAGGTGAACACTTTCCCAAGTACCTACAAACTGTTGTGCCTAATGCGCCTTGTACATGAAATAAACTATATCTTTTGTTTTTTTTTTTTTTTTTTATTTAGATAATTTACAGATGCAGCGTCAAGTAGAGACAATAAATTTAGTTTAAGCTAATAATATAAAAACAAAGTATACAATATTGTTTTAATAAAAAAACTTAGGCCTCAACGACTATTGTTTAAATTTTATTTTTGATTTGCCAAGTCTAGGTGCAGTGAAGTCTTTGGTTTGCCAAGTCTACAGACTGAAGCATCTACTCGTCCGAGGAATAATAATTATTTAAACTTGATTTTAATCGTGTATTGTGTGCCTATAAACTTCGTTATTTTTCCAACACCTGTTTTAATTTTTTAAAAATTCAGTGTACAGAATAATTTTATGTAAATTGCTTTGTTATATTCTGGTCCCGATTTCTAATTTACTCTTTAATATCATAAAAAAGTGTTCATTTTATTTATAGATAATATTGGGAGCATTTTTTCTCATGTGTGCTTGTCTAAAATTTATTATTGCATATAATCGTGGAAAATCAGGGTACATCCGTCTGATGTCAAACTTGAGTGAAAATAACTGCTGCCATAGAAAAATTTACTGCAGATACTTTTCTCTTATTATTTGCGAGAGATTTTGTCTCTCTCATCTAATTTAGATCTAGAAATGAAATACAATAGTTTATTTTAAAGTATCAATTTTATTTTGAGGCTTGTGCTCGAGTAAAATTTTTCAACAGCAATTTGTAACTATTTTATTGGATGTAGGAAGAGGGACATTTTCTATTAAATCCTACATTGTACTTTTATGATAACAGAATATTTTCTATTTCTATTTTAACCAGACCCTTTCCTAAGAGGCTTATATCAATAAAACTAAAATTGCCTCTATGAGCATAATATTACGGACGAATATTAATAATAAATTTTATGTTTTGCCTTCTATGATAATATTATAGGCAATATAATGTGCAGAAACCCATTCGCGTTCCGGGATCAGCTTGGAAGTATAATAGTTAGTTATAAATGTATTGTCAACCTGGATGATGCACATTCAACTCCTAAAGCCGGCATAGAGAAGACGATTTGCATGCAGTCATTTTTCTGTTCATGGACCGCACTCTAGTTTAAAATCAGGCGGAGTGTTGTCATTTTAGCCGAGATACTATAAAAATAAGTGTAGGTATACAGGGTAAAAGTCTTTTTACGTGGGAATATTACGGATTCCCCGGCCCTTAGGGAAGGTGCTAGGGTTATGTCGGACTCTTCAGTCTAGCGCTGACACATCGACTAAAACTTCACGGTGTTTCACTCGACGCATAGTGGACGGAGTCTGGGCACGCGTTTGGAGGAAATAAAATACTAATACACCACTTCTCATTACTTGAAATATTAATTAATATTACCTAATCGTAATTTATCATTAAATATAATATTAAATTTATTATCAGCACTTCATATTAATTAAGTAGAGAGATTCATTACATTTTTATGAAACGTATAAATATATTATTCCATATTTTTCCTTCAGTTACCTAAGTTATTTAATTAATTAGGGTATATTAATCAATCTTATTTACTTATTACTTCCGGACTAGTGATTAACGTATAACTACTAATAAAATACGTTATCTCTTCATAAAACTTCAACGCAAAGACTTAATATAACATTATACTAATTCAGTTTTTTTTATTGTAGCACGGCATATGATGAAACGTCGTGTTTGGGAACAGTTTAAAAGAAGGCCGGTATAACGACAGGAGTGAACGTTAACGAGGGGAACGTGCACTATGAACCTTAACGGTGCACATTTGTCTGCTCAGGCCGGCATAGCGGAGACAACCTTGAGAAATTTCCATGTGTTAGAAGTTGTTTCTACTCATGAACCGCACTTTAGATTGAGATCAGGCCGAGTGTTGTCATATGCCGAGCTACAATATAAAAGAACTATAACTTTAACGAGCAGGGGACAAAACGACATCATTAAATACTTACGTTGTACATTTCCCGGCTGCAGCAATAGTTAGGTGCATCAGCAATAGCAAGAAAGCCGGATAAGGCTCCATGTTGCTGCTAGCACTACCGGCGTAGGTCAGCGCATTTCCTCTTTACCAGGATATTGCTCTTCCTGTCTGATCTGTAAAGAACATTCCAATTGTTATTTTAGGACAAGAAAGTTGAAATATAGCTTATATTATACTCGTAGATTTAAGAGTGGTATATAGAATGATGACGGTTCCACCACCTTCGAATGTAACAAGTGACCTTGTCGCGTTTCGGTAACAGTTTGAAAGTACTGTCAATCTAGATGGTACAGGCTCGTCTCCTCAAGCCGGCATAGCAGACGCGACTGCTGTCCGTACATGTTTCTCTGTAGTAGCAGTGGCTTCCACTTATTTCAACTTTTTTTTTTTATTGTAGCTCGGCATGTGACAACGCTCCGCATGAATGCAGTCATTGAACGGAAACAAATGCTGCTATAATATATTTTTTTGCAGGCAGCAGTCGCCTCTACTATGCCGGCTTGAGGAACCGAATGTGGTTCCGAAAGTTGACAGTGAAACTCCTCTCGTCGTTGTTTTTTTTATAAGTTATGGTCTGAAATAAATATTGTTAGTATACCTGACTACTTCGACACAACAATTAATATCATGTTGGAGGATTTCTCCTCCATTTGTGGCGTGCGAACTACTATTTTTTTGTTAAAAGCGGTAAAATAATTTAAATAAAAATACTCGAAGGACCAGCGGGTTTTCCACACTTATATAGGTATAGGGAAGGCGGAATCAAGACAGTGCGGAACAAAAAGAAATAAAATCTGTCCTGAAGGAAAAATACATGCACCACTGACCTTTGAACTTCTTCCAGGTTTCATATAATCAGCTGTAATATCAGTCCTTGGGTTGTTAGTGCTAGTATAAACTTCACTAAACGTATACTCGTGTGAAAGCGAAAAGAAATAAGCGGATTTAAAAGCGGTGCGGAATGAATAAACGGTTACAAATTTGACTTGCGAGTCAACGGCGCGAACTTCACGACGTCAACACTGAGAGGTGCGGTAGGAAGGGTTGCCAGGAAGGAAAAACATATAAGTGTGTTGCCTATGTAAACTATATAAAATTAATATATTTAAAATAGGCGCGAACATCCCCCCGGCCTTGAAGGAACCCTTCGAAATAATAAAATACTTTTTTTTTTTTTTTATTTAATTACTAATTAATAACTAACTAATTAATAATGCGGAATATAAACTATATAAACTAAAGCGGAGTAGCGGATATATGAAAAAAAAGAAAAAAACTAAACTAAAAATATAAATATGGTATATTGCTAAAAACCTAACTAGTACTACTGGGTAGGTAACGAACATAAACGAACATCCAGCAGTCACTGTAGGTGCGGTGCGTTATAAACATAAATAATTACTACATGTAGTGCCTACTGTAATAGGGTTATTAGCAGTATTCCTTTTCTCTCGGGTTTAAAATATTATGTAAATAATATTCCAATTATCACCTCTTACAATAAGACTGGACGGAGATAATATAATACTTCAAACCTCGAGAGTAAATGCGGGGTAAACAAGTAGCGGTGCGGTTGAAAGAAAAGGCGATGGAGCCAAGCGGTAGGTTCTGATGGATCAGAACTAAAAAATATAAATTAACAATTAATTTAATTTAAATCATACATATCACATTTATGAATGCGAGTATGTATATGCGGTTTGCGGATAAATAAAATATAAAAATGATTGCGGACCATACGTGTTCATTTTTGCAATGAAAAATAATCTATAATTAGCTCAATTATATGCCCACCCCTCGGTAACAGTATGGGATACTTATGAGAATAATTAATATCTGCGTTGCGAAGACGAATACCTACACGGATAATGACGTCTTTAAGAAAAGGAAATAGTTTACGAATAGCGGGCGAACAAATTTTATTATTTTTTAAGAAATTTATATCAATTGCAAAATAACACTCTTACAAATAATGAATAATATAAGTCTGAATAATATAAGTATCTAATTATTAATTTAAATTGCGGAATTATTTTAATAAAATTGAAACAATAGACTACACTGTGTAATATATCAATTAGAAAATTTATTTGCTAAGTCGAGTAGCGGGTAACCATCGGCTGAGTAGTGACATTAGCGATAGGTTTTGTTTCAGGAAGATCGGTCATTTGAACCGAGACCCGGTTTATAGGCCATTCGTTCACGGGCAGCGAACACCAAGATGGACCGTGATGCCATAGTTGATGTTGCACGAATTGCGCGGGTGCTAGACCACGTGACAGGCAATCGGCGGGATTCTCGTTACCGGAAATATGATAGAAACACTCAGCATCGATATTAGATTGACACTCAGCAATTCTATTGGCGACGAAAGTATTAAATTTATGAGGATGCGAACGTATCCAACACAGTGTCACTGTTGAATCAGAAAATGCGTATACATTTTTTATTTTAATATGATGCGATAAACAATCAAAAACAATGCGGGTTAACTTAGACATTAAAACGGCGGCGCACAACTCCAAACGAGCTAGGGTGACCACCTTGAGCGGTGCGACGCGGGACTTTGCGCAAACTAAACTAAGCGCGGGCGGGTGTTCACCATTAACAACGTGAACATAAATAACACAGCCGTACGCCTTTTCGCTTGCGTCAGAAAATGCTACTAAAGAAACCTCAGAATCCTTTTCTATTTTAAGATGGCGGGAAAACTCTAATTGCGATATGAGCGGTAACTCGTTGACATAACGTTGCCAACGATCGACAATATGTGACGGTGGTTCGTCGTCCCAGTCTACCTTTAAAAGCCATAGTTCCTTAATTAAGAACTTAGCAAATAAAATAACAGGGCCGACCAATCCTAACACGTCATATAAACTCGCGGTGGCGGATAAAATATTCCGTTTTGTACACGGACGTTGCGGTGGGGTGACACTAAATTTAAATAAATCTAAAGTGGGAAGCCATTTTAGACCCAAAATTTTTAAATTATGGTCACCGTCAAAAGAAACTGATTCGCGGTGAGAAGAAGGAATATGTTCGAGTAACTCTTTTGAGTTACTCGACCACTTCACTAAGTCGAATCCCCCGGCCTTAAAGAGATCTATCAGCTGAGTGGCTATCTTGATAGCTTCTTCTTCGTCAAAAGTGGAAGATACCAAGTCGTCCATATAGACGTCTCGCTCTAGCACAGCGGCAGCTAACGGGTAATTGTCTCGTTCGTCCTTTGCTAATTGTCGCAAAGTACGAAGAGCTAAGAATGGTGATGATCGAAGACCGAAGGCGACGCGGTTAAATTCATATGTTTGAAGCGGTTCTGATGCGGAAAAGCGATATAAAATGCGCTGAAATTTGCGGTGCGATTCGTGTACGCCAATACATAAATACATCTGACGAACGTCAGCGAGAAAAGCGATGCGGTAAATGCGTACATCGAGTAGAATTTTAAAAATGTCACTTTGTAAATTGCATCCCGTATGCAAGATGTCATTTAGTGACACGCCAGTGTCAGTTTTTGCACTGGCATCTAACACGATACGAAGTTTAGTGGTAGATTTGTCGTTACGTATAACGGGGTGATGCGGAATGTAATAACCGGGTGTAAGCGCTGCGTGATAAGGAACAATAGATAAATATTTTTTATCAATATATTCCCTAATTACCGTGTTATAATGTTCACATAATGCGGTATTTTTAATAAATTTACGCTCTAAATATAAAAAACGTTTTTTAGCCAATTGAAAAGAATTACCTAACTCACAAGTGGATTGTTTAAAAGGCAAATCAACACTATAACGACCGTCAGAGGAACGAGTATGAGTAGATACAAATATATTCTCACAGTCTTGCTCGTCCGGACTGAGGAAAGATTTCGAGGGAATTTCCTCTAACTTCCAAAAATTCTCGAGTAATTGATTGAGCGGGTCGTTGTTGATCGCTAGATTATTATATGTTATATTATTTTTTGAACAAACACTTGGAGCATCCCCTATAACGATATAACCCAAAGTAGTTTCGAGTGCGGTCGGGGAGGTCAATGACCCGGTGACGCGGTCAGATAATAATATTTCGCTGAAAGTATTCACTCCCAACAAAACATCAATATCACCAGGCACATCGAACTGATCATCAGCTAATTGTAAATTTTTAATTTTATCGAGAAGAGTAATATCGACTCTTGCGTCTGGCAAAGGGCCGGTTACGCGCGGGACTACGAGCGGCCGAATTGAATATATGTGATCATTATACACAGAACTAAAATCAAGATTTATTACACCTAATATTTTTTGCGAAGTTCCACCAATACCGTGAACTTCAGAATATCGACATTCTTTAGAAATAGGAATAGAAAGTTTATCACAACACACCGAGGTAATATAATCACATTGTGACCCGGGATCCACCAAACATCTTAGATAATGACGTTGGCCTTTATTATCGAAAGTAGCAATTTTAGCGGTACCTAATAAGGTTGTAATAGAACGAGTGTCAACATCACCACGTGACATGTTGCACATTGCTACACTTTCCGACTGCGGTTGCGGTTGCGGTTGAACAGGTGGTTGTGATTGCGGTGGAGAATGCGATTGAGATAGCGGTTGCGGTGCGGTAAAAACAGCATTGCTGCTTTGCGGAGATGCGGGAGAAAATTTTTTGTTATAAAAATGTAGTAAAGAATGATGCGGTTGATTACAAGACGAGCACAAGCGCTTCGAATTGCACATTGAAAATCTATGTTTAACACTTAAACAATTATTACAATAATTATATCTTTTTACAATACTATATCTATCGCGCGGCGTCATTTTCATAAATGCGGGACAAACATACAAGTGTTCGTGTGCAGCTCCTTTGCATACAACACAAACTTCATTATTATTATTTGTATTAATAAAAGATTTGGTTTTAAGATTAGATATAGATTTTTGTGATTTTATATTATTATTTATTATTTTTGCGGGCGTATAATTATCATTATTAACACGAGAAAGTATTTTAGATTGTTCTTTAATAAATTCAATAAAACTAGTATAAGTAGGAATATTTTCCTTGCGGACAGACATATCAAATAATTTTGTAGTCTCTGGGTCGACTTTCTTTGTCGCCAGATGTAATAAAATAAAATCTAATAAATCATCAATACTCAATTGTTTAAGGGCGTGAACTGCGGATGCGAATTTTTCAATAAAATTATCAAGACCAGCTGAACTTGTGGATGCGAGCGGTTTAAAATCTAATAATTGATTAAGATATGAGGTCGCGAGCGAACGAGTATCCTCATACCTATCCACAAGGGCTGACCATATAATTGAGTAATTCTCAGCGGTGGGAGGAATGCCAGCACACACTGATAATGCTTTATTTGTTAATTTGCCTATTAAATAATGAACTTTTTCACTATCAGATAAAGATAAATTATTATGAATAATATCCGTAAATTGCCTATAAAACAAAGGCCATTTACGAATGTCACCATCGAATGACACCAACTCAATAGGTGGCAAACGAGGCTGCGATTTAGATAGGCGAAATTCATTAATATTTGAAGTGCGCTGGTTACCCATTATGTGTGAGGAATCTAATTTAGTCATAACACTTTTGATTCTGCAGAATAACTCTTCAAATGACGACCATGACTCATAATCTACGGTTGCGGTTGGTTTTATAGTTAAAGAAGCCGTATTATATGAGTCCATCACTTTTTCAAAATCATCCCGCAATCTATCTAGTGTGGCGGTTGTAACAAGAAAGTTCTCCCTAGCCTCCTCATTAAGATGGGCTATTTTAGACAATTCAAAAATGGTATTTAATCTAGCAAATATTGCGTCACGTTTACCTTGGAGAATTACTAACTGTGTTTTATAAGATCTGATTAAACTAGATGAATCAATTTCTTTCTTTTCAGAAGACATTATGACCAACTTAAATTATCACAAAAATATATCAAAAAATAACCAAAAATGCTAATAATTAAATTTATAATTGGCTATTAATATTTTTATTATTAGATTGAAACAACAAATTAATATATTTTTGTGAAATAACTGTAAATTTGATGAAATATTGTACTTAAGGAATTTTTGATCTACCTACTAATATTATAAATTTATGTATTTTTGCGGAAAATAACTGTTATTTTTATTATAAACAATTATTAAATAAATATAAACTAAGAAACCTAACCCTATAAATGACCTACTTAGGTATAATTGTATAGCGGGAAAAAAAATATGCGAAGTGGGGTATTGTACAATAACTGTTTCTTAGCAATATACCATTTATATTTAAAGATGTTGCGATTTTAATAAAATTAGCGGTTTAAGATTCGTATCCGACTCGAAGAGACCAAACTATGGAGGATTTCTCCTCCATTTGTGGCGTGCGAACTACTATTTTTTTGTTAAAAGCGGTAAAATAATTTAAATAAAAATACTCGAAGGACCAGCGGGTTTTCCACACTTATATAGGTATAGGGAAGGCGGAATCAAGACAGTGCGGAACAAAAAGAAATAAAATCTGTCCTGAAGGAAAAATACATGCACCACTGACCTTTGAACTTCTTCCAGGTTTCATATAATCAGCTGTAATATCAGTCCTTGGGTTGTTAGTGCTAGTATAAACTTCACTAAACGTATACTCGTGTGAAAGCGAAAAGAAATAAGCGGATTTAAAAGCGGTGCGGAATGAATAAACGGTTACAAATTTGACTTGCGAGTCAACGGCGCGAACTTCACGACGTCAACACTGAGAGGTGCGGTAGGAAGGGTTGCCAGGAAGGAAAAACATATAAGTGTGTTGCCTATGTAAACTATATAAAATTAATATATTTAAAATAGGCGCGAACACATGTTATGGTATATTTACACAAATAACCAATGTTTATATACATAATTGGGTCTGTTTTACCTCTATTGTTTGTATTTAATTAATGAAGCCCGATAGTTTCAGATACGACGTTCATAAACGGTAAATAATGTAAATGGAGATCCTTCTGTGTTTGTAGTTTAAACCTAAATATTTATTTTGTGACATAATGTTTTAACTATTAAACTACTTAGATATTTATTTACAAACTATTCAGACAACATTTTATATGATTATTAACAATTATATTGACAATTTTAGCCAACGATATTTTTGCGCGCTTGAGTAGGCCACATTATTTTACCGTTTACTAAGGAAGGTTTTATTTTTTTTTCTCCTAGATAAAAGGTTTTAGAACATGTTTTAACTAGGTAAATTAAAGTTAAATTTCTACAGCCTCCGCTATGCCGGCCTGAGGAGACGAATATGCACCATTCAGATCAATAGCACACACTCCTTTTGTTATACCTGGCTACTTCCAAACTGTTCCTAAAACGCGACAAGGTCACTTCGCGGGTGTTACATTCATAGTGGTATTACCTCGGGACGACAGACTGGGCTAATAACCATCACAAAGAAAATAAATATGATTGGTGGATTGCAGGACTAACGATGTTGCAAAGAAGAGGTTATTAATATTCAGTACTTATATCATCTAGAATCATAAAAGTTATATAACTGTCCCTTTTCTAGTGTATTCTGTGGAACTCATAACTTAAGCCAATTCTCGTTACGATACTGTATAGGCAATCGGTACGTGTTGTGCTTATTAATCTTTTCTTTCCTTTTTACTACAAGGAAAAATATTTTAGAAAACGACAATAATGTTTCGGCTTTATCACGCTATACCTTTTCAAATCTATAGACTTAGGGTTGTTTAATTATCCCCTTAACTATCAGGTTCGAGTTAACAGTTCAAATATTTTAATAACTTAGTTTTCCATAATTTGAAAATTTAAAAGAATTTCATTAAAAACTTGATTTATATCAATATTTCTTCAGTTATTAGAATATCAAGTAATCCTTGAAAATTAATGAAAGTTTTTACTTCAATAATTTTCTATAAGGTATCTTTATAAGTACATAACCATCTTAAGAACTAATTAGCTATCAAAAATAAGTTTTTTTTTGCCTATACTTAACCTAATTATTTTTTTCATGGTATCCCGGCCTATTTTCAATGTGCCTGAATAAATAAATAAATATTAACACACTCGGCCTGGTGCTAAGCTAGTAGAGAACGATTGGAAACAACTAATATATGATGCTGCCATGCCACTGGTACTATAAAAAGAGATACCGACGAAAGATCTTCGTGGACAGTAGACCAAAGTTACCGAATAAATTGTTCACAACTCTGTAGAAATTTTGACCGAAAATATTATCATTTAATGTCATCGTTAATATTGATTTAATAAGTGATTTTCATCATAAAATTTATGTTCTTGGGTCATAAGTTTTCTTGTCGTATCGTAAATATTAATCGTATTATTTTATGTCTTTTGACTGCTGTTTGGAATTATAGCAGGACAATAATCGTAGTTTTATTTATTCTTTTGGTACCTAATAGTTAAATTTACGGGCAAGTGAAAGGAAAGTATCGTATTCTGGCTCAAACAGTAATATTAATAAGAATGAAAAGCAAGTTTTTTTATTATAGCCTCTGATAACTTCTAAGGCTTCTGATTTGAAATTTACACCGTAATTTCCCAGACATTGCAAATATTTATAAATATTATTTGTTAATACAATTTTAAAAATATGCCAAACTCTCTTTTTATTAAATATGCAGTACCTACGTAATTATATTTTTAATTATGTATGCTCACGTATCCCCCAAGAATGGGTGCAATTATAATCTATTATGAAACATCTGTTCTGAACATTCCTTGTCAATTAACCTTTCCTTGTAACTGATTTTCACGATGTAATTTTAAACAGTTTAACTTAATTTGTGTGCAGACGCTTAACGATAATTACATGGAAAATTACTTTACAATATTAAATTTCAATTTTGTTTTAATTATTTCTCTGCGTTTGTAAGGATGCAAAAGCCTTTATATTAACTCAGTTATTAAAATATTTATTCTTATACAATCTTATAGCTAATACAATGTTGCTAGAATAGTAACTAAATCTACTAGTTAAAGATTTCGATCACAAATGCGCACGCGAGTTGATTGCCGTTTGGGTTTGAGGCGGGGAACGCCTTTGTAATATACTCAGCTCGCGTCGTGCTCATACATTCCTAGGATCGCCAATCAACTCGCGCGCGTAAATCATATTTGTAAATGTTTGTTATCAATTTATATGATATTTATATGTTTCATTGTATTATTAAGTCTTTAAAATATTTAACTAAACTGTGTAACTAATCTACCTGAAGCTTGTCTTAATCAATAGAATACCTTTAAGTAAGATTAAACAAGGACCTAAAGTTATTGTCGTAAAAGTGGGTACGCATAACAAACATCCTGTTCCTTACTGGAAAGGGCCACTTTTGTCAGTTTATACCCAAGAAGACCTCTTCAATGCGTTAACGCCCTCAAAGGGTGTGAAAATTAGCGTGTTACTGGTACTAGACAAACTCTTAAGTGGTGCTTAACTCCGGTCAGTATAAACTTAGGGTTTCACATTATTTTACAAGTTTAAACTTTGAAAGAAGTTGTTGACATTATAATGCCATATTTCTCTTAGTTAAACTTACGTATAATTTATCTATTAATTATCTAATCACTAACAGTTGATCCGCAACTTTGTATGCGAAATTAAACATTTTAAAAATTAGCTCTCACAATCCCAGCTTATTTTTAGTTTTATTTTGCTGAAGTATTTCATGGTTTCGAATAATTTTAGTTCACACTATATAACTCTTCTCAGATAATTAATTATATTGTTAACAATTCATGTTGCACAAAATCTTTACAAATTGTACATCAAACCTTAAATTAAATCAAAATGACTACAGTTGAAATTAGTGCGTACAGACAGACACAGACAACTTTGTTCTATACTATGTATTTTTATTGTAGTTCGGCAGATGACAAACACGCCGTACGCCTCCTGATGCACGGAAGCAACTTCCCTCCGATAAGCTGGTGTCGTTATTCTGCCTACCCTTCTTTTAGTGGTATTATTTTATTTAGTTCATTATGATATAGTTATTAAGGCTTCCTAAAAATGAGATACAACAAAACAAAATTAATTTACAAACTTTTCCATTTGCGAGTGCAAATAATAATATTATGAGTATTTTTCTAAATTACACCACAAATATTTTTATTAATTTTGAGTCCGCATATTTTATAAAATTTTACAAGAAAATTGTTGTACGTAGTACTTACCTAAAATAATTTTTAAACCATTACTACAACCAAATTACTAACAGCCAAAAGCTTTTCAACTTTAAGCGAATTTAATTTAATTAAAAATTGTAGTTGAACAATTTTACAAGATTTAGTTAACCGAATAATCCGCACCTCTTTATCTTCAAGGATCTTGGATGATAATTAAAAATAATAACCGATATTCTTCTCAAAGGTTTTTGCTAATTAATAAAAAAAATATATAGAACAAAAAAGTTCAGAGGCATCATTGCGGTTGTGGCTCGTTAGTACAGTTTTTGGGGCCGAGGGGCACTTTTGTAATTTGTGCCCTAAAAGGGTAGGAAAATTTATGTTAGCCACTTCTGTCTTACACAGCTGAGGTGTGTGTTAATTCTAGTGGCCACCGATGGTTCTACCCGATTGCGTTCCTACCCTTTGTGGTGATTCATGGATTAGATTGCTGCTCTATTGTGTACAAATTATTTCGCTCTACTCAAGTTTGTATAGTTCAGATAATAACAAGTTTTAATGATATGTTGCAACCACGGTTTGCACTAAAAAAAATCAAAGGTCATCGTCATAGTTGTATCATACATTGACAGACAGGGCACGCTCCTGTCATTACACCTAATTACTTATAAACTGATCCCGAAACTCGTCTATCCCAGGACGGCAGACTGAGCTAATAACCATCATCAGTCTGCCTATCACTCTTAAATCGAAAAGAATAAACGAAAAAACTGCTATCTTTCATTGGCGGTCTCTATAAATCGGTAGAAATCCGTCAAATGATAAAATATTGCGGCAGAAAGTCACAAGAACTTCTCGTAAATGTAATTGTTGCAGTAAAATTTATGTTCCAAACAAAATTCCAGCAATCGTTGTTGTTTTTCTCTCGTAATGCGGACGTTTGGCCGAATTTTACACGTTTTCCACGTTATTATAGCTTTGCGTGAATTAGACGACGATAGAATTTGTGAGACAAATACATAACCTTTTATTTGGAAATTTGTGTTGTGAGTATAATAAATTAAAAGATGCTGATTTGTATATTAAACTTTTCACAGAAAATTTGTTATTTTTCTTACTGTAATAAGCAAAACGGTTGAAATAGTAAAGTCAGACGTTTTGACTTTCCAATATAATCAACGTAATAGGGACTGAGAATATCGTCCTCAAGATAACCGAATAAACTGCGCAAACGAGCAGAAACCTAACCTTATTAACTCTGATATAGCTTATCATAAAATACCTTTCAAAGCCACAGACCAAAAATATTGTAAATTAAAGTTTGGATGCCGTTTGATTTCATTCAGGTCTTTTGTTTTTCTTATATTAAACATATTTCGATATGTTACAATATTTCAAATGTTATTAAATGTATAAGTAACCCATATACTTTTAATCATATAACCTTATTTAAATAATATTAAAAACAATTTAAAATTACGAATTTTAGAGAATTTTATATTTTTCTACTCTGTGATTCAGAATCGTTTCGAAGGTGAGTGGGTTCTATGAAATATCAATCCATTTCAATAGTTTATCTTTATTGAAAAAATTGCGTATTATATTATTACTTGAAAATAATATAGAGTTTTTTTTTTATTACAGTAGCCTGGCAATAACAAACACATTTCGCGTTGAGCTAGAGTGGGATCCATAAAAGCAAATAACTGTTACAACAGAAAAGTATCTACAGGCAGCAGTCGCCTCCGCTATGGCGATTTGAGAAGACGAATTCCGACGATCCAGGTTAACAGTACATATACTTCTCGTTATATCTGGCTACTTCCAAGAGGTTCCCGAAACTATGTTATTTCTTATCTATTATTTCTGTTACTTTCCTTTAGGTGTTGAAAGTCGTACTATCCTGCGGTGACAGACTGTGCTAATAACAATCATACTTATAAGTAAAAGAACCTTGAAACTTAACTATGTCAATTAATGTATAATACATAAGTATATATAGATATCTAAACCACCACCAACATCATAAATAATTTCCCCAAAACTCGAATCATTTTTCATCCTATTATTAAGCTAATACCTGTGTTATAATGTGGTAACAAAAAAATACCATCCCCAATAACAGCTATAAAACATGTTTATGCTTCGACAGGAGGCAGATACCCGTAGGATTTATGGCCTGATAAAGCTCGTCTACCAAATGGATTACCACGATTAGTTGGGGACCTTTGACCTCGGGGACGAGTACATATTTTTGTTACACGTTGTCACGTATACGTAAGATTTCTCTATCTATTTATAATGTTATCGATAAATAAAACTGCAAAAAATGGATTACTTCGACTATCTTTGTCAACACGTGTGTTACATTAAAAAATACTACCACAGGACGCAAACTGGTCTAATTACCATCATCAGTTTGAAAAAAAAAATTTTTTTTCAGCAACCATGGTCGTTATATTAAATATCTTATTAGATTTTCTCTGATCAATACAAAGAACCATAAAGAGCTTTCTTACAATGGACTCCCACATTTTACGCTCGTCTAAACCTCGACTCAGGAATTGTAGATAACGGCCGGTACATAACAATAATATGAAAGGAGACAACTCATAAAGGGAACAGCTTTATGACCATATCTCATTTCAACCTGATTCTAGCGGTAATTGGATTTTTTTGATATGCAAACAAGAGCGAATTGAGATGATTTTTCTTTTATTCAATGTTTTTTTTTTCATTTTGTAAACTTGGTAGACAGACTGCTGATGGTGAGTAGCCCAATCTAACCAAAATACTCGTTAAGTAACCTAGATTGAAATTCTACTGTTTTTTTGCTAACATCTTCTTTGCAGTTGAATTCAATCAGTAATCTTTTTTTTTGTAATTATTTATATTAACATTTACATTTATTTTATTATTACTTACTCTGCATGCATTTAATTAATCTATATATTTAATAGAAATCTTTCAGTAGACAACGGTTATTATTTTGGTAAAAGAATTGAAAGGAGGAGTCCCGTAAAATTTATAACCTCTGTCATTTGTTGCTGGCAGTTACGCGGTGACACATTTTTTCCACCAAATTAATGGTGACGTAACAAAGATACACGTTTGATTTATTATCGCTCGTTCACATTCGATACAGACAAACGTGTCAGTTCTTTTTACAGCATTGATATTACAGATATCAGAGCTATTTTACTCATGACTTCATGTAGCATCCGTGAAGTGACATTGTCGCATTTCGCTGCGGGAAGTAGCCAGATAGGTGGTGCACATAGTAGAGGTGCATAATCCGGCATAGCGGAGGCGACTGCTGCCGGTAGATATAGATATAGAGTGTTCTCTTATACCGAGGTACAATAAAAAATATACATATACTCGTATATATATTAGTATAGATATGTAAGTTCCTCTTAAAGCAAGTAAAGTACATTAAATGGCATATCTAAGTCAATTCGCTGTATAAATACCATTTGTCTGAGCAGACACACCATTCACTGGACTTAGAGTAGGATTAACATTGATGTAGAATGTGCTATTGCAGTTTTGGATGCGCTATTATCTTGACGATTAGTAACGTCTGAGTTTTTTACGCCGTACGCCTAAATAAAAAAAATTAAAATTGATAATAATGTGACGGCAATCAATTTCACTAAAAAAATGAACCGAAATGCTGTTTTATTTAATTGTTTTAAATATTGTTATAAAGAAAATTGAATAAAGTAGAAAAAAATAACATGCACACAACACGGACTGCGTTAATAACCACCATCAGTCTGCCTACCACTGAGCGACCAAAGTACATATAATATAGTTACATTGGTATCGGTCAAAAAACGAGGTTTGAACCCAGGTCTCAGCGCTAAACCATGTCGCTTTCAGCACCATACTCATTTCCAAATGTTAAAATGAAATTCAAAGTGTTAATTTAATGTAAATATTTGTTCTTGTAACAGTCGTAGTTAAATTTCATTCATCAATGTTTATAGTACATATTTACCTACCGTCTGATTTGGACCGGCTCCTGACTTGTTGGTTTGGCAACACGAGATCTCGCTGTTTGATTAGACGATTAAATTTTCTCTCGTAGCCCCTTATTTACAGATAACATTTTAGCGATTCAAATTAATTTATCTTAAAATATAATTTGGCAAAAATAAATTGTTATTTATTCGACTAATTCTTAGGATAAATTCTACTTTTTTTCTATTAATTTTTCATCATAATTTAATAATAAATACTGCTTAATATCGCTGAATTACTTTTTTTTTAATATTATAAATAAAGACTTTAATATGAGCAACAACTAAGTAGTCCCTATTCATTCAATAGTTATTGTTATAGTAAGATAATATTACAAAATATATTTTCTTTGTTTTCTCTTTCGTTAAACATATCTATATCTACTAAATAATATGTACTCAATGAAAAGCCGATACTGTGACACCTTTGTTTATTCGAACCGAAAAAAAGGCCTATATTATTTTCGCAAATTTGAACTTTATGCTTTTTACATATAACCGAAAATCGTTGAAGCACGACCTCTTACGAGACCCTGCCATCAGTAATGTGGTTTATACATTACATAGACAATATCGGCTTTCGTCCTAGGGGTCGAATCGGTAATCACAAAAACACAGATAGAAATCAATTATAGATAGAAAAGACTATTATTTTTTTAAGACTACTTTCAATAATAAATAATATTTGTAGTGATAGGTAGCATTAGGTAGGACTAAGTTCTTACTTAAATTAGCTCGAAGTCAAGTCGTGGTTCAAAGTGTCAATGTGTCACAGAACTTTGACACAATTTGGAAACTTGGCTCTTTGGGAATAAAACTCTCTACCACATCATTTATATAATAATATAGATAGTATATATATAATAATAAAAATAATAGATACTAATTGAATTTTGGGTTATTTACGAGTCGCTTTCCCTGTACATAGTGCTCATACAGAGATACATTTTTTAATTAGGAGCTTTTTTAATTAACTTTAGCTCGTCATATGAGTACACCTGCTTTAATTAATCACCTGAGTGTGATTCATGACTAAATTCGTCTCAATTCATTACAGCATTTGGGCCGAATATTACAAGTTAAAATAAGAACAACGACAACCAACACATATCACTTATCGGGGGGCATGTTTACAATCGTTCACCTGTGTGTGCTGTAATGTTGTAGGGTGCTAAATGGGAGGAAAGAGGCAAAGGGGTGAATGTAACGCTAACATGATTAGCCTTATGTGTTTTTGTTATATTTTAAGACAGTTTAAAGTTTTATATATAGTAGTTGGGCAAATAACAACACTCCGGCTGATGTTAAGCTGCTGGACGGAGACTACTGTTACTACAGAGAAAGTGTCTGTCATCGGTTTCCTTCATAACAACAAACATAACTCAAATCAAATGAAAGAAAAAAAAATAAAACGGTAAGTACTACAAAAACTAAAAAATAACAATAAAAAATAATAATAATAAAGAAAATAAAGATTTTTTTTATAAAATTTAATTTATAAAATGTAAGTAAATGATCTAAGTTCTAAAATAAGTTAGAAATTCCAGTGAAAAGGTCGTCCATCTGAAACGAAGCAATCCATTAACAGAATAGCGTCTCTTATCAAGTCATAAATTTCGTAGTATCTGCCTACCGTCAAATGATAAAATATTATTCGAACCGTGGAAACAGCCGGAGAACGACTGTCGAGATGAATGGATATTGTTACGTGCATATAATTCGGTTTAGATAACCTATTATTATAAAGATAAAACGATATATGGTTTAATTTTATTATGGATATACGTTGTAGAATAGTATTCTTATAATTTTTGTAAATAAAATTTTATTTTAATTTTAAGAATCAAATTTTGTTAGAAGGTTAACCCACATAAAATCCTTTACAATCACTTGTAGTTTAGTTTAGTTCAAAACTAGTGTCGAATAAATCGCCTGCGAATTATCTGTCACCAGTTTTTTTATAGTAGTTCGACATATGACTACACTCCGCCTGATGTTAAGCTAGACTGGGTCCATAAACGCAAACAACTGCTACTACAGAGTAATTTCTGCAGACAGTCGTCGCCTACGCTATGTCGGCTTGAGACGAATTACGTCTAATTATTGACAGTGCACACTGTAACATAATTGTTTCGAACCCGAGACGTGTAACAGGCTGGTGGTCCAACTGCGTCAAAGATGTCAGTGCAACTTAAAACAGAAATTTTCCACTCAAAAACATAGCAGAGCACACAAATTTTAGAGCAAATACTAACATAGTATGTATAATAATTAGCGTTAAATACATACAAACACAAAGGAATATTTGCTATAGATATTACACAGAAACGTTGAGCTGACAGAACAAACAAAACGTTACACCTAACGAGCATAATTAGTTGAAGGACGATCTCCAAACACAGGGACAAATTATTTGCTCAAATTAATATTGATATAAGGTAGGTACATAATGTTTTTAAAGAGATACGCACGGTCTTTCAGCTGGAAGTAGCCAAGGGTTTATTTGTCACAAGTAACCTAGTGGTTAGTGCCTTTCTTTTTTCAACTGTTTTTTTTACAGTATAAGCATACCGGTCAGAATATTTGCGAGGTTTGAACACGGGTCTCATCGATTGTGAGACTGGGTTGAAGTCATTTTGACATGGTCATTGCTACTTTGACGCAACTTGTACAATTAACAAGTATTTTTTTTATAATGTCAGTGCTTTATTATTTTTTTTGTGATTGTTTTTGACACGGTCTTTTGAACTAAGTAACTTTTCCGGTAACATATATTTTAAATATACCTACCTAATTTTATTTTATGTTAAAGTCTCTATAAAAAACCTCTCAGTGTTTCCTGGTGTCTACGCAATTAATTCTCGTCCCTTTCCGGTATATAGTGTACAAAGGGAACGTTGTCGTCGACAAGGGAATATTAAATGTCCTCTAATATGCTAATTTCTGTGATAAAATTATATTAACCCACAAACTTTGTACGATATTGACTGATTATAGACATTTTGGTTTAATATTTAAATTAAGTAATGAATAATAAACAGCCGGTGGTATTATTCACCTATTTCTATATATCAATAAATACAAGTTGTTTTTTTTTTTCAGTACTCTTTCAAAGTACATATTTGTTGTTTTTATTCTTCCTATATTTTAAAATCTTACTACTACCTACATAATTTTATCAAGACAAAGATAATAGAATATAAAGAGCGGTATTTACGAAGGCTGAGCTAGTTAGCCTAGTCTGTTGTATAAAATAAATAATAAAAACGGAAAAGAAATATCAGTAGGGGTAAAGATATATATAGCAGAAATCCACGATCTAATCCCCCCTACCCCACATCGCTTCAGGTCGACGCGTGCAGGCGATCGAATGCATCGCCTCACCGTCGAAACAATCCCCTCGCGGACAAAAAAGTTCGGGCAATCCTTCTTCTGTCGCTCCATCAAATTGTGGAACGACCTTCCCAGTCACGTCTTTCCCCCTTCCTATAACATGGGATCCTTCAAGCGCAGTGTGAAGAGGCATCTTATTAAGCCGGCATAGCGGGCACGACTGCTGTTTGCAGATCCCTTTCTCTGACAGCAGTCGCCTCCGCTCATGGATCGCACTCTAGCTTAACACCAGGCGGAGTGCGGTCATATGACGTGCTAAAATAAAAAAATAAAAAAAAATATATATCTATTAAATTAAATTATAAAAATATTGAGTTTGTTATTATTAAATTTAATTAAAATTAAAAAATAAAATATCATTTCCTACAACGTGGTTCCGGTGTTTTGGCCCAATCTCGTTCCGTTCAGGAGATATTGCGATTCGAAACCAAATGGACTTTCAGAACATGTCGCATTTTCTGAGGATGACCTGATACGTCTCAAAAAGTTTCATCTCGCTGACTGACCGAGTCAGTGAGTGAGTCAGTGGTAATAGAGATTCATATAATATGGAATGAAATCAACACAATAATTTTAGAATCTTGATTGCCAACCTACATCGTTAGTAAGTTATCCGTTATGCACAGGTAGTCATTAAGTAAACAGTAACCTAACACCGTCAGCAGTCTCATTAGATCTCTAGAGATGTCTGTTTGTATTTACGCATACGTACTCAACCGCTGTATAGTAATTAGATGCAAGTGACAGGTATATGGTCTCATATTTAGATTAACCTTTAATATTAATGTTTACCTGATAGGATAGTGATTTTATATTTAACTATTATTTTTATAATTTCTTTTTTTTTATTGTAGCTCGACATGTGACAACACTCCGCCTGATGTAAAGCTAGAGTGCGGTCCATGAATGGAAACAACTGCTACCACAGAGAAATCTCTACGGGCTGCAGTCGCCTCCACTATGCCGGCTTGAGGAGACGAGCATGTACCATCTAGATTGACAGTGCACACTCCTCTCTTATACTCAAACTATTCCCGAAACGCGACAAGGTCACTTCACGGTTGTTACATTCGAAAGTGGTGGTCCTGCCCCAGGACGGCAGACTGGACAAATAACAATCATCAGTCTGCCTACCACTCTTTAATAAAATCGTTTCATATTTATAAACTAATGTAGTTTTTGTGGCGCGCTTAGGAGCGCTGGAATAGTTTTGGGGGTAGTTATGAAGAAACAATTTTTTTTAAAGTGTAGATCTCAAAATTAGAGGATATTTCCTACAACTTTTGTTCCGGAACTTCGGCCCTATCTCGTTCCGTTCCGGAGATAACGCGTTCCGGAACTGGACGGAACGGACTTTCGGGGCACCCCAAAAGTTTTAACCCCTCCAACCCCCCGAAAATATACGACAATCAGTAAGTCAATGGCTTTATACAAGTATAATAGGTTGACTGTGTTGAGTGCTACCATAGACAAATGTTAGCAGGCTGGAGTCGTCTCCGCTATGACGGCTTGAAGAGAGGAATGTACACTATCCAGGTTGACAGTGCACACACCTTTCATTATACCTGGGGACTTTCAAATTGATTCCGAAACGTAAAGGTCACTTTACGGGTGTTGAGAAAGTAGTGACACTACCCCAGGACCGCAGACTAGACTATTTAATAACCATGATCAGTCTCTCTACCACTATGTATTTGAATTTACAAAAAATCTAACTAAACTATTTAGGAGTATTAGTTATAAGACCGTTTTAGATTTATTTTCAACATATTCTATATTTGTAGATGAAGAGGCGTTAGAGCACAAGCTTGTCGGATTAGATCCCTTGGGATAGTCTATTCGCATTTGGCATAGAGGCTTCATATGTATAACATATGTCTACAATGTAGTCTTCGTTATGCCGGCTTAAGGAAACAAATATGTACGAGTACCAACCAGGTGTTATACTGCATGCTCCCTCGTTATATGTAGCTACTTCTAAACTGATCCCGAAACGCTACTAAGTCACTTCGTGGATGTTACTTGAAAGTGGTGGTACTGCTTTCGTATTTACAAAATTAATGCTAAATAATCACCTGGTGATGGTTATTAGCCCAGTCTGCTGACCTGAGGTAATACCACCACTTTCGAATGTAAGGAACAGCTTGAAAGTAGCCAAGTATAACGAGAGGAGTGTGCACTGTCAATCTGGATGGAGCACATTCGTCTCATCAAGCCGGCGCATAGCAGAGGCGACTGAAGCCTGTAGAATTTTATCTGTAGTAGCAGTTGTTTCTATTCATGAAATGTTGTCATATGCCGAACTACAATAAAAAATGAATAAACACTACATAATATAATATTGCGAATGTGTTTACGATTATTGCGTATTTCCAATAAGCAAAAAATATATAACTAAAGAGATTTCATCATAAAATATGTTACGAGAAATGTACAGGTATTTTCTATACAAAAAAGTATTCAACGTAAAGTAATTTATCAGTAATTCATCTCGTGAAAAGCCTATAAAAGAAATTTCAGAGAAAAACCGCTGACTCAAAGTTCAAGACTAGATTGTGTGAAAACAACCTTCGCTTCCATACTCTAAAAGCAACAGTCGAAAACAATAAATTTTTCTCCAGTTTCTATTGGAGAGGTATACTCAGCACAATTTCAGTCCAATTTCCCACGCTGTCATATTTATTGGCCCTTTACTTCGCTGAGAACGCTGAGTATTTCCTGGACCGATCGTAAAGTATCCGTCAAACGATAAAAGTTAACGAACTGACGATCATTTTTTCTTTATAAGAATTTGTTGCATACGAATTTTTAGATGGTCAGGTAGAATTTTAGTTATTTAAATTGCGAAAGCGAGTGTTGCTTCAGAAACAATTTCTTTGAGTTGAAAAGTGCTACGGCGTAGCTACTACGATCTTGTAATCTTACGTAGTAACATATTTCCTTTATTTTCAGTAATGAGGCATATAACCAAAGTCCGCCTGATATTAAGATAGAGCGTTACTGACCGGAGAAATAACTACAAGCAGTTACGCCTGCTTGAAGGGACGAGGGTAATCAGCTGATGCCAACGCGACTAGGTTATTCACTTAAAAGTGATATTATTATCTCAGGACAACCTACTCTTTTATTTGCCTGAACAAAATAATTAAGGTTCATTTGTTTTTATACTATTAAAAACAAAATTCAAAGGAACTATTTGATTTAATAAAATAATACTACTCGTGACTGACTAGTGATCTTGGTAAAGCCGACATGCGACAATTTAACCGCATAGATAAATCACTCGCTCAGTTAAGTCGGAGTGCGGGATTCCAACTCGAGATTGACTCATTTGATGTCGCACTGCCTAATAAAGCTAAGTCGATGTTAAATTACTCGCAAAAGGGTTCATTTCAATGTAATAAATTAAATTGGAAATTTTGCGGCTTTTTAGTAAACGAAACGGATTTATTGCATTTTCGTTTATTATTAAAAATGTATTCTGTAATGCTGTTGACTCGCAGCAGACTCACCTCAAGCTGGCATAGCGTAGGTGATTGTTGCCTATGCGGTAGCAGCTGTTAACTGTCAGATAAAAGCTTAAGATCAAACGAATTGTAATTGAAGGTAACCAAATCGTGAATTAACGTGGAACCTAAATTTTAAATTATCAAATCTCTGTCTATCCCTAACTAATAAAAATGTCACATTTAAATATTATACGCTAATTACACGACGAAAGTGATCTCATTAATTTAAAATCTTATAATTATTCGTCCTTAATCCGAATGCCTGCCTTCAAATTTCATAAAGCCACAAACATTTAACGCCGCAGATTCTCAGGTGAGAGGAAAATTTCTTAAGTCAAAGTAGGGTTTAATGCCGCATTTACCTGAAGGATTCGCCTCAAGCTATTGGCAATTATAGCACACTATCGTATCAAAGAGAAACGTGAAACTATGTAGTGATAAAGCCTTTTCACACATTGCACGTGTTTCTGATGAGCTCACCCAGATAACGTCGCGAAGATAGCTTTGACGACGCGATGTAAATGACGCTTTTGATCGGCACTGCTGCTTTTTTCGCGTTAATCAAAGAATTTTAAGTAATGTAAAAGAAAACCTCCTAAAAGAAACAAAAAAAATACTTTATTGTAGCTCGGCATGTGACAATACTCCGCCTGATGTAAAGCTAGAGTGCGGTCCATGAATGGAAACAACTGTTACTACAGAGAAATCTCTACAGGCAGTAGCCGCCTCCACTATGCCGGCTTGAGGAGACGAGCATGTACCATCTAGATTGACAGCGCATACTCCTCTCGCTATACCTAGCTACTTTCAAACTATTCCCGAAACGTGACAAGGTCACTTCACTGGTGTTACATTCCAAAGTGGTGGTACTACCCCAGGACGACCGACTGGACAAATAACCATCATCAGTCTGCCAAAGTACATATAACAAAGTTACATTGGTACCGATCAGAATTAGCGAGGTTCGAACACGGGTCTCATCGATCGTGAGTTCACGCGTCTTACCGCTAGACCACGATTGATTTTCTTTTTTTTTAATGACAACACTGCGATGTTAAGCTAAAGTACATTCCATGAACAGAAACTATACATATATACCTATATATAATAGACAAACTGTATATAACTTCAGATACTCGTGGTTATTATATGTCTTTTTACACCCTCTATATACATAAATATATATACAATTCACTTTAATAGTGAGGCGAGGGACCGACGCGTAATTACTTTGTCCCAGGTGACGGCCTCTTGTCCATTCCACTACTACATATTTATCATACGCCTTCAGGGAACCTACTGTATATGTAACATTCTAATAGGATACTTGTATATAAATAAAACATTTCCGACGTCCAAATAACTAAACAAACCCTTGTGTTTGGTTTATATTGGAGAGAAATAACCTGTTTATTGCGTGTACCTATCCTAATGTGGTTTTTTATAGTAGCTCGACATGTCACCACACTCCGTTTGCTGTCAAACTGAATTACGATAATACATGCTACCAGACTCTAAACTGACCCTAGAAGCGAGACTCGTAAGAGAAACATTCTAAAGTATCGTATTTGACGGTACTCGTATCATCCCGGTTCGAGACAACTGCTACTATTGAGTGTGACCAGGTACAATCCAGGTAGATTGGGCAGACAGTTAACTTCTGCGCTCGAAAGCGGTGTCATACTTGGTTAATAACCAATAGTCTGTCAGTATTGTTTGTGTATTTATTTAAAATAATCATTATGTCTATAGAGAAACAATTTCCTTGTAATAAATTGAATATTGAACCTCGCCTGAAGGAGTAGACAGAAAGTGCTTTTAATGAAACAATGAAGATGAAAGCTTTTGAGAGCCTAAAATTTCATTTGCGGGTTTTTAACATAATTGTTTTTGGTCACTTAAAATAAATAACATAATGTTGTACTCGTGTTGGGTTTAATATATTTACCGTTTGAAGAAAAAGGAAATATTTGTGAAGAAAAAAAAAGCTTTATTACGAAAAAAGGTTATGTTTTATTTCAATATCTTTAATAATAACAAAATATTGGCTTAAGAACGTTGATAAGAAAATTATAGAAGAAAAAATACTTGAACAAAAAGGCAATCAACGTCTCTATGTTGTAGCTCGGCATATGACAACGTAAAGCTAGAGTGCGGTCCATGAACGGAAACAACTGTAACTACAAAGTAATCTCTACGGGCAGCAGTCGCCTCCGCTATGCCGACCTGAGGAGACGAATATGCACTATCTAGATTGACAGTGCACACTCCTTTGAAACTGTTCCCGAAGCGCGACAAGGTCACTTCATGAGTGTTACATTTGAAAGTGGTGGTACTACCCCAGGACGACAGTTTCCTGCCGAATAATGTCCAATTATTAGTTATTTAATCGGTCGTGGACCGTAGTATAGAGGTAGGTAAATGTGTATAAAAAAACTAATGAACTAAAGTTATATTAAACTAAATTCACAGCTAAAATATACACATAAAATAATAACAAAATAAATTAATTAAAAATCTATATACTCGTATATGTATAAATTTATAGAATTTTATTAAGCTTAAAAGAATAAATAGATTCGCTTTAACAGAAAATTCAAATTACCTGATTTACAATATTAAATTACTTAGAAACTAAAATTAAACTTGTTAGTATCAATAAACTTATTCTGGTGTTAGTCTAATACTACATAACAAAACATCAATATATAGAAATACATATAGAGAAGATGTGCTGCAGTGGATAATGCCTTAGTTTATGATTTAATAAAATAAGTAATTAATTAAAGTTTACCCTTAGAAATGACATTTTCCCCAACCCAAACAATAATATATATTATAAAATAATGAAACTTCATATATGTATATGGAAAACAACACCTTTATAATCTCTTAAAGTCTAGTATATCCACATATTATACATACATTAACATATTATTACAAACAACACAATACAAGCTCTATTAGGATTATCTAACTAAATATGAGTAATTATGTAAAAGCTATACATTTAAGGCAGACTGAAATATCAGTATAAAGGTATCGATACCCAGAAAATATTGTTAAAATAATACCTTAACTTTGTTAAGAATGTCTATAGTCTATGGCTCAACATCTTTGCCCCGTCGACTGTAGTCTATGCCAGTTGTCAAAAGTATGTATCAGAGGTCGGTTAAGAAAATATTGAATAAACAAGAATCCGGAAGCATCTGTTTTATTTCAACCTGAACCCACCAAAATAAACTTAAAAACGTTACCGATAATTAAGCGGCCGTGGTCTAGAGGTAAAACGCGTGAACCCACAATCGAAGAGATCCATGATCAAATCTCGCTAAATTTTGATCGGTACCTATGTAACGATGTTATATGTACTTTGGTCGCTTAGTGCCTGTGATACAATACAAACACTAGTTTAGTATAGGAATTAAAAAAAAAAAAAGAAGAAAATAGCATCGGCTGTAACGTTAACTATTGTTTAGCTCTTTCTTAAGACTATTGTTTGTCGTCTCGATGACGGGGTGACGTTAACTAATACCGGTATTTAAATCGATACTCTTCGGCAACGATATAAAAATAACATTTTTAAGGTATCGTTATGAGTCTCTTTAAAATAAACTTATTATTTTTTTGTACGTAATACCTGTAAAACATCTTAGATCGTTCGAGAAAAACAAAGTTTCAAATTGATTAATAAAATTAGCTTTAACAAACAATTGAAAAGTCAATAGTGATGTATTCGAGCAATATTCTCACCGGGGTCGTGTTCAGAATTCTATATAGAGTTTACGTCAAGCAATTTACTTAAGGGCGATATCGCGTTCGGTTAACAAATTCAAGGCGCTCGCTTCAGTCGCGTTTTACATTTTAAACAGCGCGAGAATTGTTCTGATTGCACCCTCCGGCATTCAGCATTTCCTGATCACACTTTTAAATATAATTTGTATAACGTTTTATTTACGGAATGTTTTAATCTTTGCAAATATAATTATAATTTGTTTTTCCTAGAAAAGATTAATTAGTCTATTGGACAACATATGACCAAACTCCACCTGATATAGTGTAGTTCATGTGTGCAAACGAATGCTTCCACAGATGAATGCGTGCAGGCATGTATCGCCTTTACTATGCCGGCTTAAGAAGACGAATCAGCATTATCCATGTTAACAGTCACTGCAGACACATGTTATTATACCAAAAGAAAGTGGTGAACTATCCCAGAATACTCCACGCTCTAGATCGGAGCCACGGACGTTTTATATTATTAATGCAATGAATAAATTATAATCTAACTCAGATTATTAACAATACTTACTTAATACTACTTTTCTTGTGTATAATTGTAATTGTAAATATATTCACCTGAAACAAAACATAAATAATTAATAACATGCTTTTTTGTTGTTTTATAGTAGTCCGTCGTATAACCGCAACCACCTAATGTTAAGCTTAAGTGCGGTTTATGAAGACAACACATATAATTGTTTGCAAGCTCAATAAGAAAAGCACGTTCCATCCCGAATCGCGACTTCAAATAAAGATACTCTAATGTAACTTTATCATACTCCATAAATCTTTCGTCTATCGGAAACCAATTGAAAAACAGACCGCAAAGTCAACAAAAAGTGCAAAATAGAACAACCAGCAGCGGTAATACTACAAGAGCATCGTTAAATTTCCCTTACAAACCAAACAAGTGGGGGGTTCAGCTAAATAATGATGTTTACACACTTGTTTAAATAATGCAAAACGCAGAATATAACAACATTTATTGTTACACACTACACTTTAATCCTTAATAAATTAATATCTAATACAGTGCAATAAGATCTAAACTCTTGTGGAAGGTTTAACTGAAAACCCCTGCACTTGCAATCAAGTGAGGGAATATTTAAGGCTGCGTACTAATCACAAAATAGACTTAGATAAATTGTGATTTACGTTTTTCAGGGATGTTTTGTTTTCACTTTAGACGTGCAAAGCGGCGTGCCGCTGCTTGTTATATATTGTTTTTTATGATTTATATGACAGTAATCGAACTGTAGCAGCGGCGCGGCGCGGCACACGGTTGGGTTGCAGAATATAAAGTCGCGCCGCGCCGTGCCGCCATTCTTCACGTCTACAGTGTGATTTCGGCTTAAAAGTACCGAAATCAAACAAATCATTATAATAATTTAAATCCATTTTTTTTTATATTTCCTCATGGCTACTTTTATTGTTGTGTTGTTTTCGTTATACTTTTAATTAAAATGGCGCGGCAACCTATTAAAATTTGTGTTTTTATTATAAGTTATGTGAAAAATATAACCGTTTTTTTGTTTACGTTAAATGTTCACCACATTATTACGTGGCGCGGAAGTGAATGGTGATTCTGTGTTGTTTTATGAATTTATGAATTATGCATCGCTGCCATTCACAATACTAATTACACGTTTTTTTTTTATAAGACGTAACTCAAAGTGTTAAGGTTGATAATTGTATGTTAGTACTTTTGAAGTATAACGAAGATTGTGTTATGTGCCTCCATTCCCTGAGGGCGTACTCTGATTAAAGGGAAATGCTCGTTCTCTATACCGTTTTATTATCAATGGTACTACTCGGTAATTCAGTGCCAAGTTTATTTGTTGTCATAATTTTTAACATCATAACCTAATTGAGATAAAACGCTGCCTACCCTCATCACATTCAATATTATAATCAAAGCGCAAGAGTTTTAAGACTTTCGTCATTTAAAATTTTATTCGTCTTTTTATTACCCAAGTATATAAAATTACGACTGAAAAAAATTACAGTGATTATTTGCAGTGTTTTTAATATAAATCTACGAAAAGAAAAACTAAAAATATAAACAATTTTTGAATAAAAAAAACCATTGCTTGATTGTATGTATTTATGTTTTTTTTCTGCATTATTGAATGAAAGTTGTATGTACGAGACATGTATTTAGCTACTACGGATTTCATATCATTTTATTATTGAATTTTGAAACTTTTATTCACTTTTTTAAACATTTACAAATATTCCTCACTTTTTCTATTTTCAATATGCTAAGTGTACGCTTGTGATAACAAAATGATTACTAAAATCGGCATCCACTCAGCAGAAGAGGGGAGTTTTCACAAAAAGGGGAGGGAAGATGTTTCCAATCCGTTTTCAATCTTTTAAAACGAATTTGGATATTTCAGTTCTATGCTGTAAATTTTATGTATAGAGATTCAAATAATAAAACATTGTAAGCTCTTTATAAACAATTATTTATCATTATTTTCATACAGCTGTAATGCTTAGTAGTCATTCGCACAAAGCGTAGGACGTGCGTTCGATTTTCACCTCCTAATTAATTATATTCAATTTTTATCATAATTCCATAAAAACATGAAATATGCAGCTTTAGAATATACTAGAAAAATAAATAATACACTTTTTTTAGTTCAGTCATATAGGCCGTACTGCAGCTAGCGTGGCAAATTTGAAAAAAAAAACTTGTGTTCCTTGGAGAACCCCGTATGTATCGCACTGTGGTAGTCAAATTTATATTTTTATTCATAAAAAATACATAATACTCGTATATGTATTATAATATATTCGTATATATAATAGAATCACAGCAGAATCAAATAGCAAGCGTGTTCGGATATCGATTTGACATCGTCTTTGTTCGGAATCTTTAATATGTACCGAATTATCATTTCAATAATTTCATAAGCAGAAAAGGGTAATCCCAATGGAAGGACGGCATGGATACCATGACTTTATTACAAATAGTTACATAACCGTGTTCTATTAATCGTAAACCTTGTCGTATTAATAAAGTTGAATGAAATAAAAAAAAAAATTAGCATGTACATGGTCTTAGCATGCACTTGTTCGTCGTCACTGGCTTCGGAAAGGCGGATAACGAGGTATCGATTGAGGGACCGAGTTAGTATAGGCGATAACATCATATGCAAATGTTCCAAAAATTTAGGAACTCCTAATGCCTGTGGTACTTTTTTTTACTCCTCCTGATGATAAAGGAAACTCTTTTTCAGTAGTTCCAAAAAAAAAAGTTGTTTTCGTTCATGGACCGCACTCTAGCTTTACATCAAACTGAGTGTCGTCACGGGCCGAGCTACAATAAAAAAAAGTTAATGTAAAAAAACATATAACTTCTATTGGTAACGATAACATTTTCTATCTGAGTTAGCAAATAAAATTAAAATCTTCCTTCGGGATACGTGTGGAAATACTTAACGCCACTTATTGAACACACATCCCGCAATATCCTCTCTCTTCACATATTGGTTTCTCCTTCAAATGAGCCATATTCATTTTCTTCAATACGAGTAATATTATAATAAAATTTTTAATAAAATATAGAAATTTTTGTTAAAGTATCGAAAAGAGGCTTCAACGATTTTGTAAAAATGTAACTTTAATTCATTCAAATTCTTTTTACCATTGATATATACAACTAGATGTGCAGTAACGCTCCCAATGTAACGCGAGAGAAAACATGGCCACAGCCACGTTTAGGTTCTCTGTCAGTTAGTATTTGACTTGACGGCAATATTGTCAAATCGTTTGAAGCGGCCTACGCTTTTTTTATGTCAGATATATCCTCTAGTATACGAGTATATCTCAATGCTTTTTACTATCAACATGTTATATAGATAAATTCTGTATTTTTTAATTCTTATTAATAATATAAAACTATCGAATTCCATCTTTCGATTTACCTTAACAAATTTTATACGAATATTATTTTGAATATAAAAAAAACAGCAGATTAAAGAATTGATGATAGTTATTGGCCTAATCTCTTGGGGCTACTACCACTTTCAAGTGCAACGCCTGTAATGTAACGTGTGTTTCGGGATTAGTCGGCAACGTCAACCTTTCATATTCGTCTCTTTAAGCCGGCATAGGAGGGCGACATTTTCTCTATAGTCTTCTAGGTTAACATGAAGCAGAGTGAGGTCATATATTATTTAAAAAAAAGATTTGAAGAGTTTAATAAAAACAGTGAAAAGAAAAGGCGTTTGATTTTTTTTTTTGCGATTTACAAATTTCTCTGTAAATAGTATTATAGATTCACGTAATTTTAATATCCCGTAACGTAATATTGGTTGAATTCATTTTTATTATTATTATTTTTACTTGTTTTTTATTCGATAATAAATTTTTATATTTATTTAACATATGTAAATCTTATTTACATAAGTATAGAATAGTTGAAATTGAAAATTGCGATCGCGAACAACAACCTCTTCAATCGGTAAGATGGTTTCACGTAGGATATGCGGAAGCTTACATATGTAAATGATAAAGAAGGAACTCTGCATTCCAACATATGGGAATATACTATATACGTACCTACATGATTGTAGTATGTACGTATATGATTTTGTATGTAGATAATATTTTAAATGAATAATATATGGATATGTTTTAATAACCACTATTTCTTAACGAAATATCATCAGAACTATAGGACTTGTACATAAACAAGAATTAAAAAGTAGCCATGGTCTAGCGGTAGTACCTTTGACTTACCATCGATGTGACCCGTGTTCAAATCTCGCTAAATTATAATTATGTACGGTACCGGTACCGGTACCGGTTATATGTGCTTTGCTCAGTGCCTATGATAAACTCTATCTTAATATAGGCATTTAAGATAAAAAGTAAGTATAAGGGCTTTCTGGATAGAAATTGGAGAAATATATAGTGTACAAACAATATTATTATTAGTATATTTATTGTATATAAACTTGTTTATCAAGGACAAATCGAATTAATTTTGTGAATTTTGTGTACCGGTACGAGTAGTATAAAAAAAAAGAATCTCGAAAAAAAAATTTTTTTTAAATGTAACATATCTTTCCATTCATTTTTTCTAAACTTTTTGTGGACTTATTCAAATCTTTCGACGTTACCATAGTAACTTTGTTGTACGAGTATGTATAGGCACTAGAATGGTAGACAGACCGACTACTAGTCGGTTTTTTTATTGTAGTTTGGCATGTGACAACACTCCGCCTGATGTAAAGGTAGAGTGCGGTCTATAAATGGAAACAAATGCTACTACTCCACTATGCCGGCTTGAGGAGACGAGCATGTACCATCTAGACTGACAATGACACTCCTTTCGTTATACCTGGCTACTTTCAAACTATTCCCGAAACGCGACATGATCACTTCACGGGTGTTACATTCGAAAGTGTTGGTACTACTAATCTATTTATAATTAACCTAAAAGTAGTCAGTTATCAAGAGAGAAGTCTGCCATGTCAACCTAGATACACTTTCGCCTTATCACGCCTAAGCTAACAAAAAAAAACACAAACAAAATCTTTTGTACCAGATTTTTTAGGCAAATCCTACGTTTATTCACGACGCACTCGACATGCTCTTACTTTAATGATACACAAGATTTAGTAGGGTCCCGTTGCCTGTTATCTAAATAAGGGGACAGAAGAGTACCTACAACCTACATCTTTACGAATAAACAAAATACTCGTACTTGTTCAATTTTTTTTTATATTATTTTTTATTATTATTATTTATTTATTTACAATATTTACAACTATCCCGTTTTGCACTATCGGATCACAAAACCTTTTTGGTTTGTCTGTGATCTTGAAGATATATATAGCACTTACATAATACATAATCTAAATACTTATATAAAATGCTAATGTTAGTACATAAAGACAGGGTTTTCTCTATGACCACCAACTCCAATCTGCTTCCCGTTGGGGTGGTAGATAGCCCTTGGTCTTCTGGTGAAAGTAAGGGAGTTTGGTCGCGGTGAGTGGAAGAGGGTGGTTGTGGGAGGCAAAAATCTCAAAAAATGTATATCTGTCTCTTTCTAACTTATGAGATTTTGAGTACTAAGTTTGTCTTTTTCTAACTTATGACATGTTGAGTACTTAGTATAGAGTTCTAAATTTTTTTTAAATAATCTAGAAATGTGTACAACTGTTACAATTGATCTAGAAGGTTCTAAAACGGATCCTTAAATATTTTTATACCATTAAACATGCGATGTATGTTAACCCGAGCAACGCTGGGTTTCGTCGCTAGTACTTGTATAATATATATCGGTGCAATGATTAAAACCATATTATTAATATTCGTTGCTTTGCGTTTGCATTTCTCTTTTTTCTATTGTGGTTCTGCATGTGACAACACTCCGTCTGAAGTAAAGCTAGAGTGCGGTCTATGAATGGAAAAACAACTGCTACTACAGAGAAACCTGTGCAGGCAGCAGTCGCCTATGCTATGCCGGCTTGAGGAGATGAGCGCGCACCACCTAGATTGGTACTCACTTTCAAACTGGTCTTAAACGCGACAAGGTCGCTTCACGGGCGTTAAATTAGAAAGCGGTGATACTACCCCAGGACGGCAGACAGGAGAAATAACCATCACCGTCTGCCTATTACTCCCTTTGCAAAACTCGTGTTTGATTCTTGTTTGAAATCTCAATAATACGCAGGTATGAGGAACTAGTAAATGCAAATGTGGAAATGCAGTCATACTATAAACCTATATCAACTCTCACAGCGGCATTGAATGCACGAATCCATGGCTGAATTATTCAAACAGCCCTCCCGAGTATCTTAAAGGAGAAATTTTCATATTCCCCATTACAAAGTTCGGTTGGAATCATCGGGGTGTAAGAGGTAGGTGAAGTGAGAGTAAAATGCAACTGTAGCACGTGAGGAAGGTATTTGAGTCATGATCAGTCGAAGTTCAGTCTCACTATCAGTTAAAATCATTGATATGTGACGCGAGAGAAAACATGGCCATAGCCACGTTTAGGTTATCTGTCGGTTAGTATTTGACTTGACGGCAACATTGTCAAATCGTTTGAAGCGGCCCACGGTTTTTTTTATGTCAGATATGTATGAACATTGTACATCTAGTATATATCTTATGGTTCAAATATTAAAGTATCTTTTGTTATTTTTTTTTTATAAAAGTCACTCGGGCAATAATAATCTAAACAAGCAGCATAAAATCTTTTAATTTAGTTAAAAAAGACCATATTTTAACTAAATTAAAGGATCTTGTGGGGCTAACTACCGCATTAATTTTGATTACTTTAATCCCATAGACGTTTTAAAAGCTTTCCAACCATCGTGGTAGAAACGAAACTGATAATAGTAATATAGTGTTTTCTTAGATTTTGCACGATCATGCTTTAAACAGATAACATATTTCATCTTTATTTACTAAATCATGTTCGTAAGTATCCTCAAATATCACTAAAACATATGTAACTTATCAGTCTTCTCATTCTATATGCACTTATCCTATTCCAAACTTACGGTCGAAGATATACTTAGATTTAATGTATGGCTACTTCATATTCAGCAAGTTGGAACATTCGAATATCAAAGTAGATCAAACTGTTAAATCTATATGCAGAGCAGATATGCATTACCTAATTGATAGTGCAACTTAATGTTGTTTTAGTAAGGATCTTAAAGATTACTATTAGTTTTTTTTATTATTAGGACATCGAACAGCTCTATGTTTTAGGTATAGAGCCAGGGTAATAAAGATATTTACAAGCTTTCAAGTTAATATTTTTAAGTCGTATATCTGACAACCAAAATTATAAACAAAGTCTCCTTGTCTACCGTTTTGTTTTCTTAAATGTGTAGGCACAGTCCCTACACTACTCTTAAACATAATTTAATATAAATATATACATCTAAGAGCCATTAATTGATACCACAGATATGCAATAAACTAATTCAGTTCTTGGACACAATACAATACAAAGTACACTGAATTATAGATTTTATAGCATATGACAACAATTCGCCTAATGTCAAGCTGTACATAAACGGATACAACTGCTACCTCTTTTTCTTCAGGCAACAGCTCGAGG
The DNA here is from genome assembly GCA_948150575.1 of Tinea pellionella. NCBI lineage: Eukaryota > Metazoa > Arthropoda > Insecta > Lepidoptera > Tineidae > Tinea > Tinea pellionella. Next base: position 2,135,212 of record OX411253.1, read on the forward strand.
AGACAAATGTGCAGATTGACAGTGCACACTTGTCTCGTTCCCAAGCTGATCTCGAAACGCGACAAGGTCATACATTCGAAGGTGGTGGTACTAACTGCTAAGTGGTTATCCGCAAGTTGCGTGTTACAATTCGTATTGTTTATTATTGTAGAATATATACTCGGAAAGCATGGACTGCATTGTGCTGTCTAACATATTAGGAACAGTCTACTTAAAGAAAAATGTAAAGCATAATATCTAGATTTTGTTATTAATAAAAAAAACGTAGAAAGCGTTCAAGAATACGTAATAATCCTAGATATTGATATCGAAATGAAATTGGAAGCAAACGACATAAAAATGTAACATTCATATGAGTTTAGTTCAATAAAATTTCAATCCTGACCTCAATATACCTTGTTATATTACTTTTACTGGGACTTTCGGCAGTGGCCTTTCAATTTTATGTCCTTAGTAAAAATGTCACAAGTCAAATAATCCAAATTTAAGTAAATCAAAAGATTTTATGCGGTTTATTATCGCGTTTATTCTGATTTATTTATTTATTTATTAAATTCGACGCACAAAACGGCATGCAAGCATATACATGTCATAGTACGAATACAGTCGGGAGTTAGGCTGGCTTGCATGCCCAAGCATGTGCGCATACTATAAGTACAATACAATACAATACAAGTTAATACAATTCAATACAAATTTTTATGCAGTTATCTTAACATTGTCTTACAAATACAGTCCAAATAAGCAGTTTCACCAACATTGTCACACGTTAAGTTAATCATTTCATGATTATTGGTTTGACCTTACAACACTGATTAAAATAAACACTATGGATATTCAATACAATCCATTCATTTCTAATTCACCCTTGTCGTGTTTTGGAGTCAGTTTTGAAGTAGCCAGGTGGACTCCACGAGAGAAGTGTGCACTGTCATCCTGGATGGTATACCTGCTGGTCAGTGGTGGTGTCTTTTCAAACATTGCCTGTAGAAATTTCTGTGGTTACAGTTGTTTGACAATCTCGCATAAGCGCTGTATAGGACTTGTACGCATTTTCGCTAGGGTCACAAAAATTTCGTCGAATATTCAGGGATCTAATATAAATATGAAAAAAACGGACCCTACGTACCCGGATCTTACGTATGGAAAGTATAATTTTATTGTATTACAGACCTTTTAGCTGACTCAGTAAAGCGGTTCAAATAGTTTTTCACGGCAAAAAAGGAGCAATTTATTGTATGTTGTAATTAATTAATAAAATTAACTTTTTCAAAGATTGATTAATTATTGACAAAATAATACATCATATAAATGCAAATAAATAATTTAGTTTTTTAATATTGAAATGTTAGATTTCTTATAATGTAAATTGCGAACAAAAAAAGAAAATCTACGCGTACACAACTTGGGGTGGGAATCAAACCCACGTCCTCTCCACTTTGCGTACGGACACTCTGACCACGAAGCTACAGAGCCATGATGGTTTTTTTTTTCACTACAATTAATACTTTATAGTTCTGACTTGAATTTTGTTGATACTCATTGCAGTTGTGAGAATTTTAACCAAAACCCAACGCTACTAATAATGTACAGAACTATTACCCAATTACTATATCTCTATGTATGTCATATACATACACAGTTATATACATGAATAATAGAGATATCAAAAGCTATTCGATTATTCATAGGTAATGCAAATTATTATTGTATTTGTACATAATTGTTATTACTATTAATAGACACTATAAGTTAAATTAACCAATCCTATTATTCATACTATAATTGGGCAAATAAACGAATGGCGCACACTCGTTTTGTTAAGCCGGCATAACGGAGGCAACTGCTGCCTGCACTACTGCCCCTGCACCTTTGCCTTTCAAACGGAGTGACATATCAATCAAGACATGCCGGGATACTATAAAATAAATACATTATAATGATCACTTGAACGAGCTTTGATTTTTTTAAATTCAATTTTATGAAAAGAAACGTGTCAGTTAAAATCACCGTTGCGGACTATAACATGTCAATACGTCACCAATGTCAATGTCAACACGTGTTGGTTGCGTTGTGTCAAGTGTCAACATTGCACATGCATGAATGATGAAAAAATATGTTATTTTTTCACATAGAGATATATACTAGAGGTGTAAACTTCACACATCTGGCATAAAAAAAGTGTAGACAAATGATTTGACAATGTTGCTGTCAAGTCAAATACTAACTGACAGAGAACCTAAAGGTGACTGCGGTCATCTCGTTGTCACATTGGGAGCGTTATTGCACATCTAGTTGTATATGTATATCAATGTTTTTTTCAGTGTTATTTACAATTTTTAAAAAATTGTTTTTATTCGAATTTTCGATATTCTAAAATTAAATATGCAATATGTATGTATATGATGTTAAATATGTGCAAAAATAGTCCTAATGCAACGGACATAAAGACGTCATAAAAGAAAAAGGAATACATCTTCTGATTGTTTGTCTGCAATATCAATTTGTATAAAATATGCGATATAAATCGAGTATTAGTAAAGCAGTTGGATTTTGTTCGGTGAAGTGCATGAGTACGATAAGGGTGTTAAGGCGGTTAGCTTAATGATGTTTCACGCCGTTCCAACGTATTTCTACATTCATAGAGAAGATTTGACAATATGGAAAATTGATCATGACATCAACTGAAACTGAAAATCAACTTAATGTATAACAACTTAAGGTTCAAAATGCTTATAATGAGCATTCAGCGAAACATCTCTAGCAAATATCGAGACTAGGTCAAAGCAGAATGCTACGCGTTTATAGCGATGTGTTTAATTTTTATTTTTATTTTAGCACGTCATATGACCGCACTCCGCCTGGTGTTAAGCCAGAGTGCGATCCATGAGCGGAGACGACTACTGTCAGAGAAGGGGATCTGCAAACAGCAGTCGTGCCCGCTATGCCGGCTTAGTGAGATGCCTCTTCACACTGCGCTTGAAGGATCCCATGTTATAGGAAGGGGGAAAGACGTGACTGGGAAGGTCGTTCCACAATTTGATGGAACGACAGAAGAAGGATTGCCCGAACTTTTTTGTCCGCGAGGGGATTGTATTATATATATTCAATTAAAAAAAATCGATCTAGGGATTATTATTTAGCAAATATAATAATGTAAAAGAAAATTTTATTCGATGTGTTTTCACCGAGGAAAACTGCTTGATTCAGAACTCGTTTCACGATTTTTGTTCTCAAATTTATAAGAAAAAAGAAAAAATAACAGGCAAAAATTTTTGTGGTGTAATTTTTTTTCGACTCGTAAGTGTAAGAATAGTTACGGAGTCAAATCTGGCAACAGTAACCACCTTAATGTAAAATTGTGGCTAACACATTTATTTATTATTTTTTTAAGTAGGATTCTAAAAGGACGGGTCTTAAAAAGTCTAAATTATAAATGATTAATTTTAATTGCTTTCATTTTATATAATATTTTACACATATTAAACATTTTCAAACATTTAATTATGTCTCGCTTAACATGAATAAGTAATCGATTAAATGTTCATTCTAACTAGAAAATAAATATTACAGGTACGAGTATGTTTAAAATTATGTAAATATGTCCTATTTTTAATGGTAAATTAAAACTCTGAGGCTAGCTATTAGCTAGCTAGATGCCAGTTCAGCTAGTCATCAGTTCCAATCTTTGTTTTAAGGCAATAAGGCAAGGCAATAATATGATGATACTTTTTTTCTATTAAATTTTTATCACAATTTATTATACATATCTTATATATAAAAGATCTTAAGCTGCTTCGTTGCGTTTATTTTCAATAATTTAACGAGCGGTAGGCAGACTAATGTTGTTCTTAGCTCAAAGTAATAGCTACTAGTAGCTATTCATGTCGCATGCACTATTCACTATTCACATTTTATAATTAAAACAATAAAATAACCATACTCATAAATTATATTTATTCTGAAACATAAACAGACCGACAATGCTGCAGCGTTTAATTCTACAAAGACAATACGTGGTACGGTCTAACCTTACCTTTGCCTATTGGAACGTATCCAGAGTTTTAGTCGTAGTTTGCCTAATTTAGGATCTCATTCTAACTTAAATTTTGGCTACCTCGCTTACAAACCGAGTTTAACCTTAAATGTATAATTAACTATTTCTATGAATAATTCTGTACTGAAGTTATTTGTAGTTAGGGTTGATACATGACGCTTATTTATGTGATTCTTGATTAAAAAATTAATTACTTATCCTAGTTCTACTTTTTATAATGCAATATTTGTCTACAAGACGTCTTTGGTGTTTAAATTTATTAAGAAACAAAAGATTTTGACAACCCTATGCAATGTTAGAGTACACTCAAGTTTGTGCAAATTAAAATTATTTAATTCAAAAGCACTTTATAAAATTGCGCCCATCTAATCAATTCAAATAAACTTAATAATAATTTTAGCTTTGTATGGAATTAGCTTAAGTAACAAATAATACAATTTATGTAACGGATTCCCAGGCACCGTCGTCATAGGAATGAAATTTTAATAGATTTGCTCGCTTCGCTTCAATGAGGATACCTTCCGAAGCAAATACTTTAGGGAATACATGCACCTAAGCTTGAAGAATTTGTAGCATGCCATATAATTTAGGTGCCAAATAATTATTGGACGATTTGACTTCAATTTGTGAAATATTTAACAAATACTAGTTTTAACTGCATAAATAAATTAAATTAATTAGGTGCCTATTACTGCTAGTGATGATGAAACCGTCAAACAAAACATTTTAAAAAATAAAATGCTGCAATTAAATAATTTCAATATTACCCATATGACTTAATTTCAATATGACTTTTGTGCGCTACTGTACTTTTTTCTTCGCTTTATTCCAAAAAACGCGTTGTGTGCGAATCGCCTACTACTTATTTTTAAAGGGGTCGATTCGCATTTCGGGCGAGTTCAATTCGTGCGAATCGCCCCCTAGCCCACTTTAATTCGTTTATTTTTAATTGTGTGTGTGTGTGTGTGTGTGTTTTTTTTTGTTTTAACAATGCTTTGTAATTGACAAACACAATAAATAATTTTGTGTGCTTTATTTGTAATTGTGGTCCTTTAAGACATAATATGGTTTTCAGTTAAAATTGTCAAAACGAATGCATGGTGAAATAGTGGATAATAATAAAAAAAGTCAATAAATAAGAAAATAGTGAAGCGATGGTTCTCAAATAAAAATACAAACTGTACCTACCTACTCGGTAAAAGAAAGCACTCGCCGAAATAGAAATAGTTTGTTGCTTCTAAAGTAAATAGTGTTTCAATAGAGGTTACATAGTTGTGAATACTACAAAGGATCTAAACAATAGGATACCTACCTATTCCGCAAAAGTAACTCACAAAGAAATAGCGTACGATTTACATATTCGCAGAAGTCCAGTGAAATGAAATTTCGTCTCGGCAAAACTTTTATTTATATATTTTTTTTGCTCATGAAACTTTTTTCTTGGTGTCTCTTTATCGCGGAATTCCCGAAGTTCTTTGTTTGAATTCATTTTAAATTCAAAGAGAACGTTCTCGGTGTAAATAATAAAAATGCTTAGAGTGAGTCGCATCGTGGTCGCGGCTTTGAGGTTGTTTACTCCTGTCTTGGGAATATAAATTGGCTGAATTTAAAAGTTTACGTCATGATATCTAATTTAGAGCAATAGTTATATTTTTAATTTATTCGTATAATATTTTATTGTAAATAACTTTTATGTTTATGATAATCTTGTAAAAGACGGCTTGTAACTTGACAAAAGATAAATCTTTCGGTTTTCGGTTTATTTTGTAGGTATAGAATTCATTTATTCATGCATTAAAAAAATAGCCGGATAGAGCTCATTTGCCAGAATACGGATTAATATTTATCCCTTATTCTCAAAGAAACTGGCGTTCGATATTATTATAATATTGGCTTTGACTTTACTCTTAATGATAACCAATGGTTAAGAGAATATTTTAGTTGTTTTCTCAATTTGTATCGAAAGTTCTAAAATTTTATTACGTTTTTGGTACAATAATATTGCTACAATAAATAATACAATAATTTTGTTCAACTTCAAGGCAAATTCGCGTCCATGAAAGTACGGATATAAAATTTAGCACAATTTATACGTAAAAAAAATATAACGTTAATTGATATATATGTATAAATTTAATATTTATATAAATAGAATGTTTATTCTATTTCTAGCTTACTTATAAGTTGGATCTAACTTGTGGAGCTTTTCCAACTACCTTGTTATACGAGAGTAATTCTAAAGGAAAAACTCTTTCAAGCGCGAAACATGTAGGTTGTTCTTAGAAATATTATGTGAAATTTGCCGGAATAATCGCAATAAGTAATAAAAGTTACTTGCTTCTTCTTGAGTAATATGATTTGGTCTTTATTTGACATCAAATAGGGTTTAATATTAATATTAACTATTATTAATCTACTTTAAAATCACATAGTTTAAAAAAAAAATGTCATAAGGCAGTATTTTAGTAGATTTTTTATAGTCACTCAAAATGCGACCACACTCATTTTTAAGCTGAAGTGCGATCCATGAGCAGAGACAATTGCTGCTACAACAGCACCTCCGCTATACCGGTTTGCACATGTATACCTCTAAATTCATTAGATATATAACCTCTAAAAAATCAATAAACATAGACAGCATGCTGATTTCAGTGTTGCATTTATAGCTTAATAAATGTTATATCTAAAATATGTTTATTTCTGAAAAAAAAAAATTAAAAGTGCGCGAACTCTAACCAGTATACATTTATAATCTATACTATACATACTATACTATACATTTCAAAAGTAAACATTCTAATATTGTAAACGCAGAAAGATCTCGACCTCTTACTTTATTATAAAAAAGCTCAAACAACCTTCAATAAAATAAATACGTATTTACGTGTTTAAACCAACTCCTGAATCAAACTTCACAGTATATTTTATAAAAGCTTCTTGTGATGTTGTCGGTTCGAGTACAGAGTATATTGTGCCCGAGCTAAGCCCTTTTATTCAAAGGGTCGAATGCGACCGCCATAAATCCTAAATTCGATCGTGACTTTAGTTAACGTGGGACTGTTTTGTGATAGCTTGAATTTTCAAATCGATCCTTCATATATGCTGATACAAAATTCAGGTAAAGCCTTTAGGGTAAAGGGGGAAATAAATTGTTGATTATTTTTAACGCATTCGTATCCCCCGACGCTCCCTAGATTTTAAATTGAAACGTGCGTATGTACTTTAAAATTGGCCTCTGTAACGAAGTGGTTAGTGATTATTGTGGCAATATTATAGCATTATGTGAAGACATAATAAAAAATATATGTTGAATGTTGAGTATTATTATATTAAATTATGATGAATAATTGAGAAAAAAAAAATGTCGCCATTAGCTTAGGCCATAAATAAGCCTAAAGTGAGGAATATGCCAAAAAATTTCAATTAAAAAAATTTATATTTCAGGTTTGGGTGTTAGTTTTGTGTTGGCCCAGTCCTAATATCTAAAGGACAGGGTTTTGGTAATATTTGTTAATGTACGACACTTTTGGTTATATTTAAATTAATCTACATTGTTACAGTTAATATAAAAAGTAAATTACATGTTACCAAAAATGTGTTAATAAATTACGTATTAATAATAATATGTTTTAATTAGTTTCCTATTACTGTCCCGGCATTATGCCTGTGAAATATTGCCGCTGATATAATTTCTCATTGAACGGAACTTTGTTTTAAATTAATTAACAATTTACAGCCTCACAATGTTGAGAGCGCTGTTCCGTAAAGCTATTACACCCAATAAAGGCCTAATTACTATTTAATACAATTCCAATGTAGGTATCTCGTATCCCATTCGATATATTGTATTGTAGAACATTTCAAGAAACACGCACAAAATTTTGGTACGTTAACAGTAGGTTGTCTAGGTGAAATCCATTAGCAAAATTTTGTTTTAGATGTTTCGAGATATTCTGTACTTAATTTCTAAAATCTGTCTTAATTTTGATTATCGTTAGGATTTAAACCATTTTTTTATTGTAGCTGAAAAAAAAAGAGGCTGGATAGTGGTAGTTTATTAAATTTGTATTACCACTTACAACGTGGCGAGTCGACTATTAATAGCGAATACAAAATAAATATAAATAAGTAAAAAAGATAAAACAAATTACGAACACAAACTAATGACAAGATTATACAATAAAATATTTCAGAACGAAAACAGTAATGTCACTGAAATTGTGTATGCAAATAACTACGAGAGAAATGCGTGGTTTATACCCATTTTTCAATCCGGAGAGCGTCGCGCTGAATCCTTTAATCGTTTAAGTCTGGGATTAACTTTTTTTTGGTTCAAATCAACGTTGAGTTCAAAATGGCGGATTCGGAACTGAAATGGCTTGAGTAATGCATTACCAAACAAATTTGTTTAGCATTTCTCGTCAAATTCCGTATTTATATTTTTAAAAGGAAAATCAAGTGAAATGTGTGCTTCTACTTTAAGTATTGTATTGATTTAAACGAAAATAAACTTATAATAATTTAACTTCATATACTATCTATATGTTCAAATTATTCTAAATAAAGAGTGGTAGGAGAAATGATGATGATTGTACTAACACTGTCAAGTGTAACACCCGTAAAATGACCTAATCCCGTTACCTTAATTATCGTTAACGAGAGGAGAATGCACTATCAACCTGGATAAATGTGCACACCACTCCTCAGGCAGCATCCACAGTCAACATCAAGCGGCGATGAAGTACCACAAAAAGATGAGTTCAATGAGAATTGTAGAAAATAAAAATAAAAGAAACAAATGAATAAAAAACGAGGGTTTCTTTTGTTTATGTACATTTACAAGCGCATAATGACCGGAGCAAAGTTACAAAACTTAATAAAATAACACATTAATATAATTGGAATGGGTTGTCATCGGTTTCCCGGGATCATCCGGAAACTGGAATTGGGTCACGTTATCAACAGACCTCGACACCGCAACTTTTTGGGTTTTCGCATAAATTACAAATTCGCGTAAACTGATTTATTATTCTCCGTGTACCACTATTCACTATTCATTGTATTTTATTAACTATAGCTTCTATAGTGGATTATAACCTAAATACACCCTTTTGTTGAAGTTTAAGGTTTCAAGTATCATACATAAATTATTAAATAGGAGGATTGTTAAAGCCCATACATACATACCCTTAACAAAAGATAGAGTAAATAAACATTACGTCCAATTAAAAAAAAAATACTGGAAAAAACGATGGTAATTGTTGTAAACGCAGAATCGTTCTAATCTCCCAATTGAAAGAACGGTACTAATGTACCTTTTCCAAAATATATTTTATCGCGTTAATTTCATGTTTCGAAAAAATTAACAAATTAATTATACCTATATGCATATTTCGAAAGTAACACCCGTAACCTTGTCGCGTTTCGGAAGTAGCCCAGTATAACGAGAGGAATATCTGTCAATCTGGATGGTGCACATTCGTCTCCTTAAGCCGGCATAGCGGAGACGACAGCTGTCTGCAGAAATTTATCTGTAGTAGCAGTAGTTTCCGTTCATGGAACGTAGTCTAGCTTTACTTACATCAGGCTTGTCAAAAAAAAAAGTAATAACAAACCAAGAAGTTTAGATATATGATAATATGTTTTATGAAATATATTAAAACTTTACATACAATCAGTAACAAAAAAGCGATACAAAATAAAGCTTCAGTGGAGAATCCATTCCGAACCTGAAGCCAGAGAAAATTACCGAGTATTGTAGTAGAAACCAATTCCTCACTTGGACGGTTCAAACGATTATTAACTGGAAGGAACATTGAAAAAAACTGAACTGTTCGCTTTTTTCGCTCGCTTAAAAGAAAATTTCACCGTTTAAACACCCTGCTGTAGGTTAGAGGGCGACAACGTGTACTTCTATATATTATACATACTTTAGAGTTGAGTGATCACTACAAAATGTCGATTTTATTGACCTTTTTTAAAACTTCTTATTTGAAAGATACACTATACTTTTAATATTTTTTAAAATATTATTCTAATATCTATTATCCCTTGGCCTATCACACGATTTCAGCTTGACGTTGATTTTTGGGACACACTGTTTTCTGTTTCCATATTAATTTATTTATTTACAATTTTAATTTTCTCCAGGCAGCAGTCGTCTCTACTATACCAGCTTGAAGAGACGAACTTGTACCATACAGATTGACAGTGCACACTCCTATCGTTATATAAGTATTTTTTCAGTATAAAGCCTTTTCAGGATTAAGCTGCATCTCCTATTAATTCATACGACTATGAATTCTTCACAATATTTTTTTTTATATAAATGTAGAAGAGCTCTCATGCATATTCGTCGGTGTAAACATTTACTATGTTTACATTATATTAAAATAGTATTTACATAGTCAGGTGATTATACTATTTTGACATATTTCTACTAACCCTGTGAATGTCGCTCCCTAATTGGATTCTTTACATGGAAATGTCCCAAAGGGTCGACGTACACAGCCTGACCCTTCCGGTTCCTTGATTAATGCCTCTATAGAGCCCGCGTACTTTGTATAATGTGCTTTAACAAGAATTAATGTGGTTTTTGAAAGGAAACGACAGTTTGTAGTAATTGGTGTAGCGTTTTAATTTGTTCCATTTTATTCGTTTTGTATTACGATCTTATAATTTGTTGTATTTAATAACGTTTAATGTAATCTTAAATAAAAAAGCAATATTTTATATTTTAAAATATAAAATACTATTTAAAGCTTTAACAATCTAATTTTTAGAAGAAATAAAAGGCTTATTTTTGTTTTAACGCTGAGAGTCTTTCATGTATCATATTTGATGTGGTCGAAGCGAAAGTGGTATGTAGAGAGAGGATTTCGAATGTAACACCCATGAAGTGACGTTGTCGCGTTCCGGTAATAGTTTGAAAGTAGTGAGGGTGAGTGGTATAGTGAGAAGAGTGTGCACTGTCAATTCTAGATACTCGTCTCCTTGCCAGTCTGGCATATCGGAGGCGACTGCTGCCCGTAGAGATTTCTCTGTAGTAGCAATTGTTTAAGTTGATCGACCGTACTCTAGCTTTACATCAGGCGGAGTGTTATCACATGCCGAGATATAATTTAAAAAAATAAAGAGAAGTCATTGGCGCGCCATACTTTCTGCCTACCCCCGGAGGAACAGGGCGTGAGCTAAGTAGTAGTACTTGTCTCTCATATATCTATAATAAAATAAAAAATTATCTTAACAAACAGTAAAAAAAACTATTATTATATTATCTCTAATTACTTATCTAAAATATCAAAGTACCTGTACAAAAATATTGTATTTTAGGTGACTTATTATCGCTTTATTTCGGTTATTATAATTTCATAAATTTTGCAGACATCGCATCGATTTGGCGGCTATAAATTAAACGTAATAGTAAGCCGCCCCAAGTAAACAGACAATATAACCTAATAATAACCTAAGGTTGTATTGTCTGTGTAAGCCCTATAAAATTTTCAAATAAACACTGATGACTTAAGAGTAAAAAACACGGGTGACAATAAAATAACTTCGGTACAAACTCATTTATTTGTTTATTACGTGAAAAATACAAAAAATAATATAATACTTATTCAAAGTTAATTTATTATTGGTAATCCAATATTCGATAGCTGATTAAAATAAATCTGACGAGATTCGAGTTTTCCATTAACGTGGAAGCCACGTTTAAAAAAAAACAAATTAAGATTTTTATAAACTGTTTTGTATATGTTCGTTGAATCTTGTGAAACCACTCGATTAAGGCCCTTTTAACCCTTACCTTAGCACGGATTAAACGACTCACTTGAGAGAGACTGGTTATAGAAATACAACGTGATGGTTCTAATTTACTACATAAAAAACGCTTTAGGGACCTTTTTGTACATTATTTTACAGATGGGTTAGTTAATTTGATTAATAAATTAATAAAATATCTTCTATAAAGTAATACATTAAGAATGGTCGTATTTTGGGACCAGCTTAGCAGTAACCAGATAATATATCAAGAGGACTGGTGCTGTAGCGGACATAGCGGACGCGACTGTTGCCTAGCCCAGCAGACTGTTTACTAGCTCATAGAACACACTCAAGCTTACCATTAGACATTGTTTTCTTGCCCTACTACTTCGAGTAAATATATAGAAAAAACTTAAATATCTATAGATTTATAGGTCATTACATAATTTAAGTAGGAGTATAAAAAATTGAATAGTATAAAGTAGTACTTTTTTTATAAATATATAAAAAAATAGTTGTCATAATTTTGTCAATATCTGAGTTTACCTAGTATAGTTCTTCTCGCAATATATTCTACACACTATTTTATTTGTTGATTCATTGGTACGTGCTCCTATTTCTAACGTAGCAAGGATCACTTTGGAACGACATTTTGAGCTTAAGATGTAGGTACTATAAATTATTGTCAACAGATTCCTTCTTGTATTAAAAGCCTCCTGACAAAATAGAGACGTTAGAGGTAGCATTAATGATAAGTACCTACGTGATGAAATTGAAAGACACGTAGAGAGGGCCAAATGATCTCGCGTGCTTTCTTTTTCGCAAATTATGCTGACTGTACACGCACTCAAGGAAATTGTTCATTATAAATGTATGTGTGTTATATAGCATATAGGTGTATGTAATAATAATTACTCTCGAGATTTGTTTTCAAGTGAAATTGTTTTTATGTTGTTTTTTACGCGTTTTGCATGAATTTAATTTACATAAATATTGTTATTGAATATGAGGGTTTATATTTCATTTTAATTATGTGTTGAGCCATTACTTGGAAATTAATTTTATATATTTCAACCTGAAATTAATTGTGTATTGCGTTATAAAAATTAATTTTGTAAAGGAGAATGCCCATTTTGCCACACTTGATACCTAATAGTTTGGTAACAAAACAATATTCTAAAATAATATCTTATTCTTTATTAATTCATTTTAATTATATCATTTTAATTGATGTGCAATTAACAATCAACAGACGATGTTTAATTGCATAAAAAAATATATCATCAATTATTAAAGCATTTAAAATAATAATAACCTCAAATATTGCATCAGAAAACATCTAATTCCTTAATAATTCGGGTGAAAAAATTTAAACTGATTGGTGATAAGGGGTGTAGATTTAGTTTTCTACAAAATTAACTAAAAATCATCGACAAACTCGAGAAAAAAATTTTGGGCCCATTCCTCTAAGAAGAATGGGCATTCTCCTTTTCACAATTTTAAAAAGCGAGAATAGTGTTTATTGTTTATATTGTGTATTGTTTAAATAAGTATAGTGTATATTGTGTGGCCAATGGGGCTGGCATTAACACAATGGTGCTAAAAGCCCAAAATAAATAAATAAATATTAAATTAATTTATTTACTTGAAATGTTTTATTACTTGGCTCGCGGTCCTTTACAGTGAGCGAGTGACATGGGAGCACTGTTAGAGTTGCTGGTCTCCAACGGGCGCGCCCCCAGGTGGTGGATAGAGGGTCCTGGGATATATCCCTGAGGTACTGGCGTGATCAAGTTCAACATCGATTTTACTTCCCACTCCAAAGAAGTTTAAAAAAATCATTTCGTTCTCCATTCATATGATTAACTTAATGTAGTCATACCGAGTTACATACGAATACATGATGTAACGTCGCAAATGTGATTACACTTTTCGCTGAAAAAGCGTATAGGAATCTATAAATATTATTTATATGTCATTCGAAAAAAGAGACACTCGTATATGAAGTAAAATTTCGTGACAGACACTTATATCTTCATAGATACCTACTTTTTCTTATGATTCAGGGTTCGAATCCAGGATTAATTTTATTTATTTATAAAATGGTTTAGTGCAAATATTTATGAAACATATTTCCTACATAATATGTCCTTGACACTTTGAAATGTCTGCAGACAGCAGTCACCATCCTCGCATAATACTCAACCGGCATAGCGGAAGCGACTCAGGTGGAGTACAGTCATATAACAGTTAAAACAAAAAGAAGGAAGAAGGAAAAAAAAACAAAACGATATCTGTAAAATAATTGAATTCGCCAAAAAATATTTACAGAAAAAACCCAATTTCGCGGCCAAGATAAAGATTAGACTGTTTAGATATTTCAATGAAATAAAAACCACTTGAAAATAAACAATTTTCTTTTATTGTTAACTTACCTTATTTGTTAGTACCGAAATTACGTTCTATTGATGTTACAGGCCGCTACATAAATGGATTATTATTATATAATATTATGATATTATTAATATTTTATTCGTAAATTATAGATAAACAAATCTATGTTGTCAATAAAGGAAGCGAAATTTATTACGATATTTATGACATGATAAAAAAAAGAATCGCGTCTTTGGGCTTCCTTAACAGAAACTAAACAATCTACATCGCTGTCCGTTTAAAATTCAGACGATTGAAAGTCATCTGAAAAAACAAAAAGGAAAAAAAGGTCAACTAATGAAGATTCCTTTACGAAACATTACTTTGTACAGAGGTTCGGACCCCAAAAAAACAAAACACTATTAAAAGAAAGAAAAAAAAAGAACAATGAACCGAGATATTGGAAGAGGCAATTGAATTTAAGATAGAAATATCAGTCGTTGAATATTTTATTGAGTCCTGAGTAAACTTAGTTGTACTTTACTTTTCTCTCTTTACCTTTAGAAAACAATGATAATGGAGTTAGTAGTAGTAATTGACGACTCTAAGTGAGAGGAGATGGGGAGAATGTATAAAAAAAAATTCATGCGATTTTTTTTTAATTATAATTTTTTACTAATACGGATAGAAGAAGATCAATCGTTAGTTAACTGGTAACGATCGCTTGCACCTTTTTTGTTCGATTTCATTTCTTAGAGACGTATAAAAAGTCATTTGAAGCATTTTAGATTGTGTTAGACACCAGCGCTTGTTTTTTGTTTTCGAAGTTTTTTTAAACTATATTTATGTGGTTTCATTGTTGCTGAATTAGTCAGTGTCAATGATACAATTACTAGCTTAACAGTAGTCCATTTTGTCCTGGGTAAGTACCACCACTTCCACGTGTAATACCCGTGAAGTGGCCTGGTCGCACTTCGAAATCAGCTCGGAACACTTTTTTCAACCTTACTCACATTTGGCCCTTCAAGCCTGCTTAAAATTAACTGTGGTCGCAGTTGTTTCCGTTCATAGACCGCACTCTAGCTTAACATCAAGCGGAGTGTCGTCATACGCCGAGCTACAATAAAAGGAATGTATATTCAAAAAATAATGTTTTTTTTTTGGCAGATACGAACATAGTATGTACGTATCTTCTATCTAACAGTTTCTTTTATTAGATAAACATTATTACTTGAATCGGACATTAATCAATCACTAATAAAAATGTTTCTCATAATAATAATAATGTTATATTTTGTTTCGTAAAAGATATTAATTAATCCATCAATGTACAGTATGAACCATTCATAGACGCTATTTCACGCGTAATTTACCAATTAATACACTATGTAATTCTCAAAGGATTTAGGTCTTTGTGCAATGGCCAAACGTTATCTCACCATTAACCTATACATACATACATTTAATAGGGTTCTAAATAAAGCGTGACGAAAACTTGTAAACTGGATAAAATTAGAACCTACAACTATATTTGCTTCTTTATATTAACAGAAATATCCAATTTAACCTTTAAATGCATATTGTTGCCAAAAGTATACATACTATCGTTCTCAAAATATATCTTCTTTATTAGCACCTTTTCCTATAATATATGATTTTATTAATTCAAAACAAAAAATCATGCATAAAGGCACGGAAAAAGTCTTTATTCATTTCTAGACTTGAGGATGACAAAAATAATATGAAATATGCCTAAAAATATGGAATTAATTACAATAATAATAACCTTTTAAATTTGCAATCATAGTGGAAGTAACCATTTCTTCAAAATATTTTATTCACTTAATAAATCTTCGCTTAAAACCCAAGATAGAATCTTATCTTAGGAGCGGCCATGGTCTAGCGGTAGTCAGTAGATATATCCCTTGTTCAAATGTCCCTGAAGTTTGACCCGTAGCAATGTTTTGACTTAGAATATGAATTTAAAAATAATAATAAGAACACAATGAATATTGAAGCGTATTTACAAAATCGAAATTAAAAATGGCACACACGAATCGTTTAAGACATAACATGAATCCAAGTGTATGAGACAAAAGCGTTTTGTTGTTGCAAGCGAGCGAGGACAAAACACTCGAGGACAAGGACTTAGATTAGTCGTGAACATGAAAGGAGACTAATTGTTTGAGCAGAATTAACCCTTTGTTTCTATACGATACATTTCGTTACTGCTAAATGAGACACTGAAGCTTTGTTCGCACCCGTTTGTTTTGTATCTGTGCTCGTAATTAAGAAATGAAAATTAATATCTGTGATTATACCGAATTATATATCATATGAGATATATAATTCATATGAGATAGGAAATGCGATGATGGTTATTAGCCCAGTCTGCTGTCCTGGAGTTGTACCATCATTTCCAGCACCACAGACTCCTGCCTGCAGACATTTTTCAGTGGCAGTTGTCTTTGTTCTAGGATACATAAATTTGGCGTTTTTGACCTTAAAGCAAGTCAGTGTCTTGAGAGATTATCGGAGAAATGGGTCCCTAGTCGCGTTACGGTATCAGTTTGGAAGTAGTCAGGTAGAAGAATGTACACTGTCAAATTGGATGGTGCATATTCCTCTCTTCAATCCGGCATAGTGGAGACGACTGCTGCCTGCAAAAATTTATCTGTGTAACAGTTGTTTCAGTTCATGAACCTCAGTTTAGCTTAACATCAGCCGGAGTGTTGACGAGCTACAATAAAGATAAATAATTAAAGAGCGTGAATAGCATTAGATATCGCAACAATGTAGATACATTTATACAGATGTATAAATGTAAAATTCTAATCCAGACAAACACGTACATTTGGTAAACCTCCAACCATAACTTTTATCGCTAATCCCCATCAAATGTGATACATTGTAACTCGAGTATAATTTGTAAAACTCGTATCAGCAGTTCTCGAGCGACACTCTGCAAGGAATTTAAAGTTTACGGTCACTTTTAGGTGACAATGTTTTACGATCTTGTTTCCAATGCGACGACAAAAATTTTACAATGTCATTTCAACGAAATGCTCTCGAGGAAATAAACTCAATTTTTGTTATGCGATATGTGATATTTTATTTTTGATACATTTTAATTTTTATAATTATTTAATAATTCGAATCCGCCTGATGCTAAAGTGTGGTCTGTGAGTTCATCACACAACAGACCAATTGATTGATTATAGAATCGATAGATCTGCATCCGGGGTTAAGTTTTGTGAGGTGAATTTCGTTGAAAATTATAGTAATATAATAACGTTTATTTGTCATCAACAAAACATACAAAATACTGAAGTCACACTGCCTGACACCCGAGCTAGAATTACCCTGTATTGATTACTTGAAATTGAATATAAGCCACTTCGGGTTTCCATACACAAACAACTTCTCAAAGTTATAATTTACGTAACATACCGTTCTATTGAACTTGCTATTGAAGTTATCCAATACGGGCTATTTGACACGGTCATTTAATATTAGTCGATGTAGTAGAAATCCGGGATCACTGCTTAAGATTTATGCTGGAACTACATAAAGTTTTAACTGCAGCAGGTTGCACGAATCTCAAGTTTCCAGTGCCACAACTTTGAAACAACTTCTACGCTAATGTATGCGGGTTCGGTTAATACAATTTGGCCATAAATAAATCTAAGTGGTTTCGTTTGTATATCAATAATTATACGTAACGTAAAGTAACGTTTGTTGCCTTAATGACGTGGTAACATTATATAATATATATATATATATTTTCGTCACCTTTGATATCGATATCAAAATAACGTTACTGTATTGAAATACAGAGAAATAACGTTACATTTCGTGTTATCGTTAACAGACCCTGGGTTATATAATTCTTGAATAATTTTTGTAAGAAAAAATCATAATAATAATTACAACGAAAGTCAAAAATATTAATATTTAAAAGGCTTTTTTTGCCCACAGTCGAGTTTCATTACTCAAGTGTGAATAAATAATAAATAAACGCTTATACAAACATTACTCTCTTACAAAATTAGGACACCTCTGTTTAGCCAAGGACAGCGATTCTAAACATTTATTTACTACCCTGAACCTACTAGCCTAAGCAGACTAGCGCACTAACCACTTTTATTGTATCTGACAACATCTCGTCTGATATTAAACTAGAGTGCGGTCCATGAATGAAAACGACTGCTACCACAAATAAATTTTTGCAGCTAACAGTCGCCTTCACTATGCCAGCTTGATCCAGGTTAAAAATGCACGCTCCTCTCGTAATACCTGGCTACTTTCAAACTGATCCAGAAACGCGACAAGGTTACTTCACGGGTGTTACACTCGAAAGTGGTGGTACTGCCCCAGGATGACAGACTTGGCTAATAACCATCTCCACAAAGGTCTTTTAAAAACAATTAAATATTTATTACAAAAGAGTATTTAGTAACGTGAAGCAATGTTCGTTTGAGTAAATATTAATAAAGTCTCACATTTTTATTTCACAAAAGGACCTTTTCCCCCTCTTCAAGTTGATCCGTTTTGCACGCAGCGTTTCTATTTCATAGAACGTGTAATCCAAAACCTCTCTTTTGTATTTTCGTAAAAGAAAATTAATTAAGTGCTTTTGTTTGTGTAGTTGTAGGGATTGTGTTAATAATATTTTGAGGGTTATTATTGACCTAATTTATTTCGAATTTGGTTCGGCATAACATTTCATTAGGTTTTTGTTAGTGATTTATTGCAGTTCTTGTTTTATTTAATAGAATAGGTATTAAATATATATACTTAGCTAGCCTACCTATACTGAGCGATCAAAGTACTTATAACATAGTCACATTTGTGCCGGTCAGTTTAGCGAGATTTGATCACGGGTCTTATGGATGGTGAGCTTATGTCTTCTACCACTAGACCACAGCCGCTCTAATAATAAAAAATTAATACAAAAATTATTCTTATGTTTATTTTTCTTCTTTTAATTAGAAAAGATTTTGAGTCGATTATTCTACTTTAAGAAGAATTGGATCCCAATGTAGCACTACCACTTTTTTCATAATGTATTTTCACTTAACTGCTACTACATATGTGTTTTGTTAAGAAAATGGGTTCCATTTACTTGTTAATAGCTATACCTAGCACAAATTGCTTTTCTTTTTCATTCAATTAATATTTCATTTAACATAGTTTTATTATTATAGTCTTTTAAAACTGGCATCATTGAGTATCCATTATTGAGATGCCAATCGATAGATAATACATGTTTAAAAAAGCCTAAATAAAATAAATAAAAATCTTAATTTAACTTTTTATGAAGCGGATATTGAAAAGGTACCTAGCTATATTAATGTAACCGATATCATTTCGCATTATCCCAAATCCAAAACATGCGTAGATAATAAATGTGAAAATATCAACCAGATATTTGAAACATGTAAGACATTCGATATTCTTCAGTGCCCTATCAAAGTTTCAGAACCCGAATTTGTAAACATCAATAACGTAAGATCCGAAGAGCGATCGGAATAAACTAAAACTATTCATCCTTACGGACGATTGACCCTTAACAGTAAATTCGGTCGTAACACAGACCGAAAACTTATTAAAAATTCAAAAGAGGCCGTGTATACTATAAACCTTAGTGTTGGACCATAAAATAGTGAATGTCCCATTTCTAGGGATAAAAGGTATATAAAGACCAACGAGGGATAGACTTTTCAAATGGGTTGTAATTACTGAGGCCTTTATATCGCTCAAAAACCATTAAATGAATGCAAAAGGAACAGTTTTCTATTAATTTATATAATATTATACTTTCGTATTACATTGCTGTTTGAGGTTGTTGACTGATTAAGGTTTACCGGCACATAGTAGTGCTAACATTTTTAAGTGTGACATCCAGGATCAACTTAAAGGAGTCTGCCCTGTCAAGCCGGACGATGCAAACTTATTATCATGGCGTAGACAACTGCGTCTGTGGTAGCAATTATCTCCGCTTAAGACTACATCTTGCTCATGCTGTTATTACCAGACTATAAGAAAATAGGATTAGAAACGGTGTAGATATATTTATTTTTAAAAAAATTGCCCGATATAGTAACGGCAAATGAGGTCATCATGTACTGCGGTTCAGAACCTGTGCTGTGCTTACCATCAGGCCTTTCGAGCGGGATTAGGTCAAAAAACTTCAATTGACTTTAAAGGTATTTGTTTTCTACAAAATTTTACATTAAACATATCTTGAGCAGTAGGTAGCTTAGTATAGACAATTGGAAACCTTCGGGAAAGAAGTGTCCAAGTAAATTGTACAAATTTGCAGAAACAAGCTCCGGACCTTTACCTCGGGTTTGACGTGAAAGAATCTAACTTACCTAACACTCATACGGGTCCTTATTTTAACGTCTTTTAAAAATATCTGAAAGTAGCTAATTAAAGACAGTAAATCTGAAAAAAGCTCTTCGCTTGATGATACAATCTACTACAGAGTAATATCAACAGTCGCCTCAGCTATGCCGACTTCATGAGAGGGTGCACCATTTAAGCTGAAAAGGGAAAGTCTCATTATAAAAGACATACCGATGATAACTTTAATTTTGTATATTGTTTAAGTATATACATAGCGGTATCATTCTCAAATAATTTCTTCCGTCATATAATTAGGTCATACGTAGGTAGGTTACATGATAATAAAGAATTCCATGAGCAACAACTGATACGTATAAAAAATGTACAATTTATTGACGATATAAAGTTTCCTTTATGAAAGTTTCAAGTAACGTTCATCAAAAGTGGGAAAGAGCAAAAAGTCATAAAGCTGAGTTCGGAGTTTTTAAATATTCAGAAGAAACAGTAAAGACGTAACGCTATAAAACAAGTTCTGAAAGATCGACTTAGAACCTTTTACGTTGTGAGATTTATAAAACTCCTCCAAGAATATGATATATGTACACAACCTTCAAAAGAAAAAGTCATTCCCCATGTATGTAGAGTTGCCTAAAAAAGTTTTAACAATAAACGATGACGGGCTTGTTTAACTACAAGCGAATATGAACTCTAAGACAAAGTATTAAAGGA
Organism: Tinea pellionella; assembly: GCA_948150575.1. Taxonomy (NCBI): domain Eukaryota; kingdom Metazoa; phylum Arthropoda; class Insecta; order Lepidoptera; family Tineidae; genus Tinea; species Tinea pellionella. The sequence continues at coordinate 2,156,486 of OX411253.1, forward strand.
AAATAATCTAAATTAAGATTCTTGTTTTAATTTAAATATGCGCTAGGCTAGGATGACGCAGATTTCATTCTCGCCTCAGCTCTGACTGTTGTGTGTGTGTTTTTATGTGTTCAATTTTCATCACACTTTAATAATAACAAATCCTGTATTTTCTCATTACAAAAAATAATAAAATAATATTTCTTGTAATGAAGTCAAACAAACATTAGGCTGTTTTGTTCTTCTGCATCCCACTTCTGACACCATGTAATATGTATCAAAGAGGATCTCAATAATAGATGTAATTAGTGATAATAGTTTTAATGAATGATACGACAGTGCACGCGCCACGACAACGTATATGACAGTTATATGGCATAGACAATGTGACCATAGTATATGGAACACCTCAGAAATCTTGGTTTCGATCCCCAAACACCGGGACAATTTTCTTTGTATAGGAAGTAGGTCCACCATACCTAAATTGTAACATCTATTAATGAAATACATGTCTTTTTTTCTCATAATCTCTACATTATATTGTTTTTATCTAAGTGTGTGTCTAAGTGGAATAATGAGAAATGTATCAATAATTCCGGTTAGATTTTCGTATAATCTATCGCCTATTTATTATAATAAATTTATTGTTATGCTTATGCGTAAGGTTATCAATAGATGTTAGGAGTAAATAAAGAAAGATCTTCTATAAAAATATTTGTTCTCAGATCTTAAGTTTGTTATAGTATTATCTTGATATAATATATAATATTTAGATTTAAAAGTTCCTGCTTACCCTAATATTAATTAGGCTGATATATTTTTTAGATATTTATCAAATTGTTTAACATAATTTGGGTAACATAACTATATAATATACATGATTATACAGTATATTATATTATTTTAGACATCTAGATCTACGTCACAATACAAAGTAAAAAAAAAATTAAAAACTGAATGGTTTATTTAGAGACGCAGAAGAGCGCCTACACTGTATACATAATTTAGTAAGTGCTTATCATTTCCAAGGTTTTTGGGTTATATTTTGGAATTAAATTTTTTAAACCTTCCTCTGCGTTTGTATGAATAACTATACTTTATACGAATAGGTAATTGTTTGAAAATCTATTTTAAATTCATATAGGTTTAATTAACAAAACTAAAATGGGCAAATAGTAAAAGTTTATAGGTGCTATAAATCCTAATGTTCTAAATCAGTCATCAGTCAATACCATTTAATAGAATAAAATCTCAAATGATCAAGAAAAGTTAGGAATTTTACTTTTGTTTATTCCTAATGTTGAAACTTCGAATAAAATAATAAATGTCATTGAAAGTCAAATAATTAGCTTACTTTATTGATAGTATAGAGAAAAAGAGAGAGAGAGAAGATATACTATTTACTAAACCTATTATAAAAATAGTAAAATAAAAATAAAAAAGTTTTTTTTTCTTAACTTGTAAACATTAGTCTTACCTGGACAAAACTAAATTTTCCAAATATAATATGATAAAGTACCACTGAAGTACACCAAAATATTCACTACAATATCTACTCTTAAAATTTAAATATTTAAACCAGGCATTAACATACCTTTAATTTAAAGTTTAAATCGCGGTTCAAAGTACTTATACACGAAACAGGCGGGGTCCGAGGTACACTAAAAACGTGTCAAGGTTCTCTCATAGCAAGGCTACGGAGCTAACGTCCGCTACGTAGCGGATCTCCCGTACGACAGCCTCACGTTGCTACGAGCTACGAGGGGAGATCCGTAGCCAATCGAATTGCAGTCAATTTAGCGCATAGTATGCTCCGTTTTAACATTTTAATTAATTTTTAATGTTTATAAAACTAAATTAAATTAAAAAGAGTAGATCGATCTAAGAAAATAAATTAGTAATTTAATTTTTTGCGATAATTACCAATGAATTTCCATATTTAAATGTTCTTTACTGTTATGATTAATTTTTTTATTTCTTTAAAATTATTATGTTGTTCTTATATTAATTGCTATGAGAACATTATTATTATTTATTTGTGTTTTTTAGTGAAGTGGAGCATTTTCGCTAGTCGGACGTACCATAGATGTACAGAAAGGAGATAACAGCCAAAGTTGGGTAATTCTAGCGCAAGTAAGAGTAGAACAGCCTTATATTCCAATTGATTAGTGCAAGTGAGATACATATATTTCCTGCCACTTCATCACATAAGGGCAAAGTTTCTTGGGTGAATTATTGAAATGAATTATATTTTATTTTGCTAATTGACTTCGCTGTCTGACGCCCGGAGGTTCCAAGTGCCCGGTAATTTATTTTAATTGAAAATTTCGGATGTATTAATTTACTAAGGAGGATCTCTTTTTGATTAGGTCTCAATTTACTTCTTCAAATGTAACAAGAAAAAAGTTATTTTTGTAATTTTTTTATTTAAGCACTGTCAATCTGAACGGTACACATTCGTCTCCTTAAACTGGAATAGTGGAGGCGACTACTGCTTTCAGTCAATCACGAGTATATATCTGTGTTAGGTTATAGAAAAATATCTATATAACTTTAATAAAAATATAAAATTCAATTAAGTTAAGTTTGACAAGGAAATAAAAATAAAAATAGGATACTTTTTTATACTACTATATTTTCCTTGAATTTGTTCATTCGTTGCAAAAATAACTCAATTTGCAGTAAAGGTAATATGACGGGTTCTTACGTGACAATAAGCTCTATATTTCATCCCTTGAAGAATTTCGTAGGGGAGAAGATTCTGTCACGAATTATATTCTATGATGAAGGTCTGTATGATGTTATGTCGTTATTTCTAATAAAAGATAATGTTTTGAGATAAAATTCAATTCTTGAAATCTATTAATTTTTTGGGACAACAACACTCTGCATGGTGTTAAGCACAGAGAAAACTCTGCAGGCGGAATATACACTGTCCATTGACAGAGCTAACTCCTCTCGTTATACGCAGCTACTTCCAAGTTGACCCTGAAACGCTACTAGGTTGAAAGTAGTGGTACTATGGTACTACCCCAGGACGACAGACTGGGCTGATAACCAGCACCATCAGATTGCCTACCAATTTTTTTTTTATTTTTGACTTATTTTATTTTTTTACTATTTATGATGAAAACTGAATATAAAAAAACTTTTATTATTTTAAACTTTTCATGTTCATTTATCTAAAAAAGGAACTAAACAAATAGCTAATAAATAATATTTATTAATAAATATTACATCTTTTTCGAATCGAACAAGAACCGTGCCTGGTACAGACTATCATCTCCTTCACAGAGACTCTAATATTAATTTATTAACTAGAAGATTACATAATTGATTAATTTGCTACAAAATTTCTAACATTTAGCAATCAAGGTAATTTCTTCGTAACACTTTACAACGCCACTGAAGGGTTTATACTGAATTATTCTAACCATAAATGGTATGAAAACGTATAGAATTGTTGTGGCATCCCACATCATTTTCTTGTTGCGGCCCACATGGGCTCCGTAAATTTTATTGTTCTACAAGGAACCTTAGGCAACCTTTCTTTTGTTTAGTGCATGGATGTGAAAATATTTCGGTGTATAGCGTATATTTTGTTAGGAAAAACTGTAGCCCCTTTTTCGTAAATATTTCTTACAAAACCCAACTCTTAAAAAGACAGGGGTGCGTAGAGGTGCTGACTACAGCACGTTTTTGGAATAAAATTATTGTGACTAAACCCCTAAAGAGAAAAACTTATCGCCTTTAAGATTTTTCTTTTTAGGTAATAAAACTTTTTTATTATCTTTATTCAATTTTTTTTTTAATCACTGCATTGTTGAATGTTAAAATATTTCATTTATGTTAGTTTTTTTACAAGTTTGTTTTATTTTAATGTGCATGTAGAACAAAATAAAACAAAATATATATTTATCGAAAATTAGATAACACAATAGGCGGCCTTATTACTGAGCAGCAATTTCTTCCAGGCAACTTATAGAGGATGGAGAATTGTGTGAAATATAATAGCAAAGTGTGGTGCACAAAAAACAATTAAACATTTTTTTATGAAATTTTAATATATATTATGAAAAGGCATGTGCACTACTAATCTGCGGGATGGTGTTTACTTCGTCTTCTCAAGGCGAGTGCTGCTTTCAGACTTTGTGGTAGCAGTCACTTCAAACATTTTTTAACATCAGGTAGGGTGAGGTCACAAAAAACAAATATAATAGCTTCCTAACCTCTTATCTTCCAAAACAATAACTTGCATGTAACATTCTAAAGAAGGGTTATAATTAAAATTCAGCTCGGCTACGCTGTGTCCGCAGCATATAAATCAGATCAGACGAATACGCCCCTTTCGCGGATTCGCACCCTTTATCTGTTTATCTGGCCTATACTTCAACTATGCAATATTTAAAATATACTAAAGGAGAATGCCAATTCGCCTAAGAAAAATGGGCCCACAATTTTTCTCTCGAGTATGTCGATACTTTTTAGTTAATTTTGTAGAAAAATAAATCTACTTCCTTATTACCAATCAGTTTTATTTTTTTTCACCTGGATTATTGAGTAATTAGATGTTTTCTGATGCAATATTTGAAGTTATTATTAATTTAAATGCTTTAATAATTGATTATATCTGATTTTATGTAAATAAACATTGTCTATTGATTGGTAAATGATGTGTTGATATAATTAAAATGAATTATTAAAAAAATAAGATATTATTTTAGTAATTTTTTTTGTTGCCAAACTATTAGGTATCAAGTGGGCCCAAAAATGGGCATTCTCCTTTTATTATTTTATTATTATATTATATTATATATATATTATTATAATTAGTTGCAAAGTAGTGTTTTATAATAATTCTCCTTTTTATTTAAAAAGTAAATTCGTATTTATTTACTCAATATTGCAGTTACCTCTTATATTAAAGATTTAGTACAATAAATTGTATTGTATGTAATTTAAAAATATTGTAAGTTAGGTATAGCCCCTTAACATTACCATGTATAGGCAGCGAATAACGTATTGCGTGTGCGAAATCAAAGACAGGCATCCTCCCTTCTGTTGTTGACAGTTTTCTGACCCTTTTTTGACATGACACGTTAACATTTTACAGTCAAGCCCAGTCAAACTAACATTGTGAGAAATGGTTTCTATACCATGATCGGACGCAACCCCTATACATTGTTCACGAAACTTTTATCGTTGTTTCGAATTGAAAAACAACATTTCGTCTACGAATATTATATATACGTGTTACTTTTTTTTCTGTTGCTTTTGTTTCTTGTTTATTATTTTGCATTATGTAATCTATTGTTCATACGCATTGTTCATATATAGTAGCTCGGCATGTGACAATACTCCGCCTGATGTAAAGCTAGAGTGCGGTCCATGAATGGAAACAACTGCTACTACAGAGAAATCTGTCGCCTCCACTGTGCCGGCTTGAGGAGACGAGCATGTACCATCTAGATGCACACTCCTCTCGTTATACCTGATTATTTCAAATTATTCCCTAAGCGCGACAAGGTCACTTCACGGGTGTTACATTCGAAAGTGGTGGTACGGACGGCTGACTGGACAAATAATCATCAGTCTGCCTACCACTCTTTTAATAGTGCCTATCGGCACTGAGCGAAATATTTTTGTGTTAGATAGCCCGTTTTAATAAGAAAGCATAACATTTTATTTCATAGAGAAGGAGCGGGAACGGTAACGCTAAACGCGTACCTAATACTAATTTACAGTCTTGGGTGTTATATTATATGTACAATTGTACAATGCTACATCTGCTATCTGCTAGCTAGGATCTATTTATATATTTATTAGTAAAAGTAAAGGGAACATGTTGTCTGCACTTAGCTGAAATGGTGTTTGAAATAAAACAAGAGTATTTTAAACTTCACTAGCACTTTGCCATTAACGAACTAATGCTCGTTTTTATTTTTCTTCGCAGCACTCAGAATAAGTACCAAATAATTGTACAATTTCTATTTAAATAATTTTTCTTTATAAAGTCTGGCTGACTGATTGTAATGAGAACCGCAGTACACCTTAACGCTAGTCGCCATCACTATGCCGGACCATACACTGATTTATATATTTTTGTATTACTATTATAGCTCGGCATGTGACAATACTCCGCATGATGTAAAACTACAGTGCGGTTCATGAACGGAAGTAACTGCTACTATAGATAAATCCTTAAAGGCGGAAGTCGCTTCCGCTATGCCGGCTTCCATTGCACACTCCTCTTATTATACGGCTACTTCCAAACTATTCCCGAAACGCAACAAGGTCATATCACGGGTGTTATTGAAAGTAGTGGTACTACCCTAGGACGGCAGACTGGGCTGATAACCATAATCAGTCTGCCTTTTACGCTGATTTTTTAAATGAAAAACTTAGCTATAGGTAAAACTTTATGCAATACGACATGCTAAATTAAAGTAGTAAAAACAAATTGAACTCTATATCAAGGAACGTACGGTCGCTTTTAATTTATTTGTCTCCTCAAGCCGGCATAGTGGAGGCGACTGCACACACAGCTTTCTCTGTAGTAGCAGTTGTTTCCATTCATGGACCGCACTCTAGCTTTACATCAGGCGGAGTGTTGTCACATGCCGAGCTATAATAAAAAAAAAACCTCTAATAAAAAAAACAATATGAATTTAAATACTTTATGATATGTTATAATGTTGAATAGTCTTTTTAGACTCTCGCCCATCGAAATAAGGGTCAAATATATTTTTATACATATCTTCAAAATCTTCGTTCCCACTATTATCTATGTGTTTATGAGCATCCTTTATATCGCCAAGAACACCAATGTGACCACAATAACAAACATGGTCTTTACCACAGAATGCCGGTTTTTTTAATTTGATACATTTTCTTATGCAATTTCTAGCTGATTCTATGTCTGGACAGAAATGTGCAATATGATGTTTTCGATTTGGTATTAGTGTTATTACGTCATTGTTACCTGAAATATTTATAATAATTGTTGTATATATGTATAGATATACTATATTCTGATTTTTTTTATTGTAGCTCGGCATGTGACAACACTCCGCCTGATGTAAAGCTAGAGTGCGGTCCATGAATTGAAACAACTGCTACTACAGAGAAACCTGTGCGGGTAGCAGTTGCCTCCACTATGCCGGCTTGAGGAGACGAGCATGTACCATCTTAAATTGACAGTGCACACTCCTCTCGTTATACCTGGCTACTTTCAAACTATTCCCGAAACGCGACAAAGTCACTTCACGGGTGTTACATTCGACAGTGGTGATACTACCCCAGGACGGCAGACTGGACAAATAACCATTATCAGTCTGCCTACCACTCTTTAATAGTGCCTATAAGCACTGAGCGACCAAAGTACATATAACAAAGTTACATTGGTACCGGTCAGAATTAGCGAGTTTCGAACACGGGTCTCATCGATCGTGAATTCACGCATCTTACCGCTAGACCACGGCTCGACGGTTTACAAATGAATGTTCCATCAAGCCAGCATAGCGGAGACGAGCACTGTCCTCAGACATTTGTCTGTAGAAAAAGTTGTCTCCGCTCCGGTTACTTACAAAAATTGACTGGCGAATTTAAATACTTACTTCCTTGTCTAAATATTTTTGGATGCGTAAAACTAAACGATTTTGGTTCCAAAGCTTTTTTTACTGTAAAGAAAATTACTACATTTATTTTTACTGTATATAATGAATTTATTATTAATACATATATAATAATTAATATTTAAATAAATACTTGCCTATTTCATCCATGCTTAAGTAGTCAATATCAATTCCTGAAAAAGAAATTAAATTGAAGAAAACGCTAATTAAGATTAACACGTAAAAAATGTTACTTAAAAATCAGGTCCGTTTCTTTATATTAAAAAAATTAAATTCATTACTTACTGAAACTATAAACAAAATGATAACAAAATAATATGTTTATAAAAAAATAACTTTCTAAAATATAGAGAAACATAATCGACGACCATTATCATAACACAATGCGATTATAAAAAAAAGTTATTGATATGGGAAATAGAAAAATAATTAATTTAACGGTGAATATTTTCTAATTAATATTCGTTTACTACTTGATGCAGTATATTAAAGTTTTAAGTAATTTTGTAATGAAACTCACACCTTTTAATTATTGTGTATTATTACGCGACGCGTTTTAAAATTTAAATTAAAATAGTGCTTACAAAAACTTAATTAACCTATATATCATGATAAAGCAAAAAAAATTATGAGTTTTTTACCGAAAAAAAAAACATAAAAAATTGAGTTCACTTTACGATTTTATTTTTTCTTCATATTTATAAGACATGTTTAAGAAAAAGAAAATAATCAAGCTCAACATTATATCTTGTAGTTTAATATATATTTATTTTAGACTTGTAAGTGTTATAGAGACTGAGTTGAACAACATCAAAAAGTACGAATACCGGCAACATGTACCACCTTAATACTACTATAACAAAAAATAGCTGCAAAAGGTTTATTTTCCCTATAAGTTATTCGAAACCAAAAAATGTGGTAACAATTTAAATGTAATAAAAATTCATTAAATAATAAACTGTTTATAAAATACGAAGAAGAAGTATGTAAAACTTCCCTTGTGTACATATTTTCATCTTTCGTTGAAAGTCAGCATCTTTGGAATTTTAATATTAGCTTCCATACAAGTATATATATAATGCCACTTTATTATAAAAATCTATTGCTACATAATTCGCAAATACAATAAAAACATCTATTGAAATAGATTCCATTGTAGCGTCTTTTAAAATGAGCTGATATACTCGTTTAAATACGTCATGATTTATAATCTAATTAATATAACATAAAAAAATTTGTTCAATGCAATTTTTAATGCCTGTTTTGTGCTAGATGTTAAGCTAAAGTGCAGTCCATGAACGGAAACAACTGCTACCACGGAAAATTTTCTGCAGGAAGCAGTCGTTTCACCAGTCCGTTTTCCGTCGGCTTGAGGATATACACCATCCATGTGCCATTACACCTGGCTAGTTTCATATATTTAGTAAGTAAAACGTATTCAACGATATCATTAGAAATTCATAAAAAGTAGTTTTTTATGGAACTTCAATATAAAATATTCGTATACAAAAGTGGAATTAATGAAAACTTTATCCTGCATACGTCGGCACTGCGACAACTTATTGAAAAGGCGTTGTGATAACTTTTAATTGATTCATTTTAACTTTATAAACTACTTGCACGAAGGAACTTCATCGAACTAGACTAGAGAGGAAAGATTCACAAAGTCATTTCAATTGTATAGAAGTCAAATCATCTTTCAAGCACTTCAAAAGTTTAATATCCTGTCCCATTTGTTATATAAAAATAAATGTTCCTTTGCTTGTTTGTTCCTTATGCGATTGGAGATCTATTTTTCTGATTTCAAAAAATATTTCTGCGTTAGTTAGCCCGTTTATTATCGGTGTAAATCATGGTAGGCAAACTGATGATGGTTATAAGCCCAGACAGCCGTCCTGTGGTAGTACCACCACTTTTAAGCGTAACACCCATGAAGTGACTTTGCCGCGTATCGGGATAAATTTGGGAGTACCCAGGTCTAGCCAGAGAGTCTGCGCTGTCAACCTATGCACATTCGTCTCCTCGAACCGGCGTAGTGAAGGCGACTGGTTCCTACAGTTTCTTCGTTGTTTGTCTCCGTTCATGGACCGACCACTAGCTTAACATCAGGCGAAGTACATTCACTACTATAAGAAAAAATATATAGTATTGGTAAAATTGCTATTCTGCTATTGGACAAATCTGAAACTATATTAAATCTTATTATAGTTCACTGAGACATATCTAAGGTTTAAATTGAGTAAATCGTCTTAATTGATTAAAACAAATTAGGTCAACATTTTGATGGTAAAGGACTCAAAGGCCTCACCTGTTGCTAATCCCACAGGGGGGTCTTAAAATATTGTATGTATAATAAAGTTCCCGTTGTTCTTTTAATAATAAGGGAATTTATTAACAAAGGCCATAGCAAGACATAAATTTTCCTTTATAAGCCAAGAGGAGAGATGAAAAACCTTTTCATTATTACGTTCTGAATAAAAGAAAATTAGCTTGTGTTAAGGAATTAATTAGATTAAAAAAATATTATAGGTTGTAAGACTTATAGTTCTTAGTTACTAAAAAATCAATTGTTTTCTACAAAATCTTGATTCGAAAAAAAAACTTATCCAATTATAATTATGACAGGAATAACCACTTCACTTACTTATCCATATCACACTAAGTAGGTATTACACATAGTAATCTTCATAATACACATTTATCGTCCGTGACCGATATAATAAATAAGTAAGAAATAATAATAGCATATTTTTTTTTAATATACTACCAATAAATTATTCTAATTTATAAAAAATAATGTTTCTTTGTTTGTTCGTTTCTTCGTATACGTTCCGAAACTACTGCAAATATTTAAAACATTATTTTTGTCCGTTTATAGAGTATAGGTTTAAACTTTTTCTTGTTAACGTACGGCACATATATTTTATCTTTAAGGTTCCCTAGGTTTGGAACGGGAACGTTACATATTAATTATACGCATACGAAGTTGCGGGTAACAGTTATAACATAAATTACTAACATAATTGTAATATAAACTCTTCTTCTGTAATCTGTAACATAAACATCTGGGTTAAAACTAGGTCCACGTCAGTAAGAGTGAACTGTTTGATACATAGAGTATCAATCATACATGTAGGTAGGTACATTACGTATGACACGAGTATTACGGCTGACCTTTTTATAATATGTCCGACCTTTTATATATCATTGTCTTAATGATCATATGGTTTTTTTTATTGTAGCTCGGCATGTGATAACACTCCGCCTGATGTAAAGCTAGAGTGCGGCAACAACTGCTACCACAGAGGAACCTGTCGCCTCCACTATGCCGGCTTCAGGAGACAAGCACGCACCATCCAGATTGACAGTGCACATTGACACCACATGTATTTATTTAGATAATATTCATAAAAAATAAATTAAAACAAGGGATTTGAGGTGTCACTAATTTAAACAATACAATTTCACTCATATAATTTTAAACTAAAACTCGTTGAATTTTAAAATTAAATTTAAAGAAACAATATTTAAATATTCTTAGAGAATCCTTCAACAAACATTCAAACTTTTCCAAAGCAATTAGAACTAAACTAATTTTCCAAGTTCTGACTATGGTTGGTGTATCAACAAGAGACTGTTTGTTTTATCAAGTTTGGCTTTTGCATTCAAAGAAATGGAGAGACTTCGGAAGTAATAAAAACAGGTTAATACAACACTTCAAAAAAATAAAATAAAAAAATAAAAATTAATTATGAATATTCTGTATTTTTAACTGAGCTAGCTTTTATGTGATCAACATAATTTAGCATTAATCGAGATATGAGAATGTCATTACGGAATGCGGATAAGCTATAATGCGATCAATGAGCAGATACAACTAAATATCACAGGAGAGTGTCTGCAGGCAGAAGTCGCCTCTGCTCTTTTGCTTTGATTAGATAAGAGTGCAGCATTTGATTTGACAAATCAGACTCCTCTTGTAAGTAGTAAAAACCGGTTACCACTAGGTCACGGGTATCAAAGTTCGTGTAAATCGGCAAAAGCTTTAATATTGTTACGTGCACCTAGGGTGCGAAGGAGACAGCATGCGTCGAAGTTTCTGGAAAGGTCTCGTATAAGCGGCGTAGCGTAAACATCTTGGCCACGACCACGCGAGTGGCGTGACCTGTGACTTTGTTTGCGTTATAATTAGCAAACAACTTCGACGAGATCTTTCTCGAAGCTTCCTCCTATTCGAGTCTAAATACCGACACCCGAGTGTCCGAAAAGTAGTCCTATTCTGGATGCGATATCAACTCCTGTGATAAAAAGTGATACTGAACAGCGACTGAAGGCTATCCAGCGACTATCGTACCACTCCTGCTTCTACGTTATTGTGTGTCGTATGCAATAAATTGGTGTGAAGACCGAAGTCGTGTATTATTTTGTACCTCCCACGAACGTAACAATACCTGTATGTATAGTTTTTAAATAGAAAATAATAAAAAAAATCAATATATTTTAATCAGTCGTAGACTTAACGTATATTTTATACATATAAAATACTATTTATTAAAAAAAAAATTCTAAAAATTAGGATTTGTAAGTGTACTCCTTTCTTGAACCAATATAAGATTTGATAGTGGGGAAGTTTCTTATCTTTTGAATAAGAGCCTTTACATTTGGATATTTATCTTCCACGTGAACGCCGAAGAACAAATTTATAACTTCCACAATGCCCATAAGGATGAAGTCGGCCCACGTCAACTGTAAAAACATATATAATACTAATAATACATACAATAATAAAGATTAAAAGATAAAATAAAGAATGGGATTGGAGATGGTAGCGCATTAGATGGTCAGCAAAAAAAGTTTTATATTATAAATAGCATAAAATAAAGTACGTAGGTATTATAAAGAGTGGTAGGCAGACTGATTATTTGCCCAGCCTGCCGTCCTGGGGTAGTACCACCACTTTCGAATGTAACACCCGTGAAGTAACCTCGGGAACAGTTTGAAAGTATATAACGAGAGGAATGTGCACTATCAATCTAGATGGTACATGCTCGTCTTCTCAAGCCGGCATAGTGGAGGCGACTGCTGCCCGCACAGGCGCACCGCTAAGTGTTGTCACATGCCAAGCTAGAATTAAAAAAAACGGTTTTTTTTTACAAATTTCTTATTTTATACGCTGACACCCTCCTTCATCCCATTTTTTTTTATTTGACCAAGAGGTTTTTTATTAAATCAATTTACTGCAGTATACATGATAGATACATCAATGACATCTTATTTTGAGCACATGCTGAAAAATACCAATCCCTGTGGCGTCGCAATTCAGCAACTGAATTTTAAATTTTATAACAACTGAGACCAATACCTTTCCAACAAAATGTCCCTTATTTTCAAGAAGAGTTTTCTCAAATCGTGAAAAGAAGAAATCGATTGTCTCTTCCAGGAGTTCCTTCTTAATTGACGCCTTCTTTGATGGGTCTTTATCATTAAAGTAGGAGATTATCTCTGAAAGTATGTAATTTTTTAGGCATCTATAATTTATTTGTGTATGTATGTATGAGTGCTATATTGCTATTTTTTTTTATTTTATTTTAGCTCGTTATATGACCGCCACTCCGCCTGATGTTAAGCTAGAGTGCGATCCATGAACGGAGGCGACTGCTGTCAGACAGGGGGATCTGCAGACAGCAGTCGCGTCCGCTATGCCGGCTTGATGAGATGCTGCTTCACACTGCGCTTGAAGGATGTTATACTTACTTCCCCAGATATCATAAATATCAAAAACAAAAGCGTCTAAAACGGCTTGCTCATATGGATCCTTAGGCAAAAGACCAACTTGGTGGGCCACGTATCTTGCTATCGCTAAAGACTGGTTCAGGGTTCGATTACCTTCTTGGTAAATAGGTAATTGTCCATATGGAAGGGCTGATCAAAAGAAAAAAACAATTAACTAGATACCTGTGAAAGGGTAAACGTTATTTGTATAGATTATATTCTGAGGATGGACGATATTTACGCGTGATGTATGAAATGAGCAGATGTACAACGGTGCGAATGTACGCAGCATCAGAAAGATTACATAAAGTTTTAGGCAGTACGCGTGAGACAGTATGTAAACTAACCATAAAAAAAATTATAAAAAAAAAGAGTAAAATATTTTTTTACTAAATAAGTTAAGAAAAAAAAGAAACACTTACTATCTTTAACCTCTTTAATTGGCCAAGATGCGTAATCGTATCTGATATCTTCAAACTTTTGTCCACCATAATGCAAAAGATACCTAATTGGCTCACCTAAGCAATTTAAATTGAAATAATGGAGCTTCTTCGCCATTTTATGCCGATTTTCTTAAAAAATAAACATGAGTTATTTATTCAATTTTTTGTCGAGTTTCACAATCATTTTTAATTCATTTTATAGAAAAATAAATCTACATTTCTTATCACCAATCAGTTTTAATTTTTTGACCCAAGTTATTGAGTAATTAGACTTTTTCAGATACAATATTTAAGATTATCATTGTATTAGAAGCTTTAATAATTGATAATATTTATTTTTTATGTTATTAAACATTGTATATTGATTAGGAAACGGTATTTTGATATAATTAAAATAAATTAATTAAGAAAAAAGGTATTATTTTAGAATATTGTTTTGTTAACAAACTATTGTCATTGTCCTTTATAATTAAAAAACAATATAGCAGTAATGATGTCATAATGTAACAAATAAAATAGCAGTACTTACACAAATTACACTAGAAAATAATGAAATTTAATCATCCCACTCTTTTATGTTTCTTCTCTCTCACTCTTCACAGATCACACAATTTATTACTTGTTTTTATAAAAATATGTCTCTATGTTTACTAGTTACTTGAAGATAATATAATGAATAATGAAGATGACCCCAATGATGTATCACTTTTATTATCTTACATAATAACTAAAATATTGTATTAAGTATTTTATAATCAAACATTAAAATAAAACAAATACGTGGGTTTCGCGATATTTATCCTATTTTTTTTTTCTTTGCTCTCAAGATAAGCCATTTTCATTTCTTATTCACTTGTAAAATAAAAATAATAAACTCCTATTGATATTTAATATGCCTGTACCAAGCTAGTGCTTCTATCATAGGCACTGAGCACCCAAGGTACATATAACATAGTTACATTGGTACTGATAAGAATTTAGCGAGGTTTGAACATAGGTCCTGATCGTGAGGTCCATTCTCTACCTTTTTATACAGATCTCATAAACAAAGTTAGGAGTTTGTATTCACCTTACTATAAACAAGGGATTTTGACGGGTATGTGTAATTTTTATTTTTATAATTAAAATAATTTTAACAAACCAATTAAATCAGAAAAAGTTTAATTTGTATTATTTGTGACAATAAACAATAAGTGTAATAGACAATAATAAAAATACATTATTAAAAAAACAGACGTCGACTTAACGTATATTTAGGGTTTATAAGTGTACTCCTTCCTTGAAGCGATATAAGATTTGATAGTCGGGAAGTTTCTTATCTTTTGAATAAGAGCCTTTACATTTGGATATTTATCTTCCACGTGAATGTCCAAGAACAGATTTGTAGATTCCACAATTCCCATAAGGATGAAGTCAGCCCATGTCAACTGTAAGAACACAATAATTTAATACTCGATTAAATGGCCTCACCGACCCCATACAAGGATAACACAAACATATTGTCAAGATCTGAAACAAATACATTTTTAAAGGAAAATAGTGCTTGACCAAATAAATGGAGCAACTTTTTCTGTTTTATATTGTCTATTGCTGTTGTTTTATAATTTTGTTTACTTAATTTTTCTTGCTCATTTGCGACCAATAATGTACGTAAAAATATTATAAAGTTCATTATTTATTTAGTCAAGAATTTTTAATTTTTTAATTTACTTTAAAATACATAATTATATAGAGAAATAGATATCACGTTGTTTTGAGCACGTACTCAATGTTATCATTTTCGACATATCTTAAATTCTCAAATTACATTGTACTTGTATGTAAAAAAAATACCTGTCCAACAAAATGTCCCTTATTTTCACGAAGAGTTTTCTCAAATCGTGAAAAGAAGAAATCGATCGTTTCTTCCAGAAGTTCCTGCTTAATTGCCGCTTTCATTGACGGATCTTTCTCCTTAATGTAGACCACTACCTCTGAAAATATGCACTTTCTTAAGTAAATAAAGTTTACGATAAAATAAAACAGTACTTTATAGATTCCAGGACCTTCTATCCATCACCTGAGGACTCGCCCCATGCTAGATCCTAGTTTCGGTGCCAGGGCCATTGTATGAATACGTATTTTTTAATAATTATACTTACTTCCCCAGAAATCATAAATATTAAAAACAAAAGCGTCTAAAACGGCTTGTTCATATGGATCCTTAGGCAGAAGACCGACTTGGTGGGCCACATATCTTGCTATGGCTAAAGACTGGTTCAGCGTTCGATTACCTTCTTGATAAATAGGTAATTGTCCGTATGGGAGCGCTGAACAAGAAACAACTAAGTATTAAATTATGATGAAAAATGAGCATGCAACAAATTAATTTAAAAAAAAATTAGCTGATAATAAGAAGTACGGGTATCAATATCGGTAGCATGTCAATAAAAAAATATAGATAATGAGAGGAGTGTGTACTGTCAATCTGGGTGGTACACACTCGTCTCCTCAAGACGGCATAGCGATTGTTGCCTGTGGAAGGTTATGTGTAATAAGAATTGTTCCATTTCGCACTCCGGCTTTACATCAGGCGGATTGCTGTCATATGTTGAGCTTCAATAAAAAAAAGGAAATTTATTTATTTATTTATTTATTAAATATTTGAAATACAAATAAATCACTTACAATCTTTCACCTCTTTAATCGGCCAAGATGCGTAATCGTATCTAATATCTTCGAACTTTTGTCCACCATAGTGCAAAAGATATCTAATAGACTCAGCTAAGCCGTTCAAATGGAAATAATGAAGTTTCTTCGCCATTTTAAACCGGTTTTACTAAAATATAAACACGAGTTTAAACATTATTTATTTAATAAATCTTTAATAAATAAGTCAATTACACAGCGTGTCCTGAAAGTAGTAGTATCAACGAAATACTGATAAAAGATAGATAAAGAAGATAAAATACATTATCTAAATGATCTCAGAACAACAATTAGATATTATTTTCATATACTCATTCCATTGTTTTATAATTAATAATGAAAAAAATATATATCTCAGAATCGTGCCTATTAATGGAATTTATTAAGAATTGACGCCCACTTGGAATATTTATGTCGAAAAAGTTATAATTAATTATAAGGACCGTAAACAATTTGTTGTATTTTTTAAATAAAGCACGACTTAAAATTTCACAAAAAAAAAAAATTGTGTAATTCTTATTTACATTTCGTTCTTTATTTATCATGGGTAAAATAATTTAATTAGTTACGAATAGCGTTTTAATTCGAGCAGCCTGATTTTCTCTTTTAAATACTCTTTTTTTTTTTGTAAAAATACGAGTTTTTCAGAAGTTGTTCGGTGTGAAAATAACTTCTTACTTTTCTCGTAGATCAAGACCCCATCACCAGTATTCTTTTAATACATCTACTTATAATAATACAGATTCTTACGCCACTAAAAAATTGTATGAAGGAGAATGCCTAAGAAAAATTGGGCCCACAATTTTTTTTATATATTTTTTTTAATAAATGAAGATCTGTTTTTTATGTAATTAAACATTGTAAATTATGTATTAATATAATTAAAATGAATTAATGTAAAAATAAGATATTATTTTAGAATATTGTTTTGTTTATTAGGTATCAAGTGGGCCCAAGAATGGGCATTCTCCTTTTAAAAATAAAAGCAACTACACTTACTCAAATCACACCAGAAAATAAATAAATTAGGTCATTCCTCTCTTTTATATTACGTTCAGATCAAACAATTTATTGTTTGTTTTCATTATAAAATAACTTTCTGTTTATTATGAACCGTACATATATTACCTTGAAGATAATAAATTGGATAATGAACATGACCCCGATGATGTGGCTGGCCTTATTATTAATTTTAGGAAATTATTATTTTTATTTGTCTTAAATATTGTTGCTAAACAAAACTTTCCGAAACTACCTTCTTTATAATTCCCGCCAATTGATGCTAGTGACGGTAGGTACACCATCACACTATCCGTAATCTACGTGTATACAGAAGCGACCACATGTCTCCTGAGCATGCCACGTAGAGGCGAAGCGCGTCGAGAGCTATTTGCATGTTGGTATAGGATGTTACATTGACAATTCCTATGTTATTTTGCTTCCGATTGTACATGCACGTAGATTACGGGTAGTATGTTGTGAACCAACAACACCTACTTGTTTATTCTTAATACTTTCTATTTTATTTTAGGCGTTTTATTCTCTAATTACGAAGTTTAGAACGGGCCATAAGTGGTGAAGAAATGAAATTATCAAGACAATAGTAGCAGTGGTACTCAACCCCAGGACAGGACTGACCAATTCAGCCACTATCGGTCTCCCTAACACAAGTTGACATAGACCAAAATACTTATTACCTGTGTAATTATAACAAATGATTAAAAATAAATTATTCCAATGCATAACAGACTTGATAGGTTACCAAAGGTGAATAAAGTTACCAAAATGTTGATAATATTTATTTTGATATAATTAACTATAATGTTTATGTATTACATTATATCAACAAATATGCGATGATATCGTGAAATGAAATCGTATGTGACTCTAACATCCGCTATATAAAATTGTTTTTAATTAAACCCATGGGGTCCTTCAAGCGCAGTGTGAAGAGGTATCTCATCAAGCCGGCATAGCGGACGCGACTGCCGTCTGCAGATCCCCTTCTACGACAGCTGTCGCCTCCTTTCATGGATCGCACTATAGCTTAACATCAGGCGGAGAGTGGTCATAATATGACGTGCTAAAATTATAAAAAAAAAACACCATCTCAGTTCGATTGCATATTTTTAACCTTACACATTTTTAATATTATTATTACAATTAATTTATAACTTAAGACATAAAATAGCAAAAGAAATAACTGTCACAATAGAAGATAATATATTAAATTGATTTATAAAAAGATAAACATATTATAAAACCGCGTCACGGCTACAACATAAATACTCCTACATATATTTCTTAGTTCATTTTGAATCACCTCACGAACTTTGCTCATAAATAAAAATTGCAACACTTTTACAATATTCACTTGTTTTTTTATTGGTAATTTAGTGTTTATTGACCTTTTCCAATAAATGTAATTATCTAGACTCAAAATTAAGTACCTAAACTCTTATTAGGTATTAATTAGAAAAGAGACGTGGTGGAGGTTAATGAATGGTTATTGGTTAAGTTTGCAGCTATCTTGTCCACCGTGGGATAGTACTACAACTACTACCACAGTGCAGCCTTGAGCATAATGGGTATAAGAAGAGGAGTGTGTCCTGTCAACGAATAGTGCCAATCGTCTCCTTAAACCTACATCTACATAGCGAATGCGACTGCTGTCTGCTATATTTTTTATTGTAGCTCGACATGTAACAACACACCCCCTGATGTAAAGCTACAGTGCGTCTATGAATGGAAACAACTGCTACTACAGACAAATCTCTACGAGCATCAGTCGCCTCCACTATGCCGGCTTGACGAGAGGAGCATGTACCATCTAGATTGACAGTGCACACTTCTCTCGCTATACCTGGCTACTTTCAAACTATTCCCGAAACGCGACAAGGTCACTTCACGGATGTTACTTGGTACTACCCCAGGACGGCAGATGGGCTAATAACCATCATCAGTCTGCCTACTACTTTTTTACTAGTGTCTATAGGTACTGAACGATCAAAGTACATATAACGAAGTTACATTGGTACTGGTCAGAATTAGCGAGGTTCGAACAGCACTGGTCTCATCGATCATGAGTTCACGCGTCTTACCGCTAGAACACAGGCGCTCTTAAAAGAGGCTAAGCTAGCTTATTTGGCTATTATAGGATATAATGGCTGTAGGTTATTTTGGGAATTTCACGTTCATTGTAATGTTCATATTTTCATCAAAGATAAAATCGGTTTTCCTAAAGAAAATTCATCAGAAATGATTAAATATGCACCCTCAAGTTCCATATCTTACACCATCTACCATCCCCTATGCCTCTATTTTAAATTCCCCTAATCCTTTGGTTACATCCGATAGACACGATACATTACTCGGTTAAGACCATTATCGTTTTTTACGTTCGAATAAAACCAACAATGGAAATGAAAACGTAAAAAGAAAGTATTTTTAAGTTCACATAGTACAGGCATTGAGATGCGTCACGATACCGTCGATAAGTTTTTCTGCCACATTCAAAGAGTGACAGGGAATTTGTTAAAATACCCTTTTTGGTGATATAATCTTCAAAAACCTCAATCCACTATCCGAACCTACGAATATTGTTTTTTCATCATTTTGTAAAGACTGATAAAGACAGAAAATACAATCCTACTCATAAGCATGGTGGTTTCTCTGGACCACTGATTTGAGCAAATGTGTTTTTTTAATGAAATTTTCAACATTATAGTTTATCATTTCTTAGTACCAGCATTTTCAAGTGTAACACCCGTAAAGTTAGGGATTTGGAAGCCGGATAAGAACACTCTCGTCATTAAACCAGCATAGCGGAGGTGGCTGCATTTTAAGTTAAGATTAGGCGAAGTAGAGTCACATACCGGACAACTATACAAATACAGTCAAATGGATAGTCCGTTTTATATTATATTTAATTACGAGTATATATTTAACTTTCATTTAAATTTCAATAATTTGAAAGTTGTATTTATTTGACTTTAGTAAGTTAACTGTAATTACTAACCAATTGTAGCTCGGCATATGACAACACTCCGCCTGATGTAAAGCTAGAGTGCGGTCAATGAACGGAAACAACTGCTATCTTGTTAAAATATAACATAAGTCTACTTTGTTAATAAATTTTGAAATCAAAAATGTTTTAGGTTTACAAGTAGTTAGTTACAGATGCGGTTACAGGCCTGTGAGTTCGCCAGCTGCGCAAAACCAAAGGTCTGGCAGACCCACTAGATTATTAATAGTCGGACAATTTAACACGTTGGATTTTACGTTGAAGCACATTTTCTCTAATAGTTGAGGTTTTCTTGTCCTATTTACGCAGTAAGTTATTATCAAATAATTTAACATAAAAATTTTGAATTTTATGTATGTGTGCACTATTGGCGCATACTCGTCTCCTCAGGCCGGCATAGCGGGGACGACTGCTGCCCGTAGAGATTTCTCTGTAGAAGCAGTTGTTTCCGTTCATGGACCGCACTCTTGCTTTACATCACGCGCAACGTTATATGTTGAGCTGCGATAAAAATAAAATTGTTTGGAGTTGTTGTTGTACTTATTTTTTGTGGCATATCACGCCGTAAAACACTTATTCTGAACAAAATATTACTGACAAAGTTGTGCGTGCAAGTATAGAAAGTGATAAAAAAGCATAATATGTTTTATTTTAGTTACGTATGAATTGCGATACAATATAATTCATGACTTTACAAAATAAAATATTGTCTATAAATTACAGAATAAAAAAAAGTTGAACTATCATATATTGTATTGTATATGAATACGATTTTTTTCGTTTACTCGAAATAAAATAAGAAGTATATCTGTAAGGTAGGGAACGCAATTTGCTATAAATCTACTGCAGATGGAAATCGTTGCCTCGAAAGTGGATATTTTGAACGAAACAACGCGAAATTATATGTATATTCGTTATGTAGGAGCTATCTCGTGAAGTTCATGGCTTTTATTTAAATGGAAAAACGAGGTAATAATTTTTGTGCTATGAAATATTGTTCATTTTTGTCTTCTTTAAGTTTATATCGAAAGACGTGTCAACACATTTTATTTTGTTTCCTGAAGCCGGCATAACGCGAGCGACTGGCGCCTGCAGACATTTGTTATCTTCACTCATAAACCGCACTCTAGCTTTTCTAAAAAGTAATTTTTTGATTAAAATCTCTTATTTAATTTATAACTTTGTATATCACTGTCAAAGAGAAACTTTTTCTACACAAAACTGTAGCATGGACTTTTTAATACTATACTAATTTAATTTTAATTTAATACTCTAATGGTATATATTTCTTAAAATAAAAAAAAACAATTTTCTTTTTTTTATTAATATTTAGTTTTACCATTTGACGGTTACCTATTTTCTTTTGAACGATTTGTTATTTATGATCTATAATAATTAATGGAAATACATTTAAAAAAAGTTTGGCAGCGGAATCAATATAACTTACGTACATCAAACTTATTACCACTCAACTTTATTAAATATTTTATCATCATGAAAACGATTACAACCCTCAGTCACTGAAGAAGTACAATAACAAAGAAACTTTCAGGAATCTAACGGAAAAAAATCTTTTTTAAGGCAATAAAATCTTGGAAATATAATATAAATCATCGCCCTTCCTTAGTAATAAAGAAAAAAGGGGGGATTTGAAACGAGGTCAATAGGAATGGAATGAGATAGGGGGAAACGGATAATTTGACATAAATAAATCAGGTGGAATTGATGATGAATGTACACGAGGCGCATCTAACAAATGTGGGTGTTATTGGATTAATGTATGAAAGTGAATGTTGGGTATGGCACAAGAAGCAAGAGAGTAGGATTGCAGTAGAAATGCGGTCATCAAGGAGTGTATGTGGAGTCACGATAGCAGATAGAATGAGGAATAGTGTTGTGCGCGATAGATGTGGTTTGAAAGATGATGTAGTGACAAGGATTGAGAAAGGAATGCTTCGATGGTTTGGGCACTTGGAAAGGATGATTGACGAAAGGAATATATAAATCTGATGTGAATGAATGCGTTAAACAAGGCAGATCCACAAGGGTGTTTTCCGATGAAATAGGAGACATCCTCATGAAAGCTGGGCTGCCTAGTGCCCATAACCGTCGGGCGTGCATGAAAAGAATTGTGGATGTTAAGGAAGCGAGGGTATTGTGTCAGGATCGTGGTAAGTGGCGTTTCGTTGTCTCTGCCTATCCCTGTGGGAAAAAGGCGTGACGATTGTATTGCAATTTAAAGAGTGGCAGGCAGACTGATGGTTATTAGCAGGTAAATTAGGTCTCCACACCCGTGAGGTGACCTAGTCGCAGTTCTGAATCATCTTGGAAGTAGCCGTATATAACGAGAGGAGTGTGCCTTGTCAATGATTGGTGCACAATCATCTCCTCACGCCGGTATAGTGAAGGCTGAAGTATAGTGAACTGCTGTCTGCAGACATACATCAGAGGCGCGAGCAGCAATTGTTTCCGTTAAATTTTAAACTTTTTAAATTAAAATTAATACTAAAATGCTTGCTAATATAATATAAAATAGTTACATTGGTAACGGTCACGAGATATGAAAACGGGTCTCATCAATCGTGGGTTCACGCGTTCTACCAGTAGAACGGCTACCACGGCTGAAAAAAGTCCTTTATAAATCTGGATATTATTTTAAGTAGTTAGTTTGCTTATCTAATAATAGTACAATAGCTTAAGAAATGAATACTGACTCTTATCATTAAAGAGAGGCAACGCCCATCTAAATTGAATGCTAATCTAAAACCGAGACACCGTAGACAAAACAAGTAAACTAAATATTATAATTAATTAAATCCTTTTTTATTTTTGTTAAATAAAAATTGACAAACTATTTAGCAAAATCTTAGTAAATTAGCATTAAAACATTGAACATTTCATTATATTAAATAAATAATTTTTTCGGATTTATTCTAAGGGGACTTTTTTGTGTCCGATTTCAATTTTTTTTTCTTTTTACACAACTTTTGTTCTGTAACAATCGCCCCGACTTGTTTTTTAATTTACTTCTTATTTAATTATTTCTATAAATCACACACAATCAGTTCCTATGATGCATTAGCTTATTATTATTATATTAATTTTAAATAATCGAATTCTATTGAAATTAATTGATCATTTTTATTTACATAATAATTAAGAATAAACTTATTTTGTAATAATATTTTTGCTGACTCTACACACAACGTTGTCGACTGCAATCAGTGTAAGGGCGTGACACGAACGACAGGCGCGTCCTTAACTTATGAACTTCATGTTGAAAATGGAAGCTAATAGAATTATTTAGAATCTTAACAAAATTGAAGTCAAATATACAAGTTTAAATTCAATTAACGATGTTTTTATAGTAGCTTGACGTGTACGGTCTATAAGCGAAGACATATACTACCACTATCGCCTCCGCTGTGCCTGCTTGAGAAGACGAAAGTGCTCTGTCCAGGTTAACAATTAGTACGTAATATATTTCGACTCTTTATATTGAATTTTGAGCAATGAAATAAAAATAAGAAGTGATAAACTGAAAATTTTAATATAATTATTCAAACTATATAAACATTTTATTAAAACTTGTTACAACGTAGGTAGTTAAAAGAACGGATTAAAAGTTAATGTCAACGTAGAATTTACGGATATATGAAATTGTCATTGCAAATAGAATATAACGTTAGTAGGAGTTTTGTTTCAGATTCCGGTGTCTGAAAACTTATTCACTATATCCTTTGTTAAACTGTACAAGTTTATTTTATAGTTTTGCATGTATTTTCAAAGATTCTATAGTTATTTTGTAGTGTCTCACCCGCTTGAAGTGAGTGAGACACTCCATTATTAATTAAAATAAAATTTGGTAAAATAATACGTTGTGGTTGTGTTTAAAATAAAATGTATTCTCTTGTAAAAATAATAGCAATTGTCATTGTGACAATCTCTTTTTATGTTGAGGTGAAAAGAGGTTGCCAGATTATCATAAAAATATTACTTTCACAATATTTTAATTAATTATTATTATTTTATTTATTTATTTATTTATTTTTTTAATTAATTAGGCATAAAAAAAATAAAAATTAAGGGCTTTAAAAAGTCATATAGTGTTACTCTACCAATACTAAAACGTTTGCAAATATTATTTAATATTAATATTTTTATTGGTACATATAATAGTTTTTAAAAGATTTTCCTGTGTAATCAAGCCGTAATGGACGCGTAAAATAGCTTCCTAATCCCTTCCAAATCCTAAGCTAGTTAGCTTTGTTTTAGGTAGGTACAGGTACTGAGATACCAAACTAATTTTAAGAGATTCGCAAAAGTTAAGATTTTAGACTATAATTAATTAAATTAATCAATAAAAACTAAGTTAATTTTGTTGAGCAATTATGTCATCTTAAGACGAACAATTTTATCTAATTAAAACACTGTGTAAAATAAATGAATTTAAAAAAAAAACCCCACGCACACACAGACACACATTTTTATAAACGTGAACAAAATTTAAAAAAATATATATTAATATGACGTTGGCTTTTGCCCTACAAACCCAAACAAGTGTGAAATGTGTTTTAATTCACACTCGCAATGGAAGAACGTGACCATTCTCTTATTCAGAACCAGGATGCATAATTAAATTTGTTATTATTTAGATAAGGTAACGTCAGTAAAAATAATAATAAAAAAATTAGTACTTTATTTTTATTCCTATAGTTTTATTTATATGTATGACAATCAAATCAAATCAAACTTTACTTTTAGGGTGACAATAAGTTATAAAAAAACTATAATATCAAGACAGGCCAACATTTATTATGAATACAGTTATTTATTATGTGTGCTTCGGCTTTATAAATCCACAAATTATTAGCTATATATAATTTATTTGTTAAGCTTTTTTTAACTTTAAAAACATTTTCTAATTTTCTATTTAATTTTGCCTAAATTATGATGGGAATGCCACAACCAAATTGGGTTAAATGTCTCTAAATAAATATGATAAAAAAAATACGAAATAAATAAATAATGACTTGCTAACAGTATCTGCAACGATCTGCTGTTGAAAATATGTCTACTATCTAGTAAATATTATAAAAATCAAGAAATAATTTAAAAATATTATTATAAAATAAAAATTACCACCTTCTTAATTTTCTTACTCTATAAGTTAATTCTAACAAAATACACTACAGAGGATTCTAGTTGCAGCTTCATCCAGTGTTTCACTTTAGTTTATTTTGTACAAACCAGACCGGAATTTCAAATGAGTGTATTATATTAAGGCTTCATGATAAAGACTAAAAAAGCATGAAAATTAAAACTCAAGTACTGTTTGTTAGCCTAAACCCTCCTCGTGGGCTCCTTTTTCTCAACTGAGCGGGGTGGTCCGCATCACTGCAGCCACCTGATAATATCTTCCAGGAAGACTCTTCACATCCGGAAGTCCTTGCTGTGTCGAAAAATAATTACTTAGGTTTTCTAAAGTTCCCTTAAATTGAATTGTTATATTTTTTTATAGTTACGCCACAATCAAATTACTGAATCGTTTAAAGTGTTCATTACACTAACTTTTTTGTTGTAGCTTGGCATGTGACAATACTCCGCCTGATGTAAAGCTAGAGTGCGGTCCATGAATGGAAACAACTGCTACTACAAAGAAACCTGTGCGGGCAGCAGTCGCCTTCAACTAAGCCGGTTTGAGGAGACGAGCATGTACCATCTAGATTGACAGTGTGCACTCGTTATACCTGGCAAACTCAAACTATTCCCGAAACGCGACAAGGTCACTTCACGGGTGTTACATTCGAAAGTGGTAGTACTACCCCAGGACGGCCTACCACTCTTTAATAATGCCTATAGGTACTGAGCTACCAAAGTACATATAACTTTACATTAGTACCGCGAAGTTAGATCATGGGTCTCATCGATCGTGAGTTCACGTGTTTTCGTTCACGCTAGACCACGGTCGCTCTAAATTTTCGTAAAGAAGACTTACCATAGTATAAGTAACTATTTGGACGACAAGGATGTACGGGTAAAATAAGGTTATTTGTTCAATGCTTACATTTATGTAGTCCCTTTATTACCATACATTAATATAAATTTCACTATGAGCATATTTGATTATGTTTCTTAAAAGTTTATATTATTACTAAGTAGTGCGTGCAACTGTTTATTATTGTTATTATTGTGTTTGCATTACTAACCACTAACTCGCGGCAATGATGGCGAGTAATTTGTGGCTTCTTTCCACGACCGAGCCTTTCCGAAGCCACATGTAAATGTAATTATAATCATTATTTTATTGTGTCCATTCATAAGTGGCCTAGTTGGCCTATTGAAATACTTGAAGATTTGGAAGTTTTGAAGATTAGCGTAGTGCAGCGAATCTGTCAAATAGGCGGATGAAACTGCCGCCTCTAAGCATTTTTTTATATACAACAGCAGTTGTTTTCGTTCATGGACCGTACCGAACTAATATATTAATCTCGTATAGAAGACTTTCCACAGAAGGCTTTTATTTAAAAAGCTAACACCGTACGCCTTAATTACATAAAATTAACCAAGTTATAATCACACAAACGCACTTACATAAAATGTGGTAATTAACATTCGTACACAATTTTACCCTTTGCTAATCTAAATTAAAATCTCAGCATTTAATTAAGATAATAAGCTTAATCTGAAGATTTATTCTAGTCCCTGAAAAAAGGCGTAGAGCAAACACTATTGTGACAATGATTTACTATTTTAAAATACTCAAAACATTAGGATTATCGGTAATTAATAAATACTAACAGGTAATTTTTGGCATGTTAGATTTAGTACTCGTATGATATTTACTACATGCTTGAGTTCCTATTAAAACTTATTATAAACATCTTCCATACACGCTATTAGCTGGTTTGGTAAGTAACACAAGACAGCTACTATGATTTATTCATAGAAAAAGTTTGAAATGTGACCCAGCACTTTCTCGGCTTCCTAAGTAGACGGTTGTCACGTTACTTATGTATCTATTTCATGTATACTCGTATTTACATTTATAACTTTTAAAATTGAGAAATATAAATTAATGAGCGGTAGAAGTTAAAATCATTGCAATTTGTTAAGAGTTACATTTATTTAATTAGAAAATTTACAGGTGCAGTGCCACGTAGAATTTGTTTTTAAATTAATAACAATATTATTACGGCACACGAAAATAATTTTTATTAAGAACTTAAAATAGTGGAGTGAACAAATGCAAAAATAAAAAATGTAAATAATAAGTAACAAATAATAACAATGAAACAATAATAAATAACACATGAAATAGCAAAGCTTCAAACAGTAATGAATTGTTTAAAAGAAAATTAATGATTAAGTCAATAAAACAATACGCAAAGTCATGAGTGAGATCGACTCCCTTTCGAGCGTTCATCGAGTCTGCAATTCTGGTCTCATCAAGAGATAACATTTTGACAAGTCACGTTCTTCTCACCGCTGTCAATAGTCAAGAAAGTTCACGTAAAAAAGGGTAAAAGAAAAATGCAAAATGTGATGTGGGTTTATTTGGAAGACGTTGATTTTTATTTACAATAATTGAGGGTTACGTATTAATAATAAATAATTAAACGGTATTTATCTATTTGCAATAATGAATATTCTTTATACATATAAAATAAATTATTTTTCTATATAAATTTATTAAATTAAAAAATATTATTGTTATTATTTATCCCGTAATTTCCAGAACGCATTGTCACAGGCTTCATAACCAAAATCTGGTAAAATTCAACACCGCTGCGCCTTATGGAAGTTGGACAGTAAATTTTGCTGAAAGTTTTTAATAAAAAACCGTTGGCGACAACGTTGGTAAATCATGCAACTTCTGTTACAGCGAAGGTCTGCATCCTCAAAGCTGGCAACAATTTATGAGCTATAAGTTTACTTATTTTTTATTTATAACATCGCCTATTATTTTATTATACTTATACCTTCCAACAGAAATAGGAAACTATTATATTTGTAAAAAAGTAATCATTATCAATAAATGCCTAAAGAATTTAATTATTCAGCTAGAAAACGCCTGAATTTTAATTACAGCAAACATAATTTGAATTTAGTATTTATTACAGTTATATTATGGCAACTGGTTCCGAATCCATAGTCAAAAAACAAAAATAAATTATTTTCAATACAATATCATCTATATCTATATATAAAATAAAAATGTATAATAGTATTATGACAACTTGGGAGGGAATCTCCCTAAAGAACAGAATAGCCAATTTAGAAAGATCTCAAGAGGAAAAAGAAAACAAAAATAAGTTTCCTAATTAAAGAATTCTGCCCTCGCTGCCGGCCTTTTGCTTCCGCGTTAAGAGAAAAATATACAATAAAACATAGATGATTTTGTACGGCGACTGTTTTTAATTTTCACTCAAAGTCGGTAAAATGAGAGATACGAAGTTTTGTATCAAATGAAAATTTAAAATACAATAATAAAATATTTAATTGTTATGTTGCTTGCAGCTTTTCAACAATCTTCGTCAACCGAGGCCTAACTACGAGTTTATATTTACGCCGTGAAGTTCTCTCCACTAATACGATCGCTTCGTTTGATTTTTATTAGTCCGGCGGTCAAATTAACATCGTCTGATTGGTGACGAGAGCTCACGTTACGCTGTCTTGGCGTAAAAATAAACTCATACTTGACCTTCTGATCTCGAATTCAAATTTTTTTATTTTTAGAAGATTTGGTAAAAAAAGATAAACCTAGAAAATATTAGTTATTAAATTCTTTATTACCTACTACGCCCTTTACTTGGGGTAACGAAACTAAAAAAAAGAAAGCTAATGAGTAGTGGAAATTATTAATTAATATATTATACATGTGTGATATTATTTATCA
Source organism: Tinea pellionella (assembly GCA_948150575.1). Lineage (NCBI taxonomy): Eukaryota > Metazoa > Arthropoda > Insecta > Lepidoptera > Tineidae > Tinea > Tinea pellionella. The sequence goes on from OX411253.1 coordinate 2,185,925, forward strand.
AAACGTTATTTAGAGTGATAAAATACCTTATTAGATATAAATTCTTAAAATATTTAACCGTGTAGGTATTTTTATTGCGTTCTAATGTTATAAACGTGACAAAAAAAAAAAGAACATCACCTTACATGGAATTGTCGATCCCCATCACGATGTGGTTTCTTTATAACCACGTGAATATTTACAAAGAACATAAAAACACTTCGTAATTACAACAAAAAACGGTAACCATTATTAGTAGGTTAAGTATGATTTATTTTAAAATCAGGACAAACACTTAACTTCAATTGCATTTTTTATCATGATTTAACCTATTCAGAGTTGTAGGCAGACTGTAGGATTGTATCACCACTTTCAAGTGAATTTTTTTCGTTTTGGGATCAGCTTGGAATAAGCTGTGCTGGCTATAACAAGAAAAATGTCTTGTGTGCATTCGTCTTCTAAGCCGGCACATCGAAAGTGACTGCTATTTGCAAAAAAATAATGAGTTAACGTCGACATCGAAGCGGCTAACAATAGTCGTTATTAGTATCGGTAAACGTAATTTAAGTTTAACAGTGTATTTACCGGTACATTTTTCTAACGATACTTTTTCAGTGTTGTCTCGATATCGATACTTTCATACCAGTATTTCAGTCCGTGCTTATAACACTAATAATATTTTTACGGGACTCACTATTGCATCTATGTGTATGTATACGTACTATTACGTACCTATACCGCAATTTTTAAAACCATTAATTATTTGTCCGTGTTTAAGCTAGAAAATCATTGTCATCTTACAACAAAGATATCACGTTCGGTTTCGAAAAGTATGCAATACTCTCAGCATATAGTAATTAACGTATTGAATTGCAGATATGGGATCGCCTTTTCACTTTTTTAGAGCAACAAATAACTGTTAATCTTTTTATACGAGCACTGGCAGCCTGTATGGTACACATTTGTCTCCTAAGCCGGCACAGCGGAGGCGACTACTGCCTGCAGAAATTTCTCTGTGGTAGGTAACGCTTATTTTGTTCCTATGAACTATATCCTATATTTAGTTTAACACCAAGCGGATTGTTGTCAAACGACAACATTAAAATAAAAAAATGTAAAAATAAATATGTTTTGTTATCAGTTCGTCTTACGGATAGGTAGGACACGTAACTTGAAGACTAATCGTTTGGATTGCGAGTGAGATGATCAGATATCTTAATGAGTCCTTAATACGAAGTAATATGAACCCTCGATTAAAGAATTTTTTAATTGCCTGTACTGTACCGTACACTGTACACTTACATTGGTACCAGTCAGAATTTAAAGTCTTAAACACGAATCTCGTCGATCGTGAGGGCCGTCCTCTACCGCTAGACCACGACTGCTCATTGTTTTGATTCTTTTTTTATCAAAAATTAAAGATGGCCTCTTAAGTGCCCGCACGGTTTATCTGTAGTAGCAGTTGTTTCCATTCATGGACCGCACTCTAGCTTTACATCAGGCGGAGTGTTGTCACATGCCAAGCTACAATAATTAAAAAAGTATCTAAGTATTTGTTTCGGGAATTTACCGGGTTAGGCAGAATTATGAACTTCTGTTTCCCTACATATAGTTATAATAATACTGAATTTCGCATCATAGATTCAGACAAGCAATTTGTATGTTTGTAACATAATTATAATGGCAAGGACTACCAACCAACGTAGAAACAGTTTGATTAATTTAATACATTAGTAATTTAGTATTCCCAGTGAGTTTGAAATTTCTAACTTATTAGGTTTGATAATAATTGATGTAGTTCTCCTAGTCTGAAACTCCTGTCAGATTATTAATTATACAATACTCATTGGTGATATAAAATTTCACTTTTACAACTTTAATAAAATAAAATAAATAATATTCATAAGACTTCCTCGACTAAAACTAGGTAAAACTTGTAGATATATGAACAACGCTAAAAAAAAAACCAAAACACTCGAGAATCAGAAATGATGTTTTTATAAATATTTTTTAGAAATTTTTAAACATTAATACAATTGTAACATTTAAAAAAATTTAATCGCAACATAAAATCTTAATAATGATTTATTTAAATAAGAGTGAAAACTACATTTTAATACGTAAGTTACTTGAAAAGATAAGTTTTTAAAAATTCACTTTTTCTTTCGTGACTAAATAATCATTTGCATAATAATATTCGTAATATTTTTTTAAATAAAACCTATAAAACGAAATTCATATAGTTGCGTCAAAAACTTATTGCAATTAAAATATAATTTAACATTTGCCTTTTCAACGTCATCTAGTCTAAACACTACTTTATTCATAAACCATTTTTATTGTATATTAGATATGTATTGTAAAATTTTTAAAATTTCAACTCAAAAAGTCAATTTTGCACTACGATAAAACACAAAATAATACGCGTTTACATTTTGTTTAAAATTAAAATTATTAAGCAATCATGATTATAAATTACATACATTTACAACAATCACGTATTTTCAACGTTATCTAGTCTAAACCCTGCCTTACTCATTTGCATAATATTTACAAGAAGTTGCAATTCCAAAAACGTCTATATGGTGTTATGATAAAGCACTAAATGGCTTGCGTATGAATTTTGTTTAAACTTAAACTTAGTTAAAAGGTTGCGTGCGTAACTCTTGTTGTGTTCCGTCACAAATGATTAGATTCAATTAAAAACAATTAATAATTACTTATTGACGGGAAAAGTTGATAAATATTCTACAGTTAAAGACCGTTTTTTTATTTCTTTTTTTATATTTAAGTATTTGTTTAATGACAAACATAAAAGTTACATTGGTACCTACAGAGTTTATATTTGGTGATTCGAATATTGAGGTTATCAATTTCCAGTCCACCCACATCATTCAACCGCTCGCCACTTGGATTCTTTAAGATATAAATTTCCAATTAAAACTAATTTATTGAACCGTAAAATTTAACTTAACTATCCATAGTAAATTTTAGACAAATTATGATAACCATTTGTAATGGATTTCTGTTGAAATTAACTAATCGTGAGTTAAACCACGTGAAGTATCTGCGTAGATAGGTGTGCCTTGGCGGCGCATATTCATTTAAGTCGGCATAGTGGAGACGAAAGCTGTTTGTAGACTGATAATTCTTAGGATATTTTAAGAGACAAGCACGGATTAAGCTTTCTTGATTGCTCGCCTTGCAATACTTTATTTCACACTACACCAATACCTTTACCGGACTTAAGTCAAAATTGAGTTACCGCACCACAGTGTAGTATCGTAATTCATGTTGCACCGGTAGTTATGTACGAGTAGATATGCAAAACAGCTACACCGGAGAACATCCGTGTCGCGCTCATTAACTCTTCTTTAAAATACTTATTTTAACAGTTAAAATGCAATTCGCTTTCACCTAAAGTTCGCATATTTAAATATATTTACCCAAAATAATATTATTAATGTTCACTTTGGAACAAATTGTTTATAAAATGAGTTTAAATTATATGAATAATGGATTGACTTCGTGATATTTATTTTTATAAAAATAATTAACTAAAAAGATTTATTGCTCAGAATGGGTCAGGATGAAGAGCATCAATTGACGTGTATGCATGAGGGGAGTAATGGTTGTGGTCGGAGCGAAAGTGTGGTATGTAGAGAGAGAGAGAGAGAAGTCGCTGCCGCTCCATAGTTTCTGCCTACCCCAGTGGGTTATTCTTGACAATCTTTTTAATATTTTTATATCAGTTATGAGAGTAATTTATAAATTAATGAGAAGATAGAGAAGATGTTAATATGAGCGCCCGTGGTCTAGTCTAGCGGTAGAAGACGGACCTCAGGATTGATGAGACCCGTGTTCAAATCTCGCTAAATTCTGAGCGGTACTAAATACTAATGTAATTAAGTTATATGCACTTCAATTAAGTTAGTATCACTTGTATCACAAGCACTGGCTTAGTTTTTTTTTTTTTTGAAGCTTGACATATGACAATACTCCGCCTGATGTAAAGCTAGAGTGCGATCCACAAATGGAACAACGGCTACTACAAATTGTCACTTCACGGTTGTTACATTCGAATGTGGTGGTATTACCCCAGGACGACAGATTGGGCTAATAATAACCATCAGTACAGGAATTAAAAACATATATATAAAAATCTAATAAAAATGTAGATAATATAGATAGGTATTCAATAATGTGATTAAGTTAAAATTTATTATATTTCACGTACTACCTAGTATATAAGAAGCATTACAAAATATTACCAACTATACAATGCAACAAAACTTTCACCATTATTTATTGAATCAACGTAATCTTTTTGTAATTCTATATATGTATATTGTAATTACTAAAAAACATTATTAATTATTCGTCTTTAATAAATAACTAATCATTATTTTTAATTAGCAAAAGTTATAGTCGTTTTTTTCCTTTGAGATTTCACAATTCTAAGGCGTTGTGTGTCTACTAACATCCTTTCGTGGTTACGGACCTACCCTCACATGAGTCGGGATTTCGAACAAAAACCGTCATTGTATTGTTACCCAATTCATACTCATTGTTGTGTACATGCCGAATTTTTCTTTTTTTCTCTTTTTTATTAGTTATTATATGATATATTAAGGCGACTCTAACTGTAATGTAATTAGCGATTCCACTAGCAATACATTGTAACGATAAATTATGACAGAACCTTGGATTAAATTGATTATATATATATCTAAGAGCGGCCGTGGTCTAGCGGTAAGACGCGTGAACTCACGATCGATGAGACCCGTGTTCGAACCTCGCTAATTCTGACCGGTACCAATGTAACTTGTTATATGTACTTTGGTCGCTCAGTGCCTATAGGCACTATTAAAGAGTGGTAGGCAGACTGATGATGGTTATTTGTACAGTCTGCCATCCTGGGGTAATACCACCACTTTCGAATGCAACACCCGTGAAGTGACTTTGTCGTGTTTCGGGAATAGTTTGAAAGTAGCCAGGTATAACGAGAGGAGTGTGCACTGTCAATCTAAGATGGTACATGCTCGTCTCCTTAAGCCGGCATAGTGGAGCCGACTGCTGTCCGCACATGTTTCTCTGTAGTAGCAGTTGTTTCCGTTCATGGACCGCACTCTAGCTTTACATCAGGCGGAGTGTTGTCACATGCCGAGCTACAATAAAAAAAAAGTGTCTACTTTTATAGTAGAGGCGAGTACTGCCTGAAATATTTCTCTATTTTAGCTGTGGTATATTCTTTATGTCGTCGGCCTACTACAAAAATACCTAAATTATAATAATAAATTAGATTAGTAACCCGGTTTCCGCCTACCGCGTCCAAAGGAACGCTGTAAATATAGTTAGTTGATTAGAAATTTGCGGTTATTTAAGTAGAGATAGATAGTTCTGGTGACCGCTAATCTAATTAGTGTATACACGTGACATAGTATACGCTATTATTATGAATAAAACCAAATGAATAGGGAACGGAAATATTAAAATAAGTGTGGTAAACAGTCTGATGATAGACTGTTTCTTGATTAGTTTGGAAGTAACCGGATATAGGAATGTACCCTGTTGGGTGGACATTCACCTCCTCAAGCCAGCATAGTGGAGGCGATATTTCTCTGTAATAGCAGTTGTTTTTATAGTATCTGTTTGTTTTAATATTTAACGTTAGGTCTGCTGTATTTAACATTTGTCCCTAAGAGAAGTCAATTTATTTTATTAAATTTTTCATTATATTTAATAATAACATTTTGTGATTGGGAATTTATAAAAAAACGGACATAAATTCAAAATGAACAGCATTAACCTAGTATAGAAAACGAGAACATTTCCGCGCATTGCAAAAAGAAATATTTACATATTTACATGCGGAATTAACTTCATAATTGTTATTATGACTTTTGTTCAAAATTACTTAATTAATTGTTTAGTCTAGAATAGGCAAGATCTTATATGGATTATAATTTTTTAAACAATATTAAACAATTATTGTTCATAAGATAAATAATACTAATAGTAATATAAATTCGTAAGTATGCTAAACCGCTGAACCGATTTGAATTAATTTTGATATGGAGATAGATTAAAGCCTGGAAAAGGACATAGGCTATTTAAGATAAGGAACCTGCATCTGGAATACCTGAGGGATAAGCACGAACAAAATTTCAAGATAAACAATAAGTTTTTTTAAACAATTTATCTTAATGCGTTTATTTTTAATGCAGGCGGAAGGGCTAGAGAACAAAAAATACGTCTCTTCTGGGAAAAATTCCCAAGTTAAAAAAAGTTCATTTAATTGACTGGAAAATGAAAGAGGTCTCGCGAAGCTGAGGTCGCTAACGTCCAGGTTTGACCTCGCGCCTTAGGGGGCCTTGCAATACTGGTCTCCAGGTTTGGTCTAGCGCCGCCAATGTTCATGTACACGCAAATAATTAAGCAACCCATTGTTGCAATAATATCAGTGCATTTCGTAAATACGGAAGAGTGGTCCGGACTATAACAAAATACTTTTACTTTTTTCTTGAAGCGAGATGACCGAGCACAATCAAGACATCTAGACAACACTTTCTCTCGTTCAGCTACATTGAATAAAATAATACAACTAACATAACCTCGTCTCTATTCAATCTCTGTTCTCTTTACTAGAGCTTCTTTAAAGATTTTTTATTATTGTTAATTTCATTTGTTATGACGCAAAAGAGTTTGTAGTGTTTCAACATTGTCGGTTACTCGCTCACTACCATGAGATCGTTGCGGTCGCGTCGAGAGCTGCACTTACACCACTTTTACAAAGTTGTAACAGTTTTTAACGGAACAAATATTTTCAGTGTTTTTAGTGTTAGTTCGTTGTTTTAGTTGTGTTTGTTGATTTATTGTTGTCTTAGTTTACGTTTAAAATGGAATGCCATTAAAATAAGTAAGTTATTTCGCTTATTTAAGTTAATGTATTCGGAGAGATGTATCCTGTTGTATAATAACGAAACAACCTATTGTTTTATGTAGGTTTTAGAAACTTTATGTTTCTACGTTTAACGACAAAGGTTTTAAATTTAACGGTGTTAATAGTGTTTAAACTTCCGTTTTAAATATTTATTAAGTTTTAGTTGGTTGGTTGATAAGATATGTTTAATTTTGATTATTTTTAGTACATAGCGATATAGAAACTGCAAATTTAAAATCCATTACAAGATAAGCCGATTCAGAACAGTCACGTGTTAAGTGCTCCCAGATCCAGAATCTCTGTCTATCCTTATTATTTATGCAAAGGTTTAATTTAACAATGTTATTTATAGATTCAAAATTTATTCGAGTTTAATTTGAAATCTTACCAACAATAAATTAAGAATTCTTTAAAGATTTACTAGAAAGCGTATAATTAAAAAATATATATATTTTGCTTCCTCTGATTAATAATGAAGATTAGTTTTGTAATGAGGAAGAAATTAAACTCGGCAATTAGAGAAATTCCATAATTATCTACCCTTTTAAGACGTCTACTTTTTTTGTATTATTATAAACTTTTTTTATTTCTTTTTTTTTTTTAATAAACATGTACGAGTATATTGATGGTTATATACACAACATGCATTCCCTGAATCTGACCTATGTCAACACAAACATTATAAAACCTAAACCAAAATACTCTATAATATTTACTTTCAGTATACAAAAATATTTTTATGTTCATATTTATAATTGTTACGATCGGGAATCGAACCCGGACCTCTCGTATCCGGACTGACTCTCTAATGGCTGCGTCAAATGTTAAAAGGGGCGAATAATAAAGTGAAAATGAAATGTATATTTTATTTACCTCGAATCTTTAAATTTGCAATTTTTTTTGGTATGTTAAAGTGCTGAGGTTGTTATTATTGAATTAGTAGAAATGACAAAAAATACGGAAATTTCGATATGGTCACGCAGTTTTATATATAGCTCAGTGGTCAGAGCAACCGTACGTATAAAGAGCCGTGTTCAGTCCTCGTCTCGAATTGTTTTTTTCATTCATAAAGTTAGTATCTAATATTAAATTACAACAATAATTACAAAATTAAGTGTCAATTCTTTATTATTACTTACATAGTTATAAATTATGAATAGATACAATTTAAAAGTCTATACAAAGCTTGCTCTTTGAATACATGTCAAAATGTTACAAACATCAAAGAATCTTCAAATGAGTTCTTAAGAGTTTCTTCTCAAAGAAAGCTGACTCATTATTTTCAAATAGTAATTTGCAAAGATGTTTAACTATTATACGAAAATATCTACTAAGTATATTGAAAAAAAAAATCTCGAATCTTCTCGAACTTTGATCTTTATACACATGTTAGTTGACTAGTCTTTTTTTCTATAAATTATCACATAGGTACTAACAAAACATGTAGAGGACGATAAAGTACAAAAGTAAATAGGTGTATTACTGGTAGGGAATGCAATCCCGATCTCGCGGGATCCCGATCTCGCGAGATCTCGTGTAATTTTTCGGGATCAATCCCGAAGCATAATATGACGAGATCCCGTTCGAGATTGACGGGATTGGGCGGTAGTGCTGCAGTGGTCAGCAACGCTACACACATCTACTCGGGACGCAAACGGTGCGCTAGGGATGGGCGTTGATTCAACGAACTGTTTTTATCAACCGTTTTTCTACTGTCAACGAGTTAACCGTTTTTCTACTGTCAACGAGTTAACCGTTTTTCGTTTTGAGCGAAACCAGTTAAATCCATCAACTGTTTGTAAACAAAAACGTTCCGTTTTGAAAGGAGCTATGTGTACTTTGGTCGCTCAGTGCCTATAGGCACTATTAAAGAGTGGTAGGGAGACTGATGATGGTTATTAGCCCAGTCTGCCGTCCTGGGGTACGGTACCACCACTTTCAAATGTAACACCCGTGAAGTGACCTTGTCGCGTTTCGGGAATAGTTTCAAAGTAGCCAGGTATAACGAGAGGAGTGTGCACTGTCAATCTAGATGGTACATGCTCGTCTCCTCAAGCCGGTGTGTGGATGCGACTGCTGGCCGCTTTCTCTGTAGTAGCAGTTGTTTCCATTCATGGACCGCACTCTAGCTTTACATCAGGCGGAGTGTTGTCACATGGCGAGCACCGAAGACGTTGATCAACCGAAAGGAAATGTAAATAATGCAATGAACGCTTACGAATGAGTGAGAGAGATACCAACAGTATAAGTTGTTTTAGCGTGAACGAGATAAAAGCATTGTCTAATAAGGCTTATTGCAGAAAAAAAAATTATTGGTTTATTTGTTTGAGTTTTCATCGTTTTCAGTCATCCGAACTTTACATTTTCTTAAAACTAGACGAGATCCCGAAAATTCCGGGATCCCGCAGGATTGATATTTCTAATCCCGCGGGATCTCGAATTTGCGATCTCGAGTCGGGATTGCATTCCCTAATTACTGGTTCCGAACTACTTCTAGACTGATTCCGAAACGCGACAAGATTTACTGCACATACGAAAGTGGTAGTACTACCCCAACACGGCAGACTGAGCTACTAACCATCATCTAGTCCTGCCTACCGCTTCTTTTACAAGCCGGTATAGTGGGGACGACTGCCGGTAGCAAACCCTTCTCCATTGAGACTACACTCTATTATACACTAAAGCGACTATTAGTGTTTAGGATTAAAAAACAACAAAAATGGCGGCATCATTTGACCTTATCATCATATTTCCGAACTTGTTATATCATAAAATCGTTTTGTAAAAATATTATGTTTTATGTAATGACCGAAGCTAATGCTATCACAGGTACATGGTTTCATTGATACCCGTCAGAATGAACGAAGTTTGAACATGGGCCTCGTCGATCGTGAGATCCGTCTGCTACCGCTAGCCCACGGCAGCTTATCCGCTTTCTTTACTATTGTAAATAGCTATACAAAAAATAATAATTAAGTCCAGTTCAGATTAGTGTTTAAGGTCAGTGAGAATCATTTTTCTGCACAGTTTGCCCCTAATAACAGACTGCTGCGCCTAATTACTTTGTAAGGAGAATAAAAATATGCACTTTCTAATTTTTACGATATAAGCGAGCCTACAAAATAACCTGAGGTAGACAGACACGTTTTCTTAAAGTTATAATCTGAAAAAAGGGCAGCAAGCGTTCCCTACCGCGTTAACAACCAATACTGAAACATTATTCCAAGCAGTCGCCTCGCCTATGCCGGCACGAGGAGACTGATGTCTGGGCCTTCCAAGGCTACTTCTAAGCGACTAGATCACGTTATTACTCATCGTCAGTCTGCCTACCACTCAGATTTTTATTTCTAAACCACACTATAAAGATTATGTATTATAGTTTAAAATGACTTATTTGTATGCAAAACTATAATAAAACGAAAAATAGTTTTGCAATATTTTCAATTAACGTCGTTGTTTCATTATGCCGTCGACAACACGCGATCGTTCATATAAACGAAATTGAAAGCGATTAGTTTTAGCTGTTATTCGATTTTGCGGTTTATAAATCTCTTTAAAATAGTTTTAATATACTAAAAACAACCTTAACGGTTAGGTTTTTAGTTTTAAAATTGTAACTAAAATGTAGATTGTAAATGAAAAACAATTAAGACAAAAGTGTGTGCCGAGTGAGCAATTTGTTGAAATTATGCTATTATTGTCAGTAATTACGATATGTTTGTAATTAATATGTGTTTGATACAATTTCTTATTGAGTTAATTCACGTAAATTCTAAACTCTATTTTGGTTCTATTTTCCCCATTATTGGATTAAGTTAACCTAAAGTAGAATCCAGGAATTGAGACAACTAACAGACCAATGTCTAACTAAATGACTGCAGGCTGAAGTCATTACATGGTGTCTAAAATTAGATCGCGACAAATTTTATTACGCTACAATCGATTAGAGCCTTTATCCGGAGTTGTGTAGTAAACTAATGATAACGTTTTATTTTAAATGGATGGTAAATGGTGATTTTTTGTGCGAAATTCAACCTTGATACGTTTGGAATATAGACGTTCTTGTTTAATTGAAGTGTAGATATAGAAATTACTTCAAGCCTTACCCATTTCTTTGAAAATTGTTATCTTTCTTGTTTTATCACTATTTTTAAGAATGTATTTGGTATAGAAGTATTATTGTATTTTTTAACCATATCATTTTGTCTATATTTGTGGTAGTAATGTATGTAATATTATACACGACTTTTTTCTGTGATAGCAATTGTTTCCATTCATGGACCTAGCCAGAACATAAGGCCGAGTTTGGTCACATGTTGAGATATCTACTATATAAAAAAAACTAGGGTATCAAGGTACAGGAAGTAGGTATCAACTGAAAATTAATATTTTACATAAGAACAATAAACTATATGGAAATGATGTAATGAAAATCTCGTCTTATATAATACAGCTATTATATTCATATGTTGAGGTTGACTGCTATAAAATTACAAAACCATTTTATCAAAACTCAAAATGTTTTCGAATTTAACCACTTTCGAATGTATCGCGTTTCGGGAATAGTTTGAAAGTAGCGAAAGGAGTGTGCGCTGTCAATCTAGATGGTACATGCTCGTCTCCTCAAGCCGCCATAGTGGAGGCGACTGGGGCCCGCACAGGTTCCTCTGTAGTAGCAGTTGTTTCCACTCATGGACCGCACTCTAGCTTTACATCAGGCGGAGTGTTGTCATATGCCAAGCTACAATAAAAAAGACGGTAGACTGCACTAATCAGACTGCCTAGGACGCTTAAATTAAAAATAAAACCAAATATTATCTGCAAGGCATATTTAAACTAGACATGACTTAATTTAGAAGTACAGTGACGCGCAAAATAATTATATTCAAATGTGTTGTTTCCCAAGGCAGTACAGTGAATGTGTGGAACAGCAATCAATTTGTCAGTTGGAGTTATGATGTAGGATGTACATTGTACAATACGAGTGAGTGAGAGAAATTTATACTTATGTGGAAGTAATAAATCTACTCAATGATATTTATTATTTCTTGATCCTGAATTCTTGTACTTATAAAAATCTGAAAGGACAATATCTTTTACTTAAAGGCGTAGCAATATATACGTTATAGTTTTTTTTTTTGTTTTAGCTCGGCATAAACCGCCTGATGTAAGGTAGAGTGCGATTAATGAACCACATCTCTTCTATAGGCAGCAGTGTTGGCTTGAGGAGACGAATATGCAATTATGCACTGTCCAGATACACAGCCAAGGGTAGTAATCAAACATAGGATACGTTCATACGTCCTATTTTAGCATACAGCACTGGATAGTAAAACTGGCATCGTGTATTCCGGTCATTACAAAATCTTAGAACAGTAGTAGGTATATCAAGAAGTTCCGTATTCTAATCCGGTACTAAAATAACTTTGATATGCATTTAGGTCGATGGGTCTAGCTGGTAGACTCTAGCTTATAGTAGATATAAATTCACTAAGTACATCGCTCGAGTATGATAAACCGATTAGTAATTAAAGATGTATAATTTTAAAAGAATACCAATTAATATACATTTTAGTTTATTTTAAAGATTTTTTTAATGTACGGATTTATTTTACGTTTCCTATAGTACGCTTTTTAATACGTTTAACTATTTTATTGAATTTTGTTTAAAATCGTTTTTGAAATTTGCGGAAATAAAAGGATTCAGACAACTAAAAACTCTGACGGCTCAAATACGTGAAAACCAGCAATAAATTTTAACGTGCAATACTGTTTTGTAGTACCACGCCTCGTTACTCTGTCACCAGCTCGTAAATATACAAACATTGTTGCAAAATTGTTAGTCGAATGACTAATATGAAATTTGGAGGTAACTGAACTAGAATTTGTTAAGAATTTTTTCACTACATAAACTTGTTTTCTTAATCTTAATTTTAATAGACAGATTAAGGCTTTGTCAACATGACGGGTGTCTAATTAAATTCCTTAAGGTTTTATATCAGAATAAACTCTTAGTACGATCCGCTTTGCTCGAACAGATACTGAGTGATAGTATTATATGGGACCTAGAGAAGAACACTGTGTGGGGTTTTAGTCGTGTATTCCCCTATATTGGGGAGTACCGGGGAGTCCGACATAACCTAGTCGTCTTCCCCGAAACGCGAGGCATCTATTAAAGATTTTCCCCACGTAAAAAGGTATATCTTATTTTGCCGTCCTGGGGTTCTCTGTGCACGCGTACAAAATAATAACGGTACGCTTCTATGAGCAGAAGGCTTCATCAGATAATAGCAAAGTGGAATATAACTCGGACATATAAACCGTAAAAGTATATAAAGTAATAATAATCAAGATATACAAAGTCGGTCAGTAGCGGGTAAACAATTTGCTGTTATCAGATGTTTTTATACAAAAGGTTGTATGAGAATTTTCTCATGCTGATAAAATATAGTCCAAGTGGAACTCAACGGGTGACTTTTTGTGGTAATGTATTTTATAGTTTTCAATTGTGCTATTGTTATTTATATGTACTTGTTCTGATTATAGATTTCTGAATAAGGTAGCTAAGGTCTTTTAATTAAGGTCGTTGACACAATAATTGCTAGAGATGCAGCGAATATTCGGACAGTATTTGGTATAACTAGCGAATATTCTAGGAATATCTAAGAAAATAAATACGCATTTATACGCAGTAAGAGTTCATACCAGATGAGAAATAATTCAATAAAAGTAATTGTTAAATATAATCTTTTTGTAGTATTTAAAGTCCTATATCTGGACACACCGCTCACGACTGATCCTCTAGTTGTGTAAATACTTAACTGAATACTCTCTACTGAATAAAACTCTTACTTTTTTAGTTAATATCATAGACAATTTCGCTTAATTGTACTATCATTAGTTTTAAGTGCTAGATATTACAACAAAATAACATAATTAGGTCTTCAAACAATACAACACTTCTAGCTACACACTATAATCAAAGAGTAAATTTAATCTTTTCGACAATATAAATAAAGATGAAATCGAATTGACAAATCAGTGTGCAATTTCTTCGTGAAATGTATCGTCAATAGTTAATTTATCACAACGAACGTATCAGAAACTTTATATCTATCTACATACTACATACTACAAAGCTTTGCAATCAATCGAATTAAAATAATCAAATTAAACGCGATATACTGTAGTCGTATAAACGTTATGAGTTAAGACATCTCCGCACAAGACATAAGAAAATACTTCATGCACTCTATCATAAATAAAGAAAGAATATAGTATAGTATGGTATAGTATAATATATAATAGTATAGTACAGTATAGTATAGTATAAATATAAAAGTTTAAATTTTCCAATAGCATTATGTCAATTTATAAATAATGTTATAGATTATTATATAACATAATCACAAAAATTAATAGAATAAAATAATATGACAAAAACTTACTAAAAAAATAAGTGATTATTTTTGTAGATGATTTTAAAATTGAAGATGCGTGACTCCAACATAATTTATAATGATTATTATAAGCAAAGGAGAATCAATGTAAGTCTTGAATTGCGAATGTGGAACGTAATCATATTTTATGTGGTTTTATGAAACATTGAGTTTCGATCCAAAAGAAGTTCTTTCATTATCGTGACTTAGGGTAATTTAATCATTCATGCCTATCCTGCAATTTTTAGATATTTTTTACATAATTAGTTGAATAACTGACCTTAAGAAATTAAACTTTATCTCAATAGGATCGGATTCTCGTCAAAATATCGTAACAGATGAACGTCATTCTGAAATATACCTTCTGTCGTGTCGACTTCTTCTTCTTAGTTGTTCAGATCATTTTAAATTGTATCGATATATTTGATGCTGTAGCTACATAGAGATACTTATTATTGATACATTGAGATATTAGAAAAAGTAAATACTTTTGATAAATTTGTTATTCTGCCGTACCACAATCCATCACCGTCGCGTCATTGATGTAAAGATCTGCTTACTTGTTTTATATAAATAATCTTTGAATGATAATGACATTCGATATTGTGAGATACAAGATATTAATATCAATGTTACTTTATGCTAGTTTTTCTCTGTACAAGTGTAGTAGTGCTAGTTTGTTTTGTGAGCCCTAAAAAAGTTTTTTTTAAAGCGTTAAGTCGGTCGTTGTTTTTTTTTCTTTTGTTATTATTTGGGTTATTTCTTTATATTTTCTTAAATAGGTTTTCTAATTTTAATTACGGTTTTTTTATTCTAAGTATTTTTATAATATTTGGCATATTGGTATTCAAATGATCGGGTTATTATTATTAAATATTTATGAACAAAATTCAGCGTATACACAGCCACAGCCCGAGACAGGAATTGGACGGGTGAACCACATCGGATTCGGCAGTATTATATTTCTAACTGCTAAATTGCCGAAGCATATTACTGCGTTTACATATATGTTTTTTTTTTAATTTTCATCATATTTAATTTATTGTAAAACCTATTTGGCAGACGTATAAAATATAAATTGTAGGTACAAAAATTTTCTTTCGGTCTTTCATTCAAGTTTCGATTTTACAAATAGGTATATATATATTATAAATTTTTCTTTACGCTTTCTGTAAAAAGAGCTTAGTATTGGATCGTGTATGTAACAAAGTGTTCATATTATAAAAATCGACTGTCTGTAAAGATGACCAAATCGTAAAATTCCCAATTAACATATTGGCCATTAAGCGACATAGCTAGATAGAACATGACCTAATTTTAAAATGTTGTATAATCAAAAAGAATTGCTTTTTTACACTTGCGTTGCTGGTCATTTTGCTATACTGACGATATAATTAAGCCGTAAATAAGAAGTACCTATAATGAATTCGTAATTTATTCAAAGTACATAAAGGAAAAGTAAGTTAAATTAAAATAAATGATTATACACATTTTTATTTTATGTGTCGGTGTGTGCAATGTTCGATCATAATATTTACTACGTATTGTTTTGTGAATAAAAAAGTGTAATGTTTAATACCTATTAATGTCTAGGTACTATTGAATTTAGTAAAATCAGATGGAAAAACGTTATAAATGCAAATTAATTTTCACTTTTGTATTCAATTATGTAGATAAAATATATAAATATTTATCTTTATAGATAGGTTTGTTTATATATTTATATTTAAAAAATTATATGGATAGTTTTCTTGTACCACACATTTGGTTACTTAGGGCTGGTAACTCAATCCTGACATCATTTAGTCGCTAAGTTCAATAAAATATACAACAAGAGCGGCTGTGGTCTAGCGGTAAGACGCGTAAACTCACGATCGATGATGATCCAGTCTGCCGTCCTGGGGCAGTACCACCACTTTCGAATGTAACACCCGTGAAGTGACCTTGTCGCGTTTCGGGAATAGTTTGAAAGTAGCCAGATAGAACGAGAGGAGTGTACACTGTCAATCTGGATAAAAAAAAATAATTAAGGTAGGATTGAAGTACCGGTCCATAGTCTGCAGGTATTGACTCAAAAAGTGACTTAAGTCACTGTTTATGAGCTTATTTAAGTGCTTAAGATCAGCTTGAAAGTAGACGAATGTAGACGCGGTGCAGATTCATCTCCTCATACCGGAGTAGCTAAGGCGATTGCTACCTGCAAATTTCTTAATGGTGGCAGTTCTTTCCTTTTATGGACCGCACTCTACCTTAACTTTAGGCGCTAACATAACGTGACGTCATATATTAAATTGTAAAACCTTGAATCTGTATATTTACCATCCAAATTTGGTATAAAACCTTAATAAGATATCTCGGAATGAAAAAATACTACAGAGATCGATCAACATTTTTGACAGTATCTTAAATTATTCTTATTGTTAGTGCGTATAAGTGTCTAGGTTATTTTTATTAATCTAATCTCCTCTCGTGTCCGTTCTGTAGAAGGTCGTGATCATGACAATGCTTTCATTTTTTTAAATAAAAACACTCCAATACGCTTTCTTAATTTTAATTGTTAGAAAACATGTAAGTACTTTGGTAATTATAAATTGTCGTTTTTAGTAGGATTAATCGTTATGCCGGCTTACGATTCTGCACCATCCAGGTTGACAGTACACACTCCTCTCATTATACTTCTAAACTCATCCCAAAACGCGGCAAGGTCACTTCGAAACTTGTGGCATCGGCTGCCCTTTCATCCGCTGGATTGACGTCACTTATGACAGGTTTTATTTACCACAATGTAATTAATGTGGTAGAGCTCACGTAGAGACCCGAGTTTAAATCTCGATATAATCTGACGTTAACTAGGTTTAATACTTTGGTCGCTCAGTGCCTATGAATATAACAATACAATAAATAAATAAATTTAAAAAAATAATACAATATTTAATGAAGGTAGCCTTTTGTCTTAAACATAATTTGTTATTTCTCACGATCTAGTTTTTTTTTTTGGAATAACATTATTTTAACCAGCTATTTAACTGTCGACCCTGTATTGTCTAACTAAACAATTGATAAAATGGATAACAGATGCTAAACTACGAATATGAGTCAATGTGTATGCAATAATAATGCTAAGATAATAATGATAAGAAATAAGGTGTGTAAATATTTTTGCTTTTTTTAAATTTTTGTTTTAAAACTTTTAGAAGTAATTGTTAATAATTAAAAAATTTGCTCACAAGATTTCGTTATTACGTATTTTCTTAGGAATGTAAGTAATTTTAACTTAACGACTGAAAAATAAGAAAAATATAACTTAAAAAACTGAACGCGTGCGGTCGCCTCTCCTATATCCAGAGAACGGTTTATTCTGTGCCCATATCGGTTTGAAGAGACGAATCAGGCCATTTGTAAGTGACCAAATGACCACGTATTGGCCTATTTTGGCCCCGTAGTGGTGACACTTTGGCCCCAAAGCCATAACACTGAGAAACGTGAAAACTGAATAATTGGAGGTAATTTAATAATCTATTAAAATGCTTTTTTTTAATTTTTGGGGAATTATATTTATTATAAAAAATGGCATGAGACGAATGCTTATCAGTGTTTCATCGATACTTAGTTAATTCGGGAGACAATAATAATATCTGATACAGAGTATTATCCTCATAAATTATTTTAATAATAACCGGAACTCCGCATTGAGATTAGCACCTATGTCTACTTCTGTTTAAAAAATTGAGAGTTCCGTAGAAAAAATCAATTTGATACGAAAAATACTGTATAATTGAAATTATTCATTAGATTCGTATTAACGACCCTGTCCAGACCGGTATCAATGTATCTTTGTATTTTATATGACGTATGTACTTAAGTCATTCAAGTGCAATGGTTCTTTTAATGATTTACATACTTCTATTAAAAATGTAGATGACATTTGACAAAATCGAACTTTAATTCATTGTAACAGGGTTTATATTTGATAAACATTATTCATGTTGACCAATATCACGTAGATAAGTAAGATAACATTTTTTTTATCTTATTTGTAATCTTTCAGTATTGTCCGTATTGTAACGCCGGTATGTGTTTGTTTTTGGTGGAGTCTGCGTTGTGATATTGTGAAATACTTTAGAGTTTCCGTTTTTTAATCTTTTATCTTATGGAAAGGTATTTATTATTAGGTTTTTGTTTGAATAAAATTGCGTTTAGTTTATAGCACTGTATTATTTAATGAAATTGTTAATTAATGACACTGTAAATAGTATTAAAACATGATGAATTTTGATAGGAAAAAAAAACTATATTATATTCTGACGTCAACCCATCAGTTGGGAGGGCTGCCCTGTGAATTGTAGCAGATAATTATCTCATATAAGTTGGTACATCTGAACCAATTCTCGCCGAAACACTACGAATAAAAAAAAAAGAATAATAATCATGTACTAACTAACTATGCCATCTTCATGTTGTAACAACATATTAACTTTTATAATTACTTTAATTAATTCTTCCATTGTATTCTGTAAAACGACGACCGACTTACCAACGTCGATGTGTGTAGAATTGTAGATAAAGAAAATGCATTTATAAGAAACAAATTAAAAACAATAATGTCTGACCGCATTCGTGATTTAACAAAGAGTTATAAAGACAATGTATGGCCTAAATATTCGTCTGTTGTCGGTTAGTATCATTCTTAATCTTGTTAAATCAGACTGAGAATTTTGAACTTGAAGAAATTGACTGAAATCGCGCGGCAGAGCTATATTTTATCCCTAAGGATGGAACGGGAACTAATACAAACATGTTAGGAATTAGATACTCACTTTTAAACCTTGGAGTAATAACCACGAGTTCCACCGTGATAAAAACCACTTAAGGGTGATTTACACCAGAAGGCCAGTTAAAGTAACTTTAACTATTACTTTTACGGCGACGACGACCATTAAACATAATACATTTACTCCACACGCATTGCAATATCGTGCAAATTCATATTGTTATCGTTAAAATGGTGGCTGATCTCGAAAAATAATAGGAAAACATATTTGTCTTCTTTTCATACATTTGACATTAGCAACATTGATTTGACAATTACTTTAACTTTAACCAAGCCAATATTCGCTGGTTACGGTTAAAGTAACCGTCAAAAATGACAGGCGCGACGATGGTGCAACTCGTGTGGAGTAAATATATACCATAATGTAAACGTAACGGTTAAAGTATGCGTAAAAGTAATAGTTAACCGGCGGTTACTTTAACCGGCCTTCTGGTGCAAACCACCCTAAGACTTCGTATTGGGTTCTACTAATGCTAGCTAAGCCACTACAGGACAGATTCTCTTCGTTATATGAAGTACAAAAGTAAGGTCCAGAATAAAAATAAGATGGTAGTCGCCTCTACTATGCCGGCTTGATTAAACTAAGAGTACACAATAAGCGATTAACGATCCAATAAAAATATGGTCTTTAGTTCACGTTAAATGTTTTATTTTCAGGTCTATTTCCAATACCAGAATACTCTGATCACGAGCAGGGTAGTGGTAACGGAATGTGGTCTTCCGCCTTCGAAGTTATATTGACAACGTTACGGTATCTCACCCCGGCTACCTTTTTGACGCTCTTCTGGGGACAACAGAGCCTCCTCTTTAGGATTTTGAGGCATCTTGATATTTCTATTAAATCTAGTAAGATTTTTTGATATTATTTCGTAGATGTGGTCGAATGTGGTTTGTTCCCTCCTCTTTGCAGTGCGATAAAATGTTTATTTTATTTAAAATTTCAGTACTATACTCAAGTGAGGAACAACGCGCATCGGTGTTAAAGTGGCTCGAAGAAGCTGGACCGGTGAAAGTAGAACATCTCGATACTGTATGGCGACACGGATGGATTCTTTGTGGGGTTCTCGACTCTGCTTTACCCGGTGCCTGCGCTGGTCATCCTCCAACGAGATTGTCTTTGAAACATGCTCAATCTATTGCTGATAATTATCTTGGCGTTGAACCGGTATGACTCACTTACCTATAATTATTTGCTTTTTATTTACTTTTAATTTACTAAAGAAAATAAATTAAATATTACAGATATTTTCTAATGAAGAACTCGAATCTATAGACTCGCTTGGAAAACGCCAAGAATGGAAACTAGCGCAGTACTTGGACAGAATACGTCAAGCTCTAGCGAAATTATCACCTCCAGTTTCCAAACCAAGCTCAAATAGAACTTCCCCAGAAACACCAAACTGCATTATGGATTATGTAGCAAGAGGTTCAGGGCTCGCAGCGGCACAGATCAACAATAGAACGTATTTCAAAATATATCCGACCGTTCAACAATCCTTGGACCCCGGTGAAATTACAGTCTTAATCAGGGGTCCTAAAGACATATACGGAATGACTGTCATCCCTCCTTTGCTAGGCAAAGCGCAGATGATTAGACAAGACATATTAGGATTACAAACTCAAAAGGCGGAAAACGTCTTACTGCCGATTACACAAGGAGCGGCATATCTACGAGCCTATGGCAAAAACGATATGAATAAAACTTTCTATATTCCGAAAACGATATATGACATTGACATTAATGTAGAAATATCACAGGATTATGTTAAAGTTGGGTACGTAGTACCAATAGAAGGTAAATACGATATATACATTACAAGCAAAGGAAACCAAATCATCGGATCACCTTATTCCATGACAGCTTCAAAAAACATCATGGAAATATTAGAAAACGACAACTTCTGTCTTGAAGATGGAGAAGAAATAGATATTGTAGACGATAAAACTCAGAGAAAAGTTGTACTAAGAATCGTTGACTTTGTAACCGAGAAGATGTTATTGAGAGAAAATGGTACATTTGAAAAAATCAGCGAAAGCGTTGCAAATCATTTACTGTCTGCAGACATTAGGGGAAAAATAAAATATAATAGCTGTCACACTAAAATTAAAGATATTCAAGTTCAAAAGAGATTCAAAGACGCGAGTACAAAAGTTAAAATTATGATACAAGTCTGCAATGTGTTTAAACGAATCTTAAATGAAAAGCATATTACAAAAACTTGTATACAAAATTACATACCTGATGTTGTAAATTCTACTTTTAACGAGAACAACAATATCACTAAAGAAGTTATACCGCAAATGATAATACCGGACAGTTTCACACTATTACTTCAACAAGAAAAAATAAAAACCTTGTTGTGTAATGCAAGTGACGATACAGAAATAAAGGCAATTCATATACCGAATTTATCATCTGAAAATATAATAAAAATTAAATCGAAAGAAATTGAAGAGACCCCTATAAAAATAATAATAGATTCCGAAACATCCGATTCTCCAAGCGGCTACTTGCCCTTAGAAATAGATCGCCCAAAAACTCCTATATTAAAAATAATATCAGGATCTTGTGACAGAGAAGATTCTCCATTTATAGATCCAAATAAAGATATCGATGAATTAGATAATGACGATATAAGCAATGAATTCATAAATCCCTTTTTCATACATGAACACAGAAATGTAAATTTTGAACCATCTGACTTACACAGGAGCCATCAAGCAACTGACTTTATTATAGGTGCACCGGTATCCCTGCCACCTTTACTGAAAGCGCCATCACCTGAGCCAGACATGGATTCAATAATATTAGCATCCAATCTCGACGAAGCACTTTATAGATATGAAATGAAAATTAAGTCTAATAAATGTGAGGAACATGAAAAAGCAATTAACCCGGTGGTAAATATCAAAGAGGAAGAAATTAACATCAATAAACTTGATTCCTTAGAAAATTTAACATTTCATAGTACCGATTCAAATTTTGACGATAAAAGTCAAAATTCAAGCGAAACACAAAGCGGCGATTATTACTTAGAAGAGGTCCCTTCTAACAACAAACACATGAAATCTAGAAAAGAAACATGGGACTCTGCTTATGTGAGTATTGATGACAATAACAGTTCTCCAGAATCGAACGAGCAAACAAATATTAATGAATCGAAATACAAGACACCAATTGAAAATGTCGAATTATTTTCAAATATGGGTCCCGCTGAACGCGAATTATGGCAAACGTGTAAAGACTTAGGAAGCGAAGTACCAAAAATTGTTGAAGAGGTAAAAATATGCAAGTCTGAATTTAAACGACCACTCTTTACGCCTATTATTGAGGAAAGTGACAGAAGTTTGTCCACGGGTTTGAAAGATTCAATTAAAGACCAATCTACCCAAAGAGGTGACGATTCAGTGACATTGGTGCTAGCTGAACTTAACGAAATATTACAAGAATATCCGATATCCGAAATTAATTCCCTCCCGTTTAGGGAAACTGATAGAAGTTGTAGTAAAGAATTAGAATATGTGGTAGAACAAAATACATTAAACGTCGAATCGGCGTCTGAGAAATTATCAGACGTGATAAGACAACGAAAACAGTGTTTAGAAGAAGCGATTTCTGAGGTTCAGCAAAATGTCACTGAATCAGCATCAGCAAGTCGGTGTCTTCCTCAAAAAAGTCTACCTAGTCAACCTGAGAACTTTAGCGGGCCTGAAACAAACATAACAGCACAACGACATTTCGGCGAAGAACGCCACGAGAATTTGGTATTGGAAAGAAAAAAATACTGGGACGAAAGAATCAGATTAATAGAAGAAACGAAATCTCAACAGCAATATAAAAAGAAGAAATTGACGTCCAAAAATTTAAGACATAATGATTCACTAACAAGACGTAGAGGAAAACAAATTGTTAAAAATTTCCTAACTGCTGGCGAAGAACAACAGCAAAGTCGGCCTGAAGGTGACACAATTATCATATCTCGAAAAAGTAAAATTTTTGAGGAACAAAACACAATGCCTAGCGATGTGAAACTAGTCGAAAAATGGAAAAAGTTTTGGGATGAGAAGTTGGATATGGAACACGAAATAGAAACAAGTGGAACGAGATCTAAGACACCAAACGCAAATGATTCACCAGAATGTAAATATTATTCGATGACCACTGAAACAGTAACAATTCACCAACCCATTGTGACAACTATTTTGGCAGAAACGAAGGATATTTACGAGAAAGGGAAACCTCCAAAACCAGAAATAGCAGAAGAAGTCTTCAAAGCATTTGAGACGAGTCCGAAACGATTTTTTGGAACATCCCGTAAGCGAATTATGAACAAAATAGATTCTTTTTTAGGAAAAGAAAACACCACAAATGTGGTTAAAGGAGAAATAGTAATCGAAAAACCCGAATATGAAAATGGAATTGTATACAATCGCATATCAGAATTTAGAAAAATTACTAGTACGGAAGACCTTTCGGGAACTATGAAACGAAATTTAATTAAAAATCGATCCAAATCTATAGCTGTAGTTGATAATTTAGAAAATAAACAAATCAATGAAGCGCCTGACAAATCTACACCTAAAGATAACGATGTCGCAAAGTCAACAGAACTTAATGCACCTATCGAATACGATCCAAAACAAAATTTGGCTAAAAATATAATCAAAAGACTCAACAGCGACTCAAAAACGAATGACACGCCTGATATTAAAGCTGAAACATGTGACACCGTCGCAAATAATCTCAAAACTACATCTACAATCAACAAATATACATCAATAAATCGTAATATGACTAGTAAAAAATTATTAGCGAGTAAATCAGAAATGGATATATTCAGTAAGATAAATTACATAGATCCGAATGACGATTTGGATAAATACAAATCATGTGAAGAATTACCTAAAATTAATGTCAAAAATGTCATATCTATTTATGAAACGGCATCTAAAAATTCAGTTTCTCACGTTTGTGAATCTTCTACTAAAGGCAGAATACGAACACTTTCTATGAACGATAAACTTCCTCAAAATCTTCAAGAGTTCACCAGATCAAATACAGGTAATTTAAAACAAGGTAATATGTATATAATAATATATCTATTAATAATGAAATATTTTCCATAGGAATGGCTGATGAAGAGAGGCAAGTTATCCATGCAAAAGCATTAAATGACAATGTGATAGAAGCTAAACCATCTGAAAATTCATCAAATAAGACAGAAACAATTAAAAAAGTGAAGATTTCAAACGACAAATATTCTAAATCTAAGGAAAATAAAATACAACGAATGGAGACGATTATCACTGATATAGATATCGAAATAATTGACAACGTACAAGAAGCAGAGATAAGTAATGTGCCAAGAGAAACAGCAGACGATATTTTAAGTCACGATTACAAATTACGGTTTAAATCTGCCCGAGAATTCTTCAAATCATTCGAAGAACTAAATCCACCAGAGAAGAAACAAAAAAAAGTTAACGAATGCGAACTTATGTTACAGAATAATGCAGAATCTCCTAAAGAAACAATTACGAATGAGAAAATTAAAAAGACTAAGAAGAAAGTAAAATCTCATTCTCTACCTTCGTCTGAATTTGAAAAGATATGGAGTCAAATGCAAGTACAGAGAACAGACGAGAAATACGTTAAGATATCAGAAAAATTCAATGTCGACGATTTATTCAACGACGTCGTTGGTGAAGGTCGTCTGAGTAGACAGGGTAGTTTTAAAGGTATACCACACAAGAAAGCAGTTCTAGAAATATTTAGATCTATGGAGAACATTTCAGATAAAAAATTAAGTTCTTATGACATTGCATCTTCACAACTTAGTGAATTCGCCAAGCAGCAGAATATAAAGAACGCTCAGACGTACTTAACGGAATATCCTTATTTACCAACTACCGATCCATCGAAATATCATTCTAGGCACGACACTAAAGCTTCAGGACTCATATCGAGACAAGAACTACTAAGCAAACCTAGAAGAAATAGTGTTCCAGATTTAAGAGTTAATGCAAAATTTATTGTTAATGTATAGGTTTAATTTAATCACGCTCTATCGATCTATCAATCGTCTATTGTCGACTTGTAGTAGAATATAAAAATAAACATACGTAATATTAAACCAAGACTACTCGAATGAAATATAATAGATTTCTTTGTCTGTCACAATCAAAGTGAAATTGTATATAATAAAGCTAGGCTATACTAATTTATAAGCAAAAAAGTATTATTTACAATTAAATAATCTGAATTAATAAAATATTATTATGTATATATTAATATTATTAAACTTACTGTATGTACATTATGTACAAAAACGAATCTTTTTCTTTTTAAGCATTATAATGCAATGTTATTTATTTTTAATGTTATAGGAAAACTTTAAAATAAAATATCTATTTTACGCACTTTCATTTTATTTAATATTTTTACAAATTATCAAAATTGATTGTCTTCTTAATTTTCTAGGTTTTTTAAATAAAAATTATACTTTATTTGTATTTACTTACAAAGGAAATAAATATAACGTGTTTTAGGTATTCCATGGCCAAAAAGCTTAAAATGTCCTAAACAATAAAATATCTTACTTAATATGAATATTAACGTATCTGGAGCGTTTATCAGCTTGTCTCCATTTTAACCAATCAGCTATTTCGGGATTATTTCTGTCACCACGCATTTCCAACTGTTGGTAGTAGGCCTCCCTAATAATTCTAAACGCGTCAACAGATCTGTACGGTAATTTTGTGACTGGGTCTATGTAACGCGCTGGTAATCTGTAATTTAAAACATTCCCTATAATGACTTCAACAATTTCAAGTGTAACACTCATTAGTAATGGTGCAGTTTTATCAAGCCGGCATAGTAGAGGTGACCGCTGCCTGCAGAAATTTATTCATGGTAGCAGTTGTTTCCAGTTATAGGCCGCACTCTAGCTTAACATCAGGTGGAGTGTTTTTATATGTCGAGCTACAATAAATATAAAAAAAGCTCAAGGACACTATATTGACTAGAAGTGTTACACTTGAACTACTTTGAGAAAGCAGACTAAGCAATATATAAAATGCTTGTGAAATATAACCAATATAAAATGTTTAAAATATTATAGATTTTATATATTCTGCGCCGTAGCTATTTGTTTATTATAGTGATTTGCGACAATAATTAGTGCTGAGAAAGCTATAAAATTACTTAATTTCAACATAAATTTGCTATGTTTCAAACAATGTTGTAAAACAAAATGTATAGACGCTCAGGTGTTGGCTTTCACGTTAACATAACTTACTTGGTAATAGCACATAAATATTGTCTCTTTTTCTTGAGCTTAGGTTGTGGGAAGGCAGCGTTAAAAGCCTTATCCTTTATATCATCAACAAACGTTATCAAAGTCCTTTCAAAATACTGTCTCCCCTCAGGTTTCCTAATAGGCTTCTCAGTTTTACTACAAATAAAAAAAAAAATGTAACAGTTGTTTTTTTAATCTTTTTCATTTTAAACAATCTTATATTCACCTAATGCTGCCTTCAATTTCAATTTCTTCATCTAATCCTATATATTCAACTACATCTTCCTTCTGAAAGTCATCTGGCTCTTGTTTGGTTTCATCTACATCCATTTTTATAGGTATATCCTGAGGTTTAACATCGCCTAAATCCAACAATTTAGATTCTGGTATTTCCGGAATTACATCTGTAGAAACGATTTTTTTTTTTTAATAATAAACCACACACTAAAGCCGCCAATCAGACAATGCTATTATGTCAGTAAAAGTAAGCAAACAAATAAAGCGATCCTATTGGTAAAAAGTTAAGAGCGACCGTGATCTAGCTTTGAGACAAGTGAACTCACGATCGATGAGACCCGTGTTCGAACCTCGCTAATTCTGACCAGTACCAATGTAACTTTGTTATATGTACTTTGGTCGCTCATTAAAGATGGTAGGTAAACTGATGATGATTATTTGTCCAGTCTGCCATCCTGGGGCAGTACCACCACTTTCGAATGTAACACCCGTGAAGTGACTTAGTCGCGTTTCGGGAATAGTTTGAAAGTAGCCAGGTATTGCGAGAGAAGTGTGCACTGTCAATCTAGATGGTACATGCTCGTCTCCTCAAGACGGCATAGTGGAGGCGACTGCTGCTCGCACAGGTTTCTCTGTAGTAGCAGTTGTTTCCATTCATGGACTGCACTCTACCTTTACATCAGGCGGATTGTTGTCGCATGCCGAGCTACAATTAATAAAAATAATTAGAATAAATACAACGGAATCGTTTACAAAGCAAAAATAATTTTAAAAAAACTCTTTTGTACTCTTCGAAAAAGCAACAATACAATTAAAATATCATTAAAACATACCTAGATCACTATTAGATAAATTAACATCAGTCATGTCTAACACGGGAAGATCAGGTTCCTCAACTTTTTTACCTATGGGTACTGCAAACGAATGGTATCTGAAATTAAATAAAATTATTATAATTAATTATACAAATACGTCAAAAGTATCATAGAGGGAACGACTGCTGCCTGCAGACGATTCTGTGGTAATTCATGCACTGCACTCTAGCTTACAATCATATGGAGTGTGGTCACAAGCCAGCAACTATAAAAAATTGAAGATTTTGAGATTGTTTTGCAGTGGTGACCTAAATAGTTTTCGTCTGCAATAAAAAAATTGGCAGAAATATTTTTTAAAATTAGATTTTTTACTATTAACTTTACACTTTAGTTAATAAAATTAAAAGAATCGAAAATATATTATTTACCTTATCAGAGGACCTGTAAGCGTTTTCTTAGTCGGTCTTTGTTTCTTTCTCTCTAATTCAATTTGTTCAAATTGTTCTGTAAATAAATTATAAAGTACCTATGAAATGTAATTTGCAAAAAAAAAAAAAACAAAAAAAACTTACTTAAACTTTCTAAATTCTCTCTTTCAGTAATCACAGCTTCCGCTAACATTTCTTCTTGTGTGGGCATTTTATAATCACTTTTCTTTGGTTTTTTCCTCTGAAGTTCTGATCGTATTTTGACTCTTTGCATTGTTTCTGCTGATTTTACCGCTGTACTTTGCCTAATTGATTTTCTACCAGCAGGATCTAAAACACGTATAAATAGTAACCATGACATGTGTTCGCAGAAAAATAAGTTTAAAAAAAATATAAGAGTGGTAGGCAGACTGATGATGGTTATTAGTCCAGTTTGTCGTCCTGGGGTAGTACTTATTTATTTAATTGGATGCTCACTACAAGTTGCAGCCGAAAAAAGTCACATACATATGTTTTAATCAGTAAAACTGGGCTGCAACTCAAAGTGTGAACACTACATTAATACATAATTATTATTGTTTAAATTATTTTAATAGTCAAGTGTGGTTAGTAGTTTCACCCCGCAGTCTCACTACTCCAGAGTGGCGCGCGTACCACCATTTTCGAATGTAACACCCGTGAAGTGACCTTGTCACGTGTCGGGAATAGTTTGAGAGTAGCCAGGTAACGAGAGGAGTTTGCACTGTCAATCTGGATGGTACATGCTCGTCTCTTCGAGCCGGCGTAGTGGAGGCGACTGATGCCTGTAGATTTCTCTGTAGTAGCAGTTGTTTTCATTCATGGACCGCACTCTTTACATCAGGCGAAGTGTTGTCACATGTCGAGCTACAATATAAAATTCTACAATGTTCAGGGAGAAATGTGACCGAGCTAGTCAACTACTTAAAACAAACCCACTGTATGTACATAGTTCAGAGATTGATACTGATTTGCTAGGCCAAATCTGGAGGTCGATGACATAACTTATGTGAGGCGCAAAACCAAAACTGGATGTCAACGACCTCATCTTTGCGAGACATTTTTTAGTTCCCAGACAATTAAGTGAGCTTTTTAGTTTAGCATGCCACTATTCATTCAGTTTGTTGTGTTTTTTGACAGGACTACAGATGAATTTCACACTTTTTAAACTTTAAAAATAAAGTCAATAATTTAATAATCACCAGAATCAACAGTAGATGTATCTTCAATGGTAGCATCCTCAAAGTCAGTCTCGTCTTCCTCTTCGTCATCATCGTCACTATCATCGTCATCACTCTCATCATCTAAGTCTGTAGTTTCAGAGTCATATTCAATAAGCTTCTTCGGCTCCTCTTTTTTAGGTTTTGGTGGTGGTTTTTTTGCTTTCCTTTTTGGATCCTAAAAATTATAGAGTACCTACATAACATCATTTAGATCCAATTGCACCACATGACTTAACTATTACTCTCACGTTAAAGTAATGGTCAAAATTAAAATTGGGTTGCTTCAAAAAAAACCTGTCAGTTTTGACGTTTACTTTAAAGCTAACCGTAACTAGTGAATTTCCGCCAATCAAAGTTAAAGTAATATTTAAACCAATAACACTAACGTCAAGTGTACGAAAAGAAACCAAATATGTTTTTCTATTAATTTTTCAGGAATGTACTCCTCATTACATCAGCCACCCTTTTATCGATAACAACATGAATTTGTATAAGTAAACGTAACGGTTAAAGTTATCGTAAAATGTAACAGTCAAAGTAACTTTAACAGGCCTTTTGGTGCAATTGGACCTTAGTGTCAGTACAGTAAATAAACTTAATGTAATATAATTTATCCCTGTGTAAAGAAGTGTTTTGTTTCTGAACCAGTGGCTGTTATAAAAGCATCAGGTATTTGAAGTATTGCAGAAGCCATAGTGATAAAATTACAAAAAAAAGAAGTTACCTGGTACGCTTTGGTACCAAATCTTCGCTTCTTTTTCTCCTCAACCTCTTGATCTGATCCAGGTTCATCATCCTCATCGATGTCAAAATCTGAATCCACCATATCCTCCACTTCTTTCTCCTCGCTAATTGAGTAAAAAAACATAAATATTAAGAATATTACTTCAGATAAACATTAGCCATACAAATTTAAACGATACTTATATCAAAATGTATGGGGAGTGTGTCCGTTAGAAATGAGTGAGTTACAAATTGTAACTCTTTTTACACAGTTTACAGTAAGCTTTATACTCATTTGATGTCACAATGCACACACAAGTCCGAGAAGCGGGACTAAGCCTGTCCTGCGTGGGTCATTTAATTTTGATTTAAAAATCAGGGCGGTTCCAGACCTACCAGTTCATTTTGCAAAAATATAGATTAATGTCTGTGAAAACATATGACACAGCTATTCTATCTAAATAGAAAATGGACACAATATAGTGATAACCAAGTTCTAGGTTTCATATAGTACTATAATTAGTGTAATATCATAAAATGTATTCAGTATTTACTATTAAGTCTTGTTATCAGGTTTTTTCTTTAATCATTTATTAAATAAATGGACATATATATGTGCATAAAAACTAGTTAAAAACTTACACATAGTCATTATCTTCATCCAAATCATTAAAACCACCGTAAGTTGTTTTATAGAAATCGTCTTCCTCCTCATTGTCCAGCAATTTTGCCATACGATTTCCGGCATTGGAACGCCGTTCTCGTTGCGACATAATGAGTTATAATTTTATTAAGTTTAACTAATAAAACTGACACACTTTCTGTTATAAAATACACAAAAACTATAGATGAAAAAAGCTCAAATCACTATAAACAACAAACCGCTTAACACACATTTTTTTTTAAATTATTCGTTTGACAGAGGCATCGACATTTCGACAATCTATAGAACTCACTGTGTAAAGCATCGTTTTTCAACCATTTTTATGTCGCGACCCAGGAATATTTACATCTTAATATTTAGTTTTATAATACTAAACTAAAATTCTTTCCTTTAATAAACGAATGTTTTGTACCTATATATGTAGTTTGTATTTATTATTTTTCAACAGACTGCGACCCCCAGCTTGAGAAACGATGGTGTAAAGTGAATACTATTCACAAATAGGATAGATATATTTTTTACCTTGCATGTAAAAATAAAAGATATTGGGGTTGGCAGAAAGTGAAGTGTGTTACAATGCTTTTTTTTTACACTATAATAGGATTACCTTAATCCCATTTATAATCTAGCAACACTGTCAGTGCCATAAGACGATACACACGCTGTGATTTATGTGAGCAGGGTGCCGATTACGAACCGAGCTCACCGTGAGTCACGGTGAGTACCAGACTTCCTCCTGGTTCGCCTTGTAATGGATTGGAAATGTAATGTAATTGAACGAGTCACGGTGGGCGTTCGTGTTGACCGTGGCTCGTCCGATACATTACAAAGCAATCTCGAAGGAAGTTAGCTACTCACCATTACCCATGGTGAGCTCAGTTCATAATCGGCACCCATTTCGAAATTGGAAGCTATGAAATTATGATAGTCAAGACCGCTATCTTAAAATTAAGCATTGTATATTCGTCATTTTAAAGACCCATTAAAACAAATCTATCATAATTACCTACAATATTTTGGATATATTACCCCGATTACCTGCGAACGAAAAACAAATTTTGCTCGATATAGAAAAAATTTAAAGGTACATAAATAAAAATCAAAAATTACGCTACGATAATGATTTTTTTCTTTCTAGCTGGTTAGCAGAAGTAGGTCTAATATATTTTTTTGTCTATTAGCTCCACAGGAAAAAGGAAAAATAAAAGAGTAATTTTATTTTGTGCAGTTTATTTAATTTTAACAGTAATTTGTTTATGTAATAATATTTATTTATCTCAGTCATTAAATTGTACTTGATAAAATCGTTGCGCATCTAAATTTTGAAATCTAGTAATACAGTATTATTTAATTATTTTCGTCGAACTGTGGCGATATGTAGACGTAGCAACTTTAGAGTTTCAAGTTACGGCAAGTGGCAACCCATAGTTGCATGGTAATAATAAGCAATAAGTAGTCAGCTGTTTATGACGTTTTTCATGAGTGTTTGGCGCGCTTTTGTCCGGGAAGGTTGAGGTGTTTTTATCCCTTTCCTTAATTAGGTATCTCATATTGTGACGTGACCGGGTGAATTGCCGCCAAATACTCCAATAAAGCGTCAAATTGTTCAACACCATTGCAGTTTGATGCACAAACATTAATAATTTACTACTCGACATTGGCAGCCATTTAACAAAAGAAGAAGACGTTTTGCATATTCATTCTTAGTTGCCACGAGTGGTAGCTTACGCACCAGAGGCCCGGCACGCCAACAGGATCGCTTCATTTGAGATTTTTTAACCTTCATGGTCTAAATAATATTGTCAATTGGTGGAGAGATTTCACTTTACGACGTGATAGCGTAAATTTTTATCTGAGCGGCCGTGGTCTAGCGGTAAGACGCGTGAACTCACGATCAATGAGACCCGTGTTCGAACCTCGCTAAAGACCGGTACCAATGTAACTTTGTTATATGTACTTTGGTCGCTCAGTGCCTATAGGCACTATTAAAGAGTGGTAGGCAGACTGATGATGGTTATTTGTCCAGTCTGTCGTCCTGGGGCAGTACCACCACTTTCGAATGTAACACCCGTGAAGTGACCTTGTCACGTTTCGGGGATAGTTTGAAAGTAGCCAGGTATAAGAGAGGAGTGTGCACTGTCAATCTAGATGGTACATGCTCGTCTCCTCAAGCTGGCATAGTGGAAGCGACTGCAGCCCGTACAGATTTCTCCGTGGTAGCAGTTGTTTCCATTCATGGACCGCACTCTAGCTTTACATCAGGCGGAGTGACATGTCGAGCTACAATAAAAAAAAAAAATGTGAACTCATATTTGGGCCTCACTTGTCTCTAATTTTCGATCATTAACGAAAGACCGTCTCTTGAAAGCAACAGTTGCGGAAACTTGTAAATAGTTGACAGTTGCTTCGAATACATAGCGCCTTAGTGCATTGCCTCAACAAGATAGTAATTTTGTCTCGTTCTAACACAATGAGTGTAAAAAGAACAGAATAAGATTTGCTGTCAAGTTGAGAAAAGCATTTTGAGCCGATTGGACTGACTAATTAACGTTTAGAAATTGATAAATATTTAAGGCTCTTAAGAATTTGATTACTTTTAAGTCCAAACGATTTGTCATTTAAAAAATAATTGATAACATGAGTAGAAATAGTTGAAATATAACTATGCCCTCTGCAACTTAATAAAATAAATATAAATAAACATAGATATATAATATATTTACTAGATCAATGTATATTTTAACAGTAATTCAAACAATTATCTATGGTATTAATAAACGACGAGTCGATTTCAATTTTATGTGACATTCTAAATATAGATAATATGGATTTATAATATTATAAGTTTTTTAAAATTTTTTTTACAAAATTTTCGAGATTTATATTAACATTTAAACTGAGTTAGTTAAGGAGCGGGGTAAAGTTGTAAAAGTGTAGTTAGTCGTTAAAAGCATTCAATAAAATAATACTGTGATAAAAAATATTGCTTATCACCAGTTTCCATACTTCCGGCTTTTCTCCTACACAACATTATCATACATACAACTTACAACACTCCTTGTTCTTCAATTATATTATTAAATAAAATTTTAATGAATAAAAATAAATTTAAATATTTAAAAAAAAAAAAACACTGAACAAATTAAAATTGTTAAAAATTTATTTTTATTGGAATTTTCGAACATACTGTTTAATATTATGAATCTTAGAAAATTTGTAGCATTCGCAAATAGTAGGTAATGATTCAATTAATGGAAGGAAAATATAAACCGACTGATTTAAAAATCAATTAAAAAAAGAGATTTAATTTATAGCCGTAACTATTCTTTAATTTTGTTGTTTTATATTTTGAACAATTATTTCCTTTAGAAACGATTCTAGAAACTGAACTATAATTTAAAAAAAAAACATTTGACATTTGAATGCAAAGTAGTTTTTTTTACCTTTTAAAGTAAATCTCCTTTTATAGAATAATAATTTAATTATAATTGTACTTATCCAATAGTTTCCTTTCGTTTAGTTTATTTTTAATTTTTTAAATAACTTTTTAATTTATAAAAAGTGAACAATTGCAACTTGAAAACAAAAAATCTAGAACAGTATATTCGCGATTTTTATTTTAGAAAATAAAAGGTTTGTAAACGCGAATATTTAATATAAACGATAAATAAATCTAAATTGCGTTTGTCTAAGACATTGTAATATAAACTTAAGCACATGATTGAGATAGATATAGATAGAGATTACAAAGGATATAACGTAACATTTCCGCAACAAATATTTGTTAACACTGTTTTTTTTATTTAATAGTAGTAGGCGTTACTTTGCGGAAATCCATAACCAAATTATTTGAAAGCACTACTTTGCAACTAATTTCCGCTAATCAATGTTAGTGAGGGTAGGTGCACAGTTACATTTTGTGACGGGTCTAACATTAACAGCTAATGTGCACCTACCCTCACTAACATTGATTAGCGGGAATTAGTTGCAAAGTAGTGTTTTCAAATAATTTTGTTAACTGTGTTTTTTATACATTTATTTTTGTATTAAATATACTTACATATAAAACGGATTTAATTGTGGATATAAGAACAACTGCTCGTTAGATCACGTCCCAGAGATTCATGAGTTGTACAGAAAAAAATTGCACAAACTCTTAATTTTTACAAAGTATCTAATGTTTTCCATTCCATATGAAAGTATACAAAGAATAAAATTAAACAATATTATGAACAAATTAATTGAATTAATACAACAAACAGATCTGTGCATATATTTTAAAAAAGAAACAAAAGATGCAATATTCATATTAAACTTTCCCATGTAAGCTAAGCTTTTCTAATTTAAAAGTATTTCTAGACGGGTCCTATGCACGTTTATATTTTATTTCCTCGTAATTTCCGCCATGTTATATCTAGGATTACTTTCAATTATTAATTTTAATTTCCTTATAAGCATATTTGGAGCAGTTACCGCATCAACTGGAACTTAATTTCTTGTTTCAAAGTTAAAAAAAAATATTTGAAGAATAACAATAATTTTTAAAATTAAAAAAAATAATTCAATATGAATATCCCATTTAACAATATAGATTTATATAAAATATATAATTAAACAAATACATAACGCCACTTAAACACGTCAAAAAACATTATTATTATCTATTTATTTATTTATTTAATAACCTTAATATTAATTAAACTACAATTTTCACTAATAATGGTTAATGCTTACATTCTAAAATCGTAAAATTTGCAAGACATGAAAATCTTAGTGAACATTACTTTTTTATAGCATATCAAAAGTATATTGTTAGTTAAACAAATAAAATAATAAAAACACATTTAATTAAGTACTAAGTAAAATAGTTGCAAATAAAAAAAAAATTGCCATCTAATTCGGATATGAAAATAATAATAAAATATATATATTAAAAATTATATAATATGTTTTTAAATAATTCAATATATTTAAGTATATTAGTTCAAAGTGCCCAAAGAAGAAAGAAGAAAAAAAAAGAAGTAAGAAGTAGAAATAGACTGCGCAAAAAAATAACAATAAAATCCACGTTTATAACGGTTAACAATTAGTGCTAAATTAGACTAAGAATTAAGATTAATAGTGAGAAACAGTGAAGAATTTTATTATTCTACTTAAACACTAAAATATACAGGAATGTGTGAAGTGAAGAAGTTATTTTGAAAATAACAAATTTGTACCTTTAACATAGCAAAACATACATCATTTCAACTTTAACTCGAAAACAAAAAAAAAAACCACGTATTTTTCACAATTCGAACTCTATGGCGTCTCTGAAGTTAGCTACGGGCGTTACTTCGCGCAGGTACAGTCAAGTTCATAATAATAAAATCGCGATTCGTGCCTAACTTCGGTGCCGCCATAAAGTTTGAATATTTACTGTAACTGTAGCGCGTTTCAAAAACTCAAATCGTCGACATATTAATCGGCCTGATGACGAGGTCGTCTGCCACTCCGCCATGCTACTTACACATTTAAGTATGTTTCACGAAAGGTTGAAAAATTTAAATAATATTTAGGTAATAAATTAATAAAAAGGTACGAATAGGGAATGTTAGAAATTAAAAAAAAAAATCTTAAACATCTATTTGATCCACTCACAAAAATTCATTTAACATGTTGAAAGTAATGCGAGTTATACATAAAACGGACCATGCAAGTAATTTTGACGCTCCTATCTGTTATTCTTTTAAACCTCGATATATGTATTATTAAAAATGATAATTGTCAACAGGGACTTATATACCGGTATAAAGGTAACCGATACCGAGAAAATACCGTTACAAAAACCCTAAAATTTTAATAACATTACCGATATCGATAGCGTTATCTTATATCGGTATTTTTGACTTATTCTTTAGTTCAAAAATCAGAATAATAATATAATCATTTAGAATCCCTCAATAAATGAAATTTCATAACCTCAACATTAATAAAGGAGCAATAGAGAATAGAGGATCAATAAAGAAATAAGTTTACAAATAAATAAAAATTATAAAATTAAATAATTATGGCAACCCTGTGAATTACGTGAAACCTGTGACGTATAATTAAAGGTTAAGTACTCATAAATAGTCTTAAAATTAACAATTTATAGATTAAAGATTTATTGAGCTACAAGTCCTAGATAAAGTTTTTTTTTAAATTCACATTTTAAAACTATATTTCCTATGTACATTGTTCCAAAAAACATAGTGACTCGGCATCGATAGGTTCCAACCACGAGCCGGCGAATTGTGTTCAAAAATGTCGGTAAAAACTTTTTGGCACAAAATTGAATTGAGCGTTTATGTACCAAACCGTGCGTTACCTTGTCCTTGTTAAATAATTCAATAATGAATAAAAATAATATCACATCTTCAAAAATAATAAAACATTAACAGCCAAAGATGCATAAATACAATCTAAATAAACTTAAATTTAATTTAACTAAAATGATATAATTAAAAACAATTAGCAATTTTATCGTTATACTTAGGGTTGCCATTACGTCCCGTATTTCTACTCGTACATGTCCAATTTTTCGATAGCTTCCAAAAAGTACGAAAATGGACGATTTATATTTTATTTAATAATCGATAATTAGTTTGAAATAAACACAGCAAAAACGTAATTTAAAATCAATATCTGTAAAAAAATGATTTGTTTTTTACAATGAATATTAATAATTAGTAACATATATATCATGTTTTGCAGAGATTAATGCGTTTTGGATTTCGAAAGTATTAAAATGTCCCGTATTGACTCCTGGAAGTCATGGCAACCCTAGCTGTACTATTTGCAAAAAAATGGGAATAGAGTGAATTGAACATATCGCTGTCTCGCTCACAATTCTTCTTCCCATCGTACGCTAACTATCCAGAGAGGTATCTTGTCATTAATTTATACGCTTGCGCAATTAACACAGTGATCCAAACATCGTTGAGTAAAAACTAGACGCCTCTGAGGACAATCGGAATTTTTTTAGAAAATTTTTGTTAAGTTAGAGTGAGTACGCGATATTTCCGTCCTGCTCACACGTGTAAGGATGATTCTCTACGGTTTTTTTATCGCATACAAAGCGAATTAAGTTTAACTTAATCATGAAATAAACCAATATTTAATTTCACTAGGAAAGTTAAAATTTTCACTAAAAAATATTATTTTTTAGTTTTCTTTTTTGTTAATTTTCATCATAATTATTTGTAAACCGCATTCTATGCTTCACTATTTAACTTATGGAAATTATATTATATGAATTTAAAAAAAAAAAGAAGAAATTACATTTAAACATTATTAATAAACGTTAAATTGGGAAGCACAGATTTATGTTAAAAAATGTGAAATCGGAATGTTAAGAAAAAGATAATATATTTTTTTTAAATTTAACACAACACATTTTCACAATAGTTATAAAAATTATCTAGTAAAGAAATAAGTATTTAAAAAAAGAAATTCCTCAAACCAATTTCACATTAAAATATCGTTTAACTTAACGTAACTGTCATTTAAACTTTTTATTATAGAATTTATATTTTTAATTAATATTTTAACTTACACAAAGTGATCGAAGAACTCTGCTCATAGTCGAACGCGTGGGTTCAAATCCCACCGACACTTAGGCTGCTATATGATTATCTTTTCAATAAAATTTTATTCATAATTAAAAAAAAAACTTCACAAATATTATATGAAAATTTCTAATTTTCAATTTACAAACTAAACAGCTGATAAGAATTGTGGGAACTTCGCGTCATGCCGCTAGATGGCGTTGGGAGCACTTGCCGGGGGGTTGGCTAAATAACATTTTTTGATACGTATAGAGGAGGTTCATGTAACAAAAAAAAAAAAGGTTCCGTCCGGTTCCGGAACGCGATATCTCCAGAACGGAACGATTTAGGGCCAAAGTTCCGGAACAAAGGTTGCAGGAAATGCCCTCTAATTTCGAAATCGGCACGTTTTTTTTTTCAAAACTATCCCAGCGCTCGCGAAGCGCGCCACAAAAAACTAGTTGCAAATATAAACTTCCAATTAAAAACATAAATTCTAAAACCACAAGAAAGTTACGTTAAATCAAAGCGAGCGGATTACAAATAATCATAATTATCATGTCAGTAGACCCACGAGACCGGCACCCATTGCGGCGAATGATGGAGACGAGCCAGCGCCGCCTCCAGCTGCGACAATGTGTCATCGATGTCATTATTCACTATTGTCAGGTCAAAATAATGACCATACGTGCGCCGGAGTTGCTCTGATTCACGGACTAACACTTCTAATGAGCCGTCGTACTGGAAAATAAGAAATACATTACACATTCCATTAAATTGACGAACGACCTTCCCAGTCACGTCTTTCCACCTTCCTATAACATGTGATCCTTCAAACGCAATGTGAAGAGGCTCATCAAGCCGGCATAGCGGGCGCGACTGCTGTCTGCAGATCCCCTGCTCTGACAACAGTCGCCTCCGTTCATGGATCGCACTATAGCTTAACATCAGCGGAGTACGGTCATATGACGTGCTAAAATAATAAAAAAACATACACTATCCTAAATCCAAGACAGAGGCTGGTATAAATTTGACAACTCAGACAATACCGTTAAAAATAACGTTACAAAAATATTCCGTCAAGTTTTATTAACGTTAACTATTGTCTATTTATTTATTACTCGATGATGGGGTAACGTTATCTAATATCGTAATTTTTTCGTTACTTTCGGTTTCAGCTTAATGGTATATTTTCAGAAATCATAGAAATAACGTTACTTTTTAAGAAACCTTTTACCTACGCCAAAATATTACGTGTGCTTTTGGGTGGTTAAATTCTCTCAAGTTTAAAAAAATATATTTTTCATGCCCTATTGTCACCTTCACTATGCCGGCTGTTTATTAATAACAGTTTATACTCACATCAGCAACATTATTTAGCGGTGGCGCAGCAATGAATACAACATAAGGTGCAAATTCGGCTGTCCGCAATATCTTCAACGCCTGAGGTTCAACATCCAGTATGGCGCTGCGACGTTCACCATGAATACGTCTTATTGTCTCTAATTTTGTACCGTACATTGCGTCTTCGTGGGTGCCTGTGAAGTCAATGAAATTTCAAACTTATTTCTACAAATAGACGGTTCATTTTCATATACATATCTAAAGAAAAAATATAAACAAACGAGGCCATCATTAATTAATTTTATTTACTTGATTGTTGCAATTTTTTTATGTATAAAGTTTTATAATAACAAAAAAAAAAACAAAAATACGCTACAGCCTTGAACCGGGGCCTTAGTTGAAAGCGAAAAGGTTTTTAAGGTGTGACAATTGTTATTGTTATTGCTATATTTTTTGCATATTGCTTTCCATTGCTGAGTTTTGTTCTCTATTATAAATATAATAAAAGCAATTTAACTTTATTATTAATTTTAATAAAGCAAAAAAAGCAAAAAGGGTAAATTTTAAACTGGGACAGTATGGGGAAATTCAACACCACAGGGAAACTGTCTTAGGAACCATTTGATCTTTTTTTTTATGAAAACGATTTTGGCCTGGTAACTTCTGGTCAGGCTTGAGTTGTCCATAAAAATGTGTCATTTTAGTCAAAAAATTTTTTGATGCGCTTCGACTCAGTTTAATGTAAGGATCATTTCATTGTATCGGAAGAAAAAGATCGGAGCAGCTGAAGTTAGTCAATTTAATAAAATTGCAAAAAAATGCAATAAAAAAAAACATTGGTACCGGTCAGAATTTAGGCGAGATTTGAACCCTGATCACACCGGCTGGTCTATCGCTAGATCACGCTGTAAACTTCAATATAATTACCATATTCAAGATACTCGTTCGCCGCAATATCCGCCATCATTTCCTCGTGTGACACGAAATAGTAATGCCGTCCGATCTCTTCATCGGGTCGCGGCTGTCTTGTTGTATCTGAAATAAACGATCCAAATTAAGGAGTGGTAGACAGTCTGATGATGGTTATTAACCCAGTCTGCTGTCCTGGGGTAGTACCACCACTTTCGAATGTAACATCCGTGAAGACTTTTTTTTTGTTTTATATGGCATTATAACAATAATGCCAGTATCTAAGTAAATATTTTGCATCAAGTTAATACTATTGTGCATTACGAGTCATTCTTTAATCACACTAAACAGTCACGTCAAGTCTCAGTCAAGTCAAAAATTGACTTAGTAAAGTGGTAGAATCTTTACTGAAACTTCTTACGGAGTTTTGGAGAAAATGAAAATGTAAATTCGTACTCAGGCCTCAGTTTGGAAGTAGTCAGGTATATCGAGAGTGCGCACTGTCAATCTGGATGGTGTACATTCGTCTCCACAAGCCGGTAAAAAGGAGGTGACTGCTGCTTGTCGTAATTTATTTGTAGTAGAATTTGTTTCCGTTCATGGACCGATCTCTAGTTTAACATGATCTAGTTTAAGGATATGTATGTGTATGTATGTACTTTGGTTGCCTATAGGCACTATTAAAGAGTGGTAGGTAGACTGATGATGGTTATTTGTCCAGTCTGCCGTCCTGGGGTAGTACCACCACTTTCGAATGTAACACCCGTAAAGTGACTTTGTCGCGTTTCGGGAATAGTTTGAAAGTAGCCAGGTATAACGAGAGGAGTATGCACTGTCAATCTAAGATGGTACAGGCTCGTCTCCTCAAGCCGGCATAGTGGAGGTGACTGCTACCCGCACAGGTTTCTCTGTAGTAGCAGTTGTTTCCATTCATGGAACGCACTCTAGCTTTACATCAGGCGGAATGTTGTCACATGCCGAACTACAATAATAAAAAAAAGGAACCAAATCGTATTTCTTCCACGTGCGTTCAGCATAGACATGCATCACCGCATTGCCACCTAGGAAGTTAGAAATGTGTTGACGAGCGATGGTCAGTCATAAGAAAACAGTTGAAATTAGTCGATAATATTTCTAAAATAGCAACTTACGTGGTATTGGATATGCGTATTGATCCGGATGTTTAGAGATTAATGTATTCTTAATATGACGCCTACCAACGCCGTGAGCACCCAACAATACAATTGTCTTCCTTTGGAAGGCTGTAACACAACGTAATATACATAATGATTTTTTCAAGTGAGCTTTCAGGACCAAATCCTAAACTATGGGAGATAACGAAAAACGTGCTAAAATTAAAACCGTGTTATTAGATTTTTGAAAAACCCACTTTCCCAGCCAGGAATCGAACCTGTTGATTTAAAAAAAATAAAACACATACTGTATTATTGCACCATCCGATAGTGTCGCTAATAAGGATCAAATTCATATAGTGGAGGCGACTGCAGCCCGTAGAGATATCTCTGTGGTAGCAGTTGTTTCCATTCATGGACCGCACTCTAGCTTTACATCAGGCGGAGTGTTGTCACATGTCGAGCTACAATAAAAAAAAAAAAAAAAAAAAAAAATTCTGAGAAGTAATGATATACGGCAAACTAAAGGAAAGTGTTGATTTTTTAACAAAATACAATTTTAATGTAGGATCCTACTTCATCCCTGTAATGATCCTACTTCATTCCTACTAAACTAATCTTAGGTTTTGCGCGGACATGTTTAACCGAATAAAGTATTTTATGTGGCTTGTTGTCGCGTTTATTTTACTTGAAAAATTCATTGTATATAGACATTTTCTATTTATTTTCATCATAATTTCATAATAAACAAATAAAAATATAACATTTTATGAGTATTGTGACAAAATTAATAAATAAAAAAAAATTTTTTTTTTTGACGTTTCCATCAATAAGTTTGATCTCCGCATTCCAGAATAACACCAAGCTGAGAGTGGTTATATGTCGGTTTACAAAAAAAAAACTACAGGATACATACATGGTAGCTTAACAACCTCTTCATAAGTCACAACATCAAGTTGATCAAACACAGCATTATGTTTTGCCAAATATTTATCTTTCGACTGCTTCTTTTTGCGTCCAAATATCGAACAATTCACTGTAACAAATAAAAAAATCATAAATATTCATTATTTAATGTTAAATGTGAAAATTTCTGGAGGCTACGTTTGAGTTTTGAGTTTTAAACTTTCAATACATGTTAGGGCTAAGACTTGGGCGCAGTGCCTCATCTTAATGTATACAAATCCCACACATACTGTCGATTGATTTCTGATTTCAGTCCCTGTATACATTAGTACAAAACGCTATGCACTGGGCCTATTAGAAGAATAGATTAATTAAAAGTATAATAGATAAACTTAGATTTATTTACGGGTCAGTAAGGATCGTTCCTCATAACCCATTTTAGTATGAAGTCTTTAGTTAAATCTTAATAGTTTAATAAACACAATTTTAAAACCCATAAAGTTCATGCAATATGGATTGACTGCAATTCATGTCACGACGTTTTATTATTTTTGTATGGTAATTTGACAGTTTTATTCACACAACTCTCATGTCCACACATTTCGATTTAAACATTATTATAACAATGAATACACACATACACATACACGTCCATGCGACTGTCAATTGTTTATTTTGACAGTTAAAGGTTTGGTCGGAAGCATAAAATGTCGCATACCATGTTGTAAGGGCCAACTCATTACACATCAGTTCAAAACGGCATTAGTGACTATTATTAACAATAAGTATTAAAAATCCAAACATGTTATTCAACAAACAAATATACGCCAAAAACATAATCCTGATATCATTAAACTGGATTATAGATATGGAGAAAGATGTCCATATAGAGATGTATAGACAGGTTGGAAGGTTGAGATAAACATAGTGACCTGCCTTTGCTTTGACCAGTCTTAATTTTTCATCCTGTATTACTTATAATCTTTCTTTTTTATTAATAACTGATGTATAATGCAATATAATAAAGGGCCTAAAAGGTAACTTACCCGTATTCTCACATCCGTCGGTATGGGAGACGCACCCTTCAGCTCCTAGCCGCATAACATTACAACACATTTCATGCAAAGGCTTTAATGGTAATGGTTTAACTACTTAACGACTTTGGGGATACATCGCATTGATTGTCGGGTAATGTTTTTGAATAATAAAAAAAAAGAAATACGTTTTTTTTAAATTAATGATACATTTTATCTAATTTAAACCCAATATTTTTAAATAACAAAATTAAAACATTATCCAACAATCCAAAAATTCAATTACGGATTATACAAAACTAATAGTAAAATGAATTAAATGTTCGTAATAATGGGAGAAGACTGACACAATTTATATTCAATTAACTACCTACTAATTCATTAATATTTGATTACTAAAATAATTCAGGTTAGATACGGATAGATATTATTTATAACCCTAAAAAGTCAAGATCTACATTTGTATGAACTCATATACAAGTTCACTTAAAAAAATCAAATACTTTTTTAAATTGAATTTTAAAGGTCTACATGAGGCTCAGGGCACTGATTACAATTAAATATAAAAATAATCTACCCGTGGGGTGATTGTACCATAATTTCAAGTTAGATAGATAGATTAAACATAAACTTTTACACATATAAAATGCGATACATACCGACTGCAGGCCAATTGTCCAATGTTAGATATGAAAGCAAAACACGGTATGTTAATGTCATGAATTTTGCCAAAGAAAATGAGACATCAAAACAATAATATTTCGATGATATAAGGTATAAAATTGAATGGCGAATTTCTTAAATCAGCGCTATTATAAAATGACAGAGTAAAAAAAGAATAACTTTACACATCGAAATACATCAAAATTGATTAAACTATTGAAAGATTTAAAATCTCAAGTACTATCGCTTGTTTGCTACAAGGTCCAATTCGAAGTATCTATTCAATAGTTCAAACAAACTAAATCACCTAAAAACGAAAGCTTTTGAAAATACAAATTTTGCTTTAAACACGATCTATAACCGAACCTTTAAGAAAAGATACAAATGACCGATGAAAAGAGAAACAAGTCATTAATATCTTAACTTTCTTGAACAGACTAACACAATGACGTAATGAGAATAAGCATTTAAAATATAGATTTTATTTTGAAATAAACGAAAAAAAAGTATTTGATATGCAGTATTTGATATGCTTATCCTCATGCCTTCCTAAAACACATTTGGTACGAAACACAATACAAAAATAATATTAAAATTGTATCCCTAAATACAATATATTCATCGTCACAGAATTACTGTTTTAGCAACCAATCGATGATACGTTTAGAATAAGTTATTCGACCAATGAGATTTCCGAACAATTTCCGGTCAATGTTGTAAATTGTTGCCAGACAATAAATATATTATATAACAATTCTCAACAGCTTTGCCTTGTCCATTAACAGCTAATACATCAATAACTATAACTTAAATTTTAAATAAA
This sequence comes from Tinea pellionella, assembly GCA_948150575.1. Taxonomy (NCBI): domain Eukaryota; kingdom Metazoa; phylum Arthropoda; class Insecta; order Lepidoptera; family Tineidae; genus Tinea; species Tinea pellionella. The sequence goes on from OX411253.1 coordinate 2,230,903, forward strand.
CATACCTTGGTCAGTTGTAGATCTATCGGCGGCAGCGCATGCGGCCCTCCATTCTTGAAGTTCAGGGCTGGGTATGAGACCAGCCGATCCACCTGCAGCGTCTTTTCTCGCTTGCCACCAATGGGAATCATCTTTGCTAATTATCTGCAGTTTTATGTATATTGTTAATATCGACGGCTACTGTCGTGGTTACACCCCAATGTTTATGTTGATATTGGAATGTTGTGTTAGGTTAAAAGTAACAAAAAATACCTGTAATATATCTCCAGTATTGAATGCTATACCGGCTTGCGCGCACGGTATTAATTCGTCCTCCAAAGGGTCATAGTCGAATTGTGCTCTGACAAATATCTGAAATATTCAATCAAGCAAAAGCTAATTATTATCAAGCCAATAAAGGTTTCAAACTTGCAAATAGGCTATCGCGAATCCCAATCTAATTCTAGAATTTCTATACGAAATAATAAGTGAACAAAGGAAAAGATCTCAATTAAGCTGAGAATCGAATTATCAGTCGGTGCTACGTTCTAATAGTCAAATCGTAGGGATTAATATTTTATGACTTAAACAGAATTTTGAACTTTAAGAATGTATTAGTGTAAAGGAATTAAGCAATTTTAGATTGAACCTAGTGATAGCGTTGGGATTTTGGTTATTTTCGTATCAAGTCTCTTAAATTAAATCTTTTCGAGTAAATCTTTTAAATTAATATTTTGATAGTGGGCACTTTGACACTAATTTAATAGGCTAAAATGAACGAATGTGTTAAGCAAGATGCACTTAAGACAAATACATTTTATGAGCCAACAGACACGACTAATAAGAATGATGTTCAGTTCGTAAGAAATGGAACACAACCATACATTTAATTAATGCAATGAACGGTTATTCTCAATGGGTTAATGAGTTAAACGACAAAATGAACCAAGTCTTTTACAAATTACGTTTTTAGTGATTTGATATCGATTGGTATCATAAAAATAGGATGATGTTTTATCGTATTTGAGCCGTTTGATGCACTTTTTTCCAGTTTTGGATTTCTCCTCATTGACCCATTCGAAAAAAAGACGTGTGATGTATATTTAATGAATGATAGAATGAATTAGGATTAGAAGCGTACGTGAACAACAAGCGCACAGAAACGGAGAGACGCGGGACGCGAGCCATGCCCGGGGTATGACCAACAGTAAAATTCGACAAAACAAAAAACAAAAACACATAAAAATAAATGATTTAAAACGAGATTGAAAAATTTTGAATATTCTTCAAAATTTTTTTACGGTGGTCGTCTACAATTGACTTACGTTCGTATTTAAAAGTTGAGGCAGCAATCAAAGGACCAGCTATGAAGGGTTATTTTTATATATGAAGAAATCGCAATTTTGCAAATAGCTAAGGTATAAAAGCCATAATATTATTTAGCTTTTTTCGTCTACATTCAATATTAATTAAAATCATGCAGATTAATTATAATTAGAAGCTATCCTTTTTCTTATTTTTGTAAAGATATTGCGAGCTGATTTTCCTTTTTAAATCTTTTCCAATCTCGTTTATCTTTACATATAAACAAACACAAAGTAGCCTTTGGTTCAGGTTTTGCTACTTACTAGAACGGGCGAAGGCTTAATCCGGAAAAGCTAAGGAAAAGAATAAATAATTTTAAATTGTGTTAAAAATTTATTACCAATTTATGCCTCTTCAGCATGACAAGCAAAATTTTGTACAAATATTTATGTGCGCTTGTCGACCTAAATTGTATATGTAACTGATGTATTAAATTAAAAATTTAGTTAGACAAACTATGTTAACAAGATTCGTATAAAAGCAAGCGGTATCACACATCTAAACAAATTGGTATCACAATATAAAATGCAAAAAGACACTACAAATCTTGCAATAAAAAAATAAAAAAAACACTACGAGTAATACTCGCTTTAATGTTATTACTTTTTAAAACAAAACATTTAAATTATTCGAATATAATCTAAAATATTCGCACACTCTTGAGTTTAGGTATTTACTACAAAAGTAAAAAAAAAACGAAGGAAAGGATAGTGTAAATAAATAAGAACTAACCTCGCATGGTGGTGGTGCCGAGCGGTATGACGGCACTATTTTGAAAGTTACAGAACCGCGAGCCTCGCGCTGGAAAATTATAGCAAGTACGTTAGCTAAAATATATTTTTCTCTCAAAATAACGAATTCATTCCAACGATGGTTGGCTATTTCGTGGGCCTGGGGTAGCACTAATTTTTAAGTGTAACATCTGTGAATAACATCATGAGCGAAAGCGTCTCTGAGTTACTTAATGTAGGCACGATCGAAAGAGATATATAATTCAATTTAGATACATAATATAAGGAATATAATCCCACGAACACAAATAAATTTCGTTATGGTCGATCCAAACGCAAAACCAAAACATTAATACTACAAGAGTAAAGAACTACCGTCAAAGTCAATAGGAAAGTTGATAAAGTATGTTCGAATGGCATCCGTCGAAGCAGATTGATTGGAAAACTTATAATAGTTTAAGTAACAAGTGAAATCAACCTCTGTTGATGTAACATTCCGGCGTGTGTAGCCCGTTAAAACTTATATTGAGTTTGTTAATTCTCTGTTTGTATTTCTACATCATCAAATGTTGCAAACTCACCAGCATGCGTTGTAGCTGGGCGACAGACTGATTTGCGACGGGTGTGCCGTTAATTTCTCTAATCTCATCGCCCACATGTAACGTGGCCTGACGATGTATCATACCGCCATGCATAATGCGAGCAACAATGCATCTGCCGTCGTCCGCTAGTTTAAGTGTTATGCCCTGAAATTTATCCGAATTTCATTAGACAAGAAGTTTACGGAAGATTGAAGTTTCACGATAACATTGGTTAGTTAGCAAATTTGTTTTATTTTTATTTTTAAATACAACCTAGTCTGCCATTAAATTATTATAAATAAAAATATTCGCAACTTTCTAAATGTATTGCAAACATTTAAAAATAATTATGTGCCTATATTTAAAAAAATGTATTTTCATTTAAGATGTCCATTGTTAAGCCTTAATTTTAACATTTTGATTTGAATGATTTACGCACGATCGGCTTTGAATATTTCTTGATTGAACTTACCATTGGCTCATCAGTATTCTTTTGGAACTGCACGAGGCGGACACGCGTCACGTTCTCGAACTCCGGCTCTGTTTCATCGTCATCGTCCATGGGTATGGCTGTAGAACGCCCATTAATAGGAGGAGGCGAAGCCCGCAAGGATTCCTCGCCGTATACTTCTCTAGCCACCACATCGTGAGCTTGCAGTAGAGCCTAGAATATAAAATAAATATAATTTTATTATTAGCCCTTTTACATATGCTCTTATACACAAAGGTAAAAATATCTACCCTCATCGAAAAGTGATAGGCAAATAAAAGTAGCACCCACGCGTCAATTAGTTAGCAATATATTATCTGTCAAACGGTTCAATTTTGCTGAGTAAAGCGATTGATACATTTGTTACATGAGATCTGCGCCGTTCGCATGATTTAAGAAATGTCACTTCAATTTTGTTTGACGCGTCTCCAAATAAAGAACCTTCTGGTGATAAATCAAATAGATATTGATACTTTTCACAAAAAGAAAAAAAGAATATAATAATTTAAATGGTGGTATAATAATTTAAAGTTTCTAAAGTTTATCTCTAAAATGCACGTTCTCCAACGAAATACATTCAGAAACGCCGACGAAACTTCTCAGTAGCCTTTACCCACAATTGTTCGCTAACTATACTGATACGAGGAGCCGTTAGTTCAGTTGTCTATATACAATAACTAAAATTATAAAACTTAGTTTTATATAATATTTTTAAATTATTATAATACATTCAAGCATTATTAACAAAATTATAGATACAGTTACGTATATAGTCTCAATGATATCAGAAATGTTGACAGAATAATCTGGTTGTTCACTGAGCAAAATAGTTCTGTTTGAAATCTTAATACTCACTAAGCGGGAATGGATTTCGCGTGTCAATGTTGCCGTTCAAAACTGCATTCAGATTTAGGGCTTATAACTTATGTACGCTTTAGAAATTGTAACCAATTTATTAAAACTAAGAACATATTTTCATGACAAAGAAAGGCTCAGGGTTTGAGGATAAATCAGAAGAAAGTGGCGTATTTACAACAACGTTTTAATAAACCCAGTAAAACTTTGTGCCAGTAAATGACGTCACAGTAATTACGGCACATCCCTTCAATCAAAACTGTGCATTTAATTAAAAGTTTACAGAGAAGCCTTGTAGTTAGAAAACTTGACGTTTATCGTTAGAGCATTTTTTATTAGTTTTTCTTTGCGAATAATGTATATTTAAGGAGTGCAGTTGGTTTGAAAAACAAGCTTAAACCATAGATTATTTTGTTTGGAAACCCGTGTAGGAAAGGACGATACACAGAAAGATCGAAAACATTTCCCGCAACGAAACGAGGGTCGTAATTAATTCTAATCAACCTCGACTTTGCGGTTCTTTCGATCGCATCCAATTGAAATGTTACCTACTACTCTAAGCGTGAACAACATAAAACAATTGTAATTTATTCGTATAACTTATTTTTTGTACGAGTATGTGATGATCCATCCAGATGTTCAGTGAAATACAATTTTCACTATTGCTGAATTTCACGATGAGCGGCCGTGGTCAAAGGATGCGTGAACACACGATCGACGAGACCCGTGTTCGAACCTCGCTAAATCCGCTGTCCTGGGCTAGTACCACCACTTCGAATGTAACACATGTGAAGTGGCCTTGTCGCGTTTTGGGAACAGTTTGGAAGTAGCCAGGTAAGAAACGAGAGGAGTGTGCACTGTCAAATTGGATGGTGCACATTCGCCTTCTCAAGCCGGCATAGCGGAGGCGACTGTTGTTGTCATTTGCCACAATAAAAAAATAATCTTAAAATTAGCCAAAGAACAACCAATACATACAAATTGAATACGTAGAAAAAGAAGATAAAAGTATAATAATGTTAATAAAGGCACAAGCTCCTTTGCTAATACATTAGTAGACTGGGCTTTGATGTATAGAAAGACCAATAAACTTGGCTTATAAGGGATTTTCGGTTAAAGCGTTCACTTTTATTTATCCCCACATGTGTAGAGCTCAACGACTGTATTACATTTTATGCGATTGGTAAATTTTTGGAACATAATTTTAGCCAAACAAATTAAATGCTCGAATTTACAGTCGAAGTCAAAATTCAAAATATTTGAGAGTATAAACATTGAATACACGTTGTCAGCATGTTATTTATGGTGTGTTGAATTTTATAAAACATTTACATAATAAACGTATGGAATATTAATTTGTGTGTAGGTACGAGCGTATTAATAACAGTTTGCCTTTTTTCGTATATAACTTACAGTGCGGTTAATGAGCGGAAACGGTGGTATATCAGAGAGAAATATCAGGCATCAGCCGCTTCCACTATGTCTTCTCGAGGAGACGAATTTGCATCATCCATTAACATACGCACAAAAAAAAAACCATTACTTTGTCCTATTTTCCACACGTTATAACCCCTCTATCACTAACTTTGGGACATACGGTATACAGGATGTCTTATACGTCTTTAGAATCCGTGTGAATTGTAGATATTTTTAAAATAATGGTCCCCTAATCTTACATACAATTTTTTTACACCATCTTCGTTTAAATAATTTGCTTAAAATTTGAATCTTGTTTAGATTTTAATTTTTTATTTAATCATGGTTATTAATTGGTTACAAATAATATTTTAATTAGAAAGCCCTGTGTTTTCTCAACCCACTTAAATAAAAAGGCCAGTGAAAATAATTGTAAACACATTTTTAAAACATTGTTTTGTGATAAAACGGGGGAAAAAATAATAATTCTTTAAAAATGTCATAACTTTTAATCCAGAACGTACAAAAAAAAAATATTATAATTATATTGTAGATATTGAACCCCTCTATCTTTAAAATACCGTTGACATCACTACTTACGGGACACCCTGTATACTAAATTAATAATAGTAACAGACATGACAAATAAAAATTATGTTTTCTGAAGCGAGAAGAATCGCTACCGGAAAGCGTTCAAGACAAAGTATAATATAATTTTTCTGTTTTCACGAGCGCTTGAGAAGTGAGTGCATTTTACAAAAATGCAATATTGCGAACAATGTTACGAATCTTGGGAAAGAGTATAAACTAATGCCGCGTTTACATTTTCTGCATAGAATGTAAGTTTAATAATAATTGTTTTTTTTTTAATAAGCATCAAGTGGACAATTTCACAAATAATTATGTTTTTATACTTCTTAGTGTTATTTGCGTTAAACATAATTATTGAAAGTGTTCGTGGAAATTGTTTTTAAAGTGAATTTTAAGTGACCTAAATAGTTTGCCAGTAGATATAGCTGTTTTATTAATTAAATACAAACATTAACGTATTTTTATTCATAGAAATACCAGGAACGTATTCAAGTTGTCAGAATTGACTTCATTATTATGAAGTTGAGTATGACACCGATTGGAGCGAAATGTCACAGTTGCATACAATTACACGTCGGAACAATGGAAACTCGTCCTAAACTCAAATATATCCCGACCTCTGTCGACTGTGAGTGAAACTTTTAAGCAAGTTGGATTTGTGGATTGCGCATAGATTCAACTGTCAGGGGATGTCATCCGTAATCGCATTTTACTACGTTTTACGACACCCGTGTTTAAAGTAATTTAATTAGTTTTATGATAAAACTTTAAATTGGTCCTGTGCCGCTGTTTACAAATCATTTTTGTTCATTAATTTATATTTAAATCGGAATCATGTATACGTAGTCTATTAAAGCTGATGATGGTTATTAGCCCAGTCTGCAATCCTGGGGTACCAGCGTTTTCGAATATAACACCCGTGAAGTGACCTTGTCGTGTTTCGGGAGCAGTTTAAAAGTAGCTAGGTATAGCTAGAGGAGTGTGCACTGTCAATATAGATGGCGCATACTTGTCTCCTCAGACCGGTATGCATAACACGACTGCTGCCCGTATAGATTTATGTGGTAGCAGTTGTTTCCGTTCACGGATCGCACTCTAGCTTTACATCAGGCGGAGTGTGCCGAGCTGTTCGTACAGATTCGCCTTTTATCAAAATATTCAGCGTTTTGAGCTACAAAAGGTGCTGAACGAACATAGTTACTTTCACATTTATATATTAGTATGTTCAAATATAGTGTATATCAGATAGAAATTAAAAAAAAAAAACTAAATTAAACCGAATATGTTTATTCATAACGCAAGACTCGTAGATAGGGAATTAATTTTAGGGATCCAATTCCAGTCCCATGTTTGTAAATGATTTACATACATCTCTAAGGAAATTTACTTATAACATAACACTAACTAATAGGTTATAAGCAAAACACGATTCATTAGACGCTATGCGCTGAGTACATGTTGGGCCAAGGCAATGTGTAATTGAGACATTGAGATATAAATTAAACTATCTACTTAGGAATGGAGGACCCGTTCATCTGTAGGTATAATCATCAACAGGCCAGTTACAACTACATGGGCCGCACTCTAGCTTTACATCTTTACATCAGGCGAAGTGTTATCATATGCCAAAATATAACAATAATAAAAAAACTGCTCCATTCCCGGTCATTTCAGCATCCAGCAATAGAAATTGGTTTACAATTGCCAGAATTCCGTGCATAATGGTAGCACCAATTATCATGTTGGCAACTTGTGCAAAATTTCAACGATATACTGCGGGAGGGATACAGAGTTCGTCACCACCAGCTTCTGGGGGTTGGATTACGATGAAGGACGGCTGTGTGGCTTTAATATTAAAGGAATCATAACCTCAACCTGGGTTCCGTTGAAACATTGCTATGTAACGAAGCTTACGTCCCTAATTGGTTAAAAATAATGAGGCATGTCTCGTGCTCCACATATCTCTAACGATTATTTAATACATCTATAGTACTATCAATATAATTGTAACAATCCAAGTTTACGAACAAACTTACGAGATTCCCTAGAATGAGGAGTATATGAACCGGATTAGCAAAAGTTCACACGTACGTTCACAAACTTTAAATCCAATTGAAATCGACAAGAAAGAAACAAAAGTTACTATCTAATCTAACCCAAGGGGGTTCTAGAATGTACTGAAACTGAATTTCAATGAACACAAAAGCAGTTGTAAATTTTATCATACTGTCATCTGAAAATGTTGAGATAATTTCGGTTTATATATTGAAATTAACGATGCGAAAAGATCAATTTAAGATTAATAGCCTACGATATATTTCCAATAAAGATAACGTTTTATTCTAAAAGTAAAACTGCTTCAATATGGCATTTAACCACAAGTCTTTCGTCCAGTGAAAATTAAACGCAAAAGGCTGATTACGGCTATTTCTTTCAAGTGTAAAACGTAACCAAGCATAGGTCCTTGCATAGCGGAGACGACTGCTGCCCGTAGAGATTTCTCTATGTCTATATAATTTTTTAGCAATTTAGTAAATGGCTCAATCCAATTTATAATTTGTTATTCATTACCTATAACCTTATCTCGCCGAAAATATTAGAAATACAGAAACTGAGTATAATTTTACTGTGTCTACTGTCTCGGGATTCCGTATCACTTGGGGCCGCTTTATGGAACAATCCCGCCAAAATAAAGACTATTAATAAGCCTATGACAAATATTCTTGCTTTGTCTTCTTGTAAATACAACAAAGAAAATATTATGGCATTAAATATTAAAATTAAGTCGAGTGAGCATAAAGATAAAAGCGAATCGTTGACGCAATGTTATATAGAGGATTTGCAGCGAAAACTCTTGTATACTCTTGCTCAATCTGTCGTCCACCTCTACATACAGTATTACCACTTTGTATTGTTATAGTCGCATTAGGGATTAGGATCAGCCAGATATAACGAGTGAAATCTGCCCTTTCAACATGAACACAGACTGCAGCCGCCTTCGTTATGTCAGCTTATTGAGAAGAGGCGAGTGTGCATTGGTCAAGTTTTTTTTTAAATGTCTGTATCACAGGCACTGAACGACCAAAGTACACGTTGGTACCGGTTAGAATTTAGCGACGTTTGAACACGAGTCTAATTGATCGTGAGGTTCGCCCTTTAATGCTGAACTACGGCTGCTCATTAGTTGTCAGAAGCGAGCAATCTTCTCGTTTTACTTCGGATACTTTTAAGGTTATCCTGCTGCTGCGTTCGAAAGCATCATCGCGTCATAAATATAGTATTTTAATATTTATAATGGCACTATCATAAATCATTGTAAACTGCCATTTGACGATTCTGAAACTTCGAATGGCAAATTGTTTCGTATAGAAAATACACGCACATTAGCACCGTTCGCCTTTGTCGCGAATTCCGAACAAGTATTTACATAAATTGAAATTTCCCTTTATGGAGACGAAAACGTTGTGCACAATGGGAATTTTCACGAATAACAATATTAGAACACATTCCTTGTGTACTGTGATTTTTGTTTAAACACAATTACATTTCTTTAGTTTTTTTTTTATATTTGATCCGAAATAATTAATGAATAAAGAATGATTTTTTAAAATCTTTACGTATTTACAGATTACATTGTTTTGTTTTTCTTTTTTTGTTTTAAAAAAAAATCCACAACGTTTAAGAAAATAAATAGCAATATAAAAATAAAACTGAATATTATAACATCGAAGCGTCAGCACGCTATCTATTTTCAATCTAGTTAAACAAACGTGTTTTAGATGAAAAGAAAACAATACTGTTTCTCTAAAAAAACTAGCTACTACATTGCGATCAAATTAAAAAAGGAATGTCTACAGAAATATTCTATTAGATAAATCTGGTTTCAGATGTTTTTAGAAGCACACAGTGGCATAATCTGCAACATTTTAACATTATGCATTATATTCAGTAAAATGCTTTCATAAATTTTGAGAATTTTCACGAGATAAGTCCTCGGTTGCCTACATTTGTAACACTTTTTGATAAAATCGTGGCAGTATAACGCTCGTTTCTAGGTGATAAATATGAGACATTTGCACTCACGAGCGTCAAACAATTTACATATAATCCGATAAAAAATGACGAGGGCTGGTAAGTGATTTTTTTTTTACTGACATACTAAAAATATCATGTTATGTAAATTTAAAAATAAAATCACAACTAGAAACGTTTATTAAGTAATTAACGAGAGTTTATTAAAACTTAACCTACTTTAAATACAATAGCAAATAACAAGTTGCCAACATGAATGGCTGACATTGGAAGTTTAAAACTAGTGTACAACAGATAGACATCTTAGCTATGTTCAGAGCTCAGGCGTCCCGGACATACTCAAAGTTGCTGAACAAGTTTATTTATATACATTATATATTTTTTATTTTCATAGAACTCAAGGACAACACAGTGAAAAGTGGTAGCTGGGTCGTATGGGAATAAGATTAACGAAAGAGGTTTATCGTGTGAAAGTGGATGTCAGTGTCGGAAGAGGGCACCGTAGGAAAGAGCCTTTTTCGATCGGATTAGTCAAACTCGTAAAGGGTCAGGTGAAGAGCACCCTCAATCGAATATGAGTTGAGTAGCTAATAAATGTGGATGAGTCAAAGGTGTATGTAGAGAGAAGTCGCCTACCCCGAAGGTACAGTGTGTGACGTTATGAATGAATCTGAATAAATATAGCTAATTAAAAAAATTTATGACAAATTATAAAGTTTATGTTCAAATTGTGCTAAGTAAATAAACATTAGAAAATAGCAATGAAATATCTAACTACCTGGAACGAGTGGTAGGCAGACTGATGATGGTTATTTCTCCAGTCTGCCGTCCTGGGGTAGTACCACCACTTTGGAATATAAAACCCGTGAAGTGACCTTGTCGCGTTTCGGGAATAGTTTGAAAGTAGCCAGGTATAACGAGAGGAGTGTGCACAGTCAATCTAGAGGTACATGCTCGTCTCCTCAAGCCGGTTTAGTGGAGGCGACTGCTGCCCCCACAAGTTTCTCTGTAGTAGCAGTTGTTTCCATTCATGGACCGCACTCTAGCTTTACATCAGGCAGAGTGTTGTCACATGCTACAATAATTTAAAAAAAAACTAATCAGTAAAATTTCGCTTTATTATATAACAAACATTATTGCGTTATATCAAATATATCATTATTGTTGACTGACCTTTGTCTTTTTAAGTTACTGAGCCGTGACAAATTTTTAGGTTGTGCGTCACAATATGAAATTGGTTACAGCCCATCGCCCACAGATAAAGAGAAGAAGAAACACCCCTGGAGTAAAATTCTTTGACGTTCACAAGTTAATTTTTATTTTCAAAATATTTTTAATAAAATACTTCTTATAAACGAATACGTATCTTTATTCAGAATTCGAAGAATTCCTATTGATAAAAAAATATATATATACAAATATCATAAATGAAGATCCAAGAAAATAATAAGTAATAGCGACATAAGAGAACGGTGTTAATATGTATCAATAAATCCTACTAGCGAGAAAAACCACTAACATAATTAAAACAATGTAAGATAGCTCCATAATATAAATAAGAATAATGAAAGGAAATATTATGTAGTGAATTCCCAGCGAAATACTCTCTCTACGTTATATGTTGGAGGCATAACATAGTAACTTATTTTGTCTAAATGAGCCTTCGTTGGCGACAGTTTGTTGTTTTGAGACGAAACATTGTACCTATTTAGTTGATTTAGTAATTTGTTTGCGATCAACAAACAAATATCATCGGACAAGGATACCAATTCAAAATTAAACAAAAATTTACAAGAAAATACAACTCATCATTTATAAAGGTTAATTCTCCTCCACTTCTCTCCTTTGACGCGCACTGTGTATGCAAGTTGTTTTTGTTGATAAATATCAGACATTGTATTATTCTATTATTATTATTATTATTGAATTTTTGTTTTTATTAGTTGTTAACGTGACATTTATGTTCACCGTGTACAATACGCTTTGGGCCTCAGTCTAGTTCAGTTATTGTGATTCTCCTGTCGTGTATTTTATGCTGACTGTGGCCTGTTGTATTTACCAAATAAAATAAATAATTGCTATGCACTAATATGTAAATGAGGGAATAGTTATCTTATGTTAGTGGAATTGTTGAAAGATAAACGCAGTAGAACGTCCACAGATCAAACATTTAAAAAAATGACGGTCCGTAGTGCCCGTAATCTAAGAATTTGTATGAAGGAAATCTTTATCTTAAATATTTTAAGAAATATCAAAGACATTCTTGGTAGCAGACGGAAGTAGACCCTCCGGCGATTTGCATTAAAATCGAAAATACAATCTTTCATCGGCCACTTTGATCAAAGTTTTACCATTTATGCGCCGTTGCTCAGAATTTTCTTTCCTATTAGTTGTCACATGATGAAAGTGGAGAAAGTTTAGATTTCTCTCAATATAAATTGGCTAGTTGTAAGTTAAAATTATTACAAAAGTAACTGCCACTATGCTATTTTAAGAGTGGTAGGCAGACTGGCTTATAACCATCATAAGGAGTAGTACCACCACTTTCGAATGTAATATCCGTAAAGTGGCATTGTCGCGTTTCGGGATCAGTTTGTAAGAGGCCAGGTATAGCAAGAGGAGTGGGCACTGTCAATCTGGTGCACATTCGTATTCTATAGCCGGCATAGTGGAGGTAACTGTTGGCTGTAAAATTTGTTCATGATCCGCATTCTAGCTTTACATCAGGCGGAGTGTTGCCATATGGCGAGTTATAATAAAAAAAAGAAATACTATATAACTTTTGAAGTATTCATGATCACGAACAGATTTTTTTAAATGCCTGTATTAAGCTAAGCTAGTGTTTGTATTACAGGAATTATTAGGCCAAACACTATACCACTACCTCTTATGATTTTCCTAAACAATCAGGTTCTACATTATATACCATGTCACCTATGTCTATTTAAACGTGATCGAGGAAGAAACAACCTTTTTTTATAAATATAAAAACTTCCTTAGCTAAATATATATTTTTTGGGACCATTCGGATTTCCTTGGGGCATTTGCGCGTTAAGTAAACCTCGAGACAGTAACAAGACCGCATCCATCTCAACTTTAACAATATGTCGTTTCGTATATAACATAAAATATCCGGTCAAGTTGCATGCTCCTCTAGGGTTCCGTAGTTCTTTTAAAATTATTATTTCAATTCTGATGAAAGTGAAATCCTCGTTTACAAATATTTGACGCGTAAAATATTAATTTAAAAATAAATAAGGCAACACAGATCAATTAGTATCAGGACAAGGACAATATAACCGTCCCCTTTCTTTTATCGGACGTCCAGACACGCGGAGAGGTACCATCCATTTATGGTCCAAGTTCCAAAAGTACGTACGAGGGAGGCGTTTTGACAACACGTTCCTCGTGCGTAGTGCGAAACTGTGGGACTCTCTCCCGGTGTCTGTGTTTCCCGAGAAGTACAATACGGGCCTTTTCAAATTAAGGGTAAATAGGTGCCTCATAGGCAAGCGTGCTCCATCTTAGACCGCATCACTGCTTAACATCAGGCAGGGTGCGGTCAAACGTTTGCCTATTAAGCATAAAAAAATAAAAAATAAACATTCAACATTCGGTCTCAAAGCAAATATTTACTGAAACTCGGAATGAACCGCGGATTGTTGCATAAAGTAGAAACAGCTACAATTTACAATAATCTTACATATTATAATAACATAAAGATTCGAAAATGAAACATTAGAAATCAAGGAAAAATTGATTTAATTTAAATTTACTTTTTCATTATCAAGCTAGTTATAGGGAATCCTAAGAAATACGTCATTGAGGAAAGTTGAAATGTACAGCTGTCTCAGTTTTATATTTACTTAAACTTCAATAAAACGATGATAAAAACGGCAAAGGAAAGTCCTACTCGGAATACTGATCTTGATAGTTTGAGATTGTATTATTTTGGGGTAAGTTTTATATTTTGTAGAAGAAGCTACAGCTACTATGGATTAGCTTAGTCTGATATATTACATTTAAATCAAATAATAAATACATACATAAACATGTAACAATAGAAAAATATAATAAAGAAACAAACAGTAACAAACTGTGGCAGTCGAAAAGGTTTTGATTTATTCATTGAATTCTTGCAAATTGGACAACTGCACAACAAATTAACTCGCCTAATACTCAATTTCCAAAACATTTACTCATCAGAAAATCATAATAAACAACATCTCCCTGCGAGATTCGACAAGAGAAGTGAGATGCCGCAGAAAATCCCGGATTTCTCTACGTAGAATCACAACAGAACAGTAAATCTTGTTGAATGGACCAACCACAGTCGACCGCGACCAAATATTCTGAACTCCAATTACAATCTGAATACAATATCAGTCACTTTAATTATTTGAATAAAGAATTAAGTAAAGAATAAATAAAGAATTTTTAATTAAAAATTTTTAATGAATGTACATTATTATTATGTACCAAATACATTTCAAAGACCTCCTTGTGATTAGGATATACGTATAAATCGTAATATGTATGATGTATAATGTCACAAGAGGAGGTGAATGTTGGGCACTAAATAAAAATCAACTCTACAATTAAAAATGTTACATGTATATATTACGCGCAGAAAATTCGAAGTAAAAATTGTCAGAGTCAGGCTGTCTGTCAGTAACAAGGCCAGCGGTAATGTTATACTTAAAGCTTATTAGGGCCACGAAATACGTTAAACGGGACCTCGTTTGTCGTGCCTTATCTGTCAAGATCAATCGGTAATATATTCCAAGGACTCTTTAAAACTTATTTTCTGCACACATTGTGTTGGAAAAAATGGTAAATTGAGGTCACCAGCAAACCACGCGATAGAGATCCGAGAGATATTCAAATGACCGTTAAAAAGTTGTTTAAAGTCGGTTACGTACTACATGTAAGTGCATGTGAAGATATATCACAACCCCTAAGGCGAAACTAAGGTATTTTTCTAATCTACAACACCGTTTCTACCCCGAAGCCACAGCTTTATGTTAGGTTTTACACAAAGGGTTGCCACCACAATAGGAATACTTTACACTCGCTTAGCTTCAAACACAGGGGCGACTCTAACCTAGTTCTATAGCGAGTATAACGCGCGTTTTATTACTCTAATATAAAAATAGTAAATAAAGTTATATAAAATAGGATTAATGTTTAAAAAAAGGTAGTTAATATTTTACTCATATTGAAATTAAGACATTTCTTTAATTTCAAAGTGTGAAGGTTGTATAAAATAATAAAATCATACTTAATAATCTTTATTATTATTTACTTTTATTTCCAAAGATGCTAACGTCACCACCGATCACAGTCCGAAAGAAGTTTGAGTACTTGTTAGTCGTGTGAGTGCTGCCATATGGAGCACTTACGACTACTTTCAAAGAAAAGGTGACGGAAAACAAATTTTATGTACTTTGTTATAGTTTTTTTAGATGACGTAGTTTACTATATTTAATGAAATATTACACATATAAGAGGATTTATTATTTACCTATATTTTTTACTGAAAATATAGAGCATTGGCCAGCTTTAAACTACGTAGCAATATAGAATTGAAGATAAAGTAAATATTAATAGGAGAAATCAAAGCTGAATACGGAATGTAAATAGTCACACCGGTTATAAGTGGATTAGATGAACATTTCAAATTTTGGAGAGCAGCCAACGTTGGTCTAACCGAATGCAATTCCTTAGGAGTTACGGTGTTTAAAATTAAATTTGGATACACGAAAAATTTCGTAAATAGCTTAATTAATTTCATTTTCAATTATATTTTAATTAGTAAATGATTACGTATACAATGAATGGATGAACAGTTAAAATACACACCAAGAATAATGAAATGGAAACCCTTGAAATGAGTTCAAGGTTTAACTATAAAATCAAGATTAGGCGAGGAAGAAAAGGGAAAACTAACAATCCATAATTCCCATAGTCAAGTGGGGTAAAGGATGAAAGCAACTTGCACTTTAGGATAATTCAATTCCATCAGAGGAATGGTCTCCGAAGCGCCGCGGTGAAGAAGCGAACATATTAAAATATTCAGGTCCGATTTTGTTTTCTCGAAGACTAGTAAAACTAGAGTAAATTCAGTTTGGCACTCTACATTGTCTTGTACAAAGAAACTTATTGAAGATTTAGGGTTATTCAAAGATGTAGAATTTCAAATGTAAATTTTTGCACGTGGTTAATAATAATTTATTTTACTTGCATCACACGATAAAAGATAAACATTATGTTAAAGTATAATAAATGCAAATTATGTACATACATTTCAATTCGGTTCAATAAGATCAAAAAAGACATACAATTGTTACCTTATTGACTCAATAAATATTTACAACCTAGTTCATAGCATCAGTAAAATTGATTGAACCAATGCTATTGTAGCTTTGACTGTAACCCCTAATCCGACAATAAATACTGTCATCATAGGACAGAGTAGAAGCCCGAGAGAGTTATGGGGCGCAGTTATTAACATCGCTCTTACAACGCAATAAATTTCCCTTGACAAGCTAAATACTAGACAAGGTTATAGAGGAACTAAACCGCCCGAATGAACGGTACAAACAGGACGTAACCGGACAGTGTAAATAGCACTTCCTCTTGATAAACGACACGGGGTTGGGGCAAGTTTTTTTCTATTTGGCGATAAACGTGGAAAATATAGTAGTGGAAGCATCGACGCATGGATAGAATACAAATAAGTTTGTTACCCCAGTTATACTTTGACACGTAAAAGCAGTTGAGCATCGATGAGGACTTTGAACGTGACACACACATGTGGGTTACAATTTCATTTCGATAATTTTATATTATAGCAAGAGCGTTAGACAGACTTGTAATGGTTAATAGCTGCTGGTTTTAAAAGGGAAGTGTATATGGTCAACTTGGACAGGACAAGTCGTCACATCGGAGGTGACTCAAGGACCTCAATCTAGTTCAAAATGATAGTTTAAAAAAATGACCACATTATAGAAAATTCAAAGATAATTATTGATTCCTTGGATACTATTGTAAGTAGTAATGGCACACTATCAAATATTGATGCACTAGAAGTCAGATTTAATAGCTAGAAAAAGTTAGAATGGATGAGATTTATTTAATCCGGTCCATTTCTCGATCGGGAAACTAAACTTAAAAATAACACGATCGAGTGAACAACTGAAGAACTCTAATAAGTTTAAAGATCCACTTAGATAATGCACCCACAACATATCTAATGTGCACTTAGCAAAGTTTGTTTTCTAACTTATTTCAAATTAAACTTTGATGTAAATTCTTAATCGTCAAATTAAAACTTGCCATTCAAGTAATAAAATTACTTTTATAATTAAACTTGAAAGTCTTTAAAGGCAAGAAATTTAATGAAGCAAAAAAGGGAATCAGGTCCTCACAAGCTATTATTCATATACTAAAATCTTTTACCAGATAGAAGCAAAGATTTCGCTGAAAAACGAGAATAAAGGACTGTAAAAAGTTTTATAGAGTACATTTACCTGCCATGGCGTGGATTTTTTACTGTACATTTTTGCTGCATTTAAATGGCTCTTGGAAAGATTTGTAACTAAATGTACAGTTTCAAAATGTTTCATAATACCTATATTTTTATCGTAATAATTTTCTTCTAATTACAATCGTAAGTTGTTGTATATACAAAAGATTTTAAATAACAGAGTCGATGTGTGAAGATTCTAGTATATACTTTTGTTTCAGTGACAATTAAAGTAACGCTAAATTATTTGTCTTTTGTAAGAAAGAAAAATCACTTTTTATTCACGTCGTCTATAATATAATAATTCTTTTGGGAATCCTGACAATCTGGCCCACCGCCAAACCATACATTAACCATGTAACTTAGAGTGCATAAATAAATTTATTAAACGTTTCCAACAAATATTCTTTATCTAACCTAAATTTATAAGGAAATTCAATTTTAATGACGTTGCGGTAGGTGTAAAATCAAATGCAAACAAATAACGCGTGTAAAGATTGATAGACAAATGCCACACGATTCACTGTAATTAAGTTGCGTTGAATTTTGTTACCAATTGTGACGTCTGGGTAGATAACAATAGAAAAAAAAAACGGTTTAATTAACGCTGCCATCCCAGTGGAGAATATTTATCTAGCACGAACGTCAGATGAATATAAAGCACATCTAACTATACATTTCAATAAAGAAAGTAACGTTCCTACACCTTCAAAATTTTATCATCAAAGTAAATCAATCAACCTGTATCTTAAGGACACATTTTTAACATGGAAATTTTTATTATACAACATACATTGGTGACCAAGGGGATGGTAAACACAGTCAACTTCTGTGACATTTCTGTCATGGTTGCTTGATGAATGGGGCACACTGAATGCCGTCCCACTTTCTCACCAAGTGCTTAAGATTTACAGAGTGTCTTTTGATCTTGTTTACTAAAGCAAGCATCCCCCATTTATATATTTTGATTGATGTAAAAAAACAACATTACTTATGTATGAACAGCAGATAAATGTTATATTCGTATAATACCCGTATATTGGTCAAGCAAATGAAACTAAAACAAATTCAGTATTTTTATCTTTTATTTTACACATTGAAATGTAATTGCCGAAACAATTTATTTATATTAAAACGATTTCACCCACTGATTTATAAGGCCCTTCTCACGACAGGTATTCAAGTCAATAATCTACTAAATTAGATCTGAGAGTGCCGGTCCCTGATTTACCGAAGGGTCATTCGAGTCAATCTCGAACGATAGTCGACATCACGTACAAAGAAAGGCAAAAGAAAGCTTAGATTTATGCATCAGATATTACGTGACTTCATAATAATTTTAAAATTGGCAAAAATGTAATATATTACATTGAAAATAAACAATGAATTCATAGGTACAAACATTTCAATAATTTATTATTCGGATCCGAATATAAATCGAGGCTATTTGTTATTTTAAAAATTTCATGAGACTTATCATCGCGCACGTAAACAATAAGAAAAGAAAAACGGTCGGACGCGTTATCGGGACATATTTTTGAATAAACAATTTCAAAAACAAATATTTGCGATTTCGCTTTGTAAAAGAATGGACGTAATAAAATGTAAAGCTTTTTCACCGATATTAGTATGACGTCAGTTCTCTAAACTTGTAAAGTAAAAAGAAATGGGTAAATCAAAATTTATACAAATTATATATAGCTCTATTGCGTTTCTCGTTTGAACGAAAATTAACTAAAATACACATCAAAACATTTCCCAATAGTAAAATATACTCATACAAATCAGTACGTATATGTATTAACATTTTATATATTTTATCACGAAATCAAAGTTTAAATCACCGCTTAAATCTTGATATAGCTGGTAGAAACAGCAACGTTGTTGGAACTATTTAGGCTATCGTACCCCGGTAGAGTTTACTGTAAACATTGGTCCCGCAGCAATCGCTTTTCATCTGCAGTAATGAATACGACACTGCTACTATCCACAAGTTTCGAAGCGATACGAAATTTATTACATGCAGCTGTATTGAGAAATCGTTCAATTATAACTTTGAATCCAAACTATCTACATATGCCCGACAAAATCAATAGGATGTTCTGAAAATACTGAAACATGTCCTTGCTTTCCATTGGCTAGTTTTATTAGGGTTTTAAACTTTACAACAGGTATTAATGTTTACAAAATTGTATTAAAGTATGATCCACATTATTCGAAACATCTAAATATATTTAAAGATCTAATAAATTGAGGGTAAACAGGTACCTCATAGGCAAGCGTGCTCCATCGTAGACCGCATCACTGCTTAACGAATGCCTATTAAGCATTTAAAAAAAAAAACAAAAATAAAATAAAAGAGTTAAAAATTATGAGCAAAATATTTAATTTTAAAAAATCTTGGCAAAGACATTACATACTACGAGTATAGTAGAAGAGTAGTAAGTCAAGAGAAAAGTTATGAGTTTACTAAAACTTTTATAAAATCAGCCATAGAACTAAAAGTTACTATTAAAGTCAACTATCCATTAGAGCCCGTCCATTATAGACGTCTCAAACTCAAAGCAAATATCAAAACTGTTTTAACGCCGAATGTACCGTATGATATTATTCATTTTAAAAAGTAAATCGTTTCGGGGTTTTCTTTTTTTCAGTGTTGTTTTTGTTCTGATACCCAAACTATAGGGTATCCTAGTTTGGTTGCAAGGCATTGTATGTAAAGTTATATGTATTTATATATACGATACACGATTCGATATACGTACGATATACGAAAAAATGCTCCAATATATAGTGAGCCTTATGCTAAGTAAAGCTTTTATAAAAGCCTTTTTAAGTTCATTGGCAGCCACATTAAAGGCAAAAAGTATATATATAAAGTATACCGAGGTATCTTTAGCACGAAATAATAGCGTTAAGTCCTCGCTCGACACGAGAACGATTGTCAAAGCCTTTGTAAATGCAACAGTGGCGATACATATACGTGAAATTAAATATTAACTAGCCGAGCTCTGGTTAAAATTGCTTTATTACATTTTAATATGAGTACGTTGTACATAGAGAAGGACCCTTAAGTGTTGTTTTTGAATATTATTTTGATATTATTATTAAATTATGATATATATGATCACCTCGGGCTGTTAATACACAAATTTTTCAGTTATTTAGTTTAGTCAGATTAGTTCAGTCATTATTTTGACTAAGAAAGATCTAACAATTAAAGTATGTGTTAAAAGGTTTAGAACATTATACATGTTGAATACTCGCATAAAAAACAAACAGAAGTGTAGAAGCCTCGGTAAGGAGTTCCTCATACTTTCGTAGTACGTACAAAAAATTTAAAACCAAAGCGTTTCGTAGATGCCTTAGGAATTTAGATCATATACGGATGGTCCCTCTTCAGGTGTCTAGACGTGAATATAAAAAAATAAACCTAAATACGAAAACAAAGGCAAAATGTAAAAGGAGTATTATGAACCGCAAATTAATATTTACCACAAAAAAGATACTTTTATTAGCTTGACTATACCCGGCAGGATTGAATTAAGAGAGTTAATTCGTTAACACCGACCAAGTTTTAATGGTCGAAATCCCTTTACAATTCAAAGTTGTTTGATTACTAAACTGTAAAAGGAGAGACGGCTTACTTCCATCTATATACAGGGCAATTTTTTTTTTAACTGGAACAGTATGGGGAAATCCTGAACCACAGGAGATATGGAGAAACTGTCTTAGAAACCATTTGCTCTTTTTTTATGAAAACGAATTTTGCATAGTAATTTTTCTGGTATTATGGTATTTTGGTTAACTTCTGCTGCTCCGATTTTTTTCGATGAAACTGAATCGAACCGCATCAAAAATTATGTTTACCAAAATGACTCATTTTCATGGACAACTCAAGTTTGACCAGTATCCCAAATTCGTTTTCAAAAAAGAAAGAGCAAATGGTTCCTAAGACAGTTTCCCAGTATACCCTGTGGTTTCGGATTTCCCCATACTGTCCCAGTTAAAAAAATTACCCTGTATATAGATTTTTTTTAAATTGTAGTTCGGTATATGACAACACTCCGCCTGATGTAAAGCTGGAGTGCGATCCATGAACGGAAACAACTGCTACTACAGATAAATCTCAACGGGCAGCAGTCGCCTCCGCTATGACGACCTGAGGAGACGAGTATGCACCATCTAAATTGTCAGTGCACACTCCTCTCGCTATACCTGGCTACTTCCAAAATGTTCCCGAAATGTGTTAAGGTTCACTTCACGGGTGTTACATTCGAAAGTGGTGGTACCACCCCAGGGCGGCAGACTGGTCTAATAACCATCATCAGTCTGCCTACCACTCTTTAATCGTGCCTATAGGCACTGAGCGACCAAATTACATATAACAAAGTTACATTGGTACCAGTCTTTAGCGAGTTTCGAACACGGGTCTCGTTGATCGTAAGTTCACGCGTCTTACCGCTAGACCTCAACAAAACAACGAAACTTACAAGTCAAGCTTTTTTTCAATATAAGTTATTGTAAAGATCCTACTTGGTTTCTTTTATAAAAGGTGCTTACCACCAGGCCAGTCGACGTCACATAGCGCGTCAATATAAAAAAAAAAAACAAATTATTTTAATAACACATCTGGCTTTGAAAAGGCTCTCCATTGCATCTTTGTTGCTTTTGCTTTAATTTTAAATATTCCGTGAATATAAAAGAATTAATTGAAAAGTGATTACTGAGTAAATGTTATGTAACATGATTGAGTAATTTGAAAAGAAAACAATATTATTCTTTCTCTTCTTTGTCTAATTTATTACTCGTAAATTATGTACATATATAAGTAAAGCTTTCGAATTGACGATATAGCTTTCAATACTATATAACCACCTATGAATTTTATGAATATTCAAAAACGTTATCCGATAATACGCTAGAAAAACAAATTGTTATTACAAAGATATGTAGAGAGTGTTTTTGTTTAATTACAACCCGTATAATGAATTTAAAACAAATTTATATTTATCCCAAGTTAATTTTAAATATTGGCTTATAAAGTTATGTTGAATTTACGCATTTTAATGGAAGGTGGAAATTGATTTCGACTTTCAATAAGGTAAGATTTGATTGGATTTTGCCAATCGAGTACCTATTTAGCGTTTGGTGTCTATACGTATAGACATATAGACATATGTGCGCCGTTTGAAGATTAAAAGGCATTTACAAAATATAATTAGCAATCTATATTTATAACATTGAATACGAAAATACTTTTAATGTAATAAATATAGAATTTTAATTGTAGCCCCGCGTGGGACCTAATGTGAAGTTCAGGAGCGGATACAAACGGCCTGAAGAAACCAATATTTGATTTTGATTTTAATAATAATTTTGATTTTGATTTTAATATAAATTTTTTTTATTATTATTTTTTTTACTAGTTTATTGTGTAAGATGTGGCACCTAAAGGTGTATTATTCGCCATAGGATTGGTCAACTTCTGTTAGGCATGATATAATGATTCCCACCACTGGTCGCACTTAAAAATATTTAAAAAAAAATGTACCGTCAAGATTGACAGTGTACACTCCTATAAATATCTGCAGACAGAAGTCGCCTCCACTATGCTTAACTTATGAGACAAGTGTGCACCGCTCAGGTTAAGAATAACATACTCGTCTCGTTAATTCGCAACGTTTAAAGATGATCAAAACTTCGGAAGGATTCATATGACTCAAATTATTATGAATTTAGAAGAAAACAAAATATTAGAACAGTAGAATAAAACCCTCATTTCGTGTGCGTGAGTAACACACATTATCTTAAAACGAATTGATGAACATCTTTTAGAATACCGCAACGAGTTTCATTTGAAATAAAATTATTAATCTTATTATAATTACTATCAAAGTACACAAAATAAAATATAAATGACATAAATATTTTCATAAAAAAGCCTTGTATGTCATTTTCACTCAAGTAAGAAAATTCAACGTAACATTTTCGCAAACTAAACCATAATATGTAAGTTATAGTGTTTTCACAACTCAACGAAAACTTTAGGCATGTTAGGCATATTCCTAATTCTACCGTAATATTATATCCATATAATTTTTTATAATAACATTTCCATTCGATTTTTTTTTGTTGTAGCTCGGCGAATAACAACACTGCGCCTGGTGTAAAGCTAGAGTGTGGTCCATGAGTGGCAGTAACTGCTACCATAGATAAATATCTACGGGCAGCAGTTGCCTCCGTTATGCCGGCTTGAAGAGAGGAGTATGCACTATATAGTACACACTACTATACAGTATGCACTGTATAGTACACACTCCTCTCGCTATACCTGGCTACTTTTAAACTCCTTCAAAATAAAAGTAAGTAAAGAAAATAATTAGACTTTTAACACAGTCCGTTTAACGTTTAGCTAGTGTGGTTCATAAGCGGTGAGGTACCGCTCACCGTAGTCGCCTCCGCTATGCCGGCTTGGATAAGTTTCACCGTTATAACCGTTATTAAATTAACCCCAAAACGCGACTAGGACACTTTAAAGTGGTGGTAATACTACTACAGAGGATTTCACACTGGATTTCACAGTTGTCTTCGATTTCGGCTCATCCTCACGTTTAACACCAAACGGAGTATGGTCACATGTAGATTGTCGGTCTATTATAAAACTATAACGGTAAAAAATAGAGTAAATTCAGAGTCGTAATAGAAACGACCTTTCCAGAAAAGGTTCACGAGGTTGTATTAACTCGTTTTATCTGAAGCCCGCACAAAAATACGATCCTAACGGTACGTAATATAATAGAAGGGTAATTTACAAACACGGACATTAGTTTTATTCGTATACTACATGTATAACGATTATGAAGTATAAAAACACACTCGCCGATTTAGGTCTACCCTCTTTTCAATTTGGGCGGGCAAAAAAAAAAAAGAAGATAAAACTTGTTCACAACTAAATTAGTTTGAAGGCGAATTTTGGGAGGAAGTATGTACTACGTTAGTTGTTATAGTATAGTTTATAAATAACATTTTATAATAGTTTTAGACGTATATTGCGAATCAATAAAAGTTTTCGGGGTTATGGTTGTTAGCCCAGTCTGCCGTTTCTTTTAACCATGAGGCATACAATATTTATACCTAATTAAATAGAACGTATGTGTCGTATTTCATCGTCTTAGTCGCATTTCCTAATCCAGCTTGGAAGTATTTCTGCAACGAGAGGAGTCTACTTCAAGCCGTCATAGTATACTAACTAATACTTGTTTTGACAGAGAATCGAAAGCGAAACCTGGCACATAAACGACTGACACACCAAAGAACTCCACCACATAACATTTTTATTTGTATATTTTGACGCAGTAATTTAGATAGAAGCTGAAATGAGTGAATCATTTTGTAATTAACAATTTCCGAAATAATTTTCCAAAAGGCGACTTTTGAAGTCAACATACGTTTATTAACAGAATTCATAATTTCAGGATATAACTCATTACTAACTAATTAACGCTATTAATTTGCCGACCAACTTGTAAATTTCACAAACATTATTATGTAAAATCAATATATTATAAAGAGCTTTATTTTATATTAATATACGAGTATAATAATGATAATATCGAAAACGATATTTTAATTTGGTAATACTATTATAGATAAAATTAGTTATATATAAAAGAACTTACATAGCAAAGCATGTCGATAAGTCATCTAAATACCAAACAGGATCATCGTGAAACCATAAAATCGATAACTAAAATCTAGTAACAGGCTGGAAGTGAATTTAAAATTAAAATATGCATTAAGTTTCGCAACCAAACTTTAACTTTCACATCTTGCAGCGCATATTTGCATAAACATCATTCTAAAAACTGTAAACTTAATTTCTAATTTACAAAATACTGTTTCTGACTTGTAAATAAAATAAATAAATAAAAAATATTTTGGTTATTATTAAATTATAATAAAAAATTAAACAGAACAAAACAAATAAATTTTTTATATTTATATTACTAATGAGAAAATTTTAATACGCGACAAAATAGTAATAAATATACGAAATTTAATCTAAAACAGAAATATATAGATTTACTTCAAAATACGAATGTTTTAAAAGTTTATAACGAATACTCGTGGGCGGGCGGGCGGCCCGCTACGAGACACGATGCACGGCCACTTCTACAGTGGCTGCCTATAGACTAACTGAAAATCTCTGCGTCAGGATAACACTGACTCCAGTTACGGCTGGTGTATTAAAGGTTTATTCTAGATTAACTTCTTTAATCTTTATGTAAAATTCGGCCAATATAAAAAAATTATATAAAAACCACTTTCAAATATAACATAATACTCGTATTAAATAAAAATAAATTAGGAGTAAATAACGAAACTATTGACAATCTATGACGAAACCTCTTGAATATAATAAGGCTTTAATTTTTTATTATGATAGATATATTTTATATAGAAATATTGTTTTTTATTATTAAACTGTCAGTAATAAGAATGTAATAAGTTTACTTGAAGCCGAAACGGAACATCGTATATTTTTATGGAAGCTTTTTTGACAATGTGCTTATAACACAAGAAATATTAATTTAAAACACAGATTGAAATACCGGGCCTTATTCCAGGCAGTGGTTTGTTTTATGAAGCTTTTGTAAATTCTAGGCCATGCTTCTTGTATAGAGACGAGTTTGATGCCTTGGTTTTAATTATAGCACGGTCGGTTTGTGGATTTCTCGAGGTTTTCCTTATGCAAAGTCTTAAGTTCATTGAAAATGTAATAAAACTGTTTTCTGTTGAGCCCAGATTTCAATTCCCGCACGCTTTTATTCATAAATAATATCTATATATCTCGTAAGTACTCACTAGGTAGTAATAAAGCCTTGATTAAAATGTAATTTTAATCGATTAGCTTTAATAATAACAATGATAAAGTCTTCAATACCTATCAAATATGTAATCCAAATATGTTTAGTTCTGGCTTCAATTGATTAAATTTATCCAAGCCAAAATGCCTTGAATATAACGGTTTGTGTATTTCAATATTAAAAATACGAGGGACGTTTTTCGAAGCAACGATAGAAGCAATACTTCATGTAAAGAAATGTTCAAAATGTACGTTCTATTTTGGCATGAACTTGCCTATTCAGTTTGAATATAATATATACTACAAAAGCTCTATATTTACGCCTACTACATTTATATACCGAATAATAATATTTGTTTGTGTACTACATAACAAAGAATGTATCAAATGAAAGTTAAATAAAATATTTAGAAAACAAAACACAAATTATGCATACTGCTTGTAACTTTGTACTATGGCCTATGAACTAAATGTCTGTATGAACAGGAATTTATTGCCTTTCCATAAGTTAATGTCATACATCGATAACATGTTTTAACTAAATTAAAAGTTTTTACGCGACTTGTAGTGAGTTCACTAAAACTACTATCAAAATCTGAATAATATACCCTCACGATTATGATGGTTTCAGATTAACAGTATCAAAATAAACGCAATAGTAAGCCGCATTTTATTTATAATCCCTTTTTAGTTGAGCGTAGATTCGACTTTTCTTTGCCGATTTTTGTTGTTACTGTAACAGTTGAATTTATTATTAATAATATAACTATTATTTTTAAATATATTACAGAAGTCGTACTGACTCGATGCAATCACAATGAACTAGAGAAGAGGGTGAATTAGAAAAAAGTAGATGTACAAGTAGTGTACAATAAATACATTTACTTAAAGGCGTATTTATGTAACTATGAATTGGTTGGATCATCATAGATAATAAGTAGTAGCGAGCATCCCAGGTAAATTACTGTAAAATGTTGTTAATGTACAAACTCAGCCCATTTATGGGATAAAATGGTTAAAATTTATTACTAAACTTGACTAGTTCAAGTGCTGGATTAAGCGAAGATTATATAGAGGCTTAGGAACAAATAAACTTTGTAATAATTAGCAGGATTGTCTTGGAATATAAATGCTGGAGCTATCTTAAAATGATCGTGGTTTTAGCCTTCGCTAATCGCTAAAACCCTATGTTCACCCTAAGAAAGCAAGCTAATTAATTATTTATTTTTGGAAAACCAACAACTAATAATTACCATAGGCGATTAGGCTTACCATAAGTAACGAAATGTTAATTAAAAGTTTCCACTAACCAAAACTCGCATGAAAGAAATCATATTATAAAAATTATAATTAGGAGACAATAATAAAATCAATAATGATTGATTGTCGCGTATCTCGGCACGGTTGGATGATCAGAAATGACACGAAATTGAGTAGCGAAATAAATAGGGGTAGCCTTTTGTTACCACTTGACAGCGTTAATAGCCGTCCTATTAAAAATATTTTTGAACTCGTGCAAGCGAAATGTAAATTTGAGTTACCAGAATAAAAATATTAAGTAGAGAACGGTACTAAACTGCGAGTCAGGAGGGGTTAAATGCACTCGAATTTCTGATACAGAAAATATTTTAATGCTATGTTATTTTATATTAAACGCTTTGGAATGAAATTTATTTGAAACCTGTAAACATTTTTTTTATTGTAGCTCGGCATGTGACAACACTCCGCCTGATGTAAAGCTAGAGTGCGGCCCATTACTGGAAACAACTGCTACTACAGAGAAACTTGTACGGGCCACATGTACCATCCAGATTGACAGTGCACACTCCTCTCGTTATATCTGGCTACTTTTAAACTATTCCCGAAACGCGACAAGGTCACTTCACGGGTGTTACATTAGAAAGTGGTGGTACTGCCCCAGAACGGCGGACTGGGAGAATAACTATCATCAGTCTGCCTACCACTCTTTTATAGTGCCTATAGGCACTGAGCGACCAAAGTACATATAACAAAGTTACATTGGTACAGATCAGAATTTAGCGAGGTTCGAACACAGGTCTCATCGATCGTGAGTTCACGCGTCTTTAAGCATAGCCGTGGTCTAGCTGTAAGACGCGTGAACTCACGATCGATGTGTTCCGTCCCGTGTTCGAGCCTCGCTAAATTCTGATTAGTAACCAATGTAACTTTGTTATATGTACTTTGGTCACTCAGTGCCTATAGGCACTATAAAAGAGTGGAAGGTTTGAAGTTTGTAATTTGTTTGAAGTTTAAAAAAATATTTCATTACTACAACTGCCAACACATGGATAAAAATCCTTGATGAAAAAATCATTAAGGATCAAACTAACATAAAGTAGAGGTGTTGATTGATCTAGACCTTGAAATGCCCTTTTTTATTGAAATAAAGATAAAACATACTTTTTGTGATTCGACTATCCTGACCCAAACTCTAGCCTATCCCATCCCGTGCAATAGAATCTGGCATTTATTGACTTGGATAGGAAAAATTAAACAGAACTCTCATTCGCCTTTACGACGACACACAGGAATTCAATAAATGGGAATAGTTCTGTTTCCTCGGTGTTACATTTTCTTAGTTGTTTTTGTGTACAGAATTTCTTTTTGCGTATTAAATAAATTCTGCAGCATCGTAGAAAACATAATACCTACTAGTAGCTAACGAAACGGATTATATTTTGATATTTAAATAAATAATTTTTAGTTATTACTTTTATATGAAAAAAAGAAGACAAATACATATCTAAATTAATTTATGATTTTTTTTGAGAAATATTAGTCCTTAACGTTGAAGGCGTTAACTACATCTTCATTTGATAAATATAATAATACAAAAGAAAAAGTAATAGGATTTTTTTTCTGTTGGTGGTAACTTTTTTTTTATTGTAGCACGGCATGTGACAACACTCCGCCTGATGTAAAGCTAGAGTGCGGTCCATGAATGGAAACAACTGCCACTACATAGAAACCTGTGTGGGCAGCAGTCGCCTCCACTATGCCGGCTTGAGGAGATGAGCATGTACCATCTTAGATTGACAGTACACACTCCTCTCGTATGAATTTTATATGAGTTATTTGATATCTGGCAAGTGAAGTTAGCTGCTAATCAAATCCTATTCTTAGTTGGCTCATACCGTATATATAGGAACATGTTTCGGTACGTGCCACGTAATCTTCGTAATTTTTGAACAGAAGCACCGTGGTTGGAAGATCTAAGATAACATACCTGATCGAGCTATGTTAAAAAAAAACTGTATTCAAAGGAAACATCGATTCATAAAGCAGTCTAGTTGGAATGAAAATAAAAAATAACGCAATAACGTTCAGTTATGAAAACAAACGTACGATACGATTTTCAACTCTATTCGATAGGATATAAGGGGAATAATAGTATAGAGTACGGTGCAATTAGCTGTTCGTGTACTTGAGTGAACATTATTGCATTCCTCACGAACTATACGTAGCATACAATGCAATATCACTCATCATACATTTCCCCAAAACGTTTATTAAATGTTCGAATATAAATGACACCTAAAGAAAAAATTGGAAACATATTAAATACTAGCTGACGGTGCCCGGCGCTGCCCGGGTATTTCAAGTTATTGTTACACATAAGATAAAGATAATGCTTTATTATAAATTACCTATAGCTGTTACCCACAACTTATTTTAGACGATTTAGTTACATAATTAATAGAATATATTTTAAAGTTGTTTTAAAAAGAATATATTTTTTAAAGCGGCATGGTACTTCGTAGAGCTACACCCCCCTCCGCCCGCCTCTCCCCGCCTCGTCATCATACGCCGCGTGTGAATTTTGTTTTAGAGTTATTTTAAAATTGTATTATCTTATAAGATGTTTATTGAAATTAGGTGATGTCAAAGACGATTGTGTTCACAGTTAAATACTCTTAATTAATAACACATTTATTTGGATAAAGATTAATATTATTATGTTTCGACCAAATTTGATTATCATAAAAACGGTTATTGTGAGTTAATCTTAAAAGATAGACATATACTGTCGCGGACATTTTTTTAGATAATTTAAAGAGGAATAATTCTTTCATACATATTTTTTGGGTATCTCGAACGGTTTTCGCTGCGCATGCAACGGAAGCCCTCAA
This sequence comes from Tinea pellionella, assembly GCA_948150575.1. Lineage (NCBI taxonomy): Eukaryota > Metazoa > Arthropoda > Insecta > Lepidoptera > Tineidae > Tinea > Tinea pellionella. The sequence continues at coordinate 2,261,491 of OX411253.1, forward strand.
AGATGAACAATTTTGATTTGATTATCATAAAAACGGTTATTGTGAGTTAATCTTAAAAGATAGACATATACTGTCGTCGACATTTTTTTAGATAATTTAAAGAGGAATAATTCTTTCATACATATTTTTTGAGTATCTCGAACGGTTTTCGCAGCGCACGCAACGGAAGCCCTCAAAGATGAACAATATTCCCCGTTTTTTCCACATTTTCGACTGTTTCTTCGCTCCTATTAGTCGCAACGTGATGTTATATACCCTATAACCTTCCTCGATAAATGATCTATCTAACACAAAAAGAATTTTTCAAATCGAACCAGTAGTTCCTGAGATTAGCGCGTACAAACAAACAAACAAACAAACAAACAAACAAACAAACAAACAAACAAACAAAACAAACAAACTCTTCAGCTTTATAATATTAGTATAGATAAGTTATAATATTTTCATGAACGCCAACAAAGAAATATAAATAACACGAATTGCATATATCGAATCAAAGGGGATTGGAAGACATTTAAATAAAAGAAAACATAGGATAATGCACGTATTAGTTAAAAAAAAACTTATTTTTATTATTTAAATATACAATATATTAAAGTGAGCGAAATTTTAACTTATATATTCACATCACAACAAAACAGGATAAATATAATTAAACATATAATTTGTAATTACGTAGGAAATGTGTAAGTTTTGAACAATTAAACCTGGCAAACGAGACACTACAAGCGAACTTGAGCGATACAGGACTCAAACCACGTAAAGGTTTGGTCGACCAAAGTTTGGCAATTAATAATCTTCATTGGGATCTAGACATCTAAAACTTAATTCCTAATAAATTAAAATGAAAACCTAAACTTGTATTACATCCCATTAACACGTTGAACGCCTATGTATAATACTTTTCAGGATTTCGATGCAAAAATATAATTTAAATTCAATGACAAACAATAAAAATATTATTTTATTTCTTAAGCTTCAATAAATTTTGTATGTCCATCATATTAATAAGTCTGTTAGAATAATCTGTAATAATTTAATCGTAGTTGCACAAATATGACGAATAAACAAACTACGCGACTACGAGTTATCTCGTAGTTTACGTCCGAGGCAATAACGCAAACCACGAATTATCTCGTAGTTGATAAACGCGAACTACGAGTAATCTCGTAGTTGATGTGTTAGAAAATAACGCAAATACCGAGTTATGTCGTGTTTGGTGTCTTAGCCAAATATTTCAAAATAGCAGCAAGTACAAAAACGCAACATTTTCTTTCTTCGGCAGCATCAAAAAATAACATAATTTAACAAATTTTACTTATTCGCCACTAATACCAAACTTACAAGAAGAAAACGATAATTAAATTTCTAATATACTTAACGATATCAACTACATCCATTATGCATTTATTGTAATGTTATTAAGCTTTTAAGTCACCCCTTCGAGAACGGCAGAAAGTTTTTATATTGGATATTCTAATAACAAGATTAAAAAATGAACAAAGATGATTCTAATTTAATCCTGTATAATTTTTAAATCCTATTATGTAATGAACGAATAAATATTCATAAACATATTTTAAGCTTTGCTCTTACGGGTTAACGTACTATCCATACATAAATTTTATGTTACAAGAAGGTATATAAAATTTATTATAAGGTCCGTGAAGTCTTGTGAATTCTTTGAATACTTTAGGCGCAGCTAATAAATACGGCAAATTGTACGTTTGTGCGCGGTGTACACAATATACCTATGTAATATATTTTTATTTATTTAAAAACTTTATTGTTATACAACAAAAGGCGAGCTTAATACCGCAAGGCTAATATACGAGGCTTGTCTTCTATAATAAAATATAAACCAATAAGAACTCATATTCATGTTAAGAGTTGATATATTTATCGGTCAGTCAGCGAAAACGTCAAGAAACAAGCCATTTGACCGTAGCTAATCGTTTGATGTACTCCACTCCACGTTCTCAAGTGTATCGGCTTTTCTTACAGTACCTAATCGACTTTATGAGAGGTATTCAAGTAGCTGCGGTTATCGAAGAACGTGCTTAAGAACACGTTGGAGCTTTTACGCTGTCCTAACAAAGAAACTTCGAATGTACATTAAAAAAAGAAAAACTTTTAAAGTATCCGACGTCACGTGTAGTTTTTTATTAGTCTCTCAGTATAGAGTGCGGACCATAAGCGAAGACAACTGCTATCACATAGAAATGCCGCCTCCACCATGCCTCAAATAAGGCATCTTAAATTTTATTTGTGAAATACTATTAAATATCATAAAATGGATATAATTTTTTTTTAAATGTCTATACAAATTGTAACAATTTTTGTGTATAAAAATTCCCACTTCCATCTTTGCACGTGCCGAAAGAATAAAAATAATTATAAGATTAAAAATACTGAAAAATTAAGCAATATTGAGAAATTATTTAGAAAAACACGAGGGAAGCTTCTTATAGAAAAAAATTAGCTATTGTGTTGATAAAAACAAGAAATAACAAACATTTACAACCTCTAAGGATTCAACAAAATGTTAGGGCTTATTAAATATTCATAAAATACCGTTTGGAACATTCGCGAGTTAATTATTTTCGTTCTAACCAGCTTTAAAACCCAAGACATAATATGACTTTGAAAATGTGATGAAAGATGTAATTTTGGATGCGAGAGCCATTGTTGTGTGTAACGAAAGAGATTTATAGAACATAAACTTTTCAATTCCACGCAGGTATCTATTCAACGGATGACATAAAATGTAATACAAGCGTAAATCTCGTTTGATAACATTTTACTCAACATCTGAGCGTATCTACGAGTACACAACAGTCTTGTGTAAGGCGCATAAGTGTGTTTTTTTGGCTCTTTGGCGTGGTGAACGGAGTCTGTGATTGGTTCGCCTTCCGTACTATAACCTGACGACCTCTCAGTACACTCGCGCACACAATAATAATAATATTTTTTTATTTATAGATCTATCTAGAGAGAGTTTTTACACTGCGGATACTTGTTTTTAAATTAAATAAAATGCACCGTTTGAAAAATTATGTACCTCTTATAAGGATAGTAAAATCAAATATTTACACATTTGTACACAATACTTTCGCGAGTGTACGCGTGCGCGATTATCCCCACCACTTTAGCTCATGCCTCGAGAACGGTGACTATAACTATATTACTCCATAAATTTCTTCTTTTATTACTGAAAGAAGTGTCAAGGAAATTACTTTTCACTTGATAAAACTTTGCTCCTTTTTTCAGGCAACGGCATCTTACTTTGTATAATTTTTTATTCCACTTTGTTCGAGTAAGAATCCTTTTCATTTTACTAATTAAAAGACATTATTGCAGCGGATTTGCACTAAACGCCACTCTCATGCATAACTTTTTTATGAATTTCTACAATAATAGAAAGCTTTTAAAAATAGCGACTTTTACAAAGGATATTTTATAAGAGATGTTTTATTTACGTAAATATTCACGATAATTAGGATTACTTACAATTTTTATAATGTTTCTTCTCTACTTTATAATGTAGCTTCACTGAGCTCAAGGATATGCTATAATACAATTCAAAAGCAGATACAACTGCTACGACATCTACAGGTAGCAGTCGTCTGCAATGCCGGCTTAATGAGACGAGTGTGAACCGCCAGGTTGTCAGCCGTTTCGGCTATTCGGAACGACAGGACATGATGTAAAACTAAATTTCTACAGGCACCATCCAGATTGACAGTGCACACTCCTCTCGTTAAATGAGATTATAGATACTCGTTTTTTTTTTTTTTTTTTTTTGCCTCCTCCTTCTCCTGCTCCACTTCCCTCTGACATACAAGTTGTGTCAAGGACTTTATATATCTTTATTATTTTTACCTAGTGCAGGGTTGCCGGCAAGCATCCAAATTGTAACTAGCGAAGATTTCATAATAATTATTGTAGGTGTTATACGAGTAAATGTATTGTCATTTTCCTAAGTGATATGTTAATCGGCTAAGCCGTTGGTACACGTTGACTAAGATTAATAGCATGTTACATTAGAATAGATTTTATACGGAAGAATATTCAGAGAATTTATGAAAGTGACCTTGATAAATATAGTTTTATTTTGTTTGTTCACACTTTTATTTTCAGTGACTAGACGGTTTTCGTCAACGTTGCCTTTCTTATATTAATTTAGGTACTATTCTATATAAACATAAAATTAAAGACTACTTCAAGAAAGCTTCTCCACTGAAACAATATATTTCAAGATTTCTACATTCTTAATGACTTTTGTATTATAATTAATGTAGTTTATTGTTTAAATTCCTTTTTGCGGATATCCTCTTTGTCCAATCTTAAAAATAACTGACAGAGAAGAGGCACTAGGTAAAAGCCTAGGTAAAAGTTTTCAATAAAGGAATTTATGCTTAATTTATTATTATATTTTTACTATGATACTAAAAGTATTACAGTATATTTACTTACTGAGCAAACGATAAAATACTCGAGTTATCATTTTCAAGGAAGACAGATTGGTCAACTGTTGAGAAAGGGTCAGATGAGGAGCACCCTCAACCGACGTGCATGCATGAAGAGAGTAATGGAGGTGGTCGAAGGCTCCATAGTTTCTGCCTACCCCAGTGGAAACAAGGCGTGAGCTAAATAGTAGTAGTATCATTTTCAGCAATGTATTTTGTAAACATAAATTTTAAAGTTTCAAGTCGTAACTTAAAAGTTTTTAAACGAGGACAAGTTGGCAATTTTAAAGCGCATTTTTATTAGAGCTTTATGACTCTCGTGGAAACCTATCACCGAGTAGGCACTGTTCGTAAAAAAGGCGCTCTTTATATATTATTATGTTGTAAATTTTGCTGTTTATTTTTTTTATATGGCAATTAAAGTAAAATTACAACGTATTTATGTTAACAGCAGTACGAGCGTATGACACTGTTTTATATTATACACATTATTAAGATAAAAAGTATAAATTTTACAATAATAAAAACAAAAACCTAACAAATACAAAAACCCGAAAGTTTTTCCTCAACTCCCTCCAAAGCGCCATCTGACGTTACCTACAGGAATTACTATAAAAATCTACAAAGCATTCAGAAGGCAGTTCTATTTAGTGAAAATAATTCTTACACCCTCTCATAGATGTCGCTGTTCTAGTTAGAAACTTACGTGACTTTCAGACTTAATAATTGTTAACATTTACCGATAGATGGCGCTATACCAAATACCAAGAGTATAACTTGAGAAATTTTATTGCGTTGCGTGTTCTATTAAAATTAAACCACCAATAAGAAATGTTGATTAAATTAACTTACAGATGAATATTGTATTCTTTACGTATATTTAATGTATGTACTCGCACATAGGTTTTACCTGTAACAAATAAAAATAAAACATTATTGATTGTAGCAACAGTATTTTTCTCTAAATACATAGAGAACTACCAAACCGATTTTATTGAAATTAAAACTAGTATTGTTTATTTACATTTCATTATAACAAAATTTTTTTACTTGAAACTTGATACACAAAGTTGCAAAAATTCAACGCCATACACGTTAGTTCTTTTTTAGTTCAGCAAGCCACCACACTCCACCTGAAGCTGGAGTGCCACCGCTATGCCGGCTTGAGGAAACGAATGGCGTTTAAGAGAACTTCTCTTTTGTCAATCTATTTTCAAACTGACCCCGAAGGGGTCACTTTACGAGGGTTCCTCTTAACTAATTACTATAGAAAACAGGTTGTCGATTCTATCACAGTAGTATTTCTAATATAATATAATAATAGCATCAATTAGATTAAGTTCTCGTGTTATTTATTATTGCGAGGGCGTGATTGTGGCCTTTGACATATACACCTTGAGAATAACTTCGATAGATGAATATAATTCATTTTCTCACAAAAACGGCACTCGGTGTAAACGGGACAAGATTAGTGTTACCTAATATTAATATTATACACAAAGAGTGGTAGGCAGAATGATAATGGTTATTTGTCCTGTCTGCCGTACTGGGGAAGTACCACCACTTTTGAATGTAGCACCCGTGAAGTGACCTTGTCGCGTTTCGGGAATAGTTTGAAAGTAGCCAGGTATAAAGAGAGGAGTGTGCACTGTCAATCTAAGATGGTACATGCTCGTCTCCACAAGCCGGCATAGTGGAGGCGACTGCTGCCCGCAGATGTTTCTCTGTAGTAGCAGTTGTTTCCATTCATGGACCGCACTCTAGCTTTACATCAGGCGGAGTGTTGTCACATGCCGAGTTACAAAAAAAAAAAGAAAAAGCATTGTCAGGCTTTGAAAAGTGATGACAATTTTGGAGACTACGAATAATTGTAAAATGCAACAAATTATGTTAATTAGTTGTAAAAAAAGAAACCTAAAACTTTAAGAGCATAATGTTTCGAATGGTGGTATTTCAGTTAATAAGAAGTTGATGAACGCCATCGCTGACGGAAAAATGATAAACGAACCGAACAGGGACACTCAGTTCCAAAATAAAAGTAAATAAAGCATATTTGCGAAGGATAATTTTCTAAGAAATATTCTGTGGTTATATAACTAAAAAGGAGGAAAGAGAAATGGAATTCGTTGAATATTCTCTATGGATACAATTCATGGAACTCACGTTTGACAAACAAATTTAATAAGGAGCTGACATACGTGGATATCGTGAATTCACTTAACTCAAAGTTCAACAGGAGATTTGGCTTTTCTTTCTTGTGACCATTTTCTTAAGTTGAGAAACAAATACAATGATGAAATAATTACAGTTATATACTTTTTAGATTTATAATCCATTCATTAATGTTGTTAAAAATAATTAAGTGAACAAGGGTAGTGGGGAGCATTGCAAAACTATCTAGTACAGGATCAATGGTCACTGATTATATGGACGTCGTTCGTTAGTGAACCTTATCCGCTGAAAGGTTTAACCGAGTACGTAATTAATTATACCCTGCGAGGGCAGCATATCCGGGCCAACGGTCACAATACATTTATTTGTCCGTTACATGATGTCATTGTTGCCTTTTTGTCCGGACCATTGTCTGAATAACCAAGATAACTGTTGTGTGAAATTCAATTACAAATATCATTCATATCACAACTTTATTTATACATCGTATAGTATTGTGTGTCGAGCTGTTTAGTGCAGATTGCCTTCGTGCATACGGGAGTACAATGCGAGCTTCATCATTTGTGCTATCCGCACTCCCGACTTCTAACAAATACTGACAATCTACAATGGCTCCTCTTAATATATAGAGTGCTTCGAATGTTGCAGGACATACTCTGTAAAATATTGAGCGGACTATACTATGAAAACATTTCCATACAGATCACGATTTGAAATGATTGTTAGTGGAGATTTTCTCGGGATTGCGCTGTCCACTACTGCACGAAAAGATAAATTATAAAATCGAGACAACTAAATAAAAATGAGTATCGTTATCCGTTAAGAAAAATAAGGCTCCTGTGGACATTCTATGCTAAACAAAGCCGTTTTCGACAAAGTGATTGATGATACCACTTTGCCCTTGTACCTATCGGCATATTATTTGCGAGACGAGTGTTTTCTTAAAGAAATACAATTTTCTGCGTAGTATTTATTCTCCAAATGATACAAATTCAAGTTTCGTTTCAAAACCATTAACTGTCAAATTTTATATTGTCGATAGGAGATAAATATAAATGAGTGCCATGCCAGCGTTTCCATTTTATCTAAATTGCGTGCCCGAGTCGCCAGAATAACTTTCATTTCTCAATCAAATTTGGCGATTTAGAAAATATCTTGGCTGAGTAACGACGTGTTTCAGATGGAAATTGTTCAGAATAAATCCTAACTGATGTTCAAATTATAGAAACTTATATTAAAATCGCAACTGTACATTATTAACTATTTACATACCCATTACGCCGTCTCTAATTGCATAGGGAAATTAGAAACTATTTAACGAAGGCAATACATTATTAAAGTTATTTTAGATTATATACATATAAAGAGATACATTAAGAAGAATGTTTTACACAAGAATATACTCATTTAAAATAAAAAATAAAAAAGTGACAAGTACGCCTAGAAGCCACTGCGGTTAGCAGAGATCGAGTATACCTCTTAGGTCACGTTTTAACAATTTCTAGCCATTTTTGCGTTATCGAAGCGGGTTGCCTACTCGTACGAACCCAGCCAACGTTAAAGAGAAGTTTCACTTGAATTCAATCTTGCAAACACATTTCAACTTTACGTATCACTACACTTTCGTATTTTCTTCCGTTTTTACAAATATGGCCGTCGAAAATAAAATGCTATCTCATTTTTAGTGGATATTTACAAAATGTATCTTTTTAGTTCGATGATATGAAATGAAATGTATTATAGAAAAATAAAATGAGAATGAAGAAATCTAAACTTTAAAATGCAACATTCCTTCTTGCTTTGTAAATTTAAAGAAAGAAAAAACAATTTAAAACAATTCTTCGATAAAGTAAAAATAAAAATTCACTACGGGTCAACGTTCTATTATCCTAAAACATGAAGGTCTCTATTTTATCTGAAGATGTCTGACTTTCGCAACCCCGGGGGTAAAATCGAGCCTTATAGGTAAGGTTGTAACGGCAGGCTATCTAGAATTGACATGATTTTGGCTTATGTGCTTATGTGAAAGATTAGATTTATTTCAAACTGATGTATATAAATCTAATCCTAACTGAAACTCTCTGAAACCTTTGTACATTGATAGCAAATATAGAAATTGAGTTAACGCAGAATTTACGGTTTATGCAGTAATTTGTATGTAATGTTTATATCACATTATACTCTAATGACGATAAGCTCCAATGAATAGTTGCAATTACATAAATTATGATACAATTTTAACAAAGGAAAAATAGGGAAAGGCAATACGTACATGAAGGACGAGGAGAGAAATCCACGTTGGTTTGATTCGCACGTCAGGCCTACACGGCGATTTTTTATCATAATTTAATCTAACAGCCATCGCATTGCATGAAAAAAAAAATGCAATAAAAAATAATAAATAAATGTCCCTAACATAAATTAATATTACGAGCAGTTAGAAGTTTAGCCTTAAAATAATAAATACAAAAATAGTGAAGTCAAAAATCATAAATAAAATACTCTACTTTCTTGTTCCAATCAGCAAACCATAAATACTTGAAGTTGGCGGTGAAACTAAGAAACATATATTTATCCCTACAGACTGAACTAATATTAGTAGCGCAATGCCTTGTAATAAAAGTTTTTTGAGGCGAGCACGTTGTGTTCACATATGCAAAAACGAACAATATAAGGGTTGCAAAACTTTCAATGGAAAATGCTAACAAAGAATTGTATTCTTAAGACAAGACGGAATATAGGTACATCACCACGTAACATTTATTTTTTTCTAAAACATTGCTAAGCTTATTTAAATTTAACATATTCAGATGATAAAAAAAGAAAAAAGAATAGCAGTTTAGAAAACAAGGTCAAAAATATTTCAAGTATATCCGGGTATCCTTACATCTGGATAATGTAACATAATGGATATTACTTCTTCGCTGGACGTGAGAAAGTCTGAAGAAATGGGAACCTGGCTTTGTAAAAAGCTTAACGAGCCACAGTAATGATTTTTAGTATCCTGGAATAATGGTGTGCTTTGTTTTGATAAAAACACACACAGCCTAACTGAAACATGAGATTTATTGTCAAATTAAGAAATTAAGTAGTACATAATTTTATTAAATATCACAAAAAAAATCCAGAGAATATTATCAAAATAAATCACCAAACACTAAAGATCACAAAGGCTAATATCCTCGATCCTCATTTAAAATCTTAACAAAGGGCGTTAATGATCACACGAAGGGCTCCCTAAGGATTACCTTCCTGCAATTTGTCACCGAAACAAATTCTTTGATCACGGAACATGATATTTCGGATCATAAATCTTTCACATTGCACTATTAGTCACGTCATATTCTGATGCTAACAGATGTTTGGGAAATAACAAATGACGTGATACTTCATGAAGATAATATTTAGTGTTAGTAATGGAATTAACATCAGAATTGTAAAAAGGTATCGAAATAAGAGAACAAAAGAAAAAAAATCAATATTGAATACACAAACACTGACGGTGTTTGTGGCGAAGTGTTTACGCGGTAGGTCCCAGACTCGATGGGTAGGCCAAGTGTGGATTTTAAGTGACGCACTCAACGTGTAAAATGAGATTTTACCACCAATCAAACAATATTATTTTGATAGTCAAGGTAAAGGAATTTCAAATAAAACGACCCTCTTGGTGGAGAGTTCTTATTTAATGCAGTGAGTGCGTAAATTAAAACCCACAGTGGTCGGAACAAATATTTACCTACCTTACCTTTACTTTATGTTATTATAAAAGAAAATATTAATTTTGGGTAGTGTTATGTTTGTGTTGTCTTAGTCCCGATTACTCCCGATATGCAAAATAAAAGGTACATTATAGTTTAGGGTCGAAGCATCGTCGTTTTTTTTTTTAATTTTCAACATTATTTAATAATAAGCTGAATAAAGTTAGAAGTCTGAAAGTAGAAATATACTCATACAGTACGACTGATGACAAAATGCTCAATAACTCCCGTCAAGAACGACAGTTTGATAAATTGAGCATTGCAGTAAACTTCCAAGTCGGAGTAATAAGGTTTAAAAACACTCGTTACATTTTACATCAAGAATAACTAATGTCTGATTAATTTTATTCTCGGAATAAAAGCTTATACATTTCTACTTATAAAAACCGGGAAGTAATTAATTCTTCTAATTGATTTGTCCATTAAAAGTTCCTTACTCTTACACTTTGCGTTTAAAAAAGGAAGCTCAAAAAATGTAACGAGAAAAATAAAGTCGTTTTGAACATAGCATCAGGAAGGGAGTAAAGGCTAATTGTTGAAAGGTTTTAGATCCCCAATTTTAATCAGGGCGAGTTTTGTTAAATTTAATAATTTGCAAGTAATTTAGTCTCAAGGAAACTTTAATTAGCTTTAGAATAAAGGTTACCTGGAGTGAAAATGAAGTTCAATTTTGACACAAAATCCAAAGTGACGTATCCATGGAAGGAATTCCGATTTCACGAGAAAACGTTTAAGGAAAATGTGATGTGGGATATGATGAACTCATATCGAAACTGCCAATGCTTAATGTAATTTGCCACTTTTTAAAGGAGACTTAAAATGTTTAAGATGTTAAAAATTGGTATTTTCAAAACATATCTAGAGCCAAACGATTATACCAGTAGTAGGCAACGATGATGGCTATTAGCTCTTAGTTTATCGTCTTCGGACAACCGCCACACCCGTAACACCCGTGAAGAGACCTAATCGCGCTCTTTCAATGGATGGTACATTCGTTTCCTCAAGGCAACATTTATCTGTCGTCATTTGCCGGACTCTAATAAATAGGTAAACAGTAAGTGTTTATTTTTGATTCACAGACCTTCTCGCAATATCACTATAGCTGTAATAAACAAACGTGTCTATAGAACATCACTAACATTCACAATAGAGGAACAATTGTTTTCAAATAGACAGTAGTCCCTTTGGAACAAAACATAATAGAGCGTAAGGTGTCACCCATTATCTAGGTCATGAAATATACTCTCACCAATTGACAGTGAATGATTCATGCACCATCTGGAGCTTTTGAAGGAAAATCACACCAGTGGCCCATTTGATATATGAAATGCTATAAATAAAGTTTTTATGTAGGTGGTTTCATGTTTAGGTAGCAGAACACGTCGACGTGAAAGGAGAGGAAAAAAAACAGCTGACAAAATATATTATAGTAATAGAGCGTTTACAAAGGCGACGATACAGATAACATGTGTAAAGGTTTGTACGTTATTTTTAAATATATGAGATAAGAATTGAATAAAGGCGTCCACATGAATGCGATAATAAAATGATGTCTCTTTTATCAAAACTCGAGAAGGTATGGAGGATTTTTGTTCGTGTTTCCCTTTAAATATCTGACAAGGAATAGAAAAAGAATGTCAGAAAATATTGTTCAATTATCGAGAGAAATACCGAGCAATGAAGACCACCTGAACACTGCTCGATATCTTGGAGTCATTCAAGAAATGGTGTCGCATTTCATAGCACTGTCGTGCACTTCCAAGTGGATTTTTGACATTACCAAGAATTGTTTTTTAAACAGGTACGCTGTAAATATAAAACTACTATAAAGTTTGACAGATGAAAAATAAAACAGAATATTTTTAATAAAACGAGTATACTCGTATATTTTTAAATAAATAAATAGAGAGCAGCAATTATCATATGGATTATATTGAATTATTTTTTGAAATTGTATATTTCAATTTTAATATAATTTTTTTTCGCCCTTGATGTGGGCGTGGCGTGGGCGAAATACTTTTGTAAAAAATATTTCAAAATAAGTTACTGTCAACGTACTTTATAATATAAAAATATACAACCGAAAATATGTCCACCTTACGAGGTCAACTTTAATAAACGGATACCCTAAACCTGTTACCCGGGACAAGGACAACACATACTTATAAGACCAAGACTAGAATCTATTTACTTTTTTTACAATATTCTATATATTTGTTTCGACCGGTAATCAAACCCAAGTTTTCCACATAACAGACTGACGCCACAACCACTGCACTGCAGAAACCGAAAATTAATAGGTTAGTCTTAAAATCTGTGCAACATATGAATGAACGGAATGAATAAAACATTAGGTGATGATCTTCAATAGTATTATTAATGGTTGCCATTGACATTTCAAGGTAAGGGTAAGGGTCGCAGGGTAAATGTCCACATATCATCTATTTATATTCTAAAAGAATGCCGTAGATACAAAATCGATAATAATTGAGGTACAGTAATTTATCTCGACAACTTTAAAATTATTCCTAATGTAGTAATACATTATATTTTATACAAAACTAAAAATAATATGTTATACTTTTCTAGAACATATTAAGAAAAAGAAAATAAGTATTTTAAATAAGAAAACAGCCATAACACTTTAAACACTTTACAGTCCGCGAGGAACGTTCAAGTGAACTTTGCTTACTGAAGCAGCAGACCGTAAGTAAAATATTCATTTATAAGAATTTTTAAAGCAAAAATAACTAAATATGTTGACGTTGTGACGGCAGAAAGACTCAAACTGCTTCGTAAACAAAGTAATTTTAAAGTAAACTTCTGAATTAAGCGACTAGTAAATATAAACACAATAACAACATAGACATATACAGAGTTAGGCAGACTGAACATTGTTCGTTCATCTAGTATGCTATCCAGTGATAGCACCACCAGTTTCATGTATAATATAACATACGTGAAGTGACTTAGCCGCGCTTCGGGATTACGAAATCTATACTGTCAACCTCATCCACGCGAGTCTGGTTGGAAACATGTATTTTTCTCTAGTAACAATTAACAATCGCAATTTAGCTTAACCGGCAGAGTGCCAGAGTGTCACATGCCAGACTACTGTTAAAAGTATAAATATTAAATGAGTGAGAGAACTGATATGATGCTGAACGCAGTTTTGGACATATGACAACACTCCGCCTAATGTAAAGCTAGAGTGCGGTCCATGAACGGAAACAACTGATATTACAGAGAAATCTCTACGGGCAGCAGTCGCCTCCGCTGTGCCGGCCTGGGGGGACGAGTATGCACCATCTAGATTGACTGCACATTCCTCTCGCTATACCAGGCTACTTTGAAACTGCTCGTGAGACGCATTACATACATTCGAAAGTGGTGGTACTATCCCAGGACGGCAACTGATGATGGTTCTTACATCATCAGACTGCCTGCCACTCTTTAATAGTGCCTGCCTATAGACTAAGCGACCAAAGTACATATAACAAAGTTACATTAGTAGTGGTAAGAATTAGCGCGGTTCGAACATGGGTCTCATCGATCGTGAGTTCACGCGTCTTACCGCTGGACCACGGCCGCTCATTCCGCATATTCTAATCTATCAGAATCAAGGCCTGTGTATATGATACAAACACTAGCTTACTTAGAAGTATGTGTCGCTAAATTGGAAATGTTACTTGAATTAATTACATTTTATAAAGTCTGCGAATAATAACTAAGGTAAAACACTTTTGAAATTCAAGGTCTTTAAAGGCTCCACTCCCAAAAAGCATTTTATTTAAAGAACATTTTGGAGTGAGTAATTAATTACATTCGACTTGGCAACATTTTTGTATAGATGGCATAAAACTCACAGACAAAGAGAACTTGTTATTGAAATTAGTTATCATAGTCTAATTTTGTAAGAGGCTAAGAATTTTCACAAAGCTAATATAATGGAATATATTAAAGTAAATTTTCTCGAATATCAAAAATAGAAGCTATCATTAATTCTAAAAGAAAACGAGCACATTCAATTATTTAACAAAGTTTTCTCGATATTTGCCAAAACAAAAAAAAAACTTTACCAAATGTATAATATTTTATCATCGCATAAAAACCTTTGGCTTTTACGAGAGCGCTAATAACGATCGGAATGAAGGGGCTGGGCGTGGCTGACTATCCGCCATATAAAATAAAAAAATACTATATCCTTTTCCATAAAAAAAACTACTGAATTACTATAAAGTATGTATAAAAATACATGCATGTTGTACTACTGCAACAGCACCACAGGCCGAGTCAGGTGTAACCGCTTCGCTATAAAGGCAGTCAAATTACATAAAAATATACTAGTTTTTTGGGCGCGCTTCGCGGCGCTGAAAAAGTTTTTTTTCGGGTAGTTTTGAAAAAAAAATTTTTTTGAAAAAACAAATTATGCATTTCGATATTAGAGGGCATTCCCTACGACTATTGTTCCGGCACTTGTGACCTACCTCGTTTCGTTTCCGAGATATCGGTATCGCTTCCGGTCCAGAGTCCACTTCCGGTCAAAGTCGAGGTTTTCCCGAGGTCACGGAACCGCCCCCTATACGCCCCAAAAAGAATCACCCCTCTAACACCCCTGCAAGTGCTTCATAATATATGTCAGTGAGTCAGTCAGTGAGTGGTAATCGAGCTTTATATAATATGACTAGTTTTTTGGGCGCGCTTCGCGGCGCTGAAAAAGATATTTTTCGGGTAATTTGAAAAAAAAATTTTTTTTGAAAAAACAAATTATGGATTTCGATATTAGGGGGCATTTCCTACGACTTTTGTTCCGGCACATGTCCCCTATCTCGTTCCGTTTCCGAGATATCGGCATCGCTTCCGGTCCAGAGTCCGCTTCCGGTCAAAGTCGAGGTTTTCCCGAGGTCCCGGGACCGCCCTTTACACGCCCCAAAAAGAATCACCCCTCTAACCCCCCGGCAAGTGCTTCATTATATATGTCAGTGAGTCAGTGAGTCAGTCAGTGGTAATCGAGCTGTATATAATATAACTAGTTTTTTGGGCGCGCTTCGCGGCGCTGAAAAAGTTAATTTTTCGGGTAATTTTCAAAAAAAATTTTTTTTGAAAAAACAAATTATGGATTTCGATATTAGAGGGCATTCCCTACGACTTTTGTTCCGGCACTTGTGCCCTACCTCGTTTCGTTTCCGAGATATCGGTATCGCTTCCGGTCCAGAGTCCACTTCCGGTCAAAGTCGAGGTTTTCCTGGGGTCGCGGGAACGCCCTCTACACGCCCCAAAAAGAATCACCCCTCTAACCCCCCGGCAAGTGCTTCATAATATATGTCAGTCAGTGAGTGAGTCAGTGGTAATCGAGCTTTATATAATATAACTAGTTTTAGGGCGCGCCTCGCGGCGCTGAAAAAGTTTTTTTTCGGGTAGTTTTGAAAAAAAATTTTTTTTTGAAAAAACAAATTATGGCATTCGGAATTAAAGGGCATTTCCTACAATCTTTGTTTTGGCACTTGTGCCCTATCTCGTTCCGTTTCCGAGATATCGGCATCGCTTCCGGTCCAGAGTCCACTTCCGGTCAAAGTCGAGGTTTTCCTGGGGTCGTATGGACCTCCTCTATACAACCCAAAAAGAATCATCTCTCTAATCCCCCGGTAAGTGCTTCATAATATATGTCAGTCAGTCAGTGAGTCAGTGGTAATCGAGCTTTATATAATATGACTAGTTTTTTGGGCGCGCTTCGCGGCGCTGAAAAAGTTATTTTTCGGGTAATTTGAAAAAAAAAATTTTTTTTGAAAAAACAAATTATGGATTTCGATATTAGAGGGCATTCCCTACGACTTTTGTTCCGGCACTTGCGCCCTATCTCGTTCCGTTTCCGAGATATCGGCATCGCTTCCGGTCCAAAGTCCACTTCCGGTCAAAGTCGAGGTTTTCCTGAGGTCCCGGGACCGCCCTCTACACGCCCCAAAAAGAATCACCCCTCTAACCCCCCGGCAAGTGCTCCATAATATATGTCAGTGAGTGAGTCAGTCAGTGGTAATCGAGCTGTATATAATATGACTAGTTTTTTGGGCGCGCTTCGCGGCGCTGAAAAAGTTTTTTTTCGGGTAGTTTTGAAAAAAAAAATTTTTTGAAAAAACAAATTATGGATTTCGATATTAGAGGGCATTTCCTGCAACTTTTGTTCCGGCACTTGGGCCCTATCTCGTTCCGTTTCCGAGATATCGGCGTCACTTCCGGTCCAGAGTCCGCTTCCGGTCAAAGTCGAGGTTTTCCCGGGGTCACGGGACCGCCCCCTACACGCCCCAAAAAGAATCATCTCTCTAACCCCCCGGCAAGTGCTTCATAATATATGTCAGTGAGTGAGTCAGTGAGTGGTAATCGAGCTGTATATAATATAATTCCGTCTTTAAGATTGAAAAAAAAAAACAGACTTACACGCTATAAAGCAGGGATGCACAGACTTATTAGGACTAGGGGCCACTCGGGCAAATCATGAACTGATGGCGGGCCGCCAGAAGTATAGGTAATTAAAGACAATAAAGTATTGATAATAATGTATTAAAATTGAAAAAGAATCTATTAATTTTAAGCGTGGCACTGCATAGTGCTTACAATCTTTTTTATATTTGGCTCAAATTTACTTGTAGCAACACGTAAAACTGCTTCCAAACTTTCATTTGCAAGGCGGTTCCGATTTTTTGTTTTATTATTATTTAATATTGAAAAGGTTTGTTCACACATATAGGTAGAACCAAATAAGCTGGCACATTTCAGAGCGTTTATGCGCAACTCTTTGTACGTATTTTTATCAATGCAGCGGTAAAAGTTCAGCAAGTCTCCTTCGTTGAATTTGTTGCGTAAATCTTGGTCGTTTTGAATGTCGATAATTTCTAACTGCATTGACTCTGGCGCATTTTCAACTGAAATCGTGAAAGGATTGCTGAATATGTCCAACAGAGGTTTCACTTTTTTAAACTCCGAAAATCTGTCTTGAAAAGCTTGAATCAAAATATCTAGCTTTTCTACATAACTGAAATTAATCGCAGTTTTGTTGAATTTTTCAGCCATTTTCTTATAATTCGGAAAATGATTATAATTTCCAGAATTCAATTGCGATCTGAAAAGTGTCAGCTTGCATTGAAAGGATGATACATGAGCGTAGAGCTGGGATATCAGTTGATTTTTGCCTTGAAGCCGTGTGTTCAAGACATTCAACTGATTTGTAATGTCAACTAAAAAAGCCAAATCACACAACCAATCAGGATTTTTAAGTTCCGGGACATCCCTTTGCTTTTCCGCCAGAAATATTCCAATTTCTTCTATTAAATTTAGAAATCGTTCCAGTGTCAATCCACGACTTAGCCACCTTACTTCTGTGTAATACAGTAAATCTCCATATTCGCTTTCGATGTCATCAAGGAATTGTTTAAATTGCCTGTGATTGAGTCCTCGTGATTTTATGAAATTTACAGTCAAAACTTTCATGACATTTTGAAATTCAATTTTTTTAGAACAGAGGGCTTCTTGGTGTATAATGCAGTGAAACTGCATGAAATCTTTAGCGTTTATGTTTTTTTCTTGCAGATGCTTTTTCAGCAAAGTAACTAGCCCGGAATTGACACCAATCATCGAAGGAGCACCGTCAGTCGCAACTCCCGATAATTTTGATAAGTCCAAATCAGTTTTTGAACACTCATCCAAAAGTACATTGAGTATATCAACTCCTTTGGTTTGACCTTTCAATGAACACATTCCTAATAACTCTTCGAAGACTTCAAAATCTTGAGTAACACCTCGTATGAATATGAGAAGTTGAGCTGTGGAACTAATATCAGTGGATTCGTCGAGTGCTAATGAAAAAAATTCAATGATCTTAGTTTTTTCAGTTAATTGTTCCGCAATATTACCTGACAAAGACATAATTCGTCTTTGGATAGTCATACGATTCAGTTGAATTTTCTGAAACTTTTTTGCTGCTTCTGGACACATTTTCTTAGCGGCAATTTCTATGCATTCTTTTACAAAATCCCCATCATTGAAGGGGCGACTTCGCTTTGCTATCATTCGAGAAATTTCATAACTAACTTCTGTAGCTGTTTCTGAATCTTGAATGGGTTTTGTAAACATAGCTTGCTGACCAATAAGCTCCCGTTTTAAAGACAACATTTTATGCTTTCTTAATTCACCTGTAAACTTGTTAAAAGTGGGATGCTGCGTTTCATAGTGCCTTTTTACATTATATTCCTTTGCAATCGCAACAGAATTCTTGCAAATTAAACAAACGACTTTGTTATGCGACCATACAAAAAAGTATTTCTCAGTCCAAATTTCTTGAAACTGCCGATTTTCATCTTTAACCTTACGTTTTTTACTAGGTCCTGGCTTGTCCATGTTGCGTTCTAATCCTGGCTAGGATTAACACAGCACCTAAAAACAATTACAGTACCTACTTAAATTACCCATCCTTTTTTAAATTACAAAAAATAATTGATTAAGGGGAATTATAAAACGAGCGAATAAAAAAAAACTTTGCGACTGATGATGACATACTGTTTTAATAACTTAAGCGGTATGAATTTGTAATTTACAGTCACTCGTTTTATTACTACCCATTAATTAAATAGGTAGGGAAACATTTATTAATAACAGAGTTTTACTTACGATTTCACAACACAATTATACACGGCACTTGACACTGCAACAGGAAACCTACGTTGAATGTGGAACAAAATATATGACACCGGCTTGTCGCTCAAATTAAAACCGAAGTGTCGGTCGCTGCGGTTAGCGTGGCTTTTATACCGCGCGTATAGAGTCGAAAACTGTCTGGAGAAATCTCGAAACCGACTCTGGAAGCTTCGTGTATCTACGCGAGCAATCGGGAATTCCGACATTACCGACGCACGCACGGCGCACCGATAAGCGCACTTAAGAGCGGGCGCGCGAGATTCAAATTTCGAACATTTTTTTTTGTTTTATTCTGGAATAGAATTCAATATTATTCGAATGTACGAGAGTATTATTTTTGCTGTCGGCGGGCCACCAGTATTCGACCGGCAGGCCGCATGCGGCCCGCGGGCCGCGGTCTGTGCATCCCTGCTATAAAGTAAACAAATATGGCAAAGCTACGAGTAAAAGGAAGAAAAATACCTCATTTTTTATTGTAGCTCGGCATATGACAACACTGTGCCTGATACAAAGCTAGAGTGCGGTCCATGAAGGGAAACAACTGCTACTACAGAGAAATCTCTACTGGCTGCAGTCGCCACCGCTACACCGGCTTGTATGTGTATGTACCATCTAGATTGACAGTGCACACTCGTCTCATTTTACCTGGCTACTTTCAAACTGTTCCCGAAACGCATTAGTACATACTCCTTCTGTATTTTGTTAATATAATATTTAAATATTTAATAAATAGATTATATTATATAATTTTATTATAAGAGTTCGTACACCGAGGTCGGACTATAAAAAATCCCATTTACAAGGAAGGCTTAATAATCTGAATTCCTGCTACATATCCACCATGCTGCGGAAAAAGGGTGTGGTTTGTCGGTTGCGGCTTTTCGGACTTTCGGGTAAGAGAAAACTTTATATGAATGAGAAACTGCTCTCTGTGGGTAAATCGATTTATGACGACAAGAACACTCATAATGAATGGCTTTATTGTTTTAATACGAATTATTATAATTTTAAGTAAAGAGGCGAATTAACATCCATTTGCACCAAAACGCCCGTTAAAGTTACATTTTACGTTGACGTAACCGTTAAACGTTTACATTTACTCCATACGCGTTGCAATGTATAAACTCATATTGTTATCGTTAAAAGGGTGGCTGATCGCGAAGAAATAACAGAAAAACATATGTGGCTTCTTTTTATACATTTGACGTTAGTGACATTGGTTTGACGATAACTTTAACTTTGACCAGCCAAAATTCGCTGGTTACGGTTAGCGTCAAAGTTAAAGCGTCAGAAGTGTCAGGTGCGACAATGGTGCAACGCGTGGGCAATAAATGTAAACGTAATCGTAGCACGGATGCCAAAGAGTCTATTTTTAAATAATATTTTACTGTCTCAATAAAGATTATTATTATATTTATTTAAAAAAAAAAAAAAGTTACCGTAAAACGTAACAGTTAAAGTAACTTTAACCGGCCTTTTGGTGCAATTGGACCTAAGAGGCTAAACACTGACTGAAATGAAATTCCCGTTAACATTACCTTAATATACCGTTGAAGTATCTAGTACCTAGCTTTTATCCTGGATTAAGATCATAGCGTTACACAAGTTTATATATGTACTTTAGCATATATTTATTTTTATTTTGAGTTTAAAATAACTAATGAAAAAGGTAAAATAAACCTATAGTACAGGGGAAGGTTGTGGTTTCGTGATATATCAAGCGTAAAGCGATTGAAGCCGTTACTGAATATCGTTGCTTTTACATGACAATGAGGTCATGCCCTGTTTGCTGCTAAAGCGCTCGTTTCGTCAAGCTTGCAGCGTCAAGTATTAAATTTATTAAGGAACTGTAATCGAGCTCCATCTGGAGTTAACGTTTATCCGACCGTAGAGCATAAGAAAAGCTATTATAATAATACGTCAAATATTTGCATCTTGCTAGCCAGCTACCACGCGTAGCATAACGCAAGAAGTGTGCTTTGTCAATGATGTTCGCCTCGTCGAAGCGGCATAGCGGAGGCGACTGCTGCCTGCAGATATTTTACTGTGGTAGCAGTTGTTTTCGCTCATGGACCGACACATGCTTAACAGTGCAGGCGGAGTGTGGTCACAATGAAAAATTGCATGCCACCAAAACTTAAAGAAGAAAAATATCATATTAAAGAGACTAGTTTGTTAATGTATAAAACTATACGCGTATTTTTACATAAACCAGCCGCTCTAAATATGTATAAAGTATTAGATAAAATTGGCGAAAACCCGGTGCCGGTGGAGGTAAAAAGGTCTGCCGAGAAAGTAGCCGCGAAGCCACGTTAATTTGTTCACTAAGCCACGGGCTAATTTGACATACGAGTGTGCCAAGCTATTTAAAGCCCGCCCTGCCTGGTTGACAGGCTATGCTATGAATTCGATTATCCTTATACATATTTAATGCCACAATTGTGTCTAATTGAGCTGGGTAAACACATACTTCATTAAACACACTTTAAGTCAAGTTCGTATTATAGTTGTCTTTGCATTTTATTAACGTGAAAGCCAACACCTGAGCGTCCATACATTTTGTTTTACAACATTGTTTGAAACATCGCAGATTTATGTTGAAATTAAGTAATTTTATAACTTTCTCAGCACTAATTATTATCGCCAATCACTATAATAAACAAATAGCTACGGCACAGACTATATAAAATGCATTTTAAACATTTTATATTGCTTATATTTCACAATTAAAGAGATAAGTAGACTTTCTAGATTAAGATCGGTACGCCTACAAATAGAATGCAATATTTAATAAATAACAACGAGGCACCTTTAAATAGAATAAGGCGATTTGTAAATTTGGGAAGAAGAGAGAGGAAAGAAGACAGCACGATGGTGATTGAAGAGAGGGTGGCGGAGAAAGAGATATAATGGAGGGAAAGGCTAATGGTGACGGCGACGTTTTTTCCTATCTTACTCCCCAGCAGCCGAGCACGTAACATTCGTAGTGAAGCTTCTCATCAAAACTGATGATTAATTAATACACATACGTATAAATATTCATAATATTTTATAATAATCGGATTCATATGTGTGTTTGGTGAGCCACATAATTACTTATATGATTATTAATTAAACCGCATCTATTTAATTTAATACATAAATTATTGTACATATAATAACTACGGTAATAATCGTAAGAGCTAACGAGAAGCTAAACTGTTAAAGAATAATAATAAATAAAAAATTTTAAAAAGAGAGATAACAGGTATAGTGAGAAGAGTGTGCACTGTCAATCTAGATTATGCATACTCGTCTCCTCAGGCCGGCATAGCGGAGGCGACTGCTGTCCATACAGATTTCTCTGTAGTAGCAGTTGTTTCCGTTCATGGACCGCACTCTAGCTTTTCATTAGGCGGAGTGTTGTCATATGCCGAGCTACAATAAAAAAAATATGGCTATAATTAATGATGACGGTGACGATTATTTTAGATCAAAACTATTATATAAACAAAATGTCAACTTAGGCAGTTAAATAAAGAACAAGTACGGGAACAATAAGAACGTCAAGTCGTCCCACAGGACTATTTTATTGCGATAACAGTTAACGGACAATTCTAACCAAAAAATACTAAATAATAAAACTGTAAACAATATATAATATCTATTCTATACAAACATTTTTCTTACTTAATAATTCGCTCCAACATGGACTAATATATAATAATTTAACTCAAAACAATAAAAGATAAAATTAATTACAATATTGAAAAGTAAAAAAAAATGTTTGATGTTGTTATTAGGTACTGGGCACTTGAAAAAGTTTCTGTTATCTAACAAGATAATTTGAGTGTCTCGTCGCACCCTCGAGAGAGCTTCAACAAACAACCCACTTTTATATAATGAGCTACAATTGCATGTTAGTACACATTTTCAGAATACATAGATTGAGAATTCAGTAAAAATTTGTCAATTTTTTCATAGTAGTTCAGCTCCACACACCGCGGGGAGAACGGCAACCACAGAGATATACACAGGCGGCAATCACCTCCGCTATACTGGTACTTTTTTCGTTATGCCAGCATACTTTTAAATTAATTCCGTAACGTACCTATAGGCACTATTAAAGAGTGGTAGGCAGACTGATGATGGTTATTTGTCCAGTCTGTCGTCCTGGGGCAGTACCACCACTTTCGAATGTAACACCCGTGAAGTGACCTTGTCGCGTTTCGGGGATAGTTTGAAAGTAGCCAGGTATAAGAGAGGAGTGTGCACTGTCAATCTAGATGGTACATGCTCGTCTCCTCAAGCCGGCATAGTGAAGGCGACTGCAGCCCACAGATTTCTCTGTGGTAGCAGTTGTTTCCATTCATGGACCGCACTCTAGCTTTACATCAGGCGGAGTGTTGTCACATGTCGAGCTACAATAAAAAAAAAAGGTCATTTCTTTATGACAACACTCAACCTAAGTGATGTACATTTGTCTCCTCAGGTCGGAATAGCGAAGGCAACTGCTGCTTGCAGTAATTTCTCTATGATAGAAGTTATTTTCGTTCATAGACCGCACTCTAGCTTAACATCAGGTGGAGTGTGGTCTACAATAGAACAAAATAAAGGTGGTGTTTTGATCGTCCTCCAATGTTAGTTAATATTCGTTTCAATGTCTGGGTACGTATACGTTTAATATAATTTTAAAATTAGGATCTAATACAGCCGAATTATATCTATAGAATCGATATGTATTCCCGTCCCCCATAATAGAGGCAATATAAAGAAAATGGTTCGGTCCTCCCTTGGCGGTGTTCATGCATTGAAATTTTTGATACGGTCAATAAAATCGCACCACGATGGGGTATAATACCTACTATACTGTCGAGCGTGATAAGCTAAAATGTTGACAATTTTAGACGTTTGAAAGTCATGTTAACTTTGAACAGTCTACGATAAATCCACTTTTGATAGGGGTTAAAATTTTAAATGGTTGGACATTCATATACTAATTGGTATATTCGCAGATACATGTATGTACAGCAAAAAGGTTTCGCAATAATCATGTTCTTTTTTAAATGCGTTCCTTCAAAAATATATTTTGTTCAATTTACCTCTACTCACCCATTCGCATAAATAAAATACGAATAAAAATCATCAATAAGGCTTATTTCATTTTATACGCTAATGGAATAGTTGTCGCATGCTGTCAATTTCAGACCAAGTATTAACATTACACGTCATGATTTACTTTTTAAACATTTTATATGAACGTTATATTTGATAAGTTCCTACTTATTAAAAATTAAAGTTTTTTTTTTCGCTTTACATGATGAATAATATTTTATATAATATATTTATTTGAAAAAGAAAGTCGTTCAATGTTCTAAAAACGGATATAGATGCACAATACTTCCCGGACATTTAATGCCTTCGGGCAAAAAGCAATATTGCATCCAGCCCCGGGCCATTTCCTGACAACATCAATGAACGGGATATTATTCACGCCGATATTTGAAGATTTTAAAAATTCCTACAGTCTGTTTTGCAAAGTAAGGTAAATTCTTTAATAATATTTAGAATTTATTGCCTCGCAGCAAATTCCAAATTTCATTAATATTATATCGATTTATTATTTGACAGACATTTTTGATATAAATGTACAGCTGGATAGTCAAAATTACCTCTGAAATATATTTTAATATATAATTTTAGGATGTAAATAATATTTTCAGTAGTAAATTATTTCCAATATATTTAGTAAATGAAAGCCCAAGTTACAAAGTAGATACATAAGCCGGTACAAACTGGTTGACATTGAAATGTCATTCCGGAAACTTATGATGAATTATGAGGTAGAAACGTTGACTGAACCGGAGAGGAATCGATTCGTGAACCGTTGTAACCGTCGACCATTAATCACTATTAGTATTCCACTTGTTCCGCAATCCGGGACAAAAATAATTATCAGCAGAAGGTTAAAATATTTGTTACTAAGGAAAATTTTAATTTAACTATTATCTATAAAAGGAATTTTTCATCGATAAATATAAAACCTTTTGTGTCGGTGTAATCATGAACATTGAAAAAAAAAGATAGAAAAAGCGTTAAAGTTAAATGAGAAAAGGCATGCTCATTACTTTTCAAAGAAAATGAACGAAGAGTGTGCGAGTTGCGGAAGCTATGGTCAAACGAGGCCGTCGCAGTGACAGCTAAGGCAAGTGTTGCAGTTAGTGGGCGTCTGATATAAGCGAGCACTAATGAGAGTTGGAGATGCTTTAAAACATACAGAATGTTAAATAATGGAACTGTGAAAGTAAACGGGCAAGTTTTAAATTAAACTCCCACACGATAACTCCGAAAACCATTTTTAACAACACACAATTTTGTTAACACGCTAAAGGCCGGAATATTTAATTATTGTTAAATTTATCGTACACTGCCTGGTTTATTGTCCCAAATAACGTGTTTCCAGTTTACCTGAAACAAGTATAAATAAATTTCATTAAAACGGAGCATGAGAAACAAAAATAGGAAAATATAAGATAGAAGGCGTTATTAAGATAGGAATAATTAATAATTATGATTTTGTTTTTCGACTAATAAAGTAAACTTACGCAGAAACACGACTTTAAAAAGGTCTCTTATTGAAATTTGTCACGACACGGCTGAGCATTTTTCTAGAAGTTTAATCTCTCGCAGTTGAATATAAATTACAGCTGGAAATTTCAACGAAAATGTTACAGACTAATTATTTATGCAAATGTCCAGTGAATTATGTTAATTTTTTATTTTTAACTGGGGTTAAACCGTTTGCCAATTTAAATTTTTCGTAATACACTCAAAGAGTATGTTTGGAATATCCACGATGAAGATTGATTGAACAAGTTAATATGTCACTAGCAACGTCGCACAGGTTAAACACAGACAGTATGTTTATGAAAAGCAATAAATGGTACTATAGACGGTATACACAATATCTGTAGTAATAAAGGTAACTCAAATGAGAGCTTTCATCGAAGTGTTTGGTCCAGCCCCCGAATCTATTTGCCTGGGTTCGCCAAATAGAGCTAATTGTTCGACCTTAATGCCACTATTCCCGCAGACTGCAATTCGACGAGAGAAATGCTGTCATTTATTTTCACTACTATTTGAAATATAGAGAAAATTTCTCTTCAACTTTACATTTTCACAATTCAAGTATAACTTTTTTATTTGATATAGGTAGTACATTTGTATGGAAGTCAGTTACGAAAAAATTTAACAATTCTAAATTCTGATTACATTTATTGCATTATTTATTGACTACATTAACTACTTTAAAACTTACTTATATCTAAATTTTAATAATAAACTTTAGTTCATATTTTAATCGTAAGACGGAGAAGATCGTGTTGCAGATGAAAGTATGTTGGCACATTTCTATTTGTCGCAAGAGCGCCTTGCGAATATCTGTCCAGTTTCCAGACTGACAAATCTGTACGAAAAGCAAAGCTACGAATGTTAATAAGATTTTCACTTTGAAATTCAAAATGTCGTAAGTCTTTGTGGTTAAACACAGTTAGTGCAGTGAAAATACTTCTAAATAATTATATTTCTTCATGCACGGCATACAGAATACAACTGTCAAAAATTATACCATTAATCCTGAAGTTATTCGATGTGTTGATAACAATATTATTTAAGTTAATTAGTTATTTATGAGAAAAGTTCCTTCAGTTATGAAGTCGTGAAAGCCAGAATTTAATCTATATACTTGTTGTACTTTAGAATACTTCAAATTTCCTTTACGAAGTGTAGTTCATTGGACAATGCTTGTTTTATTCTGAATGTTTAATTTAAAAAGTTTTACAATAAGCCATATAATTTATCTGCGCCATACAACAAATTAACCAAGCACGCGTTCACAGTTAAATATTAGGAACACGCAAAATTTTAACTTACTTTTTTATAAAGGGATAAAAAAATTCACACCATCAAATCAGTCAACGTCACGCTCTGTAGCCCTGTCAGCGATGTCGGTCAATTTTTGCGCAAAGCAAATTTATTTTCCCTCTCTCGAAATCCATTACACGTGAGATCGCTTTTTCAGAGGCTTCTCTCGTGGATAAGACTAAGCGAGATGTTCAATCGCTGACACTTAAACGCTTTTCACTTTACTTGACATTGTCATTTCAAGTTTATATTAGATTTTTACAAAAAGGTTAAATTCGAATGCAATTTTTAACAATAATCAAACCCCAATCGACGTGATTGACTGACTACTGTAGCAGTAACTTGAAATCCCATATGCATTGCACATCGTGACTGCCAGAAAAATGCTTTTTGTTGTTATCCGCAATGCGACCGAATCTATTGGCATCGTGAATTGGGGTCGGTATGTGAAACAGCGCGTGCTTAACATACTCCGCCGAGGCTTGGCCGGTCCATATTATGAACTATTGAAAACTTGAAACAGTTGTCATGATATATAGAAGTTATTCCCTATTGTAAGTTTCAATAATTAAACGCTCGGAGGTATGTGTTAGTAGCTACATTTTATTCCGATTATTAAATAATTATTAACATTAACAAAAACGTTGTAATTTAATTGTTATTTGTACATGAAACACCTAAAAACAAACAAATGAAAATCACAGCAGTGAGCCCATTTCAAGCAATTTGTGTTAATTTCTCAAACACTGCTTCATCATAAATAACAAAGTTAAAATAAAAAAGGAACGAACTGTATTTACCTGGAAGACATTTTTTAATTTAGAAAGAAGACGTTCTCGAGATCTGTCATTGCTTCATTTCGTATCAGCGAGCTCGTAACAACCGTGACCTTTTATCTACTTTAAAGTGCGATATAACAACGATCGTAAATCTTTAAGCTATGTAGTTGTGCACAAAACAACGTCGTCGCTATGAAACTTCTGAAGCGCTGCAAGAATTACTTGATTTTGCTCTTAGGTATGCAAGTCTTTGTCCACTGTCTTACAACTACCTTTTAGGTGAGCAAAGAAAATTCATCTTAACCAAAATGTGCAAAATTTCTGCATGTTTTTCACGTCGCATTATTTTATTCTACAAGTATATTGACAAAATCCAATCTTTACGTTTTATTTTTATAAATAGTTTTAAAGTTTAATTTTGTTTCATAGAACAATACCATAACTAAAAACATTAAAAGAGCGTACTTATCTTACGAGACCATAAATATATCTAAACCACAGCTCTCAAGTGAGATCTCTGTCCATTCATAGCAGCCATATAGCAAGAGCAAAAAGGTCAAAACGTAAGAGTTTTTGGCAGAGTCTGTGGGTATTCAGCATTTGATACAAGTCTGGGTGCCATATATCTCAGGGACGGACGAGTTAGTTTTTGCACAGTTTAATTTCCCCTAGTCGCTGTGCGCGCCAAAACTGACGGAAGTGGCACAGAGCCAACCTTTAGTACCACCTTCCATCCCGGAATATGGTCCGTCGAACAGGAAAGGAATTTCATTATAAGACTACTTCGCTTATTAGAATTATAGGCACGCAGAGATTTGCCTTTATGAAATATGTGATAGCACATTGCGTATAGCATATAGCAGACGACTGTTGTCTGCACATATTTCTCCGTCGTAGCAGTTGTCTGTGTTCATGGATGACACTAAAACTTAACACCAGGCGGAGGGTGTTTCTAACATATTTCTAAGATAGAAATAAGAATAAAAGAGAGGAATGATTAGAATGTATTATAAATGAACGAAATATTTTTAATACACATCAATTACCAAAATTTTCAATTAAAATGTATCGACATCATCTAAATTGTTAATGGATGTGTTAATCGAAGATAATATTGACAGAATTATCACTGTTCTCCCCATTTTATGATATATATTTTTTATTTAGCCTGTCATATTATGACCGCCTGATTTTAACAAGAGTGCGATCCATAAACGTAAACGACTGCTACCACAAAGGAAACTCTGCAGGAAACAGTCGCCTCCGCAATGCCGGCTTGGGGGAGGAATGTGCACAGTTCAAGTTGACAGTGCACACTCCTCTCGTTATCTTCAAAACTAACCTGAAACGCTACCAGGACGGCAGATTGGGCCAATAATAATCATCAGTCTGCCGACCACTCTTAAAACCACCACTTTTTAATAAAATCAATAACCAAGAACATTACTTATTAATACCTATCATATGTTTAATAGTATTAGGCGTTACTTTGAGGAATGCCATAACCAAAATTATTTTTAAACACTACTTTGCAATTAATTTCCGCTAATCAATGTTAGTGAGGGTAGGTACACAGTACACTTCTCTACGCTTTTCGCCACTCCATGTGGCATCCTCAGGAGACGTGTGGTAGCTTTGACTTCGCTCCGACGACTACTTATCCTGTCAAAGATATTAAAATGAACACAATTCCAAAAAAAGCTTCTCCATTATCCTAATATATATTTATTAATTACACAAATAAAAATATATAAATAAAAACTTATATAAAACATCACAAGTTTCAAAATATCAATATCTGCGCTCAACTTGATAGAAAAAAGGGGGAAAACTCGTTCGCAAAGTTGGCACTTTTCAAATTAAGTTTCTGAAAACGTATAGAGAAGGCTCTGAAAACCAACAATAGAACAAAAGATTTAATCTAAACGATGTGGGCGGTGCGTACGTACTTGCTCGAAATCAATTTCCATTGAAGAAAAAGATCAAATCAAAATCGAATGATACAGATGTCATTAATATCAATAACACATGTTAAAATGTAATAATGCATTGTAAAAAATTAAATAAAAAATACCCGTCTAACTATCGAGTTGTTATCAACCAAATATTATGGTCAGACAATTATAATAGTACAGAATCGAATCTAATATTTGTTAATAGCTAGAGTGTAGTCTCTGAGCGGACACAACTGATACCACAGAGAACAAACAAACGCCTCCGCTATGCCGGCTTGAGGAGACGAATGTGCACCGTCTAAGTTGATAGTCCTCTTATAACAAATATCTGCCTACTTCCAAGTTAATCCCAAACCTTCACGAGTGTTACACTTGAAAGACTAAGCTAATAACCATTTACTTTTAAACATTTATTTTTAAACGTCGATCGAGGTATAACGGGAGTAGTGTGCCCTGTCAATAGATAGTGCACTTTCGTCTCCTAAAGCCGACATGACAAAGGCGACTGCTGGATTCAGACGCTTCTTCGTGGTATCAGCTGTTTCCACGCCCATGGACTGCATTCTAGCTTAACATCTGTTATAGTATAGCCACATGTTGAGCTACTGTAAAGTGTCTAAAACTAATATATATACAAGGATAGCTCTGGTGATACAGTAACCAGTGAAGCAGCTGTGAATACAAGGAAATCGTTTCGTACACAATCACTGCTGCAAGGAGAGCACTTAACATAATGGCCGGAATTGCTACATAGTGGCCGTTCTAACCAGTTAAGTAATAATACTCTAGATTTACGGCTAACACTAACTGCTTTGGGGCAGTTAAATGCGAACAATAAAGTATGGGATTCTTGTTTTTCTTTTTTTTTTTCTTATTATAACTACAATATGTTAAAAATCAAAACTTTCCTTTGGTTTGCCGTATGTTATTACTTTACAGAATTTGATCCTTGTAAGAGACAAGGTGGTTACGTTCTTCTCAGGATGCAACATATCACCTTGAGAAATTTTATTGAAATCTGTTCAACAGTTTAGACGTGAAATGGCAACAAACAGACCAAGTAATATTCGTATTTATTTAAAGTGGATTTATAATGTTAGTATGGAATTATGTGTTTTTCTTTTTATTGTGGCCTATATCTCGACGGAAAAAGCTCTAATAGGGCAATTTCTAATAAATATTTTAATTTATATTTCTTCTATATTCTACTGTTTATATTAATCTCCTCTCAAATAAGTCCATGTGGGCTTTGAGAGGCACTAGACTTTTCTATAGTAAAAATATAATGAATAAAAAATAAAATTTAATAGTAACATCCGAGAAGTGATCTAGTTGCGTTTCGGAAACAGTTTCACAGTTTCGAAGTAACCAGGTATAAAAGAGGAGTGTGCACTGTCAATCTGAATGGTGCACATTCGTCTCTTTAGGCTGGCATAGCGTTACAATAAAAAAAAAGAAAATAAAAGAAGATTGTAAAAACAAGAATGGAACAAGTAAAGAAGAATGGCATATCGAATGCTATTAATAGATGTAAGTTTACTTGGACAACTTTTCAATTTGTGTTACGCGAACCACGAAAGAAAATGAATGAACAAACGAACTATAGGGGAAAGATAGCGTGAAACATAATTTAAGGAATATATATTTGAAAAACCGCTGAACCGACATTCATGTTATGCCAACTCTTCATGGAGTTAACTTGAGTCGTATAAGTAAGGAGAAAAAGTAAATTGATAAACTTTATAAAGAAACATAATAGTATATATTGGTCTAGAAACATGTTCAGAAGCATTCTAGCTTCCGTATAACATCAAGAGGTGATAGGAAGACGCTAAACATTATTTATGAGCCATAAGGAAGAAACAAACTGAAAATGTGTCATAAAAGAGGAAAAAAAATTCTAAGCAATATAGCCTAGTCAAGTACACTTTATTAATATACAAGCAATTTAAAATCAGAGAATTTAAAGAGTGGTAGACAGACTGATGATGGTTATTAGCCCTTAGTGTGCAGTCCTGGGGTAGTTCCGCCACTTTCGAATATAACTCCCATTGAGATTCGTTTAAAAGTAGTCAGGTATAACGAGAGCAGTATTCACTGTGAGTCTGAATTAACTGTAGTAGCAGTTGTTTCACTTTAAGGATTCCATATTATCGGAAGGAGAAAAGACGTGGCTGGGAAGGTCGTTCCATGGAATGACAGTAAAAGCACTGCCCGAAATTTTTATACGATCACCCCGCACGCATCGACCTTAACCTAGTAGGAGGGATTATATCGTGGATTTCTGCTGATCATTCACCATGGCAATAGCGGTAGAACGCTGAGAGCTGTAATTATAATTAAGTCTTGAGCAATAAATAAAGTTATTTTTCCATAGTAACTCGATATGCATGCCTAGAGAGATATACGCCTTGAAATAAAGAGCAGTCTACGAGCTCCCAACTGCTATCTCAAAGATATGTCTGCAGACAGCGGTCCCTGATTCCGTAACGCAACTAACCTACTTAAACATGGTGGTACCAACTCCAGGACGGCGAATTTCTAATAACCATCATCAGTCCGTGTACCGCTCTCGAAAATAATAAAGGAAAATTTAATAAAATGAATTGAATCTCGAATATATATTTTTTACACATAAAGAAGGGCGGAGATATACATTATCATGACGTGGTTTCGACGTCGGATATTCTGTACTCATCCGTGTCGCGGGCGTGTAAACGTAACGAACCCCCAGTTCGGAAATTAAGCCGCTTCCTATCCTACCATTGTTTTGTCACGCTCTGTATGCTTTCGCTGTATATTTACAGCAAATTTTGATATAACCATAAATTTATTGTTCACTCCAGTTTTGCAGCTAATATGCGTCTTAAAATTTCATACATTTGCTTAATATTATTTTATCAAAACTTAATAAGTATAGATATTAAGGTGTAAGATTAAGTTGATGCAAAATATATCAGCAACAAAAATATATAATTAAAGTGTAACATTGTATACAAAAGATTACGCTTCGATAAATTTTATACCCATATACCTACTTCATTACAATATTGAACAATATATTTTAATTAAGTTAAATTTAAATTAATTTACTGAGCGATTGTTGAAATTCTATTAACACGAATAACGAAATAATAGACAAAATAACGTACTATTGGAAATATATTTAACTTTGAGCTCACATAAGCTTTTTTTATTTCTATATTATTTACACGTACACATATAACATAATAATTTTTAAATTTTTGATATATTTATATGCCAACATTTTGGTATACCCAAAAGACATTATGATGAAAATTGAATAGAAATAATCGACTGAAAATATTTTTTTTTCTGTTCAATTTTCATCAAAATGCACGTGTTTTTTTTTTTTGTAGTTTTTTTGATCGATGAATTCGAGTTTCAGATTAACATTAATCTTTTTGTAGGTGGGGAAATCCGTTACGGATACCCTGACCATTAGGAAAGGCGCCAGGGTGATGTCAGACTCTCCAGCCTAGCGCTAACACACTGACTAAAACCCTACGGTGTTTCACACGACGACGCACAGCAGTAGTATCAGTAGTCATTCACAGTAGTAGACTAAGCCCCGGTAACGGTGAATCGAAATACTCAACTCGCCAAGCGTCTTAATCAATATCAATATAGATAGACTAGGGCAGGCCGGAAGGAACGGCTCTTACCAAGGTTCCGATCTAGGGTTATCAACCGTACTATAATATATAGTATTGTACTATATTTCAGTTTGTTACTGATAGAGCTTTTCCGAAGCAATATTACGTGGTTGTAGAAACACTTTTTCTTCTTTACTCTCTGTTAAATTCGATAATATTGTTACAAATTATTAATTCCGAACAATACTATTATATAATCCGCGGAAAAAAATGTTGGCAACCCTATTCCAACCACAGATAAACAATATATCTTGTATAACACTAGCCTGTTACTATAAAAAAAATAATAATAAAAGAAGCCTAACAAATAATATTCATTCAACCAGAACGACGCGAACGGCGACGTTGAGTCTTTCGCATCTCTTACCTGAAGAGTTCCTTTGTTGTCGAGACCGCAGAAACTTTGAAACGAATATTTAATTATGGAAATCAGATAGTGGGAAATACAATCGTTAGCAGCACGTCATGGAAGGCGGAATATAAACTGTTGTTGCAAAGATAATGGGATATGCTAACTAAAGACTCCACTAAGCTTATTTGTTATTTAAATTACAACTATTAAATTTTCTAATTTACATTATGTAATTAATTTTAAACAAGCTTTCGCATTATAATTAGATTTTGTACGAGACAGGCTACAATTTGTTATTCTATTTAATAACCTTGCTACAGAATAAATGCATCGAAAGAGCGTCGGTTTTTATATGCTGCATATAATTGAAATTAATAAAATTAGGTATAGTTTAATCATTTTTTTTGCATTGTCAAAGGAATCTACAATTACCTATTGCTACGGAATGACATATTATGTCGAGAGGATAACAATAAGAAACTCGACAATTGTAAAGAAAGACTTTAAATAGGTAAAGAAAAGTTCCAAATACATTTTATATATGGATAGGTAAGGACGGGCACAGAGACACACCTACACATAAATTAGTCTCGACAAAATCCTATTCCACTCACGACTAACATCCGCGCCGGGTAAAGTAATAATTTGTGTAAAAGGAACAAAAACCATGTTATTTTCTTTAACTCTACAACATTTACTTTTGTAAGAGCTACCACAGAGAAATTACTGTCAAATCACCTCAGTTATGCCTGCTTGGGAAAACGACTGTGCGCCATTCACTGACAGGGCATACTTCTCTCTCTTTCAGACTGATTCCGAAACGAGCCTAGGCCACTTGACGACTTTTACACTTGAAAGGGGTAGTAACTAATAACAATCATCAATCTGACTTAAATGCATATTGATCAACTTCATTTATCATAAAATTTTTGCCAACAACGCAATCTTAGCAATTAAATAAAAGGAGAATGCCCATTTTTGGGCCCACTTGATACATAAATAGTTTGGCAACAAAACAATACTCTAAAATAACTTTTTTTTTATTAATTCATTTTAATTATATCAACATATCATTTGCCAATCAATAGACAATGTTTAATTACATTAAAAAACAGATATCATCAATTATTAAAGCATTTAAAATAACAATAACCTCAAATATTGCATTAGAAAACATCTAATTGCTAAAAACCCTGGTGAAAATTTTTAAACTGATTGAAATTAAGGAAGTAGATATATTTTTTTACAAAATTAACTAAAAATCATCGACAAACTCGAGAAAAAATGGGCATTCTCCTTTAAGGTTTAAGATAAAATTTTATAAAGAAAAGTATTAAATGACAATATTTTCCGACCTTTTAAGCATAAAACAAAAGGTACAAAAAAGTATTTAATTTTAGTTGAGACTTCAGTTGTTTTATTCAAAGACCACGACATGAACAAAGAAACTTTGCGAACGAAGCGGAGAATCGAGTTTTAAGTCCATCAATAGTGAATGTATAGCGTGCTATATCCCCTAACCTTGTTTCTTTTCATCTTATTTGGTTTTTCATGTTCATATCCTAATGTCATCATCATGTTTTATATATTTTCTCGAGTTTTACACATCACATCATTTGGGACTTATCATCAGGTTGTGGGGCATAATTTTACTACACTTTTCCTTGCATTATTTACAATTTTTACACAAAATTACTATGTTATTTTTCACTTTTTCTATATTTTTTTTGTATCTGACAATGTTGACGATTAGTTTTTTAAATTTCATTTTCACCTAGATTTTAAACATTTTCTTCCAAAATTACCTTACAAACCTCATTAATTCAAGAAGATATTGTTCCATTTCGAAATACTGACATTCCATGACACATTCATTCAAATCAAATTTTCAAATCTAAAAAGGGCTATAAAAAACGACCCATTCTCTTCATCGTGATCAATCCTCCGTCATCAGTTCTCTGGATCAGTTCTCCGTGATCATTTCTCCGGCTAAAAAACACTAACAATGAAGCTCTGCACCTAAAGGTCTTTTCCCGGGGCCACTACATCCCGGGAACTGCAAAGGAAGACCTCTAAACTCTGTAACAAGTCTGATTCATCAACGTGAGACCTCCGACGCCGCTGCAAGACGAGACAAGAAGATGGGGTCATCTCTGAAATCTGTACGCGCCTGCCCATGTGCTGCTCCCAACCGTCCTCCGGGTTCCTGCACGTCCTGCACCCTGCAAGGAGTCTCGCCGAAGAGGATAGCGGTCTCCGACGCGGGAACGCCGCCGACCCACGCCCTCATGCTCTCCACATCTTACGCCCCGGCCCTACATCCATACACCCTCACTAGCCTGTAAGTCTGCTGATTGTAACATTTAAATTAAAATATAGTAAGCTAACCCATTCTTTCATTTAACTATCGCTTCACGATAGTTTGGCGCCCAACTAACTAAAACTTCACTCTTTACTCTTCTAAATTTTTAACTTTACTCTTTTTCCAAATTCTAAAATAACACTTTATCTAGTGCGGATCATTTCGGTTTCTTTTGGTGTACATTATTTTAATCTGCATAATTCTATTTTTTTTTAGCTTACATTATTTTAATTTGTATTATTCTACACCTACTTCGAGTACACCATCCTCATTAACATTTCTTATTATTATTCTATATTTACTTTTGGGACATCTTCCCCTTTTTTATTTTTACGTCAATTGCGCGTCACTTCACCTAGGTAACCGAAGTTATCTTTAATAATGGCGAAGGTTATTAAATATGAACTTTTAAATAAGCCGGAATTAGAATATGAAATCAAGATTAGACTGGAGGAACCCCGGGATACTGTCGTGCAATTAAGGAAACAAATTCTACATCTCGCGTATATTACCCCGGCGGAGGATATTCTTAGTTCCTCACTCCCAATTGAGGAAGAGTTACCACAACTGGAATTCACTTTAAATTATCTAGAATTAAAAATTAATAAATTACTTCAAGGAGATTCCAAATATTTGCGTCTCATTGAGACGTATCTTAATCATATCTATTTTAGGCTCGAACGTATAGATATTGATTTGAACCTAGATGTAAAAGATGTTTTCGATAACCTTAAGGAAAAATTTATTTCTCTTAAAAATTATTTTGAACCTTATGTCACTCAACCAGCGGGCCCTTCTTGTATGCCTATTGTTATTCAAAATTCAACGGACCCTCCTTTTTCGATTACAAATTCTCCGCAGCTTGCTGTTCGGACCGCTCCCGTGCATCTTCAACAATCAGCGGATCCTCACATTTTTAAAGATTTGAAAAGGCACACCTTTAATGGCAAATCTTGCCCGAGATCTTTTCTTCAAAAGCTTGAGGAATATTGTTTTTCTAGGAATCTGAACAAAGAGTTGTTAATTAGTCAGGCTTATGAAATCTTTTCAGAAAACGCGCTTCACTGGTTTAGATTTCAAAAACTTCGTAATCCAAATTTGTCGTGGGATGAAGTTTCTCAGCTCCTCATCAAGGACTTTGGCGGTTTTGATTATGATTACAAGTTGCTTGAAGCTATTAGGAATCGAACTCAAGGTCTTGAGGAGCCTATTGCTGTCTACATATCTATTATGGCTGGGATGTTTTCTCGTTTATCTAAAAAACTTACTGAGGCTGAACAACTTGATATTTTATTGAGGAATATTCGACCTTGTTATTCAGTTTTTGTCGCACTCAAAGATTGTACTACTATTGACTCTCTTTTAAGTGTGTGTCAGAACTATGAAAAATTTTTGGACAGGGATAAACAATTTAAAGAACCAAGTCCCCAAGTTCACTCCTTTGCTGCTGAGTTTAGTTATAAGTCTACTACTCCGTTACCGTCTAGTGTACAAAAACCTCAATACCATAAGTTTGATCATACTTCATCTAAACAAGTTAATGTTCTTACTCATTCTCAACCTCTTCAAAATATCTTCTGTGTTCGTTGCCGAGTGCATGGACATACATTGAATTCCTGTACGCAACCTCGCTTCATCATTTGCTTCAAATGTGGTCTTAAAGACTTCAAGACTCCTGAGTGTCCAAAGTGTAAACCTAAGCCTGGTACTAGTGGAAAAAACTAAATCCTGACTTGAAAAGTGAATCAAAATTTGATATTAAAGATTGGAACAATTGGATTTTAACTCTTCAAAATTTCTTTAACTGCTACAGAATTTCTTCTACAAGTTATTCAAATGAAAAGGATTATAGTCGGCCTTTCATTGATGTAAGAGTCAATAACTTGACCATGTCTGGTTTATTAGATTCTGGTAGCTCAATCACTATACTTGGTAATAATTCTCATTTAGAAATTCTTAAATTAGGTTTTAAACTTTTCAAGTCAGACTCTATTACTATTTCTACTGCCAGTAATCAAAGAATTAAATCTTTAGGTAATTTTGAATTACCTATATACTTCAACGAGCAGACTCATCTGATTACAGCCTACGTCTTTCCGGAATTGTTTCCTTCTCTAATTCTTGGGATTGATTTTTGGAAAAAGTTTAATCTTCTTCCAAGTATTTTATCGTCATCTTGCCAGCCAAACTTTAAATGCTCATCTGCGGAAGCTGTTGATAAGGTGGTGTCAATCTACGAACACCTTTCTCCTAATCAAAAGGTGATTGCTGATAATATTATTCAACGGTTCAAGACTATCTCGTTCGAAGAAAAGGGAATGTTAGGACGTACTCATTTAATTACACATAAGATTGATACAGGTGATTCTCTTCCTATTAGGCAAAGATGTTATAGACTGTCTCCAGAAAAACAAAAGGCTTTAATTAATGAAGTGGATAAAATGTTGGAGTGGAAGGTCATTGAACAATGTGAGAGTCCATGGTTATCTCCAGTGCTCATCACGCCTAAAAAAAATGGAGAGTGGCGTTTCTGTGTGGATAGTAGAAAACTCAATTCTGTTACTCGTCGCGATGCCTATAGCCTTCCGCTTATAAGCGAGATTCTTGAT
The DNA here is from genome assembly GCA_948150575.1 of Tinea pellionella. Lineage (NCBI taxonomy): Eukaryota > Metazoa > Arthropoda > Insecta > Lepidoptera > Tineidae > Tinea > Tinea pellionella. Next base: position 2,300,211 of record OX411253.1, read on the forward strand.
AATCTTAAAAATGCTAAGTATCTTTCAAGCATTGATATTGCTAAAGCGTTTTGGGAAATTCCTTTAGATCCTGCAGACAGGGACAAGACTGCTTTTTATGTTCCTGGGAGGGGTATGTACAGATTTAAAGTAATGCCTTTCGGTCTAACTAATGCTCCCGCTACCCAACAGAGACTAATGGATAAATTATTTACACCTGATTTTGATAATAAAGTGTTTTGTTATTTAGATGATATTGTTATTATAAGTGAAACGTTTGAGGAACATATATCTCTTCTTTTAAAAGTTTTTGAAAAACTTTCCTTTGCTAACCTTACAATAAACTTTGTAAAGAGTAAATTTTTCAAAAGAGAACTTAAATATCTTGGTTTTGTGGTTGATGAAAATGGTTTACGTGCTGATACTGACAAAATTCGAGCTATTCTTGAATATCCTACACCAACTTCTAGAAAAGAGGTGCGAAGTTTTATTGGAACTTGCAGCTGGTTTAGAAGATTTATTCCAAATTTCAGCACTATCGCTTCTCCACTTAATAAATTAACATGCTCTGGTAAGCATGCACCTAAGTTTGTTTGGAACGCTGAAGCGGGATCAGCTTTTCAGAAGCTTAAGGAGGCACTTGTTACTACTCCAGTTCTTGCTTGCCCCAACTTTAATTTACCTTTTGCTGTACACTGTGATGCATCGAATACTGGTGTAGGAGCAATGTTAACACAATTTCAGGATGAAAGGGAGGTCGTTATTGCCTACATGAGTAAATCGCTTAACAAGAACCAGCAAAATTATTCGACTACAGAGAGAGAAACTTTAGCTGTTATAACTGCACTTGAACATTGGCGTTGCTACCTGGACAATGGTAAACAGTTTACCATATTTACTGATCATGCTGCCCTGAAATGGTTTCAGAACTTAACTAATCCTTCAGGAAGACTCGCTCGTTGGACTCTGCGCTTATCTTGCTTCAACTTCGTACTAAAACATAAAAAAGGTAAAGATAACGTTGTTCCAGACTTATTGTCCAGGACTAGGATACAAGACTCTGCAAATGCTCCAGCTTTAGGCGTCCATCCTATATCCACAGATGTACCCTCTAATCGGGATTCGGAGCATTACAACAAGATTTTACTGGGCTGTCGAAACAATCCTGATTCTTACCCAAATTATACCATTAGAGACAACAAGCTTTATCGTTGCATCCATTCTTCACATTGTCTAAACGATGATTTTATTTGGAAGGAAGTTCCACTACCAAATGATAGACTTGCATTAATTGAATCGAATCATGGCTCAACTCAAGAACCTCATCTTGGTATTTTCAAAACCTACAAGAAACTTTCACTACGCTACTACTGGTCAGGCATGTTTAAAGATATTGCTAAGGTTATTTCTAATTGTGACACGTGTCTTGCTTATAAACATCCTAATCACTCTCCATATGGTCCTATGGGCAAACCAAGAATTTGTTCTAGACCTTTTCAATCTATATCATTAGATCTTATGGGTCCACTTCCCATGACTAGAAGACGAAATCAGTATATTTTAGTTGTTAATTGTAGTTTTACTAAATACACTTTAATCTTTCCTTTAAAACGTGCTACTGCGTCTAACATAATCACTATCTTGGAGAATTTTGTTTTTCTTGTTCATGGAGTTCCTCAAGCTATTGTAATGGACAACGGTCCCCAGTTTCAGGCTCGTGAATTTATTTCATTTTTGAACAAATATAAAGTGCCTTTTAAATCTTTCTCTCCATTTTATTGTCCTCAGGTTAATCCTACAGAAAGATATAATAAGACAATTGGTACTGCTCTAGCTACCTTAGTAGGTGACGATCATCGAACCTGGGATATTCATCTACCTAAAATTCAACACGCGATGAATAGTTGCGTTAATGCTACTACAGGGTTTACTCCATCATTTTTAGTATTTGGGCGGGAAACAATTCCTTGTGGTTCTTTCTATACACCTACTCAAAATCTCGAGGAATATGTTTTCTTACCTCGCGACATCTACGCGGAAAACTCTGGTTTCCTCTCATCTATTTTTGATAAAGTTCAAACTACCTTATACATTGCGCACGCTAAGAATAGTGCTCATTATGACCTTCGTCGGTCCTTCAAGGAATTTAAAGTAGGTGACACCGTTTGGCGTAAGAATTATGTACTAAGCAATGCTGGTGCTTACTTTAGTGCTAAATTAGCTCCTAAATTTTTAAAATGTAAAGTCCTTAAAAAACTTTCGCCTTTAGTATACATACTAGAAGATACTAATGGCTCTAAAGGAAAATGGCATGTCAAGGACATTAAACTTTAACATTTATCACCCTTCAATACATTCATCTGTTCATTTCATACATCATCAATTCTAAATTTATTCATTTTTTTTATTTGTTACTTAACCCGAGTTTTTAAACTCCTGCTTTAGCGTCCCTAGGTGACACGAGTTTTCTTCACTTCTACACTTTGAGCCCTACCGCTCTTAGCATATTTTTTTTACTCTACAAATCGGCTACTACCGATTCTACACTTTGAGCTCTACCGCTCTTAGCTCTTTCTCTACAAATCGGCTACTACCGATTCTACACTTTGAGCCCTACCGCTCTTAGCGAACTACTCTAATTATGGAGCGGTTGATAACTCCTTAAATAAGCCTAAGATTAAATCTCTTCATCGAGCGGCTGACTACTCGCTAAATAAGCCTTAGGTCAAATTTATTTTCCATTGATGGAGCGGTTGACTACTCCTTAAAGAAGCCTAGTCGTCATTTGGGAACATTCCTTTTGAGCGGCAGTCATTGAATGTGAACTCCACCCATAACTGTATGTAGATGATAGTATGTTTGATGAATGATGTAGGTGTTTGATTGTTGATGTATGTGTCTGTAAGCAATGTTCCTCTGGATTCTCTCGGCCTTTGCTCCAAAATTTTTTCTGAGTCAAAAATTTTCTGGGGTTGTGGGGGAAAATATAGCGTGCTATATCCCCTAACCTTGTTTCTTTTCATCTTATTTGGTTTTTCATGTTCATATCCTAATGTCATCATCATGTTTTATATATTTTCTCGAGTTTTACACATCACATCATTTGGGACTTATCATCAGGTTGTGGGGCATAATTTTACTACACTTTTCCTTGCATTATTTACAATTTTTACACAAAATTACTATGTTATTTTTCACTTTTTCTATATTTTTTTTGTATCTGACAATGTTGACGATTAGTTTTTTAAATTTCATTTTCACCTAGATTTTAAACATTTTCTTCCAAAATTACCTTACAAACCTCATTAATTCAAGAAGATATTGTTCCATTTCGAAATACTGACATTCCATGACACATTCATTCAAATCAAATTTTCAAATCTAAAAAGGGCTATAAAAAACGACCCATTCTCTTCATCGTGATCAATCCTCCGTCATCAGTTCTCTGGATCAGTTCTCCGTGATCATTTCTCCGGCTAAAAAACACTAACAATGAAGCTCTGCACCTAAAGGTCTTTTCCCGGGGCCACTACATCCCGGGAACTGCAAAGGAAGACCTCTAAACTCTGTAACAAGTCTGATTCATCAACGTGAGACCTCCGACGCCGCTGCAAGACGAGACAAGAAGATGGGGTCATCTCTGAAATCTGTACGCGCCTGCCCATGTGCTGCTCCCAACCGTCCTCCGGGTTCCTGCACGTCCTGCACCCTGCAAGGAGTCTCGCCGAAGAGGATAGCGGTCTCCGACGCGGGAACGCCGCCGACCCACGCCCTCATGCTCTCCACATCTTACGCCCCGGCCCTACATCCATACACCCTCACTAGCCTGTAAGTCTGCTGATTGTAACATTTAAATTAAAATATAGTAAGCTAACCCATTCTTTCATTTAACTATCGCTTCACGATAAATGAAGTTCTTAAAAGCCAGTAATCAAATGCATAGATACTTCATTATACAGCCACTAAGTCTATTGTCAACTTATTTCGCTTTAAAACGAAAACTAACTAAATTGATATTAAAGTTTTAAAAAAATACAGTTGCTTTCTTAGTATTCAACGTTGAACATCTGAATTTAGACAAATTAAATTATCACTCAAAAAATCCGTTTCTTATATTGTTCAAATAAACTTAGTTAATCATAAAATATTTGCAAATTACAATACTCGTAGATCACCACATATACTTTTTTTTTTATTGAAGCTCGGCATGTGACAACACTCCGCCTGATGTAGAGCTAGAGAACCATCCATGAATGGAAACAACTGCTATTACAGAGAAATCTCTACGAGCTGCAGTCGTCTTCACTATGCCGACTTGAGGTGATGAACATGTACCATCTAGATTAACTACTACTACTTATTGATTACTTTCAATATATTCCCGAAACGCGACAAGGTCACTTCGCGGGTGTTAATCAGCCTGCCTACCACTCCTTAACAGTCAGTGTCCTTATTTGTTAAATATACATAGCAATAATTAAAATATTATTGAACCACTTCTAAAAAAAAACAATTTAACATAATATTATCCTCTTGAAAAAACGGAAACGTATCTTTATGCCGAGTATTCTGCACACGTTTGGTTCGATACTAAGCCCCACTACAAACCAATTTTTTTAGGCAGACATGAGGAATGCTCCATTAAGTGAATAAACCCGCATCAAATAAATAATTTACTAACATTCGATTTGACTTTACATTTCGTCTATTATTAGATACAACATTAAGGCATCCTCATGAAAGCTGGGCTGCCTAGTGCCCATAACCGTCGGGCGTGCATGAAGAGAATTGTGGATGTGAGGGAAGCGAGGGTGTTGTGTCAGGATCGTGATAAGTGGCGTTCCGTTGTCTCTGCCTATCCCGGTGGGAAAAAGGCGTGACAATTGTATTGTATTAAGGTGTAACACCCGCAATGTGACCTGGTCTACTCATGCGACCAAGATGACCTCTCATAAAGTTGGGATAGCTGACTGCCGCCTGTAGACATTTCTCATGAACCGTACTCCACGAGTAGATAGGCGATGTGCGGTTACATACCGGACTAGATACGAGCAAATACTTAAAGGGGAAATCCCCATTCGCCTAACAGAAATGGGCCAACAACTTTTTTTCAAGTTTCAGGATAATTTTTAGTTTATTTTATAGGATACATTCCTTATCTCCAATCATTTTTAATTTTTTCACCCAAGTTATTGAGTAATTAGACTTTTTCTGATGCAATATTTGAGTCAATACTTGATGTCATTTGTTTTTATGTAATTAAACATTATCTATTGATTGGTAAAAAATGTGTTGATATAATTGAAATAAATCAATGAAAAAAATAAGATCTTATTTCAGAATATTGTTTTGTCAACAAATTTATTAGATATCAAGTGGGCCAAAAATGCTTTTAGTTAGAGACATTTTACGAGGTTCCACGTAAACGATGGTTTGAGAAGAAATATAAGAAAACAAGAAATAAAACAAAGAGAATGGCAAAGTTAAAATTTTCAAGCAAGCAGCTGGTTCATTAAAAGATAAATATTTTTCGTGGATAATCTGAATTGAAAATGTGACGCACCTTATAAACGAAAGTAAAAGTAAAGCGAGAAGTAATTAAAAGTTTAAGATGTGATAAGAAACAGTAATATTAGATCCGTTCCATGTACCTCATCCAGGAAATATTGTATTATTTTTTGGTTAATATATATATATTTTTACTTTCATCGTAAAAAAAATTATCATATGAGGTCTACCACAGTTTCTAGATGAAGAAATATAATATAAAGCAAGCTCTACCAATAACTAAACCAATAGCTTTTTACTAGTATTCATTTACCCATTCGTAAGAAGTTTCGGAGCTCACGTTATAAGAGTTATTGTCTTTTATTCTACGTACATGTCACCTAAAAGTGGTTTTCACATCAAGCATGCGCATTTTATACTGGAAAAACCCTTTGTAATGTCGAAATTCAGAGGAACGCTTACACGCATTGTCGCCGACCCTCTTCATTCCCGGATTCAAATGAACGCGCAGTTCAATGCTACTATACAACTCGTACTTATTGTAGCCGATAACCTTTTGTTTTCTTAATAAATTATAAATTGTAAAATTGCCTAGTTAATCCTTTCTTAGTTACTAAATAACATTAAAAAAAAACCAGTAAAACCGGCTCGAAAGACCTAAATTATATCGCGTTACGTGTAATTTTAAGGATATTTGCCGAAATTATTCCATATTTTTTAAATTTATTTTTTTATTCGGTAACTCAGAAAAGGTAACTAAGCAATTTTACAATCATTGTCTCAGAAAAATAATAATACCATAAGATAATATAAAAAATATATTCTTATAGCAATGCGTGTATTGTAAATCTACATGATTTATCAATACAAATTTTGTCAAAATCTTCAAATAACAAACAATAATATCTTGATATAATTGATAAACCATAGTATGTACCAATGGAGATTATTTTGGCATCCCTATCTGGTAATGATATGCACAGTGACCGCACATAATTCACACAGCGGACCCACGCGGTAACGTCAGGAACGTGATTCACGCACCATAGACACCCAACATCAATATAAGTATGTATGTATAATATTCACGCGTATAATAAACAAAAAATACTTGGGATTTAATAATTAGATATATGTATATTGTATATACTGAAATAAATCTGTTTATAATTATTAGAGAGAACAGCTATAAAAATATATTTAAAAAAGTGGTTAATCTAGAGTAGATGCAAATACATAGTTAGCTAATGAAAAACGTAGAAGTGATTAAGCAGAAGTGAAGGTACTGAATATAAAAACAAGAGATAGAAAATTGCGAAATCAAGTCACTACAATTTGAAAAAGCAATTAGCAAACGCCAGCTTAGAACGTCTGCCAAGGAAAGCAAGGAATAATCGAATTACTATTTTCACTAGCTCCAATATTAGTAGATACAAATTATATTATCATTCTGCATTTTAAAGATTAGCGAGAGGAGTATGCACTGTCAATCTAGATGGTGCATACTGGCCATAGATATTTCTCTGTAGTAGTAGTTGTTTCCGTCCACGGACCGCACTCGTCTCACTTTTACATCAGGCAGAGTGTTGTCATTAGCTGAGCTACAAATATTATTTTTAAATAAATCTTCACATTTATTTAATATTCATTTGCCAACGGAGTGCAATCAAATTAAGATAATGCATTTTCGAGTTAAATCGATCAGACGAAAAACTCGTTGATTTACAAAGGTTTCCACTGAATACAAAACAAAGTATTTAAATTATACTGCAATTTTGTTGTAAATTGGCAATATATGCCCCACTGAACCGAGTATTGCTCGCATATCAATATTTTATATAATTACACTTTCGGAATTATTTTGAATTTAAAGGGAAACGCGAATGGGCCTAAGAGAAATGGACATACAATTTTTAACTAGATTTTGTCTATGTTTCTTTTTTGTTCATTTTGTAGAAAAATAAATCAATATTCCTCATCACCAATCAGTTTTATTTATCCGGGTTATTGAGTAATAAGGCTTTTTCTGATGCATTGTTTGAGGTTATTGTTACAAAAAATACTTTAATAAAATTGATGATATATATTTTATGTAATTAAGCATTGTATATTGATTAGTAACCGATATGTCTATATAATTGAAATAAATTAATGAAAAAATAATATATTATTTTAGGATATTGTCTTGTTACCTTAGTTATTAAGTTAAATAGAAAACAGACAAGATGTCAAGTGGACCCAAAAATGGGCATTGTCCTTTAATCACAATGAAAAATATGTAAGTAAACGTGTTTATAAAGTATTTTCACATACAAAAGCACTGATAGACAGTTAGCATGTATTTTACATATGTTTTTTTTTTATCCACGTTAACGCTATGTCGATTTTGTTATTTTAGAAACCCAATAATAATATAGTAAAGTATAATAAAGTAAATTAAATGAGTGTTTGCCTAATTGAAGAATTAATAAAATATGCCTAATTAATATAGGTATTTAAAACAGTATACTTATTATCTAATGAAATCGCAATTTAATATTTATTTGGATATATAGCGAGAGGAGTGTGCACTGTCAATCTAAATGGTGCATACTCGTCTCCTCAAGCCAGCATAGTAGAGTCTGTAGAGATTTATCTGTAGTGGCTGTTGTTTCCGTTAATGGACCGCACTCTAGCCTTACAGCAGGCGGTGTGTTGCCGAGCTATAACAATAAAAAATTTGGATAAAACTTTAAAATTTAGGCGTCAGGTTTCATTCAAAATACAGATACAATAAAAACTGCTGGAATAACCCCGCATATATACAGTCGCAACCGTCATTTCCTGTTCAAGATTGCCACTTGACACCTCGAGATCTCCGTTAAATATGATCCTTTATGTTTTATGAATATTTTATGACATCTTTAAAGTCATGATACGATTATTTTACGAGTCTCTTGTTCCAGGGTTCCGTTTTTGCTGAATAATAAGTTACAATATTATGTGAAGCAAAACAACTTAATTGTTTTCTGTGGGTAACAAATAGATTCGTTCAAAACCATAAACAAGAAACGAGGAATGAGTAAAATATTACTTGGTAATAGTAGTCGGTCAATCTCTGCACACAATTGCTCGTTAACAGTTTGGTCCACAATTTTCGAAGCAGCCAGCAATCCCATTAAAGAGAATTGCTGGCTTACGGACACAGGAGCAATACACCGCTTACTGCAATTTAAGAAATAGAACAATATCAAATGGAAAGATGCTTTACCAAAACATATTTAGGTAATTTGATAACTTTCAACATTTAAAGTAACGAATATAACGCAAGAAATATACACCGAATGAATTCATAAATAGTAATTTAAAGACTTTATGGATTACTATTGCATTTATTTTGATAAAATTAAGTCGATGTTTTGAAAGCTGTCTCACCGCGACCACGACGACGGAAAGCATTTTTTCGGATCAAATTAATCAATAAATAAACGCTATAGTAAGCGGAATAATGTACGAGTATTTTATTTTTATTACATCTTCGCGAATCACTAATTGAAATAGTGTCAACGCAAATTATGGTATAAGCAATAAAGACGGGTATCTAATGTTTTCCTATTAATTGTACGCATTTCAATCTTAGTTTGCTTTTGGCAAAATTTTTCACTCTTAATAATGTAGTAAAAAAGTTAATGGAATCCTGCTAGAAAACTCTTTATAGTCACAAAGCAAAATAATTTAGAAAGCTTCTAGGAAGCAAACTTGTGCCAAACTCACAAAATTTCATCACATAATTTTATTAGGAATGCTTCCTGAGTTCATACACTACTCCATACATACATAACAACCACATTTAGGATTTGTAGTGGATTAATTAATATATGATGTAAGCAATATCGCTGGAATCACCGAATGCAACGATGGTTATTTCCCTTAGAGAATTGGTTGAAAAATTTGCGGACAGCGACAAATCAATTTAAACTAAAATTATAAGGCGTACTTAATGCTAACCAGTATTATCTGCCCTTTGGGTCATGTGTAATAATGGTGGATTATTAACCATTAAGTGTTCGTGAATGTGTGGGCAAACAATTCAAAAGAAGAGAACCTGTGAGAATTCTATCACTTTACTGAAGCAATTTTTGACTTGACTGAGACTTGACCTGACTGTTTAGTGTGATGAATGAATGACTCGTGAGGCACAATATTATTAACTTGATGCAAAAATTATTTACTTTGACACTGGCAAATTATTATAATGCCATATAAAACAAAAAAAAAGAAGAGGACTGCTGTCTGCAGACGTTTCTCTATGATAGTAGTTGTTTCTGCGTATGGATCGCACTCGAGCGTAAAATCAAGCAGATTATGGTCACACGTCGAGCTATTACAAAAAATATATATCAACACAATATAGATGCATTATAATTATTATTTGCGTAATAGAACGGACCTGACAAACTTCTATGTATTTTGTAATCAAATAATGTAAGCAATTTCTCTAAATACATTTAATTGCAACGCGAAATTTAGAATAAATTGATTTTAACATTTCAATCTTGGGTAAAGATTGAGGCTTATTAATATTCTAACAGAGAATCGCGAACAATTTAATTTAACCAACTAAGTACACGTAGGAAACCACGGTTCAAATAGCCTTATTAGAGTAGTCTGACCAGATTTAAGTTAATATGTCTCAAATTGGTCTACGAGTATCATAAATGTGTCGTAAAATCATAAAAGGACAAGGTATTACATGTTATCTCTGCTGACGAATGTGAGATGAAAAATATACATCCATATATACTTTATAATTATATTAGAAACGAATTAACTGCGAATAAACTTCACATTAATTTAGATAAACTAGTAAAAACCACGAGAATGAATAAAATATACATAATTCAAGCGAAAATACATTATCTCGCTCTCGAATCCCATGATTTCAAACCCAGAATAATGACGGCGTCTACATTGCCTGGATACGAACCCGGAACTTTTACTATTGAATTTATTTGAGCGCTTAAGCGACTACGCCGGTGATGGTAATAAAATAGAATCCATTAATCTGATAAACGTTCTGCACTGAAGAATATTACACAAGAATATTAAAATTTAATATAACTGGTATTTGTGTAAAACTATGAATTTTATAGTTTTTTTTTGTTTCTTTTTTTTTCATTACAGAATTTAATTTACAATTTAATCGTGAGCGCGAAACGCCGAGTTAACTTATTTTTCGTTAACTTCACATGTAAATAGAAAAATTAGTAATTACGTTTAACCAATGTTATGTACACCATATATCATGTGTAAAGTGATATTTCCACGTATTTCTATATAATATTTTATATGCGGACGTTCACAATAATAATCCTTATTGGATGGTAGATACGACCTAAAGTAAGTTTGATAGTATCCGGATGTAACGAGAGGAGCATACACTGTTGAACTCAAGCCAGCATAGCAGAGGGGACTGTCTGCCTGCAGAAATTTCTCTGTGGCAATAGATGTTTCCATTTATACGTATATATTAGCGCGGTACTCTAGATTAATATCAGGCGGAGTATTGTCCTACGACATTTCTAATAATAATAATAAAAAAGTCAATGTAAACATTTGGAATAAACTCAAGAATTTTCTGATGCAGTATAATATACCGTCATCATACTTTAAATGTGTAAAACAAGACGAAAGTGGAAGCTTATAAAAGAGTTGCAAAACTTTTAGAAGAGCGCATTTAACATGAGTAAAAGTAAAAGGTATAAAGTTTAAAATCAAGTTTAACTATCAAATACTTAACTCTATTAGTTGTTTTTAAGTTATTTACATTTACACAAGTTACATTTTGAAATTAAAAGTTATCGATTATTTTTCCAACAATTATTGAAATTCAGAATTTGTTATTGTTTAATTATTTATTTTGCTTATTATTATTAATACTCTTACAAGTATAGGAAAACCTACAGTACAGACAGTAAAATTAAAGCTTTTACCCTTTTTTAATAAATACAATTTATAGAAGTTATTCCAGTTTAAATGAAAACGCTAAGTTTAAATGCTTAACAAGACCTAAGTGAAATTACGACCATAAAATTAAATTGTTAGATTTAAATTTTAACTCGACTGGTCTTGACTACTAGGCATTCGCTATGGCACTGCTCCATAATATTTAGTAATTTATTTAATTATAATCATAAAATACATTATTACCGTATTAACATTGGCGAACACACGCCTACACAAAAAAAAAATACTATGCAATTTATTTTGAAGTAATATTAATTAAAGAATAAAATATGTATATATTAAACCTTCTTGCTTTGCTTCATTAACTCTTCTAGACAGCGTAACGTTGAAAATTCCTGCTCAATTGACGTTGAAATTGTAAAATCTAAAAAGCTACGGCAGATCACCTGGGCTTTAATGTCGTTTCGTTTTGCATTCGCAAACAAATATTTTGTTTTAAGAGATTTGATGATTACATTGTAGGATTATATACATTCCTAATTGTAACCGTTTTAGCGTTACAAATTATATATTTGTTTACTAGTTTTTTGGGCGCGCTTCGCGGCGCTGAAAAAGTTATTTTTCGGGTAATTTGAAAAAAAATTTTTTTTTTAAAACAAATTATGGCGTTCGATATTAGAGGGCATTCCCTACGACTTTTGTTCCGGCACTTGTGGCCTATCTCGTTCCGTTTCCGAGATATCGACATCACTTCCGGTCCAAAGTCCACTTCCGGTCAAAGTCGAAGTTTTCCTGGGGTCGCGGGAACGCCCTTTACACGCCCCAAAAAGAATCATCTCTCTAACCCCCCGGCAAGTGCTTCATAATATATGTCAGTCAGTCAGTGAGTCAGTGGTAATCGAGCTTTATATAATATGACTAGTTTTTTGGGCGCGCTTCGCGGCGCTGAAAAAGTTTTTTTTCGGGTAGTATTAAAAAAAAAAATTTTTTTGAAAAAACAAATTATGGATTTCGATATTAGAGGGCATTCCCTACGACTTTTGTTCCGGCACTTTTGCCCCATCTCTTACCGTTTCCGAGATATCGGCATCACTTCCGGTCCAGAGTCCACTTCCGGTCAAAGTCGAGGTTTTCCCGGGGTCGCGGGAGCGCCCTCTATACAACCCAAAAACAATCATCTCTCTAACCCCCCGGCAAGTGCTTCATAATATATGTCAGTCAGTCAGTGAGTGAGTGGTAATCGAGCTTTATATAATATGATATAGTGGTATACCGCACTTCACCGGATATTAATCTAGTTACTACAGAGAAATGTCAGCAGACTATAGTAACCTTCGATATGCCGACTTGACGAAACGAGTTTGCATACTCCAATACTTATATCAGGCTACTACTCCCAAGCAGATCCCTAAACACGATATCGTCATAAAAATGGTGGTTTATGTTACATATTACTCAAAGTAAATATATGGCACAAAATCACGATTCTTACAATACACCATATTATTTGGAAAACTTTTAACTTGCACCGGAAACAACGAGACGACAGACTGTGCTAATAATTAATAACCACCACTCTGTATACCTTAAATTTTCAAAAACGAAAATCTAATAAGCAAAAATTTAAGCCAGCTTTTGAACTATGGAGTATTCTCGAATGCCGTGTAGTAAAGTTTTGTTCAGTATCATTTTGTCTATTATAATTAAAGTTATCAGAGGCGAACGTTCGCCTCTTCAATTGAATTCTGCCTCACAACGCCCACAAATAATTTAGCCTAATTGGAAAACGGCAAACGAACAAAGACATTAGCCAGGTAAAGAATATAACGTTATTACTTTAAAAAAAAGTTAATTAATGCTGATTAAAGCTATCAATGTGCGCGCGTGTGTGTGTGAGTGTGTGAGTGTGTGTGTGTGTGTGTGTGTGTGTGTGTAATAATAAATCAATTATGTCCCGATTTAAAGTAAAAAAGAATTAATTTTATTAAACATTTCATAAAGCAGGTGCGATGATTCGAGGCCATGGAATAAATTTGAATACATTTGGAAAGGAGAAACAGCGGGATTTATTACACTGCGATGTTAATAAAAGAGCGTGTTTCCATGAGATTACTTACAAAATTACAATAGAAATAAATTAAGACCATAACAACATGAAATCATATTTCTAAATACTACTTTATAAGTATTCCAAAAACCCAATTAGTAATTATACAATTTGCAACATTAAAAAAACTCAAGCTTTATAGAGAAAAAAATATTTACCAATATGTAAATAACTCAAATGAAAAATAAAATACATATTTCAGCACGTTTCTAATATAGGTTTTAGAATATTGAATACAATATCTTTTGTTATGACGAACAAAATGTCTGGCGCCACGTTCCTTATAATAATGTCACATCGCATCACTAGCAGTGTCTAGAAAGAGATATTTGCGAATAATGAAATTACAAAATAACAACCACTGACGAGGTCGAGGTCGGGATCAGCAATTAAAACTTGCTTTCATAGTGTAGGCAGAGGTATAAAATACACACTACACAGTGCTTTACAATGAAAGGATAAAGTTTGTATTCACTTACCACCACCACCCACATTTTCATGGAAATCGTTTGTCAATTTGACAAAAAAAAAAGCGTAATTTTATCAACTCCGATATTTTTACGTTTACGTATTTTTTAACATATCTCGTCAACAATCTAACATGGCTATCGCATATCCCTTATGCCTAAATTTTTGCCAATTTAATCTTGATCACAAAATTTAATTTATCGTTTTTAATTAGATACCTTTAAAGTGCATGTATCAATTTTTCTGCAAAGCATAAACACGCTATATAATGAAACAGGAAAGACATTCCAAATTATTAACTAAGATTAGGACTTTAAATTAACAATAAACAGACAAAAGTTTATGGCAACAAAATCTATAGAACAAAAAGAGGGAGGAATCTTATGTTAATCCAAATGTTTACGCGTGCTTCCTTAAAAGGAAGTGTTTACACAAATTTTAAAGGCAATAAAAACGAAGAAGAAGAAAAGATTACTGCTATTAAAGCAGAATTGCAATAAATTGTGTTCAAGTGTTCTAATTTAAAAGTAAACAAGACCAACAATCTGCGTAGCTTTGTGGAAGTGTTTTTGACAGCTACGGTTAATATAAAAGAATTTATTAAAAACTCCAACTCTTCTCATAAATAAAAGAGCTTCATATTGAAAATGGTAACTTTGTTTTGACGTTTTTCTGTTTTATATTACCGAGGAGCATGTATGTAAATGGCTGTGAAAGAAGCGAAAGAAGTGTGTAAAGTTTGTTGCCTCTGCCTATTCTTGTAGGATAAAGGTAGATATATAAACACAATCACAATTACATAGTTACCAAAACCCAACAATGTTTTCAAAATATTCAATTCTTACATAATAATTCAATGAATGCAATATCTCGAGAACAGATATTAACCTCAACGAGCGAGAAGTGAGAAAATTAAAAAAGAAAACTATTCATATTGAAAAGTAGAAGAACTACAACTATAACTAACAAAGATTTTTATGTAAATAATGAACAAACTTTATTATTAAATGATGATGAAGATTTAATAGAAATAAATAAAGAAGAAAATAAATACGAAAAAGAAAGAAATAGATTAGCTGATTAAATAAGCTTTATTTCAGACCACTGAACCAAATTTTGTTAGTATATTTGTATAATCTAGTATAAGTAATGTTATTGACAAGATTAAAAAGAAAAATAGACAAGAATTAATACTCGTATATCAACGAATTGTACACTTTATAAAAATTAATGAAACAGAAATCTAATCTATTTCTTACAGCCAACGAACACTGGAAATGACATTAAATTATCAATTCAAGAACCAATATTTGAGCTTATCTTACAAACACGAGGTTCATCTCCTTTTATTCTATTAATAATAACAAGGAAAGCAGGATACAATGCAAATTTTCAACAAAACATCTCAACTTTTTTTGCGGCAATAAACAAGATTTACTCTCAAATACTCTTAATGTTGTAAGCTCAACAAGTATGAAATTCTGGTTACACAGATAACTTGAAAGGCAGGTCCATTTCACGGGGTTCAGATTACGGCAAAGTTTAGTCTTCAACCATTTAGTTACACCCGAATTGATTTGTAAATAGGTCATGGCAACCAGTACTTCTCCGCCGACGAGCTGATTGGGTAGGACCGCGTGATTATAAGTTCATAATAATATTACTGATAAATAATACTGGTTAACATCACGAGGCCTAGAAATATGTTTTTGACCAAATTACCGACTTTAAAAAATGTAGTTGTTAGTAAATAATTAATCAATAGCACTCTTTAAATCAAAGTCTAAAATTTCACAAACCAAGAAAAACAGATATTCGATCTACACAAAATGTAAAATTCATACAAAAACTTTCTATAAGATTATTTGAAATACTAACTAACATTTACTTAGTTCAAATGGGTCAAGTGGAGTTTCGCATAATGAGCTGATCGGGGAAACAAAAATAAAGTTATCTTGAAAGTCGCATTTTTAATTTAAAACAATTGTGATCTGGGGGTGCGAAGTTATAAAACGTTTAATTTTAGCACCCAACTTTAACAGAAGGAGCGAATAGTTGAGTATTTAGTGGGAATTACACTCGAATATTCTCAGAGCCTTTTCCACATGAAGTAAGTACTAGTAAATCGGGTTTCAGTTCCAGATGTTGCTTCCACGAGATGCGCGTAGAAAAATTATTTATTATTAGTAGCGTATATTACATTATATTTTAATAATTATGTACAGTAATTATAATATTATTATTAACTTCAGGCGTTTCTGTGAATCTTTACCCCAAAGGCAGAAAGTAGCCATGTTTTTTTAATATTTAAATTTCTTTATTTTTAATAGTAGAATTAAAACTGAAACAAGTATTGTACGAACCAAACTTTATGGCGGATCTGAAGATAGGCACAAGTCGTAGCGCAGTACACAAATTAAGGTATCAGCAGGGCACGATGAACGTGAGAGGAAAGGGCACACTCCCTCGCTACCTCCGTCCGCAGATTATTTTTATATGTTCTATTAATATTTAAAATTTTTATAATTATAATTTATTATTGTAAATATAACTGTACCTGTGCGAAATAGCACCCGCAGCTAACTTCCGAGACGTCGTAAAGTTTGCGACCTTTAGTAAATATAAAACTGTAACTAAAATGAATTTCTATTAGTTTTGCTAGTAAACTCATACAAACTCATAAACCCGTGATACGTAATTTCATAAAGCAAAGATAAACTCACATTAATACCAACACTGAGCTTTTTTTTATTGTAGCTCGACATATGACTACACTCCGCCTGATGTAAAGCTAAAGTGCGGTCCGTGAACGGAAACAACTGCCACAACAAATAAATCTCTACAGGCTGCAGTCGCCTAGGCTATGCGGGCTTCAGGAGATTCTGGAGATGAACCGTCTAGATTGTCAGTGCACTCTTCTCGTTATACCTGTTTCCGAAATGCGAGATCACTTCACGGGTGTTACATTCGAAAGTGGTGGTACTACCCCAGGACGGCAGACTAGGCTAATAGCCTTCATCAATATAGGCACTAAGCGACCAAAGTACATATAACATAGTTGCAGTGGTACCGGTCAGAATTTAGCGAGGTTCGAACACGGGTCTCATCGATCGTGAATTGACGCGTCTTACCGCTAAGACCACGGCCGTTCTTAAAGACAATTGTACAATTGGTTTAATTTAACAAATGAAGAGCGAACACACACGAAAACTTTGCCTTCTCTAATGGATTCAATGCACCAAAATCGCTAGTTCACTATTCCAAATCTTAGAGGCTAAAATAATTACGAGTTTAAATCACTTAACCCCTACGTTTCAGTTTAAGTTTTGCCTCTGTATGGGTTAGTTCACTGTATGCCTATTATAATTGTAAGTTTAGTTTTAATAATAAAGGGCCGGGAAATGGGCTCACAATTATTTTCTCGAGTTTGTCTTTAGTATTCAGTTCGTTTTAATAGAAAATAAAACCACATTTGTTATCGCCGATCAGCTAATTAAACATTCGACTATCGGTTGAATGAGTTCGATATAATGAAAAAAAAAAACATATTGTTTTGTTGTGAAACTATTAAATCAAAGTCATTTAACTTAATTCTAATACTTTATAAAAGAAACATTTAAGAGTAAATAACGAAAAATCCGAGCACAAACATTTAGTATCCACAACTCGAAACAAAATCGTCGTTGGAGAGGCAATAGCAAGCAAACCCGAGGAATTATTAACGAGCGCAACCTCCAGTGCACTCATTACACACAATGCAACAAAAACGGGTCAGGGAGAAAATATTTTTAAAACAGTAAAAGAAAATATTGCATTGTTGAATATGAAAATGTAATAGGTAAAACGAATGACACAATGTAATAGCCCATAGTATAATGTAAGCATTAATTAAAAGAACGATAGGCAAAATGACGATAATTATTAGCTCAATTTGTTGTCTAGGGGTAGTAGCTCCCCTTTCCAATGAAACGCCCCGAGTGTCCTATTCGAATTTCAAGATCGATCTTGTAGCGCTCCATCCAGGTAAACAGAGCACACTCCTTTCAAACAGGCTACTTCCAAACTAATCCAGAAACGCGGGAGACAAAAGACTGTGCTAATAACCATCATAAGAGCCTACCACACGTAGTAAAGTATTGAGAAATATAAAATTAAACAACAGAATTCTAATTGGATGGGCAAGCAAATTGTATTAATTATCTCTAAATAAATGTACGTACGTAAGAAGAGGAATAAATAAACGTATAAAAAAATATTAATTCAAAAACGTTCTCAGAACTGGGAAACAAAACAAAGATGGAGAGTTGTATCAATTTTTTGAATAAACAATTATTGTTAAGGCCTGACAGGCATTTAGGCGACCAATTGTTAACAAGATCTCTGAAAATTAATATTATACTTCGCGGAATTAAATTCATTATTTATTTTGTTAAAAGCGTCATTTTCATGAACGAAAACAAGAAGTACTTACTATTTTGTTTGTTTTAATAACGTTTTCTATTCCACATTGTGTCTGATGTAACTAAAATTGTTCAATTTTGAAAAAAACATGGCAAGTAATGTAGCTAAACAAATGAATATACTTTTTTACAGTAGTCCGACGTATTGTGCCAACAATCTGCCTGATGCAAAGCTAGAGTGCGTCTAAAAGCGGAGAAAATTGCTATTACAGAGAAATGTCTGACAGCAGTCGCCTCCGCTACGTCGAGTTGAATAGACGATTATGCGTTTACTTCCATGCTAACCCCGATACTCGACCTGGTCACTCAGGGACGGCAGATCCAAAGATTTTAAACATGATACAAAGTTTATTATAACCCTAATAGAAAGGATGCCAGTGAAGTTAGAAAACCGCAGCGTTTGAATTAACTATACAAAGTTCAGGAAACCGAATAAGTTAGATTTTGCTTTCATGTTAAATTATTTAATAAATTATTCGGGTCTGTCTATATTTATCTTTGCGTCCATCATCGAAATCAGTCTATTACTTTTTAATGTTAAATTAAACGTGAAAACAAGGTTTGTTTTCGTAAATTTTAGATATTAAATTACTTTTATATTTTACCTTTTTAAACCAGCGAAAGAAGAAATTTTACACCTCATTACCTGCAACAAACAAAACCAACATTATTGTAATACAAAGGATGATGCTATCTTTTAGACAATATAAACCTTATAATTTCGCAATTATGCATTGTTTAATTTATGTAATAAACATTTTATATTAATCAGTGACTTTATTAACAACAAAGGAAAAACTGTATTTTATTTAAAGAAGAAAAAACAAAATCACTCTTCAAATTAATTGTTCACTCAAAAACCTAAATTAACAAAGATAGCGTTAGAAAACCTCTCACATGTAGATTCTATTCAATTGTGGAGTGTGGGGCGGGAACAAAAGCAAAGTGTCCGCAATAGGGCAAGTCAGGCAATCGCGACCGCAACACACCACGATAATGAGCAACAAAGTGGGTCATAATGTAGTAAGCGCGGCTTAAAATGAGAACCAAAGTTGCAAAGGAGAATGCCCATTCGCCTAAGATAAATGGGCCCACAATTATTTTCTATAGTATAGTAGTTTATCGACATAATTTTTAATACATTTTATAGAAAAATAAGTCTACATTCTTTATTACCAATCAGTTTTAATTTTTTCACCCGGGTTATTAAGTAATTAGATTTTTTCTGATGCAATATTTGAGGTTATTATTACATTAAATGCTTTAATAATTGATGATAAATGTTTTGTATGTAATTAAACATTGTCTATTGATTGGTAAACGATATGTTGATATAATTAATAAAAATATGATATTATTGTAAAACATTGTTTTGTTACGAAACTATTAGGTATTAACTGGGCTCAAAAACGGCCATTCTCCTTTACCTTTAAATTTGTTATATATTTAAACATACCTAATGTCTAATCCCAAAACTTTTTGACGTCTTTTTGAGAAAAATTTCGTTTTAAGTAGAAAATCATGTGAAAACTTTATAAGAAATCCTAAAGAAATAACGTTTGTTGATAAATAAGCTAAAAAAGCTGGAGTGACAATGAAAGAACGTGTGCAACCAGCGTTATCGCCACAATCCATTATCGTAGAGCATTATAGTGTGCTTTTATAAAAGCAGTAGCTTTAAGATTATTGAGCACTTAGTCAAAGTTTAAAATATTTTTGTGTTGGAAACAGTTTTTAAAAGAGTTATTTATTAGAAATAAGTTTTTTTTTATTGTAGCTCGGCATGTGACACCACTCCGCCTGATGCTAAGCTAGAGTGCGGTCCATGAATGGATACAACTGCTACTACAGAGAAATCTATACAGGCAGGAGTCGCTTCCACTATGCCGGCTTGATGAGATGAGCATGTATGATCCAGATTGACAGTGTACACTTGTCTCAAGTGTCACACTTCACGGGTGTTACATTCGAAAGTGGTGGTACTACCCCAGGACGGCAGACTGGACTAATAACCATCATCGATCTGCCTACCACTCTTTAATAGTGCCTATAGGCACTGATCAGTGTACAGATAACAAAGTTACTCGTACATTGGTACCGGTCAGAATTTAGTGAGGTTCGAACACGGGTCTCATCGATCGTGAATTCACGCGTCTTACCGCTAGACCACGGCCGCTCGAAGTTCCTTCTACCATTTTTCCCAATAATATAATATCAACTTATTTTCTATTAGCACTTTCAATTCAATAATGTAATACGAATTAAGCCGTGATTACCTCATGCACGATTTACTAAACATTCTGTAATTCGTAGCAAACGCGGTTAATCATACTACCACTTGTGATATTATTACATTTAAGTCCATTAGTTAAATATTCATATGCCTAAATATGAATATATACTACCACTGTATACACATGAGCATAAAAGTTAAAATTCTAAGTTAAGGGAAAAGGTCACTCTTTAGTGCCAGCCGTATTGGGGTAGTACCATCCATCTCTTTCAAGCAAAACACACATGTGAAGTGACCTAATCGCGTTTTGGGATCAGCTTGGGTGTAGCCTGGACGGTGCACAATCTTTTACTCAAGCCAGCATAGTGGAAGCGACTGCTGCCTGCAGGGAGTTCTCTTTAGTGGTTGTCACATAAACAGTTGAACCGAACCTTATTTGTGACAAAGAATAATTTTTAAAAGTAAAAATTACGCCAATAATTATTGGTAGCTCTAGAGTTTCTATTGTCGGTATAAATAATATTTTAGTTGGCAAATTGCAAGACTGAAGGACCTCTTCTACGAAAATAGTATTTATTTAGGCTCCGTTTTAGCTTTCACGTTTGCATTGGCTAATATTTAATATTTTAGTCCCAAAACGCTTTCTTTACCAAGACCAAAATAAACAACACGGTTATGGTCGCCGTTGAAAGTGAAATATGCGTATTAAGATTGAAATCTGAATGAGAACAAACTCAATTTCAAAATGGTGATTTCTGATAAGAAATTTTTTATATTAAAATTCTTAAATTTTTTTTTTACATATTATTTAGTAATCCAGGCGTTAACGGGCAGCATTAAGCCGGCGATCAGTATGTACCGTTCATGTTACCAAAAACGCGACAATGTCACCCTATGTAACCCATCCTAAGTTCGCCTATCAAGCTTAACGAGGAATAAAAGTAAACTCATCATTTTGTACGTACGTTGTATGATAATGAAACAAAAACCTCTCAGCTAAGCGTTCAAAAGCGAATTTAATAAATACGTGGGAGTGTTTGGGCAAATCTTAATTTGTGAAGTGTTTACTCTATATGTATTGCCGATGTTTTTATGTGCCCAGTTATTTTTGCTTTTATGTACAAATATATAATCTTATATTACCGTCCTTTAGTGACGTTAACTCTGTAATTAATTTGTAATAGGGTGTTAATCAATACCTTCATAACAAGACGTCAGTAACACGTGGTAAAGGACGAAGCTTATCAACAAGGTTCAATTTCCACAAATCAATATCTACTTAGCTCACGCCTTGTTCCCACTGGGGTAGGCAGAAACTATGAAGCACTAGCGACTCCTCTCTCTCGCGGAAGCGACTGCTGCCTGTATAATATCTGTAGTAGCAGTTGTATCCATTCATGGACCGCACTCTAGTTTTACATCAAGCGGACTGTTGTCATATACCAAACTACAATAAAAAAAATGTAACTGTATTTTAGTTTTAGCTTAGTACAGGCATTTAAAAAATCCAATGTTCGTTTTTTTACATCTAAGTTGAGGTGTAAAGCTTTACATAGTATGTCTAAGAACTAATATAGATCGAGTAATACGAAGGTGAAAACGGCTTTGAAATGATCGGAAATCACTAGACGGATATGAAGTTGGAACGTTTTAGTACTGGGGCTGAGATTAGTTATTAGATAGACGGGCCAAGTTTATTCACATACGATGGTAACTTTTAATCGTTTTCATAGATTAATCGTAGTGAATGTAAACATGTATACTGATAAATAGTGCCAAATTGCAAGCACCAGAGAAAAAAATATATTTAAAAACAATTAAAAAAATATAACTTTCATTATCAACCTGGATATTGCACTTTGTCTCAAGCAGGCATAGCGGAGGCAAGTGCAGCCTACACTCTATAGTAAACAACATGCGGAATATGACCTTTTTATTTTTTAAATGACAGTAGAACTTCTTCAGACTAACAATTATTCCAATAAACTATATTCCATTCCATAAATTACAGCTAGACCACAAGACAACAAATCATCTACGTATATGTGTCAGAGAAATATTTTGCTTGTCACACCCTTGTTGAGGTCTAAGGGCATAACAATGTGTCAGAATTGTTACATTTAAAGCTGAAGATGGCTCCGTTTTGTATGATACATTTATTTAAAAAATGCGCGTTTTAATCTACGCTTATGCAAAAAAATTACGGGTACTTATACAGGGTTTGTCCGGAAAGTAAGACTGATTTTCTTCCGCCGCGACTGTACTTCAAAGTGCGCGCACCGACTGGATTCGATAGAGGGCGTTCCTAGCTAACGTTGTCTCTGAGCACCTGGAAAGTCAGGACAGGCATTTTCGCGCGACGTGTTTCTGTGAGTGGTGCAAGCCGAAAATGCAGCGTTCGTTAGAGCAGAGACTGTTCTGCGACAGAGACGTTTGATATGATCAAGCAGGCTTGTAGATACGGATAAACACGCTCTTCAAGATCGCATAATCCTGACTTCTGAAGCATAATTTGCACAAATTGTTATTGTGTAACTGAGTGATTGAAAAGACCAGTGTTCAAATCTCGGTTAATTCTTACCAGTACCAACATAAGTGCATTGTATGTACTTCGATCGTTCAGTGGTCAGTGTAGTAGAGGTTGTTTCCATTCATGCACTATAATTAAAATATATAGAAAAAGTCAAGTTGAATTGAAACGGCTTAATACACACTTCTTTCGTTATACCTCGCTACTTTCAAACTGATCTCGAAACGCCAGAAGGTCACTTCACACTTGTACCTACCCCAGGACGGCAAACTGGGCTAATAACCATCATCAGTCTGCCTACCATTCTTTTTGTTTTGTAACAAAAATATTGTAGTAGTATTTATAATTTTAGAATATGATAGGCAGTTTATACACCTACTTGATGATATACGTTATAGGACAAAACATTGAAGCAGTGTAAAGAAACATATCGCTTAGTTCTTTGCTCTGAACCGACACTGATAATAAGGTTTTTTTTTTAAATTTTAGCACATCATATGACCGCACTCCGCCTGATGTTAAGCTAGAGTGCGATCCAGGAACGGAGGCGACTGCTGTCAGTTTTTTGTTTGTTTTCACGCAATTAACATGTGAGTCTTTAGAACAAATCTTTAAATAAAATAAATCGTAGCAAACATTAAATATTTATTGAATCCTAAACTTTGCGTAACACGTGAAAGGCTATATTTTTACTATCACAAAATCAAAGCCTACTCCTGACTTCACAATGAGCAATACAGTTCCCTTCATCGTAGAACCTATTCTCGTTGCCACCGCAACCCGACCAGATCATTCGCATGCATTTACGTCTAACAATGTCATAGAACCAGACAACAAATTTTTCGTGACATGGCCCTCTAGACGGAGCTTGGTAGCAGTAGTAAGGTGCGTTAGCCATTCCTGGAAAAGGGCCTTGCTCTATGCCTGAAAGTAATATAAAATAAAAAAATAATAAAATATAATTTATTGTAAAAAAATAAAATAATAAAGTTGCAAGGGCCCCTGTACTAGGTTCTTAGAACCTGTGTTACTGGGTACCCCGGTTACTATGTTAAAATGTATTACTATGTATAAAACTTTATACGACAACTATATCAACTTGTAATAAAAATGTCGCGCGACTTGTGACCGCACTCCGTCTAATGATAAACTAGAGAATGTACGGTCCACGAGGGGAGACAACTACAAAACAAGGGAAGATCTGCACTGCATTTAGAAGCTTCAAGATTAGTACTATATTTTTATTGCAGCTCGGCATGTGACAACACCGCCTGATGTAAAGCTAGAGTGCGGTTGATGAATGGATATACTACATACTCTGGAATACTACAGAGAAATCTATGCAGGCAGCAGTCGCCTCCACTATGCCGGCTTAATATTAACGAATAAATTAAGGAGCTCTCTGGCTAAATCGCTAGTATTAAAAATACATTTCAATTAAGAACATAAATTGTACAATGATCACTCTTTCGCAAAAAAAAAACTAATTCATAAGCAAGCAGTTAATTACAGAGACGTAATAAATGTCAAAAACGAGAATATTAATAGCCTTATAAAGTGTCATTTATTTCAATGAATAAAAACAACCGAGCGGACAGAGCATCCCGTAAAACATATCCTTTCCATGCCCCTTTAAATTTATTTTCCATTAAAACATGATGATGATTAAAATATCTATAATTAAGTTTAAAAAACCAAAACTATATTATATTTGCCGTGGTCTAGCGGTAAGACGCGTGATATCATGATCGATGAGATCCGTGTTCGAACCTCGCTAAATTCTGACCGGTACCAATGTAACTTTGTTATATGTACTTTGGTTGCTCAGTGCCTATAGACACTATTAAAAAGTGGTAGGCAGACTGATGATGGTTATTTGTTCAGTCTGTCGTCCTGAGGTAGTACCACCACTTTCGAATTACACACTCGTGAAGTGACCTTGTCGCGTTTCGGGAATAGTTTGAAAGTAACCAGGTATAACGAGAGGAGTGTGCACTGTCAATCTGGAATACTCGTCTCTTCAAGCTGACATAGTGGAGGCGACTGCTGCCTTTAGAAATTTCTCTGTAGTAGCAGTTGTATCCATTCATGGACCGCACTCTAGCTTTACATCAGGCGGAGTGTTGTCACATGCCGAGCTACAATAAATACAAGATATACCTGTATACATATTCGGGGAATTAAATTTAACATTGATTTTTAAATAAATCGATCCGAATTTTTTTTTTTAACATTTTAGAACTTTTTATATATCACAACAAATAGGTACACTTCAATCATGATAAACATAAAATAGTTAATGCTAATAGCAAAATTATTATTACTTACGTCCTTTTTGAATATAATCATGTCCAAACTTCCTACCCTGAACACAAGTTATCCAAAACACGTATGTAATACTGAGGTAAAATAATACAATATATTTCATATTATTTGTACAAAGAAACCCTATCAGCCGAGCAATCCTCTATTTCTAATAAAATTACAGTTTCGGTTTGTTTCAATTTTGACTTAACTCACTCTCGTATTGATGCAAATTACGAGTCGAATTATATCGACCTTACCTTACCATATGTTTTTTTTAAATTGTAGCTCGGCATGTGACAACACTCCGGCTTATGTAAAGCTAGAGTGAGGAATGAAAACAACTGCTACTACAGATAAACCTGTACGGGCAGCAGTCGCCTCCACAATGCTGGCTTGTACCATCCAGATTGACAGTGCACTCTTCTCGTTATACCTGGCTACTTTCAAACTATTCCCGAAACGCGACGAGGTCACTCACGGGTGTTACATTCGAAAGTGGTGGTACTACCGCAGGACGGCAGACTGGACAAATAACCATCGTCAGTCTGCATAACACTCTTACATTAATTAGAAAAAAATTCTGAAAATATTATTTTGTTAGCCCTATAGCTTCGATATATTATGTTCGAGTCATAGATATGTTCTTCGGTTGAATAGGTGATAAAAAAAACGCCTAAGATAGTGCTTGTATCGTAGGTACTGAGCGACCAAAGCAACATAGCATTGATATATACTCGTACAACTAGATAAGCAATAACGCTCCCAATGTGACGGGAGAGACAAGATGACTGCAGTCACTTGTAGGTTTTTTGTCAGTTAGTATTTGACTTGACGACAACATTGTCAAATCGTTTGAAGCGGCTTACGCTTTTTTAATGTCCGATGGTTTGCCTCTAGTATATATCACCATGCAACATAGTTATATTGCTACCGCTCAGCCAGATTTGAACACGGGTCTCATCGATTGTGAGTTCACATTCATATTTGTATATGAATAGTGAGAAAATATCCGAATTATTCATGCCACGTGTTCAACCACGTCAGAATTTCGTTAACCGCCATAAATTTCTTCACAATTATCATAATTTGTAAATGCAAAAAAGGGCGGTTTCGTATCTAATAAAGAATGAAATGTAAAATGTAAACGTAAAAAGTGTTGGGCACGTTTTTCGTTTAAATGTACTCCTAATGGCAAACTGGCGCTGATAGACGAGTGAATAATTACTTCTATTCTTGTTCGACCTTGTAAAGCAAATATTAGTTACGGGAACTAACTAATGAGAAAAGCTAGAATTCCTCAGTATACCGGACAAGCTGACTCTACCTACAAACCAAATTCGTGTGCAAATTCGTTTCTTCATGCCAGCATAGCAGACAGACCTGTTGACTGCAAAAATTTGTGGTAGCAGTTATGACCGCTCATGGACCAGTGCTCTAAGGTCTAATTGTGTACTACATGTATGCATAAATAGTCAAACCATTCCGTGTCGGTTATGTAAATAATAATAAAAAATATCCGAAAATGTAAATCGTATTCGAAATAAACCTATAATCAAATGGACAGTACAATCAGAATTTGATTGCATTTTTTTATTGCATCCGTAAATTTTAATTTCAGATAACAGTTTGTTTCCAAATTAAATAGTTTTTATAGACATAGTAGATAATTTACTGCATATAAAAAGTATTAGTGACACAAACGTAAATTGTTTTTCTAAAAAAAAAAAAAAATACAGTAGCTAAATTCGCTATCGCCAAATTTACTTTTTTAATAAAAAGCTAGAGTGAAGTCTAGTACTACCACAGTAGTCGTCTCCGCTATGCCGGGTTTGGGGAGACAAATGTGCACCATCCATTAATAGGGCACACTCCACTAGGTTGGTTACTTCTTCGCTGACTACTTCCAAGCTGATCCCGAAACGCAACGCGCTCTTCGCGGTTGCTACATCCCAGGACGGCAAAATAAATTTCAATAAATATTTAAAAACAACATCCTCTAAAATCAAGGTCAAACGAATTAAATGAAATGAGTTAAGCTGCGAAAATTGTATTACGACATAATCATAATAAATAACGAGGAAGACATAATAGGAAACCTAATTTATATATGCCAAAGACAAAACCATGAAGCGTAGAACTAAATGTTTGGACAAATAATAAAAATACGCCTTTAAAACTATTGTAAGAGAGCTCACAATTGCAAAGAAAAAATGTATATGTGGGTAGCGTGGGATGTGTAGATACAGCAATTAATCAATAAGACAGTAGATTTCAGGCCGCCAGACGTTGCCATGACAACCACTTGGGTGCCCAAATACTGCAGATAATAAATCAAGGATTAGGATGCTTTTGAAATGGCAATCAGTCTTATCACACTTGGGAATAACTTTGTGAATAAAAAGAAAACTTCAGGTGCAAAAATACCTACATAAAAATGAATTTTTGTTTGTATGTCCCTATGCTTTCCGTAACTGAGACGTCGATTTAAAACCTTTTTATAAACAAAAGGTTTTGAGATTTTTAAAAAGTTTTAAAAATATATTATAGGTTATTAAATTTTGCTTATTAAGTTCGCCGCGCACACAGCCTAAAATTGACAAAACATAACAATAAAAACATCAATTAAATAAAGTTCTAATATCTAACGAAATCCAACTAATCTAAAAATTCAACAAGCACGAAATCTGCCACTTCTTAACAAAAAATTACTGTTAATTCAAACAAAATATACATATATTGCACATAACTGAAAAGTAATTTTAAATTAAAACCTAGTGTAAATAGAACGCAGCCATTGAAAGACTAAAAAGTTATTAAAAAAACGTGTAATGTTAAATATAAAATAAATCGAATTAATTCATCAAAAGACTTTTACAAAAGACAATGAAAATATTGAATTTGCTTAAAGACGATGAAACGACCCGTCTTAGAATGCAAATGAGAAATAAAAGTTGGCATTTTAAATAGTTATTAAATTTAGTAGATTTTCTTAGCGATTCCGCATTTGCATAATTTAATTGAAACCGAATCGAAGCTTTTGATTCGTTCATACTCTTCTCGTGGCAATAAGGGCTAATTAAATTAAGAAGCAAAGTTTTTTTTTAAAATTATTATCTCACATATTACTAAAACAATAATTCGTTGTTTTCAGTTATCGTACATTTGTACGGATGCCCATAACACTGGATTATGGTATTATATTTTAGGATGGGCGTCATCGTAGGTTATAAATACCAAAATCTTACTTCCCACAATCTCCACCTACCCCATCTAGAAACTTAAGATAATTAATTGCGATATCGCGAGAACTGAATTGGATGTGACATTCCAGCACATAACAATTCTAAATGGATACACCCAAATACATGTACATATTTACCTAGGTCTATCTTGAATATTGCGAGAATTTAGTATTTGTTTAGTATTATAAACATTAATTATACATACGTTCCTAATTTAGCTATGGACGAGTTTTGATCAAATTAATCTGCAAAAAAGCCGAATTGATGTTTAAAACTTTTCAATAAAAATTCTAAAAATGCACAAGTAATATTCGGAAAAACGTGCGGGATCGGCAGTAAAAGTTCAATATATTCTTATGAAGATTTAATCTGTTTAGACCATATGTTTTTGTCCCAAAATAACTACTCCAAGAAATAAACACGGGACCACACTGCATTGGGCCGAATCGTAAAAAGAGGACATAAGGGATATGCTACTCGGGGTCATAAACACAAACTACAGACGGTACAAGAGCTTCCACGTCGTCGGCGAGGGACGGTAGAGACTTGCGACTAATTACAGGAACGCGACATGCTATTTATCTTGCTGTAAAGAGCTACTCCTTTTAATTTCATATGTCTTTGAATATATAACTAATTTACAAACTAAAAGTTATTCAATATTACCGTCTATTTCTCCTGTTAACAATTTTAGTTTGCACTCAGTAGCTTTTAATATTTAAACAGCAATTCTCAACTGATAATAGGTTTAAAAGAAACATCAATAAAGACCATAATAGCTGTTTTCTGTAATTTACTTCTAATTCATAATTAGTTCTAATAACAATAATGTATTGAGCAAATTAAATATTTTATAACAAATTATGCTAACAACGACAAACGAGTAAGTTGAAAACTTTATTAGAAAGTGAAGTTACAAGTATGTTCGTCTGAGGAACGCTTAAAGGTCTCCTGACAAGGGTAAGCAAATAAAACTTAATTACACATTAGCGATGGTATATAACAGTAAGTAGACCCTTTCTTGTCCACGTCCCAAGCGCCAAACATAAACAAACTTATCTTGATTCCACCTTCATTAATAACCCGCAATAAATAACTCTTATTAAAACTTGACACAAGAAATTTGGGGCGTGTTGGTGTATTATCAACAATAATCTATACGATTTGATTATATGTAACATATGAAATAGAAGATAAACGTATTTTAATATTAAATAATACAAATTCATACCAAATTAACATCTTCTTATCTTCAGTCACAATTTCAACGGTACGATAGAAGTGGCATTAAGCGCCGTGTACGTCCCATAAGTGTACATCATCACGTAGCGTTTCAAGATAGGGTCGAACGCCTTGAAAATATACGCGATTTGCCATGTTATGGGCGTTTTAGTTCGACATATGACAATACCTCGCTTATTGTAAAGCTAGACTAACTACTGTAGAGTGTCGCCTCCGCTATGCCGGTCTATAGAGAGTATAACACCATCCAGATTGACAGTGCACATTTCTCTCGTTATACCTAATTACTTCCAAACTGAATTTTATTCCCATATTAATTATCCCATATAAATTAATATTAATCCATTTTTATCCCACGAAAAGCAAGGGAAGAAGTTCCACGCCGACAGAGCCCCGCATATCGGAGTGAGGCAATTATTAGTGCCCGGTGGACAGCATACACCGGGACCGGCACGCTCGAGACTAGGTACACCCCTAGCCACGCATCCGTCGGCACGGCAGACATTGGATTAGCATAAAGGATTTAGGGAATAGGAATTCGGAGGTAGAGTAGGAGTAGGAATAGTTGGATGCCACTACTATAGGAAGAAAATTATGTATTAAGTGGCAGCTCGAGGTGTCCGGGGAACTGATCCTGAAACGCAACAAGAATGCCACGGGTGTTACATTCGGGAGTCTCGGGTCTCAAGAATATATTAACCCAATCGAAGTAATCTTAACCTTGCAGTTATTAAAAATGGTACGAATGGTTTGTATGTGTTTATCCAGCAATTAGTAAGATAGAATAGCACGTGTTCATAAAAATGGTGCAGAGTTACGCAATAAGTAGCAACTTCAAATGTTTTGCAACAGAATGAATCTTGGCATGCATCCATGTCGTGTTATATTGTCTCCAGTTATCTCGACATTTTATCTCATTTTTCATCTCTGTAGACTGATTTAAACAACAAATATGTATTCTTTTTAATTTATTATGCGAAACAAAGAAATTACAATAACGTGAACAATAATGAAACGCAAAACAATTCCAAATAAGATAAAACCATTATTAGAATGAGAAACAAAATCTAATTCGCTAAAGTCGCGGAATTAAAGGGTCATCATCGATATAGGTCAGTATGTCATATTACTGTACTGCCTGCATCCGGCCGGAATCACAGCTGCCAAAAGCTGCCACTGTGATATTATTCCCAATGTTAACTTTACCACAATCTTGGAATATTGTACTTCACCGTTAGCGTTCAGATGGGGCCAGTCATTGTTCACAATTTTCATACAAGGAACAAGGCGGGTCTACGAGTACTAATTCAAGATATGATCGAGACGATATTCAATATGGGTATGTGAAGGAACAATGGGGAATTGATTTAATAAGTAGCATATAGATTTATTGATACTCTTACACATATGAAAGGCATATTTTTATGAGAGCGGCCGTGGTCTAGCTGTAAGACGCGCGAACTCACGATCGATGAGACCCGTGTTCGAACCTCGCTAAATTCTAACCGGTACCGATGTAACTGTGTGTTGCATTACATTAGTAATTAAAAAGAGGTAGGCATACTGATGATGGTTATTGGTCCAGTCTGCTGCCCTGGGATAATACCACCACTTTCGATTGTAACACCCGTGAATAGACCTTGTCGCGTTTCGGGAGCAGTTTGAAAGTAGCGAGAGGAGTGTGCACTGTTTAGATGGTGCGTACTTGTCTCCTCAGACCGGCATAACAGAGGTGACTGCTGCCCGTAGAGTTTGATCTGTAATAGCAGTTGTTTCTGTTCATGGACCACACTCTAGCTTTACATCAGGCGGAGTGTTGTACTATAGATTTTTTTAGTAATAAATGTAGCATAGTTGACAAAAGCGAATTGAACATAAAGCAGGTTATGAATAGCCTAGACCGCACAGCTTATTAATATCAATACTAAGAGATAATGAAATGTGGCGAACGTTCGCTCGCGTATTCAAAACTCAATTAAACAGATTAAATAAACGAAAACGTATATTAGTAGAGACGACAGGGGCAGATTTTTAATTTCCCGAGAGACGAGTACGTTCTGCAAGTGAGATGGCATTAAATTTTCACCTTACAAACCGCAATACGAATAAGATCTATTGGGAATGCTGGATTATCGCTAATATTCTAAATGTATGTAGTAATGACGCACAAAACGTCTATCGTTCTTTTGTGGACTTCACAGTCTGCTTCAATCTGCTGTAGATCAGATTCTTGTTTTAGTTTACTTATTAATTTACATACTTGTTTCAGACACACAAATAATATATCTTAATTTTTAAACTGTGCAAAATAAATTAAAATCAAATGATTTTCAGGAAATATTTCATTTTAAACATTAACAAGCTAATAACATGTTTCTCACCATACATGCATATTGGTTAAAGAGTGGCGGTTCGTAAAAGCAATTTCGAGGTTCCGAGATTGGCGTTGTCATACGAAACGCCGTAGAAAAATTCATGAAAACGTTAAAGTGGAGTAATTTTACCACATAAAGGGTTTTCCTTTTTTGTATTCAACCGCGAATTTCAATATAGCTTTGCTGCCTTACTTTTAACACAAAGAATGCCACTTGACATAAAATCAGTTTTGCTACATCAAATGAAATTCATTTTGTTTTAAAATAAACGTGGAATTGAAAAATATTTTCGCTACTAACAAAAAAAAAACTTGACTTAGAGTGATATACACGTATATTGTAGATTTCATATTTACAAGTGAATCAAACACGATATTGGAAAAGTTTAGATAAAATGCAAATATCAATTTCAGCAAAAAAAATATCGAAAACAAAATTTTCCAACCCTTTCAAAAAATTCATAAAGAAACAAATAAGGTTCTCCCTGTCACAAAACAGAAAGTTAATAAACCGACTTGTTCAGGTAACAGGGTCGCATTTCATCTTTATATCTAAGTTAAAGAGTGGTACGCAGAATGATGATGGTTATTAGAACAGTCCGTCGTTCTGGAATACCACCACTTTCAAGGGCAGCTTGGAAGTAGCCAGGTATACCTAGAAGAATGTCCCGTCACTTCAAGTCAGAACAGCGAAGGCATTGCAGATATGTTTGACAATTACCACATAATAGTCACACATTTAGAGCGAAAAAATCTGTTTAGACAACAAGTTTTGTGAAATAAATTAATATGAAATTGTCATAAAAAATACTTTCATTCAGAGAATATGAACGTACGTATCCTTCTTGAATATTGCATGTGCAAATGTAGTACGTCGTCAATCTGTAACGCAGCTGTTGCAAGTCTCTATGTATAAAATTTAGCTCCGTTTCGCTTTCAACCGCCAAAGAGGTAAATAAATTGTGTGAATATGACAGCTGGCGAATAAAGGAATTCGTGCTCGGCAATTGAATAGAAAGAGAAAAGAGTGTTTTAGAACATGATATCAAAGTGTTAATTCTCAGATTACATAATTTAAAAGCCATTTACGGGCATCTGTTTTCGTGACAGTAAATGAGAAAATATCTAATATATTGTTTGGAAGTTATTAGGTAATTCTTTTGATGTTTTCCGACTTCCGTAATAGCCCGTCAGCAGATGTTGTGAATGTCAAGATTATTCGGTCGATAAATAATTTGTCGTGAAAAAACAAACATTATGAAATATCAAAGAAGACTACTTATCGAAAATCATAAGCACGCTTTTAAAATCTATCCGTCGCGATAAATCAAAGGCATGTGGCTTGGCTTTCACGTTCTTGTTTTAATTGAAATTCGGTGTTTAGAAAGATTAGATTGACGGTGTGAACGTCAAAGTAATATATTTTACCTGTGAGTGTGCTGCACAGTACTCGGGCGTCGGCTGTCTGAAAGGGCTGTGCACAGGACAGGGGACATTGTGCACGTGTTGATGTTGATGCGTGTGATGCGGCAGGTGCGCGTGATGACGGGCGTGCGGCGGGGTGAGGCGCGGGGTGGGGCGTAGAGCGTGGCGCGGGCACAACTCGGCCAGGGACAGCGAGGAGCAAGAGGGCCGCCAGTAGCCGCCCTCCTCCATGTCAGGTGCGCATCTCGCCGCGCCGCAGCACGCGCACCGCCGCGCGCACGTCAGCGCATGGCGCCTCTCATGCCCGCACCACTCGTCGCGCTCGCGGCCCGACACCCTAGCGCGCTAGCGCCGGCGCCCACTCGAACCTCCGTACATCCTCTCATTCGCAACACTAAATTTGCGAAGTACACCACACACGGTCACAATAAACACTTTTTTTGCACTTTTGATTTCACACAAGACAGTAAACTACCGAGTAACTACTACTGTATTCATACCACTTCTCACTTATACCCGTAACGTAACTTGTAATTGCCCGATTTAATTTCAACTACGATCTTATGGAAAACAACAATATTTCAACATCAAAACAAATAAAACTGA
Source organism: Tinea pellionella (assembly GCA_948150575.1). Taxonomy (NCBI): domain Eukaryota; kingdom Metazoa; phylum Arthropoda; class Insecta; order Lepidoptera; family Tineidae; genus Tinea; species Tinea pellionella. The sequence goes on from OX411253.1 coordinate 2,334,638, forward strand.
CATTAGGACAATGAAAGTTAAACACCAATTGCACACTAACCGTGCATGTTACGTCGAATTCCTTGCAAAGTGCGCCAGAGAGTAACTTTGAATTTGTACAAATACTTGGGAAAACCACCGAAACTAGTTTCAATTCCGAAACAAATGCAGCGGATCTGTGGCGGTAGTACATTCGCCTACCAAAATGAATTGTTGCATCGTATCTTTTGCATCCAATCGTGTTATATTGACTAATAATGCCATAGTATTAATTCGTAGATAAATGATACAACAGAAATTTCAACTTTATTCATCTGTGATAACATCACAATAACCGAACTTTAATGTGATTATCTAGATTCAGACCCACAATAAACGCCGAAAATTGCTAGCCTCGTTTACGCTTTCAACAGTAAATAGAATAATATCAGATTAATAACTGAAGTTAATATGCATACACCATAACGTTTTTATATAAAGTTGCCCCATGTGGTTCACTCGTAAAGTGTTTAGCGTAAAGCTCGTTAAAAATGCGGGGATTGGATTGGTGGACATTTAGTATGAGATTTCATATATTTTTTGCAAAAAAAATAAATACATATAATGTACTTTAAAAAAATTGTAATCGTGAACACAATGTGATCTTCTAGTGCACGAGAGAAACAGATATTAAACATTTTTGCTCTAGGGTTTATTAAATTCTCAGATTCCAACATGAATCTGTATAAACCGTAACAAATATGCAAGCTATTAAAATAGTTCCAAAACGCTATATTTCATCTCCACAAGCTTGAAACTCAAAGATAACCAATTCTAATAACATAATCCTGTAGAATACGATATGTGATATTGGAAAGTCTAGAAACATTTCAGATGGCACTTATATGTATATTGTATGAAACCAGTGCAGACTAGACACACGTTTTAGCAATAAACATGGCGTCCACGTAGAGATCTCTCGAAGTTATTGTAATAATACAAATCCGAGTCACGGCACCCTCCCTATGGACCGGGCCATAGATTTGCGGATCGCCGCACCTTTTCTTTGCATATAGACTAAATAAATCCAATATTACAAGGATATTGTATACTGACTAATAAAACAAATGTTACCTTTATTTTCAGTAATTATTTTTTTCTCAATAATAATTGAGAAAAAGATTTCCTAATATAATTAAGTTTTTAAAAGGACAAGCAAAAGGAGTTGTTTAACTAAGAAACTTCAGAAAGAGGAGCTTAAAAGAAAAGCTATTTATCAAAAACACCCCTTTAATAAAATAGCGAAAGCAATTACTGCAACCTAATTAATTTAATTACTTGTAATCGTTACAAATATAGTATGATTTATCTACAAAGTTTTTGCCCGACAACCTACAAAGACATCAGATCTATATGAAATTCCAATTGAAATAAGTTACCATTATGAACAAATAGATACTAATTGTAACACAACAAAGTGACATGGGACAAGGAAGGAAGGGAAAATAGGTCTCAAAGATTTTTCATTTATATTAATTCTGTAGTATGAATGAATATCGGCATAAGGTACTACTCGTACCGTCAGTTTAACAAAGTAACTTTCCAAGGGTGCCAATACAGCGTGATCGTGAGGAGCATATACACTCGATTCGTGTCGATAAGTAATGAAAAAATACGCGTTTAGGTCACGCATGTCTCGAGGGACCTAAAACAAATGATATCCGGAACTGGCTACCTGAAACATGGAGCCAGAAGGCTAATACTAATAACGGCTTATATTACTAGATAGCTAAGAAAATCCATTGAATTTTTAATAACTGGTTTTGAATAGATGTTAAAAGACAATACGTAACAAGGGAGTGGGCACATAATTTCTCTAGAGAATGGTTATATATTCTAGACGTAAATTAATATTAAAAATCACCAGATTGATTAATTGATGAACTAAAATATTGAAATGAAAAGTTTATTTAGTATTTGCTGAAGACATACACTACATTCTTTTATTGTACCTCGTCATATGACAACACTCAGCCTGACGTGAAGCTAAAAAACGGTCCATAAATGGAAACAATTGCCACTATAGATAAATTTCTACATGCAGCATTCGCCTCCGCTATGCCGGTTTGAGATTGACACAGACACCAGACACCAGATTGACAATGTATACACCTCTCCTTATACGTGTTCTCGAAACCCGATAAAGCCACCTCACGGGTGTTACATTCGAAGGTTGTGGTACGACGACAGACTGGGCTAATAATAACTATCATCAGTCTGCCTACCACTCTTTATTATACACTAGTATTGCTAGTTTTAGAATAAGTACTTTGAAAAATAGCTATCATTACTGAATAGCCTATAGGAATATAATTTTAAAATAAAGCTGTAAATTATTAAAATATATTTATATTTAGTTTCCACCCAGTTAGCCTTGACCTGAATGAGAGCCTCATTAAATTTCACTGCCTCGCTTATGCCGATTGCTGAACGACAAATAAAAGAAACCTTCGAAGTAATGGAAAAATAGGAACTCGAATAAATTTCTAAAAACTTTTTATTATTTTATACTAGTTTGGTTTATTAATGTTCGTAACTCAAAACCTACTCCTTATTAAGTATAATTGCAAAAATATATTTTTGGATACACGTGTGTTGTTAAGTTGTTATCTACATAAAAAATAGATTAACTTGACTTTCAAAATGTCAAACATAATAGGCTTTAATGATATAATAAATCTGAGACCTATAAACAGCAAAAGGTCATCATAGTTTATAAGAGCAAGAAATAAAAATATTACTAGAACAAAACAAAACGGATTAAGAACGTTGAACAAGATATTTAAGTGTTTTGCCGAATTCTATATATTCTATAATCGCACCAATTATGTCGTAATAAAGTGGCTATTCGTCTACGAACAGACTTCCCGTTGAAACGTTAACGAAAAGTACCCACATCCTCGCATCTTAACAGTGTAACAGAGACGCAATAACCTTCAAGTGGAGGGCTATTTGGAGCACCCTCGACGTACATAGCAGATAATGAAATAACTTCTGGTGAGCTTCACGTTTGTTTAATTTACCTTACGACTTTCCGAGCGTTTAGAACAATTTTATAATCCGTAAATAAACATAATACGTGGTTATAAAGTTAACTAGTTTCATACAATATAATTCAGTAAATGAAATACTCGTGTACCTTGGATAACTTTATTTGGTTGGAGAGACAATTGACTGAAATCACTGCCAACGACAAGAAAGGTATCGGGACCGCAGTTGATGCTGCAGCCCACAATCAGGTCAGTAGGTCATCAGTGCAATATGTCTTGTATACCATTGGATATGGGATTGTCCGTAAAAACACAACCTTTTCTACTCATTTATATTAAGCTTAAATTGTCCAAGGTGCCCTAATTTTATCGCCCTTCTTACATAACTTTATTAATTTTGGGTACAATTTCCTGAAAAAAAAAATGTTTCAGTGAATAATATCACGGAGATGAGCAAGATAATGAAAATAAATCAGCAGAGGGATGCGTGCCTTTGCATCGTAAAACCTTGATGCGTGCTCTTTTAGCTCTGAAGCCTGACAAAATCCCAGTCCTTGCGTTCCTCACTTTAAGGGTTAAGTCAACAAGCTCTAATGGAAGCATAATACGATATGGTGAATGAGGAAAACCTCTTTTTCTGGGTCACGAAACAGAACAATACAGAAAGCTTTTTATTTGTACTTTTGAAATGCATGAGGATATATATAGAAAATATTCTTAATATTCACCATTAAAAAGTTAAATTTGCATATACGGATAAATATAAGCAATATGATGCTGTATAAAATAATATACAATGTTACGTCGCGATATAGTTGCACAAATTGAAAACTCGTCGTTTTACAATAATTTATAAACTATGTAAACACTGAAACCTATAAAATATTTTATCACTTGGACACGACCGGTAAAAGTTTTATTTTTACGGTTATGCATAAAATTCGCTTTGGACGCCCGTGTATTGAATGAAGCATCACCTCCGCTACTGTGCAACAATATGGGTCAGGGTCGTATCAGGAAATGTCGAGAGATTTCCTTAAAAACAAATCTCGCTGCAAACATTGCTGTATAAACAGTTAATATAATATCATTACGTAAAAGCTTCAAATATAAAAGGAAGGTCTACGAAGCAATATTAATAGATGAATACTTTACAAGTTGCTGATCTCGTTTGAAAAAAGGTTTATAAGAAAGAATACCCGTACATATTCGTTATAAACCTATAAAATATGAGGAATAATATGTACAATTTTTGTAAAACCCTATGTAAGTAATGCAAATTATAAAACCTAAAATTGATTTTGTGATAACTTTCACATATCTGTCTGTTTATTAATTTTCAGAGATAAACCGCTGTATAGATTTAGATAAAAATTGTTAAGTAGCAAGATCGCATCGCGGGGAAGACAGAATCTACTTTTTTTTTTAAAGGGGGAGTTGAAACCAAAGATAAAAGTTTGTGGAGAACTTATTATTTGTTATAGGTCTCAAGTTAGAAACATGAACATGTTTTTTTTTTTTTTTTTTTTTTTTTTTTTTTTTTTTTTTTTTTTTTTTTTTTATTGTAGCTCGGCATGTGACAACATTCCGCCTGATGTAAAGCTAGAGTGCGGTCCATGAATGGAAACAACTGGTACTACAGAGAAACCTGTGCGGGCAGCAGTCGCTTCCACTATGCCGGCTTGAGGAGACAAGCATGTACCATCTATTGACAGTGCACACTCCTCTCGCTATACCTGGCTACTTTCAAACTATTCCCGAAACGCGACAAAGTCACTTCACGGGTGTTACATTCGAAAGTGGTGGTACTACCCCAGGACGGCAGATTGAGCTAATAACCATAATCAATCTGCCTACCACTCTTTAATATTATGTTATATAATATTCCAAAATTTTTAACTTTTTTTTTGCAAATTATTCCCAAGTAGATAAAATAGTAGATGACATTTTTTCAGTTCATACGAAATTGTGGGCAACAGCTTATATAAATGAAATCGAAAAAAGCTGAAAAAAATAAACATAAAACCAATCACTCTCTCTTGAAATTGATAATAAAAGTCTGACCCAGAAAATATTTAGACAATTTCGCGAAAGCCGTCAAATGAATTCTGTAGTCTCTAATATCAATTCAAGGTGATTCGAGAGGATGATTCATCTCCCTCTAACTAATAATATCTAATGGATTTATTTTTAGGCATATTTAGTTAGAACAGATCACAACTAAGTCAATTTAATCCGACAAACGAGCTCATTCTCTCAAACTAAATCCTTCTCAATTTCTCGAACGCTTATCGCTTCGTCGGAGCAGTAGTCGGCAGATTTGAAGCGGCTGTTATAGTCGGAATGTGCCCGATTAAACCCGATTAAAAAATAACGATTAAAGTTCGATGTGAGAATTTTATATTTGTGGTCTAGCGGTAAGACGCGTGAACTCACGATCGATGAGACCCGTGTTCGAACCTCGCTAATTCTGACCGATACCAATATACCTTTGTAATATGTACTGTGGTCGCTCAGTGCCTATAGGCATTATTAAAGAGTGGTAGACAGACTGATGATGGTTATTTGTCCAGTCTGCCATCCTGGGGTAGTACCACCACTTTCGAATGTAACACCCGTGAAGTGACTTTGTCGCGTTTCGGCAATAGTTTGAAAGTAGCCAGGTATAGCGAGAGGAGTGTGCACTGTCAATCTGGATGGTACATGCTCGTCTCCTCAAGCCGGCATAGTGGAGGCGACTGCTGCCCGCACAGGTTTCTCTGTAGTAGCAGTTGTTTCCATTTACCACACACTAGCTTTACATCAGGCGGAGTGTTGTCACATGCGGAGCTACAATAAAAAAAATTAGAAGTAGAACAGTACTTTCCAATAACATTTCCAAAACTTTAATCAACTTTAATTGGAATAGTCGAAACTTTTACATACAGTCTAAAAATAATCTTGTAAATATATAATATTTAAACAAAACGTGGCAAAGTTACACTAAACAACGATAGATTCTCTACAGTTTCTTGGACACGGGTCGCTATTAGATTATGTCTTCGAAATATCTCTGAAAGCTGCCGTGAACAGGGTAACGTTATTAGGTTATCCAATACCGACATAATTATGCAGGTAGGTATTGATGATATTCATCATGTGTTACTTACTAATCATTCTTTTCTATCAAATATTTTTTTATTAGGTCCTCGGCATGTGTCAACACCCTGTTTAAAGTTAAGCTAGAGTGCGATCAACGACTGCTACCTCAGAGAAAGGCAACATTCGCATCCACTATGCCGGAATGAGGACTCGAATGTGCACCATCCATTGACAAGGCACGCTTCCTACATTATATTTATTGTTTTTTATTGTAGCTCGGCAATATGACAACACTTCGTCTGATGTAAAGCTAGAGTGCGAACCATGAACGGAAACAACCGCTACTATAGAGAAATCTCTACGGGCAGCATTCGCCTCCGCTATGCCGGCCTGAGGAGACCAGTATGCACCATCTAGATCGACAGTGTGACAAGGTCACGGGTGTTACATTGTTACAAAGTTACATTGATAACGGTCAGAATTTGCGAGGTTCGAACACGGGTCTCATCGATCGCGAATCCACTAGACCGCAGCCGCTCATTAAATATCCGGTTACTTTCATTCATTAACGTAAAAATAGTTTTTTGGAGCAATTTTGAAGTAAAATTCATTCTATTGAGCTATTCAGGTTAACTAACCGCTGGGGTATTAGAGACCATTCAAAACGTAATATTATATCGTCAGAAATATTGAATAATATCCATGACTATGAATACAGATATTCATCTAACAAACCCATTACATCAGAAATCTAAGCCATTTCTGATAGTACTCCACATAATCGGCTTATTCTATTTCTGTTGTATTTTTCTCTGAACAAAATAAATGCAAAATATGCGAATTAACTCCAATTCCATTAAACTAATTAATAAATGACGCAGTTTAATCTAATAAATCGGAAAACCAAAGTTTAATTATAACGTGTTTATGTGAGAAAATCTAATGTTGCCGTCACGTGACAGGCGTACAGTACGAACCTATTTGAATGATAGCTACCATCTGTCGCCAACGACCTCCAGACTACAACACGCGTCCTAGGTACAAATCAGTATTACTTAATTGCTTCACAAAAAAAACGAATTTGGTAATAAAACTAATTATTGTTTTCCATAGATCGATACGAGAAATAACAACTGTGATTCTGTAAAAAGTACCTTCGTTTTGAGTGGAAAAGTTATACTTCTAATTGTAACACATGACACAGTGTTGCTTATTTTTGCAAGGAGTACGATCAGCCGCGGCGCGTGGCTGTCTCTCCGTCTCGGCGGGAACTGCCGGCTGCCAGGGCGGTTCGGAGGCTGCGCGGACCACTCGCCCCCGTTGTCATTCACACACACACAACAAAAGCTCCCGTAGGCCTACTGGTAATGATCACGGAGCGGCCGGACTTTTTAAAACGACCTGCGAACTTTTTTATATTGCAAATCGAATTGCGAAATGCTCTAATGCTTACGGTTTGAAAGAAAGAAAAATTTAATTTCTTATTTTTCGAGTAAAATCATTTGAAATTATTATTCGTCATATTTTAATAATTTCAATATTAAAAAGGCAAGTAAATAAAATTACATATTGTCTATATCTTCGTAAGTAATTACAACTATATAAAAAAAACTTATACAATTTAAGTACGCATACATTTCGCCACAGAAACTTTGTATTTGCTGACCTCAACCTAATTTCGCTAAGTTTGCGGGATAAGGCACGTTCCTTTACTTTTATTACGTTATCTCTAAGATGTCGAAAAGCTAAACGGAACTTCATGTTCAACACATTATTTATTTATCTTTGGTGTTAATATTCGCATTTGATTCTCACGAAACGCTACAGTTAAGAACGTGTTAAAAAAGTATAATTTCTTCGTTTCCTCAGGTCAGTATCTGTAGTAGCAGTTGTTTCCATTCATGGACTGCACTCTAGCGTAACATCAGGTGGAGTGTGGTCATATGCCGAGCCTTTTTTTAAAAAAAAAAAAGCCCATGAAGTCCGGCATATGGAGATAGTGAAGGGAGAGTAACCAAGCGTCCATAACTCAATTTTAGGAGCGATCGCACGGACCAATTCTCTACCCTCAGTCTATAATCAAATTTATTCATAAAACACGACTCAAACCTACAAATTGAGTTTCATAGGCAAGCGAAATTTGTTCGAAAAATTATAATCAATAAAGCCTAGCTTTCCTTTCCGCACAGGTACTGAAATCACGAACAATTTCACGAATAATAAAAAAATATACTTTGGTAGGATACAATGGCAAAAAACGTTCAAAACTTTTTATAAATAAACAAATCGGATCACGGGATCAATTTGGAAGTAGCCGAGTATAATGAGAGGTGTACATTCGTTTACTCAAGCCCGCATAGAGGAGGCGTCTACTGCCTCTACTCATGTCTCTGTGGTAGCAATATCTCCGCCCATAGACCGCATTCTAGCTTAACATCTAGCGAAATGTGGTCACATGCCGAGCTACTATAAAAAAACAACACGAATAATAGGGAAAATCAATATATTCTTTCTTACATAGTATCTACACCAATATACATATTGTAGTGTATTTATATTACCTTTATCCAACAGTAAATATGAAATGGACCGTATAAAGAAACAGACCCGACGCGCGACGACCAAATTCAATCGCTTCCTTTATTTTTAAAGGCGAAGTTTATATTGCACACCACAAATATTTCCTTCCAGTGATCTCGAGGTGCATAAACAACCATTTACTCGTAAATTCAGATGTTCGTAATAAAATTTACATACATAGTGATCACTTAGGTTAATCGCGAACATGATTTAACTAAATTATTCGTCTTAATAACGCGTTCATTTTTATTATTGTAATATAATCCACGTTTGGAAAGCTTTGCAGACATCGTGGTTTTGATAATAGTAAACCGCACTAGGTCAACATAATAAAAATCGATACCTTTAAACCTCTTTAAATTTTTAGATCTCATTTTAATCTGTGCTTACATACATTTTTTTTTGTTATTGTAGCTCGGCATGTGACAACACTCCGCCTGATGTAAAGCTAGACAACTACTACTACAAAGAAACCTGTGCGGGCAGCAGTCGCCTCCACTATGCCGGCTTGAGGAGACGAGCATGTACCATCTTAGATTGACAGTGCAAACTCCTCTCGTTATACATACAAAAATAAAAAACAAAATCGGCATGAATCTTACGTTAATTAACAGTTACTTAGAATTAAATTCAAAAGGGAAACTCATAGAAATAAATATGGAGAAAAGGCGCTTGGCCACCGCTATCTACCCTATTAATAATTTGTTTAAAGGCATAAAAACCAGAGTGGTGTTTGTTTAAAACCAAATGAACAAAGCTCATATATCTTCTGGTGAGTTATAGCCATTGTGGTTGGGAATAATTGTGGGAAAGAGAACTTTACCATTGTCCTTAACCCAAGAATCTCGTTGGGCTGCTATTCTTAGCTTTGAATCACATAGAAATCTAAACTATAATAACCTAACGTATTAAAAAGTTATTAACGTATGAAAACTTTTTTTGTTAATAGAAAATAATTATAAATAAATAATAAATAAAATTTTCTAATTTAATAATCAATAAATCCGATCGATAATCCAAATATTTATTGTTCGACAATGAACTAAATTATTAAACAAACCAAAATATTTTATCACAATATAGATCACACAAATATTCTTGCTACTGCAGTATTCGTGCTAACATTATATAAATTCCAGTTTTCAGTTCACAGTATCGCTCAATCCTTTCATACAAAACATAAATAACTTCAAAATACAAACATTCAAATCCCTTCTTTCGCTGCGTATAAGAATGCACCGAACCATAAAGGCAGCAACCAAGCAGAGATATCCACAGCGAACAATCCACTCGCGCAATATGTGTGTTGACACTGAGTTAGGTTATAGAAATGGAATACCAAATGAGAATCATCCTCTTATATTTATGAGGTCGCAGTTCTGATATAGTTTTTAACATACATTTACACTTTTGAACCGCTAGAAATATAAATACGCAGACCCCTCATACAAGAAGGGTAACAAACAGGACGAGTAGAACACAGACGCCTATTTACAATCTATTAATAAATATTTGTTTTGAGTGGCGGCAAAGAGGCCGACGAATATACTCGTGAATTCAGGTTTAAGCTAATCGGAGTACAGAATGTAGATTGAGCCTAAAACAATTTCCTTTTCATCAAATTCAGTTAGCTTTTACCAAATATATTTCACACAATTTCTTATGTATGACGGGCTACGAAGGAGGACCCTCGTCATCGGTCCCGGCAGACGTCAAGGCGGCCTACGCCTCAATGCTGATAATACGAGTAATAAACCAATGATCTCGAAGTCAAGACACCGTAAACGTGCCCTATTATTACATCTTCTTTTAATAGAATTCACTTATTAATTGAAAGTTGATTAAACATTATTTATTATTGTAGATACTGAAGTACTTATTTATACAAGTATTTAAAAACACAAAATGGAAGTACCTAATTATACATATTTATAGCGTAAATAAAAAAGAAAAAAAAGAAAACAAAATAATAAAGCAAAACCATTTAATGGTAAGAAAAGTACTGCGTAATAAAATAATAACACAGAGCATAGTCGTAAAACGTACTCAACATAATTTCGTTATTCTATGAACGTTTAGAAACATCTTGGGTACTATATAAATAAGAATAGAACATAAAATACATGCTTCAACACCACGAAAATTCCAGATTCATTTTGTCTACGTGATGCTACGACGAAGCACTCGCAGCGTTTCTTAATACATTTTAAACCATCAATAAGTACTTCAAATTAATAATACCACATTGGAAATTGTCTAGAATCTATATTCTTTATTATGGACGGTCAGACATTCTTTGCATGATAAACAGTAGTTACATCAAAGAGACCGTCACAATTTCAGTGCCGTAATTTGCTTTGGATTGGAACAGCCGTCAAACAAACAATTCTGTAATTTATTCATACCCTAAACCCAACTGACACCGATCTCAGGTTGTCCCTAAGCATCGTAACACAATTCAATGACGGGTTAAAAAACATCAAAGCGTTAAACTGTATGGAAATTTATATTCAGAAGGGAGTATTTTTAAGACCGCATACTTTTATCGTTTTTATTTTTTAAACGTTTTCCTTATAATGTGTCATGGACACACTGCTGTAAACGATATGTAGAGCGTTTTCTAGAAAAAAAGAGACAACCTTTTTTTCTATACTAACATTATTTAATGTATATTTGTTTGATGGCATTTAGCATAGTGGAAGATTAGGAGCTGGAATAACAATCACGACAAAGGCATTTCAGAACAACATTGTTATTAGCATTGGGATAATCTACTGTCACGTTTAAGTTAAGCAATTTCAAAACAGTCGAGCATCGGAAGTAAAGCATCTGTTCTAGATACAAATAATGTCCAGCAGATTACTACTCATAACTTACGAGATAATTCCCATTTGAGCCCAACTTGCGGCATACCTTGCCACAAAACAACATAAATTCGTTTAAGAACAATTGCAGTAATTTTACCAGCTTTTTCTCATTTTTTGGAATTCACTATCTACGAAATTTAATAACTGCATATTTTAAATGCCTTTTTATAGGCATATGATCGCAAAGCGAATGTCCCAAGGAGTGCGGTCCATGATCAAAGATATCCGCTACCACAGTCAAGATTTTCAGGGTTGTTTCTGTAATGGATCTAGCGTTTTTTGACAACACGTTCCTCGTGCGTACTGCGAAACTGTGGAACTCCCTCCCGGTGTCTGTGTTTCCCGACACGTGCAACATAGGTCTCTTCAAATCGAAGGTGAACAGGTACCTTAGACCACATCACTGCTTAACACCAGGCAGGGTGTGGTCAAACGCTTGCCTATTAAGCATTAAAAAAAATAGCTTATCATTAGGCAGAATATGGTCATAATATATTATATATATGTTAGTGATTAGTGAATAATAATAACACAAATGTTAGTGAAAACAGCTTAATTCGACTAAATGCAAAAGCCGAATTGTACAAATTGACATCTGACCGAGAACAAAAATAATGACATCAATATTAGCGTTCTCGGAATATAAATGTATTTAAATGGGTCAAAACCTCATAAAACATTTATTGAGATGCCAGAAACAAACAAACGTGCGACTCTAAATTAGATTGTGTGCACGTGAAAATATTCATTAATGCTCTTGTCTAACTGGTGTCACTGTTCATTAATATCGCCACAATTAATTTTCGAATTTACCCTGGCGCGCGGTTTAAACGAAGAACACTGTTTAATATTGTCACATTGTATTAGAATACAATCGATATTTCCAGTTTTGGAAATTAATTAACACATGAGCCATATTTGAAACAATTGTTTGAATTTATAATATTTGAAAGTTACGTTTAAGTAAATTTAGAATCAATGAAAATATATGAAGTGTATGGATACAATATTCTATAAAGTATTTATATACTTATACACTTTCTTGAATGGCAACCAGACTGATGATGGGTAGCAGCAACGAACGACTAGGAAGTAACCAACAACCACCAACGATAACACAAGCGCCAAAAATCAAAGCTTCCACCGTCTATCGAAATGTAATACTCGTATTATTAGACAATACAAAGTTTTTGATATACTTATACAGTCTGTTGAGTGACAGACAGACTAATAATGGTAGTAATATTAATAAGTAGCTAAGGGTAGGGAGTAACCAACCACCACCAACGATAACACAAGCACCAATCACTAAAACTTCCACCGCCTATAGGAATGTAACGGGTATCATAACAACAGAAAAATTAAAATTAGGAAGCTTTAGAACACTTAGCTTAATAATATATCAATTTCTTATGTATAGTCTGAAAGGCATTAATCTATAGACTTATAAAAGGTTTATTGTTTTATTAACATTATTATTAGGAGAGGAAACTACCCAGACAACGTAGACGATGCACACATTCATGAAAAGTATAACAAAGGCGACTTCTCCCTGCTGACAATATCTCTGTAGTAGCAAATGTCTCCACCCACACTAGCTTGAAACATCAAGCGGAGTGCGATCACATCCTTGACTACTAAGTTACTGGAAATATTTAAAGATCTATATCAATCTGTCGTTTAGGGCGTTAACAGCATCCTTAATGAGGAGTCCGACCCTCGAGGGTGTCTACGAAATTTCTAACGTATTACGAAACTAAGGGGTCATTAAATAGTCTAACATCTTAAATCCACAAATTCGAATTCCTACTAAAATATTATCTCGTTCATTCTGAGCTTGTTAACATGCACTATTTTCAATTAAATTAGCGATCTAAACACCTTTCTACATCATTGTATTTTTTTCTTTTAATTGAGCACATCGTATGACCGCACTCCGCCTGATGTTAACCTGGAGCGCGATTCATGAACGAAAGCGACTGTTGTCAGAGGAGATCCACAAACGCAGTCGCGTCTGCTATGCCGGCTTCATTGAAGAATCCCACGTTATAGGAAGAAGAAAAGACGTGGCTGGGAAGGTCGTTCCACAACTTAATGGAACGACAGAAAAAGAACATTAGCAGCTCTCTATTAATTTTCGTGCACTTGGAAAAAGGTAACTTTCAATAAAGTATCCTAAAAAATAATTATTGGATTTTCTCAAAAAGTATAATTATTAATAAAGGTTTATTTTTTTATTTTTTTTATACGTAATGTTGCAGCAATAAATTAGACAGATTAGTATATAAGAACATTTTCGTATTCAGACTTTAAATAATAGTATTAACATAAATTTCTTAATCCAGGATTTTTCTTAAAATGTTCAATTACTTTCCAAAGACGTTAAATTTATATGCAACGATATCTACGACTAACTTTAGTAAATTGAACCGTTAAAAGGATAGATTGTGCGGAGATGTTCGCAAACGTTAGCGCTATTAATACAAAAAGTTCAGTTCGATTCGAATTAATGATATCACCAGCTTTTAAAAGAAACTGCGATAACGTGTGATTTCTTGCTTACGAGCGGAAGCATAAAATTTGTGACCATTTCGATGCTATCAACATCATTTGATTCTATCATTTTGCAGTTTTTACGATTTTTTATTTATTTAATACATTATAAGCGTATAAAGAATACAAATCAAATATAAATCTAAAGCGTTATAAACATTTTATATCGTCGTGATTCGGGAGAGATGATATATCATGAAAGTAAATCTCAGTACCCCATTTGCGTAACGAATAGTACAATAAAATACATAATAAATAAGTGGTGCAGTGGTTGTGACGCCAGTCTGTTACGCGAGAGTCCCCGGTGCGATTTCCGATTAAAAAATTTATTATGAATATTACTGAAAAAAAAAGTTAATATTTGTTTCGGATGTGAAAATCCAGATTCTAGATTGAGATATATGCGTATTTATTATTGTTATATATTTTATTAATAACAATTTAATAATTTCGTTTTTGCATTAAAGCTTTCAGTAATATAATTTGTATATTAATAATAATTATACAATAATGTTAGAAAAGAAAGAAGACAACACAAAAAAGATTGCGTGAATAATTTAGTGAAAATGAAAGGAAATTTTCCCCATATTTGTGTGATGAAGAACCCCTCTTACTTGTCAGCGTCAAGAGCAGACGCACAACTTGACTTTTACTTCGTATGCATAATAACTACTGATGGAGATAGCAAAGAGCCCTGCAAAAACCTTTTTAAATCTTCGGAAACTTTGTACATTCGCGACGTATAATAAGTAATGCTAATGGTGTTTTCAAGTTGTGGTCTTAGGCGTTATTTAGGAAACCCGATTTTAATACATGTCTCGTATGACATAGTAACATCATATCGTACGCAGATGATGCTGAGCTCGTTTTTGCTGCTGAAAAATTATGTTACAAAGTGGCTAGTTAGACTTTCACTCACTCCACATAGATAAAGGATTGTAGATTCCTCGTGGACGCGTTTTCCGCCATTGAGCAGTGACTCTTCACGTTCCTACAAACCTCCGGGAGTGTCCTTGCCGTGCTGAGAAACTCTTGTAAGTAAAGGAAGAAAAACAAAACAAAAAACTTGTAAAAGTAAAACATTTCCATTTATTTGCATCCTGCTTCTCCAGACAGGACCTAACCAATCGCGTCGATGTTTTTGTATACAAGGCACAATCATAGTATTTATGTGGAACGAATAGCTGTCAGTGACTTTCACTTTCTATACCCTCCCTGTGCACACAGTGGAAATGAGGCCAGCGGAGCGGCACGCTGTCAGCTAAAGTGTTCCCATACAATTCGTAGCACGGACAAGGCGCAAGGAGGTGATAGTGAGGCGTGTAACAAAATTTATTAAATGTCGATAAAATGCTTAAAATATAACTTGCCTGGTGGTTAATGTGGAAAAAATGAAAAATTATAATTTAATTACATAATGTATACTTCGAGTACTTACAGAAATACTTATGTATGTATAGCAAACAACATTATACATATACGGTACAATCCTCAGAGATTATCTTTGTCATGTAGCTGACACATACGTGGAGACCGTTGTACCTAAAAAAGTGGTTTAAGACAAGATATCTGACAGTAAAACAATGTTTACCATACTTGGCCTTTTATGTAATATTTCGCAATTTTTAAAGGTTTTTATAAAAGTACTAAATATATATAGTAATCGTATATAGAATAGTAGACGTGTGTTATTCAAATCAAAAGTTCGCTCCGCTTCCACTCCAATATTGATTTTAATCATTATGTAACATGTAATAAATCTTTCACAAAATCAATTGAAAGATCAAAAACACTAAGAGCTGCAGACGGATCAAGCCTTACTCACAAACAAAAGAAAGGTTGAGATTTTTCAAACGTAGATACAATAGCAGAAAGGTGATATAAACAAATCCGCGTTTCTTGAAATAAATCTTAAACAATTGCTTTTACGAACAACATAAATGTACTTAACTTTTTATCAGAATATACGTTATCTTATTTTCTTTGAGACTTCCTTACAGACACTTCATTACAACAAATAGAATGGTATACGATACTATATTTTTGTATTTGTACTAAATAAATACTAAACCTTTTAAAAAATAGTTTTTTTTTATTACTACGACATCGATATCTTCCTGGGCCAAAGTAGTCGTGTCCCGCTGTAGAAGAGCCCGCCCGTTTGTTTGCGGAGTCTAAATTGCGAGCTCGCTTAGGGCTGTAGGTCGTCTGTGTTGGTACCAAGAGGAAACTCTTGACAACTCCCTTTTTGTAATAATAAAACGCTCCATTCCTCGATTTATAGTAAGTAAATTTCACTTGATTGCCAAGCATAAACAAATCGACCCTTTTATATTTACATCCATTTATTTTTATTCTACAAGAAATCTCGTAAAAGTATGCGTTCTTTATAAAATACGTTCTTTAAAGAATATTTCTTATTCAATGAAACACCGGTATTCAGGTATCTCTTTTCATAGCGCGCAAAAATTTTGGCATTGCAATCTCAACAAATTACATGCATTCCTTGCTGGAAAGTTATACGCGGAATTTGCGTTATAGTTGAAAAAAATTCTAAGGACTATTAACTTCGTCTATTGTAGAATAAATTGTTGAAAATGCAGAAATGTGTGCAAAGTAAATTCACATGTCCCGTCAAAAAATACCTAAGAAACAATAGAGCTCTAAAAAAATTTAAATTTCAGGCACGAAGGAACTAGGTAAAACAAAGTGAAAAACTTCACTAGCAAGCCATAAAAAGTTCCGCTTTTTCGACTTCACTTCACTAGAATTATCATTCGCTTCCACTATTCGTCAGAACAGCTGACGTTGAGGATGTTCAAAATTAGATTACTTTCATTTCGCATTAAAAAAACATCATTGTTAACTGAATGAATGAAATAAATGAATACACAACATAAACTATACCTAACCCAGTGTTAAATCATGGCAGAATTGTCTGTCAGCATTAATATCATTTTAGATATATTAACTAAAACACTGAGTTCACAATGTAGGATTTAATGAAGTTACTGTAACTCTATCTAAAAGTTTAGTTCACACTAAAAGGCAAAAACTAGTTCCAATGTGGAAATAAAAAGACACTAAAATAAAAAGTTAAAATAATTTCATAATAATTGGGATCTACGTAATATGCATTACTTTAAAAAAAACGGTCGCACCTCGTAGTCGTCGTCGTAGGCCTAAATCAGTGCTTTTTAAAAACTCTCAAGTTCCACATGGAACAAAACGAGCAGGCCAAAAGGGAAACTCCTCACTCACTACCGTGCTTCGCGTATCACATTTATCAAGTACAATCTCGTTACCCATATGACACGTCGGATATCCACGAACAATGGATCATTTTAGGCTACGGGTTAGACACGTACGGTGTAAACAGCTTATTTATTTACCTTAATAATATTGTAATACATTGTTTGCATGTGCTTTTGTATGAAATTAACAGTGACAATGATGTAGCGATTTGCCCGTGTGCTCCATGAACTAAGGGATTCACAATTCTACTTTAGAACTATGATCTGATTTCAGAAAATAATTCGAGACAAAACATTAACAATATTATTTCATTATGAATTTAATAGCACTAGTGTTTCAGACGAGTTTTAAGACCATTCCCACCAGTTGATTTTTGGAACTATTGGAACTAGTACAAAGGGTGATGTAAGAGAACATAGTTTGAAAAATACGGTTAAAAACTGCAACGTATCCAATTGCATAAATCAATACGGAACAATTAGGTATGTTAAACGTTATGCATGTATCTTTTAGAATTTTAAAAACTTCGCATATTTTCTTAGTCAAATCAATATATTATACGAGTACATAGTATAAAAAGTCGGCCGCCGTGTCTTTTTATCCGTACTCGCTAATCTCAGAATCTACTGAAGAGATTTTCATTTGGATTAACTGATTGATGAGGTTTAGTTGAATAATTTATAAACATTTTTTATAATGATGATAATTCTCGATTAAGTCGGAACATGAAAGCTACATTGAAATGCAATGTCTCGACTCGGCAGCTAGTTAACCTTTTTTAAATGTAGCTCGACGCAGTACATGAAACAACTGCTAACATGTAATCTCTGAAAGTAGCAATCGCCCCAGCTATACCGGCTCTGAGGAAACGAATGTGTACGATTGCATATTCCTCTATTTCCAAACTGATCCCGTAACGCGACAACGACAAATTCAGATGTGTTTCACTTAGGTAGGCCATAATCAGCCTGCCAACCACTTTTTAATTAATACCTATACCAAATGAATGAGCGACCAAAGTACATTATATAACATAGTTACATTGGTACCGGTCAGAAATTTAGGGAGATTTGAACACTGGTTTCGTTAATCATGAGTTCACACGTCCTACCGCTGCCGCTCTAAAAGTATATTGATAAAAAAACGTAAAAATATCAGAACATTTTTGAAAAGAATAAGATTATTTTAACAGGCCTGATTATTACAGGCCAGACCAATTGTAGTCGTGCCCCATTTACCGGTTTATCAAGAAGACAAAGATGAGAAAAATATAAGATTTCACGCTTTCCATGCTACAGGTAGGTAGGGGATGATTCAATTGTTTCCTCTCTCCCAAGCGACGGGATTCCAGGCACGAGTTAACGACAAAAGCATTAACTTTCAATATCATTTCTTTATAGATATTCCTTGTGCTTTTTGTTTTTTAGAAATTATAGTAATATGCTCCAATTCCAATCCTATAATAATAATGTTAAGCCAGAGTCACTTGCGCTATGCCAGCTTTAGAAGTTGAATCTTAACCATCGAGAATAAACAGAGAACACTCCGCCTCCGAGCTATACAACGAAAATAAATGATACTACAGACAAATTTCTACAGACAGCAGTCACCTCCACTATGCCGACTTGAAAAGACGAATGCGCGCACATCAACCAGATTGACAGTGCACACTACTCTCATTATACCTGGCTACTTCCAAATTCATTTTCAAACGCGACAGGGCCACTTCACGGGTGTTAAATTAGAAATTCTAATATTCAACGTCTGTCTGCCTACCACTCTTTAATAGTAGCCTTTAAGCGCTGAGAGACTAAAGTACATATATCATAGTTACCGGTCAGAATTAAGTGAGATCTGAACACGAGACTCATCGATCGTGAGTTCTACCACTACACCACGGCTGCTCAAAATTCAATACACCTTTACGCTTTGTGTTATTAAAATGAAATTATAACAGCGAGTTTAGGCGTACATCTGGCGTAATCGAGGTTATCAATCTTGAATTATCCTAACATTGTGTCTCCACGTTAATGTGTAATAATGGTAAACTATTATCCATTAAGAGTTAATGCACGTGCGTAATGATTCAAAATAGGACATGTGTTCAGTTCCCCTCCAAAACTATAATAAATTGAAGGTTTTAGTAACGATTCTAGCAATTTTGCGAACCTATTTTTGATTTGACTGGGACTCGATTGTTTTATGTGCTGAATAAGTGATGCGTGAAGAAAAATATTAATTTGACGTAAATATCTACTTTGTCTGTAACTGCATCGTAAGTTTGGTAAAAATCGATCTTTTTTTATGCTTAATAGGCAAACGTTTGACCGCACCCTGCCTGATGTTAAGCAGTGATGCGGTCTAAGATGGAGCACGCTTGCCTATGAGGTACCTATTTACCCTTAATTTAAAGAGGCCCGTATTGTACTTCTCGGGAAACACAGACAGATCTGAGACTGTCGAGAAATATCAGACATTCAAAGCAGGTCTATGGCCAAAGTACTTAATTAATTAAAATAGTCATCAGAAACAACAAAGTCAAGAAAGAAAAGAAAGAAATAAACATTTAAAAAATATATAATTTAGATATTTTTCACCAAATCCATACCCCATATCACGGCTATTATTTTTAAGTAAAAAAGAAACTTAAAACATATGCAGCAGCATCCTTTGAGAATAGCAACAGCAGTTGTAATCAATTTAAAGTACTGTCACAAGCGTTGTGTGTTAGAAAAGATTTTTGTTAGAGACGAGATAAACGAATGCAAAGTGCATTGCAAGCGAGAATACAAAGGAAACATGTAAATCTATTATTGGATTTAACCCTGCAACAAAGCAGCTATTGCAGATTTTATACGAAACAATTTATTTATTTATTTTTTTGTAAATGGGAAATAAATTTATATTATGTATATAAATATAACCGAATCCAAAAGTTTATAAGAATCTTTTTGAATTTAAATTTAAAAGAAAAGCAAATCCAAGTGATAATTTTAAAATCAAAGGATAATCTTCAAATCAATTATAACCCTTCTTTAATAACAGTGCTTAGACGCTAGCGTGAATTAACTGATGAAATAACTGAAAAATCGATTGATAACGTTTTCTCGATTTATTTATTTTTTTGTTTAATAGTATTAGGCGTTACTTTGCGGAAATCCATAGCCAAATTATTTTAAAACACTACTTTGCAACTAATTTCCGCTAATCAATGTTAGTGAGGGTAGGTACACAGTCAGATTAGATTAATTGCAAAGTAGTGTTTTAAAATGATTTGGTTTTTCGATTACTGATCCTATGCATAGAATCTAAATTTCCAAGCCCTATCGACAAGTGAACACAATAAAAAAAACCCTTAATTCAATATGGGATTAAGCGCGGTTCTGGTACCGCAACATAAAAATGTAATTCTGAAATTTTAAAAAGAAAATAACATACCGTCTAATACACTCGTACGTATGCTAACCATACTGTGGGCAGATCGAACAATTTATATGCAAATAGAGTTATACAAATGAAAGGATTGTCATTAAAATTTGCATAATTGTAGAGATTTCATATCAACATGTTTTAAAAATAAATACTAAAATGAAAATCAATGTTACGCGCATTCTTACTTTAATCTATAATACTCATGACGTAGAATGAAGTGGCAAGGACAACACAAGCTTCTTCCTCTCTTTTTTTTTTGAGATACAAAGGATGCAATCTATCTCCTTGGCGAATTTTATCGAAATCTATTCGACGGTTTCAGCATGATAAAGCAACAAACAGAGTTTTACTATTAAATATTTGTATAGATATAAATTAAGACTGAAACCTGATTATATCGACAATAATTTAATGTGAATTCTCAAGATGGACGCATTCAACAGAAAATGGCAGTTCGAGCGAATTTACTGCAAATACAACAAACATGAACAAAAGATTGAAGACTTTCCAAGTTATTACTTTTAGACTTCTTGTTGTCGAAAATTCAGAGCTGTGGAGTTGACGGCGAAATATTGCTTTTGTTGCAAGCAAATCATAGTTAATAGGCTCTCAAAATGCAGGTCAGGGGTATTCTCGATATTTTAACATTATTATTTTATATAAAATATTTATTACCTGAATCTTACGTTGATTTAAGTATGTACTTATAAAAATATTTTTATAAATTATCTTTAAAATTTAAAACTTTAATGTTTCTCCCTATTCCAATAAAGAAAGGTAATGTAAGCGTACGTATTTAAAAATGGGATCGTACTGCCCACTTGCCCACAATCATAGGGGATAATATGTTAAGAAATAATAGATGTAAAAGAGAGAGGTTTTTTTTTTTTTTTTTTTTTTTTATTGTAGCTCGACATGTGACAACACTCCGCCTGATGTAAAGCTAGAGTGCGGTCCATGAATGGAAACAACTGCTACCACAGAGAAATCTCTACGGGCTGCAGTCGCCTCCACTATGCCGGCTTGAGGAGACGAGCATGTACCATCTAGATTGACAGTGCATACTCCTCTCTTATATCTGGCTACTTTCAAACTATTCCCGAAACGCGACAAGGTCACTTCACGGGTGTTACATTCGAAAGTGGTGGTACTGCCCCAGGACGACAGACTGGACAAATAACCATCGTCAGTCTGCCTACCACTCTTTAATAGTGCCTATAGGCACTGAGCGACCAAAGTACATATAACAAAGTTACATTGGTACCGGTCTTTAGCGAGGTTCGAACACGGGTCTCATCGATCGTGAGTTCACGCGTCTTACCGCTAGACCACGGCCGCTCTTATTGGCGAACATCTGGTTAGGCGCAGCACAATGTCGATAAAAATTTGGTTAAGTGAATTATCTGCGCTGCGCTTCACCAAAGGTGCACCGACCCATAACATCTTGAATTTACCTAAAGTTTGAAACTTATAATAGGCGTAATAAGAATAAGTCTCCTGATTGCATCAACAAGAACTTGATACAATAGCTTTTATGTAAAACACGTAGCTAATTTGCATTCCTAGTCTGTAATAGTCAGTTTTAATGTTGACATTCTTGCAGTTAGTTATGAATTTCCGGCGCAACCAGACAAGAATTCAGAAATGTGGGAGACAAATTATTCTCTGCGTACTTTGAATTATTGTCAACATTTTACTCGTCAAGAGAATACACAGTTAACTAATTAAATATGCATAAATTTAATTGTAGACCTATAAACTACAAATTAGTGATTATGATGCAATGTGGATGAGAGAGATAACTCTCTTATTAAGTGCCAACCGGGACCAAACGTTTACGTGATGAAGCAAGAACGAAATATCATACACAAAATATTACAATCAAAATATAACAAAAATTTCAATCAAAATTTTTAGTTTCTTTTACGCACAGTAATCTACGAGTAGTATTATAATATTGAATACCTAATACTGGAGTCAACTAAATAAAGGTATTTGGTAAAATAATATCTAAAAAGTTTATGTAAATTTCCAAAAATAAAACTAACAAAAGCCCCAAAGTCATTTGCATAGGAGACGCCATCAAATTTCAAATTTATCGACACCACCTGGTGACGAAAGTGGCCGCTGCATTCTAATAGAATTTAAGCAACCAATCGATAGAGATTTTGGCAACAATACCGCTCTTTGGATAAAATATTAAAATGTTATTTATTATGTTTACGTTTCTTCGTCTTGAAAGCTACATATTAGATTTAGAATTGCAGTATAAACATTTCAGAGAATCTACAATACGAACTCTTTCTTTTTGTATTCTAATCTCAACGTAAGTATATAACTTACATAGAATATTAGTATTAAAAATATACTTGAACAAAATAAGAAATTGTATTCTTATATTATTTCTAGTATCCTTTAGCTATATTTAACCTAGAATGGCTTGGTGTTGAAACTACGAACAAAACACCTTTTTACACATATTTTTGACGCGAAACATGACGTCGACTAACCTGATGGTAAGCAGTGGAGGACCATGAGCGCCGACGACTGGAGATCCACAGCGCGTCACTATGCCGGCCCAGTGTGCTTTTTCACACCTAATTTACCAAAACCGCCGCATTTCCAAAACTTTTAAACATATTCGAAACTTATGAAATGAATCCTTATTTCATGTGACTCACACAAAACTACGAACTTTCTTGACAAATTACGTAATCATCAGTATTCAAGATGGTACGGTTTACATCTGAAAGTTGTTCATCACGCAGAGAATCCTCGCTTCACTACGATGCAGTATTATGATAAAGTTAAAAACTTTCTCAAGTAAGACAGATATTATTCATTTGTTATTTAAAACGCCAAACTTAATATTTTTAATATAATTATACACACTGCAATTCGAGATACAATTCAACACGTGACCATACCCCGCCTAATGTTCAGCTAAATTCCAATCGATGAGTGAAAACAACTGCTACTACAGAGTAATGTCTGCAGGTGGCATAGCGGAGTCGTTATAACAAATTGTAAATGAAGTAAAAGTTCTTTGACAACAAAACGCAGCGTGCAATTGACATACCAAACTTTCGAGTAGCTGAAATTGTTCCTTTAAATATAAACTTCGATTCAATATATAGTACATACATTATACTATATACATAAGTTCTACGAGTACGTATATAACTTGATATCATAATGCATTATACAATTCCCTGTAGCCTCATCTGGCATTTGTGTTATGTATATCTAGTATAGTTGTAAGCTAATCTCGCCTTCTAATTCATTGAACCTCATATATCTTGAGGCGCTTTTTGCAACAATATGCAAGCAAAATGAAGTTTTGATGCGATCCAGCTATAGTGGGAACCCTAACAAATTTAACTTTGATATAATGCATCATCAACGTATGTTACGAGTTAAACTTTTGTTGTAGAATAGATGTGGTGGTATCATATCTCACTTGGCCGCAGACTGCATTGCGCTCCTGTAAGCGCTAGCACAGATGCAAGTAACCCAAGAACATTCAAACGAGCGATTAATCCCAATTTTGTGACCCTATATCAATGCAGTAAAGCTCAAAATTTGTTACACCTGGTAAACCCTTGTAAAGTCATAATAGAGATGTTATACTGGGATCTCATCAAATGTAGATCATTCTAATCTAAACGCAAGAAATAGATGCTCGGAAAATCGCTTACCATCCTCACCCTGATTTAGCCTTTTTATTTAATTTCATTGAATGTGTCAGTAACACCCCTTCCCCCGACCCTCGTTTATTATTAAAATAATGTCTATTATAGATGCATTCGCCTTTATACATCGTGTAAAACTCTTTAGCTCGTGTATAACTACTTAAATTCCGTGCTTGCTTGTCGAATAAGGATGTAAGGAGGATCCGCAAGAAGAGGCTCTTGGGAGAAACGTGCTTACTATGAATGAAGATATACCGGTTTTCTCTAGTAATCTGTCCAGTGTTAGTGGGTTATGTAGTAGATATTTTAGTATAATAATATACGGTTATTATACCTATACTAATGTATTAAGAAAATAGGGAAAATATGGACGACTCTGTGGCGTCGTGGTTTATAGCGCCAAGCTGTTCGATTTCCGGACGAAACAAATATTTATAAATACTATGAAGTGGTTTTAGAAAAGGGCATTGTAGTTATTTTTAATACAGACGATTATAATAAGTAAAATCAACGCTGATCTTGTTAAAAATAAAATAGTTCCTCGCACATTGTTAGTTTAATGCGCAATAAAAACACAAAACTGCCATTTGAGACAGTTTCATCTATAACGAACAAAAAGGGCTTTATCTCGATCTACGAGGTTATCCGGCTTAAATACTACCAGCAGATATAAACTGGGTCAAACATTTCAACAAAAATCAAACAAAACTATCGTATTACTGGAACTTTCGAGTGAAAAATGCCATCGTTTTAAATGGTCGTTTTTCTGCTAAATTTTGCAGCATTAGCGAATAATCTAACTGACTCGGTAACCTCATAAATCAAGCCTTAATGAGTGTAGGTACACACCGCCAAAGTTACCTATAAAGATCAAATGTTAGCATCCTACCTTTAACCCCGTGGGTTAGTATTCTTTGGGCTAAAACTAATTAAAAATTAAATCTAGCACATTTAAAAGGGATAAATATCAAAAATAGATTTTAAAAACAAACCAAATTATTTTTAAAAAATACAAAAATAAACAGAAGTTCGTTCAATCAAAGTTTCCCAATTAGAAAATAAATTAGTTAACTTTGAATATTTCCCAAAACCAATACAACATAGTTTGTAATCGCCACAATAATAATTCTAGATAGGCATGAGACTGAAATACCGGTATGAGCTTAGTAGCGATGCATAAAAAATACCGTTAAAAGTAACGTTACAAAAATATATTGTTAAATATTAATAACGTTACTGATACTAAAAACGTTAACTGACGCCTCGATGACGAGATAACGTTATTTAATATCGATATTTTATTCGTTCTTTAGAAATCGATATAATAGGGACTGCCCTGTTTGAAGGCCGCGACGGTGTAAATATTATCGACCTATCCACATAATCATAGACGTAATATAATAATTAAATTGCCTTCCATCAAATCTTATTAAGGAAAGGTCTAAATTTTCGACAATTAACAAGGATCTTTGTACTATCTATCAATGAACACTCGGTTTTGAACCCCTGACTCGTCTCGCGGGAATCGTCCGTGAATTCGAACTCCGCGTAAAAATCGCCTATACCATGGTGAATGCTCCGAAGAGCTCTTTAACCTAATACCTGTCTCATCCTTCTACACTCGTGATACTCGCACATGGAGGGGGAAGCATTCACACTATGTCGAGCGAATTGGTCGCCGAACAAAACGGTTCGGCGCGTCCTTTTTGTGTCGCATAAGTGGAATGCTTTGCTCTCCCATGTGTTCTCCAAGTCCTTTCACCTTGAATCCTTCAAGCGGAGCGTGAAAAAGCCTTCTCAGGCCGCCATAGTAGAGGCGACTGGAGCCACCGTGCGAGCGGTTCTCTAGTCCTCAATGGCCATCAGACCAGTCGAGGTCACATGTCGACAAAATAAAAAAAAACACTCATACTCGCAAATTTTCGCAATCAAGATACAGAACGAAGCGCGAACCCTTTAACGTAAGAAATAAGCTCACCCCGATCGGGGAACGACGTGAACCGCGAACGTGCAAAATCATCCGAACTCGCGATTCACGGCTCACACGGACGTTTGCGGCGTTACTGCAGAGACCGCTTAACAACTCAAAAATATTTATTAATACACAATTGTAATTTGTCTTTGTATCAGACGTACCGATTTTGGCGGGACGTCCCGATTTTTAAATCAAAATTAAATGTCCCGCGTGGGACAGGCTCAGTCCCGCTTCTCGGACTTGTGTGTGTATTGTGACGTCGGATGAGTATAAAGCTTACTGTAAACTGTGTAAAAGGAGTTACAATTTGTAACTCGCTCTTCAGACTATTATTTGAAACACCACATTTTTCTAACGGACACATTCCCCATACATTTTGACATAACTATCGTTTTCGATCTGTCAAATTTGTATGGGTATAACGGTTTGTTACGCAAACCGAAGATTTCAGAAACCGGCCATGAGAAGACTCAACTACCTAAGGATAGGGTAAATCTGATTTAAAATATCATATTTTTATTAAAGTACATTTTCTATGGCTATTTTTGCTATCTATTGTCACGTAAACGTAATTTAAAACTCAAAAAAAGATACATATTTAAACACTGTCCCGCTTTCGAAGAAAGAATCCCGCTTTTTTCACTCAAAAAGTTCCGAAATCCCGACTTGGCAAAAAAAAAATCTGGTGACGCTGCTTTGTATATACATTTTTTAATTATACTATATTAAGTACATATACTTAACATTAATTTAACGAGATTTGAGATCACACAATTATGAATACACGGCTTCTACCGATAGTCCACCGTTTTTAAATTAAAAACAATTACAAAATGAGAGGTCGAGGACATTTAAAAATATTTTTAAAAAAACACTTTAAAACTACCGAGAATAAGACCTAGGCATATACATCTAACTAAATAAAAAAAATCGTAAATAAAAAATAAAATGGCACCTAATAAAACCGAAACGTATAAAAAGTCTTCTAATATGGTTTAAAAGGGAATCCTCAAAGGAAATTGAATTTACCAGA
Organism: Tinea pellionella; assembly: GCA_948150575.1. Taxonomy (NCBI): domain Eukaryota; kingdom Metazoa; phylum Arthropoda; class Insecta; order Lepidoptera; family Tineidae; genus Tinea; species Tinea pellionella. The sequence continues at coordinate 2,362,114 of OX411253.1, forward strand.
AAAGCCGACTAACTCGGACACATACTATACTCAAGTACACGGTAAGGCACTCATTCATAAACTGAAGCCATTGTTATTTTTGTCACTGAAAAAAATGGGTCAATGTGGAAGTACAATATATAATTTAATATAATACCCACGTAAACACAAAAAGTGATAGGCAGACTGATGATGGTTATTAGCCCAGTCTGCCGTCCTGGGGTAGTACCACCATTTTCGAATGTAACACCGTGAAGTGACCTTGTCACGTTTCGGGAATAGTTTGAAAGTAGCCAGGTATAACGAGAGTGTGCACTGTCGATCTGGATAGTACATGCTCGTCTCTTCAAGCCGGCATAGTGGATGCGACTGTTGCTGTAGTAGTAGTTGTATCCATTCTTGGACCGCCCTCTAGCTTTACATCAGGCGGAGTGTTGTCACATGCCGAGTTACAATATACAACCATAATCAGTCTTTCTCTATCCTTAGGTCCAACTGCACCAAAGGCCCGTTAAAGTTACTTTGACTGTTACATTTTACAATGACTTTAACGGTTACGTCTACATTTACTCCACACGCGTTGCACCATCGTGTAAATTTAAAAGGTTATTGATAAAAGAGTGGCTGATGTAATTAGGAGTACATTCCCGAAAAAATAATAAAAAAACATATTTGGCCTCTTTTCAAACACTTGACTTTAAGAGACATTGGTTAAACTATTACTTTAAGTTTGACCAGGCAAAATTCGCTGCGTTTAGCGTTTATTTAGCGTTAAAGCAAGCGTCAAAACTAACAGGTATTTTTTGAAGCAACAATTTTAATTTTAACCATTACTTTAACGTGACAGTAATAGTTAAGTCATGTGGTTTTCTGCAGCTCAGGCGAGCCTCCCTCTCAGCGTTCTACCCTTATTGCCACGGTGAATGTTCAGCAGAGATCCATGATTTAATACCTCCTACCCCACATCGCTTGAGGTCGACGCGTGCAAGCGATCGAATGCATCGCCTCACCGTTGAAACAATTCCCTCGCGGACCAAAAGGTTCGGGCAATCCTTCTTCTGTTGTTCCATCAAATTGTGGAACGACCTTCCCAGCCACGTCTTTCCCCCTTCCTATAACATGGGATCCTTCAAGCGCAGTGTGAAGAGGCATCTCATCAAGCCGGCATAGCGAATGCGACTGCTGTCTGCAGATCCCCTGCTCTGACAGCAGTCGGCTCCGTTCATGGATCGCACTCTAGCTTAACATCAGGGGGAGTGCGGTCATATGACGTGCTAAAATAAAAAAAATGTGGGGCAATTGGACCTTAGCAGTAAGTTTAATTATTGTAGACTACTTTTTTTTTGAGCTCGTATAAGAAGTATACATTATTGTTTATTATAAAAAACCGCGTAGACTTAGAATGGCGTCCCTAAAAACCGCCTACACGACCGAAAAATGGAAATGAAGAGCTACGAGGTCATAACATAAAAGTTTTAGATCTGCGATGCTAACTCACAGACAAACGGCTAATTTATTATTTCAAAAAGGTACGTGCGCAATCTACGTGGACTTCTACACGATATTAATTTGTTATAATTCAATAATAAAGGAAATCCGCGTTTATGGGCCCTGATACGATCCGTCGTAACTATTGTTTTGGTAATGCGGCTTCGAAATTCATGGCTGGACCAGTTGTGCGTATATTGGAATAATACGCAATGCTCAACTCCTTTTATTGCAAGATTACTAATATAATTTGTGATTAAGTTTACAATATGAAGTTACAATTTTGAATGTTTGTCCGAATTGTTCAGTGACCGAATGTATTGAACGATGACTGAATGAGTCGGTCATCGCTCACCAAAGACTCCCAATCTAGTTCTAGAATTCTGTAGTGGTCATAACGCGAATTTGTTTATTGCTCGAATAGGCCCCTCACGTCTATTATTCATATTATAGAATAAAATAGAATATCTTTTATTCGTCATAAAGTACAGATGTTTTTAGATATGTACAGGGAAATCAGCTCAGCATATGCTCTAGCAAATGTCAGAGCGCTGATTTTCAGCTGACACCGCAGGGAGTGGCAAAGGGGCAGTGATAGGGAAGAAGTGTAATAAAATAGTTATGGAAAGTAGTTTGTATTGGAACGATAAAACGCATAAATATAAAAGAATATGGAAGAAACAAAATATAAAATAATATTAATAATATTATAAATATAAATAAAAAAATAACATATAAAAATAATAACCAATTTATTATACTAAATGGGCGATAGATTATATAAAAATCTAACCGGAATTATAAAAGCATTGATTACTTTCCACAATTTGATCCTTATTAGCTAGCGACACTATCGAATCGTGCAATAACAGCGTGTTTTTTTTTTCAGAATCAATAGGTTCTATCGATTCCTGACTGGAAAATGGATGAGAGGCATGAACGAAAACAACTGCTACTACAGATAAATTTTACAGACAGCAGTCGCCTCCGCGCAGTCGGCTTCCTCCAGGAACGCAACGAAAAGAATTATACAAAGTACAGTGTAAACTCAATTTAACGTCACTTGATTTAACGATAAACTCCTTAAAACGTCGAAATTACCTGACTATGGTTGGTTTACATCGTTGTCCATACAATGATACACTCTATGTAGCATCACACCAACTCTAAATAACGACCACAATATGTCCTTATTAAACAATAAACAGTACTTTCCAGTTGCCAAAATTAATAAGAACTGCAGCTGTGTACGTTTTTTGTTTGTTATTTTGTTGCTTTATTGTCTAACCCGTATTTACCTTGACTGTCGGCATCATACAGATCGAAGATTATGTCGTTAGGTTGTTATGCATAATGTTATATATACTTTATTGGTAAATAATATTATACTAGTAAAATAGTATTGATTTTTCTTCTCTCCGTTTAACGACAACTCTCTATAACGCTATAAACGCTATAAAATATAGAGTTTACACTGTACTTTAAATATTCAAAAAATTGTAAAATACGAATGCAATTTTAAGTTTTAAACTGGAGCATTGTAAAAAACGTAACTCTTCATCCCGTGGGTTTTATTAAAAAATGTACTTTGTAAACGGAATAGCTAAACAGGAAATTAATGCATTTTCAACTCTTATCTCTTTGTTTCGGCAGCTTCGAAATTCACAAAGCGCTTTTTAAATTATACGGTCCGTTTCCTATTCGTATTTTATTTTATTATTATTATTTAGGCATATTTAGGTATATTTAGGTATTTCGAGATCCCGAGTACGAGTTTACATTTACACAGAGTAAAATGAGAAATTTTAACCGATACGATAACTGCATTTGATTTTTTTTTTTTACCTCGGTGGCTATAATAATATTACGTGATTGGTGGATAGATCTCACTTTACGAAGTTACAACGTAAAGAGTGCGTGGCCAATGGATAGGGAATATTCGTCTCCTCAAACCGGAATAGCGGAAGCGACTGCAGCCTGCCGACATTTCTATGTAATAGCAATTGTTTTCTCTAATGCACCGTACTTTAGCTTAGCATCAAACGAGTGAGTAACATATCGTGGTAATTTATATTTAAAAAAATCCATACACATAAAAGACAAGAAATTACGATGAAAGAAAAAAAATCCTCATTCAAGATGTCAAATACTATCACAAGATGGCGTTAATAAAATCATGCCGAGTTCACCTATTGCACACTAGATGGCGCTGTATCCCCAAACTGTCAAATAGACGAAAAGTTTTCAAATACCACCGTTAGATGGCGCACATACTTTGCTGCAATAAGATTGAATTATTATGAATGGACTTACCTTAATATGTGGTAGCGCCAGCAGCCTCCGGATCTCGTGTATCGCCCCCGCCGTAGCTGGAGTGGCGGCAGCAGGACCCGTGTGCGTTGGGCCCGTGTGGCGCAAACGAGTAGCCGCCTCTAGCGCCTGACGACACCGCGCACGACCTTCCGCCGCGGGTGCACGACCACTGGTCACCACTACTGTACACGCTATGCGGTCGTAGACCTTTAAAGAAAGTCAACATTAAAGACCTTCCCAAAACCATAATTAACTAAAAAGTGGTAGGCAGACCGATGATGGTTATTAGCTCAGTCCGCCCTCCTGTGGTAGTACCACCACTGTAAAGTATCATTTCGGAAGTAGCCAGGTACAATGAGAGGAGTGTATCAGGCGTTGTCATAATAAAAAATCTTACCTCTAAAAGAGCCCGCAGTTGCAAATCATCCAAAACGCTATGAAACAGATCAGGATCTATAAATGAAGGTCCGTCCTGCAGCACTGACACATCATCCAGCGATTCTACCACTAGATTGACAGCTGAAAATAACAGTCCATAAAAAGTTTGAAAATCAAATAAAAAAACCTAATTGTTTTTGGACACTAACCAGCAGCATTAGCCTCTTCAATTAAGACAAGTTTTCTCGGAGGCGGTTGATCATCTTCTTCCTCATCATCAACAGCAGCAGCCGCCAATGTAGCCGCTCTGAGTCGCCGACGACTATTGAATTTCTTTAATTCTTCGACCGTTGCGGCGAGATGAATACGGTTTTGCTTATCTCTGTCCTGTGTTAAATACAATTATCATCAAACAGTGGTAGGCAGACTGGTGATGGTTATTAGCCCAGTCTGCTATCCTGGGGTAGTACCACCACACAAGTATGTGTGGAGTATCCTTGAATGAGTAAATCCCAAACAGTGTGATAAGAAATCACTGCAAGCTCAAGGACAGTATCGTGACCAGAGTGGAAAGGAGTATGCTAAGGTGGTTCTGACATTCGGAAAGAATGGATAAATAGAGATTAACTAAAAAGATTTATTGTACGAAAGTGGGTGGCGGTGTTAGAAGGGGACGTCCTAGAAAGACCTTTCTCAGTCAGATCGGTCAACTCCTGAGAAAGGGTTTGATGAGGAGCAACTTAAACCGACACGCATACATGGATGTGGTCGAGGCAAAAGTTGTATGTAGAGAGAGAAGTCGCTGGCGCTCCATGATTTCTGCCCACCCCAATTAGAACAAGGCGTAGTACTAGTCTACAATGACAGTGTCTAACAACAACAGTAGCGCCATCTATTTTTTTAAATTAATTTTAAACACTTACCCTTATCCAACGATGGTTTAGGACTTCTTGTATAGTAATTCTTTGCGTATGATCAACTGTCAACATTCGCTGTACAAGGTCTTTAGCAGCGTCACTTATGTCATCCCAGAGAGGGGCGTCAAACTAAAAAAAATTAAACAAGTAAATGCAAGAGAAAAAAAACTAACGATTATAATTGTTCTGCCTCTCTTGGCCTTGGTCTAACGGTCTAGAACTGTGTTCAAACTCTTTGTTATATGTACTTTGGTCGCTCGGCACTTATTTAGTACACGCATTATAAAATAATAATTAGAAAGCATTACCCTCAATCGTCCTCTACATATTGCCTCAAACAACCGCTCCCTAGTCCCAGAGAAAGGCAAGCAGCCGACCAACAAAACATGTAGTAATACTCCGGCCGCCCATACATCCACTGGTTTCCCATACAACTGACTAGACACGACTTCTGGCGCCATATAGTGCGGTGTGCCAATGCGACCTAAGATATTACATATTATTATTATTAATTTTAGTGAGAAGTCTCTATTTTTGTCTATTATTAAAATTAGGTTATATAGTCAAGCCTCCCGATGTTCTCTGCTAAAGTTGAGGAGACCATTAAGCCCCGTCCATGTTGATTATGCAAACTTCTCTCGTTATACCTGGCTACTTCCAAAGAGACCCCGAAACGCGTCTAAATCACTTCACGGGAGTTTCACTTGAAAGTGGCCATTATCAGTCTGTCTACCGCTCAAAACTAAACTTTGAAAATGTATAAATAGGGTTGAAAATGCATTATAAGTTCTAATAGTTTATTATAGAATTTTGATTTAAGGTAATTATTGCAAACAAACGCCACACCAGCTCAATAAGGATTTAAGGGAGAATTTGTGTCCAGCTGTGGAACAATTACGTTAACAATAAAGTGAATTAAAGGTGTAAAAAAACTAAATAAAAGGAACATATTGTGGTTACTGTGATAAAGTACTAACAACACGAATTACAATGAATGATTTATTACCCTGAACCATTAGGGTCCATAACCACTAAAGGAAGTAAAGCGAAACAAGTGATTTGTATTTGTTTTTTTTTTTAAACTGCAGGTTGTAGGAACTTGTTTACTTCAACTAATGCCCATTTACACAGGGACTCATCTATAGGTAATTTCTAAATAGGTGTACAAAATAACATCAAGAGGCTTCTGTACATAGAGAACCTTTTTTTTAAATTGTAGCTCGACATATGACAACAGTCCAATTGTTGTAAAGCTAGAGTGCGGTTCATGAACGAAAACAACTGCTACCACAGAGATATTTCTGTGCCAGCAGTCGCCTCCACTATGCCGGCTTGAGGAGATAAATGTGCACCATTGTGTTATGCGGTGCTTATGGGATAAATACAATGTAGCAATGGGCCAATTTGAAATGACAACTTTTAACATGCATTTTGGATCACAATTTGGTACATCTCAAGCCTTACCATACTCGTCTGACTTGAGATAGGCTTGGCTCAAAGGCCCCGCTAGTGGCCGATTGTCCATCACCAACTCTGCAGTAGTTAAAAACTTAATATTAAAAATTCATTTACATTCAACTGCATAAATAAATTAATGAGTAGACGTCATAGAACTTCCTAGTGTCTGTTATAATATTAAATGATAATCTAGGTTTAAATATTTTTTTTTTAGTATTTTACTTTTTCTTCACAAGCTCAAGCCCCTACAGGGTTAGGTAGAGACCATGGCGGGCGACTTATTACTTTCACCTCAATTTTTATCCTTGCTGACATTGTTAGGAGAATATATGTATCATTTATTCCACTGCATTTGAAATTATTTATAATTATAATAATAATAATCTTTATTTAATAAATTTAAAGTTACAAACACACGTTAGTAGAGATGTATTTATATTAATGTTAGTACAAATAATAAAGAACCTGAACTAGTTATACACTGTATGTCAGGAGTTAGGTTTCACTAATTAGTGGACTATTTTTGTTTTTATATATACTTAGATTATTAAGAACGCAAAACCCTAAATAAAAGCCATAAAGACTATAAAATGAATATAAAACAAAATCTCTGAATTTCACAATAAACGATACAATTTTTTTAAATAAAAACCTTAATTCTATGACTAATAAAACACATCCTCACCAGGTGGAGCCCTATGAGCGGTTGGTGCTGGCAATTGAGCGGCCACTCCGAATCCTCCCAATTTAACAGGAGCACTATTATCACGCCCGGCAAGAAGAACACAATGAGGTCTCACGTCACGATGTACAATGTCATTCTCATGACAATATCGGAGCGCTTCGAGTATTTGACGCATGTAATGGCTGTAAAAATATAACATTTTTTTTGTAGTAATATGACGTAATATCCTATAATTATAATGAATGAATAGAATACAAAAGACATGCCTATTTTTGGGCCAAAATAATTTGTTAACAAAACAATATTTGAAAATAATATCTCATTCGTTAATTAATATATGCAAACTACATATTATTACCTATTGACCTTTATGAATCAATAGTCTATGTTTAATTACATAGATATCACTAATTTTTATATCATTTAATACACAAATATCGCATCTAAAACTCAATCAAAGACAAAAAGACAACCCAGGTAAAAAAAACTGATAAGTGATAATAAATGTAGTATTTATTTGCCTATAGAATGAACTAAAAGTCAATTACAAATTCGATAAATACTTGGAAATAAAATAAAGTAAGGCAGGACGCACCAGGGACCCCCATAGTGGGTCTGCGTGCGGAAACCAGCCCAGAAAATCAAGAATCAAGAAAAGAAAGTAATTAATAATTATTTTTTTATTATTAAAATCTCTAATGTAAATGAGCATTCCCTTTTCAAGTATTAAAAAGAACTTACCAAGCAACAGCTTCACTGTACACAAAGCCAGCTGTTGCACGACGGACAACTTCAAAACAAAGATCCGATCCATCCATACTGTAATGACAAATGTTAACAATATTCTTTTTGTTTCACATCAATTTTTTTTTAACTGTAGCTCAGCATAAGCTAGAGTGCGGTCCACGAACAGAAACAACTGCTACCACAGAGATGAATGTGCACCACTCAGATTGACAGTGCTACTTCCAAACTGATTCGAAAGCACAAGGTCGTTTCACAGGTGTTACATTTGAAAGTGGTGGTACTACCCCAGGAATGCAGACTGGGCCAATAATCATCATTGTCGTCATATCTAGCTATATTTTCATATCAGAGTGCCAGCTTTATAAATAGGTTGACCAAAATATATAAAAGCAATTTTACAATATGAAAATTAATCATTAAAATTAGTATACTCACTATTCAAACACCATGTATAGCATTCCTTCTGAGCTGTAGGTTTCTAACAACTCTACAATATGAGGATGTTTTAACATATGACATATTGTTGCCTCCCTTTTCAAATCTGAAAAAAGGTACATAAATAAGATATCGATCGGACCGTGTCCGAACCTCGCTAAATTCTGACTGGTACCAATGTAACTTTGTTAGAAGTGGTAGGCAGACCAATAATGGTTATAAGCCCAGGCTGCAGTCCTGGGGTAGCACCACCAACACCTTGTCGTGTTTCGGGAGCAGTTGGTAAGTAGCCAGGTATAACGAGAGGAGCGTGCACTGTCAATCAGGATGGTACATGCTCCTCTCTTCAAGCTGGCATAGTGGAGGCGACTGATACCTATAGAGATTTCTCTGTAGTAGCAGTTGTTCCAGTTGGACCTCACTTTGGCTTTACATCGGAGTGTTGTCACATGCCGAGCTACAATAATATATATATGAAGATCCAGAGCTTGCTTGTATCTTAGGTATTAAGAATTGGACTAAAATACATTAGACAAGATTAAAAAAGGTTCTCAAGCCCTAAACTAAGAAAACTAAACAGATATGTTATAAATAACAATATAAGCCTGCTTTATATTGTTATTAAACTATACTGAAAATTAAA